>CAXIVR010000011.1:63151614-65551614 GCA_964035755.1 Teleogryllus oceanicus
CGATATAGCAATTTTGAACACATCACTCAATACTTGAGCTTTGCTTTGACGGGTTTGAATAATAAATGAAAATAGTACAGAAAACTACTGCGCCAGGAAAATTCCGGTTTACGCCTCTCGTTTTATCCCGCTCGGATCTCGCTCCTTCTTAGTAGAAATAACTCGAATGATACATTTTCCCTCTAAAATTTGTGATATCCAAGTTTTGCTACATTAAATATCTACGTTCACATAAGTACTTAACACAATCAAGATTTATTTCCACATCTCTCGATAGCCCAGAACTTGCTCGACAAAATATTGTGACCATATGGAAGTATTTTTAGCACACATTAATTAAATTAAAGAGTGTAGGTGTCTATCGCTAGCGTTTAGAACGTGTTAGGACATGCTAAAAGTGTTGAGTAAGGAAGAGTAAGAAACGAAAAGGGATAGGAAGTAAACAGTGTTAAGAAAGTTTAGAATAGGAAAGAGACAGAATAACTGAAAGTGACTAACGAATAACGTACACCCAACTACCTATACTTGTAAGAATTAGTAGTAAGCCAACCACCCACCCTGCATGCAAGAGGCCTTTGCCCTTAATGGGATTAAACTAGACTAATAATAATAATAATAATAATAATAATAATAATAATAATAATAATAAAATTAAGTCGACGATCAATTCCCAGATAGCAAAGTAATAATTATCATGATACAGAGTCGTAATGAAACGGGAAATACAATTTCCCAGTTTCACACTCACAAATTCATGAATTGGAATTCTTTGGCATTTCCCTGCCAGATTTAATAACGATGGCAGTCCTACTTAAAGTAGTACGGTAAACAGAAAATTATTTCACTGTTTTTGCATTAGAAGGTAACAACTAACTTCATGAAGTTGTTTTAAGGCCTGACGCGCGCAGGCACGAAAAGAGAAGACAAGCTTCAGGTTCTCATCGTACTTTCCAAAAACACTTTTGCCCAGAAAATGCAACTCAAAAGCAATATTTTCAGGCCTTTTCCCGCCATTGCGAAATTCCTTGTCTATTAACACTTAATAATATGAAATCTTACACGGCTAGAGAAACGTATTTGGCAGTAACTTGTGCGTGCAGTCCGGTGTGTCGGTAGCTCACACCAAGCAAATTTTCGAACGTTATCCAGTGAGAATTAACAAACAAGTGCTAAAAACGCCCTTTAAGAGCCACCGCATACACTAGGGGACTTAGCTCCAATTTAAAAGAATTATTTTAATATTAACATTTGAATTGACGTATTTTTAAGAACTCATTGTACTCTGTTCCAAGTATAGGATTTCAGATTAAAAAATATACACAACAAAAAATTCTTTGTATTTTATTCTCATAATTCATGGTGTAAATACATACATGTGGTGTGCTCATTTTGATTGTGCAGTAACCACCAAAGAAATGTCAAATTTTCAAATCACCTAGTGTAAATGCCAAAACTGTTACCATAAGTATACATTTTGTAACAAAAATATGGAATTTTATTTTTTTGACTACTTTTCTATTAAGAACTGTATTTGCAATGTCATCTATGTTTAGCTAATGATTAGCCAGAGAATACCATTCTTCCCTCCACAAACTACACTTATTTAGAATAAAATTTTATCAAAATCTTCCTTCTACATATTCTAAAATAAAATCAATAAGCAATAAAAATATGACCTTTTGAACCAATAAAAAAATTAATTAAGTCTCCACAAGTTTCTTCTAAAGTATATTTTTCTGAAAATCATATTGCCTCATAATTAAACATCAAACTGAATTTAATTAGAAACATAACAAATATTTTCACAGAATATTTGGCAATACACATTTATTAAAATCAAAAGTGGAGGGACAGTTATTTAAAAGATAAATTAGAAACTTAAGTTGTTCACATAAAATCTTCCAGAAAATGTACAATGCAAATAGCAAATAACACTACGAAGTTTCCCTTCATCGAGAGTATTCATATTCAATATCATTTCATTTTTAACTGTAAAAGACAGGAAACTATGTTTAATTCGATTATTCAAAGTGGTGAAAAACAATAGCCTGCGCAACTAAAGGAATTCCTGTGATATTGACACAACTTCTGGCGACTCAAACGATGTGAATATATTAATGCAGTGTTCACAACACCTTGAATATAAAATCATAAAAGAAAAAAAAGTTTTCTGTAGGTGGATATCTGATCATTGTAAGCCAAAATGGAACTCTGTAATTTTACAAGCGATTCTAAAATAATAATAATAATAAAAAAACTATAAATAAAAAAATTCAAGCAAAAAATACTCTTGGAAAACTTACAAATATTACAATGGTGAAAACAAATAAAATCATATTAAGTCACAAACTGAAGTTAAAATCTAACCTAAAAGGCAAAATGGAAGGTGTTAGAGAAAATAAAGATGGGGCACACATTATTAAGAATAATTAAAGAATAATCTACAATAAATAAATTTTAAATAAAATAAATATTTTTTAAAAATAATAATAATAATAATAATAATAATTATTATTATTATTATTATTATTAAATGATTATTTCAAATAATGCAAAGTAACAAATATTAACCAATACATCAAAAATCAGTTAGGAGTTAAAGAACCCAAAATTATGAGACCAACAATCAAGAATGATATAAATTACCCAAAACCAAAAGAGGAAATCTACAAACAAATTCCTAAAATCAATGTGAAGAATCCAATTTATGGGACATTTAGAAAGAATGAATGCTAGCAGGTTAACAAACTAGATACAAGTCTTCTTGAAAAGTAAACTCAACAGACCGATGTAGTACAGACAAACAGAGAAGGACCTTAGAGAATTGGGATAGTGTCAAGTTGGAAAAGAAAGTCAACCAAAACATATGGTCTCGGCAACAAAACCAGACCCATACCTTGTGTACAAGAGAGTACTAGGATAAGAAAGCCAAAAAGTGTCAATTCCATGAGGTCCTAAGTGACCCATTGACAAAAAAGAATATAAAAATGTATATTAATCAATAACTCTTGATAATAAGAAATTAGCATAAATTATTTTTTGACCTGAAATATAAAACCTATAAAATTTTAAATAAAGAAGTTGCAATATTGTAACTTGCTTTAACATTCAAGACACAGGAATAAACGGAAAATAGTACATCATAAGTCAATTCAATTGCATTACAAATAAATAATAATCAAAATGATGAGATCTAGAGATCTTAAAGACTTAAGATTGTACCCAAAAACAGCATTTTCAAGGAATTATTTTAAACCTGTAAAATATTTTAAAATAAAATTTAGAAAAACACCTAACATCTTCGGAAACTTTTCTTAATTTTCATACATAGATAGAACACATTGTAACTCAACATTACTTGTTAATGTAAACAATAAATTTGAGCTGTAAAAATATATTGAATTATTTTTGAATACCTTGCTTCACTACAAAACTTACTAACCCTTCACACTGTTATAGGAGAAATCCATGAAAATGCTCTCTCAAAAGAAACAATTTCGGTAAAATAAAGCAAAGAAAGAAAAAAATTAAGTATTATGTACCATGGAACTTGCTCAAAGCAGAATGTGTATAATGCAGAAATCTGTCTAATGTGAACATAAATCGCAGTCCTGCCAAACATATAAACTACATTATTACATTACATAATACATATGTACACAATAATGTAGAATATTAAAAGTAAGAGAAGAAGTAGAAGGATGTATAGTAGAGTATTAATAACAATATATATCTCAGACAAGCTGATCCCGAGAAAGACACACGTTTATCTCTCTGGGGTAAAATATGACTGGGCCTAGGAAGATAACATGTAGCAGGGTCACAAATGGCCAAAAGTGCATATGATGAATAATTACGAATAAAAGGTTTGGATTTCCATTCATTCTCCTAGAAAGGGAAATTAGTAAGTATACCACTTCAAGAAGAAACTATTTCAGGAATTCTTTTTTAATTCAATGAACTGTAGTTGTGCAGTTTTTTAGAATAAATTCGGTCAGAGTACTCAGTAAGCTAAAAGCTCAGTAACTTGGTGGCTCATTCGCATTTTATTACCCAACTAGGATCCAAAAGCAACTCAAACAAACTTGCATAAATAGAAAACTTTTTTGGTAGAGGTGAATGCAATCTTCAAATATTTGGAAATGAGAAATAAGTGTAACTAATGGCCTGCAAAATATTGCTGAACAGTCACACAAAATGTTTTTCCAAAATGTAGCATGCACACTGCTCAAGAACAATTAAATAATCTGTAACACAGCAATAAATGAAATATTTTAACAAAAACAGTTATCATGAATTTCAAAAAAGTAGGTATTCCACGCAACAGGGAAATACCAAATATTTAATTGCAGGAAGCTTCTTCCTTGCAGCCTTGCTGTTGCATATCAGCTGTGATAAATGCAGGGATGGACTGAGTATGAGAATATAGTCAGTAAGCACAGTATGAGAATAAGTTGAATTACACATTCAAATACTAACAATTTTCGATCAAAATTAGAATCATTTCTTTGTTTTTGTATTTTCCCCAAGTTCCAGAGAATCTAATTAAACTATTGACACATCTTACATGGCCAGAGGCTGCATAGTTTTCTTTCAATTTTTGTGTGCATTGGAAATAAGTAATATAGCTGCTTTTGTATTTTCCTGAATTACAAGGAATTGAGGCAGAGACTGCACAGTAATATGGATGCTACATGTTAAATTAATTTGTGAGGTTACAACACTGATTGACGAAATTAATTTTGTGATTGAAACTTGTTCAATACACTCAATAGCAAAGTCCAAACGAATTATCTATATATTTAAAAAAATAAGGTATTCTGCCATGGCTTCGTTTAGAGCTTCTACTGAACCGATTGTAGTATTTTTTCCTTTAAATGAAAGAATGTTATCCCTAGATGTGTTATCATATATTGTTTGTGTTGATTCATCAACATTTTTGGTGTAAATTAATTATTTAAATCATTCTTTAATAGTACGTTTATCAATAGTCAATTGTTTTCTTTCCAGAGTGGCTGCTTATGGTGGCGCTGCTTGATGCTTTATTTTGATTGTTGAGATTTGTTTACAATTCGTCAAGGTTTTGTTCCAGTGTAATAATTACATTGTGGTGTTGACAGTTTACATGTATTTGCTTTTGTGGTGTACTTTGTAGAGAACATTCGAACAGTATGTTTTGCTCGGTTGTACTGAAGTAATGAAGTTGTTTACAGGTTATGTCGAATTCCGAATCCTTGCCCACGTGCCCCAAAAGACGCAAACGTACATTAACTGGATGCAGGGAGAGAGAAAGTCAGGTGATGTCATGATAGTAGGGTCATTTTGTTTTCTGTTGGGTCATTGTCTATGAAATGTCAGTTTTGTTCTGATTTGTACTTCCCATGTGAGAAAAATTCTGCAAACCAGTATACTCTGTGTTGCTTAAATGGGAAAATAAGTTTACCTTCGAGCAATATGCCAGAAGAAATCAAACAGTTGCTTACGGGAGATAATGACACATCAAAAAACTTTAGAAATGGTAAATGTCAGTATAATAGTGCTCTTTCTTTTGTGAAGTTTAGTGCTGATATTACATTGGCACCTGGTCATGGGCCATACGTGTTCAAAATTTTGGGAACTCCACATCACAGAATATCTTCGTTGATGATCCAAACAATGCAACGTATTGTAAACATTATTCTGGGCACAGTATTTTACATTTATCTCAGATCACCATCAAATTTTGAAGGGATCTCACTAGTTTGAATTTAATTGAAGGAATAAAGTTTTGTTAATTCTTTGTAAAAGTTATACCACATGCTGGGAAAGTGAGCAGTTCACTACTTTTCAAAGAACATTAAGAGTCAAGTTTTCCCAAATATGATAATTTTACAGCATGGATGGATAATCCAATTACTTAAGACATCTCATAAATTTAGAAAAAGACAAACTTCTATACAGTTAACAACTGAGTTTACGCTCTGAAACAAGTTTTCCACTTTTTCATAAATGCTTCATACATGCTACATACATGCTATTCATATTTTTCACATATACTTGGTACAACAAACTGCAGAGAAAACATCAAAACATTCCTAGGCAGATATTCAGATTGAAGCTGAAATTTAAAAAAATATTTTGGTTGATCTCTACATCAGAACAGACTGATACAGTCAATGCTCTATTGGTTATTCCAACATTACAATGTCTGTGTGACACAAGAGTTGAAATAAAAACATAATTTTCTTTGCATGAAGTTTCAATTTTGAAATTTTCAGAGAGCATTTGGTGTTGAACATGTTACTTTCATGTCAATTTGTACTGTCAGTGTAAGAAATTATTTTCGCCTTTTAAGAGCCTATTTTTGACACCTAAAATAGGAGATTTTGAAGTCTAAAAATTTAATGTCATATCTTACAAGTCTGTCATGCAGACAATTTATTTTAATTAATGAGAAACTCATCTTACATTGTTTTTTGTAATTCTGTAACTTATCTAGAAATTGACTTTAATTACAAGAAAACAATTTAAATGCAAAATATTTAATCAGATATTGTATTTGAAATTTGAATAATAATATTCAATAAAACGAAGAAAATGCATTTTCTCATTAAAATATTCATTTTAGTTTCCATCCATTGACAAATATTTTGATGTAAAATGGATACACTTGTGACACTATTATGAATCCCAAAACACTGCAGTAACCTAGAACATCACACTTTGGCTCTCTAATTCATAATCTTTGATATCCTCATTGCGAACCATTTAATGAATCATACGTTCCTGGAAATTTCGTTTTGTTCTTCCGTTACACTATGTCACCTGCTCATTGCTCACACTACCAACGTAACCTATAAATCGCTAAATGTTGATCATGGCTGAAGAGATTTTGCGAAAACCAGTGAATTCCGCAATATAAATTGGCATCAGCAAGCCCTGCCGAGCAATTCTACAGTTATTCCGTTGTACTAGCACTTACAACACTTGTGTTATGTATTCAAATATTCATTTGATTTTAACACGCGTTTCAAGGACATGGAGAATTGCAATCGTAATTAAATATACTATTAAGAAAACCACTACGATGATTATCTTATCAAGCCAAACGACCAGTATCGTCGAAAAGTTGTGAGAGTAAGGAACGTCAAACACGAAGACAATTGGATACATAAAGAGAAACTCACCTTGGGCTTATAGAACCATTTCCTTATGGATTCCATAGTCGTTGTTCGAATTCACAGGGCTTCTTTCTTCAAATTCTTCATTAAATTACACAGTACGGAATACTTTCATCACACAATGACATGTTTATTCTCTAGATAACTATAAAAAAATAAATACATCAAAATGCGAACCAAGCAAACACTATGCACTATACGGAACTTTCCCAGATACAAAGTGGATGGAGTGGGGGGAGAGAGAGATGAACAAATGAAATCTGCCTTGCGTTTTCTGGAGAATGCGCATGCGTTGTCGTTTCTCTTTCCCCAATGTACTTCTCACTCCCACTCGTTATTTCTGTCTCTCATCCTCTCGCTGCTATGCGCAGACTCATCATCCGTAGCATGAGGGAAATTTGAAATGTAATAGTATAGAGCGGGGTTGCTTTTCAGATATTTGGCGAATCAGAGAGTTTGTAATATAATTCGTGGCTATTTTGTGTGATACAAACCATGTTCCACGCATGCGCCAACTACTTTTCGTTTCCTTTTCGATTTGCTCTGCGCTTGCGCGAGAAGTAGAGGAACATTTTTGGATGTTTAAAGAAAATTGAATAAAGGAGGATGAGAAAAAGAGTCGATGTTCCTTTACCCTTTTCATGAGAGTATATAATGTCCTGCGTACGAAACATCTCCCACAGACGCAGCTTATCCTCACAGAAGCAGTTTCAACATCAGTTCAGCTTCTCTTCTTCCGTACCTTCAAATCGTAAGTTACCAAAATAACTAATTTTATTGAGAGTTGACAGGAAATAGAAGTCTAAATGGTTTCCACTTGCCCTTTTGCAGAAACATTGTTCTTTCTCTTATTTGTAAATTTATATTTAATTTTGAAATGCAGGATTACTTCGATTGCTTTTCTATATTACAAGAAAAAGTCAGGAGGAGTGAAAAGGATTCAACTGAAAATTAAATTTTGTGTATCTTTTAATTCTTACTAGAGGGCCAGTGCCTTTTTAAATATTTATATTTCGTGGCTACAAGTCAACATCTTGCTTTCATGAAAATGAACTTTTTTTCTAATAGTGTTTGTTTCATTTCTTGCTTCTTACGTTTTATGATATTAATATGTTATCATGATAACATATTAATTAATTTTTGAAAGTAAATACATCTTATAATATCAATACAACACTTCATTTGTCACAATAAACCTCTTATTAATGCTGGTTATAGATTTCAGTTTCATGTAATATTTTGAGTTCCGATATTACAACAGGATTCGATTGTGGCTAAATGGCTTCGAATTAGCGAACCCTTCTCAGATCCACACGTTATTTACTTGCTTTCAACAATACTAACAATTATAAAAAATAATGTTTTCTTTTTAAAATCGACGGATTTTAGATTTAGTGATTGTGACCTGAGTTTTATTATTCAACGCACAAGGTGCCGTGTTTCTATGACGTGTGTCCACAAAAATATTTGTTTGCAAGCGTTTTCTCTACTTTCTTCCATTTATACATTGTGATATATTGCGGAGAGTTACGCAGAATATGACCATAATTTTCCAATATTTTTAATTGTTTTATTAAAAATATAGAAATAAAAATCTTACAAACGGAACATTCACGCAATTGTAGTAGTTTAAACGAAAATCGTTGTAATTTTGTAATTCCTATATCAAGATCACTGAGTATTAAAGAGAAATGAAATGCTTGAAAGGCATTTTCTTCTCACCGACTCTAACTTTGATAATGGAGATTGTTTTGCAATTTTCAGAAACAGAGTCTAAAGCTTCCTTAAACATTTTTTTTAGATGTAACATGCTTCAGAATATGGTAATCCTTAATAATCTTTCAAAATTATTTACACTCTGATATCCTCGTCACATACAGTTAATTATTATTTGTCTTACGTGTTTCTTTGGCACACATCCTTCATGTAAAATCGGAACTTTAGCTATTACAAAGGTGGTAGCGTCGAAAACATCCCAAATTCATTTTAAATTGTCATGTTCTTGCGAAGATGGAAACTTGTCATGACTACTTACAGAAATTACTATTTTATGACTGCTAAATATATCAATTATCTGGGTATGCTTAATAAATAATTATAAAGAATCAATAAGTATCTAAAATATAGTGATGGAGATTGTTGATGGTGGTATAAGTGAAGATAGTAATGAAAAACATGATGAAGTGATTCTCCCAGGAAGTGAGACATACTAAGAAACAAAAGAAAAGAAAACGAGAAATTCCATCTAAGTGAGTTTGAATTGAATTAACAGGACATTAATAGAATGCCAAGAAATAAAACTAGAAAAATTAGTAAACTGTCTGTTTTTTTAGGACTGGCATGCTTGTGAACAGTGACACAGCGAGGATTTTTCTAGGCGAGGGAGCAGATGGTGACCAGTAGACTTCTTAAATATAATTTTTCATTGATACCGAATTTTAAATTTATTTCTATTTGCAGATTTATTATTATTTACGGTGCGTTCAGTTGAGGCTTTGAATGATATTTGTTACTATAGAAATAAGTATCAACGTACGTGAATATGTGTCATTAGAATATGGGAGGGCTGAAGGCCGAGTCTCTCGCAGGATATGCAATTGCTTATGAAGTTTACGAAATTTGAAGAAGCAAATATCTATTTTTGTCAAAATAAATTAAATTCTGGAATTTCCACAAAATGTATTTGCCTTTAAATAAAAAATGCCAGAAGCAACATTTGGCGCTTTAGCCATACATATACTAGACAAAGAGGAAACACATTATCAATAAGGAATGTAATGGACCAATATTCGAAATAATTAACTCGAGTAATCTTAAAAACCTCAACAAAAATTCATTTTGCACGCTTGACGAAAATAGTTAATTCCATAGTCGTTTTCTAAATAGTTCTACTATTTACAATATTACCATGAAATTAATTATTTTCGTAATACAAATTACCAAATCAAGGAATAGAAAAGTTTTTGTGAATTCAAAATCTCGTAAAAGTAATGTTTTGGAATCGAGGGTTCAGGGGATTTGAAGGTCGCATGTTCGTTCCCGGCAATGTGCTGGAAATTTATTGCTGGAATCGAACGGGTAGTCTGACTGCTCTGATCGGAAGTTTCTGTGTTTTTCCTAATCATTTTAGCCGTTGCATTGTAGCAGCACCTTAAACAACGGGCCAAAAAGAGAGCGCGATCTTATCTTTCCTTCCCTACCCCGGGGGCTAATGACCGGTTGAAACCACCTAACATTACAATCTATCAAATTCCGAGGTTTAAAAACCCCGACATAATGTTAACAAACCCATTAGAAGTCCATGTTAAAAGTCCTTTTCCTACTGTCTCCCCCCAGACTAATCCTTGTTTGGCAAAGGAGGTGGGTGAGCGTCGCCCGAGGGAGCGGCAGGGAATCCTTTCCACAGCTGCAATCGCCGGACACGCCCCCGGGGACGTGCGAGGCAGCGGCGAGTCTCGGAAGTACCACATTCCTCCCGCCACCCCCCACCCCCACCCGCGCTCTCACCACCTGGCGGATTTCTTAATTACCGGAAAGGCCTCTTTCCTAAGAGTCATGACCTCGGCTGGATGCCATACAAGACTCGACGGGCATTCGGGACGGGTGTCCGCTGGGAACTGCGACACGGTGACTCCCGGGAGGGGAGATGATTAATACGCGGAAGAAGTCCGAATGGTGAATGGGACGAGTAAATGCGAGAAGATCGAAAAGAGATGTCTGAACGAATTGTGTGTGGGAGGATAAAGGTTGGAATTAAGGGTTTGGCAAAATGATAAAGAATATTACGGCCATATCCCGAATATGTGGATACTTTCTGATGAAATGATTACTTGCAATATTCTGTATTGATGAAGCTAACCTTTTTTGATGACACAATCATGGAAATATAATTCATTTGGAATAAGCCGGTTGCAATGTAAGTAATAAATAAAACATGATATTTGTCCCAGAGAGAATGTTGTCAAACGTAATAGCTTATTTTACATAGGGCAGAAGCATTTAAGCAAGGAGTTAATTCCTCTTTTCTTAAATGTATAGAAATACTTTCCTTCTAAGCAGAGCTAATGATAAATCTTAAATATCCTCTTCTACTTCTCGCAGAGGAAGCTGAGAGAGAGTATGTATTGGGGATAGAACCCGTCACAAGGGAACGAATTGAAGTAGTTAAAGAAATGGATAATGTTTGGAACATTCATCCAGAAACTTATAGAAATTTAAAAATTTGAAAGGCAAACATTATCAAACAAAGAAATTAAAAACAATCAGAAAATCTCTTTTCGTTGAACAGAACCGTAAACAATTTATTCGTACTAGCTTTGATTTCGTGAGTTTACCTAAGAACAATTCTACTTTAACCTTCTCTGAGTGCAACTTCGTGTATACTCTCGCAAAACTTATCTTCCTTTTCAGCACGCAGAGGGTAAGAGTTACTGAGAATGTCGGGAGGTTTGAGGTCAGATATTTTGTAACGCCTTGTAAAACATAAAGGCGTCATTCAGAAGGGTGCATTTTTTTTGTAGGGAGTGCTTTTCAGAGGAAAGTGGTGCAGAGTGTGTTGGCGGAGAGGGTTAAAGTAAATATCATACGTCTCCAGGACATTTCTGTTTTTTTCTTTTGCTCAGTATCTTTTCTTTTGTTTCTTAGAATGTCTCACTTCCCGCGAGAATCACTTCATCACGATTTCCTTCACTTATGCCACCATCAACAATCTCCATCACTATTTTTTAGACACTTATTGATTATTTATAATTATTTATTAAGCATTCTCTGATAATTCATATATTTAGCAGTCATAAAATAGTAATTTCTGTAAGAAGTCAGGATAAGTTTCCATCTGTGCAAGACAATGACAATTTAAAAAGAATTTATGGATATTTTCGACGCTACCACCTTTGTAATAGCCAAAGTTCAGATTTTACGTGAAGGAAGTGTACCAAAGAAATGTACATTATGATGCCTACTCTAATAATATTTATTGCTAACTGTATAAAATATGTCATCACATGCAGATTCATTTCTTGTACCAGTAATACACGACCTGTGTATTTGGATCCTTATTCTTAGCATAGAAAAGAAGAGTTTGATAAAAAAAGAGTATTTATTGAATGTACCAATTGAGAGGGTATCCAACTATTTCAGTTTCCACAGGAGTTAAATCCTTTGCATTTAAATTTATACAGAGTTTTAAATGAAAATTACTAATTGTTCTACAATCTGAATAATAAACAATACAAATGTAATATTTGAAATTGTTCCTTATCTGTTATTTATTAGACAAGACATTCGCTGATTATTAATCGTTTTATTACAAAAATGTCTGCAAAATTATCAAAAGGCTTCTGACGAAATAACAAAGAAATGCCATAGATTCCAGTTAAAAATTATAATAATGTCGGCTGTGTATTTGTCCAAATACTCACTGCTGCCATCAATTTTGCTATCACCATTTTTTTCTCCGTTTGCTTCTCCCAATCTTTTCATGTGCACCGGCTCACATTCGCCATTGGCCCAGACACCACTTTGCCTCCGCCTAGCGATTTTGTATCGATTCAAGAATAGAACAAAGTCATTAAAATAGGAACGACGATATTTCGAGCCTCAATTTTCAAGACTTCCCGTGCCGGTTTGCGTTTGTTGCCCCATCTAAACTATACAGATAGGAGATAAAATGTATTTGGGTATGATCAGAGAAGAATCGTATTACGTTGCAAATGTGAAGGAAAGTCATTGTCTTCGCCCATGGAGCAAACTCGCTCAAACACCATGATGTGTTATGTACTGTGTGAGTGATATAATGTGCAAACAGATACGGAATATTCAATTTCACTAATATTTCAGTGCATAATAAATATGCGCTGTTATTTTTTGTGAATCCATAGAATTCTAGTGGGTTGGGGGCGTTTACAACCCTTACGTAGCAGAACGCCCAACTCGTTGAGTAGAACGGTGGAGCGGGTTTGAACTCAACGATCGGCTCTAGAAGCACAGCAAACCAATTGCGTGGGAACATGGGACGATAAGACACGGAATGTAAGTAAATAATTAAACGGACAACTGCTCAGAAAGGAGGGCGTTCTGCGGAGGGGGAGCGAGACAATTGGAGAGGGTACGGGATGAAACACGCTGGACGAGGCGTGGGGCGAGCCGCGCGGAGTGGTATTGGAGGAGCAAGGAGGAATGGGACGGAGCGAGTTACAGGCGAAGCGGGCTGAGCGAGCGAGGCAGAGCGCGGGGGGGGGGGGGGGCACAGGGGGGGGTTCGGGGTGGAGCAGGCCGCAGAGGGGGGGCAGTGTTAGCGGGCTGGAGCAGGACGCAGAGGGGCGGGGCAGTGTTTAGCGGGCTGGAGCAGGACGCAGAGGGACGAAGCACTCGTAGAGAGTAGTGCAGAAAGTAGCATTATCTGTGCACGTCTTTTATAATTCAGTGGGAAATATAGTTATTCAAATGATCGTTCTTCATGTCGCGGCAGGAAGTATTATTCCTTCACGAAGGATATGATGAGGGAAAGAGCCCAAATCTATAGCTCATTTACCCTTGAAAATAGATTTTATTACATCGGAGTGAATATTTTGTTAACAATCCTGCAAAACGCTAATTTTTTCTTCAAAATTCATTAGATATGGCTTAAGGTAGGATCTCAGAATTATGAAAACGTAAACAAAATTCACTTCTCCCCGTAGCAGATCATTCACAGTGACGAAAATAAATAAAGGGGCGGAGCTGGACGTAGAGGATAGGACAGTGTACAGTGACGTGAAGCACAACGTGGGAAAGCGGAGCAGGGCCAGTGGTTGGAGCAGGACGTATAGGCTGAACAGTGGCAGCGAGGGGTCAAGAAAAGACGGGGGTGGAAGGTAGCGGGGAGAAGCAAGACAAAGCGCGGAGCAGAGCAGGGAGGAGGGGCGAAGCGGGGCGGGGGGAGCGGGGCGGAGCGGGGCGGAGCGGGGCGGGCGGGGGGCGGAGCGGGCGGACGGGCGGAGCGGGGCGGAGCGGGCGGAGCGGGGCGGAGCGGGCGGACCGGGGCGGGGCGGGGCGGAGCGGAGCGGGGCGGAGCGGAGCGGGCGGAACGGGTCGGATCGGGACGGAGCGAGGCGAAACGGACGGAGCGGGGCGGCGGGGCGGGCGGGCGGGCGGAGCGGGCGGGCGGGCGGGGGCGGGGCGGCGGGAGGCGAACGGGACGACGACGGCCCGCGGACAGCGATGCGGCTGTCCGTGGCAGCGTCCCCGGCGGCTGCGCGGCGCACCAATTAAGCAAATGGCAGGCGTTGTTGCAACAGCGCGGGCTCGCTGGGACGGGCAGTCGTGCGTGCGCGTGTAGGGCGGTGTAACGCCCACCAACCCACCCACCCCACCCACTCACCCAACCACCCGCCCACAAGCGCCGGGCGGCGGCAGAGGCGCGCGGTCGAGGCCGAGCCGAGGGCCGTTTCGGGAGCGGATTATCGCGTTATTCCGGCGGGCCGTTGCCCGGCTGCAATCTGCGCGAGTGATCCGGCGCGCCGAGAATGCTAATGATCCTCGCGCCACGCGCCGCGCGGAGGAAGAGGGCGGGTGACGACGGGGGCGGTGAAAAAGGCTGAATCGGAGAGGAGGAAGTTGATGAGGAAAGTGAGGTTACAGGGTTTGGGGGGGGCGGACGCAATATTGAGGTGATAGAGAGATGCCATGGACAAAAAGTATCCAAAATGGCGAGGAATGGAACGAAATCTTTAAAAAAAAAGCTTCAAGAGACCGAAAAGGATTTTTTTATTCAATACATTGCTGTAACCGTAATGGAAGGAAACTGTTTTTAAAATGTTCACCGAATTTTGTACAGTTGTAATTAAATTTAACAGCATTTTATTGAATAATGGCGGCCCTCATTTTTCACTAAAAATAAACGAAAACGATAAGAAAAGCAATCTTAAAATCCATGTCAGTTGGTGTGCACGTTGCTATTGCAACGGGTGTGACGTTACATACGCAAGATATTGTTCGGGATATGGACTAATCAGTTACCACATAATAGGTTTTTTAAGATGAGAAATATGTTTGGAAACTGAAGTGTTTTATTGACGGATAACAAAGCCAGTATTTGGAAATGATATCTTGTAAAGTGCTTACCTAATACGAATTTTTTTTGCTAAATTCCGCACTTACGCTCCAAGAGAGATCAGAGTGTAATTTGATTTTCGGTAGTTGTTTGAAAATATATACTTAGTTAACTTAACATTAGCAACTACCAAACATAACTTCTCATGTATCTGATAATATGATACATATTGTTCTTTATTTGGTGTAGTAGAGTTGGTAACTCATGTAGACGGTGCGCTCTGTTACCTTGTTAAAGCCAAATCTCCAGAGAATCTCTTTTATGTGCGTATACTTTGTTTTTTGTATACCATCATTATAAACGACCCTTTTCGATACCCCGAATCGTGCATAATCCAGTATTTTATCGCACGCTACATGACGCATCGCCATTATTAAAGCGACATGACGTCATCACAATTCAGCCTGTTAAAGCCAAATCTCCAGAGAATCTCTTTAGAAGAAGACGGAACAGCCGACCACCGTTTTCTCGCACGGATGTCAACAATGTCTTTGCATGTCAACAATGTCTCAACAATGCCATCTTGAATTTGATTTTCAGAGGGCGTTGGATGTCAAGCACCCGAGACGTCAGAAGAAAGTTGTTTCGCGAAATTAAGTTTGATTCTCTTGTAAATTTATAATGCTGTTATACAAAAAAATAGCGTATGCAACTCGTTTATAATGTTGCTTTATTGCATTCGTACAAATTTGAAAACTCGCTCCTAACGTCGCTCGTTTTCAAAACATGTACTCATGCAATAAAGCTTAACATTATAAACTAATTGCATAACTACTAATATCGCACTCATACTTAAATTTAGTGAGCGACAATAGAAACGAAGGCCATAAGAATGAAGCTACACGTTTCGAGAGTGAAAATCTCATTGTTTGCCTGATTCTGTATGCGCTCTTTCTTGTAAAGGCCCACAGTTTCATGCTGAGTTCGAAAAAATAACATATTTGGCTATTTGACAATATATAGAGGCATCATTCGTAGTTATTGCTGAGCTCGAGTCAGATGTTCATAAAAATTACGTATTTGACCTAATTAGGGGAATAATAACTGCACTTCACAATGCAAGAAAGGCTGAACACCAAAAAAAAGCTTACAATGAGAATAAGATAAAGAAGAATGGTTCTTCTAAAATCTATACGATCTGCGAACTGTTCTTTCACTTGTAAAGTTTCGTACTATTAAAAGTAGTAGGAAGGGGCGAAGGAAGCTTGAGAAGCAAAATCAATCAGCTTATACACAGAAGGTATTACGGGTTGCATACTCGTATTCTACTTCCATTTTCTATCTCTGTAAAGCTATTTTCTTTCTGGAATATATGAATAGGGATCGGGTTTTAAGCAATTATTTCGTCTGCTTAGTCGTCGAAGTCCAGAGTTCGGTTTCCTTTCCGAATGGGGTCCCTAGATGCTTATTTGGATGTTTTATGTTGCATATTTGAGCTATTCTGTACAAAATTGCATATTTCGGGATTATGCTAGATTATGTTCAAATTTACGGTCAAAATGCGTAAAATTGTAAATTTCAAAGATAGACATATTTCTTACTTGTTTTTCTATGATGAAAATATGTTAATTGTGAATATTTAGTTATTCAGATTATGACTTCTCTTCAATTACTTTATTTTTCTTTTATCCCCTTGAATACTAAACGCTGTGTTCCAAAAGAACGATTCGAAGAGTTCAATAACGATAATACAAACGAATGATCTTTAATCACAGCCCTGTTTCCTACTCAACTGAAAGAGGAGCCCGCTCAAATCATATTCGTCGAACATCGATTTTGTAGAATTAGTTGCTACTTATCTACTACTATCTATCACTTCTCTTTCTCATTTTGTCTTGAGCATGCGATCAGTTGCAATCTGCTTGTTCTCCAGCACAAAACGAAGTTCATGTAAATTCTATTTATTTCAGTAGGCATTTCCGTTCGTTAGGTAATGTTTTTACACAATTTCACTTATTTTAAATGCATATTTTTGCGTATTTTACTTGTTTAGCAGTCATAAATCTTGAGATGGCTATTGAATTACATGTTAGCACTTTCATTTTGAATAATTATGATAAAACTCAACAAATTTTATTAATCAGTTTTTCTTTAATTTATTTTTATTCATTAGCTGTAAAGCGTTCAATATGATGGCTTCAGATAACAACACAATCCATACATTTGTTACACTTATTTATCATTATTTATCAGCGAGGAAATTTTTTTGTAAAAGTGCATCACTTCGATACGGCAATACTGAACTCACTATCAGCATAATGACCATTCATCCCATATTTACGATACCGTGAAGAGAACATAGATTTATGTCTAGGGTTCCCCAGTGTTCTGGAGCCCTATCACGAGAAAAAAGGTGCGAAATACTAATGTAAAGTACCCTTGAAACGGCAAAACTTGGCTCTCAGCAAACACATGACAAGCAGTGTACTACATCCGGTCATTCCAAGACAATTCCATTGTCGCACCCATCTCAAATTTTTATTTAGCTATTTTACCGGTCACAAACAATTTATGTTGAAATGATTAATTTAAGCAATATTAATAATTATTTTTATAATTATTGAATTGAAAGTCAATACTTATCAATTTTAATTTTATCCAATCTGGTCAAGCAATATTAAAACAAAATTTTTATGAAAGCTAAAGGAGATTAATAAAAAAATTAATTTTTCTTGATAATACATTTTCGCCGAGATTCGAGCTAGAACCTCTTTCATCTACCCAGCTTCATTCGCGGACTCATAATTTGGTGTGCTAACGCATCTTGTGATCAAGGATCTAATGATTACTAAAATGTTGGAAAACACATTGCTTGTGGGGGATTCACCCCTTCATGAATCTTCCCCCAGAAGGGTACCTCTCCAGTCGGGACAAACTTTAGATTCTAGACATGTATGATGGTGTAAAGCATAAAGTGTAAATAAGGGGTGAGGATAGTGCAAGGAAGAGGAAGGTAGCGCAGTTCGCGCACAGTTCTTGGCCCCTTTGTTAGGATATTGCTCCGACATTCGTCGGAAACCACGAAAAACTTCAAATCAGAGCAGCCGGCCGCTAGAATTCTCTTCAGGAGGTGACTGAAATTGATTTAGCTATGTAGCTAGAATTGAAAATCCGCCACCGTCAGGACTCGAACCCTAGGAGCTCTCAGCTCAACTCGGTCCCTGCGCTGAGGCGGACGCGGGGCGTGGTGGGGCAGGGCGGGGCTGGGCGAGGTAGGCGGGCATGAGCGGAGCGTGGCGGGGCCCGGTAGGGCAGGGTCAGGCGGGGTTGGGCGGAGTGGGGGCGAGGGAGGGCGGGGCCCGGTAGGGCAGGATCGGGTGGGACTGGGTGGAGAGGGCAGGGCTGAGTGGAGCGTGGCGTGGCGGGGCGGGCCCGGCGGGGGGGGGGTGGGGCTGGGCGGAAGGGGCGGTGCTGGGCGGAGGCGTGGCGTGGCGACGCGGGGCGAGGCGATGCGTGAGTCGTGAGCGAGGTGGGCGTGGCTGCTGCAGATGCTGACCTGGCGGTGCGTGCTCCTACTGAGTTTGTGCTGCGGCTCGCTGCTGGCGCAGACCTTCCAGTACAGCCGCGGCTGGACCAACGGCCGCAAGCGCGCGGGCCCGCCCGTCCCTCCCGGGCCCCCGGGGCTGTGCGGCCGCCTGCAGCACCAGCGCCTGCTGCTGCTGCTCTCCGGACGCGCTACTCCCGAGGTAGGCATGCGGGCCCTCGCCTCCGAAAAAAACACTATAAAATATATTTGATTCTGTAAAATAATACCTAGTTAAGTAGTCGACTGTGCAAAGAAGTTTGTATTTTTTTACAAAATATTTGATAAATATTAAATAAGAAACTAAACATTTCGGGGGAGGGGTTTGGAGGCCATGACCTGTCCCCCAAATCTAAGAAAAAATATTTAATTACCGTTGTAAATTGTGCAGTGTTTGTAAATAAAGTTTATTTTCACATTAATTTTCATGATAAATACTTCAATACATTCAATATTATTAATATTACTAGGGGATCCATTTGGTCTTCTTTGAGTATAGCCTGAAATCTTTACAACACGAGAGTTGTTTTCGTGAAGCCAATCATTCTCGCCGTGTGTGTGTGTGTGGCAGTTGCTGGTGGCCTGCGGTGGGTGGCGCGGCGCCGACCTGGAAGAGCCCACGGCGGCGGCGGCGGCGCCTGAGGACTACGCCTCCCTGCTGCGGCCGCGCCCTGACGCGACTGGCTTGCACGACGCCCCGCGCGCCGACCTCGAAGTGTGACCGCTCCCCGCCCCCTTCTGCCGCTCATGGACTCCCACCGCCCCCCTCCCTTCCACCCCAACCACACACAGTTTTGTGCTTCCGGGCATGTACAGTTAACTTATAATTTTTTTAAATAATAAATGCCTGCCTAATGAATCTCATTATTGTTTTTAGCGAATGAACCCCCTCCATCAATCCTTCATTGCATTTTCATGAGTTTCTCGCACACCGTCAACGGGGCTCCTTTCAAATAAAACACTTCCGACCCCGAACATACACTATGTGGGCCTCGCTGTCCCGGGGTGTCATGAACGAGAAATAAGAATGTGCAAAATATCTGATCCGTAAAGTGAATTGTGAAATTATTTATTTTCTTTTGATATTTTACTATTGCCAAACCTGGATACTATTACAGTAAACATCTAATGCTATTACGGGGATTACTTCCACGGCCATTGTTAATATTGTTATTCTACAGTTGCTCTGCTATGCTCAAAAATTCTCTCAATGTTAACACTAATTTATAAAATTTACTTCCAATTAATCTTGGGTTGACAAACAACATATTACTCCTTACCTGTTGCATGTGGATGTGTAATTCCATACAGAATCACGAATCCTGGAAGTTCCGTGATTGAAACCATTTATTAGATTAATGGCAACTAATGTAAATTATCAGCCTTTTTCAATAACAAAAAAATTAACATTTATTCTTACATATGTTACAAATTCTTTCGATCTCATGAGAATTGCTTTTTCAATGTTACATTAACACACCGTACGGGTTTGAATATAGTTCGTAAGCTTACTACATCTTGATAGATAGCTTCTTGGCTGACTAGCAGAATGTTGTCCATGGAATCCTTGTTATACCAATTCTCACGTCCTTGCCTAAATTAAAAATATTCCAGAATGTCCTCAACGATTACTAGGACTTAATTTTCCCACAAATTTAATACGCGGTCGGGACTTTCCCTATCAGTGTTTTGTATGAAACACCTACTCGCGACTCGCGACACCTTCAGCTACTTTTGGAAAAATTCTTTCATCCCTACCCTAATATACATCCCCTCGAAACACGGAGTCTATTATAATTCGAAATTCCAACAACTACATTAATAAAATTTCCAATTACCATTTAATACTACAATATAAACAATACCAAGCTCTCAAACTAATCATAAATTCCGCCTCACTATCATTAAATAATACTCAACCTCTGCTGAAAATCCTTCGAACCATACCAACCGCTTACGTGTGTTCCAACCGCTTACCTTACCAACCGCTTACGTGTGTTCGCTTCATTATTTTTCTAGAGACCGATTCCTTGCGTTCTTTCACAAGGTCACGGCCCCCAACACCCTATAAAGACCTTTTTCATTTAATGTGTTCGGGGCCGTGTCCATCAGCACAGCGCTATGACACCAAGCATGGAATCTTGTTAATCGGTACTCCTAACAACGCGTATTCTTTGACTTCCGATTTTGCAAACAATACTAACGATGGATGCCGGTTTTATCATTCAAACTAAACCTGGGGTTCTTGGCTTATCGCAGAATAAAGGGCACAATTCATTGGGATAAGCCAAAAACTTTTTTCTTTCTTCTGCTCTTTCTTATTCTCCTTCTGGATGTCTCCAGTTAATTTAACGAGGCATGGCAATTGCTGGGGTCGCAGCAACATGACAGCGTGTAATGCATAAAAGTCAAGCAGGTTGCTTAATGAAAAATCTACAGACGAAAGCAGTTCGTGTTGCTGAGCTATTATTAGCAGTTTAGCTGTCGGTGACTCCTTGTACAGAATACATGATTCGTGATATAGCGCTATGCAGACAAATGAAAGGTGAATACAGAACACGCTATTTTCTGGGCTGAATCAAGAGCTTTCTTCCGTTCCTCTTCTTTTCTCTCCTTCTCCTCGATACCCCAGCTAAATTTATTACACCGATTTTAATGGGACACGACAATCGCAGGTTCTGATTCGCGGTGTTACACCTGTGTATCCTTATATTCTATACTAAGTTATTGCACTATTAGTAAAGACATTTTTGTTGAATTTCTTAATGCATTGCAGTGTTAAATGAAAGTATTTTCTTTATTTGGATCTTTGGGAGCTTCTCCAATTATTTGCACAATATACGGACTGTTCGCAATAACGCGAAGACTTGCTCTTTCCAGACTTTTGAATGACCTTAAATAAATTGTACGGAGCAAATCCTATCATATCGGGAGACCTGTATTTTTACGTCCCACATTTGGCTGATTTTCGACTTCCAAACTCTTTCAATTGTGACGCTTCTTCGCCTCTCTGCATGATTTCGACATTCTGATCTAAATGAACACCCAAAAAGATCCATGATCTTTTCTCCTCTACTTACTTCCCACTATAGATATAATCGCTCCTACACATGGAGAAATCTATTGTTAGATTCTTCGATTTTCGATATAATCGCTCCTACACATGGAGAAAGACGCTATTGTTAGATTCTTCGATGTGCCCCTTCGCTAACTTCACATACCGGGAGCGGTAGCTCAGTGCATCAGCTGATGTCACTGCAGCGCTTCTGACCGGGAGGTCCTAGGTTCGAGTCCTGACGGCGGCAGGATTTTCGACACTAGTTTTTCAGCTAGGTCGAATTCAGTCGCTGTCTGGAGGAGAATTCTAGCGGCCGGCTGCTCTGTTCGGTAGTTTTCCGTAGTTTCTCCGATCTACACCAGGCGAATGTCGGAGCAGTTCCCTACCAAACGGGCCACGGACCGCGCGCGATGTCCTTCCTCTTCCTTCTCCTATCCTCTCCCCTTACACACACACTTACACTAACATGCACTACACTACCACATATTCCGGGAGATCGGTCGGGAGCTTAGAGCTAGTCCCGGCTGGGGCGGTGCAACGATGGTGGGAGAGTCCTGATTAGGGGGAAACCCCACTAGCCGACGGTAGGTCGGCGCCGGATCTCGCCATCAGCGGGGGAAGTTCACCGCCATCTCCCGAGGAAAAACATGCATTACACTAACGGGACCAATGACCAAAGCAGTTGACGCGCCCGGAAACAAGAACCAATCATCCATCATACATCCTGTTTTTTTTTTCGAAGATTCCATAAACTATCGACCTATTTAGCCGGGGAAGCCCTGCCAGAAGCTAAGCTATCGCCAACGTAACTTAGGATTTCGGAAGTACTCAAGCTCCAGAACCAATTACAAGGTATGTACTCCCTAGGTGGAGTTGTTGTTGTTGTTATTATTATTATTATTATTATTATTATTATTATTATTATTACTCCGAGTATTATTAGTCTGTTGTACAAGTATATAATAATCATCGAAGATTGCAATCAGCTTCTTAAGACCCAGATCCAGTGATTTTAGTGCATCTTGGGCACAAAAACAAACAAACGCGTTACTGTCATTGCCAGCGGGCAGGTTTCACTGAGAGTTCGTGGATCTTTTGGATGCGTTGCCTATCTATCAGGGGCATCATTTAAAAAATGGGTCACGTGTAACTTCATTTTACGAAATTTCTCACATGCTCACAGTCAAAAACTGATCATCTTCGACCCCCCTCCGCTATATTGCCTTAAAATTTGTAATTAGGTTAATATTTAATCACCAAGAAGTTCATGTATGTATAGAGGTGCTCACTTAAATTGTTCACTACAAATACCTCTTGAATCGTTGCAAATAATGAGATGCGGTTTTCACTAACGGACGTATGTGAGAGGTACCTAAAAAGGAGTATAATATTATCTTTCAGCTCTGTTATTTAAGAAAAAATGAAATCCAGCCTCTGGATACCACGTTGGAAGAAATATTTTGGTCGAGTCTAGCCATTCGTGCACCGTGGATTTCGCCTCATCTGAAATGCTTGCCTCTCATTGCTTCTTTGAGTGCACCGAATACATGAAAGTTACTAGGAGGAAAGTCTGGTGAATAAGGTAGATAAATAAGACATTCACATTTGATATCCCGGATAGTCAGAACTGTCGAACGGGCTGCAGGCGGTCGGACCTTGTCATGCTGTGACAATATCCGAAAGTCGGAAGTCTTCGTTGTTTACTCCTAATTGCAGGTCGAATGTGACTAGTCAGCATCTAAACATAAATGACTCCTGCCGCATTGTCACTCATTTTCCCATGTAATGTTCCAAACTTGCTCTTTTTGCATCCCAGAAAAGAATGAGCGTGCCTTTCCCAACCGACTGTTGAGTGCGGAATTTCTTTGGTTCTGGTGATAAGCCCTGACGCCATTCCATGCTTGACCTTTTCGTTTCTGGTTGGGGATAGTCCATCCAGGTTTAATCGCCAGTAACAATTTTTTCCCAGAAATACATCACATTCGTGGTGGAATGTGAGACGGTAACCAGATCTTGGAAACCAAGAACAGGTCTTTGTGACATTTTCTTGACTAAAAAAAACACACATGTACAAAGAAAAACGGGAATATGTGCACAACACAATATGCAACATTACATAGTGAGTACACTTTTTAGACATTAATAGAAATGAAGAGCATGAATAAAAATAAAATGAGTCTACAATTTTAAATTCATGTATTTATTTGCAGAAATTACTTCTTGTAAAAGTGGTACATTATTTGCAAAGTAATCTTGGAATTCAAGACATGACTTTTCACAAAAGTGTGTCTTAACAATAATCATTGCTGAAGACAGTCTCGACAGATAAATAGTTCTCTTCATCTAAAGAATTTATTAAAGCATATATTATTTATTGCTCCAATTTTATAAAAAAAATATTACGTATTTTTCCATAGATTTCCATTAGTTCCTGGAATTGTGAGAACAATAGACAAAATATGAGCAGACTTGAGTAAAACAGATGTGAAATGGTATATTGTTAGTGATTCCAGGCACATCAACTACTGAGGTCATTACTCCCGTAAGTGGAGTGCATGTTTTTTAGTGGGAGGTGGCAGTGATGGCAAGATCCAGCCCTCACTGGATGGCAAGATCCAGCACCCACCTACCGTCGACTAGCGGGGTTTTCCCTTAACCAGGTATCTCCCATTAGCAGTGCATCACCCCACCTGGGACAAATCCTCAGTCCCTGACCCATCTCCCGGCATGTGAGGTAGTGTAGTGTATGTTAGTGTAAGTGTGTGTGTATAAGGGGTGAGGATAGGACAAGGAAGGGGAAGAAAAGGTTGTGTGTGGTCCATGGCCTGTTTGTTAGGGTTCAGCACCGTTATTCGCCTCGTGTTGATCAGAGAAACCAAGGAAAACTACTGATCAGAGCAGCCAGCTGCTAGAATTCTCCTCCAGACAGAGACTGAACCTAGCTGACCACCTAATATTGAAAATCCGCTGTCAGGACTCGAACCTAGGACCTCCCGGTGAGATACACTGCAGTGACATCTGTTGCACTGAGCCACCACTCCCGGTAAAACAGCTGTGAAGAGACAGGCCATTCAGGAGCTTCAATTTTTGAAGTTTCTGTGATATCAAAAATTGAAACTTGCAATTGGCCTCTCTGCTCACAGCTATTTTACTTCAAGTCCAACAGAATTATAGACGGACCTTAGATGTTTGTGTAACATGTAATTTCTTTGACACTTCATCACGAATATATCCTTGCCAATAGGTATCTCTGGCAAAAGAAAAGCAGTGTTGCCACTTTTAGCATTGATTTAATAAAAACGAAACAAGATGAAAAAAAGAGACAATTAACATCCCTTTAATGCTTCTTCAGGACAATGGCTCCAGAAGCTAAAAAATTAGACAATCCCATTAAAAACATAACATCTGGTCATCCTATTGTAAGACCATTAGTTCTTATTAAGAAATAAAGCAGTATTGCACGAAACTGTAGAGATGATAATTCATGAATGGAAATTTTACTTGTTAGATACTGTGATGACCATTAGGCTAAACACAATTCAGCACACTACTTTTGTTGTGTTCTATCTTTCTTGTAAATATTCTTATTCTTAATATATAAAAACATGTTAAAAGGTAATACATTTTTGTGTTCATACAAGTATAGTTTTAATAAGAGTTCTATAATATGGATTGCAAATTTTTATTTTATTTACAAACTTTTCATAAATATAAAGCAACAACACATTGTATGAATGCATAATACAAGGAAATTAACATACTAAAAGATTCCTAAATATTAATAAAACTGCACAAAGTAAAGGAAACCTAAAAAATTAAATAAAATTGGCTTGCATTTATTATGGCACTTCTGTATCACCGAGCAATTTTTTCCCTGTACAATAACTGATTTTGAAGAACAAAGTATAGGATCCTACTATTTGCAAAATTGAATATATTATACAAAATAAAACTTCATACAACCAGTGAATGAAATACAACACTAAGAAGTTCCTTAATATGATTCTATGAACACCGTTACCATGTTGTGTGCCTTTTGTGATTCATAATTTGAAGAATCCTTTTTAAATGTAACATACATGGCTTTCAGAAAGCAGTTTCAGAAAGTAAAGTACAGTTTCAGAAGGTCAATAAAAACAATTAATGCAAAAAACTATTTATCAAGTCTCATAAAATCAGTCAAAAATAAAGAGAATCAATGTTGTTATAAAACTTTACAATATTACATAACAATTGAGCAATAATACCCAATGAAAATGTTGGTAAAAATGTAATTAGACTATTTCTGTTTGATAACGTACATAATATGAGTATGTTCCTACTCATAGTCACATCTTGGAGAAAAATTAAATGTTCTGAAAAAACAGATAGATTGATTTACTAAACACAATATTCTAAAAAGAAAATGTTGGTTTGAAAAAACAAAAAAGGAAATTAAAGGATTTGTCAGGTTATTCCAGCTCTCCGTAAAACATGTAAACCTTTATTTAGTCAATACTAATACACAATAAAGGGAAAATAATTACTCTTTCCTAACTTACAGTTTTCCACAAATATTTTGTTAATTCTTAACCATTTAGGTTAAAAAATTCCATAATATGCAACTGCTTGATGTGAAAACACTGCCAAAACGGCAATTGCTATTCATAACTTTTTGAGTTTATGGTTGTTCATTGTATTTAGTATTTGAAGGAATTTTGGAATGATAATGACGACTGTTTTTGTACTTCTATGGCAGTCTTCGAAAAATAGAAGTACTCACACAAGGTAAGGAAAAATTCTCCATTCAGTTGGTACAATTTCATGCACAATATGATCATCAGTTACATGTACAACAATTACATAGATTGATACATGTATTTCATAAAACATTTTCCAAATACTTAAAAGAATATCTAAAAACCAGCGTGCTTCTTAAAATATTATTAAAAAACTTGCACACTAAGAAATACACTGACCTTCATTCTTCTACTTCATCATATTATATTATACTTCGGTTATAAATAAAATTCAATTACAAGCTATGATGATGGAACGGACATACCATCAAATGATTGTGGTACACCATACAAAAACTTTTGTGTAAATGGCATAACACAATTTAAAATGAGTGCTCTGTATTTTCTTCCTATTAACACTTTCATATATTTCACCCTGTGCAAGTACTAAAACTGTAGTACTTTCATTTATTTATTTAGTCCTTTCTTTTAATGTAAGACTATTCACTTGAACATAAAATTATATACACAACGTGTTTACTCTCTAGAAAAAATTAACTTAAATATGTTCATGATCTGTACAAGAAAAAATTTAATTCACAAACAGGTGAAGTGTACCGTTGTTTTCACTTACAGAGTTCAAATATGGGACTGTGCATTTTGAATGAAGATCTTGCACTCTTCATTCAAAATGTTGATAATTCATGTGTATTATTCAAAGAACAATTCTTCAGACTTTTCTACACATTCTCCATATAATCACCTAAACCACTGGCATTGGAAACTGTAGCATCCACAGTCATATCTTCAAGCTGAGAAAATAAAGAAAAAATATAAGGATCATAAATATGAACATTAATCATGTTTAACTCTTTTTACCTACATAATTCTTAAAATCTATCACAATGAGTTGATACTACTCATAATGTTTTGACTTCTAAATAAGTAAGTACCAAATACCACTGCAAATAATATAGGAATAAAAAAATTGCAATACCACAAAAATTTAAGGATCATTAAAAAGAAAATATTTCATTATAACAATATTCTGAGACATATATCAAAAACATGTTACACAGTCGCTGGCCATCCAATTAAAACACATAAACAAATTTTAATAAAATGTTAAGTTTTGAAGGCTTTTGCTGCAGTACATTACATCTCACATTGTTGTGAATCAAGAAATAAAAATGAAGCATCTTGTACAAAGAATTAAAATATTATTTGTCATTAAGAATTGTAATTTAAAAAAGAGTTCAGTACGATTGTCTGTACTAAATTAATGATGGGGATGGGGTTTCTGGGTTTGCCTGATCATGAAACATCGTGAATGAAGAATAACGTCTTTATATTAAGAAATTATAAAGAAGCATCCTGATTCTCAATTTGTTGTATTTCCCTTCTATTCAGAAGTACATTATATTAATGCATGACTCGGACAATTTATCACCAGAAACTTATTTTATTCAACACTTTCACTTCATCAATACATAATACCTCAGTACACAGTAAGAACTGACCTTGTTATGTCTGTATTCTATTGCCCATTATATAGCAAAAGGATTTCTCTATAATATTCATATAACTCTTAACACTACTTCACCTGGAAACCACATCTCAATCATTAATTGTTGTCGCTGTATTGAGACCTCATTGTTGCTTAGGTGCACCAATTAAGAGTTGAGTAGAACAAGAGGTGGCATGAGTTGTGTTTGTGTGTTTTTACAAAAAAATATTTTCTTTTCTAAATAGAAAAGAATATTAGAACTTTATTAGTTTGTGAATTAGTTGTGGCCTTGTTTGTGAGTTGATGTACATGAAAAACTATAAGTTTTGACAAAAAGTAATCAAAAAGACAAGAAATTTAACTGCATGGAAGATGGCTGCAGTTAAAGCCCTTGTTAACACACAAAAATGTTTAAATTATGATTTATTTTCAAAGTTGAAGAGCATGAGACATCCTTTGAGAGAACCATGAAAAGAATTATTCTTGGGGAAGAATTATTCCCTTGGAGGAAGAACAAGTGAGACCTGAAAAGAATTTTAATGTACTTACATAAGGGCATGAAGAAACAAGATCAGAACAACCAGGTGCTGGAGAAATAGCTGAAGCCTCAATTAAAAGAATGGTATAAAAATATTGAATTGAAGATTTTATGCATGATATAGCTCCATGTTATATTGGTCAATCAGTTTGGTCCTTTTTGTTGGAAAAAATCTTGCTTTGTTACCACAATTGGTAAATTCTTCACGTATGAATTAAGGTAGAAAATGTTTAGGAGCTCATGAAGAGGGAAATTGCAAAGGAAGAAAATAATAACAAAAATTCATCTCCTAAACAAAATTCAAATGTGGTACCATTGTCTGCAAGGGACAGTACATACATGCTCTAATACTACGATAAGAATAATTAACACTCTAATTAAGCATGTTGGTGTCACTAGCCAAATTGCTTAATTATGCTTTGTGAAGTCGCAGAAGTCAAGCACAAGAGACTGCGAATTCCTAGTTGGGTAACCATCTAGGAACCTTGTTTACTAATGACGCCAAATCCTTGGCCAAAGGGATAAAAGGCACAGACTGACTGCGACGTGACATGGCTTTATATATTTTCCCCAACTGTTAGAACTTTGCACATAATTTATTTTTTCATCTAAAAATGTTTTATGTCACAAACATTTCTTTAGGAATATAGAAAGGAAATTACTTTTATCTTTCGTCACAAAAATATGATTTTTATTGAAAATTTAAGGGACATCTAAAACTACAGCTAAGAAATCTAAGATCTATGAAATATTTTTAAACAAGCAGATTCAAAATCCGTGGGAATTTTACGACTGCAACATTAAAATATTTTTAACCTTTAAGTCTTAATAAATGGAGTTTCAGTGCACAATAACTACTTTTGAAAGGTTCCAAATTTTGTACTATAATCCATCTGTTTTGACTCTTAAAATTCACCCCATTGCTTGGGGTGATTTGGGACAT
The DNA here is from genome assembly GCA_964035755.1 of Teleogryllus oceanicus. Classification (NCBI taxonomy): domain Eukaryota; kingdom Metazoa; phylum Arthropoda; class Insecta; order Orthoptera; family Gryllidae; genus Teleogryllus; species Teleogryllus oceanicus. The sequence goes on from CAXIVR010000011.1 coordinate 63,181,154, forward strand.
CATAGTTTGACAGTTACTAGTCCAGAAATGAGCACTGTTGGAGTGAATAAGGACTCACAATAACTTCTTAAAATGAAAACCTACTTATACAACAAATTTGGTAGGATATGAATTTATGTAAATACATCATCAGGAGAAAGTAAACTTCATTGAAAAATATTGACAGTATTAAAACACTACTTTAAACAACTGGTTAACACTGATATTTGGAGGCTGACAAAACATTAACTTTACTCTTCTTAGTTCTTTAATGTATATTTTGCATTCTACATCATAAATTTTTCTCCTTCCTCAAAAATTTCACTTCTAAATGACTGTCATTTAACTAACAACTTAGCCAACATAATTTAATTCTGTCATTCTTCTCTGTAACAAAGTCCTCTCCTTCAATCATGGATACCTCTTCCACATTTCTCTGCACACTCCCATGTAAGGTTGATGGATTTGCTAGTGCATCAAGCAGCGGCATATATTTAGCAGTGGTGATGGTGTAACGGTTAGGTTAGCGTCTCGGGCTGTTATACCCAAGTTTGCGGGTTCAAACCCGTCGAAGCCGTGGATTTTTAAGGGTGAAAAAATCCTTCATACACCTTCCTTCAGAGGGGAAGTAAAGCCGGCTGTCCCATGTCAGTAGATTTACTGCATTTTAAAGAACCTCAAGCCTAAATGAAGTCTCTGAGCTAAATTCAAATTGCCTGTTTTGTCGCCCAAGTAATACCTTCTTTCTCCCCTAGTATGTGAAAGGAGCATAACGAAATTTGCGTGGTCAGACGGAAGAGCAAGCCTAATGGCCTGAGTCTTGCCATGTAAAATAAGGCATTCTTCATTCATTCATTGATGAACATCAAGGTCTGAGTCATCAGATTCAAGAGCAACAGGGACCTGTTCCTCCTTAAATACAATGTTCTGTTCTTTGGAAAGATCAGCTACAGTCACAGATGTCCCTGAAGAGACATTCAGCATTGTCTCATGGCTTTTTACAGCTCATTTTTCCACAACAGGGTTTCTTGACTTTTTGAAGCTTCTCAATGGTTTTTCTGACCAGAAAGAATCAATTATCTCTACACTGTCTCCCCTCACAAATTTTGTTATTATAGCTTCTCTGTTACGTTGTACACCTCCATGGCACTTTTTGAAGTCTGACAACACATTTTTCCATGGTATCTTCATGGGACGGAAGAACTACATATCAAGTGGTTGGCACAAATGTCTTGCTTTTGGGAGCAATAAGATGAAAGCAATACCATGTTGCTCACAAAGTGAAGTTACATGCACTGATAAATGAACAAGCAAATTAACACTAAGCACTGCCTTTCTTCATTGTCTGCCCTTTAAGGCTGGAAGACAAATGCGCACAAGCCACAAACATGCATACCAGCCTGACTTGTTGCTAGGATATCGTGTTCCAAGAGGACTGCCTTCTATCCACATTGAGTCAAAGTATTGTGCCTCGTGCACAACAAATGGAGGTAAAAGATGGCCATCTGCTGTTGCTGCCATCATAACACTTGTTGAAGTTTTTGAGGTATCCATCACCAGTTCTGGGTGGTGGCACCCTCACCTAACAACTGCTTTTATACTACCAAGATCATCAGTGAAGTTTATTTCATTAAAATTCATGTTTTCTGGAGGAATATCCGACAATCAAGCTTGCAAATTGTCAAAATATTCATTGATGATGTCTTCATTCACTTCAGCCCTTACTTTCTTTATGTTTTGGGCCAACCTTTACTTCAGATCTGGATGACGTTACAGAAAACTGTACAGCCAGTCTTTCCCTAGTGTATTACCAGTAAACGTTTTCACAATGACACCTTTCCTAAACAGATAATTTTTTACAATATCCCTCAGATCTAATGCATTGAGAGGAAATTCCCATTCAACACACAAAAGGATGCCTTTCCCATTTTAAAATATTTTTATCCGTCTCAGTTAACACTGGCTGTCCACCAACCATCTTCAAACAGTGGTCCTTCTTTCTTCACTTTGATGTGAACTGAAATGGTATTTTCGGGTACTCTGTACTTTTCTTCAGCTTTTCTCAGAGTTATAAGGCTTCAGCAAACATTAGTAACTGCTTTCTCCAACAATTCCTGTGAATATTTCTGCCACTAGGTGAACCCAAGCACCTTCTTGTAATTTCTCAGCATGTCCTGATTCTCCCCTACAAGTAACAATTTTGGATAATTTTCATTATTCAACTCGATAACAAAACATAACCTCACACAAGTATGTGACATTCTTCCAGATACAACATGCTTACAAAATTAAGGGTCATAAACATTTCTTTACTTTAACATATGATATTACTAAAGATTTTTCGAACATACTGTGAATTGTCAAAATTGACTGTTGTAATACTTGTCAATTCCACAAAAAAGGAGTACAATGCTAAATTTCTGGCAGTTTTCCATGACAATGCAACTTCCAGAGCCTTCCAGGAATCACCAACTGATTTGTTCAGGAGTACGATGTAAGAAGCAATTCAACATCTTTGCATCAAATCACATTTGTCCCAAATCACCCCATGGAAGTTGCAAAGCCCAATCACACACAAACAAAGGAACCACACACCCACACAAAGGAAAAATGAGGAGGGTGGAAAGGAGAAAGGGAGAAGAAAGGACAGTGGTCCAAAAACCATAGGACCGATGAAAAGACTGTGTCATTTAACAAGAACGAAAAAATCTGGAATTAGTACTATGAAAACAAAATGTGCTTTTATAAAATTGAGAATGTACTTATGTTTATTACCAGTTAAAGAATACTTATTAATTCCTTTTGGACCATCTTTGAACTTGTGTCGTATACCTCAGATATACATTAAACGCTTGAACATGAAGCTTCAAATTTAAAAGCTGATTTCTCTGAAAAGATTGAACACTGAATCAAGTTTAAAAAGTATTACTTATAATTATACAAGATAAGAGAATTTTTAGAATGTAGAATTGTAGAATGTTTGTGGAAGACATGTGAGAAGTCTGAATGTGGGTTTATCAACAGAGATTTTTGCATATTACATGATAAATTTGAAGTGTTAATGGTTGAGTCTAAAGTTTTAATGTATAAACAAAATTCCAATTTTCCAAATTTAATATACAGTTGACTCCGGTTATAGTGAACTTCTGGGGACTCTAATGTTTGGTTCGCTTCTCATGTTTGGTTTGCTATACCGAAGTTCACTACATCTGATGATGACAAAATTAAATAGAACTTCTCAACAATGATTAATTTTATTAATATAGATTCATAAAATTCATTAAACAGCATGGACCAGAAATTTCAGTATCTTCATTTGTCCTTAAAAAATCAATTATTTTCAATTGTTTGCTTCATTGCACATTTTTCATTTGTAATTTCTGTAGATCGTTCTCTAGCCAGAGTTCATGCTCTCTCCCTACTTGATTCTGCATTGTCCTCTGTTTCATAGTATTGTAATGCAGTTTTGACACATTTCAATGCCTCCTTTATTGTTGGAACACCGTCCCACTCGCCCAAGGCCCTTTTACTTGCCTAATAACATTCGAGATCCAATTAACTTCCAGGACATTGTGTTTCGCACTTTCACTATAACCAAGATTCAGGTTTACTATAACCGAATCTACTTATGTTTATTTGTAATGTAAGTGAAACTGGACCAGTGGCTTAAGTTCACTATAACCGAGGGTTCACTATAACTGGAGTCGACTGCATTTTCTATTTTAGTCAATGGTAGAAGACTTATGTTTCATTTCAAATAAGAAGTGCATTTCCGTGTACTAAATGATATATTAGATCATCCAACAATTCGAATAGTGGAAATGCAATTCTTCTCAGTAAATATTCATTTACATTTGTCTTCAAGATATTTGTCATATCGTATCTCTACCTTATTTCTATCGGAAATGTAAGGTTGAAGATATTTTATTATTGTCCATGTTATTTACTGGCTTGATGCACTGTGAATTGCTTGAATCAAAGGTTTGGAAAAGAAGTAATGTTTGGAAATGCAAATCCCTTTTATTTTGATCATCCAGTCGAAAGCATTCGTCCAATGAGTGACCGATTGATGTTTCTGAACATGCCACCTGCTGTGAGCATTAGTCCCATTAGTGTAGGGATTGTCTTATTCTTGGAGGTGGTGATACTCCTCTGTGGGATAAACAGATACAGTGCTGACCTCATTATCCAAAATTTGGAACATGTTGGTCAGCACAGATCTCTTCAGTGTTTCACATATTTTTTGAAACATACACACACATTTATTTCTTTTAACTTTCACATACACATATACATAGTATGGAGAAAGGTGGATATCTTTGATACCAAAAAAGTGTTTTATTGCAAGAGTCTAGAAGTTTGGCAAAATGCTTTTTTACATTCTCACGTACATACTTATATCTTCTTCTTCACTATCAAGGATTAGGCTAATAGTTCCGTCTTCACTCCAACCATCTTTTCCTTAGAGTCCTATTTCTCGTCTTCCTAAAGGTTTATAAGATAATACTGATTTTGTTATATGTTGTAATATCCATTCATGTATATGTTGTATCCAGCATTGTTTATTTTCTTTAATATGGTCATGGTCATTCATGGAAAATATGTTTAGATCAGATCTAATCTCCTCATTTCTTATTTGATCAAAAATCGAGCAACCTTTCACTCTCTTGAGGAATTTCATCTTTGCTGTTTGTATTTGTTGTTGCTCTTTTATTGTTAGACTCCACGATTCACTTCCGTATGTTTTTTTTTTTTTCCACTTTTTTTTTATTTTGCAAATCTTTTCCCTTTCATAGCTGATGTGGCAGCCTAAGAAATTAAAATGTGACACCTGTTCAATTGTCTGCTGGTTTATAACAATTTTGGAGTGTATAGGGTATTTCCCTTTAAAAGCAATAACTGTCGTCTTTTTAACAAATGTTTTAAAATCATAATCTCACATATCTGGTTTAAATGGAATATAGATTTTTGTAGATCATTTTTTTGTTTTTGTAAAATTATTTGATCATCTGCACACATGAATGTATTAATGCATTTATTTTGGGGGTGTAGCTTTATTCCCGGATTTATTTCATTTTTCCATTATCTTATGATATCATCTTTATATACATTAAATAGAGTAGGTGATAATGTGCACCCTTGTCTCAGTCCTTTATTAATTTTCATTGCATCTGTTTTTGTTGTTTCGGTATTAATTATAATTTGCGTATTTTTATAAAGGCTTTTTATTACATTTATTAAATGTATTCTTCACGATATTCCATAATATTTTTCTGTTCATTCGATCAAATGCTTTTTCGTAGTCAAAACATATGTGAGTCTCGAGGTTGAATTCTCTTCTTTTCTCTATTAGTTGTTGTATTATTGTTACGCTGTCTTGGCATGATCTTCCTCTCATGAAGCCATTTTGTTCATCTGTTAACAAAGCATCCACAATTTTCTTTAGTCTATTAATGATAATCCTTGCATATAACATAGGTTGTGTTTATTAGGCTTATTCCCTGATAGTTCTCACATAAGTTTCTTTTTCCTTTTTATGGAGTGATATAACCTCTGCAGTTTCCCATGCAATTGGTATTTCTTGGGATTTCCAGCATAATTTATCAGATGTAAGAGCCTGAATTTTGAAGCCCCCCCCATACTTGATAAGTTCTGTATTTATTCCATATACACCTGGTGCTTTTCTATTTTTCATTTGGTGCATAGCTTCTTGTAATTCTTTAAGTGTTATATTATCTCCTAGGTATGGGTCACCTCCACCAAATTCATTTAAGGAGTTGTTAATCTTTTCAAGTTCATATTGTATCATATCATATCATATTTTCAAGTATCATTTTCAAGTATCAATTGTTCTAACCATAGATTTGTACAGTGGTTAATTCACTCTTCTTTATCGATAATGTGAAGACGTACTGTATCTCTTTCTGTTTTATCGAATTGCTTCATCAGTTTATAAACTATTTCTTGTCAGCCATGTATGTTGTTTTCTATGTTGGATATTAGTTTATCCCAGGATTTTTGGAGGGCTTGTCTTGCTATATTACAAGCATAATTACCTCTTCATAGTTTGCTGCAGATTCATGTTTTTTGTAAATATTCTTTATATGTTTCTTTCTTTCTCTTTATGGCATTCTCTATTTCCGTATTCCATATTCTTAGTCCTGTCTTTTTCCTAACATTATTCTTTTTACCTATAGCCTTTGTTGCAGCTTGCATTATGCTGCTTTTTTATATTATTCCATTCATTGTTTGTTTTTGTAAGTATCTTTATTTTGTAAATATTGTTGTAACCTTTGTGGGTATAGATATTTTACTGATTCGTCCTGAAGTAGATATACTTTGAAGACTTCTTTGTTTTTGTTTTGATATCGGTTATTCTCCTTTTTCCATCTGATGAGCAATGCAATTTTTGCTTGTACTAGAAAGTGATCTGAGTTAACATCACTTCCTCTATATACTCTCACATCTTGCACTAATCTAGCTACTTCTTGTTGGCAATTACATAATCAATAATCGATCGATATCCTCTTTCAGTCCAAGTATTTTTTTAATTAAATGAACAATATTAAATTAAAATAATGCTGTGGAAAATTGATTTCACGATTTCATTGAAAACACACATTTCTGGGTCCCCAGGTACCGAATAAGTGTTTTTTTTTCGAAACATCTGTCTATCTGCCTGTCTCTCTCACTGTCTGTCTGTCATATGTTCGAGTTTTTCCAAAATGGGTAATCCCAGGTTGATATGGCTCAGCTCGAAGCACTGCAATTTTGAAAAACATTCTTCAAAATTTGGGGATACTTTACACGAAGCCCCAGAGACATTTTCAAAACGTTCTGAAAAATGGCTCCAAATTTTTTCTTTAAATTTATTACAAGATTAGAGTAAAATACTCTTATAAAGGTAACATAGGTCTGATTTTCACTGTTAACTCTGAATTTTCGAACATTTTAAAAGTTTTAATTTTTCTCTTTTGCGTCTTCTTACAACTACCCAATTAAAGATACAGATTTTTTCTTCGAATGAAATTTGTTCTCCATATTTAGTTCTTTCATTAAGGATATGTACATTTTTTTTTTTAAAAAGTAACAAAAACAAGATTTTTTCAACAATGGCTCCAAAGTTTTTCTTTAAATTTTTGATAGAGGTAGTACTAAATGTACTCTATCAGAAGACATAAACGCCAAATTGCTCTTTTCTTTTGTCTTTTCAGAAATTATAAAAGTGTAATTTTTTGGACTAGCTGCTCATATCATTAATTTTTACATTAGAGAAGATTTGTTCACATTACTGCATTTATGAGTACATGTGGTTTAAATGATGTCTTATAAATTTTCTTGTAATTTCAAAAGTTTTCTGTGAAAATGAGCTTAAAAGTTCGCATTTTCAGAAATGGTTAAACACCATTTTCTCAAAAACGGCCCTTTCTCAATCTTTTTTTCAAACTTTTCGTGCAGGTAGTGCTTATTGTACTGTTTAAGATGGCATAAAATTAATTTTGCTGTGTTGTTTTGTTTTTTCAAAAATTACATAAATTAAATTTTTTTGAAATATCTCCGACACTTTCAATATGCACAATTCCAGCGATTGGTATTCATTGTTGCACTTGTGAGTGGAAGAGTTTCAAATGACTTCCAATGAAGTTTTTCAAAAACTCAAAAGATTTCTGTAAAAAAGAGCTTCAAATTTTGCATTTACACTTGAGCTTAAATGATATTTTCTTAAAAATGACTCCAAAGTGTTATATAAAAATTTCCTTATAGGACAAGTAAGTTCTTCCATTATATTCTTAAAGTAATATTTAGTTCTACCATTAGGAAACCGAAAAATTTGGAAAGTTTTGAAAAAATGTTCTTTGGGTGATAAATGGAAACTAGCAAGCAAATGGGGTAAGAATGTAAAGCTAGCCCAATCCAAAGAAATTTAAAAAAATTGCTAGTATGAGAAAGTCTGTGCCATTCTGTAGCACCACTAGTTATTGTTACTATTTCATGACTTTTGGCAACAGGGTTCACTTAATTGTGTTTCTGGTGTTGTTTTAGTAGATTTTCATTTTGCCTTTTTTTGCCTATTTTAACCATTTTGTCTTATTTTTGCATTCTGCTTTTTACTTCATTATTTTACTTTTAATTCCCCCTTCTGTCAGAGATACCTTCAAGTCTAGAGAACATGAAGGCACATTCGTATATTGATCTGTGGAAGCAGAGGCTGTGATTAAAATTATTTCTGATTATTTTTCATTGATGCTGAGAAGCCTTTATTGGTCATGAAAAATCCCATCCTACTTTTGAGGACGGCCTCGAATCCCTTTTGAGGACAGCTCTCTGTGTATGATATCCCCTTCTTAGTGCTGACATGCAAAGAAAGTTCAAAGAAAGAAGTGTATTCCATTTCCATTGATACCATTTCAAGATTCAAAAGGGAGTCCATAATATCCTTTCAAAGAGACAGCATCACGAATAAAACAATTTGTAGCCATCATACCGGATGCTCACATGGCATCAGATTGAAGGAGAAAAAAAAATTGTTTCCTTACACTATAAGAGCTCATGTAAATTGTAGAGTTAGAATAAGAATCTGGATCATATTAATTATTCATTTTTTACAAGAACGAATCATGAAGAATGTAACAAACAGCTTTTTTATCATGAAAATACAGTAAAACTTCACTTATACATTTTTCAGGGGACTGAAGGGAAAAAACATTAAGTGAGAAAAACGAATAACTGAAATTGATTATCATGAGCAAAATAAGAACTCAATATTTTTGCACTATTGTTTTCCCAGTTCTTTAGCAATATCTACTCTTTTATTGCCGCTCTCCCTAACAACTTATAAAATTTTTATTTTATTTGATAGCGAAAGGGAAAGCCTTTTCCTACCACTCTTTTTTGTTCGAACGCAGAGGGGATATTCGGACACGCAATGGGGACTGATGACCTTATATGACTCGGTTTCACTGCAGAAATGAAGGCTGTGTCCTATGTGGGCTACAACTGGTGGTGCGGGCTCACAGCTGGCTGCTTTGGTTTTAAGCTTGATGTTACTTGAAATTCATCACCACAGCCTGGCAACACTCACCACGCCACACAGAAAAGCAATCAGTTTCATTAGTTGCTTGTGCAATGCCTCTATGGAAAGGATCTCATATGTTATTACAGCAAGCAAAAGGGTCTTTGGAGAGTGGGGCAGTCAGTGCGCAAACTTTCTCACTTATTAGTAAACGTATAATGTTTAAGATGAAAATGAATAAATGTGAAAAACGTTTAAGTGAGAAATGTATAAACGGAGTTTCACTGAATCTAAAGGACATTATAAACAGACAAAGGCAGATACTCAAAATTTATTTACATAGATAAGAAACTTTTTCTAAATAAAAACTATTTTTTAAAGGTAGATGTTTAAATAATGCTGTGATCCCCCCCCCCCCAAAGAGTAATTTTTAAGTATGTGGGCTGAAATCATGACATTCAAAAAAATTTGTAAACAAGATTTTCTCAAAACCCAATACCATAATTTTCCCAACATTTTTTGTTGTTTGTACACAGAAAAGTGTGCTTTTAAATATGGCATAGGTCTGATTTTCATTTAAACTTCTGAAATTTTGAAAATTCAGTAAGTTCAATAGGTATACCTCTGACATCCTCCTATAACTACATTCTTAAAGTTAGATATTTTCATCTAAATGAAATCTTTAAAATTAGATCTAATATCAACAACTCTCATAAAAATATTTCAAAATATGAGTAGCTTGTACTAATTTTGAGTCAAATCATGAGAATTTTTTAATAAATAACATAACAAATAAAAAGTTTTCTCAAAAAATAGTTCCAATTTTTTCTTTTACTTTCTCTTATTTTGAAACAGTCCTACACAACATTATAGCATCTAGAGATTTTTTCCTCAACATTAAATATTTAAATCATTTCGTGTCCACACATTATAAGTTTTCAAGACATTTTGAATAAATCATGAGAATTTTGTAAGGTTTCACAATCACTGGTGTATTAACTACGAGTTGTGTATAAGTAATAAAAATAAAGAAAGAAGGAAAGAATGAAAGATGGAAGGAAAGAAAGAAGGACGGAAGAAAAGAAAGAACAATAAAGAAAGAAAGGAAAGAAAGAAAAGAAGGAAAGAAAGAAAATGGTTTTATGTATTTTTAAAAATTGCCACTATTTCAATCACAATTATGCAAAAACTAATCCATTGTCAAAAAATTTAATGTGACGATATTTGAAGATATAATTTTGAATAAGAGATTTCATTACGAAATAAATTTTTTTCTTCCATATTGTAGTTGTAGGAAGACGTTTAACATTTTTTAAAATAATGCTGTGAATCCAAGTTTCAGTTCACGAGCGCATGAAATCAGTCTGGTTGACTGAGGTACATTAATTTTAGTGGAATCCCTATTTATGTTTAGCCATTGGTATTGCTCACAATGGATGGACATGGATGAAGCATATGCTTATAAGGGATTAAAATTTTGAAATAACGATACAAATTTTGCATCACTTACAAGCAAGATATGATTTATATGAATTACACTAAGTATTACTTTTCATAATTACAAATACATACTTAACATGCATGGATATATATGTTACTACTTACACCAGATGCATTACTAAGTAAGTCATCTATGCCAGAACCAATATCCTCTTCTATTTCTTCACTCTCGCTTCCAGGTAAACTGTTTTTCCCACTGCGTCCTTCTACTGCACTTCCACTGGCTGAAGATTGAAAATCTTCATCATAATTACTTTCAATCTCTGCAAAAGATGTGAAATTTGTATAATTAATAGATAAAACAAATGAAATGTGAACCACAGAAAAATCAACTACTATAATCAACCAACCGAACAACTCCTAGTGAGAACCAATCAATAATAAAATACAGAATATATCTCCAATCAGGGCGGTGTATCTCAAAAACTTTATCGCTTTTTCTATCCAATTTTTCTTACAGCCTCTCCTACTGGCCAATCGTGAACTGTGACTCATGTATCTTAGGAGGTGGGTTACATTGATCGCTGTGTCGTTGTCCAATAAACAGCATAGGTACTATAACATAACCTCTTTGATTTTAACATAGCTTTCAGTTATTTTCAATATTTGGCGCATTTTGGAACTATGTTGGACATAACTTCATTTGTGGAATAGTCCTATTAAATACCACTTGTGCTTTGAAAATTCTCAGGTAAATCCCCCTCACTTCGTGAGTTGGGGATTTATCAACAATTTCCAAAGCATTTGTGGTATTACCTATGATAATTTCTGATGAATTTTTGAGCAGACATTGTAAATATTAGATTATAGCTATACCAATGAAAATCAATAAAAAAATTACATGCATATCACATCAATATATTTTCTTAATGATGATGTTCTGTTTTGGGTACTGAAGCCTTATTAGTGATCGAAATCATGGTTTCCTCAACCTGATAGCTGCAGGCAATGGGTGCAGGCCAGACAGTGTAGTTAATTTCATCACATACATTAAAACAATTATATTAATATTTTCTACTTGCCTAATGCATTTATCATTGAGTTGAGTTGATTAATATCTCTTCTTGAATTTGAAATTGGTGCTAGAGTATCTGTCTTTGATTTATTAGTATTTAACAAAGGTGGTAAATTACTCAAAGACATAAGATCACTCGCGTTATTAGATAAAGGTTTCTCATCGTGGAGGGAGGCACCACTTTGCAGACTGTCCTTCTTCTTATTTTCTCTAAATAAAACAAAAGGATCATTATGAGTGGAAAATAGTAAATAAAGATATTGAATTAAGTTGGTGTTTTGAGACTATACTACCCTGACAGAAAAACTACCCAACCACGATGTCCTTTCAACCATTTCAAAACGTGTCACTTATTTGATAATTAAGTGCAGTTTAAGAGAAAGTCACCATCATGTTTTTAAATGGAAGTAACAGTATTTTAATAAACACACAACTGTTGTTGTTTTTCAAGACTTTGACACCCCCAATACTAAAGAAAATCCCAACATTGAGAAAAGTGCCATTCTTCTAATTTGAAAAACGATATTTTACCATCAATATGTTCTTATAAATCTTAAACAGAATTTGTTTGTATTACTACATCCCAACAATCACATTACTATTACACATCTTTATATCTTGACAAATAGAAACAAGGAATTATTAATTTCAATGAGTCTGATTATACACACAACTTACTCTTTCACTTCTTTTCTTGGTTTAGAACAATTTTCTTCCTCTGTTGAAGCTGCTGCAGAAGTGGCAACAGCAGTGGTAGTGGCTGTAGCACCGAGGTGGACACTATCTTCTTTCAAGCAGTTATTTTCAGTAGATATTTTCTCAGATGTATCCGAGACTTTATTTATACAAATAGATTGATCAGAAGATATTTTACTGGAATCTTCAAAATTAATATTACTTTGAGAATTTTTAACATTCTTCTTATGTATGATTTTATCATCATCATCATCTTCAGAATTTGTTATGGTTTTATCAATGTCCTAAAACAAAAATATGTATAACTACTTGTATAATGTAGAACTACGTGGATGGATGTTACAAAGAAAAGTGTGATTATATTTTTAAAAAAATGTTATTTATCATTGTTAAATAAAATGCATTGCACTTCAGAAATGGTTGCCAAGATGGCTAACACAGTGAAAAAAGAAGATGAAAGTGGCTAACAAATACGGAAGAAAATAAAGATCCTCCTGAAGTTTGAAGATTTTTAACTTGTTAAGCTTGTAATTAAACCTCTTTGAAAAAATACTTCTAGCCAACTTTTAAACCATTTTGCAGTACTATTAACAGGCAGAAGAGCATGCACCCCTCTTCTCCCAACACACTTCACACACTCACTCTCTTGTGCATCAACGTCACAACTGAATGTAAGATTGAAATTGTATCTTCTAAAAACCTCCATTAAATGAACTGTTTGTATCAATAGAAATTACATAAATATATTTTTATTTTCTCATACACATACAAAGATGTACAAAGCTGTAATATTAATACATGTACACATTCATATATAGTTTAAAACAAAGTCAGGCAATGCTGTGGAAAATTCTGTGCTTAGAAAATATGGCACAAAATTACATAAGTCACTCTTGTTTGTTAATGTTTAGAAGGATGCAAAAGGTGCATTTCTCTTCTAGTTTATGATAAAACAATGGTGGAAAATTGCAATACAACAAAAGTCACAGTGTAATTTTTATGACATCTTGAATCTTAAAATTGCTGTATGGAAATTTTTTTAAAAGTGACTTAGAATTACAAGTTTTAAAGTGAATAGAATTACACCCTCTTAACACCGAATTGACATTGAGAGTTTAATGAAAATCATGTTTTGGGATTTCCTATTACTGAATAAGTGTTTTTTCAAAGTCCATCTTTTTGTCTGTCTGAACAATATTAGCACCTAAACAATCATAGGATTTATATTTTCTCATATACATACAAAGTAATATACATAGTATAGAGAAAGTTATGTAATACTGCGGAAAATAAATTTCGAGATTTCAATGAAAATACATGTTTTGAGGTCCCCTGATACCAAAAAAGTGTTTTGTTTTCAAAACGTCCATCTGTCTCTGAACACTACTAGCACCACCTAAACCATGCCTAGGATTTTTTCCAAATTGAAGAAACCCCTGTTCATTTGGCTCTAGTTGAAGCTTTGAAATTTTGAAAAATAATCTTGAAAATTTGGGGGTACTTTACATGAAGCCGCCCAGACATTTTCCAAATTTTCTCAAAACGGTTCCAAATTTTTTCTTAAAAGGGATTTTCTTAAAAATTGCTTCAAATTTTTCCTTCAAACTTTTCCAATGGATAGAGCCAACTGCACTATTTAATATGATATAAAGTTCATTTTGGGGTATTCTTTTGTTTTTTAAGAAATTATACAATTTTTTTTTTTTTTTAAATTCGTTCATGCTGTTAATATGCACATATCCATCAATTTGTATACATTATAGCATTTGTGAGTGGAAGTGCTTCAAATGACTTCCAATGAAGGTTTTCGAAAACTCAAATTTTTTTTTGTGAAAAAGAGCTTCAAATTTTGCATTTACAGTAATGCTTAATCGTCATTTTCTTAAAAACAGCATCACATTTTTCAATGAAAATTTATATTTTGGACGAGATTTAACTCTTCTTTAATAATCTTGAAATAATATTTTGGTTCTCCTATTAAAAAACGAAAAAGATGAGAAAATCTCAAAAAATGTTCTTTGGGCGACATTAGATGGCAGATTGCAAAAGGACAGGGTAAGATTGCAATGCCAGTCCACTCCAAGGAAATTAGAAAACTTTACTACGAGAAAGTCTGTGTCATTCTGGAGCACCATTAGTTTAAAAAGGAAATATTTCCCAATTGATCTGGACCGAGTTGAAAACCTGCAAATTTGAAACATATCTGTCTTTATAGTTTCTTTACCTCAAATTCCCTGGAAGATTTTCAAAATTTTCTCACAAGTGGCTCCAAATATTTTCTTTGATTTTTTTGTTAGAATATAGCGAAATACACTTATGACATTGGCCCCATTGCTTTTGAATTTATGAAAATTGCAAAAGTTTCAAATTTTTTGCACCCCCTCCTACTGAATTACACATACAATAAGGCAGAACCTGGATAAGGGTAAACCTGCCTTTGCTGGAAAAAATTCTCAGAACAAACTATTTTTCAATGCAAAGTACACTGGATAAGCTGGAAACCTGCCTAACAAAGAAATGGAAAGGAATATTTAGTACAACGGTATTGAAAATTCTGGATAACAGAAAACAAATATTGTTTTAAAATTAAACATCGACTTGTACGTGTGGCGACATTACACCAAGAGGCACTCAGAACTACGTTCATCCATTTGCTTTCTCAGCTATCCGTATCCGAATGTCGTATTTCCCAAGCTACTCATGTGAAAGCCACTGTTTATTTGTAATAGCACTGACCTTCACAAGCCCTGTGAAAAAAAGAGAGATGCGAAGAGTGATCCAAACCCAGTGCTTCTACTGCATGCTTTGGGCTCAGTGGTTCTAAACTTTTACTGTTGTCCAGTTCGATGAGTTGCAGGTATTGTGTTACTCAAGTCAATAAATCAAGCAGCAAATTGAAAATGTTTACTCTTAGTGAGAAAATTATACTAATTGAAGAACACCTACAAAGCAACACTACTATCAAGACTTTGATAAATAAATTTAAAGTTAGGAAAACCTGTATGACACCTTAATGAACAAAGACAAAATCAAGAATGAGTGGTAAAAATAAATTTTTTGTACAGGCGGTTGCCACAATATTTATGAGGACCTATGCGATTATTCAAACTCTCTCCTGAGATGTCATCGTTTTTTTGAAATGTAGTTTTTAGGGAAGATAATCTACCCATACAACCTATTCCATCTTTGAACAGTTGCATTTTCTGAATTGACAGCTTCTATTGCTAACTTCAATAAGCCAGAAACCTGTACAAGATTGAAGAAAACATTTTCAGATATTATCAAATGCCCTTACTTCAAAAATGGTGCAAATTTTTCATTTAAAATTTACATATTGTAAAAGGATTTTCTGTACTATGACATTCGAAAAGTCATATTTCAATTCTATTAAGCGGGAGGGGAGGGAACTGTGCAAAAATGAGAACAAAATAGACTCATTTTTCAGAAAATACAATACACTCAATAAAAATGTTACATGAAAAGGTGAGTTGACATGAAACTAAACCACTCTGTTATTTGAGATGTGCTATGAATATTATGTTCTATATTTTTTGTAGAGTCATTTAATTTTGAAAAAATTGCTCATTGCTCATTACTGAGTGTGATGATATATTTTAATGCTTAAGTAACTTAGTTTGCATTATTGCTATGGCAAAAAATGGTGTGAACGTAATTCAATTGTTAATAAACAATGCTGCAAAGCACATTAAAAGCCTGATGTGCATAAAAAGGTCAGTTTTAGTCATATTATTAGATTCATAAAATTATTACTATCTTTCATAACCATAACAGGTGTACAAACAGTACAGAAGTGAAATGTTTTGGACTTGGAGAGGAATGGGCTTTGAGAAGGTAAGTCCAAATATGTGGATGTCCACATACATGCCTTACGTGAGTTACAAACCCTTAGGTTGAAAGGGTTTGAAACCCATGTAAGGCATAAATGTTTAGTGTTTGTGTTGTGGAAGAATTTCTGAATCTCTATATCCTAATCCTCTGAAATCTCTTAGTTTGACTAGTCTACTCCCAGAACAATTTAATAAATAATAAAAGAATATTGTTTAATAACATTCACACTCATTCAGATTAATATACAATACAAATATGATAAACAACAGATGCTTTTATGTAAAATCAATCTAATATTTACCCAAACATCTTTCATTCTTAATATAAATCTTAATACACTTATACAGAAAATTATGTTGTAGATAGATGAGAAAAATTCAAAATTATTAAACACACAAAAGGCTTCTTTTTATAATAATTCTTCAAAATATCTTGAGAATAATTTACTACATACCTCTTTGGATGAATCTTTATCAGGTTCATTCTGACTGCCAGCAATTTTTAAAATTTGAGCAAGTAAAGGCCCACTACTTCCTGCAACAGAAATAATTATTTCTAAAGATGAGTCATTTAATCACATACAAATTACACACAAGTTTCAACAATAATAATATTTGTCAAAAAAATATTTTCTAAGTATGACAGGTCAATTTGCTCCAACATTACATTATTTTACAATTCATTTACAAATAAACACCAATTACACTATTATGTTGTACACGCTTACTATTGCTTACATACATTCACATTCTCACACTTATATTTGGAAATATATTTAGAATTTTAATTGTGAGATTGTATGTATTACATATGTATTAGATTTGTGTCCTGCAGCACCAAAATTTCTGCAGTTGAGTGTGGAAAAGGGGGTTCTGCAGGAGCAAAAATTAGCTGTTTTGAAACAGCACCTGTGACTACTGAAGCTTCTTTCTTCCTTGTTGCACGTCGTCAGCTATGGCATGAACCATGACTCTGAGTTTGAGAATATAGTCATACCATTAGGTACGAGAAATTGTGGATTAACAAAATAAAATACCTGTAGTTTTCCGTCAAACTTGAAACAAGTTTCATTGTTTGTGATTATTCTCAAGTTCCTAATGAAGCCACTGAAACCTCACACTTGGTTAGAGGCTGCTTAGTTTTCCAATAATTTAGACGTGTATTCAAAATTAGTAATATTGATTTTACATTATATTACATATTATTAAATATTACATTATATGTAAATTTTATATAATTATTAAATTAAATTTAACATAGCATCCTGTGATGTCCTCTGATGCCCATTTTTAAAGGAGTATCCCTAAAATCTACTTATTGTTAAGGTATTCAACAGCTATATTAAGTGTTCTTTAGGAAAAACTCTTTAGTTTATTACATTTTTTTAATTATGTTAATATTATTTAAATTACTGGGAGCTTATTCTGGAGACAATGACCATGTAGAATTTCTCTTTTCAGCAGAGTGCTATTAATGAATAGAAAATGTTACTACTAAGAATAGAAGACACAATTGCCAAGTCTCATGCTGCTGTATATTTGTATTGCATTTATAAATACGGTTTTCCTTTAGAAGTTTTCTCTTCACAAACATAATTGTTTGGTACATGCACAGACATGGTAAGGAAAATATCTGAATTGATGTAAAGAATGGTCTGCAGGATTTAAATCTGTCAATCTTTGCTAATGTTCTCACAATTCCCTTTTGGATTCTGAATACCCTGTGTTTCTCATGCATACCCCCAGGACCTGTGGCGTATTTCAGAAGTGAGTGAATGTCTGCGAAGTATTGTGTGTATAAACGGTCATTTGTAGAATTTTTGTGAGAATTTTTAGAGCACAACACTACACTGAGGTGACAAAAGTCATGGAATAGAAATGTGCAAATATACAGTAGTATCGTGTACAAAAAGCATACAAAGGCAGTGCATTGGCAGAGCATTCATTTATACTGAAGTGACTGATGTGAAAAGATTTCTGACGTGATTATGGCTGCTCAATGGGAATTAACAAGTTGAAAGCAGAACGGTAGTTGAAGGTAGATGCATGGGACATTCCATTTCAGAAATTATTTGGGAATTCAATAATCCGAGATCTAGTGTTAAGAGTGTGCCAAGAATACCTAATTTCAGGCGTAACCTCTCACTATAGGTAACACAGTGGCTGATGGCCTTCACTTAAGGGCAGAGTTAATAGTGCTACCAGATGAGCAACAGTGTGTGAAAAACAGCAGTAATCAATGTAGGACTTTCAACGTAATTATCTCTTAGGACAGTGCAGAAAATTTGGCATTAATGGGCTATGTCAACAGAAGACCACATCGAGTGCCTTTGTTAACAGGACGACATCTTCTGCTGTGCCTCTCCTGGGCTTGTGACCATATCGAATTGACCTTAGGGGACTGCAAACCCATGGCATTGCCAGTTGAGTCCTGACATCACTTTGTAGGAGCTGATTGAAGGGTTCTAGTGTGGCACACATCCCATGACACCATGGACCCAAGAGGTCAACAAGGCACTGTACAAGCTCCATAATGGTGTGGGCTGTTTTTACACGGAATACACTGGGTCTTCTGGTCCAACTGAAGCGATCATTGACCAGAAATGTTTATGTTCAGCTACTTGGAGACCAATGCAGCTATTCATGGACTTCATGTTCCCAAACAACAATGGAATTTTTATGGATAACAATGTACCAGGTCACTGGGCCATAGTTGTTAGTTGATTGCTTTGAAAAACATTCTGGACAATTTGAGTGAATGATTCGCTCACTCAGACTGACATGAATCCCATCAAACATAATAAGTACATAAACTATATTTCAGTTCATGCACAAAATCCTGCACCAGCAACACTTTCCCAATTATGGATGGCTAAGCAGCAACATGGCTCAATATTTCTGCAAAGGACTTCCAACTTGTTGAGTCCATGCTATGTTGAGTTACAGCATTTTGCCAGACAAAAGAAGGTTCGACCTGATATTAGGAGGTATCTCATGACTTTTGTTACCAGAGGGTAGTGCTCCATTTTAACATGTTGGCTGCCATGCAAGACCAAACGGTCTCATAGGGAGAGAATTTTTTTTTTTAATACAAGACCTTATGGCTTCAACAAGACCTTATGACAAGTACAATTATTAAAATATTTGATAGTGGTTTCATCTACCTGCAAGTTATCAACTTCCTTGTTACAGACTATGATTTCAACTCACTACACAGTGCAGATGAACTACGTTCAATTAGGACAGATTAATTGGCTCAAGAGTGCATCAATTAACATTGGCTCTGAGGTATGGTATCAGAAAGGGCCCTGCAGTACCATGGAGTGGTAAAGCATATCTACTGCTGCTATATATATGCTGAATATGCTTGGCAGTGAACACATTAAATTATCTTGTACATATATCCCAAGAATTTCTAATACTTAAGCTGGAATGATATTTTTACTATGAAGTTTTAAAGGGTTGTAGATGAAGGAAAATACTCTTTTAGCAATGTCTATTAAAGCTTCCCGAGTTTTGGATTTAAATATAACATTAATGACATTCAAAAAAATAACCATTTTGTACTCTGATTAAAACAGAGGGTGACAGCAATCAGCTGGGATGCAATTGTCCAATCAGGAATTTTGTTAGGACTCAATTTTTTAAATTGAAACTCCTGACTCGCTAATCGTGGCCCAGCTGATTATGTCCGATCTACATATATCAACGTTGAAGAACAGGATTACCTATAGCTTGTGGCTTATCATGAATAATAATAGGAACAACAATGATCCCAGAGTGGGGACTTGAGGCACCCCAATCTTCAATGTTTGGCAGAACCCTGTAGTTTAACTTCAATATTTCGAATTCAAGAAGCAGCAGTAGATATCATATTCTAATGTAATTCGAAAAATCTAAATGCAGAGGGCAACTTAAATAATAAATCTTAATTTTTGGATTAATTTGGCTTTCTAAATTTCATCCAAGAGGTTCTCAGATGCTAATCTCATATAATGGATAGATGGATGAGTAATATATACACACATAACATACACCTCACCTCACATAACATACACTCCAAAAAGAAGATCAACATAAATTCCAATGGGTAAAGAATCACTTAATACATAATGGATAATGTACCTTAGGCATTTGTTCTTGGTAAATATACTATTAAAACACAGCTCAAAACTTGTTTGTAAATATAGGAGAAATGAATTGATCTGAATGAGAACTGAGTGTGAATAAAAGGTCCAAATTGTATGATTTCTTAAATTTGGAGATTATAAAAAAATTAATAACAAAGTTAGAACCAAATTGTTTTACATAACAAGCAGTTAAAGTTGGCAAATAATACGAACTATGTCAAAAATAATAAAGTGTCTGAGTCAAATGATTAAGTTTTCTGCATAAGTGCACAAGAGATATTTTAATAAATCATGATAAAATTATTCAGAACACAGTAGTAAAGTCTACAGCTTGTGTCATAACTAAGTACACACAGCTACTTCACTTCAATAATTGTTTTTTATGATAATTACCATTCACATACCTACCATTTACTGCTTAAGTAATGGTAACTGAAATTTGAAATTCTTGATTAAAAAGTAATACAGGAAAAGTATTGTATAATTAACAACTGACCATTCACGTTTTTCATTTTCAACTCCTTCAGCAATGTGTTTCTTCCAACATATTCATAATCTTTTCCATAACTGGTTTCAGGATCAAAGACTGACAACGTGAAATCCAGCTCAAAGAATTCAAGAAATTCTCGCACTAACTGTGTTAGCAGCATGCCTTCGGAAGTTTTAATAAAGTTCTTGAATGTTTTATTTGCATAAGAATTCTCAGTCTGAAAATATAGAATAAGTTGTACAGTTACAAAAATATAGTGAGCAAAAGTATTTAAATAAATATTTTGTTCCTACCTGCAGCAAATCTTGTTCTTCCAATGCTAAGAAAACACTAGCCCGTAATTCAGCCTAAACAAAAAATGTTAAAATGTAGTAGGAGGTAAACAGAACCATTAACATTTTTATACTGTTCTACAGATACTTTACCCTTATTTTGGACAATACACCATTGCTCTCAAGAGTCTGTGTGACTAAATCTCTCAACTCCAGATCTTCCTCGGTGGACATTATAAAAATATATATATCTGTCGTTAGTGATTGTATGTAAACAGCTTATTTCTTGAGGCAAGTTGGCTTCTGTGTTTGTTTTAGTGGACAATAGAATACATAACCAAACTATCTGATAACAAATAACAGTCAGAACCTATAAAACAATTTCACACAATTTCGCTAATTCTGTTTATTCGGAACTATCAAATCTCTTCAAACTGGACATACGAAATCACAAACGACTTGACAGTTCATAAAAACAAACGAATGCCACGTTAGATTAGCATTCGAAGGCGGGTTCTTCGCCAAAAGAAAACAAACCAATTTGCTGGCCCGACACATTCCCCTAATGAAGTCAACGCTGTTTGATCCGAAGGACGGATAGTGTGATAAAGAGTAGGTTGGTAATGCCCATTCGTGACGGCTCGGTACATTCCCTGAATATGTACTATTAAGTGAAGCTGACATGCATTTGACCTCCATTACGTTTAGGAAAAGTCTATTTTATTCGAATGAACATATTTACAGCATTTTTGTATGTTAAAAATGAAACAATATGCCCAAGTTTTATTTTGCATGTTTTGACGTAGTAAATGCTTTATTAGTCTTAATAACCTTTTTGAAAGCTTTTTTCTTAAAACTTATTTAATCTCTCTCTAGTCTTGATTAAAAACCTATCTCTAAATTATTTTCAGTTTTATTAATCACTTTAGCTGTCACCTCTAACGGACCTCCATTTCTTTGTTTACTCTCAAAATGTCATTTCGGTTTGCGTGGTATATTCAAAAAATTTTTATAAAAATGTTTGTTCGGTAAAGAAGTGTGGTTCATCGCAGGGGAGAAGTTGGAATTATCGACTTGCCCTCTGAGACGCGAATGTTTTGGTTGGATTGTGAATCTGGACCCAACGCTCATTCAAGATCCACCAGTTGGAGACTACTTTCTCGTTTACATAAGCATTGTAATGTCATCAATTGACAGCCAGGTTCACGGGCTAGTCTGGCTGCTAGCGGGCGTAGGAATGTTGGCGATCACAGTGAACCAAAGGCGGCTCAAGAACAGGACCAGCTGAGGGAGAGTAGTGACCCCGGTGAACGCGAGGGCGTGCTTGTGTTGACCGAACAGCCACCAGAGAGTATATACTGCAGCCACCTTCACCCTCAGAGAGGCTGTGGGCGATCACGTGACCACCAAAAATAATCGAGCAGAGATGCCAGGCAGAAGAACTTCGCTTCCGGATTGCCTCGCGTGCGGTCGCAACTGCTGTAGTCAAGAAGGCAGACGTGCTCTTCTCGTGACACTACGATTGCGTTGCACTGGGTATCCGGGTACCTGCCGTGGTAAAGCGTCTGGGTGGAGGATGCACTAGCCAGGGGATGGGGAGCAGTGTGCTTGGGAGTAACGGAGAAACATAGCGAAAACAATCCCAGAGCTTTATGTGATTATAAAATCTTGTAATAAACTGATTTTTTTAAAAAAATTTGCGTCTACATTGTACATAGAGCTCGTGTCTGCGTCTTCATTTCGCTGCCACGGCGCCACAGTATAAACGGAGTGCAGAGAAAATTCTATATTGCAGCGGGAAATCGATGTTGATTGATTAGTGTTTCCGGGCGCGTCAACTGATATGCTCAATAGTCCCGTAAGTCCAGTGCATGCTTTTTTCTCTCGGGAAGTGGCAGTGATCTTCCTCTGAATGGTCAGAACTGGCGCCGACCCACATGTCGGCTTACGATTTTTACTCCCAACCATCTCCCGCTAGGGGGCACCACCCCATTCGGGACAAGCTCTAAGCTCCCGACATGTGAAGGTAGATGGATGAGAAGGGTGATATGGTAGTGAAGTGCTTGTAGTAAGTGATGTAAGGGGTGAGGATATGACAAGGAAGAGATAGGAAAGATCGCGCGCGGTCCGTGGCCTGTTTGTTAGGGCACTGCACCCAGAATTCGCCTGGCGTTGAACGGAGAAAGCACGAAAAACTATACCGATCTAAACAACTGCCCTCTAGAATTCTCCTCCAGACAACGACAGAAATCGACCTAGTTATCTAGCTAATGAAGAAAATTCCGCCACAGTCAGGACTTGAACCCTAGGAGCTTCCGGTCCAAGGTACTGCAATGACATCAATTGATTGCTCGAGCCTCCTAATGCACCCCGATCATTATTTATCGCCGGTAGCTAAGAGCAGATTGTATATTGATAATATATTCCGCCAGAGGCCAATAGCGGTTGATAAGATCACACAATAACATTCGATTTTTAAATGATAATCGTTAAACCATTAAATAAACATTTTGTAACACCATTGTTTACTAAAATCTGTGGTGGCAGCGGAGATTTTGTTGTACTCCATGGTAAACTATCTGGTCTATTGTGGTAGATACTTCATTGACCCCAGGTAGTTTACCATTGTTTACTGTTTGTTTCAAGTTGTTAACGAAAAACTAAATTCAATTCGTCCACACGGTGGTAGTTTTTGTAACACACCGTAAGGTAGAGTGCATGCAGTCGTCGCAGTCAAATTGTAGTGCAGTGCATGTATTAATATCATTGCATGTATTAATATCATTGATATATTGTATTTGTTCAATAATGCGTTTCTGAACTTAAACAGTTCCGACTCTGACTGCCGCTGTTTGAAGGCGTTGGAGTTAACTTATTAATTAGGCTTATATTCATTAAACATATTTTATTTATTATATTCTATCAATTAAACATATTACATTAATTAAACATTTTATCAGAACGTTGGAAATTTGCTTAAAAATTGTATTTGTAGAAATCCATTTGAAAACACTTTGAAACCCTGAGTAAAGCAGAGCGAATTAGAATCTACAAGTAATGACAACGTTCTGTAAAATAAAACGAAAGAAAATTATAGTATTTTATTAAAGTTTAAACCAATTACATTAAAAATAATAATCTTAAACACCGTGGTTTATATAAAATTGATCTTTTTTTCACTTTCACGAGGATTGGTTATGAAGAAAACCCGTGTAACGCCGGATATTTTGCTAATGGAAGATAATTTGGAAATTATGGGAACTCCGCCCGATATATTAAAAGAAGTAAGAGCCGCAATTGTTAGCATGTTTCAATTAAAATCAAAGATATATGTGTGAATGAATATAGGGAATTTTGTAAGTGGCGAAATATGGGAGGGGGAAGACGTGCCACAGAAAACGTCCTTCCTCCCAATGTTTTCAGAAATGAGTGGAAAGTACCCTCAAACAGCTCTTTAATAGTGTTGAGTAAATATTAATGTAAACAGGCAAAAATTGACTATTTGACAAAGGATTTGAATTATGTAATAAATTACCGTTAGAAATAAAAAAATGTGAACAAATTAAAGAATTTAAAATTAAAAAAAAAAGAGAAAATAATTTTGTATAGTTAATAGAGTATACCTATAAATATAAACAATGTAAATATGTATTTTATGTAACAAATAGCCGAGAAGGAAATAAAACAAATCTATCCAAATACTTCCAAATGAAGTATAATTGATAAGTGCATGTTTCGAATGTAATGAAATCTACCTCAATATAATATTTTGACATGGAACCTTTACTATGAGGTTTGTTGGTAGTAGTTTGCTGCTTAGCTAGATGAAGACGTGGCTTGTGCCACAAATAAAAGTGCTGTATGCATTGACAAACGAAATCTATAACAGGATAACCAAAACAGTCACGAACTTTTAATATAATGCAAGGTTCCTTGGTTGTTCGTGGGCAACAGTTACATGGTGATAAGTTGGTGGCAATGGAGTCAGGGATAATTCATTACACGCCGCTTTTATTAGAATCGTCATGTACTTGGGTTTTCGTAACGTGGCGGATGACATTAGGACATTTTTACACCTCCTGCCTCATAAAATGAATCTTATAACAGTGAATAAGCACATGTTTGGGATCATGAGCCCCGTTGAGAAGGACGTTCGCAAATTAATGAAAAATATTAATTTTATAAGGCGGGAGGTGTAAAAATGACCTGTCATCCGCCACGTAACGAAAACCAAAGTATAGTGAACAAGTTTCTTGCCGTAAAACAGTATAACAATGAGCTACATTCCAGACCGTCTCGAATAATAGTCATTTCCTAAACATCTGATGTCTTGTTATTCATTTCTTATTGGTTCTCTGTGGTTAGACGGAAGAGCGGGCCTGCTGTCCCGAGTCTCGCCATGTAATATAAGGCATTAACTAACTAACTAAATCATGTGGATAACCAGCAACGATATTGCCTATCTGGATTCAAGAAAAGCTTCTAAATTCAATCCAGACAATACTACCTGAGCACAGCTTCACAAGGGCTATTACATGCCTAGTGAACAATACACAATAGTAAATAGTCATTTTAAGTACACACACGTTTTGAATACGATGTACCTATGTAACTTACATTATAATCTCATCCAAGTTCAAGGCAAAACAAAACGACATTCGGAACTGATGTATAAATTCAGGAAAATTGTTGGGTCTTGCAACCTTTATTTAGAAAATGAAATATAAATACATTTGGCAATTACCTCCCATTATTTTAATTTGGATCTAAAATAAAATGTAAATCAATTCCAAAACGTGAACGCATCGAGGGTTTTACTCTGATCAAACTTTTATTTTTTCATGTTAAATTACGCAACTCTTGGAAGTTATGAACTGTCTTATGAACTAAACTTATGAACTGTCATTAAGAATGTTTCTCAAAATCAATTTCGACTTATGATCTTAAAATACTATATTTTTTTGATCGGGAAACTAAATATGTTTCCACACGTATAACCAAATATAATAACGACAATCCGGTTCAAATCTTTTAAATTTTAATGTAGTCCTTCACTTAACGATTAAGAAAACAGATCAAATCTTCTTTTCGGTCAAACACCCTACATTTCCTAACTAGCAAATTCTTTACTCAGAAATTTTATCAGTGTAAATTTTTAATCGTGAAAATAAATTATTACTTTACTATATGGAAATAAAAGCCCATGTTAACATTTCAGTAAACATTTTGAAGGGAATCTTTCTTACTTTTTTGGTATTATTCTTAATAAAATTTTGCCACTCAGCCAAACAAAGCACTGCGTCTGTCCAAATATATTTTTAATACACAAAGTTCCTTTCTGTCTTTGCTTTGAACATATACTTTTAACATTTACCATTGGAGCTTTTCAAAGAATTGGGGTAAAAATACGAAAATCATCCTTTACGTTGCTTTATTGATGGCTCCACGAACTGGAGCGGACTACGTTTTGTACAAAAATATTTTAATTCACATTTTCTTGATACACTATTTGTAAATACATTTTTAAATTAATCCCTAATAGCTTCGACAAAGAAATTTTGAGGTTCAGTTCTGTAAAGTACATTTGATATTTTCACTCGTTTCATTTCAGCTTTATCATCGGCAGACTCTTGAAAACGTATTTTGTTTTGTAGCGTGTATACTTTGAAACACACACTTCGCTTCATTGTCAGTCCGTTTCACGAATAAAAGCAGAGTACTTTTCTTTCATTTCACATATCCATACATTATGACGATTTACTATTGAATATTATCCAGATGTGGTTTATCCTCTCTTTTGTCTCAGATTCTGCAGTCTACGTCTCTCAGACATTCTGAAAGTCTTACGTTCTGACTTTGTAGCTCCTTGCAAGCACCTGAAAATACATTTATCTTCAATCTTTCTGAGTTGCAAATACGACGCATTTTTCGAATCGAAGTCCCAGTTCTCTTCATTGTCCGGTAATCGAAGATTGTTTGCATTACATATTATTTTCCTGGAGGAATCTATTTCCTGTGGTTGAAATTTTATTTCTTCCACAATGCGTCTGCTACTGCACACAGTAATATGATAGTTTATCTCAGGCTCTGGAACGTGGTGAGCTGCATTCAATGGACAAATAATGATATTTGTCGATGGATGATTCTTTCGGCATTTTGCTAGATGATATTGCATTCTGGATGCTAGAATCTGATGCGACTTGTTGTAGGGACAGGAGAGTATTGGGTCTTCATTGCTACCCGCAAACATTGTTACCCGCTGGAACAAATATCGAATTAATTCACTTCCTTGAAAATTTAGATACCTGCTATCTTCAATATTTCACGCCGTCTTCAGCACATCCCTGCCCTACATTAATATTCTCAGACTAGCATGCTAAGAGGAAGTAAAACAGAAGCAGTTTGTTTGCCCTTCATCTGTTAGTGAGAAAAAGTTTAACAATCACCTGATCGCGTGCGGATACTATAATCTGTTATGTATATTCAGTATAATATTCTTGTGCTTGACAAACAAAAGTAATACTAAACAAAAGTACTAGTAATTCTGAAATGGCTTCGAAAAAGATGTGTATTCACACACCCGCATCTAGCATTTGATAATTTGTACTTCAAAACCATGAACATTCATGTTTCGTAGTCCCACCGGTGTCTCTAAATGCAAGAGATAAATTCTCGCTAGTGTTTTACTAATTAGGGATTTACATTCCAGATTTGCACCCTTCATGCTTGCACCTACCTTTACAAAAGAAGCTATTGTTTACACGGGATTAATAACACAGTATGAGTTTGGCCTCGTTTTATGAAGATATCGTTCAATTTTGTTAAGATATAAAAGTAAAACATCTCTTTATTGTAGAACAGCGCATACGAACGAACATTCAATACTGTAAGAAATAACAGTTTTCAAAGTAGGTAGAACTGTCTGGTGTTGATACCTTTATACGTGAGTTTATTAATGGAACCTTCAATGGTTTATTTGGCATTACACTTTTAATTTGAACAAAAAGAAGAAAACTTTTCTTATTCACATGTAATCATGTTTTTATTACCAGCAATGGCTGCGATTAAGCATTGAAATTAGAGGAATTGAGATCCTAACTTTGTGGACCACTAACTAGAATGTGAGTAAACGTTTTAAACTTATTTCAGATTGTAAAGCATTCGAAATCATTGTTTCAAATAGTTAATATTTAATGTAAAAAATTTACAGGTTTTAGTCTTAAAATTTACGAAATAATAATAATATTGTTATTTATAAATACTGAAGGATATTCGAATTCATGATGATTTCTTCGATAATCATGTGTAAAGTTACAATATTACTGAGTACTTGTTTCTTAAATTAACACAAGAAAGCAAACGTCAACTTTCCAAAGCTCTTAAAACTTTGGCACACAGCTTGGCCAATGCTAATACGCAAACAGGTTGAGAAACACTACACGACTTAACTTTTCCGTTGTATTTAAACTTCAAATCTAACAAACTAAAATTGTGTTAACGTATTAGGGAAAACCTTACCGCAGATTGACTGATTAATTAATGATTTCGGGCGCTTCAACTGCTAAGCTCATTAATCCTGTAAGTGTATGTTTTTCGCAGAAGGTGGCAGAGATCTTAACCCGCTCGATGGCGAGATCCGGCGCCGATCTACCCGTCAACTTGCGGGGTTTTCCCCAGCCACGTATCTTCCACCAGGGTGAAACCACCCTAGCCGTAGTAGTGTAGTGCATGTAAGTGTATGTGTCTAAAGGGTGAGGAGAAGACAAGGAAGAGAAAGGAAAAATCGCGCGCGGTCCGTTTGTTAGGATAATGTTCTGAGATTCGCTTGGTGTTGATCGGAGAAACAAAAAACTACTGAAAAGAGCAGTCGGTAACTAGAATCCTCCAGACAGCGGCTGAATTCGACCTAGCTATCTAGCTAGTGTCGAAAATACTGCCTCTGTTGGGACTCTAATTCTAGGCCCTGGACCTACCTGTCAGAGGCACTGCAGTGACATCAACCGGTGCCCTGAGACACCTTAGCCGGTATACGTACCGCATAACCTTATATTAAACTAAATTCAGGTCTTCACATTATATTGTTGATCTTTGAAGAAGGATCGTTAGTATTATAGTATCTACCTTCTACGATTGGTCTACTACATTCATAATATTTGTTTCTCATATTCAATTTTTCGATTTCTATATAAATATTGGAACTGACCATGCTACCTGCTGGTTTTACTTTCTCGTTAGTGCTTGCACAGCATAAAGTTATGTAATGCTGCTGGAAAAACGGCGAATTTTCGGCAGAGAAACTTTTATTGCCGGGCCCTGGTAACGAAAAGTAGATAAACCAAGTTGCTAAAAATAGAAAAAGAATTCCTGTATCCCTAATCTGTTTCACGGGTCCTTGATACCGAAAAATAGATTGACGGCAAAGCGTCTGTCTGTGAACAACACTAGCGGTTAAACCTTTCATCCGCTATTCTCCCAAATTGACATTCCTCAATCGATCTGGTTGTTTTTTTTCTCAAAAACGCTCCATTTAAAAAAAAATTTCTCCACTTATGTAATAAGGGTCGATAAAAGATTTGATGCTATTCCCATTTTCGGATATCGGTGGGTTTTTTGAAATTTGCAAAAAATATTTTTAAAACTACAAAATTGAAGATAAAAATTTTTGCCTCAGACAAAGTCTGTTGTACAAAATTAGCTCTTCAAAAAAAGTCATGTACAATTTTTGAAAAAAGAGTAGTTTTTGCGTAATTTGTGCTTGCCTCAATCAGACTCAGTTACTCTCTCTGTGTCTATCTCTCTGCTCTCTCTCTTTTTTGTCTCCGTCTCCCTGTCTCTGTGTCTCTCTCTTTGTCTCTCCGTCTCTGTAAATATCTCTGTGTCTCTGTATAACTCTCTCTGTATCTCTGACTCTCCCCCCTCTCGCTCTCTCGCCGCCTGTCCTGTCCTCCATGTCGCCCGCAACACCCCAATGGGGAAATCTCCGACACACCGCGTATACCGCCGGTATACGAGTAAATGGAAGTGCATAAGAAATATTTCTTAAGTTTCATAATCCTCTGAAAGATAATTGAGATTTTGAAAGCTTTAAAACAGATGCGAAAAAATAACTCTTTTGCTACATAGAGCCAGTCATCTTCGGCATCTCGTAAACGCTATGAAATGCGTTAGAGTAAGTTTCAAACAATGCTGCCCAGAGAATTCGCTAGCGCATGGGAAGGCACCGCATGCCAGCCGCGATAACCTACGGCTCCTCATGTTTCAAGGGCGGGGAGAGGGGAGGATGCGTGTCTGGACTGTCGGTAAGCACTGCAAAATATTGCGGTGAACAGTGCTCTGCTTGTTCGTAAGTCACGCTTCTCACACGTATTTGTAAAAATGGAGTGTGTTAATGATCCAGAAGTTAGTGGTTTGTGTAATTCTCTTAGAGAACAATTATTAAGGACGGAATTTCAAAGTATTGGGATTTCGGAAAAGCTCAAAATAGAAGACGACGGTAATGCTTCCATGAAGTGCGGTATTTTTTTATTTTTATTTATTTTACGTCAAAAACAGTTAAAAACTGCGTATGACGTGCTATGGGGAAAAGTGAATTGTGTGCACATTTTCAAAATTCTGTGATCCCTACACTAAGTCATATACTACTTAAATTTTGAATTTTTGAAAGGCAGAAAAAAAACAAAAACTCCCATGTAATAAAATCTATTTTCAAGGATAAACAAGCAATAAATTTTGAATTTTCAAAGGGAGAAAAAAAACTCCCATGTAATAAAATCTATTTTCAAGGATAAATAAGCAATAAATTTTGAATTTTGAAAGGGAGAAAAAAAAACAAAAAACTCCCATGTAATAAAATCTATTTTCAAGGATAAATAAGCAATAAATTTTGGCTCTTATTACTTCCTGCCGCGACAACACGGAAACGATAATTTGAATAATTGTATTTCCCACTGAATTCTAGAAGACGTGCACAGAAAATGAAGTTACATTTATGTCCAGAAGCAACACAAGGGGCCATCTCAGCATTTGCTCAATGGATCAGGGAAACTGGCGAAAACCTGATCGAGATGGGGCATTGACCCGGAAGCTGTAGTACAATAGTTGTTACAGGTTGTTTATACTCATTTATACAGTCCAAATGGTAAATAATGCATTATGTATCATTGTTAAAATTAATGTTCCTTTTCTTGTGATGCTCAGTATAGTCTCTAATTGTATAGAAACAGTTATGCAGCAGAAACGATTTCACTTGGGATTTAAACTTTTCTATTGAATTTAATCGTTTAATGTCATCTGGCAAAGTGTTGTAAAATAATGTACATGTATTGTATGTGAATTTTTTGTAATGAGCTGTTGATACTGTCACCGATGAATATGATTTCTACGTCGAGTGTTATAGTAATAGACTTCGGCATTTTTTGAAAATATATTCCGCCCTTGAGCAAGTCATTTTTACAAAACCACTGATTCGTAAATAAAAACACGGTAATGGTAGACTTCTAGATTAATGAAGAGAGGCTTACATGAATCACGTGGGTGGGATTTGGTATTATTCGTACAATTCGTTTTTGTAATCTAAAAGTCTGGGAGGCTATAAGATGTATTTCCCCAGAATATTATGCCATATCTCAGGCGAGAATGAACATTCGCGAAGTATACACAACGAGCAGTATGAAGGCTGACTGAATTTGCAAGAATTCTGAACGCGTAGCATAATGAACTTAATTTTGTGTTCAATTCAGTTAAATGGACGTTCCATTTAAGGTTTGACTGAATTGAGAGACCTAAAATTTTGTTGCCTTATCATCAGTCAATGGTACACTGTTCATTTTCAATGGAGCACAGAATTGTTTATTTGAAATGGAAAACTGCATTAAAACCGTTTTCTTTTCGTTTACTATTAATTTGTTATTTCGGTATACTTAAAATAATGTTAAAGATTCGCCACTGCAACATCCAGCAACAATGAAGCCCAGGTGGAGCTCATTTTGAATGGAAACTACATATACTGAACGAAATGTCACTTATCGTCTCCTATATTATTTCAGTAGTATAAACAAACAAATAAATAAATAATAAAAATAATTTTCTGACTCTCACACGCAATCAATCTTTATAAACACGGTCTCTAAAGAAAGAATTTCACGGAGACTTGACAAAATGCATTTTGACATAAAAAATATGAAGTATTTGTTAAAAAAACGCAGCTAAATGTCAAAAGCAATCCCCAACACTTGGCACATTTTTTAATATATTGTTAAATATCTTCTAAAGAAGCGTTCTAGGGTCTTAAAAATAAACTTTTGAGGCCAATGGCCTCAAAGAAACGTTCATCACAACATAATATACAGGATAAGATCTTTTTAAACATTCGATTACATTTTTGCTTGTTGATGCTTCTCGATTCTACCCCACCTGTTCAGAGCCTGTTTAATCTGCAGATATATATGAAATTAAACTAATTACTTGATATTCTACGCGATTGAATTACACGGGTGTACCTCTCTGGTCGTTAATAACATTAATAACATTGCTTGGTAATAAAGTTAAATAAGAATAGTTTGTATTGACAAGGGTGTATTATATTGTTACCAATTAGGAGACAGAACAAGTGACGGAGGAGAACAGTCTTGGAGGAAAATATATATTACAGGCGTAATATGTAAATAGCAAAATAGGGAAGAGGATGGGGTTTAACATGCAAGAATTCTTGGACGGGACGCTAGTCTTCGCATATTTCAGCATGTCACCAGCAATATATTCCATTTTATAGACTTTCAAACTTTCAACGAGTATATAGCAATATAGTAGAACGTCGATTATCCTTTTTTTAAAATAAAAATTAGATTCGCTTTTTGGGTAAACATTTTGTGAGTTGAAAATGAAACAAGCGCTTCCAAAACTTAAGGATTTATTTTATATTTTTACATAATACGTTGCTTTTTTCGGCTGTAGAACGTTAAAGGGTTCATTTTACTATTTTAAATGTTTATTATACTAGATGAGTTTGGCCACAGGCACTAGCTTATAAAAATGATAGAAATAAAAAAGTGAATCACAATATTATAAAGTATAAAGTTTTATTTTTCTGCGCTTCCTTTGATGCGGTGCCAATATATAATAAGGCGGTACAAATTAACTTTATGTCGCAAATCGTAGAACATTAGTAATTTAATTAGTTTATTAGTATTAGAGTAGTTGTTTATCAAGTATGTATGGTGTACTATGACTACCCCATAAACAAATTAAAATCTGAATGCAGATGAAAATAAGCGTTTTTGCCAAGAATTGATATTCTTCGCAAAGCATTTATGCCAAATGAATTGCACACAGTTTCGCCAAAGCTGTGCTGGTAACAGTGAAATTTATTCCTGTTTGTTTAAATTTGTAATAGTAAGAAATGGTTGCTGATCCTGACTACCGAAATGAATGCAGATATTCATCACAGGCGCTTTATTAGATTTGGACGTTTTCAAGTAATAAATGAGGTGTTACGAGCGCAAAAAGTGCAATATTTCAATATTATGTAGCTGTTTACAATAATACGAAAAAGTATGTACTGTTGTAGCACCGCTAGTTTGTATTAAAACTAAGCAGGGTTTCCATAGCATAAGTTCTCTATTTCCTTGATTAAATATTGTTTTCACTGCAGCATTTAAAGAATCGGTCACGATAAAATTGTAATTATGTTCTTTGGTATCTTTTGTTGACGTAATTTTATTAGAGCTTGTACTTTCGGAGGTATGCTCACGGCAACTCTAAAGAATCATTTACTCCATGACACTTAACAGAGAATACAAGAAGTTACAAACCATGAATAAAAGGGTGGCGACTGTTTAAAGATTTGAGTGAAATAAAAAGATATTTTATTCCACTCGTATGTTTGTAAATACGCTTCAAAACGTCTTTTGGAAATGGAAATGCTGCTTTCAAGTGTGGTGTTTAATTTCCCGCGTTTCAGATTGGAAATAGTTCTCCTGCGTGGCACTGGAGTGCGCAGAAGCTTACGTCTACCGCCGCTAGGGAAGGTTACAAGTCAAGAATAGTTCGCCAGAGGTAGGAGCGAGAAGGCACGACTATTAAGGATATATACTTGAGATTGCCATCGTCTAAACAAACCTGTACGAATGTAATGCTTAAAGCATTCAACATTCCTTATAATTTGTGCTACAATGAATTCACCTTTACTCCTTCGTATTTACCACTGATTATTAATTTTCTATGTAAATTTGTATCCATTCCTAAGTAAATTTGTGCCTAAATGTATATATGGTTCTAAGCATATACTACTAGAGTAGATGCTACTCAGTAGGGATCACAGAATTTTGAAAACATGCACAATATTCACTTCACCTCATAGCACGTCATACACAGTTTTAACTGTTTTTGCGAATAGTTTACCCTAGTACATTTTCCTTGCAATCCGTATGAATTAAAAAATATCTACCTTTTTATTTTTTTTACGAGAGAAACTGCAAATCTTCAGCAAGACTCTGAGGAGCGCGCACTCCTCAGCAGTGTGACATTTTTCCTCACTAAAACCACAAATCCTTTATGTTCCAAGCGTTATCCGCCCTGGACAACAATTATACATTTCTTCGGGGTTGTGACAGCTTATAGTACTATTCAAGTTCTACTTTGATTGCTGTTACTCTCGTCTTCTTCTTTCTTCTTGAGGGAGGCGGTGGCATATCTCTATTGCTGTCCACTTCTCCTTGTTACAGATCATTACTGTCACCATGTTTTCTGGTGTCACATTACACCTGACCTCCCATATCATACGTTGCCTTAACGTATTCCATCTCATGGAATGGAATAGTGTATGTTCGCCGTCGTGTAGTTGATGACTGCAATAGAAGCGTACGTACTGAAAAATCTTTTGTCTTTCCAAATCTCTTCAGGTATGCTTGAAAATATCCATGCCTTGTGAATGCCTGGTTAAATAGAATGTCGCGGACCCATGTTAGCGGCTTGTCCATTTTAATACGCTTGGGATGATCCTACGAGTCCATCTGCCGGTCTCCTCTCTGCCCCAGCGCATCTGCCAGTGGAGCATCAAGTTTTCTTTTGCTTTGTTAATTGCGCTATCCCGATATTGGTGAATGCACCGTCCGTTGCCTTCTTGGTTATGGGAGTAGTCGTAAACTTCTTTCCTTTCTAGAGAAAGCAGGTCAATGGGTGAGACGTTTGCCAGCACAAGAACAGCACTTCCGGATAGAGGTCTATACGCCGATTTTATGCCTAGGGTTCCTTTTTTCTAGACATTTTCCTTCTCAAATCACTGTTTTGGAGAGCTTCTGACGAGATCGGAGCTGCATAAAGCATTTTCGAGTGCATCACATTCATAAGAAGCCGTCTCCTCTTGTCGCTGTGGCCCCGGTTGTTCGTCTTCAATCTTGAAATTGATGCAGCTACACCCAGTGCTTTTTCTGCCTCGGTACCTTGTGCTCCAAAACTTAGCTTCCTGTCCATTCCTAGGTACTGAAGATTCTTGCGACGTTATTTTTTCCCTTACCTATTAGGAATGTTGGATTAAGGTAGGATCATCTGTCTGTGATGAATAGCGCTTCTGTTTTATGGGCGGCGACTTCCATCCCTATGGACGTCAGTCACTTTATCGCTCTTTTCAGGGTGTCGCTGACGATGACTTCTGGTAGGGTCGATGTTTCTGCCGTTGCCACTATTATCGCATTGTCTGCGAAGCCTACTACTGAGACATTTTGCAGGAGTTTTATGTTCAGTAGACAGTCGTACATAATATTCCACAAGAAAAGCCCAAGTTTGAAACCTTGTGGAACACCGCAAATGATTTCGACTTCTATAGGTTCTCCTTCTCCTTTGTAAATTGTTTTTCGGCTCATAAGGTAACTCCTTATCACACTGGTGAGGTACTCCGGGGTGTACTTCCCTATCAGTCTCTTCAAGCTTTCCTTCTATTTGGCAGAGGTAAAGGCGTTCCTGATATCGACCGTTACGAGGGCACAGAATTTCTATCTATCTATCTCAAACTACATATTTATCTTCCTGTCTTTCTATCTGTCTATTTATCTATCTCCTTTCTTGTCATCTTGGTAATTAAAAGTTGTTATTTGTGTGTAACTGAATAAATGAAGCGATTGTCCCAAAGTGTTTCCTTAATGCTTTTGCGCAGCCGAGAAGAAAACGAAAGCAATGCGGAGCGGGACCGGGCGAATTGGATGTAGGAGACGGTGCGGATGAAACGGGCGAGGCCCGGCGGAAACCAAAGGCGAGCCACCGTGCTCATCTGCCTAGAAAAGGGGTGGGCATAAGACATAAGCCTCTCGAGGGACCCGAGTATGACTTTCGTAATCGTCATCATCAGTATAAGAGAATATATTAATGGGTCAGGTAGGCCGATTGGTTTGGTTTCGAAACAAATAAAAACAACTATTGGCACCTAAAATACATTTTTTCACGTTTTTTTCAATTTTTCGAATCTTTATACTGGAATTGAAGTATGACCTTAAGAATATAACTGAAGGGTAAAACCTGGTCCTGTAAGCAAACTATCATTGAAAATTTTTGAGCCGTTTTTAAAGAAATGTTTGAACGTTTCTGAAAATGCGAAATTTGAATCTCACATTTCACAAAACCTTCCAGTTTTTGAAGAACTTTATAAAAGTTATTTGAAAATATTCTATTCACAAATGTAACGAATAAAGAATGCCCTATGTAAATAATACTGAAGTGAGAGATATTTAAAAAAATACATTTGTGTAATTTTTGAAAAAAAAAAAAAGAATACATCAAAGTGATGTTTTATGTCATGTTATTTAGTGAATTTACCACTATCTGTACAAAAATTGAAAGTAAAAATGTTAGGTTGTTTTGCGAAAATAGAGTTTGAGCGTTTTTGAAAATGCAAAATGTGCTTATTTTCACAGAAACCTGTAAAATGTACGTACCTGACATTGATTAAAGAACTACCTGCGAAGAAAAATATTATTTGAAGAAAAGAATCTTCGCCTTCAGTGTCTTAGGCGCCGAAAAATATTCAAACTTGTAATTTTATAAAAGTCAGACTTAAAAGTGAAAATCACATACGAAATCTTTAGTGTATTCAACTCTATTCTTAAAAGAAATTAAAAGAAACAACTGCACGTAGTTTCTCACCACAATACTTTCTACTTTCCGTAAAATTATAATTTCGCAATTTTTGGCCATATGAACACTTCACTTCTAAAAGTCATTGCCAATCGTAGCGCATTAGATACGTAAAATTGATTTAACGGTAATACATTAACAAATTCGACAATTCAAAACTCCATTTCATACACCCAGAAACACCGCCCAACTTGAGATATTATTCTGATAATTTCAAAATGCATGTCGCGACTTTCCATTGTTGACTTAAACGGTGATTTAGGAAAAAGGAGTTCGAGAAATTCGAATTTGGAAATTCAATGTGCAAAATTACACAAAACAATAATACTTAAAAAATATTCATGACCTTTTTTAAAGAACGGATTTTTTAGAATAGACTTTATTGAATATAAAATTCTCCAACATCAATATTTTACTTTTGCAATTCTAATTTTTCGTTGTTCTGTGCAATTTCGAAAATTCGCCGAATTCGTGTTGTCCAGAGAACGGACTGACAGGCGAACGTTAAAAAAAAAAATACTTTGTCGATATTAGCGGACCCCAAAACTTGGAATCTCGAAATGGATGCTCCGCAACGTCACGTAGCCTTCCCAATACTGCGTACTAGTTGAATGTGGCGTCGTTGATGTTATAAACTGTTTTAAAAGTTTTTCATGTGATGAAATTTCTCAATGTCATGCATAGATTCAAATAAGTTCTTACAGCCTCTGTCATTGAACATACCAATGAATCGTGGAAGAATATGAGAGAGCGTATTTTAATGAAATGTCATTGTTTTCCTTTTCACTTTAGAAAAATGGCGTTTAATATAGAAATTCATTTTATGTTATGACAAAAGGAAATGACCCATTTTTATACGTCAATTGTTTTTTTGGAGTTTTCGTCGATTTCGGCTAATAAGTCATTTTTTTACCATTTCCCGTCATTTTTAATGCATTTTCACTGATATAATTGATTTTGATATCATTTTAATGGTATTTGCTTCAAACAATAGTTATGAATTGCAACAAATGTTATCCACAGAATTTGAGTACGTATACTTGATGCAATATGAGCCATTGCGAGTGTGTAATCTAATATTCCTGTGACGCCTGTCAGGCCCATTGTTGAGTTCACTTGAACTAATAGAAGAAGCCTCGATTACATCAGTTACGTATCCAACCGCTTGAGTTGTTCATTCTAACTGGTTTTGACCACATTCTTGACGTCATTTTTCTTTGCTTTGAGGGAATTTTTAAAACATAAGAGCATTTTATAGATTATTTTTGGCGACGTTCTAGCTCATCAAAATCCGCCCCCTACTAATGTACTCCCGTCCCAAAATTCCCAACACCCAATGACCTCGCATGTTATTTCCATACGGGACATTAACTGGTAATATTGCAATTTCAAAATTGTAATCGTCGTAAAATGTACTTTGAGGTAAGGATGATAGGAGTAGTTAGAATTTAGTTCAGCTACATTTTGTATATTTTTTTGCGAATATGCACGAAAATGCAGATAGAATATCACACGTAAGCTATCCTGCAGCGTTATTCTATAATTCCTATATAAGACCATTCTCTATTAGTTTAGAAAATTAGAAAATTCTGTGACAAAACCTTCTACAATTACATTTGATTATTCCCCTGTATTTGCACTCTTAATAACGTTAATGCGCAAAGTCGAAAACGCATGTTCTTCCGTTCTCTAACATTACTGTTCTTTTTTTTCAGCATTCACTTGGCGTTCTTCAAATTTAATACGATACGTTCCGTAGAAACACTGTACGTAGGTGTTTGCAAATTTATTATTAAATACGAATTATGAACGTTAAAAATGTATTAGAGAACACTTCACTTAAGTTTAAAGCAGCATTCATACAAAGCAGCATTGACAGTTCTATCGCGTTTCACATGCTCCAGAACAGTGACAACAGTGTTGCCATCCTTGTAGAAGTAAATTATGGTGTCGTGGGCCGAAAATGACTTTAATCAACGCCACCTGCATGGATATATTTAGGTGGCGTTGATTTAATTCTCCATCCACCCACTAAGATAGTGCTTTTGGAAACTTCTTAGAGACTTCTGGTCATATCCAAAAATTATAAGTTTCCCTACAGGAGACCGAGACGCGTCGAATGACACCTCATATGTCTCGATTGGTGTACAGGAATTGGCTAACCGTGAGTGAGGGATACGCATACACGCACACACGAACACATGCATCCACACACACTCGCAGTTACTCAAATACTGCATATGGATTTTATTCTGTAAATACGCACGTGTTCTAGAAAGTGGTGTTACAGACTGGCACAGACTCTCCCTTTCTAATTAGTTCCCTTATCTCTTTAGTCTGTGCTAGCTTTTATGTTTTGTCCCACCTTCTCCTCAGCTGCCATCTATTGGCGCCTAAAATACTTTTTCACGTATTGACAATTTTTCAGTATCTTAGTTTTAGGAAGACGCCGAAAAATTTGAACATTCGCAACTTCCAAAAAATTAGAGATTTCAACGAATACGAGACCTGCGACATTTTTAAGCGTTCACTACACTATCTAGAAACAAAATTTAACAAAAAAAATATTGGAGCCATTTTTCAGAAAATTTAGAAAATGTCGAGGCTTCTTGTAAAGTACCCCCTAATAAAAATACCCGTTTTGCAATTACAAAAGCCACAGAATTCCGCTGCAACTTTGCTGTTATTATTATTATTATTATTATTATTATTATTATTATTATTATTATTATTATTATTATTATTATTATTATTATTATTATTATCATTATCATTATCATTATTATTACTAGCAGTAGTAGCTTAGTTGAAGTTGCAGCAACTTGCTGAATGACACTGCACTAGGCAGTGCAGTGCTTTCTCTTTACTACTTAAGGGGATATAGTAAAATGTAACGCAACATATATCGTGGGCACCCATATACCCACACTGCAAGAGGGGAAGGGATGTAATGACTCGCCAATTAGGAGTCTGGCGGACACGCCTCCTAGCCCGCCAATCTAGGAGAGAGTAGAGGGCACGATGTGTTTTCCGGGAGGGGAAAGACATGAACACATAAGACCGCCCTTACAACAGATATGAGGGTCGAAGCAGGAATAATAATAAGTAGTTGGAATGGGAGGAGAAGGTGAGAAAATGATATGGAGTTAATATATGCGTCCTATACTGTTGAGGAAACTATTTAAGTATATAAACCTGATCCTTAGTTACTTCTAAGTTGATTCAGTGGTGAGTTGTAGTTGACATTTACATAATTGAAATGATTGAAGGCGTTTCATTGTCAACAATAGTAACTATTGTTGACAATGACAACGCCTTCAATCATTTCAATTACTTCTAAGTTGCTATGGGCATGAATCACTTCACTTAGTGTTGTATTTTGTCATGCAGAGTGTAATAAAGTCGAGGTCAAATATACGCAAAGAGGAGTTAACGGTTCAGTGAATCAAAAAAATTGTCTTGTTAAACACTGAAAAAATAATCTTGCAAGATAGTTTCAGAGTGTTATGAGTTGACATAAGTTTATACTTTGAGATGAAATATTTCAGCTCTTTAATGACTTCTGTTCGGTTTCCAACTTGTACACGTTTCTAATTCAAAATAATATACTTTGGATAAAGCAACCTAAGAGGAATGAGGTTGCAGGAGTTGTGACTGTTTATCAAAATGTAAAGTTGTTATATTACTTGTATTAATACAAGGATTTTGGTGAAACAAGTGAATTTCTAATGAAAATATACGAATTATTGAAACAAGTTTCATTTAGACTTTGTAATAAAATGAGTATCATCATAATATCAAAAATATAATTCAATCTTTCATTTACGAAGATTGCCAGTTTTTTGGATCGTATAATTAGATTTACAAAATATGGCTTGTTTCTTTTGTGTTCACGTTTGTCCCGAAACATGACGCTATCTTCGCGAATGAAAAAACTTAAGATCATGAACTTGTAGTAAGGTTGAACAATCAGGACGATCAGTGAGAACAGTCAGTGAGGACGGTCAGTGAGGAGGTCACTGAGGACGATCAGGAGGGTGGGGAGGGAGGACGGACAGTGATATCGGGCGGGCAGCGTGAAGTAGTAGGCAGCAATGATAATTCGCTGTTTTTTCACTGTGATGTCACCTAAGTCTCCAAAAGTAGTTATTATTAAGTTATTCTGCTACTAGTGCTATGATAACATGGACAAC
Organism: Teleogryllus oceanicus; assembly: GCA_964035755.1. Lineage (NCBI taxonomy): Eukaryota > Metazoa > Arthropoda > Insecta > Orthoptera > Gryllidae > Teleogryllus > Teleogryllus oceanicus. Next base: position 63,222,412 of record CAXIVR010000011.1, read on the forward strand.
ATGGAAAAGAGCCAAATTTTATTGCCTTTTTATTCTTGAAATAGATTTTATTACATGGGAGTTTTTTTTCTTTCCAAAATTTAAGTAGTATATGACTTAGTGTAGGGATCACAGAATTTTGAAAATGTGCACACAATTCACTTTTCCCCATGGCACCTCATACGCAGTTTTAACTGTTTTTTTTGACGTAAAATAAATAAATAAATAAATAAATAGATAAAAGTGTACGAGAAAGTACAAATTTGTTATTTTTCTACAATAAAAAAATAAAATATGGGTTTCTACGCGCTGCTACGCGTGCGTGAAGTTAGTCGTTTTTGAAACATCAGAAAAAACGTGTCGTCACCGTGTGTGAACGACGTTTTCACATTGAAGTCACAGTGTCGAAAAAACATACGCACGATAGGTATAGGTTAAAGAGAAAAAAATAAAATAAAATACATTTTACGGCAAAATAAGTTTTAATCGAGACAAAACTTGGAATTAATAAGATGAAATATTAAGAAACTAAATACACTACTGCTTAGAGTCATAATGAAATGTGTGGTGCAGTTAGAAGAACTAGTTACAATGTTCACACCTGAGAAAGTAACTACAGTGCTAGAATATTCACTAGTTTCTATAATTTCCTATATATTCGCAGACAGATTGATTGCGCAAAACATTCTCATCTCCTTTAGATATGGACGCTACGCAAACAGATATTTTCTTGAATGAAGCAACTTTATTCTCCAAATTATCTTCAGCGTAACCTTCTACTTCCATTGCGGACTTCCACTCACAGTGACATTTTATGGTTCTTCGGTCACCTTCAACGTCTGCCAAAATCGCCGCAGACGTTCTTTGAAAATAATGATCTGCAAATCCTTAGATATTCTTTCCCGAAATTCTATGCTATCAATGAAGGAATTTATTAATTTCTTTAATTTAATTTAACTAATTTCTACATCGTGATTTATGATTTCCTCTAATGTATTTTAGGAAGAATTTTCGTTTGATACGTTGCAGGTCGCATGCCCTATACTTTCGTATCACATTCATGTATTCTAAACTCTTTTGAATACTCTTACTTCATGTATTTTAATAATTAATTTCGAATATTTGTCTTCGACTACGTGCGTAGATAAGTAAAGTAATGTGATACCTTCATCAATAAAAATTCGTTTTCATCAGCACCTTTTATGAAATTACAGACGTCTTCTGTTGAAAAAAATATGGATTTTTTACCCTTACACCCTACCGATATTTCTTAAAATATTTCACCAGTAAGGGTATTTTTTCATGTCTAAGTTCTCCTTCACGTTTAACGGAGCTTTTAACATAGAAAATAATTGACCACAAAGTATGGGGTGTTACATTTTTACTTTCTCGCTACCCTTACAAGTAAAGAGAAAGTTATGTAATACTGCGGGAAAAGCGGCAAACTTTCGTAAGAATCTCATTGCCGAGCCGTGGTAACGGAAACATGGAACAATTTTGTTGCTAAATTTAGAAAACAAACTAATCGTGGTGACGCCAGAATCCATGTTTTGTGGATCCTTGATACCGTAAAATCGATTGATGGCAAAACGGAAAATCTGTGGACAGCGCTAGCGGCGAGACCGTTCAACGGATTTTCTCCATAATTGATACTTCCTAATCGATCTGGCTGATGTCGCGACCCCTTGAATTTGAAACGGTTTATAATTTTGGGATATATTTTATAAGAAGCCCTGGAATATTTTAAAAATTTCCCCCAAAAAATTGATCCAACGTTTTCGATTACATTTTGTTGTTGGATGCTACGAAGGGCGTTTAAGAGAATGGTGCATGTCTATGTCGTTAAAAACCCTGATTTTTCGAAAATTTTAAAGTTCAAATTTTTTCGCTCTTCCCACAACTACAAAAAATTAAAGATAGAGATTTTTCTCTTAATGAAATCAGTTCCATAAAGAAACATTTTGAAATAAGGACATGTACAATTTTTCGAAAATTTGAGTACTTTTTGCGTAATAATGCCGGAAATATAGACAATTTTTTATTGTATTTAAACTATTCCCCCCCCAAAAAAGCCAAAAAGAATTTTGATTAAGTTTTGAACTCGAATAGCGTTTAGCACGCTGAAGAGAATCGTGCAGATCTCGTGGTCGTTGAAAATTCTGATTTTTGAAACTTCGTCTTCCTAAATTACAATTAAAAAAATTTTTTATTTTTTAAAAATTTAATATAATATTTTTTCGAAAATATAAGTTTCTTTGCGAAATTTTGTGTCTAACAGGCAATTTTTATTTTCTTTAAATATTTTTTTCTTAAAAAGCGGCTCAATTTTTTTATTAAATTGGAGCTTTATGTATCTTAATTTAGTATATTTAGTAAGTAGATAAGTGATTTATTTTTTTGAATTAAAATAAAACAAAAGTCAGTAAGGCTGTCTAAAAAATAGTGTATGATACACGTGGTTAAAGTGATTTTATTTTCCTCGTAGGATTGTACCATTCGGCCAGTCGTCGGCCTGGTGTCGCAACCTTTCCTACTTGCAAAATAAAATGTCACTTTTCCCACTCGAATCGTAAATAACTATTTAGAGGCTGAAAGATAATAGAAAATGTTAAAGATAAACCCATCTGTAAGAAATCTAACGGTAAGAGACCGAGAGGAAGGGGGAGAGAGAGAAAGGAGACAGGAAGGAGAGAGAGGAAAGGAGAGAGGAAGGAGAGAGAGAGGAAGGAGAGAGAGGAAAGAGAGAGAGAGAGGAAGGAGAGAGAAAAAGGAGAGAAAGAGGTCAGAGAGGGGACACAAAAGGACAGAGAGAGGCAGAGAGGGGAAGAGAGGGACGGAGAGAGCAAAGTCGCCAGCAGCAGGTGGCGCGACGGCTCATGAGAAAACGCAGTATTATGGTGCCTCAAACTGACATATTAAACCACAATAACAAAAATAAAACAACAAAATTAAAATTGGGCATTAATCAGATTTCTTATGTTACTTCTTTATAAGTATATAAAAAAATATGAAAATTTATTAGGGCATTTATAATAATAACAAGGGTTTAATGCATTGTGCTAAGATTGTTAAATACATATTTTTATTTGCAATTTGTTTCTTAAGAACATTTGGAAAATTTGAATAATTTTAACACCTACTTGGAAGATGTGTTCGTCTATTGTCGGCTCTCCATTACTAGGCCTTATGCGAGATATTACAGGTTGCATGATCAAATATTACATAGTTTGCACACATAATAAATACACTCTTCACGATCATAATAAACACATTCTATAGGAACACATATTCACAGGAAATTTATAATCTACATGAATGATCTGAAGGATATGCTAGATTAATCTCAATCAGACAGACCTGGAGCGGTAGCTCAGTGCATCAACTGATGTCACTGCAGTGCTTCTGATCGGGAGGTCCTTGGTTCGAGTCCTGACGGCGGCAGGATTTTCGACACTAGCTTTTCAGCTAGGTCGAATTCAGTCGCTGCCTAGAGGAGAATTCTAGCGGCGGCTGCTCTGATCGGTAGTTTTCCTGTGTTTCTCCGATACGCGCCAGGGGAATGCCAGAGCAGTACCCTAACAATCGGGCCACGGACCGCGCGCGATCTTTCCCTCGTCTTCCTTGTTTCCCTATCCTCTCGCCCTTACACACACACTTACACTAACATGCACTACACTACCACATATTCCGGAAGACCGGTCGGGAGCTTAGGTTTTGTCCCGGCTGTGGCGGTGCCCCGCTGGTTGGGAGTCCTGGTTAGAGGGGAAACCCCGACGGTAGGTCGGCACCGGATCTCGCCATCCAGCGGGGGAAGATCACCGCCATCTCCCGAGAAAAAACATGCACTACACTAACGGGATTAATGACCAAAGCAGTTGACGCGCCCGGAAACACGGAAAAAACAAACAAACAAACCGGAATCACGAAAAAAACAAACCAAATCTCAATCAGACATACGCCAACAGTCATACACACGTACAGATGTATTAACATTTATTGTCGTCGCGTTTCTCTTTGCGTTTTTACTTTGAAACATCACATGGAGTAACTAACAACATGATGCAATGTATCGCATTGTGGCCCGGAGAAAGTGTATTCCCTTCAGTATAGCACAGCGAGGTGGGTAATTTAAAAATGAGATTTGATGAAAGCATTTTGTAATTAAATTGATTCGATATTCCAGTGGATGATATGGGTCCGAGAAGAGAATTCCGAGATACACTACGGAATTGTTTTCAAATAAAAGGCAATCAATTGATTGCCGCACTTCATTGAATTCATGTAAACTTCGGAGCACGCATAATCAATTACCTTGATAATCCTCCATAGAAAAGTAGTTTAACACTATCCCATTATTGCTAAATTATCATTCTAATTACACTAAAAGTATAATGATCTTACTGAGAGCTTAGTCTGGACTTTGACTCGTTATGTATTACTGGAGTTGTTATGTATTTCTGTAAGGTATATACTGAAATTAGAAAGCTTCTGCTCAGTGGTTCATCGCAAATAAAATACACGACGCTTGCACCATCCCCACCACTTACCGAAAATAATATTCATTTTCCACTCGAGGCGTAACCACAAAGAAGCAGCTTCCTGTGCGAAGGGGAGCATTAATTCACAGGCGAGTGGCGGCGGGCAGGAATTTAATCACGGTTGAAGTACATGGAAAAGTAATGTATGAAATTGAAATACAGGTGAGTCATTTCAGTAGACAAAACATACCAGTGTGTTCCTCAAAATATTAGGAATAAATAATTTCTTTACCGTTTTGACCTTAGAGAAACAGTCTCACAGAAAGTGTTTTTTTCTAATTTTGTATCAATTTGTATGCTATCGGAACTTCGAGTGCATTTCCAAGAACCGAAGCGCTGTTGTAGACTCGGGAGGTTACGAGCGTCAATTGCGAATATACAGTGCACCGCAATTCTCAGCGGCGGCTGGCGAGGTTGGTCACGAATGCAGGGAAATTCTGAAAGTTCACAAAGTTGAAAGAAGGAGAATTTTCTCATACTAAGAGATATCCTCAGTGAATCAGTTCATATCTATCTGGGCATTATAAAAGAAGACAAATCGTCAAGAAACTGCTGTTTCTGAATCAAATAATTTCCAGCAAAATGGCACAAGAAAAAAAAATTCTTCTAATTAAGGAGAAGACTAGAGAATTTTTTCCATCTGAAACAACTCTTCTGTGTATCAGGTGTTCGATAGAGGATATGTGTCTTTTGTTGAAACACATATGGATTCTTTGAAACTCTCTCTGACATTGCGAGAGGCAATCAACTGATTGCTGAATTTATCTAAATACGAAGCAAATTTGAAGCTATTAACAATCATCAAAATTCGTCCTAGTTTGAAAAATCACTGCCCCAAAAAGACTGAAGTACCAAATTAGTCGGTAAGAGAATTTACATTGTAATAATATTGTCCTAATTGACAGTCTCTGAATTATCATGACGATGTTGTTTTGCTACATGTACTTGAAGGACTTTGGTTAGCACGAATGAAATTCTTAACCACGCACACCACCAGCACTACTTACAGCACCTTTCTCCTAGAAGAAAAGAATTTCCATCTTCATCACCCAAGCTGAACCTCGACGAAGCAACTTCCCGGGCGAATTGGGGTCTCAATTCATTCGTGTAGCCGGAGGAGTAGGTACTTTAACAACGGATGGATCACACTGAAACGAATTTGAATAGGTTTTTCGATAAATTACGTGCTAGATGGGAAATATAAGCCGTTTGTTGAAAAACATTCCACAATATTTGAACGCTTCGTCCAACACTGCAAATGGCAATCAATTTATTGCTTGGTTTGTTTGAAAAGGAGACAACCTTAGAAACAGCTAGATTGTCTCTAATTAGAGAAGTAGGTTCCAAATAAACTATTTGTTTCTAATTATATTAAGAATTGATATTTAATAACATTGTCTTGCTGGAAGAATGCCCACACTTATGTGGGATTATCCAGTTCTTGCTAGGTATTACCGAAGGAATGTACAGAAGTTTGAAAGCATTTGCTCAGTGGTTCACCGCGAAGGAAATCCTCAACCATTTGCATCACCTCCCCGCCTCCTGCCTCTTCCCGGAAGGAATTTCCATCTTCCAGTCGCAGGCGTAACCTCAAAGCAGCAGCTTCCCGTGCGAATGGGAGCCTCGATTCATACGCGGGCGGCGGCGGGGGGGAGGGGGGAGGCGCGGGGCGGCCGGGGCCCGCCGCGCCGCCGCCGCCGCCGCCCGCGGCCGCCGCCGCCGGATCAATGCAGCGGTCGCCGGCTCCCGGGCCGGCCGCCCCGCCCTCTCCACCCGCCCCGCCCCTCACCGCCCCCCGCCGCCGAAGGACCACTCGCTCGCCTCCAGGGCCTAACTGGGCGCCCACGCCGCCCCTAAGCGCCCATCAACACGCTTTTTCCACGAGGGAGAGGCCCGTATCGAACAGATCAAAACAGAACGTTCTCGTAATACTGATGTGAATCGTTTAAGCAAACGAGGGCGACAGCCCTCGTGCCCATCAGCACAGTTTTCCAAGGGGAAGGGGCGGTATCGTATAGGTCAAACATGCGCATTCCGAGATACTCCACATTCGGAGATACTCAGTAGTTAATGGACCACACACTGCTGTTAAATGTCGCCGGATAGCCCCCTTGCGCCCTTATACGCACTTGTCCAAGGAGGAGAAGCGGGTCGTACAGACGAAAACGGAGCACTTTGATAGTAGTCGTATAGCCCGTATACATAAGAACGTGCCCATTGACACATTTTTTCAAGCGGAATGGGCCGCATCGGGGATACTCCCGTAACGCAAAACGCGAACTACCAGCCAAATCATTCACTTTTTCATTAACGCAGATCTTGCCTGATTATTGTTGAAGATAGAAAGAAGCCACATTATTTAAAAGAGACGTATGTAAGAATATTTTCTTTTCATTTCGTGATATATCTTTTAATTATGAGTATATGATGATAGGTAAAATAAAAGTTTCGCTGAGACACTTTATATTTCAACTTTAACTATGACTTAACCTAAATTTGTTAAGATTTTGTGTTGTGTTCTTGTAATGTGTTTTATAAGTGATATGCGTTACTTAAATATTAGAGTATTACTAACTTCGTAATACAAACAATTTTAAATATATTGTGCAAGGTCTAAAAATCGCGAAATTAATGTAGTACGTTGCCATCAATAGACGTCTTTTATGGTCATCCAACGCGAATGTTTGAACTGAAATTTGTAAATATATCGATTTATTTCCTACTCCTTTTTTTCTTGCTATGTTTTTGTATTACATTACATATTATTTCAAAGAGTTTGACATGTATGTTTACCTATCAAAATTGCTTTAACTAACAATTTTTATAATTTTTTAAACACGTATGCCTGAAATATTATGTTTTTTTTTTTAAGTCTTTAAAAAATTGGAATTTAAAATTTTATCAATTATTAATTTGAATAGCCTTTGCTGTAATTGTTAATTTACCTTTTAAAAGGGTTGTTTTAACTATCTTGTGGATGAATATCACGCAACAAAAGATCCACTAAATATCGGTTTATTTGTAACCTCACAAGACCTTAAAGTTACATCATCAAAAGAAAATATTTCTTAGGGTATGTAGAAACAACTTTTACAAAATAGATTTAAGCTTATATAATTGTAAGTGGCCTTCACCACATTGATGTAAAATAGTTTATTTAGTTCGAGCTTTGACGTACGAAGTACAGGGAAATCTGCTCCAGTATTTTTTTGGACATGCATTCCGAACTAATCAACACACGTCGATAAAGGGAAGAGTAGAAATGCAGATACATTTCATTTATCAGTGCAAACGTTTTGTTATTGTAGTACACATAAATATGCATTTCATATATCGACAAAATCAGCGTACAATCACAACAGGGGCTTTTATTTATACCACTAAAATGTTATAACATTAAACAATGAATTATGAATAAATTCTCTAAAAAAATAAAACACCGCACAAAATATAACAAAATAATGAAAGATATTTTGTGTTGAACAATTAATTACACAAAAAATAAAATGGAAAAGTAATGTATACTTTACATTAACAAAATTCTTAAGTACCCATGTTTTAGTTTCCAATTTCTCTGACAGGGCGTAGAGGGTGGAGACCCAACTTCAAGATGGACTCGTTCCACCTCTCAAAAGTGACATATTTTTACCTATGGTAGATCTGAGAACGTCGAAATCTGTTCGAAACGTTAGGAATACCCTATGCCCTCTGGGAGTTTCTCAGGAAAGAGGACCCAATTTAGAGTTTGACTCTCTCCAAGATTTCAAATAAGCTTTCAACCATCTCTATAGAAAGGACAATAAACGGTAGAGGGTTATATAACAATGGTAGGGGGTTGGTGAACGGACATTAAAAGTTAGAGGCTTATATTTTTAGAGTGTGTTAATATTTAAGTGCTAGTCAGCTTATAATGTTGACTTCCTCTTCAACTGTCACAAAAATGGAAGCCGTCAGTTTCAAAGAAAGAATCTTCCTTTGGAGATTTCTGGCAATAAGGTTGCCTACTATGCAGTTTATAATATTTTCTTTCCTTCCTCAGTAACTGTCCACTTTTAGATTTGGTTCTTTTCTTTGAAAAGTTTGTAAATAGTTTTCTACCATTTAGGAGAGAAGGAGGAGAAGGTGAGGAAGAAGGAGGGGAAGACAAAAGGATGAGGAGAAAAAAGTAAAAACAGAAGAATAAAAAGAAGAAATGTAAGACAAATAACAGAAATAGAAAAAAGAAAGGGAAATGAAAATGAGAATGAGAGGAAAGAAAAGAATGATAGTAAAGAGAATAAGAAGCAGAAAAAGGAGAGAAGAAGAAGAAGAAAAGAAAGAATTATTGACGACCCAATACCATGTGGCTTGAATTCACATAAGAAATCAAGAGCTATCCATCTACCTTCATTCTATCACCTCTCTTAACAATTTTTCTGGCCTATTTGTCTACTCTTTGTCACCTAGCAACCCCCTTCATTACTTATTTTTATTGTCTTCGTTTTTCTCATTTCATAAATAAAAAGTTGATATAAAACTGTAAAATCCAGTTTTTGCTCGAACATTTATTGTGATTTATTGTAAACATATTTATTTCATGAATGATATTTCTTTGTTCAGTCTTCAGCTCTTTCAGATGGTTATTGGAAACACGTCGAACATAACATAATTACTGACCAGTAATAGCACATATTAATATCGATGAAAGCATCTCAATCAAGCACCCCCAAATGAATTAATGGTCAACGAGTTTTCGAGATCCACGAGATAGGAGAAGAGAAAGTAACAAAGGTTTATGCAAGAGAATTCATCGCCTATTGATACCTTGCCTTGTCATCGTCTTTATGCAAGGGAATTCATCCCTATTTGATGAGAGTACCCCAATTATATACTTAAAATATATAAATTTTGATGTATTTACTGTGGAGATATAACATTATCTCATCTGTACATAGTCGTCGGGATCTTAAGCAAGAAGTAACATCGGAGCTTCTTAAGAAAGAAGTACAAATGTATAGAGTTCTTGATTCCTTATGTGAATTCAAGCCACATAGTGTCGGGGCGTCAACTGTTCTATCTTTATTCTTCTTCTTCCCTTTATCCTTCTTCTGCTTCTTATTCTCTTTACTGTCATTCTTTTCTTTTTTTTTTTTTTTTTTTTTTTTTTTTTTTGTCTTATATTTCTTCTTGTTATTCTTATGTTTCCGACTTTTTTCTCCTCATCCTTTTCTCTTCCCCTCCTTCTTCTCACCTTATCCTCCTCCCTCCTCCTCGATGTTCCAGCTTATATTAACGTGGCAAACAACCATGGCAGAGGTTGAGATAACGCGGGGCATGGAAAACATACGCGTGATGCGGGTTGCGTTAAGCAGGCTGACAATGCTTTCACGTTCACAACGGAATTTATTATACCGATACGCTGTAGAAGATGACTTTAGTACAATGTACAAGATGTAATCGCTTCAACACAGTAAATGTGTTACTGCTGGATAATGTATTACACTCATCTCCATCCTAGGGGCGCATCGATCAGAACTAAGAAGAAAAAAGAACGATTAAATTTTGAAACTATGCTAAGACGACTTCATCGGGCACACACGCTTCCCGCCACTAACTTTGCGCTGCAACACAAATGACCATCATAAAAAATATTTCAAAAAATGTCCTTAAAATCAGAGTTTCGACTCATCAGACCAAAGTTACATTTCTTTTATTCTAATCTAACTAGTGGTATTAATACAGCATGTATAATTCAGCATTATTCATATTCATGCATAATTCAATGTTTATTTGCTCGCGCGTATTTTCACGCAATATTACACGAAAAGTACTCAACGTTTCCAAAACAATTGTATATGACCTTCTTTCAAAATATATCTATAAGGAACATATTTCATTACGGGAAAATCTTTATTTTTAATATTTTAGTTGTAAGAAGAATCCTAAAAAAATCATGCAATTTTCGAAAATCAGGGTTTTCAACGAACTGCACCATTCTTTTACAAAATTCTTTACACTATTCAAGAACAAAATTTAATCAAGAACGGTGGAGCCATTGTTTTGAAAATTTTGAAAATATCAGGGGCTTCATGTAAAGTAGCTCCAAAATTAAAATTTCACTTTCAAATTCAAAGAGTGCGACATCAACCAAATGGATTGAGAAATATCGATTTTGGAGAAAATCGATTGAACAGTTTAACCGCTAGCGTTGTTCACAGGCGGACGGATATACCTTTTGTCCTCATTCAGTTTTTCGGTATCAAGGACTAACAAAATTGCCAACCCATTGCCAAAATTGCCAAAAAACACAGCGTGGAAGCAGTGCGTCGCAAGACAGGGCATACCGCTGGCATGTATCAATTCATTATTTCTTCTGTCTATTGGACGATCGCGATAGATAAATAACCGAACAACGCGGTGTAGATAATTGATTGATTGATTGATTTTTCCGTGTTAACGGGCACGTCAACTGCTTTGGTCATTAGTCCCGTTAGTGTAGAGCATGTTGTTTCTCGGGAGATGGCGGTGATCTTCCCCCGCTGGTTGGCGAGATCCGGCGCCGACCTACTGTCGGCTAGAGGGGGTTTCCCCCTAACCAGGACTCTCCCACCAGTGGGGCACCGCCCCAGCTGGGACAAGCTCTAAGCTCCCGACCGTTCTCCCGGAATATGTGGTAGTGTAGTGCATGTTAGTGTAAGTGTATGTGTAAAGGGAGAGGATAGGACAAGGAAGAGGAAGGAAAGATCGCGCGCGGTCCGTGGCCCATTTGGTAGGGCATGCTCCGGCATTCTCCTGGTGTTGATCAGAGAAGCCACGTAAAACTACCGATTAGAGCAGCCGGCCGCTAGAATTCTCCTCCAGACAGCAGTGTAGATAAGCTAGTTAACTATTTAATTTAAAATATTATTGTAGTGAAGCAAGAGGATGCATGATTCTGTAGGTGATGTCAAATAATAGAAAGATATTATCAAGACATGATTTCGTTGAAATTCCATTTGTATGAAATGAATAAAAAAGTCATTTTACACAGAATAAACCAGGCGAATAAAACAAGCAGAAATACGTTAAATTTATTAGCGTACTAAATTACTTTTTCCTTTACATCCTTACTCCGCGACCCAACTTTTCAACGTCTTTATTCCCACCAACCAGCGCTGACGAATTCCTAAGTTTCCGTGTTGCAGAGGCAGTGTCAATACGCCATCGCATCCCCCCAACAAACCGGTTTAATATCTCGGACTTCAAATAGACACCAAACTAAACTGGAAGCAACACATAGATAACAAACTAATTCAAGCCCAAATAAAATTACTGCGGCTAAAACCATTAATTCACAGAAATAGCTCGGTACCATTCAATTCCGCCATATTAATATACAAAACAGTCATAAGACCTCTACTACTGTACGCCTGCCTAATATGGATTAACGCCTCCCAAACCAATAACACCAAATTTCAAGTAATGCAGAATCAGTTCCTTAGGACAATAGCTAACGCCCCATGGTTCGTTTCCAGCCTCCAACTCCATAAGGAATTTAACCTCCAACCGTTATCACACATTTATTTACACGCCCTTACACTAAGATGCAATACACTACCACACATGTCGGGAGATCGGTCGGAGGCTTAGAGCTAGTTTCGGCTGGGGCGGTGGGCCGTTGGTGGGAGATATGTACCTCTTTTTGGGATAACCCCGCCTAGCCAACGGTAGGTCGGAGCGGCCCGCTCCACCGCCTCCGCCACCCCTATCGCCTGTTTCACTCCTGCCATCCCTACTTTCTCTACAGCCCACGACCGCTCCCGTGAACCCCACCGCTTTACTGCAGGCACTTCCGCTAACGTAAGACCCCATCCACCAGTTGATGAGGGGGGGAAACTAAATTCGTTCTGTGGAATATTTCCTAGAGTATAATAATATATTTTTTATATTTCCCGGGGATAAGGTAAATAACTTATGAAGCAAATTATTAAGGTTTGGATTGCGCATGTGTGATCGTGACCATTGCGATCAGAAACAGGTGAAATACCATTTTCGCTGAAGTAAAATGCATCGTTTAGAACGTTTTTAATTACTCATGTAAAGATATCAGAGAGTAAGCTCCCGCAAGTCTCGCGTTTTATATAAGTCGCCTGTGTATTTTTATATTAACATTTTAAGTGGTTGGGGTTCTTGATGATGTTTGATGCATATTTTAATGATCTTTTCAATATGTGGGTGAGACAAAAATCTTTTTAAAGGATTTAACGTACAACTTAAACTCAAGAGAACTGTAATAAAAAAATACTCGGAAGGCTTTTTTCCTAAACGAAACGGAGGTTCAGGAGGTTATATTAGAGAAAGTCGATATTGATGCCATATCTTTGTTTAGAACGCTGTCATTTTCAGAATACAAGTATTCCTATGTCTGAAACGCGCCAAAGGAGGCAGATGACATCCCTTTCATAATTTCCGATTCAGGGAGATGATCTACAACGCTTCTTTAAAGAGATGCCAGAGATAAAGATTCCTTAAAGAGATACAATGGAATTTAGTTTATTCGATATTGATACATGTTAATTATTGGATATATCGTAGAAAAGCTGCTAAAATTATGTGCTAAAATCTAAAGGAATTCCAAATTCGAAATTTAAACAAAATGGCTTGAGAATTCCAAGTGAAAACATGAATTTTATGTAAAGAATTGCACGTGTGCAATTGCACTGTTGCACTTTGTCAACATGCTCGTATGCAACATTGCAAAAAACATATTACCGCAATAGTAAAAATAAAAAAGATCACAATTTTTTATTTCTTAATTGCGATTATTCACGAGGAATTTTTCAATCCATCCATTTAACACTAAAATATCAGAGCTACGAATAAGATAAAATCATTTATTATTAATGACGTTAGTACGACAACTTTATTTAAATTAATATTCCTTGTAAAATATATTGGCAGGGCTAAGTTTGAGATATTTTGATTTGTTTTATTTCCTCTGGATGTTCGAATTGAAATGGGTCTTTTAAAATTCATCTTATTAAAATTTCGAATTTTCTGAGGAATCATCTTCGACACTTACATTGAAGAATTGCCTACAATTGAAGAGATGTCGTTGCTTATATCAAGTGTTCTTACTTCACTGGTTGATTATCTGGTATAGTAAATGTGAACTCCCAGCAGCTAACCAGATTTTGTTTGCGTTTTGAGTTAACGTGGGGAGCCCGGCTGAATCATGAGTGCGTTGAGAGTAAAGGTGTCTTTACACGAGCAGTGTTTCTTGGAAGATATCAAACGAAAGTATCTTCAGTGATATGTAAACATTTGCTAGTTATCACTGTCATTAGAAGCATCTTTATTATTGAGAAAATTAATGAACGAGACGGGGAAATAGAGAAGTTGGAGTACATTTCCCAGGTCGGGCCAAATCTCCAATACGCGTTGGCCTACTATGAATGGTATCAGAAACTAGAGAAAATCAATGACCTATACCACAAAGACTGAATAATCACACAAATCATCTCGATATTATTTTGTTAGACAACTCTAAAAAAACAGACTTCAGTGTCAAACCGCTAGATAGAACGTATCAATTGTGTAAAATAAATAGGAATACTTCTGTTGTGTAACCTTTCCCTTCATGAACTTTTTTACTCCGTCAGACAGCGGATAATTCGACTTAACACTCTAGGTAGAATCGAAAATCCTTCACCGTCGGGACTCGCACCTATGACCTCCCTGTCAGAGCCACAACAGAGGCAGCGTTTGGCTCTGAGCTGAATACAGCCGGTAAAGCCGATACGACATTTAAATCGTTGATATAATTATTTATAGCATTTGATGGACGCCTAATATTGGTCTTTATTTCTCTTTTATTATGATATTTCAGATTTTTATGAAAGAGCTTGTGAACAATTTACTTGACAGTAGTGTCTTCATAGGTAGAAAATCTAGTGATTTATTTAGAGAATGAACAACAATCAGTCATGACGTGATAATTTGTTTATATCTCAGGAAGGATGCAATGTATTGTGCCATAAAAGACTTTTTTATATACCATTTATGATAAATGCGTCGCAAGAGGCGATTTCCAGACTGGATTTCAAAAACTTTGTTTGGCCATCTCTAATGCAATACAACATAATATTTTGTAATTTGGTGATTGTACTACATATTGTCGTAGTATTGAAAACTATATATTATAGATTTTGTTCTTCTTAAGACGATACATTTCTTGAATACTGAGGTATTTTCAGTGAACTTGCTACCGACTTGTTTTTCGAATACTCTTATCAAATATGGTTGTTATTTGACGTAAATCTGTTCTGAAATTGCAATTCTTAATTGTTTTCACGAGAAAATTTATCGATTCAAACAGATAAGAAATTGACTCTCATCCGACCATTTAAATTAGTTTCAATATGCTCCACTAATTTCTTAAATGGGTTTGCCAACACTTGATGTCAGTTCTGAGTGACATTGAACGTAATTAACTGAGTGAATCAAAGAAAAATTACCAGTGACATTTATGGTGAATTGATGTCCTCCAAAGATTTTAGCGGAAAGAGTTCAGGAAAACAAACAAATGTTTAAACTTTCATACTCGTACACAAAGAACTATGATATTACACATGAAATATACATGTAGGCATCCACAAACAGGTGAATAAATACATAAAATGCCATTATTAGATCGTATTTGCAAAACTTTCTGATTATTTTCACGAAACAATATTGTATCCTTCGAACAAATATTTGCAATATAAATGCCATTTTCTAGTGTGATTTAACCGAAAGTCTTTAAAATATATCGAATTTCCTTCACGAGTAAATTAAATTTACAGAACAGGGAAATTCATGTTTCTACAGTGGATCACTTATGGGTTGCAGAGATTGATGTTTCAAAGATTATTGGCTTGGAATTGCAAGTAGGATCTCTTGGCTAAGTAGTATCAAAGATTTCAAGATTTGTGAGAAACTTACTTTATATATTTTTGTTGTTTTTGAAAACTTTGATGATTTAGCATATACTAAGAATAATTACGCTCTGTGAGGACATATTATTGGTGTTCTTTGACATTCATTTTGATTTAAACACATAGACATTTTTGACGAAAACTTCTCCTTTTCACGTTCTTATATTCTTTCCACTCTGGGTTTGTCGTTGGGACGATGCTTAAAGAAAGGAAAGGAACGCTGACGCAACCTACATAATACGCTATGTCCTAAAACAACTGTACTACAACGAATCGATGGCTTTCATTTTTCAACCCCGTTTTGAATGTCACTTTCAGCGTGGGTGCCACGCACACGATCTCTCCTTCGCGATCTCTCCTTCTTTGGTGCGGAGAAACATCGACCTTACGATTTCTTGGACCACATCTTTTTTTTTTGCGATGACGCTATACAAATAGAAGATCGGGCTCATACGTAATGACAATGAATTTACTCCACTACAGTATATTAATTCTTACTGTATGACTAAAATAAATTCCAAAGCGCACTATTGACAGATGAAAAAATATATTGTCATTTTACGTAGCCTTCAATAACATGGCTTTCGAGAATACCTTAGTTAGCCTTATACATGACCTTATGTAGCCTTATATATGACCGATGTGGTCTTCGATTATACCTTATTTCCTTATTGTGTAGTTTCCTTTGCGTGGATTTCTTCAATCAATTCCAGGCGATTCCAGGCTGGGGAAGTGTCTTAACTACGGGCGGCGACACTTATTATTGTGGAAGCTCAGGCCATAGGGCCTGCTCTTCCGCCTAACCACTTGAATATACTTCTATACAGAGTTGTGACATTTAAGAGGGGTGGACAATCTGTACATTTACGATTGGGAGTGCAAAACTAGGGACCGTCATACGCTTGAAGTTATTGAATTAATTCACAAAAACATTAATCAGGATGGCGACTTAGGCCCGATTATTAACAGTGCAAAATATGATAGTAGTGAAAGAGAAGAGAAAATACGTTTAGATGAAGGATCCTAAAGAAGAACTAGAGATGGTACAACAGCACATATTTCCTCGCATTATTTGCAGCGGCTCCGCAATGTTAAACATCAACATGAACCCAACATGAATTCGAAGTGTTCAACGGAAATGCGACCTACGTCATTTTTTTTTTAGCGTTCATTGTTTTATCCGTGGAAAAAATTAAAGAAAAAGTTTGGATCGCTTTTTGAGAAAACGTTTAATTTTTAAATTACATGAATATCAAGCAGAAATTACGCAAAAAACTAGTATTTTTTTAAAAACGACCTTTTTTAAAGAGCTGATTTGTCAGATCAGATTTTGTTGAATATATTCAACAAAAGATTGATGATTTTTCAGATCAAATTTTGTATTGATAAAGAGCTGATTTTTCAGATCAAATTGTTGTGAAGACAGAATTTCTATCTTAAATTTTGTAGTTTTGAAATGATAACTTTTTACATTTTTTTTCGAAAATACAGAGTTCGCTTGAAATAGCTTAGCACCAAATTTTTATCGTCTTTTGATACATACGAGGAGAACAGTTAAAGACAAAATTTGGAACCGGATTTAGAAAATAAATTGTTTAAAAATTGCCTATATTTCACACAAATTATGTGACAATTACATATTCGCGAAATTACTCGTGATCATATTTCAAGATCTGTCTTTAAAGAACAATTTCATTCAGGAACACATAATCTCTAACGTCAGTGTTCTAGGACAGGTATGTCAAGGTCGTGGGCAAGATAACACGCTTACTAGAGTTCGCGGGAACTACGTCCAGAGAAATTGGCGCGAGATTTAAAAGTAAGGGTTGTACAAATTGACCAGAGAGGCTAGTACGTCACTGGATACCTGGCTCTTGACTCTCTTTGGGAGAGGTTACTTGACTATTATTGTCATAAATTTACCTATATTAATTGCCATTTTCTCTTTAAGTCAAAGAAATGATCCATTATCATGAAATAACATCGGTCCGATTTCAAATTCTCAATTCAGAGTGAAATTAAAAAAAAATTGGATCAAAAGTACCTTGATTTTGTAGACGTTTTTAACAGACAAATAATATTGTCTGTTAAAAGCGCTGTCCATCCATAAGCGAGAATTGTTAACTTATAGGAACTTGTTTATTTATTCCACATTATTGATAAATACAATATATAAATGAATGATTTAATAACACAACACAAAACGAAAAAAGGAAAGAACTCGCCATTCAAATATATTCCTGTCACTGTACAAAGATGTTTATAGAAGAGAGAATTAAGTAAGAATATAACATGAAATAGTAATAAGTAGTGAAGAATATAAACATAACACGATTCTCGGTTATTTGATAGAAAAAAAATCTGGCAAACATATCTTCGTTGGAAGACCGTCTCGCGTCGTTTCAGCTTGCGCATGAACACCCTTGTCCGGATTTTAAGGGAAAATGATGCAGAGTCAGGGGAAGTTGCCCGTACCCGTAGGAGCGCCGGGCTGTCCAGGCGGGCAAGTACCTCGTGCGAGTGCGGTTTGACGTTGCTTGCGCTAAAGCAACCTTTCTCCTTCTTTGGTAGTTTCCCTTTCTCTGTACAATGACCTATGGAATACGTTACATCCTAACATACGAAGAACTTTGTGGTCCATTACTCGAGAACATTATCTACGACTTCATTTCCGTCAAAAAATTTTTTTTGAACGTCTTAAAATTAATGACCGGTTTGTCTACGAATGTCGAACTTTGTGTCAAATAATGCTTCGTTTCAAGAAGCTAGAATGTTTCAACGCTTAGGGCAGTGAATGATTGGGCAGCTGATAGAGCCTTCAAGTGGATGCAAGAGTTTCATGGTTTTTGGAAAGGGGAACAGAAGCATTTCTTGTCACGTTGCGTACAAGAACATCAGAAGGTTTATTCTGACTGTAAAAAGCAAACTTTGAAAAGAAAATTTACAAAATAATATTTTCTAAGTATTAAATAGGTATATGATTCGGAGATATTCGTGCGTTATTTACCAAATAAACACGGAGTTCTAGAATTATCCCTTATTAATACAGTACAAATACTCATGACTTATGAACTTTGCGCAGCGGCAAATACCGTAACCAATCAAGGTTTACTGAGGTGCGGTTATTGCTAGTTGAAACTCATGACTTATCTTGGAAAGTCGGCACGGTTATCCTTATTCAATCACAATAATATTTATTATTTGAGTTTTTGAGGTCAAACCAAAAAAGAGGGTATGCGTGTCTGATTTCGCGAAAAAATCCTCCCTTATATCTTGGAACACCCTAATGCACATGTTCCATGATGGCTAGGGTAATACGACATTCGCGTTTGGTGTGGTTCTCTCTTCGGTGAGCATATTCGAGTGTCGTAGTGCAAAAATATGGCGGGTGGGATGTCACCGCTTCGATAATCTCTCAGTATACTCCCGAGCTGCAGCACTGAGGTTGATTGGGCATTCCCCAAATACGTGGTATGTGACGCAGTACTCTTTCTACGGCATAAACGTCCATATTTGTTCCACCATCACAACACCGGGACCTATTTCAACTGCTCGACAAATGTCCTGTGCTTTACACGACAAATATTCAGTGACCTCAAAGATTGGACGCTACGCACTGAGGCGGCATAGGAGCAATTAGGTTGAATAAAAGCGCCGATTACAATAGTTACTAGTTGCACCCGACGAAGATAGAGTGCTGGATAAAGAATGTGTACACTCGTGTGGCATTGAAGAAACTTTTTTCCTCAAAAATAAATTAATTTATAACTACTAACTACGAAAGAAAAAGGAAACAATTGAATAAATGTTATGTTTTAAGTGCATAATGATTTTATTGGTGCATCACAAAATTATTGCAAATGCGTGTGAATTATCTCTGTTTATTACAGATTTAGGGTTTTATTTAGATAAATAATAGAGAACACTGACTAATGACATATCAGTGCAGAGACATAAACATTGAAGCTTGAAACGAGAAACTTTGAGTATACGTTCCAATTATGACGTATGTAACTATTAAAAAAGACTTTTACAAAATTCATCCCTGGAGTGAAATAGGTGACTGTTTCTGAAAAAAATCAGGGAATATACAGGATTCATACGTGTGTCCTTTTTTTCTTCGCAACTCTCGCGTGACATTTTCGTATCTTTAGTAGAATTCCATCACAGTTCAGTCAATCCAAGAAATACAAATCATATGAGCAGAAAGGGCAGCCCCTGAAAAGTGTCGTTTTGCAATACTGAGAGCGGTTATGCGAGTATTTTAAAGTTAAAAGACACTGACTGTACAAAGATAAAAATTTCTCCAACGAAAACCTAAATTACTTATCACTGACACTTGATATTTCATGAGATTCATTCATAAAACCTATATATAGACTTATACAAAGTTATAATTGGCAAAAAAATGCTTTTCAGGAAACTGTTCATTTCTGTCATGTAGAAAGTTAAGGGTTAAATGGGAATAAGACATATACATAAATACATAAATATATCTTTTCACTAAACACTTCCTGGATCTTTTAGAGCCTTGCAAGTTGGTGACCGTCGCACTGTTCTGGGGTCGGAAACGAGAGAATATCCTTGCAGATCACGCACGCTCGTTTTTCTGAGAGGAACATACACAGCCCGTTGGGGCAACAGCAGTTATTTAGTTTCATCGCAGAGAAACGGAAAAAGGAATTCTCTCGGTGTCTTTTCTTTTCGTTGATAGCGACCTCATTTTCAGCTTTTTTATTACCATCCTGAGTATTTCGCTGCGCTTGAACGACGGTTTAGTTTTCTGTTGTCAAAGAATACATATTTGAGGTGGTTAACACGCCGATAGCCAATGGAACAACTTTGATAACATTACTTTTGAAATAAAAATGAAACCACTGTCACGAGAAAATATATTTAAAAGAAAATGCGGCTTGTAGTTGACGTACGGACAATAATTTATTACCCTCCAAATGAATTTATTTTTGAAATACTCGTGCAATAACAATTTTTTAATAAGAAATTTATCAAGTTAGATTCAGAAACTTCAGTATCTCTTTAGAGAAGAGGAAAACAGAAACGGAGAGGTAATTGACCGAAACTGAAGGACATCATAGAAATATAGAACTGACATAGAAGCACAGAATAGGCATTATGAAATCTATATGTTTTTGAGAATTTTTCTGATACATTTATGTCTTGTATGTGTCTAAAGGTAGAGCAATATCCAACCTCTTCTCCTTCATTAATAGAGATTACTCTCGGCGAATAGATTCAGCACTATTAATAAATAAGTCTATAAGATGGCCTACCATCACTTATGTGTATCTTCCTTGAGAGAAAATATCACCAACCAATTTGAAAAAGCTTTAGATGATTCAAAATAAATATTACAGATTGTCACTTAAAGCCCTATGGTTCATATCAAACTCCCAAATTCACCAGGAGCTTCAAATCTCTTCATTGCCCGAAGACGAATATCCAATGCATTCGAAAAGTTCCTTTTTCCTACCTTGATGTCCCAGCACCATTACACCTGGGTCAAAAAGCAAACCTCCCATACAGCATCAGATCACACTTCTCGAAATACCTTAGAATTCGAGTCCCGACGGCAGGATTTTTGACCCGAATTCAGCTAGGTCAGTTCAACCGCTGTCTGGGACAGAATTCTAGCGGCCGGCTGCTCTGATCGGTAGTTATCCGTAGTTTCACCAATCAACACCAGGCGGAGCAATACTATAACAAATGGGACACGGATCGCGCGCGATATTTCCTTCCTCTTCCTTGTCCTATCCTCACTCCTTACTTACTCAATGCTTAGAGCTTCTTCCCGGATGGGGCGGAGCCCCGCTGATTGGGGAAAAGCCCACCAAGTCGGCGTTTAGGTCGGCGATGGATCTCGCCCTCCAGCGAGGAAAGATCATCACCACCTCCCGTGATAAAAAAATATGCACTACGATTATGCATTAGCAGTTGCCTATTCAATCGAAATCACTAATCAATCAATCGAAGGACCTCTTCCGCCCACAAATATGCGAACCTCCATCCTCTTCCTCGATCTTCCACTATAATTCACTCCCACCACATTGAACAATGGAAATCAATCTTCTGCTAAAATTGGTTAATGCCAATTAAGAGGTACGTCTTGTGTTGTCACATTTGCCTGAGTCCCAATAAATTATGTATATAATAATAAAGGATAGGGAAGAAATTTATAGAATATTTCAACAATGTTTCCATGCTTCATTAACGCATTCAATAAAAATATTTAAACAATAATTCCCTTTATAGAGAAACCCAGAACACTCTAGCGTCATACTAATCGTAAAAGCTACATTAATAGAGAGTGAAATTAGTAGCTGGAGAAATTAGTATTAGGAGAGTTGGTCAGACAATACCTTTCAATCACTGATACTTACCAGACAATACTCAATCACTGATATTATACATGTGATCGAAAACGAGTCAAAGGATCATCGCAATAAACCACTGTGAAATAATGCTGTTTGATTCAGCGAGACTCTTTGCTCATATAGAATTATCTCTCTCTATCTCCCTCTATCGCTCTCTCTCTCTCACTCTCTTCTCACTCTCTATCTCTCTCTCCTTCCCTCTTTCCATCTCTTTCACTCTCTCTCCACCTCTCTCCCGGTGCCCCGCTGGTTGGGAGAGTCCTAGTTAGAGGGAAACCCCACTAGCCGACGGTAGGTCGGCGCCGGATCTCGCCATCCAGCGGGGGAAGATCACCGCCATCTCCCGAGAAAAAACATGCACTACACTAACGGGACTAATGACCAAAGCAGTTGACGCGCCCGGAAACACGAAAAAATCAATCAATCAATCAATAAAATCTATCTCTCTCCCTCCTTTTCTTCCTCTCCCTCTCTCTCTTCTCTCTGTTTCTCTCTCTCCCTCCATCCCTCTCTGTCACAAGCACACACATACGCATACACACACACATACTTACAAAGGGGATCCATTTTGCGTGTTCGAGTTTCCCGTTCGTCACTCACCGGTGTCTACGGTCACAACCCCTCAGGCAAAACAGTCACCCACAAAACCCATTGTTTGCTGATTTTCTTCAGAAAGCCTGTAACCTGACCGGCGTCTGTGCCCGCAAACCTGCCCCGCGAACGACCTTAGTGGACCTCCACAGGGCAGGCACCCAAGCTCCCTCGCACAAAGGCGACGCACGGCGGATGAACCGCGGGGAGTAGGAGAAGCAGTGAGGCAGGGACACGCGATGCTCGAATCCGAACGGGTAAGCGTGCAGTTAGGCCAGGGGTGTCCAACTCGTAAGGCCTTAAGGACCAAACTAAATCCTGTAATATGGTTATTATTATTTATTTTTATTATTATTCATTTTACGTCAAAAAACAGTTAAAAACTGCGTATGACGTGCTATGGGAAAAGTGAATTGTGTGAATATTTTCAAAATTCTGTGATCCCTACACTAAGTCATATACTACTTAAATTTTTAAGAAAAAAAGGAGCTCCCATGTAATAAAATCTATTTTCAAGGATAAAAAGGCAATACATTTTGGCTCTTATCCATGTTGTCCTTCGGAATAATACTTCCTGCCGCGACAACATGGAAGCGATAATTTGAATAATTGTATTTCCCACTGAATTCTAGAAGACGTACACAGAAAATGAAGTTACATTTATGCCCAGAAGCAAAACAAGGGGCCATCTCAGCATTTGCTCAGTGGATCAGGGAAACTGGACGAAAAACCTGATCGAGATGGGGGTCATTGACCCGGAGGCTGCAATACAATACTTGTTACAGGTGGTTTATACACATTTATACAGTTCAAATGGTAAATAACGCATTATGTATCATTGTTAAAATTAATGTTACTTTGGTTGCGGGCCATGCTTTCATTACTCGGGCGATCAACACGTGACCCTGCATTGTTAATCTACGCAATTTGCCCGGCTGATCTGAAACAGAGTGGGGGGATGGAATCATGCATAACACCAGGCTCTACCATGCATAGCCCAGTGAAACTTATTGGAATGCTCGTGAATCTCTTAATTACTAGAAAAAATCCTTAAATATAAACTTAACCTATTTTTACATTAAAGAGGAGTTGATCCCGACAGGGCACGTGCGCTAGGTGCAACAATGTTCTCTCCCGACTTGGCTACAAGAGACTTCTTTTTTTTTAAATTTATTTATTGAGCGATTGGAAATTACACAGATCAGTACTAAATTGCTATCTCATGTGCATTTGCTGGCTTACATTGTAACTTATACTAAACTTAACACTAAAAACATAAAACTAAACTACCTTACT
The DNA here is from genome assembly GCA_964035755.1 of Teleogryllus oceanicus. Classification (NCBI taxonomy): domain Eukaryota; kingdom Metazoa; phylum Arthropoda; class Insecta; order Orthoptera; family Gryllidae; genus Teleogryllus; species Teleogryllus oceanicus. The sequence goes on from CAXIVR010000011.1 coordinate 63,246,142, forward strand.
ATAGGTGTAGGAAACTACAAAAGCCCCTACTATGGACAATTAGTAGAGAAAATGTTCAAGAACGCTTCGAAAGGAAATCTATTCTTAATTCTAGTAGGGAAGTCAATTATAGTGGCCAGGTTGTAGTGGACGGCTCGGTTAATTGTATTTACTTTGGAGTAAACATTATTGGAAAGATGGGCAATATGTTTGATGATCGGTGATATATTCAACTCTTTATGAAGTTGGGCGTTAGAGATGAACCATGCGGCATGTGTTGCTAATCTGAGGAATCTATTTTGTACAATTTGAAGTCTATTAATGTTAGAAATATATGCATTGGTCCAGATGGGACATGCGTAGAGCATTAATGGTCTGACTATTGCTTTATGAATTGTAAAAGCATTTGTTAGGGATAGCCGGCTTTTGGAGTTGTTAAGGAAGTTTAGTTGAGCTATTTTTATTTTTGCTTGTTGTTGTTTTAGTGTTATGTGTGTTTTCCAGTTGAGTCTTGTGTCGAAATTCATCCCGAGGTATTTTACTGATTGGTTTGTTGGTGTCCATGGATTTGAGTGTTTATTAATGTGTAGTGGTGGTGGGTGAGAAAATGGTCTTAGTGAGAATATTTTGGCAATTGATTTGGGTTAGTTGGGTTGAGTTTGATTTTCCACAATGTTGACCATTTTACTTCTTACTAATAACTTTTCGCGGGCCACAATAAATGGCATCGCGGGCCTGCCAGTTGGACAGCCCTGAGTTAGGGCAAGGAGCGCCGCGCCGCTTCGTGAGTGATTTGGCTCATGACTGTACATCATTTTTTTATCACAACGTCCCTTCGCATCGCCTCGGGCCCTGAAAGAATTGTAATCTCAGAAAAAGGCCAGAAATTGAGTATTCAGAAAAGCTCTTAATAAATTATTGTTTCTACGTCGTGCTTGTCTAAAACAACTGTCATGTTTTCCTTTTTCATTGTAAATGTGACTGTAAAAATGCACAATCACTCCTAACAAGGAACATTTATTTTTGGGATTGGTTAACGGGGTTAACCGGACTTGTAGGTATACCAGATATCATTCAGATAACCGGATGTACTAGATAATAAAGTCCTCTATCCTCGCCACAGAGCTTCCAAACGTGGCATTGCAAAAATGGGTGGAGGTTGACACAAATAGAGGACGCGGTGGGACTTTCTTGTATGCAAATATTTAAATAACAATCAAAATTAATGTTTTGGTGTTTGTTACCAAACCACTGTAGACCAGTCGTGCTTTATTATGTTACATAACATAAGCACATATACTAAGTGTACGATCATGCTGGAATAGTAGGGCATGGCAGGTGAGCCCGGCTACGCAGTGTGTTCGAAACCCGCGAAATCATGAATATTGTAAGTAGTTGTGACGTTATGGGTTGCGCAAATCACAGACAAGATGGCTCTGCTTTATACACAGTTTACTTTCATACATACATCTGAAGCGTACCACATACTGCCGATCTGACACACCATATACTGCCATATACTGCCTCGCTACCTTTGGTATCTGCCAATCCCAGTTTATTTTCATACATTCATCTGAGCCGTACCATATACTGCCGGAGCATTCGCTCCCGTTAGCCTGGCAAATACCTATCACACCTTTGACACGAGCTAGGCACTCATACCCACAAACTTGCGATCTCCCACCCAACCTGGCGACCTTGCGACAGCGTGGCAACAGAGGTTTCCTCTTTTACTGGGACCCCCCACCTATATCGGTTCGCTATGGCCCGGGCGCCTCCCCTCAGCCACAACCGAACCATCTTGCAACTCACTCGAGCCAACAGGGCAGCTCCCCTCTGGGTTTGGAACCTTGGGTCTGGTCCGCCCCTCTTCCGTATTGTGGCCTATTCTTCTCGTGCACACTTTGGAAGTGTCTCACATGCGCCGTGGACAAATGGTACAAGACCGAGAAATGTTCTGCGATGATCGGGACGCACGAGGGTGCTCTTCACTGAAAATGTCCCTAAGGCAGGTGCCGCGAGATGTCTGGAAGGTCTTTAACCCTAGGTTACAAATGAATCGTCTGTCAGACGACGCAACGTTTTTATTTTATTTTATTTATTTTACATTGGCAGACATTACAACGTTCAGCCGTGACGCACTTCAGTTGGTTGGACGAGCAACTTTGTATCAGCAAAGCGTGAAGGGGGTAATTTCGTGTTATATCTCTGGTAATGATTATAACTTCAACCAAAGTTATTGCGAGGAAATTTTGTTAGAGAGTAATGATAGGGTTTGGAAAGGAGATACTATGGGACGGACAGGTAAATGCAAGAAAAGTTCTACATTATCTAATGTCGGAGAAGTATTGAAGGAAAATGGGAGTCTGTTTCTTTGGCGGGAGAGTGGGGATTGATCAGTTCCTATTTCGTAAGTGACTGCTCCTTCTACATGGTTTCAATTATAGAAGAAATTATGTGCAAGCTTCGTAATAAAGGAAGTAATTGGTTCTATTGCAAGATCGTTGTGAAGGGTCTTGTTGCTGACAAAGCAGGGGGCGTTTACTGCTATTCTTAGCATTTTGATTTGGAAGATTTGTAATTTCTTTAATGTGGATGGATCAGCTGAAATCCAAACAGGGCATGCGTAAGTTAATATCGGGCGAAGAATGGATTTGTAAATGGTTAAAGCGGAATGAATTTTTAAAGAAGAGTTACGGTTGAGAATGGGACGTAGAACAGCTAACCTTCTATTGGCTTCGATTACTTTGAACGAGATGTGACTGTGCCAATTTAGTATTGTGTCCATCAGAACCCCGAGATAACGAATAGATGAATTCAGAGGAGACCAAGGAATGATAGAAGAGACGACGCAACTAGTGCCGAATGTTTCCCCCATCTCCTTCCCCTCACTCCCGTTTCTGAAACTGTAGGTACCTTCATTGTGTGTCTAGCCAGTGAAATACACGTCTGTGCGCGTGCCTATTTCCGGTGTACCCCAACTCGCGTCGTCCAATAGACTGATCCTTTGTAGTTACGTCTGTGATAGTTTTGGTGCTTTATTGGCTAATATTGTAAATAATGTATACGAAATCATTGTCTTATAGAATTTAAGTTTTGTTTGAACATTTATCAATCATAATGGGACGATGGCGATGATAACAAACATCGCGTGACAAGGTACGTCTACGGAGGCTTCTCAAAAGCCATATGTGGACAGCACCAAACAAGTGTCTGCTGTGAGTCACGTTATTTGGGTGTATCTATAAAACCCTTTAAAATGTATTTTGTAATTCCTTTTCATACTTCTTCAGTGAATTAAATTTAATGTTTCATTGTAAACATGAGTTTTTCTTTATTTTTACCCAATTTTTTTACCCCTTTGCCTGCCAGACTACGCCTTTGTAATAACGCTTGGTACAGGGCGCTTTTGTAATCTAGGCTTAAGACGCCGATAGTTGAGAATTAGGAACAGGGCAAAACTGAAAAGCTAACACTGACTCAAGAAAATAGGAAACTAACTTATAGGAGAAAGTCTTTGCTATTTTGTTGTAGTACCATTTGTTTCGAGTGAGCTAGTAAGCCACTACGTTTACTTCAACTTTCTGGCTCTTTCATATTTTCGTCTCCTTTCATATATTTTCATTTTCCTGTAACGTTAGGTTTTCGAAACAGTCGTGAAGGCAGATGAAGGATCTCGAGGAGAAAATGCTGACATAAGGTGAGGTCTCGATAGAGCGAGAGTGAATGACCAAAAATCAATGTTGACGGGATTTCAGAAAATTATATTGGTAAATACATATGATATTGAGTTACTGAATTATGTAATACATATAAGCAATTTCATTCCCTACCAAAATTACTTAATTGTATGCTTATCATTATCTCGACTAGAGAATGCTATGAAAGTAATATGTTTAGATTTCATGTTAGCTCGTACCTATTTATCCCCTTAAACCGAACCAATTGCAAAGAAATACCGAAATGAGCTTCAAGCTATGAAGATTTATCTATGCCATCCGTACTAATTTTACGTTGCTCGATGTTACTTTCTGCTAAAATGTTTTAGAAACAGAAAGCATTGTACTACTTTGTTAAGATTACAGCTCCGCATTGTTTAATCATAGCTTTTCTTTCCCCTAAGAAATCACACGTGCTACATTGAAAATTCTAATGTATATAAATTAACAGGTGTTTAAAAAAATAATCAATTTTAAATCAGAATTAATCTCTGATATGAAGTTATTTGACCATAATAAAAAATACATAAAGAATGTATAAAATGTCGCCTAATTAAATATTAACACAGTGTCATAGTCGGTCTTTGAGAGCAGTCGGAATTTCTTTGTTCAAAGAACGAACTCTTGTGTAATCCTATTGTGAGAATCTCTACTTCTGTAAGACTAGAAGGGTTTTGGGTTTGACGTCCTTTCAGCGAAGATTCTCAGGAACATCTCCACAGCTCCATCTTTCGGAGCACACAGGATTTCTACAATCGTGGAAATCTCGAGATCTCCCGCTCTAAATGAAAACCACGGGGCCCTTCTCCGCTATTCTCTGCGCTCGCGATAACGATCTCCGGGGCCCGATGCGCCGGGGCGCCGCCGGCCGGCCTGCCTGCCCGCCTGCTTGCCGCGACGGGCCGGGCGGTCGCACGCGTCCGTGCCATCTCCTCGCGCGCCCCCGGCCCCCGGCAGTCGCGCGCGGCGGCGGCGGCGAAGGCGGCGGCGGAGACGGCGGCGAGGCGGAGGCGAAGGCGGAGGCAGGCGGAGGCGGAGGCGGAGGCGGAAGGCGGAGGCGGATGCGGAGGCGGAGGCGGAGGCGGAGGCGGAGGCGGAGGCGGAGGCGGAGGCGGAGGCGGAGGCGGAGGCGGAGGCGGCGGCGGCGGCGGCGGCGGCGGCGGCGGAGGCGAAGGCGGCGGAGGCGGAGGCGGGGCGGCGGCCGGAGGCGGCGGCGGCGGCGGAGGCGGGGCGGAGGCGGAGGCGGAGGCGGAGGCGGAGGCGGAGGCGGAGGCGGAGGCGGAGGCGGAGGCGGAGGCGGAGGCGGAGGCGGCGCGGCGGCGGCGGCGGCGGCGGCCGCCGCCCGCCCAGGCGAGGCTGAGCGGATTGGCCTCGGGAGGGCGGTCCGGGGCATCTGAGAGCGCGCCGGGATGGGCCCATAGGGAGCGAGGCGGGATTAGCGCGGGGCGACTGCGCTCGCAATGGCACTGGGAGGGGCGCGGCGGTTGGCGGTGGATGGCGTGACATGGGCGGCGCGGGGCGGAGCGGGGCGGGATTGGGGAGGGGCGAAGTGAGGGGGGAAAGGGGAATGAAGCGGAGAGGTACCGGGGTCGAGCGGAAGCAGGATGGGGTCGGTTCGGAATGGAACGGTGACGGTAGGATGACACGTATGGGGTAGAGAGGGGTGGGGCGGAGGGGGTCGGGACGGGGAGTCGTGGCAGCGGAGGGGGGCGTGCGGAGGGGTCGGGTCGGAGGGGAGTCGGGGCGGAGCGGGTCGGGGCGGAGCGGGGTCGGGGCGGAGCGGGGTCAGGGCGGAGCGGAGTCGGGGCGGAACGGGGTCGGGGCGCAGCGGGGTCGGGGCGGAGCGGGGTCGGGGCGGAACGGGTCGGGCGCAGCGGGTCGGGGCGGAGCGGGGTCGGGGCGGAGGGGGTCGGGGCGGAGCGGGGTCAGGCGGAGCGGAGTCGGGGCGGAGCGGGTCGTGGCGGAGCAGGAGTCGTGGCGGAGCGGGGTCGGGGCGGAGCGGGGTCGGGGCGGAGCGGGGTCGGGGCGGAGCGGGGTCGTGGGCGGAGCGGGGTCGTGGCGGAGCGGGGTCGTGCGGAGCGGGGTCGGGCGGAGCGGAGTCGGGCGGAGCGGGTCGCGGCGGAGGGGGTCGGGCGGAGCAGGGTCGGCGGAGCGGGGTCGGGCGGAGCGGGTCGGGGCGGAGCGGGGTCGGGGCGGAGCGGAGTCGGGCGGAGCGGGTCGCGGCGGAGCGGGGTCGGGGCGGAGCAGGGTCGTGGCGGAGCGGAGTCGGGGCGGAGCGGGGTCAGGGCGGAGCGGGGTCGTGGCGGAGCGGGGTCGTGGCGAAGCGGGGTCGTGGCGGAGCGGGGTCGGGGCGGAGCGGGGTCGGGGCGGAGCGGAGCGGGGCGGAGCGGGGTCGGGGCGGAGCGGGGTCGGGGCGGAGCGGAGTCGGGGCGGAGCGGGGTGGGGTGGAGCGGTGTGGGCGGAGCAGGGCGGGGAAACGGAACGAGCGGGGACGCAAGTGGGCGGGGAGGAGACGATAGATTGGGGCGGGAAAGTCGGATGCGGTGTGAAGAGGAAAGACGCAGCTTGGAGAAGACGAGTGGGAAGGAATGGAGCTGGTCGGCGAACGGGGGGACGCGGGGCAGCGTGGCTACTGCGGGGACTAGGGCGGGATCCGCGGCAGCTGGGACGGAGTGGCAGGGGCGGGGCGCGACGGATAGGGGTGGATGGGCGGCAGTGATGCTGGGTGGAGGCGGGTGAGTGTGCTGGAGCAGGGAAGGGTTCGCAGCAGCCGGAGAATGGCGCGCCGCTCTAATTTCACTAAAGCATGGGCCAATGTTTTAATTAACTCAAGCTCGCAGAGAAAGCGCGAGTGCGCGAGCTGTTGATATGGCTACCAACGGCCTGATTAGTGAACGCGACGGAGCAGTGACTGTTGCCTCTAAGTTCGGAATAGGATGTCGCCTACACGCGGGTTGGGGAGGTTGTTAAGTCCTGGCAGTCTGCGCCTCGCTTTCCAAGTTCCATGCTTATTTGTCGAATTACTAGTTTACAGTTACCGAGTTTTTAATTTTTATTTACATTCGATAATTAGAATCCTTTACTAATATAACTGCCATGTATATCTCTAGATATGCTGGTGGTGATAATGTTTTTTCTTAAAATATTTATTTAAAGCCATGGATTAATACTATAAGCAACCTCTTTTGTGTGGTAAGAAACTGTAATGATAGGAAATGAAATAACTGGCGAAGATTGGATTTTTCTTTGCATCTGAAATTTGGGGAGAAAGTGGAAAATGTTATATTAAATATTTGCTTACTTTCTAATAAGAGAGAAAGTTATATAATACTTCAAAAGTAGATGTCGAGTTTTTAACATGCATTTTTTTATAGAAAAATGAATATAATTTTTATCTTTTACAATATTCTGAGTCTGCCAGTTTCATTTCCATTAAACTATTAAGGGGCAAAGAATTGAGGAAACGTGAAAAATATACGTGTTCTTTAATAAAATAAAATATATTCAACGTAAATAAAATTGGATTTTTTACATAATATAAATTCAATCAATTAGTTATACGATTTTTATGTTAACGGAAAGGGTACCCAACTGATTTAAAACTTCTTAAATTTGAAGGTTTTTTACAGAAATATAGAGTATTTTTGGGCACTTTTGGTACTTTGGATACTTTGAGTAATTTAGGGTACTTTTTCCAAAAATGATTGTATATTACATACTAAATAAGCAATTTTGTTTTAAACACAAATCTACCTTTTTATTCCGATCATAGTATCCTCTTGTACACCAGATTTTCAAAACAAGAAAAGCGATACACGGCATTTCTCCCTCTTTCTTTCCTACCCCTTTCAGAAAAAATAAGTGGGCACTCTCAGTTTTCTCAGCGAATATCTAGATTCTAGATTGCTGGTGGAAGAATCTACTAAAGTGGATAAAATATAAAGTTCATACCAATATCTCATAAATGCATTTTGTTTCATTCTAAGCAGCGCGTATAGGTTTCTATCAATTGAAGGGGGAGATATTGTTTCTGGAAGTTCGCTGGAAGAATGGAACATTTTCATCTGTTTGCAGCTGCCCTGTAGCAACAATGATCGTAGCAAACGTGGCAGAGAGGGGCAGGGAGAGGCGAGGCGGGGAGGGGCGAAGCGGGGAAGGGGAGGTTGGGAGGGGAGGCGAGGAGGGGCGGAGCCATTTGAGACACGGCAAAGGTAGATGAGGGTGCAGACACAATTAATTATTTTTCTTGTCTAATAGAATATTATGACAAATACATAATTGTGTTTAAATATAATAGAAATGAAGACGAAACTGTCGGGTCTGTTGACAAGATGGTATTATAAACTTATTAAATACAATTGAGAATTCCACAACAATTTTCGAGGGATTAGTTGAGACATTCGTTTATTAATGAGTGCGAGGATGAAAGTTTTGAAAAATTGACAAACTGAGTTTTGTGCTGCTATCGTAATGGTTGCTTTTAAATGACATTCAGATAAGTAGATTCAGCTAAACATATTACTGAACATGTAACAAAGAGGTCAATTTTGCCCATAAAGAGGGTTTTGGAAGAGACTGCAAAATATACCCTTGTACTGTATTTCAGACAGTTTAATAAAGAAAGATTTGCATTCAATATCAAACATTAGATGTTTATATAATTTGCAGTCTAATTATCAGTTTATATCTGTTACTTATAAAACGGCAAAGTCTGTGGTATGTGGTAGCACATATGATATCATTTATTTAATTCAAGCTGAGGAGGCTCAGGACATTAACTGATGTCACTGCAGTGCCTCTAACCGGGAGGTCCTTGGTTTTAGGTGCCGCCGGTGGCAGGGTTTCCGTCACTAGCTTTTGATTGATTGATTGATTTTTTCGTGTTTCCGGGCGCGTCAACAGCTGTGGTCATTAGTCCCGTAATTGTGGTGCATGTTTATTTCTCAAGAGATGGCGGTGATCTTCCCCCGCTGGATGGCGAGATCCGGCGCCGACCTACCGTTGGCTAGTGAGGTTTCCCCTTAACCAGGACTCTCCCACCAGCGGGTTACCGCCCCAGCCGGGACACGCTCTACGCTCCCGACCGGTCTTCCGGAATATGTGGTAGTTTAGTGCATGTTAGTGTGTGTGTGTAAGGGGAGAGAATAGGACAAGGAAGAGGAAGGGCAGATTGCGCGCGGTCCGTGGCCCGTTTGGTAGGGTACTGCTCCGGCATTCGCCTGGTGTTGATCGGAGAAACCACGGAAATCTACCGATCAGAGCAGCCGGTTGCTAGAATTTCCTTCCAGACAGCGACTGAATTTGACCTACCTGGAAAGCTAGTGTCGAAAATTCTGCCGCCGTCAGGACTCGAACCTAGGACCTCCCGGTGAGAGGCGCTGCAGTGACATCAGTTGATGCACTGAGATACCGCTCCCTGTGCGTGTCTCTGGTGATATTCAAAGTCCCAGCTACTTAAAAAGTGCAATCTGTTAAGGTTTTTTTCTTTTCACTGGTGCCTTTGGTTTTTTGATTCCATCTTCCGATGAATTGTGAAAACCTCTTGAAAGGTACGTACTCTTTTTAACTCATTACGAAAAGTTGATCAAGGGTGTTCGTTTAGAGAACCCTGGAGAACCGCTTCGGGACCAAATTGGTTTTAAAGCATGTACTTTTGCGAAGTCAAAGATTTTAAAAAAAATTTGCGAATTGTTGCGAATCTATTAATCTTTCCATTCTTTGCAGAATATCGCATTCGTTTTTCCGGATGACACTCTTCGAAATGTGGGCCACAAAACGTAAACACTCAAAGACAGATGCTTTATTCGCACATATTTTGCAAGAAATGAAAAAATGTAACAAATTGTGAGAGTGCTTTACAGTGTGTAAAACACAAAATAAAGAAATTTTGCCAGGCAGTATAAGTGGGAGAAAATAGGGAGGCATGTAGAACGTTTTTCTCGTTTCAATTCTTCTTGGCTCGATGACGAAATAGTATTTGAAAATATTTCCAATAATGCACCTGAATCAGCGGAAACTTCCCGTACTGTAACTGGCGGACCGCGGCAGGGTGATGAAGGACGCGAGGAAGTAATGAACTGTTCGATTTATTTGACAGTTGACCTTAAGACCTCAATAATAGGCCAGTGTAAAATGTCCAAAGTAGCATAATCAGCCAGTGTGCAATTAGAAGTTACATTTCAGAATTTAAAGATGAAGGTTCATCACATGAAAATAACGTTATTTTACCTAGTCATTTTTTACCGCATTTAGTCCATATAGTCCATATTTTGATAAAAATAACTACATTATATTTCAATATTTCATATATTTTTAGTCCATATAATTCTGTTCCCTGTTAATGACTTAACATGCACCTACTACTAACATTATGTAAATACATTGCTTCAATATGGAGATAATCACAACTCTAGTGGACTTTGTAATATAACATGGCCACCTGATTTCAATCCAATTTGTATCAAACTTTGAAATTTACATAAAATATTTCCAATTAGTTAACAGGTTACTGAATAACCATACGGTTTAGGTAGATTGGTGGAATAGATACATGGAGGGAACGCCACAAGAGAACGGCCAAACCCATGTCACAAGCTGCGAGAGATCGCAAGAGTGGCCAACCTGTTGCGGATGCGTCGCAAGTGGCGTGTTCGATGATTACAAGTGGCACGTTGCATCCTTGCGAGCAAAGTAAACAAACGACTACGAGTTCCAACTAGATTTCGCTCTTGGCGCTCATTTCGCTTAGAGCGTTCAATCCCCTTTCCCATCCAACAAATATAGTGGAGAGTTATCTTCACCAAACGAGACTCACTTTATTATGTTTGTTCGTTTCAAGCGAGTGATCGATTCTTTTGACGGGATCTCAAACAGTTGAGCACCGCCGAAAACCCTTCGCTCCGCGACAAGTATTCCTCCGTCAGCTACTTAGAAGAGCTTGAGCGGCAGAATCTGCCAAGTGCCAGTGAATACCTTAATGTCCTTTCAGAGCTCAGTTGAAGGTTAGGGAAACTCTTCTCGAGTTCATTAGTTTGCTACGATTGTTTAGGTGGCTCAGGGCATCACCTACTGTGCTTCTGAGCAGAGGTTCTTGAGTTTGAGTCTTGACTGTGGTAGGATTTTCCGGGGAAAATTCACGGATCTGGTGGGAGTTTTCCTTTTTTCCCCCCCCCAAGCGGGTGCGTATCGTGTGAATGTCACCGCAGCGCCTCTGACCGGGAGGTCCTAAGTTCGAATCCTGACGGCGGCAGGATTTTCGACACTAGCTTTCCAGCTAGGTCGAATTCAGTCGCTGTCTGGAGGAGAATTATAGCGGCCGGCTGCTCTGATCGGTAGTTTTCTGTGGTTTCTCCGATCAACACCGAGCAGTACCCTACCAAACGGGCCACGGACCGCGCGCGATCTGTCCTTCCTCTTCCTTGTCCTATCCTCTCCCGTAAAACACACACTTACACTAACATGCACTACACTACCACATATTCCGGGAGACCGGTCGGGAGCTTAGAGCTTGTCCCGGCTGGGGCGGTGCCCCGCTGGTGGGAGAGTCCTGTTTAGTTAAACCCCACTAGCCGACGGTAGGTCGGCGCCGGATCTCACCATCCAGCGGGGGAAGATCACCGCCAGCTCCCGAGGGGAAAACATGCACTACACTTATGGGACTAATGACCTAAGCCGTTGACGCGCCTGGAATCACTAACCAACCACCCAGCAAACAGTTAAAGCATGGTGTGCAAAAGGTTGGCCATCCCTGAATTAGCGTTAACCTGCTGTTCCTTCGGAGGACAAAATGGCGGACGCGCCGCCACGGCTGGCGCGTGACATATGATCGGCGCTCTGGCGGCGGAACGTGTTGGGAGCGAAACGGGGACAAGCGCCCTTGCGGCGCGTTCGTGTCGCGTCATATGCATGTCTCTCCCTGCCACTATCGGTTTGCCTTCCGAAGCGCCACCAGGGCAATCGGAGGGCGAGGTAGCGTTTTAATGGAAATTGCACCGTCCTCCTCCTCCTCTCGCGTTAACGAGTCTGGATTTTGTAGCTCATCCGGTTCGATAGGAAGTTTTGAAACTTTATTTATAGATGTAAATAGACGTTCAGCACAGATAGGAAATTTTATAGTTAATGGCGATGTGAGTTACACTAATTGTTTTCTAACGCGTGCTCGTTTGACTCGCGTACCCTTTGATACGCAAATAGTTAACTAATTTTAGTCGATCGTAATTGATTTTTTAATATGCCAGAAATTAAATATAGGTTTTTGTGGGATTTTGTCTCTTTGTGTCATATTCATGTCTCTACATGACACTATCAAGTTTCCATCTCGAAGAGCGGCAAGGGTAATCAGAGGGAGAACTAGTAATTTAATGAACATTATTAAAGATTCTTTTCTTCTCCAATTAACGAATCTATTATTTGTAGCTCATACGATTCGTTTAGAATTTTTGAAACAATTATTGGTGAAAATTCTACATTGGGCACACATTGGACGGGACACAATTTGCATTGAGCAGTTTCGAATGCTTGCTCATTAGACTCAAGTAATTTTTTGACATAGTAATAGTTAACTAATTCTAGACGACAGTAACTGATAGCTTTTTAAGATAGAAATAAAACATAGAAATATTTTGTGAGTTTTTGTTCCTTTGTGTGTTTTAAGATGGGGATGTTTTGTGTTAAACAAGGGAGAATATATTTTAGATCAGACTTTCCCAAACGTCTTTACAAAATTATTAAAACCGAAAAAAATATTAGAACGGGAGTAATTACATTTATTTACTCCAACTAATAATTATGTAGTATTGAATATCAACTTTTCACTGAATGTGAAGCATTCATTTTTATTTACTCGTTAATAAATCATTTGAAAAGTGAAATGTTACTACGAAACATTTAATGTCAAAATCTGCCCTGGTGAAAATGAAAGCACAGAAAATCCAGAGCCCTTTTATATTTATGAAATAAAAATGTAATTAAACTAAATCCACAAATTAAAATTATTTTGTTAAAAATAAAAATGTGAAGTAAAAAGTAGTTAGTGGCGAGAAGAGACAAGTTTTACATATTGACGGCATCTGTATTTTTATTGAATCAGTCGATCCTTAAGCAAGTTTAAAATAATCCCAGAGTACTACTTTGGAATGGCTGTTCTAAATATTAGAACTATTTCTTATTTGTTCTTCATAGTGTATTGAAATTTTACTTTTATATATGGATTAACTCTATTAATTTATTTCCAAATAATTGAGTTTTCTTTTTTATACATACAGCCAGGGAAATAAATCACGTCATATGCATTATTGGCATCATCTGCACGACACGATCAGTTTCCCATCGGAGGCGCGCGACCAGGGTAATCAGAGGGCGAGTTAGCGATTTAATGGGAATTATTGGCCCGTTCTCGCCTGGAATTTACGTGACGAGGCCTTGCAGCTCATGCGCATCGTTGATCTGCTTTCCACCGTGTACATTTGGAGTAAATATCATCTTTACACACGGTGTTTAATCTTATTTGGCTTAGCCATCTTCATCATTAGATCTTCCAAACGAAAGCCGAAATTAACTTCGTTCTAATGATTTAATGGCCATCAAAAACTGCTAATGAATTCAATAAAAACGATGGTATTGTTGACTATTTACTGTGTGTTTTTTTGAAATTTTAAAGTTAATGGTGAGTTACGATCTGCTTTATTGGCCTGTTTGGAATGCTTGCCTTTTTAAATCATTCTCTGGAACACCGATATTTTGGCATATAAAGAAAATAACTTTATTGAGGTAAGTTAAATCTGAGGTGACAAATTTATTGATATCATGGAGCTTTTTTAATTTAGAGAAATCGGAATTTGATGTGATATATTGGTGTTAACCACAAGTTAATTTTTTTTTATTGTTATTGTTGTTACTATAAAGAAATAATATCAAGATTATTTTTATTATTTATTATTTCCATCAATGTAATTATAAGAACTCTTCCGTTTTTCTATTCTTTCTAAACTCGCAAAATATTGTTTTTTTACTCAACGAAAAACTCAGTTCTTCTAAAGGACATTTAATTATTTATTTATTTAATGCTTACATTACAATAACTTGGTACAATCGCCAATTATTTAATTGAATTTGGATTTTGTAACTTCTTCTTCTATGTAGGTAAAACCCGCTTTACTTCACACTTTACCTTCATAATTGCTCAGAAGTCGTAGAATCCCTGCTTTCAATACATCTTTTCTCTGGTCTTCCTGATGATTAAATTAAAAATTATAATATTCCCTTCACAATATAGTACACATAAAATATCACAGAATTTAAATAAAAATAAGTATTGTACTTTGAAAACATATTAAAGAAAATTACGCAATAGCGTAGTTTTTAGTAATGTGTCCTCTAATCAGAAATCAACCGAATAATATGTAATGTTGCTCCTGGAAAGCATCTGAAAAGAAAGGAACTTAGTGGAAATAATTTATAATAATTTTACCGTGATATTAACATTTGTAAATATTCCTCTTCTTTGAGATGTTCTCTCTGAGATTTTCGAATTTGGGTTCCTGTGAATCCTGAAGACTTAAAAAGCAGGTAGGGTTCTCTTGAGAATATTACGGTCTCACTTCTTGTTTTCATTTTAGCACGACATAATTATTTTATCAGTTGTTTAAAATATATCCCTTTTCCCGCTGATATTTTGCTGATAGACTTGGTGAATTTTGTGAATATTTATGTATGCATTCAAAGAAGCGGCACTCGTATTATAAAATAACTTCATTGGCGATCGACGAATTTGATTTCGAGACGTGTAATTGACGACCGTTTCAACCATGAGGTCAACTCCCAATTTTTTTTTGTTACATGTGAGAATATATGGTGTTCTTGAATATATGGTAATCTAATTAACTAAATATTGAAATAATATTCTTCAATCAGAAGGGTTAATAATCTTTTACATCAACATTTGTTATTGGTTAAGGAGCATGCACCTATTTTTGTAGATCATTAGTATCATCCATAGGTATTATGAGGAATTCCTACGTTCAGATTAAATAAGTTTATGTTTGCCATACTTTTACGTTAACGTCCATCGCAGGAATAATTTAACATTAAAGTGATGCTGCTCTTTTTTTTGTTATTTACGAGGACGAATTCATAGCACTAAGAAGAATGTAGAATGCAGAATGTTCCGGAAGCTCTGGTATTGAGGGAAGCTCGCAAACACGCAGACGTGTCTGAAAAGGGTTAATAAAGCGAAGAAACTTTTCTCAATTTGAACTTGAAGTCTCTCGCAGCGTTTCATAAGAGTTGATTCTGCAAACATGCTTAGAAACTTTCATGAATCGATTTTGTCGAGCTCTTTGAAATTGCTCCGTTTCCAAGAATTCTGCGGTTAAAATGATTTCTAGATTAATTGTAGCATTTCTGATATTTTTATACTAAAAAACATCTTTTAAAACCAAGGATTAAAACAACACTTTTATTAATGTTAGAATATTGTTGTAGACTTACCTCTGAAGTTGAAGTTCATGGACCACTTTTAGTAAAATATTTCCATATATGGCTCTAATCCTAGACCTTTATTATGCCTAGGCCTGTGGTCTAGCAAGCATGTACCACGTAATACCAACACAATGCACAAGCTCAAAATGAAAGCGTTTCATTAAAGCGTTTATTACATTAGTATTTGAAAGGGCACTAATGAAATTATTTTTGAGGCTACTGGAAAACTTACTTGGTCACATTAATATTAAAAACCCAATGCTTGGACTTCTAAAGGAAACATCGGAATCTGAAGCTACACCTACTACTACGTCTGTGTCTCTAGTGGATGCCTTCGATCCTTTCTATTGTTTCCTTCTGCGATCATTCTGATGACGACATAAGGGTTATTTAAATATGAAATAAATTACAAACCCAGTTCAGTTAAGTTAGAGGTGAGTGAGTACAATAAATTTTGTATGAACCGCGGCCAGGAAGTCACATTTTCGAGTTTGGAATATCATCAACATGGAAGTGAAGTTAAATCAATTTGTTGAACCATGGCATACCAAAAAGTATTGCGATTGTCCACCAGTTAGATTGATTGATTGTTAGTGATTCCGGGCGCGTCAACTACTGAGGTCATTAGTCCCGCACGTGTAGTGCATGTTTTTCATTCTGAGGTGGCGGTATCTTCCCCTACTGGATGGCGAGATCCAGCGCCGACCTACCGTCGACTAGCGTGTTTTCCCTAACCAGGTATCTCCCACCAACTGGGCACCGCCCCAGTCAGAAGAAATTCTAAGTTCCCGACCGGCCTCCCGGCATGTGTGGTAGCATAGTGCATAGTGTTAGTGTAAGCGCATAGTGTTAGTGTATAGTGCATAGTGTTAGTGTAATCCATCAGTCAGAAAAACAGTGCTCTATAAGGCGTATTCGCACAAGCAAGCCCGATTTGATAGCCTAGCTTATGTGTTCTCACGGTGGAACAGGAAACGGTAGTTACAAATTTACAACCGGCGGGCGCGAGCCAACTTCGTGAGCAGGGCTTTGTCGTGTACGATCACCTTTAAAGTAATGGCTCGCTATTTAAATGCTGACTGAGTTAGGGAAATTTGCGGGGATGGAAAAGAAGAAAATAACGAAATAACGTCATCAGAGGAGGTTCAGTACGTGAGAGACCCTCAACCTCAAGAGGCGAGAAAGAGCAGAAATAGTACTGAACTTAAAATAAAATGGTTAGGATCGCTAAATAAATTGTTTATGAAGATAGTTGGAGCAAATATACTAGAATGCCAAGATACTACTACTGCCGTGGTAGAGGTCATTTGATGCATAAAATTTGGAATATAATACTTGGAGCCTTCCCACTTCAAATTTAAAGAACGTTAAGCTCATGTTTTTTAGTGGCGAGGAATACAACAAAGACTTCTTTTTCCTTCTGGATATTTAAAGAAGTTGAAAACATTTTACCAATATTGGCATCGCAATAATGTATTATGACTGCTACTTTATATTTAGTCAGCTTCGTATGAAGAATTAGTGGTGCGAAAACAACACATTCTTTATCGCATTATTTCTATTTGCAATTTACAAAAATCAATGTTAAACAAAAATTATACCTACGCCATTCTTTTAAGGGTCTCTTGTTTTATTCGTGGAAAAAAATTGGAGCGGTTTTTGAGAGATTGTGCTTTTTATAAATTGTATTAATTCTAAACATAAATTGCACGAATACTTCTCGTTTTTTTAAAAAAATCGTATGTGAACTTTTTAAGACGATGATTTTTTAGAATAAATTCTGTTTCAGGCAAAAATCTCTATCTTTAACTTTGAAGTTTTTGAAATGTTATCTTTTCCAATTTCCAAAAATCGGAGAGTTGGCTAGAAATGAAATTAGCGCCAATTTTTTATCGTCTTTTTTCACGTACGAAGAGAAAATTTAAAGAAAATAATTTTGAGGCGTTTTTGAGAAAATAATTGAGATAATAATTTTAAAAATAGTCTATGTCGTACAAAATTAAGCAAATAGTACTCTTATTTTCGAAATATTGTACTTGACTTTATTTGAAGATGTCTTTAAAGAATATATTTCACTCAGAAAAAATCACCGTCTTCAATAATGTACTCATGGAAAGTCACCGAAAAAACTTTAACTTTTGCAATTTTTGAAAAATCAAAGAATTACACGAAAATGAAACATACACAATTCCCTTTATGCTAGTATTCGAGAAAAATGTTTAACCCAAATATTTGGAGCCATTTTTGTGAATATTTTTAAAATTTTGTTGAGGTTTCATGTAAAGAACCTATCCCTTCCTAATCAAAATACCGATTTCAAAAACAAAGGGCCTAGAGCTCCTTTAAATAGATTGAGGAATATCAGTTTCGGAGAAATTAATCGGTACGGTTTAGGTGTTAGTGTTGACCTCAGACGGACGGACGGATGGACATACAGAAGGACGTTTTGCCATGAATCGATTTTTCGGTAACTAGGATCCAAAAACATGGATTCTGACTACGCAACGTGTTAGAGTAAGTAATTTACCATAGGAATAAAATTTATTCAGTTTTTCGTTACCAGGAACCGGCAATAAAGATTGATAATGCTCCTCTTTCGGTTTGCCGCCAACTTGTTTAGATGCAAAAACATTTTCAATTGGTTCAATCGGTTCATCGATAAAATTTAATTATTTGAATTGAAAGGAAATGTCTGTCTCTGAAATCGAGTAATCACACAACTATAAATATTTTTTTTATTTTAAGATAAATTCACAATCTATTTTTTTTACAAAATAAAAAGTAAATGTGATGTCTATTGTAGAAGACTATAAATATGCGTTTATTTCAATGAAATATATTAAATTCAATTACTTTCTGTTAAGATCAAAATTCGTAATAAACTGTAACCGCCGAATCAAATTCAGGCACGTGGAACTGTTTGACTGTGCGACTCTGTTGAACACGAGCGGCCCACCGAACGTCCGAAGCCTAGCGACGCTGGTAAGAGAGGTCGACCGACCTTGGGGAGAGCAGGCTAGTAAAAGCGGGGAAGAGAAGGGGAACTGAGTGGGGGTAGCGGAAAATTTGCTCCCATTTCTTCCTGACTGCTGCTGGAAAAAGGTCCCTGGAATTAACGTGTATACATTTATACGTTAAAACGAGGAGATTTGGAAGTACTACGGACGTGGAAATGCGAGAACTGTTCAATAAGAGGTAATTAATCTTAGAATTACTCTAAAGTAAATTCTTAATATACAAATCCAAGTTTCGGGAGAAAATGCATGACTGTAATGTGAATACAGATCGTGCTAAGACACGCATACCAATTTTTATTTTAGGGTTTGAAGGCCGGAGTACATTGAGGATATTTATATCCTGTGGGTATTAAAATATATTTGGAATCCATTCATTACAGTAATGTAATGGAGCCCAAATCGCAGAACTCCTGCGCGAGCTGATTAACGGGTTTGCTGTTCGAGAGCGCGACAACATGGAGGCGAGGCGTGAATAGTAACCCGAACCGTTCTCCCCCCCTTCCCCCACACGCGAGTATGGTCAACGTTTCGTACAGATTTAAAAAAGAAATAATTTGAAAGTGAGTTATCAGAATGATCTACTATGTGACTTTCGATAGTGTGGACAAAAGTATAAATAAGTGGAGTGAATATTAATAAAACGAAGCATTGCTTTTATGCAAATAGGTCTCTCTGGGTTTCATTGCAAACAATGGGACATTTTGTAGGATAGAAATATCAAGGAGTTGTATTAGTTGTTGAAACTATGAAAGATTTAATGCTGAAAGATACAAAATATCTGAATTACAACTGATGTAAAGTAATTTGAATTGAACAGGAACAATAATTGGAACAAACATTCTTTGATTTGAGGTCGGCTATCAAGGCTTTGGAAGCAAGTAGCCATTTTTTTTGTCATTGAATTAGTATGATCTCATTACAAGGTGATTCATGTATAAATGAAGTTTTGTTTTTATAGATTGGACGAAAGTAAGCAAAGATTAGTGAGAGAATTTTGGGTAGAAAGGTGAACCCTAGGAGAGGGGATAATATAAATATGAGATTTATTTAGAACTGGTAATGTCTCTGAAGGGTTAATGATGAGTACGAAGGTAGTGCTAATTATTTAAATAAGTGTCTTATGAATTTTTGGAGTTTGTTTGTTTTTAATTTTTTATGTTTAGTGTTGTTGTTTTTTTGGAATACAACTACTATTCAAGAATTACATGTGTTAACTTTCACAGTCAAGTAACGATATCTTACGACCGGAGTCCATAAAGTGATCCTGTAGTTTTAAGGTTTCGGGATTGGAGAGCTTTCAAAATATATTGGTCTGTAACTTTCGTTCTCTTATTAAACAATTGTCAGTGCTTAGTCAGGATAAAAGGACAATTGATGAATCCCACCCTCCGTTCGGCCGGGATATAAAAAAGTAGTGCCTGGGATGGCATCTGGCAGCTCGACTTGTAAATAATTAATTTAATTAGGAGGCGGCGATTGAACTACCTTAATATTTTTGTCGTAACTCCAACTAGAATTGTCTTCAGAAAAAAAACAACTTATGTGATAGCTTCGGATTATTTCGGGTTCGAGATATTTTCTTACAGCAAACATCGGTATCCCATTGTGTTCACTTGCAGTTCAGATGTGAGAGTTAAGCGGGCGCGTTAACAACGAAATGCAAAGCGATGTGCAATTCCAGGGCTGAAAGCAAAGCGCTTGCGGGTACAACAGTTATGATGCGGGTGTCTGCGTGCTTTGGGAGGCAATGTCTATGTCATAGGTAACGTTTGCTTTACGTCAAGTCGAAAGACTGCCTCCCACTAGTTTGTTACGGGAATGCGGGTCTAGCTTTACCAACACTTTATTTGACGGGAAAAACTCTGAGAAAAAACAAATAGAGGTAACTGT
The DNA here is from genome assembly GCA_964035755.1 of Teleogryllus oceanicus. Lineage (NCBI taxonomy): Eukaryota > Metazoa > Arthropoda > Insecta > Orthoptera > Gryllidae > Teleogryllus > Teleogryllus oceanicus. Next base: position 63,266,225 of record CAXIVR010000011.1, read on the forward strand.
CTTTTTACATTGCATTTTAAACTATTGTAAACTTTATTAGATACATGATTTAATTTGATTTATTTACCTTCAAAAAACACTAAAAATTGTATGTGTCGTATGGGGGAGAGGTATAATTTGCTCATGTTTTCTTAGATTTCGGAATGCCGCATTCTTTTTCTATGTAGTTATTTATGAATAAAGGTAGGAACAAGTGTGGTTAGCAACATTTGAACACTAAAACATTTCTCTCGCGAGAAATATGAAAGGAATTTGCTACGGGAATTAGATTCGATTCGATTTTTTGTATTGCTAACAAAAGAAGCCCCTCAACCCAAACTGCGCGCAACAAGAAAAAGAACTCAACAGAAAGTGCACACAGAGAAGGTAAAAAATAAATAAATAAGTAAATAAAAAATTACAAAATATTTCAACGAAAATAAAGTTATTCAGTATGCTCATTTAAGGTTTTGTTATGTGTGATTCACGCGGTTATATTTTCAGTAGAACTGTTTTATAAACCGTAAAGTTTATAAGCTCAAACAACAAAAATTGCGCTTTTATCTTTGCAAACAGCCGTAGTTTAAGTTTGGTTTGTTTTTTTCGAAAGATTATGGTCAAAACGATCTTCGAAATGACGAAAGTGGTTGGCTGTGAACGGTAAGGATTACTAGTGATTCTGGGAGCGCCAACTGCTAAGGTCATTAGTCCCGTAAGTGTTGTGCATGATTATGCTCGGGAGGTGGCGATGATCTTGCCCCGATGGATGGCGAGATCCGGAGCTGAGGTATCGTTCGCTAGCGGGATTTCCCCAACCAGGAATCCCCCACCAACGGGGCACCACTCGAGCAGGAACAAACTCGCGACCGGTCTCCCGGAATGTGGTAGTGTACCTCCTATCCTAACCCTTTACACACACTAACATGCTCTACACTACCTCACATGCCGAGAGACCAATCTGGAAGTAAGAGCTTGTCCCGGCTGGGACGGGGGTGCTCCACTGGTGGGAGATATCTGGTTGGGGAAAACCTCGCTTCCGACGGTAGGTCGGCGCCGGATCTCGCCATCCAGCGGGAGAATATCACTGTCACCTCCCAAGGAAAGAAACAGATACTACACTTACGAGACTAATGATCTTAACAACTGACGCAACCCGAATCAGTAATAATCAATAAAAATCTGTTGCCATTATTTTTCACCGTTACATTATTTCCCACAGATTTTTTTCCATCTCCCGATCATTAGACGGCGCACGTGATCGACCGCCGCTACCCGGCAGTTGGGACGCCCCCTCCCGCACACCGCGCCCCGTCCTCACACGCGGTCCCATCACGAGGACGGCGGCGCCCGACCCCTTTTATCCTCGCTCCCCAGTGGGAGCTCCTTGCAGCCCCAGCACCTTTCATTTCTCGGCCTATATAAAGCTCGTCTCTTACGCCGCGCCTCTTTACATTTCACTCATCCACCGTAAAAATAGCAAGCGCCCGCGCCCGCGTCCGCGCTCGCGCCCGCCTCCGTCCCCGCGGCTGCCCGCTCCCGCCCCCTGGCTCTGCGCCCACCCCCTCTCTGCCCCCGCCCATCCGCTCCGCTTCCCCGCCTCAGCCCTTCCGTGCCAGCCCCGCCTCCACCCCTCCGTACCCGCGCCCTCCCTCGGCTCTGCACCCACCCCTCCCGTCCCCACCTCCGCCCCTCCGCGCGTGCGCCCGCGGGGCAGCAAGGCGCGGGAGAAGACCCTGCGCGAGGCCAGCCGGCCCGCGCCAACGCCTTCTATTACAGCTGTGCTATTACTGCTTCTATTACCAACAAGGGAAGGTGTTCGTTCTCCTGCAGCGCTGGTCCCTGCGCGCTGGGTGCCACGACGTAGCCTGGGACCCAATTGTAGTTGATAGATAGTATCTATTTAGGGTTTGACACTCGATGGTAGGTTTCTAAAAAGTAATAAAACGTATTACTTCAAACAAGTATTATACTTTAAAACATACCAACGTAAGAAAATAAAACAAAACAATGCAAGGCACGCAACAAAAATACTTCCACAGCTTTGTTTTAATATATACCCTGAAAATATTTATTCATACTTACTGTACAACACACAAAATTTATACAACACACCATTTTGAGACCGACATACTTAGGAAGCACTATACAACATTGCAACCCTCATTTTTGCAACGACAATACTCTTAGTTCTGCATACGCGTACAAAAACACGCATGAATCAGTGCTCACCCCACAGACATTCTCACGCCAGCCCAGACATACACATACATAAAGACACTTTAATTATCCAATACCTTTCGTATATCCATATATCTTGATAAGAAGAGCAAAAAGCCATGGCTTCTCCGCGCAGTCAGGGACTTGCACTAGAATACCTCGTGTCACGGCGTACGCTCCTGCACACACACGGACGGAGTCATGCCCATATACTCGCCTCGTGTATGTGTGCTTTCAATAAGCACATTTTTATTGACAAGCGTTGACGTCATTAGAACGATGTAGAGCAAAGATCTCACGTGGTTGAAGTTTATAAAGTGAGTGGGTGGTAACTAGTGTTTTCAGGCGCGTTAACTAATTTGGCCTTTAGTTTCGTAAGTTTAGCGAATGTTAGAGCAGAGGCAATATTTCTTCACCGCTGAAACGTGAAATCCGGCGCCGACATATCCTCCGGCCTCTCTATCTAGCTGGTACCGAAAATCTCCACTGTCGGGACTCGATCCTAGGACCTCCGGATCAGAGGCCCTACAGAGATTCAGCAATGTTGGCTCTGAGCTAAACTTACACTTAGCTCAGATCTAGTTCAGCTTATAGTTGATTGTTCCTAAGGTCAATGAACTGTTAATTACTTACGACGACACATCAGAGAGGATTTTTGTTCCTCTGATGGTAGCGATATCTCAATATAACAATACAGAAAACGAAATGTCTGATGGGAACCAAGCATGACAAAGTACGAGGCTACCTAATGTAGGTAAACCCTACTCAAAATTAAAATAAAAATAAACTTTTATAAAGTTTTATGAACTAATATTGACTGTTTTATATTTTTTAAACTATCAATTTAAAAATGATTGGAGGTCTCAATCTAGCAGGAGCCACAAACTGCCCTAGATTGTCTGCGTAAGAATTAAACCACCCCTGAGTGAGTAGTAACCGCGCCCTGTGGGTAGCTCACTGGTCAACGTCCTCGCTTTCCCTGATGCGATCCGGGGTTCGATTCCCGGTCGGGGCTGATTATAAAGTGCGCTTCCCTTGCAATATCCCAGTGTCTGTTGTGTGACGATGAGAAAGCTCACTTCTTAGATTGAGAAGACCAGAATACGGAATGTCTACGTGCTAACTACATGAACATCTTAACCCATGGTCACAAGGCGGGGACGCCGCTGGTAGGCCCTTCCCTGTCATGAGCTGTGTGCCAGACAGACAGAATAGTAACCACTTTCAGTAATGATGAATGAAAATAGCTTCTTACTCTAATACAACTTTTATCGGTCATGCCGCAAGTTAACGTAAACGGAATACTTAACCTGTGTGATTAAAGTCTAGAGGAACGAGCGGAAGAGCGAGACGAGTGTGGTAAGCGGGAGGTTCAGAAGGAGCGGAAAAGCTGTTGCTAGATGTGTGGCCGGGACGTGTGGGCTGGATGGTCGTGCCCTCCAGTTTGTCGTCCTGTTTCCCTGATCCTTTGTGCGAAGGCAGACATGGCCCTTTGGTTTGCTTCTAGACATTAGTGTACTTCACTATCTGTTCATGTCTTCTAGAGTTCAATGGGAAATTTAATTATTGAAATCATCGTTCTCCACGTTCTAGCGACAGGAAGTCAATGCCTTCACGAAGGGCACGTTAAGGAATACTGTCCCAAAACTTTAACTGATTTACGTTTGAAAATAGTTTTTATACGTCAGAGCGAATATTTTCTTATCAATTCTTGAAAAAAGCGCTCATTTTCATCTTTATTCAGAATTAATTTTATATGCGGGTTAAGGTATGAAACCGGTAGCGGTAGCTCAGTTGATGATGTCACTGCAGCGCCTTTGACCGGGAGGTACTAGGTTCGAGTCCTGACGGCGGCAGGATTTTCGACACTAGCTTTTCAGCTAGGTAACATTCAGTTGCTGTCTGGAGGAGAATTCTAGTGGCCGGTTGCTCTGATCGGAAGTTTTCCGTGGTTTCTCCGATCAACACCAGGCGAATGCCGGAGCAGTACCCTAACAAACGGGCCATGGACCGCGCGCGATCTGTCCTTCCTCTTCCTTGTCCTACCCTCTCCTCTTACACACACACTAACATGCACCACTCTATCACATATTCCGGGAGACCGGTCGGGAGCTTAGAGCTTGTCCCGGCTGGGGCGGTGCCCCGCTGGTGGGAGAGTCCTGCTTAGGGGGAAACCCCACTAGCTGACGGTAGGTCGGCGCGGGATCTCGTCATCCAGCTGGGGAAGACGCCATCTCCCGCGAAAAAATATTCACTAGACTAACGGGACTAATGACCGAAGCAGTTGACACGCCCGGAAACACGAAAAAATCAATCAATCAATCATAAGGAACCGTTGTACACACATGCTACACAGTGTGTCATAATCCGATTGTTTTTACATCCATTACCTTACTGTTTTCTATTGCATACTGCCTAACACGCCTCAACATCATCGTGAATGAAGAAGTTAAAAGTCTCAGACGTTTCCTCCCTTTTTGGTGTCCTTCATACTTCCACTACATGACCAGAATGCTTCTGACCCATTAAACTGGTCCATTTTTCCGAGGTGCCCTTACGAATTCAGCCGTTTAATTCCGATAGAATCAATAATTCTGCTTTACACGTTCATCATTTGTCTTATAGTTTCATTTCTTCTGTAATCCAATTTTCATGCGCTCCAGCACCTCCAATAATCCATTTCAAGGACCATCAACCTGTTTTCATCCCTCGTATTGAGTTCCCATAAAATACGTCTGCTTGATATATTTAAAGAGCCCTCTACTTACGAATGCTTCCGGTGTGCGTCTCGCGTAAAATTATTCTTCGGTTGACGCAATTGAACCATTCCCTATTTTAAAATAATAGGAAAGTGAATGGCGACGTGCAAGAACTCCGCAACCAGAGGAGAACCGCTGATAAAAGCTTTTCGAACACGAGAAGCAAGGGGTTAGCGAGGCTTCGGCCTTGTGACAAATTTATGACGAGGGTTGCGGTCGCTGCCTCGACGAGGGGGTGGTCTGGGAAATGGCTGCTGGCAGGATGACGGCCACGGGATTAAGTTATAGCTACAAATATTTTTCTTCAGCGCCATTCCCGGCTTTTTAAATAACATCCCCGAAACAAGCATCATGCTAAGCCATATCAACGTCTAACATAAAATACCGTTCTTTTTTTTCTACGTAATTACAGTTGTTTATGAAATTTCAGTAAATTCCGCAACATTGTCAATTGTCAACATTGCCGCATTGAATGAACTCCGCAATATTGTAATAAATTAAATCGGAATATACCTACAAGACCGCTCGAATTGGAGTAAAAGAGTTAGAAATGCAGTTACTTTTTTAATGATACATTTTTATAATTTCATTGTGGATTTACATATTGTTGCAAAGAAACACTTTATAATACTATTTTAATGCTAGTAACACACTGTGCCTGAACTTTAAATTACGATTTTTATCATTTACCATAAAGTACCACATGGATTTGGAAAATAAAAATCTACGAAAACAGCCATATATTCTTTTCTTAAAAATGTCGCCGCATCATTGGATCAAAACGAAGCACTTATTGGATTGTTTTTAGATCAAAAGCTTTTGGCGTCATAGATAATAACATTTTACTTTTAAAATTACCTTCTTGGAATCCGTGGTATTGCTCTAGACTGGTTATTTCTACCTTAAAAAACGACCTAAGAGAATAGAAATACATTACTGGAATGATGAAACACCATGAACACACCTTTTCGACTCTTGGCATGTAGAGTCCCTCAGGGATCGCTTTTGGAGATTTTAGGCCTTATTCTCTTCCTATTATACGTTACACCCTCGACGATTCGAAACGGAGGAACAGTTCTCTTTGCGGATGATACGAATATTCTTTGCAATAAAGAAACCATAAATTGTACGGTATCAGATGTTTCAAGCTGGTTCCGTTATAACAAAATAATAGTAAACGAAAAGAAAACGGTTTCTCTGCAGTTTTTTCCATGCCAAATAAAAAATTCTATACCCCATTGAAAATAAACGATGTGCCATCCGTTGATGGTAAAATAATAACATTTTTAGGTCTCTCAATTCAGTTAATCTTTAATTCCATTCAAATAAATTGAATACTAAATTAAGTTTATTAGCTCGCGTTCGGAATTCTTTCCAATTCACTCAGCCTTCATACTGCTTGTTGTGTATATTTTGCGAATGTTCATTCCCGCCTGAGATATGGCATAATATTCTGGGGAAATACATCTTATAGCTCCCAGACTTCTAGATTACAAAAAAGAATTGTACGAATAATAACCAAATCCCAGCCTCGTGATTCTTGTAAGCCTCTCTTTATTAATCTAGAAATTTTAACATTACTTGTCTCTTGATTTACGCATCAGTGTTTTTTGTCAAAAAATACTTACTTATTGGTGGGAATATATTTTCAGAAAACGTCTATAACTATAACACCAAACATAGTAATCATATTCATCAGGTGACAGTATCAACAGCTCATTACAAAAATCACATACAAGACATGTATATTACTTTACAACCTTTGCCAAATACATTAAACGATTAAATTGGATTGAATAGTTTAAATCCCAAGTGAAATCGTTTCTTTTGCATAACTGTTTCTATACAATTTGAGACTATAACGAGCATCAAAAGGAAAGTAACATTAATTTTAACAGTGATATTTAATGTATTATTTTCCATGTGGACTGTATAATTCTGAACAACCTGTAAGAAGTATTGTACTGCATCTTCTGGGTCAATGACACCCATCTCGATCAGGTTTTTCGTTTGAGCAAATGCTGAGATGGCCCCTTGTTTTGCTTCTGGACATAAATGTAACTTCATTATCTGTGCACGCTTTTAATTCATTGGGAAATATAGTTATTCAAAATATCGTTCACGTTGCTGCGGCAGGAAGTATTATTCCTTCACGAAGGACATGATGAAGGATAAAAGCCCAAATTTATTGCTGATTTACCCTTGAAAATAGATTTTATAACATCAGTGCGAATATTTTTTGTTAACAACCCCTGCAAAAAACGCTCATTTCTTTCTGTATTCAAAATTCAAGTATGTGATTTAGGGCAGGGATCACAGAATTATAAAAATGTGCCCAGAATTTATTTCTCCCCGTAGCACATCACGCAGAGTTTGTAACTGTTTTTGCCGTAAAATATATAAAAAACAAAGTGAAAATAAAATAGTTTGTTTGCATTCTTTCTATTATGGTCTCAAAATCAATATCTCATTGACAACACTTTTTCGGGATACCTCTGAAGAGGTCTAGCACACACACAGCTCAATGTGGATATTCTGAAATAATAAATGAAATTACTGAAATTACTGTATTCTGATAATCTATGAAATGCTGTTTTGAGAAAACTGGGAAATATTTTTCTAGTTGCCGAGGGAATGAATCCAAACGATGGCAAGGAAGAAAAATTAGCGATGTGAAAAATCTGCTTGCTTTTCCTTACTGCAGAGAACTTCGATGAGTGAATATTTAAAACCGAGTGAATAAGGGAATCGCGACATCAAACCATGTTCTTCTGCCTGACTGGAACATTCAGGTATACGGTTGAATGGGTAGAGCAGAAAGGTCGAAGCTTTATTTGATGCGAAGAGCGGTGAATAGCAGTTGCGTCCCGGGAACAGCAGGCGTTCCACATTGGTGTCACCTAAAACCTGTTTCTTACTCTATCTCACTTTTTCTCTTTCTCTTTCTTTATAATTTTACCTTCTCTTTCTCTCACTTTTTACCTGCCTTTCTTTGTTATTCTTTCCTTCTCTTGCCTTCCTCTCTACCCGACTCTTTCCCCTTCACTAATTCACCTCCTACTCTCCTACTTCTGACACTGTCTTACATTGTATTACGTGCTCATGTATATTCTTTGTGCGTACGTACAATCCATTGAAAAATACTGAAATGTTGAAAACTAATTGAACATTTTTAAATAAGTTTTTCATTTTATGCGGTCACAAACTCTGAATAAATTTTAACTTTATTCTTATTTTATTCTAATATGAAGAACAGAGGAACATCATAGGTACATCGTAATTATGTTTTACCAATTTTGACAAAGACATTTAAAAATATTTGCATTTTACAAACACGAAACAACATACAGAATTTCAAATAAGCTACGTTACTCAAGGAAATATTTAACTTCAGAAAAATGTTATTTGCAATATATTCACTTTCTTTGTTTCTTGTTTCTTGTGGGTTAAGAAGATAACGACAAAAACTTTGCATAATGTTATAAATGTATAGCATGCCGTATTAAAACCTCTCAGATTACACACATATGTAAATTTAGTAATTTACAGTAAGAAGAAGTGATTGGCATTCAGACACATTCAGAAATTAAAGGGCTCTTTAGGCATTTCAAGACCTTTTAACGAAATAACAAAAAATTGAGGTTGACGTTTTTGTATAGAAACTGTATGAGAATCTGTCCGAAAACTGTACCGTGTATACCGGGCTTAAGATAAGTAATATTTTTAATATGCAAATGCATATTTTGGCTTTCTAGTTGAACGCAAATTGTATATATGTAAAATGCCTGTAAAATTACAACGCGTTTGCTTTGGTAATTCCGTAATTTTCCCCTTCTTCCCGACCGTGGGAACCTGTCGTACCATCGCGGAATACGGCGTGCTTCCGAATGCTCACGCAAGGTACTCGAAAATCTGACGACCCTTGCTTACACGGAACTAGAACCGTTTTACAAAAGCTCGCACATTTACTTGAGTCTTTCAGTTGCTTTTCATAAGCCTCAGTTAGTGAGAAGTTACGAAGTTTTGTTCGCGAGTATGGTGAAAGCATGTTCAGTACCGATGGAGAGATATTATTGTGCAAATTGAATGAAGTGCTTCAAGACTGAAAAAATGTGAAACGTGAGAATTGTATAACTAGACATTCTGCACGCGAAAATAAGCAACGTCTGCTTTTCGAAATCCCAAAACCAAGTTCACAATGTTCACAATTTTCACAAAATCTCTGTACGATGATGGTTGCGTCTAATATTCCTGTCAAGAAACTCAACAACCGAAGTTTCAGACAGTTTCTTGAAAAGTATACACAGCATCTTGCTCCCAACGAATCTACTCTCAGGAAGGAATATATGAGTCCTTGTTATGAAGAAGCGTTAGATAAAATAAGGAGTAGCGTGGGGGAATTTTCTCTGAGTGATTTAACTCTATTCAAATACGCCCCTCTCAAATCATGTCATGTCGAAAGGAGTTTCTCTCGCTACAAGACGATACTCCGTGACAATAGGAGAGATTCTCATTTAACAACCTTAAAATGCATGTGGTCATAAATTGCAACGATCTTGATATTGGGTGATGCTCATTAGAACTCTTTAATTATTCAGCCTAACACTTAATTTTAGGTTCAGGATATCGATTCATTAAAACTTTTTGAAAATTTTTACCGTAAATTTCAGCCTACTTTAAAATTTCTGCAAGAGAATAAAGTAATAAATAATGCTATTCATAAGTCATATTTTGAATTTTATAGGTCATATTTTTATATTTTTAGATCTTAAATGCATACATATTTCGTACATTTTCAGATCATTGAATTGGCCCCTTAGTGATAAGGACAAATCACGGACTCATCAGGTTAAGTTAGGATAAACATACCTTATGTTGTAATTTCGAAATTTTGAAGATATTTTTTGTTGGCTGAGAGTGATTTTGCTTTATATATTTAAATAATTATTAGAGAAAACTCTAAAGAAAGAGTTAAAAACTTTGTTTCCATGCTTTTGTAAATCATGTAGAAAAAGTTTGGGCACTAAATGAAATCGTCCATCTACGCTTGCATCTCTTCAACTTCGTCATATGTGTGTGTCGCCTCTGTCAAGCATGTGTTACGCCTTGGTTCCGATTATTCTCGCACTTTGAGATATTAATTAAATTTTAAATTCTAAAAGAATAAAGAATAGAAATTGATGGTCTGCGTTCAGAGAAAAAACTTCAACGTGGGGTAGAATTTACATTTTTTAAAAGTTTTTACTTCTTTAAAAAGAAATGTTCAAAATCGAAAAATGTTTGTTTTAGAGATATGTCAAGGTCTAGAAGTTATTAATCTTATGCACATGGGACTGCTACTCGTATCTCGGTCGATGGATGCATTACTTACTTTGGGAAAAGTAAATTTTCACCAAGTTTATCAGAGTCCTTTTTTCCTTCATGCACCATGTTTGCAAGTTTCGTGCTTTAGTGTTCATATCTTTAACTTTATTTCATTCACCTCCATATGTTCCGGCACCCGCACAATTTACATTTCGTAATGTAAACCCCCTGAAATACTCTTAAGTTCTTATGAGGTATCGTTCGTGTGGTAGTGATAATGAAATATGACCATCTCTACAGACAAGAGTTATCAACGTTTCCACTAGTGTACCATTCCCAAACCACAGAACAAAAGTCAAAATCCTTCAGGACAGTTCTGAAACCAACCGCGAATTAAGGATGGCCATATTCTCAGAACGCGTATAAGATTAGATATCTCAAAACCCTCGGAAGACATAATTGTCGAATGAAAAGTAATAAATTAAAAAAGACTTATCAAGAGATCATAAATATTGACTATGTGAAGGAGTTTTTATACCGCTCATTTTGTGGTGAGCTACCTGCTTTGTGAGTTTTCTCTAGGAGAAAAGTCATTTACGGTTTCTCAAAAGATGATTTTGCAGGCTCACTTGTTTTTACTTGGTTGCTCTCCAGGCACCCTGGTCACACCTGCCTATAGTCTCTAGGTTTACATACGCAGTGTCTCGTGATAATCAAGAGTGTGATAATAATTATACGAATAATTATGTGAATGATATCTTTCTCCAATTTCTTTTAATTAAGTACTAAGTTGCATTCTTCTGTAAGAGTTTCTTCATATACTATAAAGATAACTTTTTACTATTGACAATTATTTAGATATTCTTAGGAAGAAGAAGAATAAAAATCAGCATATTGGAAACAAAATTAGTAACAAAATCCTCCACGTATTTTATTTGTCTGAGAATTGGATCCCGCTGAAATTACTTTTGAACCATTGCCTTGTAGAATGGGTCGCGATGAATGTAACTAGGTCTCTAGTGGTTCATTTTAGTGTCTTTTTAGTTCTGCGTAAACCCTTTATGGCCATCAAATGTATGAAATTTGCCCGCAATTTCAAGATTTCGTGGCATAATATAATAAAGGAGTTTATGAGTTACATAAAATGGCAATGTAATGAATTTGTTAGAATGAAGAAATTCTTTACATTCTTTGGCGCTCTAAACTTAATTTACAATTCCAAGAGAGCCTGTGATATGACAATTGCGACCAAGCAACAGGTTCTGGAAATGTCGGGAAAATTAATAATAATTTCACTGAAAGGGCATGTAAAGTGACCTTGATCTTTAAGCAGACAACTACGTTCTAATATCGTTTAAAGGAGCCAGTGAAATTTCAGTAAATCCAGATAAATGTGAATGCCAATGCATTTTTAACCCAAGAGAATGAAAGAGAAAAATCATTTTCTGCAAAGTAGGGTTGTTTTCAAAATATTGGATCGAATATTTTTGATTCTGGAAGTACCAAAAATATTGTCTTCGAACATATTTTACAACGAAAAATAAAGTATTCGCCCATTTTTTCTTACTTTTCAATTTCCCTTTTTAAAATTTTGTTTTTCTGCAAAATTCTAGAATTGGGCTTTCTCTACTGTTTTACCCTCTTGTTTTACTTTGTATTCATTAAAATTTTTTTGTTCATTATCATTCATATCGTTCATATCATTCTCATTATCATAAAACAGCTTCTCCAGCTTTATAACGTGTTTTGTTAAAACCAGTTTTTCCCTTAAGTCATTATGCTCTCTCTTGAAAATTATGATTTGAAATAAAATATAAAAATCGTGAAGTAACGAAATGGATAATCATGATTATATTTTCATGTTGTTGAAACCAGTTTGTCTTGAATATTGTACAACACACTTATATTCACTGGGTGTTGTTTCAAACCAATTATGGCATTTCTAATCCTAAATATTATAAGTAAAACGAGGAAAATAAACTGGTGTTGAAGTCAAATCATTTTATCGCTTGTAATAATAATAATAATAATAATAATAATAATAATAATGATAATAATAATATACTTTTGTAGTAATTTTTTTAATACCTTTTGTAGACAAACGGCAAAAGATTGGATTCCTGATTGACATAACTGTTCCACAAGCAAATAATCTTCAAACAGCACATGCAGAACAAAATAACAAAGTATACAGAACTAGCAGCTGAAGTCAAGGCACTATGGCATCTCCAAAAAGTTCATATTGTTCCTCTGGTCATTTCGTGCACAGGAGTTATACCGTATAACATCCATAAAAATCTGGAACTTATTCAAATACCAAAATATACCTATAAAATTATGCAAAAATCGATCATCTTAAATACATGCAGGATTGTTCGAAAATTCCTAAATTGCGACGAAACATGAATTGACCTGTGTCTTGGTTATTAACCCGACACAAAGTCAAATAAAAATCCGGTGAATACCGAGAAAAACAATGTAAATATAATAATAATAATAATAATAATAATAATAAACCGAGTGTAGTGGCCCAGTGCGCAGCATCCTGACTTTGCAGTCGGGCGGCCGGGGTTTGATCCCCGGGCCAGCCATTCTGATAGGGATTTTCGTGGTTTCCCTTGATCATTTAGCGAACGGTAGTTCGGCGCCGTATTTCGCCGTCCAATGGGGGAAGATCAACGCCACCTCCCGACGAAATAACATGCACTACACTTACGAGTCCAATGATCTTAGCAGTTGACGCGCCCAGAATCAGTAACAATCTACGTCTGCTGCTGCCTTCAACACAGTATCAGCGGTAATTACGAAGAACGAATACTGGCACCGCGTATTTTATATCGTTTTACCACTCCTTCAGGGATTGGTTCGTATCATTTGAATCATTGCACTATCCCTCTTCACTATACACACTCTTTCTTCATGCTGCATTGCGTGAGGATTGTATGTATGTTTGTTAGAGTACACGAATGGTTACTGACACTGTACAGGGGTCGGGAAAAAATGTCGGGAATGGAAATTGATCAATAACTTCGTATCGACTTTGTACTGGCAACTAAAAACATTCCTAATGATTCTATCATCGACTTCCCAAATTTGCCTATTATTAACCGAATAACCTTGCACATTCTCAAAATTAAAATTTTTGCTTTCTGATTTGTCTCCGCAGTCTCAAACAGAACGGATCCTATTACATCTGAGTTGTTTTCACAGTGACAAGAAAGCTTCTCTTAGCATTTGAAGCATCATTTCATTCAGAAAGTGCCCAATGTCTTTCCCAGTCAAAAATAATCACCGGAAACTCGTAACAAGATTTCCAGAAAGGATTTATTGGATGGCTTAAACATTTTTTCAGATCGTCTGAAACTGCAAGATGGTATAGGGAAGATACTCGGAGTCTGTTCAAAATATCAAGGCTTCACGCAACTAATCTGATCTCACTATAAATCCATCAAGTAATTTGCAGATTTGTTTAAACTGTAACAAAAATAGTTTTGGTGGGAATTGTGCTCGTAAGACAATCTCTCTTATCATTCAATTGTTCTTTTTATTTTCTCACTTTTTTTGTAGTTTTTACGTTTTTCCGTCAGCGAACATTTTTTAAAAAGTTGTCTTTGTTTTTAAAGGAGTTCATCTATTATAAATTAGTTTCATATACATACGAATATGGGGCTAATTAATAAATGCACTCATTTCTATTTTATAATTTATAATTTTCGAGATATTGAGGTAACTTTGATTTTTTTAAAATGGAGCTGTATATATTCTTTTAGTCTATAATGACGAGCGTAAGAAGACGAATCCAATGATCTAATATTGTGGAAGTTAGATAAGCATTTTATTGAGTAATTTTGATTTTTGCGTCTCGTATTTAACGGGTATTGTAGCGCTCCGATCACGTGCTAGCAGAGAGAGCGCTGCGCAACATAGTAACATTTGTAAGAATGTACGTAACATTTGTAATGTACGTTAGAGACGAGTCGCAAAAAAATCAAAATTACTCAAAAAATGCTTATCTAACATATGAAAATATGTATATCATTGAATTCTTCTTTTTACGATCGTTTTAACAAGACTAAAAAAATGTATAGTTCGATTTGTTCCATCTAGATCACAGGTGTCCAACTGGCGGTCCGAGTAGCCATTTATTGTGGACCGTGAAATGTTTATTAGTCAAAAGTGAAAATCCCATTCATCTATGTCGGGTGAGATCATTATGTGCTCAGCTTAGGTCCCTGCCGCTGTCATCACACTCTTTAATTTAAAAATAGGTTAAGTTTAGATTTAAGGAATTTTTTCTAGTAAATTCTGAAATTCAAAATCATCTCAATGTGTTTCACTGCGTTATGTATGGTACGGCCTGATATCACACACGGTCCCCGCCCCCAATGTTTCAGAGAGACTGGGCTAACTGCCAAGATCAACAATACGGGGTAGTCAGGTGTGGATCGCCTGAGTAATGAAAATGTGGCCTGAAGCCATATTAATGTTTTAGCTGTGGCCCTTTGGCCTTGTAAGTTGGACACCCCCGTTCTGGGGCTACGACGACGATCGTGTGTACTAGTCGCGCGACTTTTCTTGACGTCTCCCAGCGCGGGGTGCGGGAGAGGAGGCTCTCCCGACGTCGCATCCAACGGGTGTTACCAACTGTAACATTATTAATAGTATTCGCGCCTCTTTCGCTCTTAATACAACTGGACATTATAGATGATAAAATATAACAAATAATAACACAATTAATAGCAACCACAAGTGAAAATAATTAGATAACGATAATATAGCTTATTAAGGAGATATGATATTACCAAAATCCGAATCGAATAAATCACAGGGCACAATACTAACAGCGAAAACGCGAGAACTGAATTCATCCGAAAGCAGAGCGTGGCAGCCCTGACAATCGTGCCGTGCCGTTCCGTGTGAGACCAATGTTGTGACGAGCTCGTACCGAGTGGTGCTGTGTTGAGCACCAGGGAGGTGAGACGTCAAGACAACGTCGCGCGACTAGTAAGCGACCGCGCTGGATGACGCACAAATGACGTCGCGCTGGTACTAGCGGTTGGACAGTCCTCACTACTGACGTATTAGGGCAGGCACTGCAAGGTTGCTGGCAAGGTATGTAGCTTACTAAGATTTGCGTGTACTGCGTCCAGAGCTTTTTTTCATTTAAACACATTTATTAATTTTGGATGGATTACATCGTTCAGTACAATTACTTAAGATGTATTTTCAGACTTATTTAGTTAAAATATCTAAGCTAACTTAATTTATACATGGGAGAGGATACTCTAGGGGAGAACGTCGAGGTGAAGAATCATGGTTGGCTAAAATTTTGAGAAAGGCTTCAAAGGAAATGTATTTTTTATTCGGGTGCGGATTGGATTTTTCCGTAGTTTGTAATGGGATGCTGCTGGTATGTTAGGTTTTGGTAGAAGTTGTGTGATATTGTTCTATTTGGTTTATTATTGTATTGATGTTTAATTCTGGATGAATTTGTTTATTACTTATGGACCAGGGGGCGTTTGTGATTAATCTTAATTTTTTTTGCATTACTTGAATTTTATTGACATTTATGGCGGCTGCGTTTGTCCATATCGGGCACGCATAAAGCAGTAATGGTCTGATTATTGTTTTGTATAGTGTTGTACTGTTTGTGTATGACAGGGATTTGTGTTTGTTGATTAGTGACCGGAGTTGGAAGAATTTCTTTCTTGCTTGTTTAATTTTGATATCTATGTGAGTTTTCCAGGTTAGTTTTGTGTCCTGATGAAGTCCAAGTATTTTATGGGTTGCGATGGTGGGGTTCAGATGATGGGGGACCGCGTCCAGAGCAACTGGCGTAAGATTTAAAAGTAAGGGCTGTAAAAATCGCTTCGATGTGGCAGTACGTTCCTGGATAATTAATGTATACGACATTATATCAAGAAACAACTTCAAATATTAAACAAAACTAAATTATGTATAACTATGTGCCAGGACAACTTTTACACAATTGTATTTAAACTTCAGACGTTCTGAAATATTATATCATAATGTAATTAATGTTATTTAATGAAATATTATGTAAAAACTTAACATTTCTCTAAACCAGATTGTAAACATGCAACAATGAAAAATAATTCTTGTAAAAGGCAGTACGTCGTCCAAAATTGCCTAATCGAGACATACAGGACATTCAAAACTTTGCATTTGTATTTATCGATCTCAAAAATAATATGGTGCTTAAAATGTAAAAGGAGAGTGGTATTTAAAATGTTTTGAAAAGGTTTTCCACTTCTGCTTCATGAGAGTTGGAATTCTTGCAAAAATTACGATCTTTCACAAAAGATACACTGTTACCAATAAATGTGGGGATTCCTCAGTTTAATATTGAGAAACGTGGGTACAAAAATATTGTAAACAAAAACTGTAAAACAAAAAGAGTGCCGATTCTTTTGAGTGGTTCAGGGAATATTCAGTTGATGGAATGCAGGTAGAAGTACACTACCAACAGAAAAGAATTTACCTAACTCTTCTTAAGTATATATTTAATGGTGTTAAAATGGTACAAAATATAAAGAATGAATGGCTTGAACTCTTATTTCAGTTTTGTCATACAGTATTTTCTAGTCGGCAACAGAGACTCTGATGATCAAGGTTTAGATGGGTTTCGAAGTAGAATAGCAGCTGTTTTCGACTCTGAAAGTCGGAAACAGCTGCTGTTATACCACGAAAATGAAAGACGACGAATTTTTTATTATGAGAATATAAGCTGAATGAATGTACCAAGAAAATTAAAGTCTGTTCTGGAAGATTTCTAATTTTGGATCGAGATATATTGGAACGTTCTTCTCATTCCATTTTAGTGTTTTATTTAAATTAGTACTTTGAAATCTGTCAACCTTTAAATTTAAAAACCATTCAAAATAATTGAAAAACATGTTTGTGTATTTCTGAATGACAGTCTAAAATGGAATATTAAATCAAATACAAACTAATGGAAACGTTAATTGAATATTTCGCTCGAGTTTGCAGACACATCGCGTGAATACATTTAAAAATTAAACACTTCAGTTGCTAGTAGGTATCAACATAAATTATTCATTTCATTACGCCTGAGAAAAGATGATTATTACTTATTCTAGGGTTACAAAGAGATTTCCTAGAATTCTAGTATCTTACAAGAAAATAAAAGTATCTAAAATATTTGATTATTTTTCAAATCAATACCTTTTTCCTTAAAACAAAGTGAGTTTGGACATTTCATCTATATTATGTGGTCTTTAGGGACTGCAGAATCGCTCGTAATTCATTATTCTTCCTAATATAAATGTTTCTAAATTGATTTCTAGAAGATAAGAGATTCCCATATTAATCTCATTGTATCCGATTCAATAAAACTTTGAATGTCAAGTATTGATAAGAAAAACGACATGCTAATACATTAGCAAGTTCACTTGACATCTTTACTAGCAATTTGAAAAATACATTACAGGCAAGATTGGGTTTAAAATACTTTAAATACTTAAAATATATTTAATTTAGTATTTAAATAATTCGCAAAAGTACTTTAAATTAGTATGAAAAAGTATAATATTTTAATATAAAAGATATCAATAATATGTTTAACACAAAGAAATGAAACTTCCTTTTAAAACACTCATTTTCAAACAATTATCAAACAACAAACCCTAGTAGGCGAATGTATGAAACCTGCGAAGGAAAACAGCATTCAACTGGCGATGATGAACGTAAATTAGTGTCATAACGAATAATTTTGGCCTATTTTTTTATTGCCGGTTAATTGCCAGAATTTTAGTGATTTAGATTTATCATTTAAAAACGAAGAGAATCCAAATTCAACAGCTGAAAAGAGCATTTATTTTGTTTCGATGAGGGGCATTCAGTAAAGGAATCAAACAAAAAGAAAGTATCCTCGTTCTAAACTATTTTCTTTGTGCATTTCAAGTATTTTTAGTATTTATATTTTTAAATACACATATTTAAGTATTAAGTATATCTCTAAAATACGTGCCAAACTCAAAAATACAGTTTTTGAAATACACAATGTATTTGAAATAGGTATTTCAAATATAAGTATTTAAATACTGCCCAAACCTGATTACAGGTGGAATTTGCCTACGAATTACCTTTTCCAATTTACCTTTTATTTATCTGAGAAATGTGATTATTAAAAATCTCATCATCTGGCATTAAAATGTATCTTTAATATTTTTATTACTTTTATATTATTGATTATGAACCCAAGTTTATTTCTCTCAAATCACTTAAGCTAGAAGATTTGTACAACACGGATTTAAATAGTAGTAAGCTAGAAGTGTAATGGACTGATCAGAAATTTCAAAGCAATGTGATTAAAGTTTTTTATTACTGCGAAAAAGAGAGGGAATTTGGTCCTTCCTAAAACGGGAAATAATTTATTTGCGAGAACCTCAACAAGAAATGACCGGAAAGACGGGGGCGCTGTAGGCATTCAATTTAACTTCAGCTTGCGGAAGATCCGCGTTAGAAACAAAACTGGAGCGGCATTCATTGGGAATTACTCCTTCGATCAAATTCCCCAGCGGGCGAGGGCGAGGAGGGCTGGGCGAGCGCCGGGGAGGGCAGCTTATTGTTCGCGGCCTCTTCCGAGGTCGCCCTCCCGCTCTAATTCTGTTTGCGGGCTTCCGCCGGGATTTGGCCCATTCCACCTTATAGCTGCGTTTGTAGCGCGCTATTTGTTTGATTTCGTTCCGGCCTCGAATGGGGCGAGGGACGCCCCGGCGCCGCACGGTGGTTCGTTCTGGAGAAGTAGACGGACGAACTCGGAATGAGGAGTATTGACGGAAAAGTGCGCCCAAATAATAATTATTTATGGTATCAAAATTAATGATCGTTAAAGTTAGCCATGCTACAACTCGGCCCAGACACTCTCATACTAATTGTAACTTTCATGTAAAATAATAATAATAATAATAATAATATAATAATGATAATAATAATAATAATAATAATAATAATAATAATAATAATATAGTCGGCCCGGTGGCCGAGATCGCTAAGGCAATAGTGTCGTAGTGATCTCGGACGAAGGGTCGCGGGTTCGAGTCCCGCCTCGGGCATGGTTGTATTTGTGTTCGTCCTTTCACCCCTTATCATCACTATTTAGTTTCATCTTCATAGTTATCATACCGTTAGCAGCAATAGTGGTCGCTAATGACCTAAGATGTTGATGCTACCTTAAATAACCGATAATAATAATACTATTGTAATATAATATTGCATGTTATGTACTATTATTTTACCTATTGTACGAAAAGCCCGCTTCATCAAACAGCTTGAAATGCAGCACACCTTGCTGTGCTTTTTAAATCCTAATTTAAACGTAAAATGAACCATTTCATTGCATATTGTTCGTTTTTAGCAATTATTATATACATATCACAAAAACATTCGGCGAGATTTGTTGGCGTAGGAAGTACGTTCGGATATCTTTAAAACTTTCGTTTTCGCATTCACTTCTCAAAATTAACTGCTTTTTTCGAGTATTATATTAGTATAAGGTGTAGTTACAGCAAAAGACATTACCGTAGGCACTATCTGAAGCAGTCATGTCAAGTTCGGGGGCAAGGTCACAATCTTCCTGGAACTCGCGGGCACTGCTTTCAGAGAAATTGGTGCGACATTTAAAAGTAAGAGTTGTAGAAATTCCTCTGGAGCGGCAATACAACACTGGCTATCTGGCCCATGAAAGTCTTTGGGAGAAGTTACTTGACAGTTATTGTCACAAATTTAGCTATATTAATTCCCATTTTCTCTTTAAGGCAAAGAAATGATCCATTAAAATGAAATAATACATCAGTCCGATTTCAAATTCTCAATTGAGTGTAAAATTAAAAAAAACTGAATAAAAATGTTTTTTAATCTGTGTACTTCAGAGCGATATAAAAGCATGAACTTTCTACGCTCAGGTTAGAAGGTTTAGGAGACAAATATTCTTGTCTGTTAAAAGCACTGCCTGTCCGTAAGTGAGAATTGTTAACATATATAGAGACTTGTTAATATATTTCATATTATTGCTAAATACAAAAAAAAACAACTAAATGATTTAATAACACAACAGAAAAAAAACAACAAAGAAAGAATTCGTCATACAAACATATTTCTGTCACTTAGCAAAGATGTTTATTTAAGGGAGAATTTAGTTAGAAAATAAACACGAAATAGTAACAAGTAGTGGAGTATATAAAGATAATACGATTCTCGGTTATTTGATAGAGAAACTCTGGCAAACATTTTTTCGTATGAAACCACTAATCCCCGCCTCACGCCACTTCAGCTTGCGCATGTACACCCCTTTCTGGATTTTAAGGGGAAATGAGTGCGGAGTCAGGGGAAGCTGCCCCTGCCCATAGGAGCGCCCGGCTCTGCAGGCAGGCAAGCAGCTTGCGCATGCGCGGGTTGCGCGGTTGCCTCATCTAATCACAAAAATGCGCCTCTGCACAGTCTCCGCACTTTATTTTTTTAAATTTATTTATTTTACGTCAAAAAGACAGTTAAAACTGCGTATGACGTGCTATGGGGAGAAGTGAATTGTGTGCACATTTTCAAAATTCTGTGATCCCTACACTAAGTCATACCACTTAAATTTTGAAGGAAAAAAAGCTCCCATGTAATAAAATCTATTTTCAAGGATAAAAAGGTAATACATTTTGGCTCTTATCCATGTTGTCCTTCGGAATAATACTTCCTGCCGCGACAACATGGAAACGATAATTTGAATAATTGTATTTCCCACTGAATTCTAGAAGACGTGCACAGAAAATGAAGTTACATTTATGTCCAGAAGCAAAACAAGGGGCCATCTCAGCATTTGCTCAATGGATCAGGGAAACTGGACGAAAAACCTGATCGAGATGGGGGTCATTGACTCAGAGGCTGCAATACAATACTTGTTACAGGTTGTTTATACACATTTTACAGTTCAAATGGTAAATAATGCATTATGTATCATTTGCTCTGAGATTATTCTTGCTTCTGAGATTAGATATTTATCACTTTGCTCTGAGATCACTCATCAAGACGTCATCATCTTTAAGCATCGCAAAGTAATTGTGTACAAAGCAATATTAAAACTAGTCTGGACATATGGCATACAACTTTGCGGATCAACTCAAAATTCTAATATTGAAATATTACAACGCTTCCAGTTAAATTCCTTAAGAAAATTTTGTAAATGATCTCTGGTATACATAACGAACGCAACGTTATACAAAGACTTGCAGATCCCAACAATAAAAGAAGAAATCGACACGACCAGTGCAAAATACCTGCAAACACTACATAACCATCCAAATATTTTAACCATTAACTTACGTTATAGTAGCACCACCAAACGACTTCAACGACATCATACTTCAGATTTTGCATATCGACCGTGAATTGTTCATTTTAGAAATTTTGTGTCCTATGTATTATCATTGTATATATCTATAATTGTATATTTATCAAATCAAAATTAGTGCAGCTTGTTAACTATTAATAATGTAACATAAGTGGAATACGGCCAATGGAATTTACTCCTCTCGAGTACTCGTTTACACAAATTTATGTACTTTTGCCAAATATTTGTTCACAACAAATTGCAAAATTAAATATAATGAAAAAAAAGAATCCACGATTTGTAGGTCCTTGATATCGAAATTTGGTTCATGGCAAAACGTCCGCCCGTCTGTACGTGCCGTAGTCTGTGAACATAACTAGCGCCTAAATTATTTCCTAGATTTTTTCAAATTGAATACTCCCAGTTCGATGTGGCCCGTATCCATGCTCGGCGATTTCGAAAATAATTCTTTAAATTTCCGGTGTGTGTTATGAATCCCCAGAGATATTTCAATTTTGTTTTTTTTAAGAAAAGGCCCCAAATTTTTCTATAAATTTCTTGTAAGAATAATATGAAATTGAAATGATTGAAGGCGTCGCAAAAACGACTACAGACTACGACTTCCAGACAGCAGAAAACTGATGATGATGGCTAAGCCATCCAAAGCTGATATTATTGAAATAAATAGTATTGTTGACAATGACAACACCTTCAATCATTTTAATTATGTAAATGTCAACTATAACTCACCACTAAACCAATAATAATATGAAATATGAGGGCAATTCAAAAAGTAACAGCAAACTAACAGTATTAAATGCAATTTACACGTCAGGTATTTGAAACTCCCGGGAAGTGAGAAGGATGCTTTGTAATCGTTCCAGCATATGCCGACAGATGGAACGACAGGCTGAATAGGAATGGCAGTTTAAACAAAATGGTGGCACCCCAAGCTGTGAGCACCGTAGATTGATTGATTGATTGATTTTTTCGTGTTTCCGGGCGCGTCAACTGCTTTGCTCATTAGTCTCGTTAGTGTAGTGCATGTTTTTTTCTCGGGAGATGGCGGTGATCTTCCCCCGCTAGATGGCAATATCCGGCACCGACCTACCGTCGGCTAGTGGGGTTTCCCCCTAATCAGGACTCTCTCACCAGCGGGGCACCGCCCCAACCGGGACAAGTTCTAAGCTCCTGACCGGTCTCCCGGAATATGTGGAAGTGTGGTGCATGTTAGTGTAAGTGTGTGTGTAAGAGGAGAGGATAGGACAAGGAAGAGGAAGGACAGATCGCGCGCGCTCCGTGGCCCGTTTGGTAGGGTACTGCTCCGGCATTCGCCTGGCGTTGATCGGAGACCACGGAAAACTACCGATCAGAGCAGCCGACCGCTAGAATTCTCCTCCAGGCAGCGACTGAATTATACCTAGCTGGAAAGCTAGTGTCGAAAATCCTGCCGCCATCAGGACTCGAACCTATGACCTCCCGGACAGAAGCGCTGCAGTGACATCAGTTGATGCACTGAGCTACCGCTACCGGTTGCACCGTAGAAGAACAACGAGTAGTAATAAGGTTTTTTGTGGTCTGAGGGCGTAAAATCTCGACAAATCCATAGAAGGATGTTGGAAAGGTACGAAGACAGCTAAATTAGTGAGAGAAGCGTATACGAGTGGGCAGAATCCTTGAAAAGTGGACGTGCGTCAGTCACAGATGAGCCAGGCTCTGGTCGTCCGAGCACCGCCGTTAATGATGAGAATGTGGGACGCGCTGAGGCCATGATTCAGGAGGATCGGCGTGTTTTTGCAGAAAATTTAGCCAAAGAACTAAGTACCAGTGTCGGATCAGCTCATTCCATTATTAGCGAGATTCTCAAGTACCGTTTTTCGTGTGCACGACCGGGAGCGGTAGCTCAGTGCGTCAACTGATGTCATTGCAGATCCTCTGGTCGGGAGGTTCTAGGTTCGAGTCCTACCAGCGGCAGTATTTTCGACACTAGCTTTTCAGTCGAATGCCGGAGCAGTACCTTACCAAAGGGGCCACGGACCGCGCGCGATCTTCCCTTCCTCTTCCTCGTTCTTACCTCTCCCCTTACACACACACTGACACCAACATGCACGATACTATCACATATTCCGGGAGACCGGTCGGGAGCTTAGAGCTTGTCCCGACTGGGGCGGGGCCCCGCTGGTGGGAGAGTTCTGGATAGGGTACACTACACTAGCCGACGGTAGGTCGGCGCCGGATCTCGCCATCCAGCGGGGGAAGATCACAGCCATCTCCCGAGGAAAAACATGCACTCCACTAACGGGACTAATGACCAAAGCAGTTGACGCGCCCGGAAGCACGAAAGAAATCTAATCAAATGATCACGGCAGTTGACGTGCTCGGAAACCAACAAATAAATCAATCGCTCCATCTGAGCTTTCAGATTTTTCTCACAGTAGGATGACTGCGCGCGAACTTTCCTTCTCCTTCTTTGCCCTATGCTCACGTACATCCTTGTGTACACACATATGTATCACATATGTGGTAGTGTAGTGCACTTACATGTCATACACTACCATATATTAGGGGAGACCAATAAGGGAGCTTATAGCCTGGCTGGGGGGAGTTATCTGTTTGGGGAAAGCACGCTAACTGACGTAGGTCGACGTCGGATCTCACCATGCAACGGGGAAGATTACCACCACCTCCTGAGGAACGTGCTCCATACTTACGGGACTAATGACGTAAGCAGTTAATCAAGCGATTATCGAGGTATCATGGACTTGTACATATCCTCTCAGAAACTTGTCCTGTAACAATGTGAGGAAGCACGCAAGAAGAAACCGTAACTACGCCAATATATTATCTAAATCATTATTCATCATTTCATAATTGTCCAGAAATTCCAAGTATCAATTGTAGTGTTCCTTACATCCTGTTAGGAATTTGGCAGAGTTGTACTTCTTGAAAATGTAATCCAGATATTTTGACCAGATTACTCTTAAGGCAATTCAGACCAAATTTTATCCCTCTTCCATCCACGTACCTGCATTATTTCAACGTTATGAATACAATGGTCCGTCCCAGACATTGACATGAGTATGCAGTCAGTCCGGAAGAAGATCACGACAAGATGGTCGGCATCATACTCTCAAAGTGACGTCACCCGGAGAGACTAGTTCCTTCGCATTGATGTATCATGTTTTAAATCCACTCTATAGGATCTATGGGTTTTGACTCCCTGATTCTTTGATAAGTTATTATCCATGAGTTGCGCCATCTAAATGAGCGAAATTGATATATTAGGCCGACAATTGTCGGAGGATTTAGATTTGCTCAATATTTAGGTCAGGGTTCTTTTACATGTCGTGCAGACTCCATGACCATCGTGGATTTTACGACCGGGGTCGTAAATTAACCGTATGGAATTGGGAATCACATATAACTTTCTATCTCAAGATATATTAACACGGGCTAGGTCTTTCTCTTTTGAAAAAAGACATAATTAAAAATTCTCAAGTTTTGAGATATTATAGGAATAATTGGTGAATGAGTAAATTATACCGGTTTGACTCGGCGAGACTTTCAATCTGGACAGACGAGCATCGGAATGTGTATGGTGGGTGCGTGTATGAATGCTTGGGTGTAGAATTCAGCGTAAGCTACTCCGATGTTGTTTCGTTCCAGATGTTGGTAGTTATTTGAAGTATTGAAGGAGAAAAATTGCAATATTTACGCTTGTCTTCTTGTTTAGTTTATAAAGAATTTGGATAAAAATATATGCTTCTGATGGCATATTTTTCCTTCTTCTATCCTCCAGTAAAGTTATTCTCTGGGTAACTTAAACATTTAATGTGTAGGATTTGTAATGGCTTAAAGTCACATGAACTCTTGAAATGAGCTCTATATTTGTAACAAAATGCCCTACTAAATAATAATATTAAATAAGATTTACAGATGAACTGTTCAGGAAACATTGGATGCCGCGATAACAATATGGATTCTGTGAATCTTTCGCAAATTCAATACATGCAATAGGAGCTAAAACGTCGCTGTGAGGGTTTAACGCCTGGTAGTTTGAACGTTTATTTATCGGATGCCTTTTCAGAAAGCAATTCAGTTCTCATACTGAAAGTACAATGCTGATAAATTTTCACACACCCCTCATGAAAATCCACACAACTCAGTCGGGGTCAAACCTACGCAGCAAAGGTTTTGCGTCCACCAGGTAACCTTTAACCTATAGATTTCCTGTCCAGAAAGCAAAGAATATGAGGAGTCACATCTCTCCAAGTATGACATGGCCAGTGATGAGATTTAACTCTTCGAAACCCCACGTAGCTCTGTCTGTTTCAAATCCTCGCTGTGGAGAACAGCAGGCTAATCGTTCATGCACTTATTCAGAAATAACTCCAGTTATTTCACAAAATGTTACTACCACCGTAGGTTTTTCGGCCTTCGAAAATCCACATTGTTCGATCGGGTTTCAACTCTTACGCTAAAGGTTCATCGGTCAGTAGTTTACCGTTCACTCGCCCGTTGTCTGTTCAGAAAGCAATTAAACTCATTTACATGCCGGATGAATGACATAACCTCTGTAGGGCTTTCTCCCTTACAAAACATCCACAGTCGAAGTTAGCCCAGGCGTGAAGGACAACGTTCAGTAGTTAAACTTTTCTCCCGCCGGGAGCCTGTTGAGCACTCACGCCGCAAATATAACTTGACTGTCATGAATATTCCATCCTCCCCACACAATTACACCCACTATTTAGGGGTTACACGACAAGCGTGTTAAACGTTCACCCTTTGGCTAAATGTTCAGCAAACAATGTACTTCTTTCACATATCGTAAGTACATGGCCACAGCGAAGTTTTCGCTCTTCGAAACTTCACGCACATCAGCCGGGGTTACACTCATATTCCAATTGTGGAACAGCTATTATGTTGATCTTTTATCACCTAGGAGCATGTTCAGTAAACATAGATTTCTTTCACTTGTCGGAAGAACATAATTGCGACCGAGTTTTCTCTCTGGAAAAACCAACACAAATGGTTTAGAGTAAAAATTCAAGTTCTGGCGATTGAAAAGCCAGTTTCATCGTTCACCTACTTGCTGCAAATTCTACAAGCAAACGATCTGTTCTTGTTGCAAGTGTGTGATAGCAAGAACATGCGGCAAGTACATAATCACTGTGGAGTGTCGTTCTTTGAACATTTACCAGCTCGTCCGGATATAAATATCTGTTCTTAAAGGTTCAATGTCCCTTAGGTCGATCGTTCACGGATGTTCTAGACGGACCCATGTTCTAGCAGTTGAACGGTTGGTATGTTCATCCTTTGTAACTGTTCATCGATTGATTGATTTATTAGTGATTTCGGGCTCGTTAATACTAAGGTCATTAGTCCCGTAAGTGTTGTGCATATTTTTACCGCGGAAGCTGATGGCCCCTCGTGATTTCCCCTCGATGGATGGCGTGATCCGGCACGTCTAGTTGCGAGATTTTCCCCAACGAGGTATCTCCCACCAGCGGAGCACCTCCCTTGCCGGGACATGCTCTAATCTTCCGACTGGCCTCCCGGCATGTGTGGTAGTGTAGTGCATGTAAGCATAAATGTGTTTAAATAAGGAGTGAGGATCGAAAAAGGAAGAGGAAGTAAAAATCGCGAACGGTCCATGACTCGTTTGTTAGGATACTGATTCAGTATTCGCGTAATGTTGATTGGAAAAAACACGAAAAACTACCGAAAAGAGCTGACGCCGCTACAATTTTCCCCCAGAGAGTGGCTGAATTAGACCTAGCTATGTAGGTAGCATCGAAAATCCTGTGCATCAACTGATGTCACTGCAACGCCTCTGACCGGGAGGTCCTGGTTCGAGTCCTGATGGCGGCAGGATTTTCGATACTAGCTTTTCAGCAGGTCGAATTCAGTCGCTGTCTGGAGGAGAATTCTAGCGGCCGGCTGCTCTATCGGTACTTTTCCGTGGTTTCTCGGATCAACACCAGGTGAATGCCGGAGCAGTACCCTACCAAACGAGCCACGGACCACGAGCGATCTGTCCTTCCTCTTCCTTGTCCTATCCTTTCCCCTTACACACGCACACTTACACTAACATACACTACACTACCACATATTCCGGGAGGCCGGTCGGGAGCTTAGAGCTTGTCCCGGCTGTGGCGGTGCTCCGCTGGTGGGAGAGTCCTGGTTAGGGGGAAACCCCACTAGCCGACGGTGGTCGACGCCGGATCTCGCCATCCAGCGGGGAAGATCACCGCCATCTCCCGAGAAAAAACATGCACTACACTAACGGGACTAATGACCAAAGCAGTTGACGCGCCCAAAAACACGAAAAAAAACAAACCAAACCAAACCTAGCTATGTAGGTAGCATCGAAAATCCTGCCTCTGTCGGGACTCGAACCCTAGAAGCTCCCGGCCAGAGGCACTACAGCGACATCAATTGATCCCCTAAGCCGGTCTGTTCACCCAGGAAGCGAGCCCTTTTGACCAGCTAACGCGGTCGCCGGCGCCACCGTGTCTGCCGGCTGGGCCGGCGCGCAGGCCCGGGCGGGCGGGCGGGCGGGCAGCGGCCGGGGCGGGGCGGGGCGGGGCGGGGTGGCGGCGCGGGCGTTGCCGGGCGACGCTCGCGCTCGCGGGGCGCAGCGGAGCGCGCGCCTGCCTGCCAGCCAGCGACTCAGTCCGCGCTCGCCGCTGCCCCCGGCCGCTGCCGTTTGCGCTGCCGCCGCCGCCGCCGCCGCCGGAGCCGCTGCCGCAGCCGCTGTAGCCGTCGCCCCCCGACGCGCTGCTGCGGCCGGCCACCTCGCGAACAGGTAGGCTGCCCCGACGCGCTCCGCCTGCCCCACATGTAGAAGAAGCACATGGTTTCGCTGTCTGTTGCATGGGGGGCGTTCAGTACTTTTAGCAACGTTGTACATTAGATTTGTATTTTAAAAATTAGGTTTTAAATTGCAAAGTTCACATTTTATTTTCATATTAATTTGGATTAGTTATGACGAATTCTTCAATATGAATAGGGGGAATTTGTTTAGACTTAATGAGGACTGCGTTAAGTATTAATTCGGTTCTGGCCTATGTACGACGTGTGAGGCCACACGGGCAGGAGCACGCATGGAGGGTTGCAAGTGTTGATCCTTTGTAATCATACCTTCAGCTAAATAATAGATTTATTCGCAATAATGATATTCGCAATAAATGATTTTTTCGGAAACTTCACTTCCGGTATATGAATTTGGAATAGCATATTACCATAATTCCATAGTACCATTGTTAGTAATTATCTAAGGTAATTTAGTTTGTATTATTAGATTTAGTTTGGATTGTTGCATTGCATTGAAATTGTAAAAAAAACATTTATTGTCTATGCAATTTATTTTTATTCTGACCGCTATTTTTTTAAAACCTTTTTAAAATTTTTTTGTTTTCTTCTGGTATTAACATGATGTTGTTTTATTTGTGTTGAGTTACTACAAATGAATGTGAATTAGGTGAATCAGTTCTTAAGGTATTTATTATATTCTTAAGTATATTGTGTCCCTATGTATTTATAGTGGATATATTGTTAACAAGCGTTTATTTTTAATGACTGAAAACCATGTATTCTTGATGTTTATTGTTACCTCAACAATGTAGTCGGAAAGCATATGAACCTCTTGCCTGTAGAAAAATATTTCTTAAAAAAATATTGTTGTGAATAAATTATGAATGTGTCAATTCTTGTACTGTCAGTATTATATCTCATTTTCAGCGTTTAGAAATACTTAACTTGAAAAATAGGGAATGTTAATATTATCGAGAATAACGGTGTTTAATGATGCTCCATCTACAATTTATTTAATATACAATAGCATACATACGAGAACTCTTAAAACGTTTTTGTGAAACCTTCAGAAAATGCATATTATCATAAAGACTGCACTAAGGAAAGAATGTTTTTCGGTATTATAATAAACGTACATCACAATTTTTCTTATATAAGAATTCTTTTTAAACATTTTTTATTTAACATTTCACAGACCTCTAATCATTGATCAATATTAATGAAATGATGCATGATGCAACGATGGGAATCATGATGTAGGATGAAGGAAATTTTGATTATTCATTTTTCTTGCGTAAACTGCAGCGTATTTTAATGGAAATTAAAGCACACAAATGTTAAGTAATAAATTATGAAAAATCTTTTATTATATTTCTTGAAAGAGTGATTAAATTGTAAAGAAAATGAACGATTATTTGTATTTTCTGAATTTTTGTTTCAGTATGGATTATTATTTGTAACATTGGACTTTCAATATGTTGGGAAATTTTTTCCGTATAGTCGAATAAATCGCCCCCAAACAATGGACTTTTTACAGGCATGTAACGAGCAGTGTGTCTTCCTGATAGGGGATAATTAAGTTCTTGCAGAAATGTTATCGGGTTATTGGAACGGCAATTTGAGCTCTTCCGCCTGCAGACTAATGAAAACGCTATTTCGTTGAGTGCGGTTGCCGAACTTCCACAAATTTGACGCGTTCATTTCGCCGGGGGAGCGGAACGCCCGGCGCGTGGGGCGGGCGGGCGGGCGGCGCGGAGGAAACGCAAGGCGAGGCGGCCCTCCCTCGGGAGAGCAGTGCGACCTGCCAAGGTCGGCGCCAGCGCACACACAGCGCCTAATCAACAGCGCATTAGCAGCGGTGTTTGTAGCAGGCGAAGGGCGAGGCCAGTGGCTCAGGGCAGGGCTGGGGGGAAGGGAGGGCCGGCCCATTCCGCGCGCGGAGCCGCTGGCGCCGCCCTGCGCTGAGGACGGGTCCATCGCCCGGGCGGCCCTGCGCCGCCCCCGTCGCCCGCCGCCTATGGACAGCAAGTGACAGAGGGAGCTACGAATGAAAAGCGACTGAGCGAATAGGTCATTGAGGCGAAATTGTAGACACCTTTTGAACAGTCCACACGAAGGCCAAGAAAGTGGTTGGTTGATTCTTAGTGATTCCGGGCGCGTCAACTGCTAAGCTCATTAACCCGTAAGTGTAGTGCGGGCTTCCTCTGGAGATGGCGGTGATTTTCCCCCGCTGGCGAGATCCGGCGCTGACCTGCCACAGGCTAGCGGGTTTCCCGAACCAGGTATCTCCCACCAGCGGGTCTCAGTCGGGACCTGCTCTAAGATCCCGACCAGTCTTTCGTGGCGGTGTAGTGCGTGTTAGTATAAGGGTGTGTAAGGAAGGGATGAGTATAAGACAAGGAAGAGGGAGGAAAGATCTTGCGGTCTCCGTGGCCCGTTTGTTAGGATACTGCTCCGGCATTCGCCTGGTGTTGATCGGAGAAACCTCGGAAAACTGCCGATCAGAGCAGCCGGCCGCTAGAATTCTCCCCCTGACAGCAATTGAATTCGACCTAGCTGAAAAGCTAGTGTCACGGGCCCGCCCACGGCCCGGCCAGCGGCCCGCCCACGCGCGCGCGGCCCTGTTTGCCCACCCACCCGCCCGCCCCCCGCCCGCCCGCCCGCCCGCCCGGTGGCTTGTTTACAGTCTTCGCTCGTCCACTTACGCCCCTTCAGACACACCCACGCGCTCAGGCGTTTTGTGCGTTTACCTTGTTTGCAAATCTGCTGCCCACTACAACCCATGACAACTTTCTTGGCCATCTCTTCATTAATACTGTCTATAATTTCTGCTATCTTCTTCACTGTCCATGCTTTCAACAATTTCACTACAAACCTTTGATTATCCCCCTTGTTGCAATCTGCTACCCACTACTTTCATGTCAACTTTCATGGGTCGGAAGAGGTTGCTTAGGGCATCAACTGATCAACTAAGTGCCTCTGAGAGGTCCTAGGTTCGACTACCGACAGTGGCAGGATTTTGACATTTACTGTCAGATAGGTCGAGTTCAGTTGCTGCCTGGAGGAGAATTCTAGCGGAGGATATTTCTCTGACGAACACCGGGCGAATGCTGGAGGAGTACGCTAAAGAATGGGCCACGCACTGCGCAAGATTTTTCCTTTCTATTCTTTGTCCTACTCTCATTCCTTACTTACACACACTTATACTAACATGCACTACACTACCACGAAAGACTGGTCGGGACCTTTGAGCTTGAGCTACACTTTCGGGACTAATTACCTTAGCACTTTACGCGCCCGGAATCACTATCAATCAATCGACCAGTTTATTGGCCATCTCTTCGTTTGTACTGTCCAACAATTATCTATAATTTTGCCTCAATAGCCTATTTGCTGACGTTTTTCACTTGGTAGCTCACACCATCACTTCCTGTCCATACGTTCACTTTCACACTCTCATTCGCTTGACTGATTGGTTTGCTCACCTCGCACTTCATCAGCCAGCGATGTACATTTTCTTGGTCAAATTCTGTTCGTACGGTCCCTCAAATACCTAAGAGTTCGCCACCCTGTACACTAATTGCTATCCACTTCCCCATGACACTTTCTTGGCCATGTCTTCGTTTGTACTGTCCAAAAGTATAATTTCACTTCAATGGCCTAATCACTCAAACGTTTCTTG
This sequence comes from Teleogryllus oceanicus, assembly GCA_964035755.1. Lineage (NCBI taxonomy): Eukaryota > Metazoa > Arthropoda > Insecta > Orthoptera > Gryllidae > Teleogryllus > Teleogryllus oceanicus. Next base: position 63,298,341 of record CAXIVR010000011.1, read on the forward strand.
ATGAGTTTCTTGCTCTTCATCTGCTACTAAATTCCTTGATTCGTTCGTACGGTCTCATTGTATCTCAAATTTTACCCCAATCACTTACTACTCCGTTGTTGATGGCTGTTATTCACCGGGCAGCTAATAATTATTTTCTTCCCTATGATCTCCTCTTGAGACATGTTTACACACGCATCTATTCTACATTTCACCTCATTCGCACATCGTTCTTACGCCTATTTGGTTTATCCACCTTGCTACTCATATTCTCTCATCTGGAACACATGCGGTGCTTTCCTTAAATTTTATAGCACAAATTTTCGCCTCCTCTCGTCCGTTGTACTTTGGTTTAATTTTTTTTCCGGTTCCCGTATCCCTTCTTGAAATATGTGTGTATTAGTAAACTAAGACATATATATCTTATGTATGCATTGTCTACCCTTTCAGTTCCCATACACCACTTTAATTACTATCTCACGATCTCATCTCATAGATATCTCTCCATACGCTCTGATTACTATATTTAATTTTTTCCCACTCGCCATCTCGCTTAGTAATATGTTCTTCTTCTTAGTCTGTCTCTTTATATTCCTTCACTGTCATCCTCTCACTTCGTACGACCACAAATTATCGTAAATTTCTTGTCCAACTTCCAGTTCTCGGTTGCTTTGTTACACTTTCATTCCTAAAATTACTCTTTGAACACCTACGTACTTATTCTCTAAATCCTCTGTTTACTCCATTAGTATACTTTGTCAGTTTTGTTATATCTCCTCGTACCATCATTTCTTGCTTGTTTCCTTCCTTAGAAATATCTTCGTTCACACAGTTTATTCTACCCTGGATTTCGCCTATTTTCCGCATCCCTCACATGCTTACGTTCACGCCGCTTATTGGAACATCTCGTCGTTTCTTGACACAGTTATCTTATTTGCTTATAAATTAATAATAATATTATAATAATAATTATTATGGCTTTATTAATGACGAGGCTCAGGCCATAGGACCTGCTGTTACGCCTAACCACTTGAATCTACATTAATATAGAGTGAAAACATTTAAGAGAGGAGGGTGCTACAAGTACATTTTATAGCACCTATTCATCTATTTTATTCGCTCTCCCAAAAAAGGAATTAAACGCTTCTATTACGTCAAAGAATATTCTTTTGCAGTTAAGTATTTACATTAGACAATGATAAGATGAAACGTTCAGAATCTGCTCGCAGAAATGGGTAAACATAGTGATGGTATTAAACGTTGGTGATCGCAAATACATAAAAATAAAAGGCAAAAAAAGAAGCCCTTTCTATTTCTTATTCGCCACATGGTCACATACCTCTCACCGGCTATCCAAACAACACCCACTTGTATAGGTATACCTTCACTTGTACATTTGCTTCCCTATCTGTAATGACACTTACTAATTCATTCCCCTACATCACAACCTCCACTCGCTCAATGAACTATTGAACCCACTCACCCGCACGCACTCTCGCTTAACCAACACTCATTCACTATCTCAAACCCTTGCTTGCCCACACATTCATCCCCATGTATATTTGCTCATTTGTCCATTTGCTTACCCTCTAATTTGCTAATCCCCCATCGACACCGCTCCATCAACCGGTAGTGTTTGGATCAGAGCCAGCATTTCCTGTCTCAGCTGCGACTCGATGCGGGATGTCCTGTTGTTGGTTGTTAGTGATTCGGGGCACGTCACTACTGAGGTCATTAGCCCGTCAGTGCAGTGCATGTTCTTTTCCTCGGGAAGCAGTGGTGGTTCCTTGATGGATGGCGAGATCCGTCGCCTAACGAGGTTTCCCTCAACCAGGTATCTCTCACCAGCGTGTCACCGCCCCACGCGGAACAAGCTCTAAGCTTCCCGGCATTAGAGGTGGTGTAGGGCATATTAGTGTGTGTGTGTGTGTGTAAAGGTGAGAATAAGACAAGGAAGAGGAAGGAGAGATCGCGCGCGGTCCGTGGTTCGATTCGTAGATCGGAGAAATCGTGGAAACTCAGAGCAGCCGGCCTCTAGAATTCTCCTCCAGACAGCGACTGAATTCGACTCAGCTGACAAGCTAGTGTCGAAAATCTTACCACGTACGGACTCGAACCTACGACCTCCCGATCAGATGCACTGCAGTGACATCAGGTATGTCACTGCCCTGATCCACCTCTTCCTGTGCGGGATGTTCAGGTTCGAGACCCTACGAAGGCGGATTTTCGATGCTAGCCCTTTCGATACGAGGTTAGCTAGTCGAATGCAGCGCCTGACTAGAGAATTCTAGCGGCCGACTACTTTGATTGGTAGTTTTTCATGGTTTCTCTGGTCAAAAACAGGCGAATACCGAAGCAGTACCCAAACAAACGGACCACGGACCGCGGGCGATCTTTCTTTCCTCTTCCTTGTGCGATCCCTTTTCCCTTACTTACACACGTACATGCATTACACACTACCACACATGCCGGATTGATTGATTGTTAATGATTCCGAGCGCGTCAACTAGAAGCGACATTGGTCCTGTCAGTGTAGTGCATGTTTTTCCTCGAGTAGTGGTGTTCTTTCCCAGCTGGATGGCGAGAACCGGTGCCGTCCTACAGCCGGCTAACGGGGTTTCCCACAACCAGGTATCTTCCACGAGCGCGGCACAGGCCTAGCCGGGACAGGCTCTAAACTCCCGACCGGTCTCGCGGCATGTGTGGTGGTTTATTTATTTATTCGTATGGCAGGAAACAATACAATAAGAAAAGGGAAAAAATTTCACACAAAGAGAGCAATTCAAAACAATTAAAAGAACAAGTACACAATTTAAAACAATGTAGCACATTTAAGTAAAAACTATATGTCTAATTCACAATAAGAAGTTAATTTTATCAGTCTTAAAATATTGATTCTAAAGCCGTAAGTCAAGTTCCTTTGCCCATTGGGCCGCATTATCAGTTACTGCGATGAATTCTTGGGGGTTTCCAGAAAACTTCCTTCTCGGACAGTCATTGACAATGTGATGTATAGTTTGCCTGACATCTGCGCAGTCACACATCGGGCTAGGGCTTATCTTCCATTTATGCATTAAATCAGCACAGCGGCCATGTCCAGTACGTATTCTGTTAATAGTTGTCCAAGTGCTGCGTGGAAGTGAGAAACCTCCAGGTTTTTTGATTTTCCTGTAAAATAGGTTGCCATAGTGAAGATACAGATCTGTTCCAGGTTTCTTGCTAATCGTTGAAGCTATTGTAGTCTGAGGCTACCAAACTTTGAGCGGTTGTAATCGGTGGATGACGTGATTTCAGTTGTCTCGTTGTTCTTGTGCCAATATCTTCATGTATAGGAAGTAACGGATTGTTCATAATCTTCTCATATTCCTTTTTGAGTGCATTCTTTCTCCTTATGTCTGGGGGTGGAATGCTGCTCAGCACAGGCAGCCAGTGGGTTGGTGTGGATTTAACTACTCCTGCAATAATTCTCATAGAACAGTTTAACTGCGTGTCAACGTATTTGGTGTGTGGACTATTTAACCAAGTGTGTGGTGGTATAGTACATGTTAGTGTGTGTGTGTAAGGGGTGAGGATAGAGCAAAGAAAAAAAGGAAAGATTGCGCGTGGTCCGTGACCCGTTTGTTAGGGTACGGCTCCGGCATTCTCATGGTGATAATCGGAGAAACCACGGAAAACCACCGATCAGTGCAGCTGGCCTCTAGAATTCTCCTCCTCCAGATAGCAACTGAATTCGTCCTACGTTTGTAGCTTGTGTCAAAACTCCTCCCACCGTCAGGACTGGAACCTATGACCTCCCGGTCAGAAGGATTGCAGTGACATTAGTTGATGCCTTGAGCTATTTATCTCGATCCAGACATATCAGGTGAACAGTCGGGAACATACTTTTTTTAAATGTGGCATCTGTGGATAGTATTTCCAAGATGGAATTCGGCACGATTCTATGTGTCTTTCTTGATCCTGCCGCAAGATGTCGCATGATCGCGACCGTATGCTATGACCAGTGCTGCTGATCCAGCGACTCTAGGGACTGAGAATGACGCAAAACGTCGCGCCGAATTCTATCTTGGGGCTACTACCCACAGATGCCACGTTAGAAAAATTCAAGTATAGAGCTCGTCGCGGCTGAGGCAATGCCACGCTGGTAGGAGGTACCTGCAGGGGATTGATTGATTGATTGATTTTTTGTGTTTCCGGGCGCGTCAACTGCTTCGGTCATTAGTCCCGTTAGTGTAGTGCATTTTTTCTCGGGAGATGGCGGTGATCTTCCCCCGCTGGATGGCGAGATCCGGCGCCGACCTACCGTCGGCTAGTGGGGTTTCCCCCTAACCAGGACTCTCCCACCAGCGGGCACCGCCCCAGCCGGGACAAGCTCTAAGCTCCCGACCGGCCTCCCGGAATATGTGGTAGTGTAGTGCATGTTAGTGTAAGTGTGTGTGTAAGGGGAGAGGATAGGACAAGGAAGAGGAAGGACAGATCGCGCGCGGTCCGTGGCCCGTTCGGTAGGGTACTGCTCGGGCATTCGCCTGGTGTTGATCGGAGAAACCACGGAAAATTACCGATCAGAGCAGCCGGCCGCTAGAATTCTCCTCTAGACAGCAGCTGAATTCGATCTTACTGAAAAGCTAGTGTCGAAAATTCTGCCGCCGTGGGGAGTGGGAGCCTAGGACCTCCCGGTCAGAGGCGCTGCAGTGACATCAGTTGATGCACTGAGCTACCGCTCCCGGTACCTGCAGGGAAAACCCCCGCAAGCCGACGTGTAGTTCGGCACCAGATGTCACCTTCCAGCGGAGGAAGGAACACCGCTACATCTCACAATAAAACATGCACTACACTATCCGGTCAAATGATCATGGCAGTTGACGTGCTCGGAAACCAAGCAATAAATCAATCGCTCCACCTGAGCTTTCACATTATTCTCACAGTAGGATGTATCGGTTTCCGTACCATCCTCCCTCATGTCCGTGCGAGTTCTCCGTCTCGGAGTGGCTTGGTGCAGAGGGGAAACGGCGTTGGGGAGGGGGAGACTTCCTCCGTGCGGAAATGCACTTCGCTCCCCCTCCCCTCCCCGTCCTCGCCACGGAATACGCGAGGTATGTTAGGCGCGTCATTCATATTGGTGAGACGTCTGGAGAGCCTAGAAGTAGGACAAGTTCAAAGTTTACGATCACTCGGTGCGTGGTGTTGTTCTCATAACTTCGAGGGAAAATACTTCAAATACAAAAGTCGGTATTTATAAGACTTTATGAATAATAAGTTAATTTTAGTTTCTAGATTAATAAATACGTTCCACTGGCAGTTTCTTTCGGATAAAATTATTCTGTTTCTATATCGCATTTTGATCATTATTCCGTTTGCAACCAATACAACAGACTCAGAAGGAATATTTAAGCGATATTATTACTTGATCAACATTATAAAGGGTGTTAGGTCAATAATTTAACCTAGTTTTAGTTCTTCATTTGAACTGCATGAAATTACAAGTGGTCATACGTTACAATGGAACAAGCATTCGTAATCTTGTTAGTAGTTGAGTTTCATACTAAATTTCGAATTCAAAATCAAATTCAAAAACAAATGAGATTTGTACATACATTAACGGCTCTTTGTTTTCAAAGCTGCTTACATTGTTCATATTGTCCCTATTTTCTGTAGCTTATTGTGAAAATATTCTACATATTGTTTCACGATAATCAAAATTGGAAGCGTAATACCTACGAATGTATCATTTAATCACGTTAAAGCTGTAGCGTTATGTTACTAATGTGAATGATTCTTCCCTTAGAATACAAATGTTTTCGGCTTAAGTACTAACAAGTGTGCTAAAACAGCATGTACTTTCTCGCTTTCAGAAATAGTTATGTAATACTATTTATACCACAATTTCGTTCAAATTAATTCATTACTAATCGTACTAACGCTCATTACTAATCATAAATTTGACAATAAATATTTTCTACAAATATCAACACAAATTTGACTATTATAACTGCTTATCATACATGTAAATCATGTCCGAACAATAAGACGTAATTCACAGAAATTAGTTCCCGAGTCATTGTTGCCGAGCCATTGCTGCCGAGCCATTGCTGCATTCTAATCTGATATTCCCTATGGCTAGGAAATTTTATTTCATATGTTTTAAATATTTCTAAAATATTAATTTTTAAATGTATAACAAAAGCTCGAATGTAAGAAACGAACGAAATAGTAAACAAATACTAACTTAGGAAGCATCCAACTGACTGGAATTACGGTCAAGAAGCGTAGGAAATTCGGAGCGGGCGACTATGTTCGTCGCTAAATCACACAAAAAAGACTCACATTAAAAAATCAACGTGTTCCTATTTGAAGATCTGTTTTTGATGATCACATTTCATTAAGAAAAATGTACCTTCACAACTGTGGTTGTAGGAAAACGCAGAAAAAATTTTAATTTTTGAAATGTTTAAAAAATCAGGCATTTCAACTAACATGAAACTTGCACCGTTGTTTTAGGCGTTCTTTACGCTATCTAAGTTCTAAATTTAATTTTAAAAAGTTGTGCAATTTTTAAAAAATGGATAAAAGAAGGTAAAATTTGCCTATGTTTGATCGAAAATTTCGCTAAAAATAAACCAAAATTTAATTTTTAATTTAAATTTAATGAACATGAAAACTGCGCCATTTTAAATGTACTTCACATTGTCCAATAACAATATTTAATCAAAAACGTTGGATCCATTTTTTGAAAATTTAAAAGTGTCCCAGGGGCTTTATGTAAAGTACCCTCCAAAATTAAAATATCTATTTCAAATTCAACGGGTCGCGACATCAGCAAGATCTATCGAAAAATGTCAGTTTCGGAGAAAATCGGCTGAATGGTTTGGCCGCTGCCGTTCTTCACGGACAGGCGTTTTGCCGTCAATCGATTTTTCAGTATCAAGGACTCACAAAACAGATTCTGGCTAAACTACGTGATAGTAGATTTTTTCTAAAATTAATACCTAGTTTTATTCTCTTTCCGTTGCCAGAGCCCTGGAATATGAGTTTTTCTGCCGAAAATTCGTTGTTTTTTTCGCACAGAAAGTAAAAAGTTGTGTGTACTCGTATATTACGTAATATTATTTTAAATTATGAAATAATAATTATTTTAATTATATGGGGTACACGTATTTCACGGCGAAATATAGGGATAGCAACATTCAGTCCAAGAAAAGATAAAACCGACCATTCACACTACTCTCTTCAGCTCACGTATAAAGTGTATTAATGAGGACCATATTCATTACTGATCACAGATGAGGGAGGAGGCTTACCAGGTGTATATTAATACAGAAGAGAGACTAAGTATGGTTTTAGAATCATGATGGCGAGAGTCATTTGTAAAGGAAGTTTTTTACTTGTTCATAAAACCCAAAATATGTGATGGTAATTTTTATAAGAGCAAAGGTTATAATTTATTTTCATATTAATTTTGAAGATCAGTGTTCGAAATATCAATGCTATTATGGAGACAAATTATTTGCTCTGGCTTGGAGTCGCTTAAGACGTTAATCCGGTCTTGAGCCACGTCTATATACTGCTGCAGTTTCTTGTTTTTTCAAATTTCCCTTTTTAATTTAAACTTTACCCGTAAGTTAGATCATTATAGGCGGTACTAAAATATTAATTTTGTTTAAGCTCCCATCGTAAATTTTCATTAGACTTTGCTAAGTGTGTAAAAGTTTTATTTACGGAAAAATTGATGATGTATATGAGGGACAGGTTTCATATGAAGAATGTTGTGTATCCGTAAATTATTTGTTAATATGTGGATAATGATTAAAAAGCCACTGGAAAATGTTTTCTGAATCTTTTCATTACTTTTTCGGGATTTTCAATTCTCAAACTCAATTCAATATGTTTCAAATATTGATCAGTTTTTTGAAACTAGTATGTATATTTTGATCAATAGTGTTAATTTTAAGTAGTGTTCTTTTGTATTTTTGGCACAACAAAGTCGCTTGAAATAACTACCGTACATTGAGTGCCACTTTTGGAGTTGAAAAACAACATTGAAGTATATGCCGTAGGAATGATTTTATGAACTTATTTCAAGCTAATTAACTGAACATGAAAGACAAGAAAGTCTTTTTGATGTACTTGTAGACATACTATTTTGGCAAATCGTTATACTTAATTACCTCTTGGAATGAATTCATTTACTTAGGGATTTTGTAGTCTAAGAATCGTTGAAATTGGAAAGAATTCAAGTGCATTGTATTATTCGGTCTTCCCAATATGATATTTTCACATACTATTTTTGGGCCTTGTCAGTACACATAGATCAACAGTTTGCTCCTCAAATAAAGTCTCATCTGTGGCTCTTCTGTGGCTTGCATCCACAGAATAAAGTCTCTTCTCTGGCTTGCATCCACAGAATAAAGTCTCTTCTCTGGCTTGCATCCACAGAAATGTTGTTGAACAATATCAAAGAAAATAAGTTTCCAAAGTGCAGCAAGGACACTCCCCAAGAAAAACGAATTAAAATTATCTCGTATAACATTGCAATAAGTTATTTTAACAAAATCTATCTTCACGAAAACTACAGGGCAATAACATACAATGCGCTAGGGAACTCTCTCCTCCGTGGCACCTAGTTAGTGAGAGTGCTAGTAACAGAAATAATGTTGGTAACACAAGCTACAGCTTTTAACAAAAAAAAAAACCGGGAGCGGTAGCTCAATGCGTGAACTGATGTCACTGCAGTGACTGTGACCGGGAGGTCCTAGGTTCGAGTTCCGACGGCGGCAGGATTTTCGACACTCGCTTTTCGAATTCAGTCGCTGTCAGGAGGAGAATTCTAGCGGCCGGCTGCTCTGATCGGAAGTTTCCGTGGTTTCTCCGATCAACAGCAGTCGAATGCCGGAGCAATACCCTAGCAAACGGGCCATGGACAGCGCGCAATCTGCTCTTCGTCTGCCTTGTCCTATCCTCTCCCCTTACACACTCACTTACACTAACATGCACTACACTACTACATATTCCGGGAGACCGGTCGGGAACTTAGAACTTGTCCCGGAAGGGGCGGTGCCCCGCTGGTGGGAGAGTCCTGGTTAGGGGGAAACACCACTAACCGACGGTAGGTCGGAACCGGATCTCGCCATCCAGCGGGGGAAGATCACCGCCATCTCCCAAGAAAAAAACACGCACTACACTAACGGGAATAACGACCAAAGCAGTTGACGCGCCCGGAAACGCGAACAAATCAAACAAAAGAAAACGTGAATTCAGTACTCATCCAAATCATGATTCCTGATGCTGAAAGTGTTGTCCACTTGTTTCCCAGCCATCTGGTTGCTACCGACATAAGTGCAATTTTTATTAGGAGATCCAGATTCCGCTGGGCACGGAGAGACTTTTCTGGTGCCCTGTATATGGGGTGTATAGTGTGTAGTATAGAGTGTATAAATACAGTTCAACAGTTCTTTTTATGCCAAGAACTCTACTGTGTCATAAGTAGAGACGCATGGAGTATGAGAGTTCAGTCGGTATGCGCAGTATGAGAATATAAAGAATATTAAAATCAAATAATAGTTGCATTTTTCATCGGAATTTTTTTGTACTTTTTACGAATTCCTGAGGATACAACGGACCAATTGGCGTCTATACAAAAGCCGGAGGCTGCATAGTTTTATTCCAGTTTCTGTGCTTATTGGAAATTAGTAATGTATCTTTACAAACGAATAAATATACGTTATAGTTGTTTTAACATATTTGTAATTAGTCCCATATCGATTGTCAGTGAATACTAAGCATTGCAATGCACAAGTTTAATCGCAATCGGTGTCTCTCTGAATATTATTCTATATAACTAATTGAATCTTCATGTCATATCGCAGATAGGTTTTATTTTAGTTTTATTTATTTTACATCAAAAACAGTTAAAAACTCTTGTGTGTGCCGTGATGCGGGTAGAAGTGAATTGTGAGCACGTTTTTAAAATTCTATGATCCCTACTCTGTCATAGACTTGTTTAATTTTTGAATACAGAAAGAAAATGAGCGTTTTTTTGCAAGGATTGTTAACAAAATATTCACTCCTATGTAATAATATATATTTTCAAGTTTTACACTTCAGTTTTACTTTCAGCAATAAATTCGGGCTCTTATCCCTGTCTTCGGCCTCATCATGTCTTTCGTGAAAGAATAATACATCCTGCCGCGACAACATGGAGAACGATAATTTGAATAACTATATTCCCCACTTAATTCTAGAAGACGTTTAAGTTAATATTCCCAGCAGGTCTACATTCAGCTTCTGGACAAGGAAGTACCCTCTGTTTTTGAAGAATCCAATACACCATAACAATAACTGTTGGTTGCTTTGGATAAAACAATAAAATACTATGATGAGTGTTTATAGCTTTCTCCATGCCCTTTGGTAAAGTCCATGAAAATCCAGTGGAGTCATAAAGTCCACAAAACCCGTGCACAACGGTTGCTTCCACGGACCTGTTGCCCCGACGTACGGTTGCCTCTTAGATACATCACTATTTTATCGTCGTATGTTAAATTGAAGATGTCATATCGACGACAGAAATATAAAGCCGCTCTCTAAGCATTATTCTAGATCTCAGCGATGCGAGAACTCAAAGATTACCAATGTTTTCAGCATTAATTTTATAATAGCGTTATTTGTAAAACATTGGAAATTGTAATAAGAAATTCGAAAATAATTTCTTAATATAACGAAGGAACGATTGAAATTTTAGTTTCTGTCTTGCGGAAAATTACTGTTATTAAATTATTCCTTCGTATCCTCTGACCGATAAAAGCAAACTTTTACACTTTGTGTTCATTGTAACTTTGCGTAACTTTGACAGTTCAGCACACAAGAAAACAAGCTCTAGAATAAACGCCGTTGGTCTATTTCTGTTCGCGCTAATGTACCATTAACTTTTCGATAGACACACCGAGAGTGACATCATCGTTTCGATAATGCCATTAACAAGCAGTAGTGCTGTTATTAACAAAAAAAGTTAATAGATTGTGGGAAATTTTCATATTTCATCATAATTTCATCATTTCTCTTGATGACCGTAGAATATACTGTAACGCTTAATAATTAAATTCAAAGAACAGCGTTGCCAGCTGGTTTGCCAGTCTTGCTTGTGTGAAAACATCTGACGAGAAGAAAAACGAGCGAGTGAGAGGTAGGTGTAGAATACAAATTGAATTAATATTCGACTACAATTACTATGATACTTCATAAAGAATAATCAGAAAATACTCTAGTCTCTTTGTAATTAATCTATCAATTTCCGTAGAAGAATTATGCCTGACTCATATAGACGCGTTTTAATTATGATTTGTTCCGAAACACTTCAGGTCCAATTTTACTAAGAAAAAACTTAAGACTTCTAAAGAGAGGAATTGTGCAAAAGTATTTGTTTAAAAGTTAATATAATAACGCCTGAGAATAACATGAATTTTTGATACCTGTTGTAAGTTTCTATTACTTTCTCGTAAACTAATATACGTAGTTTAGAAAAAGCTATGGAGTGCTGCAAAAGGGCAAGTCGGAATTTAGACGCAGATTCTTATTTTGAGATCTCTGATACCATAAGAGTTCGTCTGTCTGAATTCATCTCCGACCATCAAATAAAAAACAACTAGAAAATCTAATACGTGTTTCATCTTACGGAATTGTACATAATGAAAGGAGGCGGAAGAAACCTCGATATGGATCAAACCCGTGCTCTGAGAGTAGAGAGGTCAGTAACCCAACCACTCGTCTTCTGTATGTGATTCAAGAACTAAGTTCTTTTCAAGGAAACACCAATCAGATCCAAAACCCAATTCCACGCCAATAAAAGCCAAATTCAAATCTCTTCACTATATTTGAGTTTTCTACTCTGGCATCTGAGGGTACTAATTGCGCACTTTTTCTTGACACTCCACAGCGGGGAGTGCGGGGAAAGCCGGGTCATGTCTATGTCACGGCAGTGCACTGCTGTCAACTTCAACGACAGAAAAGCCTACGTAATAGCGCGTCTTGGACTACATAACAATGAGAAATAAAGCAAGGTTTTTAAAATTCAGAAGAAATAACTATTAATTATAGAAACTATTGAGTTAACATAAAGGAACATCGTACGCACAGTTCATTAGAAAGAGAAAGCGAAAACTGAGTCCGAATTGTGAAAGACGAAGGTGGGCTGCACTGCAAACTGAGCCGTGACTTTCCGAGTGGAGCTCATAATTTCTACCGGGCCGTGCTGTTCTGGGCTGAGCCAGAACTAGGGAGCTCGAGGATGAAGAAAACGTGCGCGCATAGTAGTATCTCGAAGATGGATTATGGCACGACTTTTTGTGTCTTTCTCGGTCTTGTCGCAAGATGTCGCATGATCGCGACCATGTCAAACAGTGCTGCAGGGAAAGTGACTCTAGCGGCACGACCAAGAAAGACGCGAAAAGTCGTGCCATATTCCACCATAGAGATACTTTCCTCAGATGCCTCGTTAGAAATATCTAAGTATAGAAGTAGGAAGGGAACTTGGGCTTGCCATTCAAGAAGATAACACCGGCTTCTGCGCAAAGAAATAACGTAATAGAAGAAAATATGAGAAGCTACGGTGTAAACATACAAGAACGATAAGATGAACACAGTAGAAGATAACACAGGGTTTTGCGAAAGGAAATAACCGTAATATGAGTACCAGAAAATATGAGAAGCCACGGTGCAAACATATAAGAATGATAAGCAGATGCAAATGCGGGTCTGGGTATAACCGTTCACTATTTTTAAAATTTAATATTTGTGTAACTTGACTAACGAAAGTTTGCATTTACCGTTTAGAAGTGGATGAGTGTGTTTTGTGGGAAATTGTGGCGAATTATGTTTATGAATTAGGGAAGACAAAAGAGGTCTCTGGATCTAATGCGTGAAGGATGATGAGCGTTTTGACCGAGATTGAATGTTGGAGTGTTGGGACATGCTGGGAGGAGAGAGTAATATTTATGAGACGGAAGATAAGCAGATAATTGTATTAGAGATACATAACAAGAATAAGAAAAATCGGGAGCGGTAGCTCAGTGTATCAACTGATGTCACTGCAGCGTCTCTGACCGGGAGGTCCTAGGTTCGAGTCCTGATGACAGCAGGATTTTCGACGCTACCTTTTAAGCTGTCTCGAGGAGAATTCTAGCCGCCAACTGTTCTGATCGGTAGTTTTCCGTGGTTTCTCCGATGAACATCAGGCGAATGCCAGAGCAGTACCCTAACAAACGGGCCACGGACCGCGCGCGATCTGTCCTTCTTCTTCCTTGTCCTATCCTCTCCCCTTACACCCTCACGCACTTACACTAGCATGCACTACACTACCACATATTCCGGGTGACCGGCCTGGAGCGTAGAGCAGTTTTCCCGGCTGGGGTGGTGCCCCGCTGGTGGGAGAGTCCTGGTTAGGGGGAAACACCACTAGACGACGGTAGTGCTGCGCCGGATCTCACCATCCAGCGGGGGAAGATCACCCCCATCTCCTGATGAATAAACATCCACTGCACTAACAGGACTAATGACCAAAGCAGTTGACGCGCCCGGTAACACGAAAAAATCAATCAATCAATAAGAAAGAAAACAACTCGAGGTTGCCTGTCAAGAAGAGACTTGGACACGTGCTTGAGCGAGCGCGGAGTCGAAGGAGGTGCAAGAAGCCGCGATGCAAAGGCGCCTGGCTATCTGTGCGATCGCCTCGAGGAGCGCTCTCCAGGGAGACCCAGGAAGAGGAGTAGGAGGGGGAGGAGGAGGGCGAGGGCTGCGTCAGCGTTGGAGAGGACGCCTCCCTCCGCTATCGAACGCTGCTCGCGCGATCTGGCGGCAGATCCCCTGGCGCGCCCCGATCGGGCCGGGACGCCGCGCCGCGCTCCAATCGACCACCAAGGGCAGCGGCACCCAACTCCTCTCCCGGCTCCTTATTCCGTGATTCGACGCTTGTAGGATGTTTAACTAGGGTAATTGAAATGATTGAAGGAATTGTCATGGTCAACAATAGTATTTATTTCAATAATAGCAGCTTTCGATTGCTTAGCCATCATCATTATTGAAATAAATACTATTGTTGACAATGACAACGCCTTCAATCATTTCAATTATGTAAATGTCAACTACAACTCACCCGTAAACCAATAAACAATAGGCAGGTGTAGTCTACGAGTCTAGACATGACCCCGCACACCAGCCAAAAGGCTGGTTGAAATGATTGAAGGCGTTGTCATTGTCAACAATACTATTTATTTCAATAATAGCAGCTTTCGATGGCTCATCAGTGAAATCATCATCATTATTGAAATAAATACTATTGTTGATAATGACAACGCCTTCAATCATTTCAATTATGTAAATGTGAACTACAACTCACCACTGAATCAATAGAATTTAACTAGGGTTGCCAACCGACCTCCACTCGGGAGCACAGTCCTCTATTGAAGTCAATTAACCTCTCGTCCTCCTTTGCATTTTATATATTCTACTTTCATTATTTTTTCAACATTTGTTGTCATTTATTTTATCATATGACTAACATCTGCAACGTCGTATCATTTCTTTCATTTAGAACAGAAAAAATAATGCCCTTTTTCTGAACTCTGACACACGTATGCATAATAGTGTCTCTGTCTTGCAACTAAAATAATAAAGAGACGCTCAGATCATCTTCATCTGCATTTTGTGAACGAATCTTTTCACTTGAATCGCAAATGGAGAGAAGAATGAAATAGAGTTTATGTTAGTCTAAATTATATATTTATAAAAACAAATGTGTTCATTCTTTTTTTGCTTATCGAGTATACTACCTTTTACGTGTGTTGATTTTTTTCTTTTTTTGTTTATCGAGTATCTTCCCTTTTACACGAACATCGTTAGTAACCCTTTGCGCTCGTAATTCTGCAGCATAAAGATTGTAAGGAGGATTGAGTGTTTTGTGTTTCCGGGCGCGTCAACGGCTGTGGTCATTAGTCCCGTAAGCGTAGTGCATGTTTGTATCACGGAAGGTGGCGGTGACCTCCCGCTGGATGGGGACATCCGGTTACTTACGCGTCGGGTACTTACTTAGCCGACTTACACGTTGGCTAGCGGGGTTTTCCCCAACCAGGGATCTCCCACCAGCGGCGCACCAGGAGGGTACAGCTTTAATCTCCCGACTCGTCTCGCGGCATGTGTGGAAGTGTAGTGCATGTAAGTGGAAGTGTTCGTATATAGCGGGTAAGGATAGAACAAAGAAGAGAAAAGGGATATCCCGCGCGATCCGGGGACCATTTGTTGGGGTATTTTTCCTGCTTTCGCCTGGTGTTTATCAGAGAAACCAGGAACACTACTGATGCGAGCAGCCGACCGCTAGAATTCTCCTCCAGGCAGCTGCTGAATTCGATGTGGCTATCTAGCTAGTGTCGAATATCCTGCCCCGTCGGGACTCGAAAATATGACCTCCTGGCCAGTGGCACTGCAGTGTGAAGAGGAGATTAAGCTCTGGTAAGTGGGGGGGGGGGGCGAAAGCATCGACATCTAATCGGCGTACCTGAACTTAAGCGATATTACGTGGTTGATGGGAGCACCTTTTAAGGCATTTATGGCAAATGACCACCAAGCTCATGTGTCAAGTCAACGCCATCAATACTTACGTACACGCACTAAAGAGTAGATGGTGTTGTTCACATATGTGTATGCGTATCGTTATTGGCCGGAAACAGTGGGAAGTGAAAATTCGTTAACTTCGAGATGTCGCTGAAGTTCAAATGTGCCGATTAGCAGGCAATGTTTTTCGTACCTCCACCATGCCTTCTATACCGGAGTTGAATCTCCTTCACACAGGCATGTTCTTTAGGTTATGTGATACCATTAGCTATTTATTTAAATCCGGCCAACGAGCTACCTCAAATCTCGCGACGCATTGCCAATTTATATGTTTTGGATCACAAAAGAAGCTGCATTTTGATTAAGGAACAACGAAAACAACTTTGGTGTACCACAACACACTTGTAACTAGATAAAAGTAAAAACAAAATACCTTACAAATTAAAAAGACGTAGCAACAAAGATAATAATATACCTTTGAATTGTTTGCACTCGACGTTCTCTATTGGATGACG
Source organism: Teleogryllus oceanicus (assembly GCA_964035755.1). Lineage (NCBI taxonomy): Eukaryota > Metazoa > Arthropoda > Insecta > Orthoptera > Gryllidae > Teleogryllus > Teleogryllus oceanicus. Next base: position 63,314,426 of record CAXIVR010000011.1, read on the forward strand.
CCTTTCGTTCTCAACAAAATTTCTGGAAAGCAAACCCAGAATGCGGGCTTGGATATGCGCTGTGGTCATTGAGCTGTCCAACTAGATCCAGGAGACATCCGTTTTGTATACATCAACACTAGGAGAAGTTTGCCCCACCGCCGTTCTTCCGCTCCGTCAGCGCTGCTACGACCTGGCTGTTCTCGTGCTGCAATCACCCTCGCTGTCGTGTCCTAGCTCGGCGTTGGTTTCGTCCCGTCTACATCCCCGCCGGCTCGCCCTGTCCTGCTCGACCTCGCCGCGCGTCATGCGGCAACGCCCAAGAACAATGAAGCCCAGGTGGATTAGGGATTTGCGTGTAACCGAAGCGCCATATTATGCTGCAGCACCATGTAGTGGAGAGTTACAACAAAGTAAACAGTACAAAACCTTTGTCCATAAAACAGAACCCTAAGATTGCCGAGTTTCATGGAGTTCAGTCAAACGGTGTCGGAGTTTATCGATATCGGAGAAAGAAACATCCATTTTTGTAAAAAGAGATACGTTTTACTAACTAGTAACCTAATATAATGTCTAACAATATGTAATTATACAACATTTGACATGATACACGTAATTAAATGTTAGCTTCACTGTGGTGAACATCCTATCATAATTTGAACAAATTAGATGCTAGGAAAAGAAAGAAAACTATTAGATCTTTTTATAAGTATCAGACTTGCTGAGATCCTTCTCTGGGTCAAAAGTTCAGTTAAAATGGAAGAGATGGACCCAATAAATATGTTTACCTGGTTTGCACGGTCTCAGATTAAAATTAAGAGGATCCTCCGTCTCTACGTGATCAATGACAACAATTTTTGGATGCTAAAGGTCTACCAAAACGTGCTTCACTCGGGAGAGCGGTTATCTGTGCAGAGGTTGTACCACTGGTCAGTGGTGTGCTCATTGCTTCAACAAATGGGTTCAAATTAATGATTGAATCTATTTCAATGAAGTCTTCTTTTGCGTGGAGAGCCTCAGACCAGCAAGTCTGCTCTTTCGTCTGAACACGTAAATTTCGTAAATCTCCTTTCGCCATCTAGCAGTGAAGTAATGAATCTATCACTCGGGCGAAAAAATAGGCGATGAGAATTAACTCAGAGACGTGTTTGAGGGTAGGTGCACTCGGTGGCTCGTTGGTTAGCGTGCTCGCTTTCCATGGCGCATTCCCGGGTTCCATTCCCGGCCGGAGCAAACTGTGCGCTTTCCTTGGAAGGTGCCAGTATCCTTTGCTCTGTGACGATGAGAAAGCTCACTTCTAAGGTTAAGAAGACCAGAGATGCGGCGTAGGAGGATCGCTATGTGCTAACCACACGTACCCCTCAACCCGCGGCCAAAAGGCCGACTCTCCGCTGTGGCCTTAGATCGTAAAGTGCTGTTGTACCAAAGTTACTTACATACATACTTGTTTTAGGCTTGAGGATCTTTTACATGCAGTAAATCTTCAGTATGGAACAGCCAAGTTCATCTGCCCTCCGAAGAAAGGCGTACAAAGGATTTTTCACACTTAAAAATTCAAGGCTTCGAGCAAAGTTGAACCCGCGAACATGGGTTTAACAGCACGACACGCTGACCGTTATGCCACCGATGCCGCAAACGGAATATGAGTACACATTATTCCAATAAATTTATTAATTATCTTTTTCATTATTTCTTATATTAAATTATAATAAATATTATTGAACGACACACGGAAACTATCAGAGAAAACGAACCTGGGTGACCTTGACTATCCCTTGACTTACAAACATTTCCGTAGGAAATTGTCATATACTAACATTAATGACCATATAGCATGACAACCATTTTTAGTGAACGGTATAATGGCCGTAGAAACCTCAACGCACAATGGACATCGTGATTCCCTGGGAAGGCGTTTGTATTGAGATGTCCTTAAGACGATGGTAGTAATCAGGAAGTACAAGGTAAAATGAAAGACAGTTTAAACGGTCAAGAAGAAATCTGCTGTGTATCCGTTTTAACAACCACCAGGCGCGGCTCGTCATTGGACGTTATAAGGCGGAGCCTCTCGTGTAGAAATCGCCTTCAAAAATAAATTTAAAATTTTATTTAAAAAATATATTTATAAATATATTTATGTATTAATAATGGCCTTCTGAGATACATTCTGTAACAACCATATCTACATTTTTGTTTGTGAGTTCGATAACGGTCATCCGTAACGTATTTGAAACTGTTGATAGAGAAGACAAAAGTGTTAGGCTCCCACTTCATTCCGCCATACGATCTTTGTAAAACGAAGAGTCATGAGGTCATGCATTCACTGCACAGGCTTATCACCGGACGAAGTCTGCGCCCAGGCAGCCTTCAAGGGTGGGGCGGAGGGTCTGAAGAAGGGCATACTCACTAGATAAGTATTACTGTGCAGCTCAAGGAGTAGCATTGATCATCAACTAGTTTTCCCAATTTGCGATAGGAGCGCTACTCCCTGTATCGGAAGATATTATGTATAGAAATATAATGCAAGCAATGCAGTGTATTTGCAGCCGTCCCTATTTAGAAAATAACGAGCCGCGACTGACTACCACATATCTTTTGGAGAAGAAGGGAGCTGAATCGAGACATAATAGTGGAAGCTGAATAGTGCGCAAGCGAGTTGTGAAAAGGAGTAATTGGTCATAAAACTAAAATACTATCTGGCATACACATGTTGATCTGGACAAATAATTAATAGGTGGGGAAAAGGTTTTGTGAAGGAGAATTATATCTTCTCGTTATCCATGCTTACGCGTTACCCACATGATTTCAAAGCTCATCTGCAACCATTGATCTTCCTCCCTTTTATTTTACGTTAACTGGAACAAGTGTCACTGTAGATCGTCCTACAAACTCGATTCTGTCGCCTCTCAACCCTTACGATTCTATCCAACCTCCTTTCTCTTACTCATATCTACCGCTGCCTCCTGATCACCGCTCTTCTCTTACCCAAAATCCCCTCCTCCGATGTTAGGGTTCCCCAGCCCACCACCAAGACCATCACCATCTTTAACACCAATTCATCACACCGAATGTCACCTTCACTACCAGAGCAATCCTGCACCCTCGAGCTAATGCCATCTAACCTTCTTCCTCTCATTTCTCTTGGTGCTTCATCCCTGCCACCGCCGCCGCGGTGTCTCTCACGTCAATTCCACGCCGCCGTGGGCCATTCGGGAGCTCCTGCGCAGCGTCCATCAGCCCAGCGAGTCCTGAAAGCTCCCGACCGCCCGTTCTAATTGCGTGGCCCCCGGCCCAGCTGCTGCCGCCACCACCGCGCCCCTCGCGCTCAGCTAGCGCCCACTCCGCCAGGGCCGCCCCGTCACCCCGCCCCCCATCCACCGCCCCGTCACCCTCCGCCCGCCGCCAGCGTCTCCCGCACCGTCGCCGGCCGTCCCCCGCCGGCCGTCCCCCCCGTCCCACCGCCTAGCCGTCCCGCGGCCCGGCCGTCCTGTCGTCCAGCCGTCCCGCCACTCGACTGTCCCACTGCCCGGCCGCCCGCCGCCCGAGCGTCCCTCCGTCCCATCGTCCCGACGTCCCCTCATCCCGCCGTCCTGTCGCCTGGCCGCCCGACCGCCACGCGCCGCCCCTCCGACGCGCTGCCCCGTTACCCGCCATCCTCCGCCCCGCTGCGACGCCCGGGCCACTGCCGCTACCATCTCTTCCTCCACCCCCCGCCACAGCCAGCGTCTATGCTTGCGCCTCCGTCTCCTTCTCCGCCACCGCCTCCGAGTTCACCTTTTTTGCCGCCGTCGCCGCCGCAGTCTTTCCCTCGCAATCACCACCACCGTCATTGCCAATACCATCACCGTACGATCTCCTCTACCAACTCCATCCCTCACACCACCAGGTGAGGTGATTCCAGTGCATCAGCTGATGCCACTGCGGTATTTCTGACCGGGAGGTCCTAGGTTTGAGTTCCGACTGTGGCAGGATTTTCGACACTAACTTGTCAGCTAGGTCGAATTCAGTCGCTGACTGATGGAGAAATCTAGCGGCCGGCTGCTCTGATCGGTAGTTTTCTGTGGTATCTCCAATGAACACCAAGCGGATGCGTGGGCACACGGACTGTGCGCGATCTTTCCTTTCTCTCCCTTTTCCTATCCTCTCCTTACATGTACATTTACACTAACATGCAGTACACTACCACACATGCCGGGAGACCGGTCGGGAGGTTAGTGCTGGCACCTTCACCCTCTCGGACGTCTCCGCCACCCATCTCCTCCGCCTTCGCCATCACTGTTCGTTGCGCCGCGACTTCGCTGCACCGACTACTTTTCACGAGAGCACTCCGGTAGACGACCCGTTATTCACCCCGCCACGCCGCTCCACGCCGCGCCGCGCCGCGCCGCGCCGCGCCGCGCCTTCCTGTTTACAAACACAAAAGGAAACTGGAGACCGGGGGCGAAGCAGGCGGAAGCGCGAGCGCGTCGCCCGCGGAAACTGAGAAGCTGTCGCCGCCGCCGCCGCCGCCGCCGTCGCGCCCACGTCTGCGCTCCACCCCTGCCCGGGCGCGGCGCTGGCACCGGCCCAGGGGCCGCCTTCTTTCGAGGGGTTGGCCCGTGCATTGCGGGTTGCAGTGCCTGCCCCCCCCCGACGGGGTAATGGGTTCGCTCATTTGGGAACCCCTTGATGGGCGCCTCCCTTCATTTCCCGCCAGCAGACTTTGCTGCACTGCATACCATGCTACTTCTTCTGTTTCTTCTTCTTCTTTCTACTTCTTCTTCTGCTGCGGCGCTGCTTCTTCTGATGCTGCTTCTCCTGCTGCTGCTTTTGTTTTTTGCTTCTCCTTCTTCGATTTTGACATTAATAATTTTTGCTTTTCCTTGTTAATGTATACACAATTGAACATTAACATGTTTGTAAAGGCATACAAAGTAACAGGTGGGATCTGTGCGAATATTCAGCTCTTTGCAAATAATTGTTTTAAATGTGAAAATAACTTGAAATACTGGAAAAGCATTCAATTAGTGAGTATGACTCCCGTTCCCTGAATCAATACTGCGTTAATAGTTTACTCATCTATATTGCTTTCAATTCTCTACTCTAGATGTTCATGGATCGGTGTTGATTCAATATGTGCGTGCAGTATCTACGTGTAGAACTATCATTCAATATGTACGTGCACTATTGAAGAATATAATAATTAATTTTATATAAGAATTAATTAATAGAAGTTTTAATAGAAGAATTAATTAACGTAGAATATTACTCCAAATTATATCAAAACATGTAAATACTTATGGTTGTGCTAAAACTGAGGCAGATTGAATGATTTTTAGGAAGTGTGCTTTGTTGTATTAGAATGATATATAAAACATAAAAGTCATAATGTGTTGAGTAAAGGTATTTTCTTTTCTTTTAGTATTGATTTCTAAATTATTTTAGTTAGAAAGTGTGTGAAGTAGACGGAGGTTTGGGGTAGAGATGGGAAGGACAGAGTTTGTTTCTTCCTTAAAATTAATAATTTATGTTAAATCGTTTATTTGTATTTGTACTTGGAAGCATGAAATAGAACACAGTTCAGCAAAATCAGTTGAATCTACAACTTTCATTCCATTCCTTCAGTTTTTTTAAATTTCTATATCCACGGTTTCGGTCTTTATTGCTGATTGCACGGTGAATGTTCGAGAATTGTTTTTGTAAGTGCGAGATGAAAAGAAGCGAAGTAAAGTGCGAGATAAAACATTTTATTATAATTTTAAGTTTATTAATATTAGTAATTTCATTGATTATTATTTATTATTATCGATTAAAAAATTAAAATTTTTCATGACTGTTCTAAACTTATTCGATTTCGTGCTGCTAGCCACATGGTAAATGAAACTGAAATATGAAAGTAAGGAAACTGATGTTTGACCTTTTTGGATATTCTATAATATATTTTATGGTTCCCTCTGTCTGAAGCACATTGTTAGAAACGCTGAAAATTTAATTCCAGTTTGAAGATATTATCACTTTTAAAACAAAGGTTTAAAATTATGATTCTGGAGATTGCTACTTTTTGGAGTCCTTTTATTACATTTTCTTATTGATTGATTGATTTTTTCGTATTTCCGGGCGCGTCAACTGCTTTGGTCATTATTCCCGTTGGTGTAGTGCATGTTTTGTTTCTCGGAAGATGGTGGTGGTCTTCCCCGCTGCATGGCGAGATCCGGCGCCGACCTACCGTCGGCTAGTGGGGTTTCCGCCTAACCAGGGCTCTCCCACCAGCGGGGCACCGCCACAGCCGGGACAAAACCTAAGCTCCCGACCGGTCTTCCGGAATATGTGGTAGTGTAGTGCATGTTAGTGTAAGTGTGTGTGTGTAAGGGGAAAGGATAGGACATGGAAGAGGAAGGACAGATCGCCAGCGGTCCGTGGCCCGTTTCTTAGGGCATTGCTTGGGCATTCGCCTGATGTTGATCGGAGAAACCACGGAAAACTATCGATGGCTTCCCGGTCAGAGGCGCTGCAGTGACATCAGTTGATGCACGGAGCTACCGCTCCCGGTAAAAGGTACTATATGTAATTTGTCTAAAGCATTACTGAAAGTAAACTGAATTTAAGTATTACCTTTGCCTTTAATAATCGCCAATGAAAATTCACAAGCCTGTTACAAATACTACTCGTGACAGAGATACGGCTGCCAAATACTAAGAAATATAAATTTCACAAATATAAACAAACTCATGGCCAAAACATATGAAGTATTTGCTTGTTTGATTTCTTCCTCGGTTTTTTAATTTAATTGAATGAAACATTTTAGCTAAAGTAAGTTCACTAACGAAAAGCAGAAATCATCGGAAACTTCCTTTCCCTAATATAGATGCAGTAAGTAAACATTTCTGTACTCCGTAAAAAAGTATCATTAATTGCTATATTAATATTCTCCAAATTGCCTATTCTTTTAATGAAATCTTTTACAATTTACGCACGAGGATGCGTTGGATTTTCTGAAACGACAATTACTTGTAAAATAAAAAATGGACATTATTTCTTAATATTATCCAATAATTACATTCGTCTAATCAATGAGATTAGACGAAGTTATATTAACTAAATGTATGTTTCTAAGAGACCATGTATGAGGAAGTGGGAAAGATAATGTTTAGAATGCAGGATTATTAACTTATTTATTCTTTACTTATTTTAAAAAAATGGATAGTAACGTATTGCTGTTTCAAAACTGAAAGAAAGAAAAGTTGTAAGAATGTAAAAAATTCTTTGATGAAAATAAAATGAAAACTGTCAAGTTAACTTTAGAATAAATATGTTATACTCTTATAGCCAAGTCATTAACTTGAAAGATATTAATGCTTAGTATGAGAACAGAAAGTGCAAGACAATACTGATGAAAAAACAATAATTAAAGTACCAAAGTTAGCAAAGTTTTCGCTGATGAACCAAAAGCTTTTGTTCAAATTTGGATAAATAATACTCATATTTTTATTTGTGTAAATCCTGAAATTCATATCTCCAAATATTTGCACCTTTCACGAAACTTCGATGTTAAATGTTCAAACTATCCGACGCTGTTAGTAGGGAAAACTGAAGCTCTTGTTGTTTAATGCACGTTTTGTTTTGTGAATGCTTATTGAAGAGAAGGTAGACATTCAATGTTAATGTTTCTTCTTGAAAACTGCGAATAAGTAGAGGTAATTATGCTGAACAATTGCTTTTCTTAAGGCTCACTTCAATCTTGCACACAATGTGTCTCAACTCTCTTGTCTAATGAGACACCACTTTAGAAATATTTTCTTGTGAACTTATGTGGTTTAAGAAAAGAGAAAATTATAAATGTTGAGAAATAACGTTCTCCAAATTTATGAATATATTCCTTGTTTTGGATGGCAAAACTGGAGGAGGGATTGTATTATAAATGAATTTGAAAATACAGAAATGATTTCATTCTTCCAATCACCCAATATTCTCTAAAATAAGACATTATAAATATCATTATTATTTACAAGTAAACATAAAAAACACAAATATCACACAATTTTAAGGATCAAATGTACCGATTTTTACTCATAAAGATAAAGTGCTTATCGCATTCTACACTTTACCAATTTTGTACTTATGCCTGATGCCCGATGGAGTTGACTAATCAATTAAATACCATCTAATTTATTCAGACATTAATACAAATTTTAAGGATCCTTCGGTTAGTTATATAATTAATTCCAGAAAACTGCAAAGTTTCGAGAAACCGGAAGGTGTATCTCTTAAAGAACTTCCGCATTCTAGAAAACGACGAAGTTTTTTGTTACATTGGAATCAGGCGTCGAACTCTTAGAAGTTTCTCACTCCGCTTCAGAGAAAACGAGCATCGGCCTGTTTCGGCTTAACTGAGCCATTTGATGAGATGAAGGGGAGAAAGGGAAAACAAATGCAGGTATCGTGTTACTAACGACCCAAGAATGAAAGGGTTCTGTTACGTCAAATAATGTCTCTTCAAAGTTAATTGTTTACATTAAATCCTGAGAAGATGAAATGCTAAGAAATTATGTTATATTCATTTCGTTTGCTGACAAAAGTGGGGTAATTACTTTAACAATTTTAACAAGTCGGCACGAATTAGCAAAAACCTCGTGTAAAGGTAAGACGATCTTAAATATGAAAACTATTTTAAGCGCTAAAAATTCTATATTCAGTTTTATTAAACAATGAAAGGACATTAGCGACTGCGACAATTTATTTGGAAAGTGATTCTTAAGTTACTATTAAAAATTTGCGCACACATTTGTAATAATCATATCCCAAAGAACATACATACTATTTAATAAATTATCCTTGAGTTGTGCGAGTCCTTCGAACAGTAAGTGTTTGCATTAAATTCCTGTAATATACGTAATAACTTTTCTATTCAAGTGACAAGATCAATAGCTGCTGCTATTATTATTATTATTATTATTATTATTATTATTATTATTATTATTATTATCGTTATTATTATTATCATTATTTTTAATGTCGTGTTTTAATAATATCGCTGTGTATTTTGTTAACTGATATTACCGAAGGGAGAAAATTCTAGTTTAGTGATTTGATGTAAGGAATATCAGTACGAGCTTCCTAAAGTAAGTAGTAAATTTAATATAGGTAATTATGCAAGTTATTGATGAAACTTTGGCAATTTATTCTGTTTCTGTGTGTGAACTTGTTTGTAGTAGTACTTGTAATTGGTACAGAATGTACTAAATAGGCCATGTAACAGAATAACCTCTCAAACTATTTCCTTAATGATCTGTTTCAAATATCCTCTTTTCGAAACTGACAAACAAATTGCCGTTTTATGTAGTGAAAAATGACAACCCTACTCATGAAATTAATACCTATTACATTTAACAATAAATGTGGTATGTCCAAGTAAAGATAATGTATCTAAACAGTATCACTTTTTATCCGATTTTTCTTATATCTTCGCTTTTCTATCCAATCATACGCACATCATATCAGGCGGTGAGCACACTGAAACATAGATGTTCATTAATATAATAATAATGTTTAGCATATTTTGGCGCATTTATTCTGAATGTAATTTAGTTCGCGAAATAGTCTTATTAAATACCACTTGCGGTATTACCATTGATTAAGTACATAATAATAATAATAATTGTGGACCAAGAGATTGTGAAGTGATTCTGATGCAGCATCAACATAAAAGTTAAAAATATAGATGCCATCTTAAGCAATCTTATAAAAAATAATATCATTTTGTAATATAATTGTATTGTTCTGGAATGTTATTAATGAACAACTTTATTTTAGTTTAATTCTTGAAAAAAGTACTTTTTTCATCGCCAATAACCAAGAAATTGAAAAGCGATCTAAAATAAAATTTAAAAAAGTACTTTTTATTTTATGCATTCGTTAATAACAACATTCTAAGTAACACAAATACTTCATAGCTCGCAGGAAATTGATTTGTACTTAATTAGGAGAAGAAGGGGAGGAGGATGTAATTTACTTCACCACAAAGTTCTGTACTAATTTTTCAAATGGTCAATTTTCTTCAGGTGAATCATTTGAGATTGAAACATTTCCAGAAGAAATAAAAGAAAGTAATTCACGAACGGCAGCACGAGAAAAATTCTCTGTTATCGACCCTTCCAGAGACTTCTCTTGACACAAAAATCCTTTGCAAGCACGATGCGTACTGCGTGAAGACTCAATAAATCGCGGGGCTTTTGAGAGGCGTATAAAAAGAAACGTCAGGGAAACTTTTAAGCGATGTTGCTCGTTTTTTCATGGAAATAACATTTCATCTTTTAATAGCAGGCTCTGCCGAGTTTTCCACTCGTCTCCCTCCGGGCGCAGGTAGCAGAAATACCACTTTCTCGCTTCACCTCAAAGACCTCTATCCTCTGCCTCAAATCCCCCATCAGTCCTCGTCTCCGGGCCACTGCGCGCGCCAAATCCTAGGAGGGGCCGCATCGCCTGACTGTCGACTTCGGCGCACACACGTCCGCCTGGCTTCCGGCCTGCGCTCACGTCGCGGCCCAAGGAGCGAGGCCAGGAGCAATAGGCACGAGCCGGGTTGGAGTGGAGCGGGGAGGAAAAGCCGGGGAGGTGCGGGGTGGGGAGAGCGGGGTCGGAGGGGTCCGGGAGGGGAGAACTGGTGGTGAGTGCCAGGACGGGAAGGGCCAGTCGCGGAGAGGCGGGGCGGGAAAGGCAGGGCGTGGGTAGCCGGGACGGGAAGAGCCGGGGGAAAGACGGAGCGGCAAGGCGGGCGGGCGGGAAGGCGGGGCGGGGAAGGCGGGCGAGGGAAGGCGGGCGGGGAAAGCGGGCGGGAGGGCGGGCGGGGATGGGGGGGAATGCGGGCGGGAATGCGGGCGGGAAGGCGGGGCGGGAAGGCGGGCGGGGCCGGGAGGGCGGGCGGGGAGGGGCGGGGAATGACGGGCGGGAAGCGGAGCGGGGAAGGCGGGCCGGGAAGGCGGGCGGGAAGCGGGCGGGAAGGCGGGCGGGGTGGCAGGGCAGGGCGGGCGGGAAGCGGGCGGGAAGGCGGGCAGAAGGCGAGGCGGGAAGGCGGGGCGGGAAAGGCGGGCGGGGAAAGGCAGGGCGGGGGGAAAGGCGGGCGGAAAGGCGGGCGGAAAGGCGGGCGGGAAAGGCGGGCGGGAAAGGCGGGCGGGAAAGGCCGGGCGGGAAAGGCGGCGGGAAAGGCGGGCGGGAAAGGCGGGCGGGAAAGGCGGGCAGGGAAGGCCGGGCGGAAAGGTCGAGCATGGGAGAGCTGGGCGGGAAAGGCGGGGAACGGGGAAGGGGGCAGGAGGTCGCAGGACCGGGGCGGGAGGCGGCGGAAGGGTAGGGGAACTGAGTGAGAGGGGATGTGAAGGGTGGGGGAAGGGAAGGGCGGAACGGAAATGACATGGAGGGAGGGGAAAGGGCGGGAATGAAGGGGAAATGGCGGGGAGGGTGTAACGTCCACGTTATCTTGCCTTATTAACTGGCCGTTACAACTTTGTATATCCATACAACATCCTTTTTTTATGTTGTATCTTTATCATGTTGTTTATTATATTCTTTGAAGTTCTTCACTTTCAGATATCATATGAGATAGATTCTTTCTTTTAAAATAACAATTTATTTCACCTTTCAGAGGTTACATACAATTCATTCAATTTCAACTTTTGATCAACATCGTTTTCGTCTTTCAATCTCTCAACCTTTTTTTATATCATATCAATACTTTCTGTTACTATCGTAACCTTTAACAATGTTTCCAATATTTGTTTACATCTCATGTTAACTTTGGCAAATCCGCCAACGAAGTTGAAACGTTACAAGGGATAGAAAAAGGCAGGAAGGGGAGGGGAGAGGCGGGTCGAGGACAACGGATGGTGGAGTGGGATGGAGACGGGCAGGGTGAGCAAAGACGGAGCAGGCTGAGCCTGACGGGCTGATGGTGAAGCGCAGGGACGAGAGACGGCTCAAGGCGGCGGAAATGGTGCGCATTAGGCGCTGGTAATGTGACGGACGCGATGGAGTGAGGTTGGGAATCCTTTTGGCCGTGGCGGCAACCGAATGAGGGAACTTGATGACTGAAAGGACGAATGGGTGCGGAAGAGTGTGCGTGAGGGTGGATGCAGAGTCAGATGGATGAGGGGTTGATTCGAGAGAAAAGAAACGAGTTCACAGCGGGTGTAACGTTTGAGGACAAGGGTGGAGAAAGTGGGAATGACACAAAGAGCGCATTGAGGCAATGGAAATTGCATATTAGGAGCTGGAAATATGGCGGACGCGTTAAAATGGAGAATGGTGTCGGAGAAGTTTTGGAGTGCGAGAAAATGAAGGACACATTGCGATGGGGGATGGAATTACTGTGTATTTGGCCGAGTTCAAGTATGAGTATTCTAGGTAATTTTCAGAGGATTTTGTTCGCCACACGATTGGAGTGATTTCAAGGGAGTTGGATTGCAACTTTTGCGAATATAGGTTTTGCGGATGTAATTGTCGGGATCAATGCAGATATCAGAGACGAAGGGAGGCGGGATTATTGAAGAAATATAGAGAAGCTGGCGGAAAGGGGGCGGCCGAGTCGCGGGAATCTAGGAAGAATAAGTGCAGGAAAGGAGGAACGGACAATATCAAGGTTGTCCATAGTGTATAGGGCAATGTGCGGACGGCATTTAAAGAGACACCCTACGCGATGAAAATGGTGCACGTTAGGACCTGGTAATGTGACGGACGCGCTAAATCGGTGTTGAGTAAACACCGTAAGCCGCAAATAACTAGAGGAGTTGGAGGCTTTCGGCCATAAGAACTGGAGGAGGAGGCACGGCTGATGTGGAGAAATGGTTTAGGTGTGATAATTTCAGGATGGGCGGAAAGCAATTTGGAACGGGAGATTGCGAGATTAACAAGCGCCGGTAGAGGCAAAGTCGAAAGAATGACTTCAGTGAGGACCTTGGAAACCGAAAATACTGTTAGCGGGAATGTGACAGACGCGTTACAGCATAGGCGTCTGTCACTCGTGTCGGAAATATCACTACAGAGAGCTGGATCTAAAGAAGGAACCTGAGGGGGGAGTGACAAGGGTAATTGTAAGTGTTTTTTAGGATGATGAGCGAACTGCCGGAAATTTTAAACGGGCAATAGCATCGGCCAAGTAGGTACGACTTGTCGGGACGTTTTAAGGTAACTCAAATTACGCTCGTTAGATATTTGTATTGTGAGACAAATAATCTTGAACCAGATTGGAGTATCTTCAGGTAGCGGGAACTAAGGGAACACGATTGAGATGCAGATTTAGAGCAATGGCAAAGTCGATTTTAGTGGATGGATAGAAAAAGACAAAGTTGAAACGAACAATAGCGTGATCGGGGGGGGGGGCATAATGTAGTATCCAAACAAAAGGCAATAATTCATAAAACGATTTTTATTCAAGACCAGGTACAACTGCTGAAGTTCCGTATCACCAGAAGAATGTTCCAAAAGAGAAGCAGTGTTATCGTTGTCCAGAAGAAGTCCCAAAATCAGTCGAGTCGTCAAATATCCACAAGAGAGTTCCAATTTCGTTACACAGGTCGTCGTCGTAGCTGATCTCCACTCTTCACTATCCAAGTCGCTCGCCAGGATCAAGTCACTAACACCGACGCACGCTATCTGCCCTGGCGTCGGGTCGGAGCCCTCTTTATAGCCCGCTAGGGCTAGCGGCCCGCCGACTAGCTGCGGAGTAGGGCGGTGGCGAGTCCCTACCCGCTTGCTCGGGCGTGACGGCCGCGCGCGGACAGACCAAACCGGCTCGCACCGGTCGCCTTCCTCTCCCGCCAGGGGCGGTAACGCCCCGCTGACGTCACTCGGCGACGGCTCCTTCAAATGCGTGCGGGCTGTCACGACACGTAAGAAACAAAGTAGGGCGTACAACTCACTGGTAGCCTAACGGCGTCAGCCATGGTGCACATTTGTATTCTAACATAAATAGATCTAGAATTGTAACATCGTCCGAAAAGATCCGCTGATAACGGGAAGGAGCAAACAAGAATAGGATGACCGAGAGACGTGGCTCAGGGCATCAACTGATGGTACTGCAGTGCCTTCTGACTGCAAGATCCTAGGTTCGAGTCTGGATGGTGTCAGGATTTTCGACATTAGCTCCATAGCTAGGTCGAAATCAGCCGTTATATGGAGGAGAGTTCTAGCGGTCGACTGCTCTGATCGATAATTTTCTGTGGTTTCTTTGATCCGGAGCAGAATCCTAACAAACGGACCACGAACCGCGCGAGATCTTTCCTTCCTCTTCCTTGACCTATCCTAGTCCTTACTTACACACACACACACACACCTACATGCACTACACTATCACATATGTCGGAAGACCGGTCGGGAGTTTAGAGCTCGTCCCGGGTTGGGCGGTGCCCCTCTGATGGGAGGTACCGGGTTGAGAGAAAACCCCTTTTGCCGTCGGTAGGTCTGCGTCGCATCTGACTATCCCGCGGGGGAAGATAACCGCACACATCTCGAGGAAATCACACGCACTTCACGTACGGGACTAATGTCCTAGCAATTGACGCGCCCGTAATTACTGATCAATCTCTCAATCAAACGAATGGGATGAGGGTACATGAGATGATTATAGAAACCGTGATTGAATGTGTGGTTAGTGGCTTGAATGGGAAGGTAAAGGCGAATGATGGAGGTTCAATGAAGGTGTCAGAGACAATTTCGGGGCACATTAGACGTTGGTAACGCGTCAGACATGTTGGAGTTTTGTGGCAAACATTTGCAAAAGCAAAGTGAACTGGAAGAAGCAAACCGAAATGGTGAAAACGTGATTTTAGGATCAGGAGTGATGTTGCAGTGAGTACAACGCACGCGGATGTAGTAAAGGGCGATAATGTAAACAGGGAAGCGTCAAGGGGAGATGGGATTCTCAAGGCAAGTTTAATGGTGGCCGTTAAACGCTGGTAATGTGAAAGAGGCCCTTAAATGTCAGGAACCTGCAAGCAGGTGGATGTGGCAGAGACAATACGGTAGGCACGGTGCCGGAAAGTTTTAACGAACGAAACCGCGAGGGAGCTACAGTACAGTAGCACAAACTTTGCGAAGCTGTGAACTGAGTGGTGAGTTAATTGTAGAGCGAGGGAGATGCAGAGGCCGAATGTAGTGGGTGGTGTGAATATCTTCAGGCCGACGGCTGTTGTGGATCGTTAAATGCGGTATAAGTTAAGCCCAAAAGTGTGAGCACAGCTGCGTCCGCTCTGACACAGGCCTTGAGATATGGGAGCTATTATGGAGCTAGAATGGAGAGGTAATATGGTGCAGGAGAGAACAAGGGTACCTGGTCATAGTTTATAGAGCAATGCAGATGAGCTCGACTCTCGGATCGTATGATTAAAGCCGAGAGTATGAAAGAATCAAAGATGTGATAAGTGATATTTTTTGTTTCTCAGTAATGTCAGTTAATTTAAAAAATAGGAAGATGCTCATGTCTTTTTTGACTCTTTCGTGATTGAGTGCAAAGTAATTTATTTGTTTCTCAATAATGTCAGGTATTTAAAAATAATAATAGACGTGCACAGCTTTATTCGAACTTTAATTATATTGAGATTAAAAAATCCACCTTTGCTGTCGGGCTCAAAGCTATTCACACCCACATCTCTCCATTCAATCTCTAAGTTTTTTATTTCTCTGCATTACTATCACTCCTTCATAAGCGGCTATGGACGTTTTGTATTTTATTCTAACAGTCATATCGCATCTGGTACTCGTTTTTCCTTACAGCAAGTCCCGACTGCGCGCCCACATCTTTCTGGAGAGCCAAATCTTCCTTAGCGGGAGAGAACGGGAAACCCAGGGAGTGGCGGAGCAGGGAGGAAGGACTGCAGGGGATTGGGAGGGCCCAGCTAATGTACAAGCCAGATGCTGCGAAGAGCAGTGCCATGGCAACCGGCCCGGAACTACGCCTGGGTGCAGGGCAACCGTAGGTCATCGACCGCCGTACGAGGCGCGAGGGCGGCTGCTGCGGCACGGGGGCGCGCCCACCTGGAAGCCCTGCGCGGTCGCCCCCCCGCCCCCACCCGCTCCACGCCACGCCCCCTCTCCGCCACGCCGGCGCCGCGTGACCGGGCGGCGGTGCGTCCCTGGGGGCTCTTTTGTCTCGCCGCGAGTCTTCTGAATATCGAGCGCCGGTGGCAGAGCAGGCGATGGTGGCGGCGGTGTCAGGGGAAGTTGGTGGTAGGGTCGGCGCTGTCAAACTTGTTTAGGTGACTTAACATAGGCATTAATAGAATTCACTGCAATGCTTCTGACCTAGGTTCGAGTCCGGGCGGTGGCAGGATTTTGGACACTGGCGAGGTCGAGTTCAGTCTCTGTCTGGAGGAGAATTGTAGTGGCCGGCTGCTCTGATCGATAGTTTTCCGTGTTTTTTTTTTCGATCAACACCAGAGGAATGTTGGAGCAGTACTCGGGCCACGGAACGCACGCGATCACTCCTTCCTCTTCCTTGACCTAACCTAACCCCTTAAATCCACACACCTACACGCACACATACACCTCCCTGAATCGCAGCTCGTGCCCATAGGATCGCCTGTTCTCTCGGCGGACATTCGCTCACTGTTGTCACGACTGCACAAACGCGGGAACGACGATTTGTATCGTGAAAGGCATGGAACTTCCATATTTTTTTTTCTCTAACTTCCTGTGCGACACAGCAGCTAATTATTTCATTGCATATCGAAATAGTCAATATTTATCTATAGAAAAAAAGGAGGCCAGATTTCGACCTGAACCTACTGAAATGTCCCTTGTAATTATTGACTGCCCGGCAGGGAAATAAACCTGGATCTCATGGAATATACCTAGATATCGTATCACTTGCTACCGAGTTAGGCAATTCTCCAAAAGGATTCTTAGGAAACCAAACCTTGTTAATTATACAAGTTCTTTTACAATGTCTCAGTTGCTGTCTGAAGTAGAAATTCTAGAAGAATTCTTAGAGGATTATCAGGAACATTTATTTTTATTTTTCACAAAAGTCTGTAACTTTTGCGATCACCTAGGTTCTTGTAGTTATTTTTTCTAGAGCTTTTATCCAGCCGACTGTCGGTTACTCTTTACGTCCCGATTGGAACCTATATTCAACCGTACACTATACACTAGGGACTTCTGTGATCTGGGGTCAGTGTGAGGCCCTCCGTAACAACACATACTTTAGTACTTTAGAGACAAGGGACAAGGATTGGGCAAAATACTTTAAATTTAGTATTTAAATTATTCGATAAAATACTTCGTAAATAAGTATTTATTAAAATTAAATTTTAAAAAATACGTATAATATAATCAAATTAATTATTTTAATTGTCAATTACAGTAAATCACGAATTGATAGACATAAATTTCTGGACAATAACTTGTAAGCCAAACTTAAATAGGCGGAATTTCCTTTTAAAGGGATCACTTTTTTAAACAAATCATCAGACAATAAACCCCTATTTGGCGACTGTTTAAATCCTGCAAAGGTAAACTGTCGTTCAACTGGCGCGGATGAACGTAAACTAGGCAGGCAAATAGGCACTTAAAAGTTAAAATTACTGGCAGGGAAATAGGCATTGTAGTTGACAATAGGCAGGCACTTGTGAAGTAAAAACTTAAAAGTAGACAGAGAAATGGGCATTATAGTGGAATAATATTAAAATTTACGTATAATAGTACTACATAAAATATGAACACAATTCTCTAAAATGAAATCGAATCAAAACATAGTGCGGAGTGAGATAATTTTTCCTAAGAGTTGACTCGTGTGGAATTTTATATTTTGTTGGTTAAACTGATTAAATGTTGGATTTTGAAGTTTTCAAAATGGAAATTCTTGTCTTCAGCTTTCGACTGCACTTGCTGAAGAAAGTTTGAGTAGTTTTATAATTTTTCTAATTTTTTGCACGAGTTGCAGTGTTTTTATGTTCTAAGAAATAATTTTGCACAGTTTTCCACCTTTTCACAACACTGGCGAAAAAATCCGTTCCGGTCCGCTTTGAATCTTCTCCATAAATCCGCTCTTTTAGCAATGTACTTCTTGAAACTTTCTCTTTTGACATTGTTGCAAGCATGCGTAACAGGAACAGCAAACTTACTGATCTGGCAATTCAAAACCAATACAAAATTATCGAAGAAAACACCTCCTATCATCTACCTTCTAAAGCGAAAGATCCCGAGGGCTATTTTTGAATAGAGTTGATCTTGATAAGGAACAGATAGCTCACTAATCATTGCAAAGATCGGACAGACGAGAACAATTTCCTGTTTTCTGGAGCGCCCTGACGGACTCCGGCGAAGTAGATAAGGTAACCCGCACGGTGTTGAAGTCTCTCATACGTATCTAAACTGTGTCCCTGCTCGACGCATATCAGGCAAAACACACATAGGACATAGAGTTTCTCGATCGGAGGACGCCCTGGCAGATTTTACACGGTTGTTACTTGTTTAGTAAAAAATACCCATCTGTGATTTCTCAAAAAATGATTCTAGAAAACAAAATATACTGATCAAAAAACATGGAAAATGCTAAAAATTCAATGTAGGCGCTTAGAGGCTCTTGACGCTCGGTTGGGCAATTATCTCTATAATAGACATTATATAAAACCTTCCCAAAAGCCACTTCTGAGATGAACATTGGTAATGGGGGTATGTTGTCTATAATACATTCAAAGAAATAAAGTAGGAAAAAAAGGCCTTGTCCGAACTCTACTTATAAGAAATAAATGAATTTTTTGCTGTCGGATAATTGTCCAGCATTTAATTGATTTAGATTTATAATTTAAAAATAAAAATAAAAATTCAACAGCTGAAAGCAGTTTTTATTTCCAATGAGGTCAGAACAGAATCCAACAAAAATAAAATCTTCTTTGTCTTCTTCTGTATTTGAAGTACTTTAAGTATTTCCTTTTTTAAATACACCTATTTTATGTATTTAAATATATCTCTAAAATACATGCCAAAAAAACTTAAAATATAGTTTTTCAAATACAAAATGTAATTAAAATACTAGTATTTAAATACTGTCCGACGCTGCAAGGGCCAACCATACCCTGCACGTGACTGGAACCCGCGACCCTTCTGAGCGCGGCACAGAGTCTGTATAAGCTCTAAACCACCGCGGCCATCGAAGACGGCCTAGTGAGATATAATTATTATAAATAATGTTTGAGCTGTTTAAAGAGCAGACTGCCCCAACCTGCCTCGGCGATCGAAGACGGCCTAGTGAGATATAGTTAATATAACTAATGTTTGAGCTGTTTAAAGAACTGACTGCCCCAACCGCAAGTACGTAATTGTCATAACAAGTGTGAAAAATTGATGAAAAACTTTTGCCGGAAGTTTCATGCTCTAGATGGAAGGACTTCTCGGAGCAATGAAAATATTATGCAGCGATAAAGTTGGAGACCACTTCGCATATTAATTACCGCCAAAACTATTGTTTGCTTTGTATTTAGAATTATAAGTAGCGGTGGAATATATAAATTTGTATATTTTATACTGTATTACTAAACGAAATATACAAAATATAAGTAAAAGTCTGTGGATTCTACGTAGGTATTGCTTTGGAAGAAACAGCAAGTGCCCTTCACTCAGAGTAGCACGTGCTTTTCGCGTTAGCACTGTTAATACTGCTCCCCACATACACACTGACCAGTCAAGAAGCAAGGCATTTTAATCAAACAACAGCAAGAACAGGTTTCTTCTGATCGGTCGTCTTTGTAAAATAGGGTAAATACTGGGAAATAAACAAAAATAGCTTTAAACCAAAATACATCTTGTTTAAACCAGTCGCAACACGTTCGATGGATTATTATTTTAAAAATTCTAATCTTAATTTTAGAAGTCGGTACTTGACCAATAGACATAGCTTTAAACACAATTTATTGGGCCTGTAGTCTTCAAGCGATTTTCCAGAATTGTAGGATAATCATATCTAACGCACTTCTTATACTCGCATTCTGCTTTCCAGCGTTTGCTCAATTTTCTCGATAAACCTTGCACATTTGTTTCTAACCCTGTCAGTGACCACGCTATGGTACTCTTCTGAACGACTTACTCGCGGCTTGACGCAACTTGCGGTGCGACAGCCACAGATTAGCATTCAAAGTTTTGACTATCGTTTTGACGTATCGTAAATATATGGAATGAGTCCCAAAACACTTAGAAAACACACATTACAAAAACTGATATAAAAAGGAAGTTTTAAAATTCTTCAGTGAAGGTCGCATAAAAAATACGATTAGCGAGAACTATGAAATTAATTACAATACAAATAACCATTATACTTGAAATGTATAGAACTACAAATATGACAATAACACAGCAACAAATGTTTGCAAGTCGATCCGGGTGGCCGAGATCGCTAAGGCAGTAGTGCTGTGTCAATCTCAGCCCGAAAGATCGCCGGTTGGAGCCCGGGCATGGTTGTATTTCTGTTAGTTCTTTCACCCTCATCATCACCGTTCGTTCAGGATACAGATACCCTGATGTTAAACCAATAGTGGTCGCTAATGACCTCGTAGTTAATGCGACCTTAAATAATAATAATAATAATAATAATAAACTTTTCAAGAATTAATTGCAAAAAATGAAAACGGGAGTTGTAAGATCCTCATTACATCATTATAGTGATTATTTTTATAGTTCGTTGTTTGTATTTATGGTTAATTCTTTCTTCTAAATATATTTGTTGAGTCAGTTATTTATTTTGTGGTACTATACTTTTATAATTTATGTGCAAGTTGTTTTATATATTAATATTATGTGTTTCATATTATAAAACAGTAAACACTATAATAAAGAGTGATATCGATGAAGGTTTTAAAAAACTAAAGGTACCATAGTTGTGATATAGAGATTTGTAGTGTTAATAACTCTTACTATTGCATAAACGTTTTTGAAAAGTTTTCTCCTACACTCTTGTAATAGGTTAAAAATCGGCAAAACACTCTCGACGATCAGTTGTTTTAAGATGACCGATAATTAAAGAAAATGAAAAAATGCTGCAAAAGGGAAATCAACATGAACCGACGAGGAAATTCGTTGCCCAGAAGGGAAATAAATAGCTGCGATATTCAGGGACCAGCTAAGTGCTTTAGGAAACAATTTAAAGGTGTTCTTCCCTTTTTTTACATTTTCTTGCAAACCTCTTTATTCACGGTAATCTACTTATCACTCAGGAGAACGGGCATAACATTTTGTGTCCATGTCAATAAGAGATCGCTCATGAATTTGCAACATGAGCGTGGAAGTGAACACCAACGTAAGTGCAAAAACGATGACACACGATGAGCGTTCGCGGTTGACCACAATTAAGAGCGTTCGGCTCGGCCCCTCTATGTGTTGTTGCCGCAGCCAGTCAATCAGATCGCGCGGGTTCGGATAAACAGTTACACGTTGAACACGAGCGCTTTATGTGGATATGTTTGCCTCTCAAAGCTTGCCGGTCGTATTTCCCCTGGTAACCTCCATCCTCAAAACTCGTTTGCGGCGAGTTGTCTGCCAACGCCTACCAAGTAAACAGACAACACTGCGCGTGATCAATCTCATTAGTTAATTTGAGAGGCACAAAATGCTGATATTTGCATCCATCCGTGGAGAGCTCCGGCCCGAGTTAACTTAGCGAGTCGTGCAAATTGTATGTGGCACAAAAGCAGAGCGATTTCGCAAACATTTGAATTGCCATTTACGGAAACATCTGGGAAAGAAACTAGGACCACGAGGAAACAACATACTAATTGGATGCCAGTTACATTGCTTTTGATGTAATTACAGATACCTCTTGTAATGCTGAAGATAAATTAAGTTGCTACAAATTTTTACAATTATTAATAATAAAAGTGGTTGGATTTCATAATTTTCATGGCAGATTTTGCTGAGAGACTCATAGACTTAATAATGAATAGAGTTAATAAATGTTCTGTTGAAGAGAATTTGATAAGACAACGTAACTTTAGTCTGTTATTACCAGCCTACTTCTTTCAACTATTCTTAGTTTTGTTTGTAGCACAGCATTTGCTGCAAAGAAGCATTTGCAGTCGCAATTGTTAGTAATACTGAGGTTGAATGTCTTAATTTTCGTGGTAGATTTTGCTTAGAGACTCAAAACAATAATAATAAATAGAGTTAATAAATGTGTTGTAGAGGATTTGATAAGAAGGCATTAAACTTTATCAATCAACCGACTTCTTTTAACTCTCCGTAATTTTGTTTATAGTACAGTAATAAAAAGAACCTAAAACAATGACCAGGTCGCAAAGAATCGCTTGCAGTTTGCCACTGACAGACTCGAGAAGAAAGGCACATTTCTTTGCCGACTTCACTGTAGAGGCGAGCGGCGTCTCGCGGGCGGAGAGGCGGCGGCGGCGGCGACTCGTTCGTTTAGCGCCTGGGGGCGGTGACGGATACAGGGAAGAGATCGGGAGAGAGGTGCCGAGGTCGAGGGTGGTGGAGGAGTGGCGGAGTCGGGTAGAGAGGGGAAGGGCGACGAGTCGGGTAGTGCGGGGATGGGGACGGGGGGGAGGCTTGCGGAGATAGGGGAGGGCAGGGGGGGGAAGCGGAGATGATATAGGACGGAAAGCCGGGCAGGGACAGAAGGCGGGAGAAGGGGGAAGGTGACGGAGACAGGGAAGAGACTGGGGGAAGAATGATGTGGACAGCGTCGAGAGCAGGAAGAGGTGACAAAAGGAGAGCGGGAGAGAGGTGGCGGAATCGAGGGGGGGGCGTGACCGGAGGGGAGGGGGGAGACGAGAGCGGGAAAGGGGTGACGGACACTAGAGCGGAAGAATGGTGATGGAGACGAGAACGGGAGACTCGAGAGCGGAGAGGGGTGACGTAGACCAGAGCGGGAAGTAGGGAGACGGCGACGAGAGCGGGAAGGGATGACAACGACGAGACCGGGGGGGGGGAGGGGACAGGGTGATGGGAATGATAATGGGATAAGGGGGGGGGGGACAAATCGCGCGCACGTCGGAACCGACACCGACGGCGTCGGCGAGGCGGGAAAAGGCGGCGGCGAGGCGGAGCGCGAAGCGGGGCGAGAGAGAGGAAGAGGGTGGGGGAGCGGCGGGGGGGGGCCCAGCGGCGCCGCCCCCGCCCCTGCTTCCGCCCTCGGCCCTGCCCTTGCCTCGCGCGCACCTGGTGCCTGCCCCTCCCACCCGCATCCTCAGCAACGCCCACACCGCACCCGACTTTACTTTCGTTTCGCCCGTGCCGACGATCTGGCCTTGTCTTCTCTCTCAGCCGCCCCACCCCATGTTCATGCTCCCATCACTAGCGCGTCCCCGAACGCACATGCGTCTACCCCGCCCCGCTCCACCCCTTCCCTATCCCTTGCCTGCACCTGATGCCTGCCCCTGCCACCCGCATCCTCAGCAACGCCCACACCGCACCCGACTTTACTTTCGTTTCGCCCGTGCCGACGATCTGGCCTTGTCTTCTCTCTCAGCCGCCCCCACCCCCCATGTTCTTGCTCCCATCACTTCAGCGCGTCCCCGAACGCACATGCGTCTACCCCTGCCCCCTCTCCACCCCTTCCCTATCCTTTGCCTCGCGCGCACCTGATGCCTGCCCCTCCCACCCGCATCCTCAGCAACGCCCATCCCGCACCTCACTTCACATTCGTTTTTTTCGTTCTCTCGCCCTTGCCCACGGCGTGTCTTTGTCTTTTCTCTCGGACACTCCCCCGCCCATGTTCTTGCTCCCACCACTTTATCGCATCTACGAGCGCACATGTGCGTCTACCCCACTCCCCTGCCCTTGCCTCTCGCGCACCTGATGCCTGCCTCCCACCCGCATCCTCAGCGGGCCAGCTCCGCCCACCCCGAACACAACTTCTCTTTCATTTTTTCGCTCTCTCCCTCTTGCTCACAATCTACCGTTGGATTCTCTCTCGGCCACCCCCTGCCCTATGTTCTTGCTCCCGTCACTACATCGCGTCCACAAGCGCCCATGTGCGTCTGCTCCCACACACAACCCCTCGCACTCCCACTCCTCTGCCTTTGACTCGCTCCGATGAGTGGTTCTCGTGATTTTCCTGATAACTTTCATGCGTATGACGGAGCAGTAAGCTACACAATGGGACATAGACCGCACGTAATATTACTTCCCTGCTCCCTTTCCCTTCTCCGGGCGCTAATAACCATAGCAAAGTGAACTAAAACTACATTCAAACCCTCTCTCACCTTCCTTCTCCTTTGCCTTTCCCTCACCTCCATCCAGCTCCCCATACCCATGTACACTCTTTCCTTCCTCGATCGAAGCCGTGAATTTTTAAGGGCGAAAAAATCCTTCGTTCCCCTTCCTTCGGAGGGGAAGTAAAGCCGGCTGTCCCAAGTAGTATTTTTACTACATGCAAAAGATCCTCAAGCCTAAATGAAGCCTCTAAGCTAAATTCAAATTACCTATTTCATCGCCCAAGTAATATCTCCTTTCTCCCCTAGTTGGTGAAAGGAGCGTAGCGAAATTTGCGCGGTCAGACGGAAGACCAGGCCTCGTGGACTGAGTCTCGCCTCGAAAAATAAGGCATCAATTCAATTCAATTCAACTTCACTCACCTTCCAAAAGTCACGCACGCACCTTCCTACAGCATCCTCAACGACCCAGCTTGTGTCCTAGGAGTTACAAACTTCTGCTTACTCAGTTAGTTCGTAAAACAATTAGCAGCAAGTTACCGATTATACAATAACTTGTTAGATTGGCTTCAGTTAATGAAAGTTGGAGAATACGAGTTCGTTAGACAATACAAAGGCGATTTTAAACGAGTTATGGAACAAAGGGACGTAAAATATGGAAATAAAATTTGCTGTTTTTACTTACTTGTAGGGAAACATGTTTAGAGTAACTAAACTGCATAAGACATAAACTGCATTATATTTCATTTAAATGATTTATTAATTCTCAAAATGTATTTACGTACAAAATTTATTTCCCATGATTTATTAAAATTGGATTTGTGCTTAAATCAGTTTTAATTAAAACCATATATCCTATGGTAATTGTTTCGTCACACACTAATTGTTGCATGTTAGTCCCTTATTATTAGCCGGGGATATACGCCCTGTTATTACTAGGCAACGAACGAAGGAATTTGGGACTTTATAGAATTTATGTAATCTGAAAACTGTTCTCCAATTGTCATTGAACTGAGTCACCTCTGCATCTTTCAATATAGTTATATATACAAGAAGGGATGTAATCAATCTTACGGTATTTATTGGCGCCTTGTTGCGGGGTGAGTTGGAAAGTACATTATACACTTAGAATTTTTTTCTCAAATGAATCATCTGTGTTAGGAGTAATGGTAGTTTTAGATAATTTTCATTCTAAATTTAACGCATTTACCTATGTATTATTAACACATAACCTGAACACATACGAAATAGAAAATGTCCCTCATATGCATTAACGAAGAAAACTATTTGCATGATTTACTCAATTTTTTAATGCTAATCTCTTATCGACATTTTCACGTACTTGTAATTTTTAAACAATTCAATCTGTTCCGTTAATAACTGAATAAAGGAAAAATTTAAAATTAGGTGTTTTACAATAAATGAATTCAAATTTATACTAAACCTGCAGACGGAAAATTCAACATACAGTTCTCAATCTATTTAACATTTATAAAAAATTATGCAGATGTGTCGTCTCTCTAAAAATTCATCCCATACAATGTTAGTAAAGGATTTTAATAGTAAGAAGCTAAAGAGAGAGATGATAAGTTTTTTTTTCGTGTATACAAAATTTCTGTGTATAGAGCGATATTAAATGTTATTTCTTTCCCGTATTTTTTTGGTAAATTACGAAATAAAGAATTGTGATGCAGATTAAATATTTTCTTCATCATCGGCAAGGAGCGAACCTGAAAGATGTAAAAAAATTGTACCACCGCATTGAAAAATTTTCAACGATGAAAGTGATAAGAAGGTAATATAGCATTTATTTACAATAAAGAGGAGCTTTCTAAATAAAATAAATAAATACATACCCGAAATTGGAGTCTACTGTCTAATACCACTTGCATACAGCAGTTGCCGTCTGTCCAATTTAGGTAATTTACACTAAGGAATGTATTATCACTCAGCAGCATGAATTCCGTATTCCACCTGTTACGTCATTGTCTGCCATACGTATCATTCCCAGAAACTGCACGTGTACATCATTGCCACAATCATTTATCTAACAGTCTCTTTTCATTTTCTCCCTAGAGAGACCATTATCCTCGCCGTGACCACTTCTATTATTCCATCCCGCATCCATCATATTCGCTGACGCCGCCACCGCTCCCACCCTCCTCGCAGTCTGGCCGCTCCTCTGCTGAGGTTTGCGGTTTTGCACCGCTCAGGTATAACTCGCACTCTCACACACGCGCCTGTGAGCGCGACTGCGAGGGCTGTGGGCGCCAGAGTCAATCATTCACACCTCGTCCTTTGAGGCGGGCCTTTCATCTCGCCTGTGTCTCTCTGCCGGCCTGCCCTGTTCCCGCGACGCGTCCCCGGCCACCCCGTCGCCCCAAACCCAGCCCCGCCCCCCACATCTCGCACCATCGCCGCTCAGCTCCGCTTGGGCAGAAGTAGCACTGGGCACGTTGGCGGCAGTTTGTGGTGGCGACGGCGGTGGTAAGGGTCGAAGTGGCTACAGAGGCAGAATGGTGGGGAAATCACTGGAGCCGGAGGGAAGGGAGGCTGACGATGAGGGTGGCGGCAAGGGAGACGGCAGGAGCGACAGAGTGTGACGGCGAGGGTGTCGGCAAGGGTGACAGCGAGGGCGAGGGGGAGGCGGGCGAGGGCGAGGGCGAGGGCGAGGGCGAGGGCGAGGGCGGGGCGGGCGGGGGCGGGACAGCGGCGGTGGCGTCGCCTTGGCCCTTGTGTCGCGCTCGCCTGTATTCACGGCCTCGCTATTCAGCGTTATCGGCGAGCCCGGCGTCGCTCGCGCCTAGGCGAGCAGCGTCGCCGGCGCCCTCCCCTGCAACCCAACCCACGGTCCCGCGCCCCCCCGCTCCCGCCCCGCTCCCGCCCCGCTCCCGCCCCGCTCCCGCCCCGCTCCCGCCCCGCTCCCGCCCCGCTCCTGCCCCGCTCCTGCCCGCTCCCGCCCCGCTCCGCCCGCTCCAGCCCCGCTCCCACCCTGCTCCCTGCCCTGCTCCCTGCCCTCGCTCCCGCCCGCTCCCTGCCCTGCTCCGCCCGCTCCCTGCCCTGCTCCTGCCCTGCTCCGCCCGCTCCGCCCTGCTCCGCCCTGCTCCCGCCCCTGCTCCGCCCCTGCTCCCGCCCCTGCTCCCGCCCCTGCTCCCGCCCTGCTCCGCCCTGCTCCTGCCCTGCTCCCGCCCTGCTCCTGCCCTGCTCCTGCCCTGCTCCTGCCCCTGCTCCTGCCCTGCTCCTGCCCTGCTCCCGCCCTGCTCCGCCCTGCTCTCCTGCCCGCCCTGTCCTGCTCCCTGCCCTGCTCCTGCCCGCTCCTGCCCGCTCTCCTGCCCTGCTCCTGCCCTGCCTCCTGCCCTGCTCCTGCCCTGCTCCCGCCCTGCTCCTGCCCCGCTCCGCCCTGCTCCTGCCCTGCTCCCGCCCCTGCTCCGCCCGCTCCGCCCGCTCCGCCCTGCTCCGCCCGCTCCTGCCCCTGCTCCCTGCCCTGCTCCTGCCCTGCTCCGCCCTGCTCCGCCCGCTCCCGCCCTGCTCCGCCCTGCTCCGCCCTGCTCCGCCCCGCTCCCGCCCTGCTCCGCCCTGCTCCCTGCCCTGCTCCGCCCTGCTCCGCCCTGCTCGCCCGCTCCGCCCTGCCCGCCCTGCTCCTGCCCGCTCCTGCCCTGCTCCTGCCCCATCCCGCCCTGCTCCTGCCCCTGCTCCGCGCCCTCGCCCGCTCTGCCCTGCTCTCTGCCCTGCTCCTGCCCTGCCAACCGCTCGTGCTCGCCTAGCCTCGCAGCGTCGCCATTGCTACTCCGCGTCCATCTAGCGTTTCCCTGTCCACGGCCCTTTCTCGACAGTCGACTATCTGCTTTTGCAGGTTTACTGCCCCTCGCCTTCCAGTTCATTATTCTTCTCCGAGCATTCAACTCCCATCATTGATCTTGACGCTCATTGCTGCAGCTGTCACTGTTATCAGTGGTTATACAATGTTTCGTACTGCTGTCTTTACGTATATAGTATACTCAATTCCCGCCATATTTAGAACACTTGGTTCCGTGTCTTGTCACGGGGCTCAAGTTGTATCTGTCACTGCAGGTCTACCAATTCTCTTTCGTCATTCACAACCACAGTTCACTTACTCTTTATTAACTACTAATTTCACTCGTCACTGTTTGTCGTACGCTTCCCTGCCTCGTCTCATCTCGAGGGCACCGTATCAGTTGCTACAGCCTTTAAGACTGCATTCCTCATGTACAAGCATCTTGTCTTCATCTTGTCTGCATCTTGTCTTCTCTTGTTGCCTGTACTTCTGCCATTTTAATCTTTCGTTTTTTTTCAATTCATTTTAATCATTTTAATTTTTCGTCTTGAAAGCAATTCCACTATTACCCCAATCCCATGCATTAATAACATTTTAAATTATATCCGCAGAACGAAATTGTATTGCACGCAGAAAATGACGTAGTTCTCGTACGTTATACAAGTAATTCTACGTCTCAGTCGCCTTTGTTCAGAGAGGAGCAGCCTCATCAGCTAACTAATAAACGTAATTAATGAAAGAGCAAAGGATTGATCTAATGGTTGCCCTGAGGCGGACCTCTTCAACCACTCCCTTTGACTCCCACCATCGACCTTCGCCTTCATTGGCCCATCGCGCCGGGCAAACTTTTCGCCTCCGGAGGCTGCATCCGCCGCCAGCACAATACCGCCGCAGCTGCCTTCGCCGCCGCCCGCGCAGCCCCCTGCAGCGCCCGGCGCCCGGGTCTCTTGGCCCTCGGCGGGGGCGTCGCCGGCCGCGGGCGCGGGGCGGCGCGACGCCGAAGAGGTGCGCTCCTTTGCCGACTCCTTCAGGGTCCTTTGAGGGCCGCCCCGCCCCGCCCCCCTCCGCTTCATTCCACCCGCGCGTTCCTCGGCGTCTCGGGTGTCGCCTGACGACGGGGGTGGGGTGGAGGCAGAGGGTGGGAGGAGGCGGGGCGAGGGTGTCCAGCCGCGAGATCGCCCTCCGACCTCTGGGGAAGGAACGAGCTCGTCGGAGGCGGTGACCCCCAGGGGCCGACCTCGGACGCCCGAACGCAGCCGAGGCCGACCGGCCGCGCCGCTCGCCTCTCTCGCCACCCCTTCCCCAAACAACTCGGGGGCGATTCGGGGCAAATCCTAAATACGACACCGCGCCTGCTTCCACGGGCTTCGGAGGAGCTGGATGCGGCGGCGGGGGCGGTCGTGGGGGGCGGTGGCGGTGGCGGCGTTCCCGGGCCGCCCCACTATTGATTTTCGATGGCCCGCCGCCGCCCCCGCGCCTCCAGCCCGCGGCGGGGGCCGCGCCCGCGCTCGCCCCCGCCCCCGCCCTCGCTTTCGCCCGCCCGCCCACCCGAGCCGGCCCCCGGCGCCGGGCCAGACGGCGCGGCGCGGTGCGCGGGGAGGAGCGGGGAGTGGCGTGGAGCCAAGTGGCGTGGCGTGCCGCGCCGAGAGGACACGACGAACCCAGGCTCATGTGATGTAAAGAAACAGGGTAAGGTATCGCGCTCAAAAAGCTTCGCTTTGCTGCGTATAACCTCACACTCGCACACGCTTGTTCGCGCTAGAAGACGAGACGTTGGGTATTTTTCAGAGATTTTATTTATTTTTTATTTTATTTTACGTCAAAAACAGTTAAAAACTGTGACATTGTACGGGGAGAGGTGTATTCTATCCGTGTTTTCTTAACTAGAATCCCTTCTCTAAACCATACACAAGTTGAATTCTGAATACAGAAGTAAATTAGCGGTTTGAGGAAGAACTGTTTACAAAATAATTCTCTCCGAGTAATAAAGTCTATTTTAAAACGCAAATCAGCTATAGATTTGAGTTCTTATCCCTCATCGTGTCCTTTGCGAAGGAATAAATTTTTGCCGCTGCAACATAGAGAACGATAATTTGAATAACTTCATCTCCCTCTAAACTCTCGAAGACGTGCACAGATAATGAAGATACTTCCAGAAACAGAACAGGGACCATCTCAGCATTTGCTCAAGGATCAGGGAAACTGGACGAAAAAATCCGATCGAGATCGTTTGCACAACCAATGTAACCAACGTAATCAATGAAAAAAATATGACTGATAATACTTTACTAAAATTTCGTGTATGCAATTAAAAAGCGGGTAATAATAACAACCGATAACACATGTGATGCAACGTTTATTTGAAGAACATTTGGTGTTACGATATTTGAAGTTACGACATTTGGTGGAGTAGAAAACTGACATTTCTTTCTGAATTGTGGGAATTCTGATTTGGTGTTGTTGACGTTCTTGTAAGAAGAAATAAAGAGGTCATCTTCGTCAACATATTATGTATATCTAATATGTTGACGAAGATGACCTCTTTATTTCTTCTTATTTCTTTCTGAACGAATAACGCTTAAATATAAAGATGTAAGGAATTTAAGTTGTTATCTATTGACTGAATTTAATACTTTTTATATTCTGCAAATTGTTCAAATGCATTCTAGAGCTCACGGAAAGTGGACTTAATGAATACCTCCCGTTGACGTTTAAGTCAACAGTCATTCAGATTTAACGAAGAGTCTGTGTTAAACTCACTGTATGTTTAGCTTTCTACGTGCATTAGATTCGAAGAAATATGTTCTCACTTACAGTATTAATCACAAGTATTGACTCAACTTGCTCTTGGTCGGATTTTGGCTTCTTTCTATATCTTGAAGATCATTCAAGTGCACTTAGTGTTCGGTTAAACAGAACATACCAAGCAACTCCAATAAAATATACCCTGCTGTTTTCCTATACAACTATCGGGTCACTCTAAAACTTGAAAGCCTTTATTTAAATGCAAGTTGTGTCACACATCTAAGGGATATATTGGATATACGTCTGTTCAATTCCGCTCGGGCTATTACAATGAAAACTACATTAAATGGCGCAAATTTGGAATTACAGATTCACTCCGAACGCCGAATGACGTTGTCTCTCATGTGGACAGAGAATTTAACAACTGTAGAAATAAGAGAAACTAAATCTGTCAAAAATGACGAGACAAAACCAAACTCTCATATTAATAATTCATTATAATAAATTATTAATATAAATATAATTTAATTTATTAATGTTAAATTCAAGTTTTATTATTTAAAAATGTTCTTTATTATCAGTCATAGGTTTTGATACTGGGTTCGCGACCTCTAATGTCAAATGATGAATGAAAATAATTTTAACCAGATACTTTCGTATGTAGTAAACCAGCACAAAAAACCTAAAAAGGGTAACGAGTAGCAAATGTCAAAAAATTCCTGACATGTGGATTATTTAACTTTGCCCAGTAAATAACATTAGGCATATGTTTTGTGACAACATTAAAGAATATTTTAAGCATCGTATGACCATGACGAGAGTATTCTGGTACATCGTGAGGAGAGTAGGAAAACTATGAATTACAGAGATGAGGCCTTAAAGCGAAAGCCGACTTCTATTACGGGGATGATTTCCGTTCCGTAATGAAGGTATCGACCAGAATGCACGAAAGTTCTGGGAGTTTACCCATTCTCATTTGTCGTGTAGGGAAGAGGAGTGCAAAAGAACAGAGGAAATTACTTCAACAGTTTTAGTAGTTGCTGTCGCTACTGATGATGGAGAAAATACTCAAAGATCTGGTTTGGATCATTAATATTTTCAATGGTTTTGTAATTGAATGAAACATGCATTTATAGTTGGTTAGATGGCATCTTCTCCATTAACTTTAATATGATTTTAACATATTACCAGCACTCAACATTTCAGATTAATTATGTCTGTCTTATGTAATTGTGAATAGTCTCACTTGAATAAAAATGTACTAATAAATTACACAAGGAAAATGCTGAGCGTTAAATCATGTGGAGTTTGTGTTACGAAGTATTAGGTCATATGGATCTATTTATCAACAGTTAAATTCTGATGTTTGGACCACATTTGTCACCAAACATAGATCAAAATAAGAGAAAAATATCGTTGATTTTGAATGGATATGTAATTAATAATCTAATACATATTATGTGCAATGTTTTTTATTTATTACCTTAAAATTATATAATGAGTGTTGCCATGTGAAGAGATTCTGACAATACCCCGATAATGTTAAAAAACGAAATCTTTTTCCTATATTTCAGCCAATACATCAAGACGGATCATGTGGTTTTGCGTACACTTGATGAGCTTTCCAGAGAGCAGTAAATAAGGTAATATATACTAATTCTTAAAATATCCTTACAGTGTAGTTACTTAAATAATAGTCATTAGAGTTAATTGATATGCAAATAGAGATGAACTTCCAATGCACTCACGTGTATACGTCCAAGAATAAATTTCCTGTTTACTGTTATTCCTGGGATGATTAGCACTCTAAATAATATTGAGTCTTCTTTTCTATTCTTAAAATATGGTAAGGGAGTATATTTACGCACGAGGAAATTCATGCTTTCATACTTCATTAAATTGTTAATTATTTGCCGATTGAAATCAATACACGCTTCAATTCAAAAGCCAATAAATTATCGCCCACCCCCAAATTCATTATTATCAAAGAGAAATGTTCCGCGGTCTTTTGCGAACCACTGCATTCGAAACGGGCGGTACTGGCGGGCCTTCATTTGTCGGTCTAACGGGAAGCGTTACTTTCAAGGCCTCGCGGACGGTGACTGCCTGCAAATGAAGTGAGGTGGCGCAGCGTGGGCGGGCGCATGGGCGGTGGGGGGTGGGGGGCGACGGGCTGGGGTGGCGAGCGGCCAGACTGCGCCGCGACGCCCCGTCACGCCTCGCGCTCCGAACTAATGGGCGGTGCGCAAATAAAGGCAGCGTTAATTGGCGGGAAAATGGAGGGCGCGGCGGGGAAGAAGAGGCACCTGCTGCACGGGCGCTCTCAGGCGGGCGCCCCCGCCCTCGGCAAGGCGGCGCTTTCCAATTGGCTTGTTCCACGGGTGGACTGCATACCGGGGGACGGGTCAAGGAGCTGTGCAAAAATTGAGCAGGTTAGGGCTTTATTGGGTCAATCCCACCATACGCCCAATCTGAGACAAGTAGAGAGCCTAACACACCAAAGCCTTTCAACTCCCTTATAAACCCACGGCGATTGGCGCCTCTGCCTTTGCACTGAACTAAAAGATATGCCGATGTTACTTTTTATTGGATTATTTCACTGATGGACTGCATGTCGGGGACGGGACAAGTTGCTGCAGAAAAATCGAGTTTTATTGGGTCAGTCCCTCTATACGCCGAATCTGAGATAAGTAGAGAACCTAGCACACCAAGGCCCTCCAACTCCCTTATAAACTACCGGCGATGGTTACAGTGGCGATATCAGCCTTTGCACTTTCTACAATGAATTAAAGACCTGCCGACGTCACTTTCTAATTGGTTTGTTTTACAGATGGGCTGTAAATTGAGGGACGAGTCGACAAGCTGTAGAAAAATTGAGAGGGTTAGAATTTGATTGGGTCAATCGCCGACTGTAAGACAATTAGCCTAGCACACCAAGATCTTGTCAACTACAAATGAACATCACAATTGCCTGACCAACTACAAATAGGGTGCAGTTCAAAGGCGTTGCGAAAAATTTGCGCAGAAACGACTTTTTTCTTTCAGAAGAAGCAAAACCGTTAGAACTTTGCTGCATAAGTCCCGTCACCTTCGGTGCAGACCAACCACCGTTTGCTTTACATTGCCCTCTCCCTCCGACTTAACCACAGGCTTATCGCAGCTAAGCACGGTCTTAGATGAAGAGTCGAACCGACGTAAGTCATATCTATACCCTGGACAGGAGTGTATTTCTTTTATTATTAATAATCTCAAACAACATACCCTTTTAATTGCACATATGAGGCAAGGGCCACCGATTTCGGCCTGATGCTAATTGGAGCAAACCAAACGTAAGCGGCCATCTGTAATGGCACTATTGGGCTGCATTGACTAACATCCCTGCCCTAGAAAGGCAAACGTTATTTTAACTCCATAGGGGGCAAAGTCTCCTTGTGGCTACAGAGTCATTTCAGTATGTAAAACTTTATGAAAAATAGTATTAATTACCTGCCTAAATAGGGTGGTTGATAGCGTTGGCGGCTTTAGTTATGAGTTAGCCTCTCAAACTTCATAGGCCATGATGTTTTAGGTTCAAGTTTCCACGAAGATGAAATTTGCACTCCAGCTCAGAAGCGAGGTTGTACAATCGGTTCCTACCTGAATTCTACAGACTGTATTCTACTAACAGTATTCTTAAGTTCGGTTGCTCTGATCCGTCATTTCTGCATTTTTTTGGCGAACAATACTAGACTCTGTCCTAGAAGTATCTGAAACGAGACCGAAAGGAATCCTGCTTTCCTCATTCTCTTTAAACAAGTTCCCATCGCCTACGATATATTCCTCGTGATCTATAAACATTGCGGAAGAAGTGTGAAATCGCAGATGTAAGAGCAAGACCCTAAGTGGACTGTAATGTTATTTGAAGAAATAGTGAAGATGTCTGTGGCGGGTTGCAAATCCTGCGTATATTTGTGGCTTTTAAACTGCATCCCGCGATATAATGTAAATCATCTTTTAGTTTAGTTAATGCCTTATTTTACGTGGCGAGACTCGGGCCATCAGGCCCGCTCTTCCGTCTAACCACGCAAATTTCAATACGCTCTTTTCACCACCTTGCGGAGAAAGGAGGTATTATCTTGGGCGACGAAACTGGCAGACCTCAATTTTGCTCCGAGGCTTCTTTCAGGCTTGAGGATATTTTACATGCAGTAAATCTACTACATGGGACAGCCGAAGGAAGGCGTACGAGGGATTTTTTTCGCCTTTAAAAATCCACGGCTTCGATCGGGTATGAACTCGCAAACTCGGGTACAACAGTCCGGTACGCTGACCGTTATACCACCGAATCTTTTGACGTTTTAGAATTGCCAAGGCACAAACATCAATCCTGTGTACTTAGTCATCAACTCTAAAGCGGAGTAAAGGTAAATTTGGATTTATTTCCTGAAGAAATTCTACTCAGTGTTCTCTACAAGTATAGCCTATCTGTCTCGTACACTCATATTAGGAAAGTCGGACTGGATAGTATACGCAGTGTTGTGATGATTTATTGCTCTTTGTAAGTAATGGTCACTAAATGGGCTGTTTGCATCTGCTTTGACAGCACTTTCACGGTGCGATGTTACTGTCTTTCTTTCGATTGTTGAACTGATTGAAATCGATTCGTTCGAATTCGATTCGACGCCCTGGCCACAGGGATGGTGGCGTGACGGTAGAGTTGCGTGTCGCACGGTTGCCTGCCCTCCGGACTTGTCAGGCGAAGATGCTGCTCTTTGCGAAGTTCACGAAAGTTTTATGGCGCATTATAAAAAAAACGAGCTTCGTGAAAGGGTTCCGGCAGCAGGTGGTGGCGAGTATTGTGCTCTGGATTGACAGTTATTGAAAGTAATTGGATTACGTGCGTGTTTTGGGAATATTCGCGAATATTTGTTGTCCTTTGTGGGAAAGAATGAATAGAGGGTGTGACCAGGTCAGAATTTCATTGATTGCTGATTTATTGTTTCTAAAAAGATATGTCCTCAAACCCATGATGGTTTGTAGGAAAAATAATTTCTTGATTCAAAATAACGCAATTATAAGCATGAATGAATATTTCCACAATTACAACTATGCATCCGTTCGAACTCACCTTATGATAGAGCTCTTAGATGGATTATCATACAAATATTAAGGATTATTCTCAATAGACACTGAATAATCAATGAAATATGTGTGCGAAAAAACTATGTATCAAACCTGCAACATTATATTTCTTCAGGAAATAATCCATTTAATTGTTCTTTATTCTACTTTATTGATGACTAAGTACAGAGAATGAATGTAAGATGACTCGTAAATTTTAGAGTTTGGAATCGAAATTTAATATTTTTTTTTTAGGAATAATTATAATATTTTCCTACTTCTGTATATATTTTGTGAATAAGAAACACCAATGACGATCTAAACATTCATTATTCTGAGGGCTTTGTTCTCAATAAGGGTATTTTCCCTATCATAATTCCTTCCTTTTCCT
This sequence comes from Teleogryllus oceanicus, assembly GCA_964035755.1. Lineage (NCBI taxonomy): Eukaryota > Metazoa > Arthropoda > Insecta > Orthoptera > Gryllidae > Teleogryllus > Teleogryllus oceanicus. Next base: position 63,350,559 of record CAXIVR010000011.1, read on the forward strand.
TTATAATAAAATAAGTCATGCTATTGCCTTACCATTTCATATAAATAATGTAGTGCATAAGTATTAGATAAATATTAATATATTGCATAAATATTACATAAGTATTGTATATTTACACTTGGTTGCAATATTCAGTTTCCTAATGTTTGCTGGCACTAAAGAAGTTTCACAAGGTGCATAAAGTATGTAGCCGAAGTTAGAAAATTTTGCGCCGCTTCCTCTAATTAGTAGAGATAATTTTGTTTAGAAATTAATACAATTCTAGTAACCTGTAGCAACAAAAATGTTTCTGAACAAAACCATTGAGAAAGATTTTCCAAAAAGGAGCCCACACACTGCCCAAGGAGAACAAATAAAATACTCTCTTATAACACTACCATAAATTCGGCTATATATATATATATATATATATATATATATATATATATATAATATGGTAGGGCTGTCCTGTAATATATAACAGAACCGCGAAAGGTTATTAGTAGACATCGGATGTTTAGGGGAAGTGCCTATTTTATTCTATTTATTTAAAGACTGATAATAGATGTGCAAGAATCATGACAAATGCTGACATATGATGAAGTTTTATTATGCTTATTTTTGCTTTGTTTGGCATAAATGCCTTTTTTTTTTGCACAAATGCCTTTTTTATGACTTCTTCCTTTTATGTATTATATTTATGCAAAAATATCGGGAAATCGGCCATAGTCCAACGTGACCATTGATTACGAAATCTTCAATTCACATCTTGGTATTTTAAAATTCAAGAGAATTCCTAAAATAATACCAACTTTTTCATTTCCCTATTTCATAAATACCAGACATGTTCTGAGAACATGGTCGATACACTGAGAACACTGAAATTTTAAGTGGAAATAAATGAAAATTCCCAGAAGGTTTCAGTGTTGCTAGTGTTGGACTTCTAAAATATAAGCCAGTCACATCATTAGATGTTGAGAGATCGTTCTCCGCATTCAAACTGATTTGGTCTCGGTATCTTCGCAAATCTGAAATTGTGAACCTTGAAAAGTTACTGGTAATATGCAAATATTACTGGTTAATGCAAACTATTGGGAATAAAATGTAGAAGAGTTGTAAATAAGTAAATCTAGCTTTACATTAAAATGTACGAACATATTTTGTGCATTTAAGTTTACAGTATAATACAGACAAAAATTACAGACAATTTTTTATTTTGTGTATGTACTTATGGCAGTGCCTTTTTTCTCCTTATTCTTGAATGTTTCAGTGCCTTTTTAAGCGCCTAAAAGACGATATTTTAGTGCCTAAACATTCTAGTTATTAGACAAACGTGAAAGTCTTGTACATCCATGTCGGGCGAAAATATTGGGCCTTGCGCACACGCCCTGTCAGGGTCAACATCCCCTTAATGTAAAAATAGGTAAAGTTTAGATTTAAGGAATTTTGTCTAGTGTATTCAGAAATTCAAAATTATCCCAATGTGTTTCACTTCGTTATGCATAGTAGAGCCTCATATCAAGCATGGTTCCATCCCTCCCCCCTGTTTCAGTGGATCCGGGCAAACTGCCGAGATCAACAACACGGGGTCACGTGTGGATCGCACAAGTAATGAAAATATGGCCCGCAGCGATATTAAAGGTTTTAGTTCTGGCCCTTGAGGTCTTGCCGAGATCAACAACACGGTATCATGTGTGGATCGCACAAGCAATAAAAATATGGCCCGCAACGATATTAAAGGTTTTAGTTCTGGCCCTTTAGGTCTTGCCGAGATCAACAATACGGGATCATGTGAGGATCGCACAAGTAATGAAAATATGGCCGCAGCGATATTAAGGTTTTAGTTCTGGCCCTTGAGGTCTTGCCGAGATCAACAACACGGGGTCATGTGTGGATCGCACAAGTCAAAATATGGCCCGCAACGATATTAAAGGTTTTAGTTCTGGCCCTTGAGGTCCTGCCGAGATCAACAACACGGGGTCACGTGTGGATCGCACAAGTAATGAAAATATGGCCCGCAGCGATATTAAAGGTTTTAGTTCTGGCCCTTGAGGTCTTGCAAGTTGGTTACTTCTGATGTATGTTATGCATATAAAATTATGTGCCAAAAAAAATAGTTGTCATGACTTCTGCCCCCATCCTTCTATATGGGTACTCAGTACAACAGTTCTTTTCATAACAATATAAAAAAGTTGCTCCTTATCGCAAAACATAATTAACAAATATTCGGATTCTTTCTTGACGTCTTGCAGCCGCGTAATGTCAACTCTGTAGTAAGCATAGGCGCACTGAGTATGAAAATTGAATCCCTTGTGCAGTAAGAGAACACGCAGAATAACACTATCAATTATTTGTATTTTTCAGAGAAATCAAAATACGTTAATTGTTTTTGGATATTTACCGAGTTAATCTCTAACGAAGCCATAGTTTTATTTCTGCGCACATTGGAAATAAGTAATACAGATACACGTTTTTCCTTAATCGTTACTTATAATTTGTAAGTGTGTTTACATTTAATGTGGTTCTTTACATGTATAAAATAATTTACAAGACAGTACATTACAACTTGAATGCCTAATTAATGCTGATTACTTGTGACTGATGATTTTCTTTAGATGTATTGTATTCTACATTGAAATAAATATTTGTTATACTAAGCTCGTTCGTAGAGTTAATATTCCTTCAATGGGTATTTTTTCGACAAAATTAATATTGACGGTTATAACCATCCGTTACGATACATTAGATGTTATGCATTTTGAATATATTAATATTTATTTTTTATACCGACTTTTGTTAATAAAACAAAATAAAACAATGTTAAGAAAGGAAGCTGTAATATAAAAAAATTCCTAACATATTTTTCCCACAGATTCTCATTGATAGGACTGGTAAAGCGAATGAAAGTTTTCACCTACTTTGTTTTGTTCGTTGTTGCGTACCAGATTTGATGGATGCGTCATTAAAAATTAATAGCGTTGCGTTATTGCACTTTCATCTTCCTGTCCACAGCGAGCCATAAAATGAAAGCTTTCAAGCAGAAAAATAAATTACTGCAAGACAAAGAAAGATGTATTTCGAGCGCTTATTGGTCAAAATGTTATTCATCTTCTCACTTGCTGCCAGACCATTGTGAGGATGGCATTCATTTCTCTCTCCGTTCTGGAAAAATCAAATTTAATCCGATACTGCAGCCACCCAATGGCCAAGTTTATCTTGCGAAGTAGTGGATTAGAGAATTTAAAAATATGTTACACCTTTTCTTTTAAACATGTAATGAATTATTTATATTCTTAATTCATATTAAGTCATTTTGAGTATGTCTTTAGTTTTTATAGGAAGATAATGTTGCTTGTACGAAATCTGTAGAAATGTGACTGACGGATGTAGAGCACGAAATTACCCATACACATTAGCCAAACTTCAGTTTTTAGTGTTGAGAATATCGCGTCCAACTTAAAGACCACACATTTTATATCAGCAACTATTGTAAGCATTCGTAGTAGAACATTCGTTGTAGAACATTCAATTTAAATAAATAACTAGTGGTGCAACGGAATGGCACACACTTTCTCGTAGTAAAAGTTTCTAATTTCGTGGGAGTGAACTGGTTTTACGGTTTTGCCCCATCCTCTTCCCAGCTGCCATCTATCGCCGAACAAATTGCATTTTTTGACATTTTCTCAATTTTTCGGTTTCTTAGTAGTAGAATCGAAATTTTACTTAAAGAATATTAAAGAAGAGTAAAACCTCGTCCTAAATGCAATTTTCATTAAAAAATTTGGAGCCGTTTTAAGAAAAGAATTTCAAGCAATTTTTTACAGTAATATTTCGTGTTTTTAAAAAAATCATTGAAAGCAATTTAACTCTAAAAAACAATAGTATTTACAAATTTCGAAAAATATGCTTATTAACGACGTGAGAGATACTTAAAAAAATATTTGTATACTTTTTGAAAAAAAAAACACATCAAAATGAACTTAACGTCATATTAAACAGTGCAATTAACACTATTCGTTGGAAAAGTTTGAAGAAAACATATGACCCATTTTTGAGAAACTGGCGTTTGAGCGTTTCTGAAAATGGGGAATTTCGAGCTCATTTTCACAAAAAACGTTGAGTTTTTGAGAAACTTTATATGATATTATTTAAAGCACATGAGCTTGTAAATACAGTAATGTAAACATATTCTCGGTAATGCAAATATTAACGACGAATATGAGGGAGAAGTCAAAAAATGACATTTTTGTAATTTTGAAAAAAAAAGAGCAATATATGCCATCTTATAGAGGTTTATACCATCTTATAGAGTGCATTTATCACTATCCCTACCAAAAGTTTAAAGAAAAAATTTAGAGCCGTTTTCTAGAAAATCTGGTTTTTATATTTTATGAAAATTGGAAATATTGCACGCAATTTTGCGCAAAAACAACTTAAAGATTCAAAAAAGTGTACATGACCCTAATGAAAGAACTAATTATGTACAACAAATTTCATTTGAAGGACATATCTATTTTTATATTATAAGTTGTAGGAAGATGCCGAGAAATTCAAACTTTTGAAATTATCGAAAAGTCAGAGTTAACCCTGAAAATCTGACCTCTGCCACCTTTATAAATGTATTTTACTGTATTCTTACAAGAAATTTGAGAAAAAATGGAGCCGTTTTTGAGGAAATTTTGAAAATATCCGGGGGGCTTCATGTAAGATATCTCTAAACTTAAAAGACTGTTTTTCAAAATCTCAATTCTTCGACTCGTGCCAGATGGACAGGGGTTTCTTCAATTTGGAAAATATTCTACGCATGGTTTAGGCTTTAGTGGTGTTCACAGACGGACGAACAGTCAGACAGACGGACGTTTTGGCGTCAATTGACTTTTCGGTGTAAAGGACCCCAAAACAGGTCTTCATGTAAAGTATCCCCAAATTTTAATAACTTTTTCAAAATATCAACGCTTCAACTAGAGCCAGATGAACAGGTATTTTTTCAATTTGGAAAAACTACGCCTGGTTTAGTGGTGTTCAGAGACGGAAGGACGTTTTGCTTTCAACTGATTATTCAGCAACAAGGACCTACAAAACAAGGAATTCTGGCTACACCACATGTCAGAGGATTTGTTTTCTTAATTTAGCCACTGGAAATATACACTTTTCATTATCAGGGCCCAACAATGAATTTTTTTCTGCCGAAAATCCGCCGTTTTTTCGCGCAGCATTACATAACTTTCTCTATGCTACGTATTATCCGTACGTACACGAGAAAGTAAAAAGTCTGACGAATGTGCAAGTGTCCATTTGGATATTTTTTTATTAGTCAGTTTACTTCAGTAAATTTTCTCTCGCCAGATGCCATAAACTGCAATGCAGCTCTCGGCATTCCTGAGCGTCGGGGAACAGAGGTGCTGAGGGAGGAGCCCACACGACCATGCAGTCTGCGTGCTTTTATGGCTTAATGTACTTGCGACCTCGCCTTCTTAGCACCTCCGGTAGAAACGCCTGGCACCCACACGCACAAACCTGTAACGCGTGCATTCTGATTCGTGTGCGTCAGGAGTATCGGGGTGTGGAGTCAGGAAACACAATAAAGTCGGGGAAAATGGAACAGACCTTCAATTGATTGATTGATTTTTCTTTTTTCCGGGCACGTCAACTGCTTTGGTATTTAGTCCCGTTTGTGTAGTGCAGGTTTGTTCTCGAGAGGTGGCGGTGATCATCCCCCGCTGGATGGAGAGATCCGGCGACGACCTACCGTCGGCTAGTGGGGTTATCCCCTAACTAGGACTCTCCCAACAGTGGGGCACCGCCCCAGCCGGGACAAGCCCGAAGCTCCCGACCGGTCTCCCGGAATATGTGGTATTGTAGTGCATGTTAGTGTGTGTGTGTTTACGGGGAGAGAATAGGACAAGAAAAAGGAAAAACAGGTCGCGCGCGGTCCGTGGCTCGTTTGATAGGGTACTGCTCCGGCATTCGCCTGGTGTTGATCGGAGAAACCACGGAAAACTACCGATCAGATCAGCCAGCCGCTAGAATTCTCCTCCAGACAGCGACTGAATTCGACGAAGCTAGTGTCGGAAATCCTGCCGCCGTCAGGACTCGAACCTAGGACATCTTGGTCACAGGGGCTGCAGTGACATCAGTTGATGCACTGAGCTACCGCTCCCGGTGACAGACCTTTAAATTTTGCGAGATGTTAAAGGGATGATATTGCGTAATACAATGAAATATTGCTGTCAAGAATCTACAGATAAAAAATCCAAATACTTTGATTTATTGATGTACGTCAACAAATACTGCGTGTACGAGTAAGCCGAAGGGAAAAACGGATAGTACGTACTAGTTCAGTGTAGCGTCGATGACGCTGTAAACAGTTTTAAAAATATTTTCATGTATTGAAAATATCTTTCATACTTCATTTCTTTCATGCGTAGCTTTGTTTAAAGCTGACAATGCTATACTCTCCTTAAAAAATCCCCTAAATCTAATGGCTTGATTGATTGATTGATTTTTTCGTGTTTCCGGGCGCGTCCACGGCTTTGGTCATTAGTCCCGTTAGTGTAGTGCATGATTTTTCGCGGGAGATGGCGGTGATCTTCCCCTGCTGGATGACGAGATCCGGCGCCGACCTGCCGTCGGCTAGTGGGGTTTCCCCCTTACCAGAACTCTCCCGCCAGCGGGGCACCGCTCCAGCCGGGACAAGCTCTAAGCTCCCGACCGGTCTCCCGGAATATGTGATAGTGTAGTGCATGCTAGTGTAAGTGTGTGTGTAAGGGGAGAGGACAGGACAAGGAAGTGGTAGGAAAGATCGCGCGCGGTCAGTGGGCCGTTTGGTAGGGTACTGCTCCGGCATTCGCCTGGTGTTGATCGGAGAAACCACGGAAAACAAATCTAATGGTCTTGTATGTTACCTCCATACGTATAATATTGCAATTTCAAAATTATAATCGCCGTAAAAAATACTTGAAAAGCATTGATAATGCGAATAGAGTTTAGTACAGCTACACTTTTATGAATTTTTCTGATATGCACAATAATGTACAAAGATTCTCCATCAGGAGACCGAGACGCGTCGAATGACACTTCGTGTGTGTCGATTGGTGCACAGGAAGTGAAGACCACTTCCCGTGCACCAATCGAGGCATACGAGGTGTCATTCAACGCGTGGGTGTGGGCGGGTGTGGGACGCTGTGAGTGACGGAACCGCACATCCGAACATCCGAACATTCGAAAACGCTCGGGGATGTGGGGATTTCTAGATACTGAAGTTGGATTTATCAGTGTTTCCCTCTCACACGAATGCGAGACCTACCTGAATGACAGCGATAACTCGATAGATAAATGGAGGTCTTATCGGCTCTTGGTGCAGAGAGTTGGTCTTGCGATTCTTGTCGCCGCCTTATGGCTGTCATGTAAGGTAGTGCTTTGTGCCGATCCTATAAACAAGGAACCCTCTCATATCTTTCCATTTAATACATGGACTGACCATCTGGCTTAGTCTGGATGACTTTTAGATATTGATAAAGTATGTGAATTGTTCTTATACAATTGAGACACTGATTTGGAACGGAATATCATTAAATACAAAACTTCCATTCAGTATTTTCCTGAATTGAAATTCTGTAAAAACCAGTGAATACCCCTAACTGAAATTGATGTAAAAACAAATGAATACTCTAGGTCATCACCATATGCTGGTAATCATGTTATGTCTCTTGTATGAATCAGTATAAAACCGTTACGAATCAAACTTGCTCTCATTTGCTACGAGCTTCTGATTTCAATGATGTGAACAGTGTAACTAAAGATCTGGTCTATAAACAATCACTTAAAGATTCATATATTGAGACTGAAACGGTAGAAGTGATTAAATATTAATTAAAATTTAAAGAGAATGAAAACGCCCTCTTTCACTGCGTTGAATGTTACCTCCAGAGCTTGTCGTGCATCCGTGGAAAGTCGGTGTTGGGGGAGTAATGAGGGAGGACGTCGGGGGGGGGAGCTCGTTTGGACTCGGGCGCGGAGGCCAATGGCATCTTCTCCGCTCTGCACCTGCGTCCCGCTCCGCGCCGCCGCTGCGTAACTTCTTGGCGCCTCGGCACTGCGCTCGGAGCTCCATTATCCTTCGTCCCTCGGGCAGGCGAAGACGACTGCAGAGCAGTATTCGCTTACGTGACGTATTACGAAACAACATTTGTAGATGTATTTGGCGTTTTGGGTCGATTGTGCGACTGCCGGCTAGCTAACGGTGTACCCCATGCCTGGGCCTTGTTAATTCTCATGCTTGGGGGAAAGGAGGAGTAGAGAAACGTGGTGAAACGACATATTTCCTCTACCGTAACTAGAAAATTCAGTCTACCTGAGCTTTTCTTTGACACAAAACTACAGAAACTGAGACGATTTTAAAGGAAAGCTACAACTCTATTTTTGTCCCGACTGTGTCTGAATATACAGGATGAATAATTTCAAGTGAAAAAAATTGCCGTTTTCCGACGCACGATTACAGAACTTTCTCTTCTTTCAAAATAAGGGTGAATAAATAAGAAAACAGGGAAGGGAAAATAAAGAAACGCAATGAAAAAAAAAAAAACTCACCACCATGTTCATCATGAGCGTTTTGGCCTCAGAAGTGTGCGTTTCCGTACAAAGTGATTTTTGTAATTTTGAAATGTTGTGGCATCCGGCATGTCACCAGAGCTCTGTGCGCGTTATTGAATTCTGAGTTATTAATGTGTTTTGCACGCAGCGAGTGTACTGAAAATCTGGCGACTGACTGGCGAGGTCGCGGGTGATCGCACGGCCGTAATAAGCCCCTCAATTCCTTCAATTCATTCTTTTTTGATTTTTGTATTTTTTATCTAAAAAGGTTTTTTCTTTCGACAATACTTGCAAATCATTCACCGCTTCGACTCATTAAAGACACATATTTTGAACATTATAGAAAAGAAATCGTCAGGAAACTGCTGAGCTGTAACGAAGCACTTTTGGGCAAAAAACCGAAAAAACAGTTGTTAATCTAATTGAGAGGAAAACTGGTGTTTTTTACTTGAAATAACTCATCCCGTGTAATACTGATAATGGGATAAAATTGTGACAGAATCATAGCACCTAAAGGCTGCAAACTATTTCGTTTGATCCTTTATTAACTCATGATCTGGAGGAAAATAATAAATTCTATAAAACTTAAACTTTTGTAGTCGAGAAATGTACTACATGAGTGTAAATGTATTGAATTATGTCCGAAATATAATGCACTGCACAGTTCAATTTTGTTTCCCGATTGGAATATCTCTGATAAATATTACAAGAATGCATTGACGGTAATATTTAATTACACAATGTCGTTCATTGCTGTGACTCTTTAGCTGGTACTACGAAAATCGGTTGTCACAAAAACATTTGCCACTGTGTGGAGCGATTTAATTGCTAAATAATTACGCAAAAAATACTTTAATGCACTACAAAATTCCGAGTTATTAATGGTACGCTAACCCTAAAGACTTACCTTGGCACCTCCACAATCAGCCACTACAAACATAAATTAATTAAGCAAATTCACCATTAATTAGTGGGATGTTTGAAGATCAATTAAATTATTTTTGTGTAATTATTTAGAAATTAAAGAGTTCTAAATAGTGGCATAACCGATTATGGTAGTGCCAGCTTAAGAGGGGCGAAAGTGTGCGGTAATTGCTGAGATTTTTTAAAAAAAATTCGTGGGGAAATCGTGATAAATAATTACGAGCTCTGAGCGGCATAATACCTGCGTGGGGCAGCCGAGGGGATTTGTTCTCCACCGTTCGCTATCGTAAATCCCATGCGCTTCTGCAGAGAACAACCTCGCTTTCGCTGAATATCTGGGAATAAACAAGGCGTTTCGCGGAAGCGAGCTGCGACCGAAGATAAAAGCGAAGTGAATGTTAACGAAGTGCACTCAGCTCGAAAGGAAACGAGGCGTAATAATTTGCGTTTTAATACTTGTCAATTATCAGCCATTGTGTTACCCGGCGGATTCAGAGCATTTCAATGGGGAATCTAAAGCGAATAGAGAGATCTGTGCGACTCGTCGCGATGCGAAATCCTGTGCCTCGTGGAGGTGTGATTGGTTGGCGAAACGTCGTTGGCTTTTTGTCTCTTTGAATGATGGCGCCTTTTATTGCATCGTTATTTTTTTATTGGGTTGCCTCGTTCTTTCACAGGAACGAGGTCATAATGGGATCTCGACCATGTGACTCGAGAATCAATAATTTTGTTGAAATGATGTTACTCTTGTATGAAAAATGCAACAATTGCAACGTTGTATTATTTGAATAGTTGCGTTCACTGTTTAGTTTGTTTGAGGATACTGAAATAATTTTGATTCCCAACAGTACTATTCATTCAAGTTTGCTGCGTAAGTTAATTTATCGACACAACATTTTGAGCACGACGCATGCTCCTTGTGTGACTAGTAACGAATTCTCAAATTCGTACTGGGAGCAGTAGCTCAGTGCATCAACTGATGTCACTGTAGCGCCTCTGACCGGGAGGTCCTAGGTTCGAGTCCTGACGGCGGCAGGATTTTCGACACTAGCTTTTCAGCTAGGTCGAATTCAGTCGCTGTCTGGTGGAGAATTCTAGTGACCGCCTGCTCTGATCGGTGGTTTTCCATGGTTTCTCCGATCATCATTAGGCGAATGCCGGAGAAGTATCCTAACAAACGGGCCACGGACCGCGCGCGATCTGTCCTTCCTCTTCCTAGTCTTATCCTCTCTCCTTACACACACACACACACACACACACACTAACATGCACTACACTACCACATATTCCGGGAGACCGCTCGGGAGCTAAGAGCTTGTGGCCAAGAGCTTGAGCCAGCTTGAACCAGCTGGGAGAGTCATGGTTAGGAGGAAACCCGCTAGCCGACGGTAGGTCAGCGCCGGATTTCGCTATCCAGCTGAGGAAGATCATCTCCATCTTCGGAGAAAAAACATGCACTACACCGTCGAGAATAATGACCAAAGCATTTGACGCGCCCGGAAACACGAAAGAATCAATCAAACTCAAATTCGTATTTGATAGTCGTCTATCAGTTCTCATGATTTCATTTTGTAACACACCAACTTCTGCCTTGTTTTCTATTGTTTTAATTTGTGGCGAACTTCAATCTGCTTCCGGTTTTTAATAATGTTATTTTTATAATAAAACAGAAGAAAGAAAGAAAGAAAGAAAGAAAGAAAGAAAATTGACACAAATTTAATAATGTGTACAGCAAGTGTCAGTACTCGACGATAAAGTTAGTTTTTATTTTCAATAAGTACTTTATAATAATTATTCAAACAAAAAAATCAGAAAATTTTTTTCATGGCTAGAATCATGTACTGAATTATAGTGAAACAGGCTCAAAACAAAACAGGAAATAGTTATTGGAAATGAACGAGGAAAACTAATTTATTGGTAAACTATTCGAAGAACAATTGGAAATGCTTTAGGATTCATAAGTAACTTATTGTGAAGTAATAGTAATAGTAATATTGTTTATTCCCAACTTGTTTTACAAAGATAATGTACATTGTTGTTTCTTGGAATTACTAACCATCGATAACCAGTTGTGATGGTTAGCAATACTAATTTATAATTTATTATCTACTTCTACATAGTAATTTTTGTGTGGCGTGTTTTTACAATATTCTGATTTTTAACATTTACAATATACGTTTTTGTGAACATGCAAAATAAAATACCTAGCTTTAAATCATACAATAAGTGAAGATTTACTGAGATGCAATAGGTATATTTATTTTGAGAAATATATATTTACATAAATGAATTTATATTTAATAAGTAAAGGTTCCTCTGTTATCTTTTGTTAAGTATCAGCTGTCTACTACCGCATACTATGCAATCTGTTGGGTATTATTAAGTGTATTTATTGAGCGCTGAGAGGAACTTCAGATATCCTCTTCCTTTTGCGGTACGGACTTAGCTCTCTAGTCTGCGCTGCTTTAACATGCAAACATATACACAGCCAGGTTCTATCTCAACGCCGAATCAGTGAAATCTGACTTAACTGAACATAAATAACATGTAGGTATATCAGAGTTTTGAAAAGTACAGAAAAATTCTTGAACCGTTTAGCTGCGGATGGAGTTATCGCAAATGAAAATAATAAGGAACAAAAATTAATTCTTTATATTAATAATACAGAATTCACTTCTCCCCATAGCACGTCATACGCAGTTTCAACTGTTTTTATGACGTAAAATAAATAAATAAATATATTTTTTTAAATTGGTTTATTTAAGGTCGCTTCAACATCTAAGGTCATTAGCGACCACTATTGCTGTTAACGGTATGGTAACTATGTGGATGAAACGATATGGTGATTGATGATAAGGGGTGAAAGGACGAATACAAATACAACCATGCCCGAGGCGGGACTCGAACCGCGACCCTTCGGCCCGAGATCACTACGACACTACTGCCTTAGCGATCTCGGCCACCGGGCCGGTAAATAAATAATATGTAGTTAATTCAGTATCAAGAAAAGAATATACGTGGAAATTCCTGAAAACCCTAGCAATTAATCTACTTGTGCAATTCGGTTCTAATGGGTTGAAAACGAGGAATTTCTTAAACGTTTTGATTCATATTGCAAGAGCAAAATAGTTGTTTTATTTCCAATAAGCGTTTATTCACGCGATAAGTAAATTCTAATTAACATCACACCCCAATACATTGTTATAAATATTACTCAAGAATATCAATTTGAACTTGACCTTGGCTACATTTTATTAGAAGTATACGTATACAGAATATAGATTCACCTGATTCAACGCAAGCAGAGGAACTGCGCTTTTATCAAGAAAAAGTTTTCTGTCGAATATTTTTCTTTCATATTTGCATCCAACTCTAATTCGGTGAATGCGGGGAATGGCGACTGGCTTTTCTTCGCCAACTCACTCGGCAACTTTGATATTCTCCGGGCGGACTGTGCAGTCGTGAAATAGCTTAACTTTTTTTTATTTCTTCAATGCAAAAGGAATTCTTCTCGTCTTTTTAATGGAAAAGACAACAAAGTAGAGCAATGAACGACGACGCTAGCAGCATTCAAAAATGAATAAACTGCAGGGAAAGTAGGGAGGAATATGACTACTAACTCGCTCTTATTTTCGCTCTTATTTATTAATAAAATACATTTTATTACAAATTAAGCGAACGTGATCGTTGAAAAAGTAATAGAAGAAAGACAAAATGTTAAGTTGGTTTGTGTACGCTTCAAAAACTCAAAAAGTTCTGCACCGATTTAACTCAAATTTTGACACGATATACAACCCGCTCAAAGATTGTTTTTATCTATTTTTCGCGTCAGTAATACTCCCTCGACCGCGAGAAAACAGATATTTTTACCGTTTATTTTTAACGGGCCATCTGCCGGAAGCGAGGGGGACACTCGCCATACTAGCTAACGACAACCGCAGTCACATGTGAAACATTACCTGCTCTCATTTACATTATTAAAAAAACGTCAGTACAACAAAATACAACCAATCTTGGAAAGCTAACTATTTTGTCATCTTCATACACAGTCCACGTCACAAGCAGGAATATGCTCAAGATGCAACGACCTGTTGACGCAGAGAGAGAGAGAGAGAGAGAGAGAGAGAGAGAGAGAGAGAGAGAGAGAGAGAGAGACAGACAGACAGACAGAGAGAGAGAGGGAAGGGGGAAAAAGGAGAAAGATGTATATGAAGCGCAGAACATCTGCCGGTTTCCACTAGTAAATATATAAATAAATGATGTTAATAAAATCACGGGTGTTCTACTTTTCGCTTTAACACCTGTTTCCCCATCTGTTTATTTGCACCTTATGTACGATAAAATTTGTTATCAATCTATTGGAAAATGTTATTTGAATGGCTATTATGCTTTAAAGATTTTAACGTGTTTTATTTTATTAAACATTACATCAAAACAACATGCTTTATTTTAAAATGCGTTGATCTCACATTATTTTTAACGTCATGTTTTTAAGTTAGTATACATTTTGTACTTTGAAGGACGTTAAGAACATTTAAAAGGGAAGAGGTGCAATTCAATTCATTAATACTTTGCTACTGATGACTTTATCGTTCGTATACATAAGTTATTGCTTCAGAATCTTCGATTAGTGTGTCGCTTGTATTAGAAATATGCAGTTTTCTCTCCTTAGAGACATCTTAAAAAGAAATAAAGGAGATGTTTTTGTTCTATCAATAGATCTTGAATGAATAAATAACACCTATTATTTCCAAATTTTCCATTGTTGCACAGTATTGGTAATTTTGATGTTACTTCTATTTAATCTTTCATATAACTCTATTTTAGAGACTTATGAAGTTTGCAGGAAAAGAGCTATCAAGTATTATTTTCGAAATCTTTAGTTTTCTCCAGAACTTACCTATACTCAGATGCTTCGACTATTCGTAATCCTCCAATAATTTTAATAATATTATAATTGAAATTTTATTGAAAATGTCATTATATGTTCGGCCACTTCCTTTTCGGTTATTAGTTCCGTGCACTTCTGCGTTCTTCCATTTCGATTCTCTTGTTTCCCTTACGGACGAACTCAGATGCGGTCATTTACTCTAGTAGTGAAGTGTATTACTACTCACTCACACACTCCCTCACTCTCACTGTCTCTCTCTCGGTTCACTAAGCCAACATCATGTGGTTTCCCATCTATCGTTGAGAATTAACCGAATCCCACGTTGCTTAACTTCGCTGATCCGGTGGGAAGTGCTGTTCCCAACGTGAAAGCCGGCTGGCTGTAACCACATGGCGAATTGTAATCCACTTAGCGCGGAGAAAATATGCCTCAATTAACCGCCTCTCTCTCTCCCTCTCTCTCATTGGCGCCTGTTTCCAAAATGGATCCCGGGCACGAACACGCGCCGCTGGCCCTGCGCGCCGATGACGCGGGGCGCCGCCCGCAGCGCGTGGCGCGGCGCGGCGTGGCAAGGCGGAGTGGGCGGGGTGGAGCGGCGAAATCAGGGACAGACCGCAGCGGCGAGAGTCAGGCTGAGGTCGCGAACGCGGCGGCGGCTGGGCGAAGCTGGGGTAGGGGAGTAGTGTGACGGGATAGGATGGGAAGGAACGGAGAGATGGGGCGGGGGCTGGGAGGTTGCGGGGCGGGGGCGGTTGCTTGATTTGATTTGATTTAATTTTTTCGTGTTTCTGGGCGCGTCAACTGCTTCGGTCATTAGTCCCGTTAGTGAAGTGCATTTTTTTTCTCGGGAGATGGCGGTGATATTCCCCCGCTGGATGGCAAGATCCGGCGACAACCTATCGTCGGTTAGCAGGGTTTCCCCCTAACCAGACTCTCCCACCAGCGGGGCGCCGCTCCAGCCAGGACAAGCTCTAAGCTCCCGACCGGTCTCCCAGAATATGTGGTAGTGCAGTGCATATTAGTGTGTGTTAGTGTAAGAGGTGAGGATAGGACAAGGAAGAAGAAGGAAAGATCGCGCGCGGTCAGTGGCCTGTTTGCTAGGGTACTGCACCGGCATTCGCCTGGTGTTGATCGGAGAAACCACGGAAAACTATCGATCAGAGCACCCGGCCGCTAGAATTCTCTTCCAGACAGCGACTGAATTTGACCTAGCTGAAAAGCTAGTATCGAAAATCCTGCCACCGTCAGGACTCGAATCTAGGACCTCCCGCTCAGAGGCGCTGCAGTGACATCAGTTGATTGAATTTGACCTAGCTGAGGCGGTGCGGGAGGGTGCAGGACGGGGTGGGGCGGAGCGGGGCAGGGCAGGAATGGGGTGGAGGCGGGGCAGGAGAGACGGTCCAGGGTGGGGTGAGGTGGGGCTGGGAATGGAGAAAAGGGCGGGGCTAGCCGAGAAGGAAGAGTGCGAGGACAGGGGTACAGTATCGGACGATGCAGTTCGGCAAACCAAAATGAGGGGCACGTGGAAGGGGGGGAACGTTGAAGAGGGGCAGACGGAGAGTTGAAGGTGACCATATTAGCGTTTGGAGGCGCTAGTACGGATAATGGAATTGGTGGAGGTACACGAACGTAGTTGCAGGTGGCCGACGCAAAAATTACGGCTAACTGGGAAGGTACTAGAGAGTATTGAATCGGAAGAGCTGTCCGAAACACATACGACGAGATGGTGTTGCCGACCAGCGGGGCTGGTGAGGAAGGCAAAACCAGGGAGCGGCCGGAACGACATGCATGAAACAGCGGGAGTGGAGAGCGAAGCTGTCGCGATTGTGTGACGAACGTGGCGATCGAAAGCGTCGAGAATAATAATAATAATAATAATAATAAAATAGTAATAAAAAATTGTCTTAATCAAGATTGCGGAGGAGTCCATGCTGGAGTAGTACGGGAGGGCAGTGAGGTCAGCCACTAGGGACGATTGGAGTCACGGTCAGTACGGTGGATGTGGAAGGGTGGCAGTCGCACTTAAGAGACCTAGACCATTAACTGATGTCACTGCAGTTCCACTCACCGAATGGTCCGAGGGACGAGTCCCGACGATGGCAGGATGTAGATGACGATGACACTAGATTATCAGCTACGACGTATGCAGCCGCTTTCTGAAGGAGAATTCTACCAGCCGGCTGATCTGATCGATAGTTTTCCGCGGTTCTTCCAATCAACACCAGTCGAGTGTCTGCGCAGTAACTTAATAAACAGGCCAAGGACCTGGCGCGATATTTCCATCCTTTTTGGTGCCCTATTATTAACACACCTTACACTTACATGCATTACGCTACCACACTAGTCGGGAGACCAGTCGGAGATTAGAGCTCAGCCTGGTTGTGGCAGGTGTTACGCTGATAGAAGCTACAGGGAAAATCTCCGTAGGTCGGCGACGGATCTCGCCTGTCATGGGGGAGTAATCACCGCTACCTCCTGCGGTAAAACATTCACAACATTTAAGGGGCTAATGACATTAGCAGTTGACGTACCCGGAATCACAAATCAATGAATCAATTAAGAGACGTATCCGTAGGATCGGGGCCAGCAGTTGGCGAGGACGAAATCTCGCATATACCCACAACAGCGCAGGTGACAAGTGACAAACGTTGGTTACCAGAAGCGACGCTGCGGCCAAGAGCCGAAGTTCAGAAATCGTGAAGTGTGTTGGAGAGGTGCAGGAGGAATAATTGAACGAACCAGTGAAGTGGGACGTAACGGGAAGAGAATCGCGGGTGGACAACGCATCGCGAGGTGATGTGTGAGAGAGGCGGTGAAGGCGACTATTCTGGAGTTGTGTGGAAATGGCGAAGTAGGCGTCCATGGACAACGGTTGGTGGGCGGAGGCCGAAAGCAACGGCAATGGGGTTGACCGTGAATTGAATTGATGCCTTATTTCACGTGGTGATTCTCATGCCATAAGGGCCTACTCTTCCGTCTGACCACGTAAATTTTTCTACGCTTCTTTCACCAACTAGAGAGAAAGAACGTATTACTTGGGTGACGAAACGGACAATTTGAATTTAACCCAGAGGCTTCATTTCGGCTTGAGGATCTTTTACATGAAGTAAATCTATTAACATGGGTTAGCCGGCTTTACTTCCCCTCCGAAGGATTTTTTCATCCTTAAAAATTCACGGCTTCGATCGGGTTTGAACCCGCGAACTTGGGTATAAAAGTCCGATACGCTAACCGTACCATGCGGGGGGGGGGGTGATCTGGGGGGAAGGGGGATGGACGGTGGAAATGGCAGCGAGGTGGAAATGCTATAGTGGATAATCGGTCCGACGTAGTGCAGTGGCCGAAAGCAGAGCGGATAATGGGGTCGGTGGAGAGGGTACCGTCGGAGCCGGGGAAACCGAACAATGGCAACTAGATTAGTGTGGAGCATCCAGTGATCATTTTCGTGTTAAAAATGTTTTTTTGGGGCTACGCAGATTCATAATAATAATATATATGATACAGTGGCCTGTCCCATCCAACAGAATGGATGGCTACATGAAACAGAATCGATAGAAGTACTTTTTTCAAACGTTTTGTATCGTTTATATATCGTCAGTCCAATGAATTCGATTCGCATTGTAGCGGGAAGAATACATTAATTACGTTTTACATCTTTAAATGCCTGTAAAAAGCAATCGCTTATTAGATGTTTCAAATTTTCACGAACACGATTTTTCGAGAATTACATTAGAATGTTCCGCAAGGATCAAATAAAATGGCTTGGTACTCACCAGTAGGACGAGACACGACGACTGACAACTCACTTGTTCCATATGGAGAGCCAAAAGAGGATAAACCGTAAAGCATAGACATGTAGAGTCGTAAACCGCGATTGTACGTGTCTGTGCTTTACTATTTTAATCGCTTTTGACCCTCCAGATTACCCCAGTAATATTTGTAGGTCGGCGGCAAAAGAGCAAGGGCAGACTGGCAGATTCCTCGATACGACTGTACGTAGAATGGCGGTAGAACGGCAAGGCTGTTGTGAACAATGTGTCGACTGAAAGGGGTGTGTTTTCCAGAGGGGAAGAGATAATTTGGACCTGAGCCGGGAGGGTCTGTGCGGACGGAGGCAAAACGTCACAGCCACAGAATAGATACTACACAGAAAGGGAAGTAAAGGGCTGCTGCTTTGATCTTCAGTGAACCGCCGCGCAGCGCGAACCGCCATCTTGAAACTGTGCAAAGGAACCGCAAGAGTCAGCTCAAACGCCATTTTCTCAAAAACAGCTCCAATTTTATTCTTCAAACTTTTCCAACGGATAGTGCTAATTGCACTGTTTTTAATGAAAGAAAATTCATTTTCGTGTATTATTTTTTAAAGAATTAGTCATGTATTTTTTAAATATCTCTCACATTTCTTACAATTATGTAAATATGCACATTTCTCACAATTTGTAAATACTATTTCATTTGTCAGTTAAAGTGCTTACTTCAAATAAAGTTTTCCAAAAACCCAAAAGTTTCCTGTGAAAAAGTTTCAATGTCGCAGATTCAGTAACCTTAAACTATCATTTCTGAAAAACGGCTCCAACTTTTTTTAAAATGAAAATTGTTATTTAGGATTGGTTTTACTCTTCTTTAGTATCATTAAAGTAATATTTCGATTCTACTATTAGAAAACTGAAGAATTGAAAAAATTACAAAAAAAATGTACTGTGGGCGGAAAAAGATGGCAGCTGGCTAGAATATGTGGCAAGTCCGATAAAAACTAGCCCAGACTTAAGAAAATAGAAAACTAATACGAGAATGTTTGTGTCATTCTGTAGCACTTCTAGTTATGTATTTATAATCCTTTACCTTTTTATCTCTATTAACATTTGCGTACGTGCGATATTAATATTTGCCTAAATGAGTAAATGCCTCCTCAGGTTACGAATGTTTTTTGCTACTTATACAGTCACCAAATACGAGTCAAACGGAAATAAAAGGCACCTTCACCACACAACAAATGCCGGATCGTTCAGCTGTTTCCACACTTTCAATATGGCGGCCATGCGGCGCACGGATTGTGGGTAGCTTTCTGTGTAGTACCTCTTCTAGCCGCCTGAAGGCGCTGACCGAAAGCAGCGGTTATCAGCGGGCGCAGGATGAACCCTCGTCGGCGAGGCCGGCGGGGAGGCGAGCGCGTGAAGGGGGGGGCGTTGACGACGCGTGCGGGTGGCAGGGCGGTCGGCGCCGGGGGCGGGGCCGGGGGGGCCGAGGCGGAGGAACAATAGCGCCCGGCCGGGGTAACGAGCGGAAAACCAGCTAATGAGCTTACGCGCCAAGCGCCGCCCGCGGCCGCGCGCTCCGCCGCCGCTGCAGTACCACGTGTGGTTGCGGGAGGGGAGGGGATGGGTAGGGGAGGGCTCGATCGGCGCGTTGCGGTCAGCCGCGTGCTGCCTCGCCTGCTCCTGGCCCTCCACTCCCATCTCCGACGCTCGCTCGCTCGGACGGTCCTTCATCGCTCCTCTCTAGTCGCCCGCGCTAACCTCTCTCCGGAGGAGGGTTTTGCTGCGCGCCGTTTCAGAGCTAATGCATAGGTCGTCCATCACGTGCACGGCCACTTGATGCGATGTCTGTCCATCGATGTGTTGCAGCTACATTCTCCATCAGCGCCGCCATCAACGTTTCACAACAGTTGCGTGTTGCAAGATGCATAATTCATTTGTAAGCGCCGTTTCCTGGAAATGTAAACCTATGATGATATATTGTTTGGTTTGTTACCTAGGAACACTCCCTAACGACTTGCTTGTATTACAGATATTAATTTTTATGTTGGGAAGCAGGAGTTATAACTTTTCTCTCATTGCCTTCACAAATATTTCCGTTTACCTCCTCACCAATGTACTTAAGAGTGGTCCATTGCAATTGCACCGCATTTCTCAAATACGATGCTCAGGAGCTTCATCCAGTGACTTTTCATCGTTGAAATGCGGCATTTCTCGGTCTGTGCCGTTCTCAATATTTGTGAAAACAGTATCATTCAAAACCAAAAATTATCCCGTTTATTTATGGATAACATTTTCTGAAATACGATCTATTGTTCGATTTGTTTCGTAGATACAGCTGTTAAAAGAAATTCTTCTCTTTCGTTGCCTTCTCATATCTTACGCTTGTTACTCGGTCGAATTCACCACGCTGCGAAATTGATGGTTCGACGATGTCTGTTTGCATGCAATTTTCCATTCGTTTCTTTCTCAAATTCTTTGGCCCAAGAAGTATCACTCATTGTGACTCGTGAATATATTATTTTTCGTCAATTCAACAACTATTATTCAGTAAAAATCACTTGTTAATGGCCACATCACATTCACATTTGCTGTTTAAATTAGATGTAAGAATGATTGTTGTATCGTTACTTGTACCATAACGTTTCTTTAGCATTTCGTCGAAGTACTAAGATGATTGTGTTTCCACATTTGTCAGCCTTAATAGCGAAGATATAAATTGATGACTAGCAGACTATCATATTATCTTATATAACATTCTTATTTTAAGAGCAATGTTGATGGGTGAATTAAATAAGAAAATCTACCACGAACCTACTTAGTTCCCCGCAATGAGGTTGCCTCGGTAATAATAGACATTTGATTTCTGTTCCCAGAAGTGATCGATACTTTGCCTGCTGATCTCTACGTTTTGAGTCGCCCCTTCACTGAAACAGTTTGCCTTCGTCATTTTGGCGTTAACGCAAAGATGTCCATCTTCGTTCACATCTAATCCACTTTATCTTGTATATATTATGTCTCATGTGAAGTTAATTATTAGATGTTCACCTAGAGCACTGCGTTATGGTTAATTCATACGTCAGCTAACGGTGTATTTTTGAGCACCCGATGGAAGTAGGGGGTCTAAAGGTAAGGACAACCTCCTGAAACCTGAAAACTCCGTGGCAGAAGGAGAACAGTAAAGTAGGCTGTAGATCTACCTTGCTGCATTACTCCATCATTTACTGCAGATTCGAACCGAAGATTGCTTCAAGTTAACTTGTAATCTCCATTTCCCTACAAAATATTACATTAATTATTTTGAAAAAAAAAAGTTCAGATAGTTTCTAAGAAATAATTGTTGACATGTAGTTCACGTTTATGAAGAAATTATCATTAAAACATACGATATCAAAAATTTATTGCACTTTCAGGCTTTTCTTGATCAACATATCTATAATTTTTTATATAAAAAGCTATCGAAAATAAATATAGAACTGCTGGAGTTTGCAGACTATAATCAAATCCTTGTCCACTACACATATTTTTATACCGTTCTAAAATATAAATAAATGATATAAAAGATATTGTGGAAATGTACACATTTTTTGTATGTACTAGATCACACATCCTGTATATAAACGTGTAATATTTTAACTCATAGTGTAGTAGCTATTTCTACTTCCTTTACAAACCGTTCTGTTTGCACCTTCACGCGATCGCAGCAAATGGTGTTGTGATAACGACAGAGAACAAGGAGTCGTGCTGCAAAAACCAAAGAAAGTTCGTGTAGCTACTTCTTGTCTTCCACAGAGGCACACTCTTTTTGCGAGACGCCGTGAGAGCACCTGCCAAAAAATGTTTGTCCAAGAGCGAACGACCTGCAGCTTCCAAGCAGCCGCCCTCCCACGCCCTCCGCGGCGCCGTCGCGACGCCCCCAGCGCCGCCGCCGTCGCCTCTCCCCTGGACGCTCCGGTTGCCGCCCACGTCCTCGCCCTCGCCCTTGCCGTCGCCCGCGCCGTGGCCCGCATCCGCCCTCCCCTCACCCTTGCCCTCGTTCTTGCCCTCGCCCTTGCCCACGACCTTGCCTTCGCCCACGTCCTCGCCGCGCCTCGTCTCGCCGTCCCCCCCGCCCCGCCCCCCTCCCCCTTAACCTTGCCTGCCCCTCAAACCCTCCTCCCCGCCGCCGTCGGCCCCTACCGTTGCCCCGCCGTAGAGGGCGTGGGAGGGCGGCACCGTAGTTCGCGTCGTCTACCCCACCCCAGCCGCTCCCACGCCGTTTACTCTGCTCCTCTGACGTACACTCCCCCATGTTCAAAGATGCCCGCCGCCTCCATCGCGGAGTCCTGTGTCGCTCCTTCCTTGGTGGCATCGCATCCGTCTCTTTTCACGTCGCCAACACGTTTCTGCCGCCGCCGCACAGAATGTCGTAGCACATACTCGTGCTACCACCCTCGGCAGATTCGCCGTTCCCCTCGTCTAAACTTTTCCGGCGCTGGCATCGTCCTAGCCACCGGCTCCTCCCCTCTCACGATCCCACGACACCACTGCATTGCCGCTACTCTTCCTCTCGGTATCGCCTCCGCCAATTCCTTTCCTGTGCCGCCACAATCGTGGATTCGGTGGTATAACGGTTAGTGTAGCCGATAGCCTATCGGACTGTTATATCAAAGTTTACAGATTCAAACCCGATCGAAGCCGTGGATCCTACGTACGCCTTTCTTCGGAGGGGAAGTAAAGGCGGATATCCCATGTAGGAGATTTACTGCATGTAAAAGATTCTCAAGCCTAAAAAGAGCCTCTAAGCTAAATTCAAACCGCCTGTTTCGTCGCTCAAGATAATACATCTTCTCTCCGCTATATGGGGAAAGGAGCATAGCGAAATTTGCGTGGTCGGACGGAAGAGCGGGCACGAATCTTGCCAAGAAAATAAGTATTAATTAACCATCACTAACCATTCTTTCGGTCTACCTCTTGATTATCGCCTACGTTCCTCCACCCTCTCCATTGCCTTCGCATTCGCTCTTCGCTGCGCCTCCACAGTCACTCTGCACTCGACGTCTTCATCCCCACCGCTCCTGTTGCCTCCACTTTTCGAGATCCTCCGCCCCCCTTGCCGTGACCCTCTCCGTAGCCGCCGGCTTCCTCCGCTACCGTACCAGTTTTTACCTCTGTTGATCTCCGTTGCCACTCTCCGCCGGCACGACCGCCCCCGCTTCCTCCGGCTTCCCCCCGTCTCCCTTTCCCCTCCGACACAGCCACCATCGACATCACTGCCGCTGAGACCCTCGCCTCCATCCCTTCACCGTCACCATTACAACCACCGCTGCCGCCCTTCCTGGCGTGTCCTGCATCGCGTATCGTTGCTTTCTTCATCACTCCATCGCCGTCGTTTCGACTTTATCTTGTCACTAGATCGAATTCAGTCGGTGTCTGGAGAAGAATTCTAGCTGCTTCTGCTCTGATCGGTAGTTTCCGTCGTTTCTCCGATCAACACTAGGCGAATGCCGCAGCAGTACCCTACCAAACGGGCCACGGACCGCGCGCGATCTTTCCTTCTTCCTCCTATCCTCACCCTTCACTTATACATAAATACACTCACATGTACTACATTACCACAATATATTGGAAGACCGGTCGGGAGCTTGGAGCTTGTCTCGGCTGAGGCGGTGCCCCGCTCGTGGGAGATACCTTGTTGAAGAAAATCCCGCTAGCCTACGGTAGGTGGGTGCCGGATCTTGCCATGCTGCGGGGGAAGACAACCATCACCTCCCGAGAAAAATATGCAGTTCACTTACGGGACTAATGACCCTAATAGTCGGAGAGCTCGGCATGACTATCAATCAATCAATCAATCCATCGCCGTCGCTCTATCATCTCCTCCCGTTGTCTCACTCACTACTCTGGACCAGCCCAACTTGCCGCTCATCTTGCCTCTGCTCTTTTTGCTGAGTAACCCCTGCTCTTACGCCCTCTGCTACCCCCCACGCTCCTTCCGCCCCCATCCCGACGCTTGTGACTCCATTTCACGCTCCTTTCTCACATCTGCGCATATACCTTTCCCCCCTCCTCGCCAACCTTCCCCATCCTTTGGCTACCGCATTCTGTCTCTCTCTCTCGCAGACCCACCGCCTCCGCATTCAACATCTCCCCCGCGTCCCCACCGACTACGTATTCTCTCTCCCTTGCACCCCACCACCTCCGAATTCTCTCTCTCCCTCGCACCCCTTTCCGCATTCGACATCTCTCTGCACCCACCCTCGCCTCCGCATTCTTTCTCTCCCTCGAAACCCCATCGCCTCCGCATTCGCTCTCTCCCTCGCACCCCACCGCCTCCATATTCGCCATCTCCCTTGCACCCTCCCGCCCCGGCATTCTCACACTCCCTCGTACCCCCATCGCCTCCGCATTCTTTCTCTCCCTCTCACCCCCACCGCCTCCGCATTCGCTCTCTCCCTCGCACCCGCACCGCCTCCACATTCGTCATCTCCCTTGCACCCTCCCGCCCCGGCATTCTCTCTCTCCCTCGACCCCTACCGCCTCCGCATTCTCTCTCTGCCTCGCACCCACCCCCCGCCTCCGCATTCAGCATCTCTCTCGCACCCGCACCGCCGCTGCGTTCATCCGCCCACCTGCGCTGCGGTGGCCGGGGCGCTTTCCAGCGACCGCGCGAATTTCGCAGCAGAGCCCCCGAGGCGCCGGCGCGCGCGCGGAAACCTCAGCCCGCGGATTCGCCGTAATTCCCGAGAGTCGCCGCGGCGCCCGTGGAGAGGAGTCTGGAGCACTGCGAAACGTAAATAAAGGGAATTAATACCTGGAATAAATAAGGGAAAAAAGATGCAAACGAAATACAGAGCAGATGTGACGTCAACTCGTTCGCTAATTCAAAAGAGAAAATGGTATTTCAGACTTGTGTAAGGCTTTGGAGGAAGTATTTTGAGAACAGACCCCCAAGAGAGAGAGAGAAGATGCTCCGACAAAATTACTAGCGAAAAGCTAGGGATTGGAGGTTCCAATTCCGTGAAACTAGATGTGTTTGCTTTCTCCTTATTATTAAAAATTGAAGAGTTTCACACATCTTGTTCAAGCACACTATGTATATGGAGTAAAACTTATTATTCACACATTTATGTTGCTAGGAAAAAGTAAGAACACATTTATGATGCCATTCTTTGCAACACTTGAAATTCTTCACAATGAAACATATATTTTGAGTTTTGTCATCATTATAACTATGAAAGTTCATAAAAAGATTTTAAAAATCTAATACCTTTTGGATGATTTCTTATTTTAAAAAATAATACAACTCCCCTGCACTTCCACGACAGATTTAGTATTTACATGTAAAACTTTTGTCATAACATTTGAAAAGAAAGTTTGACGAGTTTAGAAATTGTAGGATGATAGACTAAAAATCAGTTATTTCGAGAATCACAATTCAAATAATGGTTCAAGTTATTGATTATTTAACGAATATTCTACATCAAAGTGATGTAGAAAATACTTTTGGTAGGAATCCTGTTGCTACTCATTAGTGATTTAAAAAAGTCAAATACAGGCTCAGGCCTGGGAACACCGCTAGAACTATGCTAGCTTTCAAAAGTAGGATTAATCAGATCCTAATAGCCAAATAAATACATACAAATAAATCCAGATATTTGTATTTTATGTAACGTCTAAATTTTATGTATGTCGTGTACAAACAGATAAATGTACACTAAAATATTGTAGTCCAGCGAATGCAATAGAAGTTTTATTACTGAGCATCAGTGATCATACTTTTTCTATATTTTTTTCTCAATGAAAAATACCGGAACATTCTTTAAAACATTGAAAACATATTTTTTTTCGTTTCAGTTGATTAATTTGATATTGTAGTATGTTTTTTGAATACTAAATTGTTTTGAGTGATTTGAGAGGTAAAGCAGGTAGGCTGTTCCAAGAACGAGCGCCCTCTGTCGAGGAACTGCTCCGCTGTGACGAGGAGAGCTTCCCCATCCTTAGCGGCGCGCTCGGCGGCCAACTTTGTTGGGTTCATTCTCGGTTTGTTTTTCCTCTCGTTTGTCACGGCAGCGAGTTACTGGGAGAATTCAACTTTCCCCGCAAAGTGTAAACATCTTAAAATGGTATGATCGTTAGTTTCTTACGCAGGATGTCGTCAATTGCATGGTTCTAAAATGCGTGGAGTAAACAATTTTATTTTGTATTATACTCAACGGTTGCAAATACTTTAAAAACCTGATACTACTAATTTTAGTTACTGATATTTTATTGAAATGATTGACAACTAAACCTTTTTTTAAAGAATAATGTCGAAATGTTACAAATACAGCTTCATTTAGCTCAGGTTTTCTTCGTAGACTTATCAAAATTAGGACTGCCACTTTGAAAACGAATTTATATTCTCATTGTATCTATATTAACAAGATTTATTCACTTTTTCGTTTACAGGGCCCGCAAATAAAAGTTTTTGTGTCGAAATTCGCCGTTTTCCGGAGCACGGGTACAATAATTTCTCTCCTTACGTTAGTAAGGGCGAGATCATAAAATCAAAAGCAGTATTTTATTAATATTTTGTAATGTATTTAACGGTTTTCAAAATGATTTTACTTGATTTGGATTATCATAATACGACATTTTTGTTAGTAACGGCGGGATCATAAAATTAAAAGCAGTATTTTATTAATATTTTGTAATGTATTTAACGGTTTTCAAAATGATTTTACTTGATTTGGATTATCATAATACGACATTTTTGTTAGTAACGGCGGGATCATAAAATTAAAAGCAGTATTTTATTAATATTTTGTAATGTATTTAACGGTTTTGAAAATTATTTTGCTTGATTTGGATTATCATAATACGACATTTTTATTCCCTCAATAAACAATGAAACACTGTCTAATAGCTTTCTGAAAGCCATTCAGGTTAAGAATTTATTGAGAAGTATCTCGTATTACATTGACGTTGTGATGCAATCCGTATTTCTCCGAACCTGTCTTTCCAGTAACCTCACATCGAGTCAGTTCTCCTGACTTTGTCTGAGGGCCTCTCAACGCTCAACACCCATCCGCCGACTTACCTCACGCATCCGCAATTTGTCTTCCTTCCCGAACTTCTGCAGAGTGGCGAAGGCAAATTTCCGCGTTATTTACCTTCTAACGTAGTTATACGGTCTCTCGTGTCTGGTGCCTGACGCCCACATCTTTCGCCCACGTTCTCTCTGCCGTTGACATAACTGATTGTTCCGCTTCCCGTTGCCTCGTTGCGGCAACCATCGCAAACGGCTGATTGTAGATGGTAGAATTATTGCCGAGTAACTTGCTTCTTGGCATCCATCATTCATCCCCGCAACAATACTAAGTTCTAGTACCTTCTTTCATCCCCTTCAGGGAGTTGTAAGAGTGAGGATGTTGTCTTATCGTTGGCACTAGATCACTTTAGTCATCTCCTGTCATCGTTTCTGTTATTGATTCCAAAATTGATCGTTATGGATTCCAATTCAGTCAATCCTTAAATGGAACCTCCATTTAAATGAATTGAACACAAAATTAAGTTCATTATGCTACGCTTTTAGAATTCTTTCTAATTCAGTCAGCCTTCATACTGCTCGTTGTGTATATTTCGCGAATGTTCATTCCCGCCTGAGATATGGCATAATATTCTGGGGCAATACATCTTATAGCTCCCAGACGTTTAGATTACAAAACGAATTGTACGAATAATAACCAAATCTTACCCACGTGATTCTTGTAAGCATCTCTCCATTAATCTAGGAATTTTACCATTACCTTTATTGATTTACGAATCAGCGGTTTTGTCAAAAATGATTTGTTTAAGGGTGGGAATATATTTTAGAAAATGCCGAAGTCTATTACTATAACACTCAATGTAGAAATCATATTCATCAGGTCACAGTATCAACAGCTCATTACAAAAAATTCACATACAATACATGTACATTATTTTACAACACTTTGCCAGATGACATTAAACGATTAAATTCAATAGAAAAGTTTCAATCCAAAGTGAAATCGTTTCTGCTGTATAACTGCTTCTATACAATTAGAGTCTGTACTGATCATCACAAGATAAGTAACATAGATTTTAAGTATGATACATAATGGATTATTTACCATTCGAACTGTATAAATGTGTATAAACAACCTGTTACAAGTATTGTATTGCAGCCTCAGGGTCAATGACCCCCATCTCGATCAGGTTTTTGGTCCAGTTTCCCCGATCGATTGAGCAAATGCTGAGATGGCACCTTGTTTTGCTTCTGGATATATATGTAACTTCATTATCTGTGCACGTCTTCTGGAATTCACTGGCAAATATAGTTATTCAAATTATCTTTTCCATGTTGTCGCGGCAGGAAGTATTATTCCTTGACGAAGGACATCATGGATCAGAGCAAAATGTATTGCCTTTTTATCCTTGAAAATTGATTTTATTACATGGATCGTTTTTTAATTTTCAAAATTTATGTAGTATATGGCTCAGTGTAGTGATCACAGAATTTTGAAAATGTGCACAGAATTCACTTCTCCCCATAGCACGTCATACGCAGTTTCAACTGTTTTTGGTGTAAAATAAATAAAAAATCGCTCTCGTAACTTGTTTTCTATCCACAGTCTATTGCAGTACAACTTCCACAATTTTGTTGAAACTTTCAAACATGCTTTAAGTCGTTGAAGCCTGACGTGTTTATGTTATACCCGTCAACTTTGCTTGTGTCTCTTCCGTAACCATTACTGATTGCTTCAGTTTCGGATGCATTCAGTTGCAAGCGAATCCCCTTAAACAGATGCTACACTCCTTTGTCTACCATCGTCTTCTGTCATTGTTTTAAGAGCATTTCTAATATCTATTTTTTCTAATAGCTGTTAGGAAAAACATTTCATAACTCACAAGCCGTTGATACCAATATTTTGGCCACTTCCGCCAAGAAGTGTCTTAAAATGTTGCTGTCATGTTGTTAACAAACTGTTCTGTTAATCGACCCTCATTCTTAACTTGAATGGTACTCTAACGTTTTTAGTCAGTACTAAACACATAACAACTCTATTAACCTCTCATTTATCTTATCATTTTTCTCGCACACGCCTCATTTTAATACCATCGCTTTTCCCGCGTTGACGTACTTGTCACCAAGGCAGCTGCGCTTCCGCATCGACATCGCCTGCTACGTGCTCGTCGTTCGCCATCGCCACCGCTGCGTCTGGCGCCCGCGTCCCCGCCGCCGCCGAGCCGTTTCGGGCAAACAGCAGCGGTCGGTTCCCGAGGGGGTGTGACCCGAGGGCAGGAGGGAGCGGAGCGCCGCAACAACCACCCCCACTCCCTCGTCGTGGTGAGGGCAGCGGCGATCGCGGCCAGCCCGAGGGGCGGTGCCTCGTAATCGGGTGATGTAGACAAAAGCCATTAAGAAGCTGATTCGTCTATTTGTCCGCGCGGGATGGCGGGGTGGCGGGGGAGGGCGCGTTTCCGATCGAAGGCGCCCCGCCCCTCTCGCACCTCGTCCGTCGCTCGTCGCCCCTTGCCCGTCGCCCGCCAGCCGTCATCCGTCGCTCGACCTGTTGCACCGCGGAGTGGCCCCTGGGGCACACCATGCCTCGCGGTTTCGTCTGCTCTGCGCGCTGTGTGGTGGCGCCTTGGGGGTGGGGCCCCGGTATTAGCGCTGTCAATTGCCCGCTGAAGTCGTTAGACATGCGCCCATAGAACGTTTTTTTTTCTACTTGCATTGCATTGGGAAAACGGGCTCAGTGTATCAACTGATGTCACTGCAGTGCCTCTGACCGGGAGGTTCTAGGCTGGAGTCTCGACGGCAGTAGAATTTTTGACACTAGCTTGCCAGTGTGACGTCGTGGAAACACAACAGCAATCATAGACACGAGCGTCAGATATTTACAGATTAATTAATAAGTATTTACAAATAAATAGTTTGATCAGTTATGTACCGCTCTGATAGACTCTACCCCCGATCGCAAGAGCGATTCTGATGAAAATCTGCCTGACTCGTGGCCCTCGCCACTCATCAGCGAGCTTACGCGCACAGCGTAGAACCCCGGCGACTGCAGTCACCCATAGAAAAAAGTGTTTCACAGCGGCGTCCCAACACATGGGTTGCCGTACGAGCACAGCTCGTCTCCGCAGCGCCCTGGGCGCAAGATTTGTGCGTTCACACGAGGTTTTCACTCAGTTCAAAACCTACCCCCGCGCTTTGCACACTCGCTTATATACCTTCCTGACCACGTGACACGCAGTCATCTCGCTTTCGCGCGGCACTTCATACCACGTGACTCGCGCCGCCACGCATTTTGGCATCCCTTCCCATGAATTTGTGGACGTTCCCAAAATACCTCGGAGTGCCTCCGCCCCTAGCTACCACCTATTCATTGTACTTTCTTCACCTAGTGTTCTCTGATGCCTAATCCTGCGTCACGATGCCTGCAAGGCGCCGGTCTTCCTGCTTGTGTTAATACAATACGTTACACCAGCTAGGTTGAATTCAGTCTCTGACTGGAAAATAATTCTAACGGCCGGCTGCTCTGATCGGTAGTTTTCCGTGATTTCTCCGATCAACGCCAAGCGATTTTCGGAGCACAAACGGGCCACGGACCGCACGAGATTTTTCTTTTCTCTTCCCTATCCTATCCTCTCCCCTGTACACACACACACACACACACACACACACTAACATGCATCTCACTACCACACATGCCGGGAGACCGGTCGGGGGCTTAGAGATTGTTCCGGCTGGAGCGGTGTCCCGTTGGTGGGAGATACCTCGTTGAGGAAACCCGCTAGTCGA
This sequence comes from Teleogryllus oceanicus, assembly GCA_964035755.1. Classification (NCBI taxonomy): domain Eukaryota; kingdom Metazoa; phylum Arthropoda; class Insecta; order Orthoptera; family Gryllidae; genus Teleogryllus; species Teleogryllus oceanicus. The sequence continues at coordinate 63,381,493 of CAXIVR010000011.1, forward strand.
CGGTAGGTCGGCGCCGGATCTCGCCATTCAGCGGGGGAAGATCACCGCCACTTCTGGTAGAAAAACATGCCCTACACTTACGGTGTAGTGACCTCTGCAGTTCACGCGCCCGGAATTATTACAACAATAAATCAGTTTACTGGCATTGACTTGCTTAGCGACCTAGACACATGTTTTCGCAGCTGTTTACTGCGCTGCAGATACCGGTCGTGTCACAGGTAATTTGTGGTGGTAAAAAGTAATTCGGGCAAATTTTCTCAGAATTGTACTCTCTCTCCTACCTCTGATTTGCACCATTGCTCCATCGTCATTCAAATAAAATTCATCACTCATCAAACAAATAATCTCAGGTATGACCGGAGAGCTTAAGGAATTGATAATCATAATACATTAATAATCACTGTAAGCATGCACTGCAGGAGGACATATGTACTATAATCTTAATAAAGAATATGCATTTACATTTGAGGATTACGTGGTTACGCTATAGTGGTGTTCTAGTGGCGAACAATAGCAGAAGCTTTTTTGGAATCTTAATCTTCTGAGTTTCATTCAACTGATAGTGAAGAAATGAACTTCTTGAGGGTATTCTTTAAAGGCGATGCACGTAGTTGAATTGATTTTTACTGTACGTGAGAACGAAAACCCACATAAGAAAGAGTCGAATGTTTCCTTCCACAGGTTGCCGTAGCAACAATGTTTTTCTGTAATAGATTATCGGAACTGTGTGATAGGACGCATCGGAAATGGAAATGTCACTTCAGGTGTATAATGGGAATGACATGTTTTCACACAGAAAAAATTAAAAAGGATATATTGAGTGTGTATTTTTCTCTTAAACGATGGTTCAAGATAACTAACTCTCGAAGTACGTGTTATTGACATCTAAATCTGACTGAAATAAATTGAAAAGCACAATATAAGTATTTGAATATCTCATCAACGAAGAACTATTTTCAACAGTACATCACTTAAATTAAACGTCATTGGTGTAATTATTGTTTGGCGTAGTGCATAGATAAATAAAAATTGAACTCTATGATATGGTTGTATTTCTATAATAACAAATTTTACTATATGTTACTAAAATATTTACTAGTATATTGGCCAGTCTTTGGAAACGGCAAGTACTTGGAAACATGAAATTTTTGTCAAAATATTATGCAACAGAAATTGGAATCTTTTTTATTCTACAAAACCATAGCATAATATGCTAAACTTAAGCAAAGTAGATTATTTAATGAAAGATATACAGTAGAATTGATTGCAAGAAGAGCCATTCAGTGTGGTGGAGACTGGTGTAACTAGTCCATATTTCATCAGATTCGTAACGCATTAAAAATACAACACACAAAAATGTGAATAACGCAGAGAACTAAATCAGTGGAAAGCTAGAACGTAAAAACCAGCAATAAATAGGAGGGTTAAAAGAAAACTCAATTTTTTCAAGACAACTATTTTCTGAAGACTACGTTTATCAGACAAGAAATTTGAAAATATACACAGTATATCCCGATATACCCTTATCCAGAGTAGGACAATTTCAAACAACATAAAAATCTGTCTCGGATTGGGGGAAAATATAAAATGCTGATAGTTCGAATCAGTTGTGCGTATTTCTCAAGTAACATACAAATCATACGCACGTAGACGTCGTGCAAAGTGGTCTTTCTCAGTCTTTCACTGTCCGCTACCGACGTTGTGAAAGACGTAAATTACTTTCAGTCGCAACAAGTTTCTTCTGGTTTCACTTCTCATTATTACGACCACCTTCACCTAAACAAAAACGTGTTCCGCGTAGTTAGCTAATCAACTAACCAATTCAGTTCTTAGGTAGAGACGGAAAAATAAAGGGAGTATGTTACTTATTTACATGTTATTTTGTCGAATGGGCCCTCTTTTAACGGGTAATTAATGTTTCTTATTTTGTATTTTTACCAGAGAAGATGCATATATTTGTGTTACATTCATAAGAAGCGTAAGTAGGTGACCCTCCGATAGTATAAAAATTTTTTATACAATATTATTTTAAAATTCCTTGTCTAACCCCACAAATGCGGAAAAAATAATTGATATCAATGTCCCGATAACCGTTATTTGAAGTTCTGAGTAACATTTAAGTAAACACACCTTGAAGGTACGTGTCCTGTATTCTTTTTCTCCGCAAAGTAAACGAGGTCTCATCCAACGGTGTGCTAGGAGCCTTAGGTGACCATGTCCGAGTGTTTACCCGCCTGTCCGAGTGTCGCATCGTCCTGGGCAATATCACCGTCGTTTCCCCCGTTGCCCAGGTCTGTGCGTTGCTTCGCCCGGTTAGCCGAGCAAACATTGGCACCAGCCTACGCAGAAACCTTCGTTTGCACCACGGCCCCACATTCAGTTGCCATTAGTTGCTACCCATTTCCGGTGTTGACCTTCCATTGTCCCAGTTGGAAAGCTATCCACAATGCAATCGTGGAAGCTAAGATATTGGGACGAAATATACATCGGTTCAATTTAAAAAAAAGTATTGGCTTGGCAAAACATTCTGAAGGAATATGGTGAATTGAAATGTGACAGAGAATGATTTTGTTCACTGTAAGGCAAATGATAGCAACCATGCACAGGGTTTACAAATTTAAAATAGATATTTTAGAGACTTTTCTGAATTCTAATACCAAACGTGTGCTGACTAACGAGTACGTGCACGTGCACAATTTACACAGCCAAATAACATGAAATAAAAAATTGTGAAAGTCATTTCTTTGTATCCAAGAGCTTGCATCTTTCATATTTTTCTTCAATGTATCTACAGATTAATATTAGGTTGTATCATTAACGTTTTTGTATTACAGTTCTTAATCATATTTTGTTATAAAAATCAATTTCATGAATGCTCATTACTTTCTCGCCTACTATATACTTACGTAGTCACTGGGTCATACAGTCATATAGTACTCGTCGCAGGAGTTTATTTGATTTTCGTTTTCTCTATTTGGTCAACATTTGTTGTACTTCTCTTGGAAGACTAAAAGTAGTGGACATTCTTTGCTGCTGTAGTAACAAGCTTCGAGCCGAATTCTTTATACATGTGCTCCCGTCCATGCATTTTTCATTTCCTAAATAAATTTCTCTACCCATTTTTGCAGAAATATTTTGAAGATGGAAGAAAATCATCATCAGTTAAATATTTATCACATTTTCATACCGGTGAAAATATGGTCGTCCTCAATGCAATGCCTTCACTGCAATGCCAAAACTGCACAAGTTGAAAATTTTTCGGCGTCTTCCTACAATTACAGTTTTGAAGATAGATTTGTTTCCTTAATATAATATCTTCTTTAATACAAGCTCTCAAAACTGGAAAATAGGAGATTTAAAAATATAAAATACTCTATTTTATGAAATATAAATATTATTGCTTATTTAGTTTTGAAAATAGATTTTATTACATGGGAGTTTTGTTTTTTTCTCCTTTGAAAATTCAAAATTTAAGTAGTATATGACTTGGTGTAGGGATCACAGAATTTTGAAAATGTGCACACAATTCACTTTTCCCCATAGCACGTCATACGCAGTTTTAACTGCTTTTTTGACGAAAATAAATAAAAAAAATAAAATAAAAATATTTCTAGAGCAAATTACTTGGAATGTAAGGAAAAAGCTAATGATGCTACAACATGACATACTTTCTCAGATTATTTGTAACGCCGCACAGTATTATAACTACTTGAAGCTGCAAAGTTTCCAACCAGCGAACTTGTTTCCATGCTGAGATTAGAACTCATGTTCTTAGGGTTTAAGCGCTGTTGACCCCCTCTTTATACCAGCCTTCCAGATAAACTCAACAATTTTGATTGAAATTATTTCAAGAGCTAGTATTAAAGAACGTATTTTTATTAAGAAACCAAATTTCTATCTTCAGTAATTCAATTTAGGAAGACGCCGAAGAATAGTAAAACTTATGTAATTTTTGAAAAATTAATTCAATGAAAATAAGATCTGCGCCATTTTTAAGCGTACGTTTCTTGATCAGAGGAAAAATTGAATTTAAAAAAATGGAATAACTTTTAACGAAACTTTGAAAATATCAATTAGGCGTCATGTAAAATACTCCCAAAATCAAAATAACCGTTTCAAATTTGCAGGCCAGATCAATCCAGAAATGACAATTTTGGCAAAAATTGTCTAAACGGGTGTCTGAACGACAAAAGTGTAGGCTACAGAAGGACGGAGAGAAATATAATTGACCGTAAACCAACTTTTTGATACCAAGAACCCATAGAACCTGAATTATGAATATACAACGTTAGAGGACGTTTTTTAGTACATATAAAAACAATATTTATTCACTTTCTCATTACTAGGATCCAGAAATAAGAGTTTCTCCGCCGAAAGTTCGCAGTTTTTTTCACTGCATTACAATACATTCTATATTCTGCGTAAGCAGTAGGCGAGAAAGTAAAAATATCTTACTTCAAAATAACGTATGCGGTTCTATATATATTTTACACTTCATTTATCTTTGTAATATAAAGTCATGACCCGTGAAGTACTTATTGAGCCTTCTAAATTATTGCTACGACTTCATCTACAGTATCGGAAACCGATATTAGCTTCTGAATATATCTTTAAAGGTTATTCACTAAAGGAAAATACAAACTTCTCAATTTCTTAAAAAACATTTATAATTACGCATAACTCAATAGAAGTTTCCATCCTCTTGCCTTTCCATTATGTTACTTGTTGCGAAGGCATTTTCTTACTGTATTTTGTTTCGCAGATTTGATGAATTGCGAATTACCTATCTTTTTATTCGGTTTTATTGACACATCTGATTCAAACAAAAGGATGGAGAATCCCTATTTAATCTCGATATATGGATCAAATATTTACTAAATGTTTGATGTTTCTCCTTCATATATTTGAGTCGATGTAACTCATGAACAGTGCTCGATGTTTTACCCCGCTCTTGTTAAATATAAATATTAAAAATAAATACATCAATCCTTTATTGTTTTTTGGTTCAATGTATTATTAATCCTGATGTACAGATATAGCGATCAACTTGCATTCATTTTAACTTACTGTCAAAAATATATTGTGATTATAAACACATATTAATAGATAGTTGAAGTTGATTGTGAATTGAATTTTGGTTAGAAAATATTTTTCTAGTTAACCTATCAAAAATATATTTAAAAAATGAAAATCGGAGAGCAATTATCGCATCCTCATTACCAAAATCTTTTCTCTATCTACTCTATTTTCTCAAACTACGTCATATCGTCATACGTCAATTTTATTACAAACTTGATAGATTGTAGGAGAGCAATTATCGCATCCTCATTAGTCAAAGATTTTTCCGGCTGAAGGGCCGTGGTCCGATGGAAAACATATTTCCAGACGTTTCGTCCGCAACTACGGCAGACATCCTCAGTGGCGATGTGGTCTCGGACGAAGAATCCTCCTTGAAGGTTCCCGGTGACTAAGGATGAGGATGTCTGCCGTAGTTGCGGACGAAACGTCTGGAAATATGTTTTCCAATGGACCACGGCCCTTCAGCTCGGAAAAAATCTTTGACTTGATAGATTGTAGTTTGAATTCTCTTACCCTATTCTTGCAGAATGGCTTCCAGAATTCACAAATCGCAAGATTGCGACGTGTGAAGGAAGCTCAAGCCTATATGAAACCACTGAGGTGAACTCTTAACCAGCTCATCATTCTGGAAATAACTCTTTTCTCAACTAGGAGACACATGGCCTTCTCTTTACGGTATACCAGCCTTCTCATACGGTCACTAGCAGAATAAAAGGCGTGACAAAATACAATGCAAAAATGGTGACCGATACATACGTATGCAAAGGTCAACGTCTTCCGCTGCAAAAACACCCCAGAACGGCAACACTGTTAATATGATTTTAGAACCTTAGACTATATCCGGACCTGGAGTGGATGTCCAATTTGATTGATGGGTAATTATGATGATATGACGTAAATTAGGGCTTCCTAACGATTTCTTTATTGATGGGGGTCAATAGATAGTGAAAAATCAATAGATTTTTTGTGAAAAGGAGCTTCAAATTTCGCATTTACAGTAATGCTTAATTGCCATTTTCTTAAAAACTGCTTAAAATTTTTCAATAAAAATAACTATTTAGGTAGGGTTTTATTCGTTTCTTTAATATTCGTAAAATAATATTTCGGTTTCACTGTAAGGAAACCGAAAAGTTGAGAAAATGTCAAGAAAATGTTCTGTAGGTGACGATAAATGGCAGCTAGCAAGAAGATAGGGGAAGTCCGTAAAGCAAGTCTACACCAAGGAAATTAGAAAATTTTACTACGAGAAAGTCTGTGCCATTCTGTAGCACCCCTCGTTTTTCATCTTTCAACTATTAATAGTTAAATTGTTGGGAAGGGATTCTGAAACTCAAGAAAACGTGTGCAGATGATTTTCTCCCTCACACATCACATAGAATGTTTTACATTCGTTGAATAAATAAGTATCTAAATAAATATCTCAAATCTACCATTCATAAGAAATTAAATGTTTCGTAAATTAATAAATGTGTTCAGTTGTTCTACGGTGTCGAAACTTTCCTTTCTAGATAAAGCTATATACCTAAGTTAAATCTTAGTGTGTTCTTGATATAACAAAGAATCGCTTTGTAGGGCTGTTAGTACTGCTGTTAGTATGTGAAAAATTTTATATTTTATTTGGAACACGAATTATTAAATGCATTTTGTTTTAAAACCTCAATAATGGTAGATTTATTTCAAATTCACATTGTGGTTTCTTCTATTTTTTCACAAAAAATATATTATGCAACTGTGGTGCGGTGTTTGCCGTAAACTAGAGGAGCTGTTCTTGGGTTGCTGCGCTTTCCAGTAATATGAGCTCGTCAAATTAATTAATTAAACGCCAAACTGTCTTAGATGTCACCGGAACCTCCAGGGTTAAGATATACTGGGCTACGAAATTATACTGACGATCTGACAGGAAATATCAATTATCTTGTAAAACTGGTGTATGCAGTACATCAGAGAGGATCCTTACGTCAGTGGTGTCAAGATTGCCTTCTACCACAGCAAGCGTTGAAACACCGTTGCATAGTCAGTGCGTGCTTGTCAGTGCAACGAGTGTTGTGAAAGAAGATTAGAAGATGTTTGACGATTCCTCTCAATACTGGAGGATAAGGAGTAAAAGTATTGGAATCACCTCAACAATATGATCTGGATTATTGGTCGTAAAATCAGTTTCTAAGATTCTTTTCATCTGTAAGCTCGTATACACATCTGAATTATTAACTACTAAACTACTAGTGCAAGAGCACTAGTAGTAAGAAAGATGGTTAAGGTTGGTGCAGACTGAAAGCAGGTAGTACATGTTTCATACCACAATATCGATTTGATTTGTGGATGTATGTGTCATGCATAAAGTTTAGATACGAAGCTTTTGAGCTGAAACTTTATAAATATGCCTTGAGTAAGACTTTCTTGTGACGTTCCGGAGATTTAGTTATTTTACTTATTGTAATACTTTATACTAGTGGAATGTGGCGTTGCCGTCGCTGTAAACTGTTTAAAAAAATATTTTCATGTGTTGAAAATTTCTTTCATACTTCATTTTTTTCATATGTAGTTTTGTTCTTACAGTATCTAGAGTTGAACTCACCAATGAATTATAGTAGCTGATATGATACGCCCCTTCAAAAATTCCCAACATCTAAGGGCCTTGTATGTTACCTCCATACGGGATATGAACTGGTAGTATTGCAATTTCAAAATTATAATTGCCATAAAAATATATGGATGCCATTCATGATGTGGATAGTTTTTAATTCAGCTACATTTTTTACGATTTTTGCTAATATGCACAATAATGCACTAGATCACCTGTAAACTGTCTTCTGGCTTTCTCTCTATTCCTAACATAAGATCGTTCTCAACTTCTTCCGAAACTTCTGTTTCAAAACCTTCTACAACTACATTTTATCCTTCCCCAAATTTGCTTAATACTTCCATATTTTCTCCCCTATTTTTTGAGGATATTAAAACTCCACGAACTCGGTCTAATTTGTGTTCACTTCCACTTCTGCAATTGCTCTATTAATCGTTATGAATGCGAATCTATATAAACACTAAAAAGGGCCTGTTTGTATGTTTATGTGAATAAGCTGTTAGTTAAATTAGAATAAGATCTGAGCCACATACATTTGATAATCGGTATTTGTACACTTGAGAACGTAAAAGCGAAATGTCGAACATAAGAGCGTTCATTTATTCTCTAACGTTATTCACAATTTTGTTTTCTCAGTATACGCATTCATTTCGTTAAAATTAATACGTTCCAAGGCAATACTGTTCGTAGGTTTATGCAAATGTGTTTTTAAGTATAGAAGAATGCGCATTTATAAGTCTAATATAGCATTGATTTTCATTAAAATCTCTGAAATATAGAAAATAGCAAGAGTTTATGAATTTAAAACGTTAAGTTTTCCTTTAAACAGAAAGTTGAACTTTCCTCGCAAATTTCTTGATTTTTGCTTTAAATGACAGGAAGTGAGTTGTTGATGGTTGGTTGCTTGTCACTATTAACGGTTTTTATAATACAGCAGCTAAATTTCTATCAAATCATACATTTCTAGAATGTATGCATATTAATTTCTTGTTATGTCATCGTGTGAGTTGTAATCAATGGAAAGAATTCGACTTTTACTCTTCAAGAAAACGCGTGAAAGTAAGATTGTTGTTAGAGCAGCTAATTTAGCAAGTTACCTAAAATCTCTAGCTATAAAGATTTAAAATTAGTCAGAATAATATTAGAATTTAAATCTAGATACAGCGAGAGTACGTAAACACAGTATCTAGCAATTGTCTCACACATCTATCCTTCCACAAAACTAGTGGTGCTAACACATCTACTTTCTCCTCTGTATTTTCAAGCAAAATTATGCGAATTATAATTTTTGCAGTTATCGAAAAATCAAAGTTTTCAACGAAAATGAGACCTGCAATCCTGCAGACTGGATTGATTGATTGATTGATTTTTTCGTGTTTCCGGGAGCGTCAACTGCTTTGGTCATTAATCCCGTTAGTGTAGTGCATGCTTTTTCTTGGGAGATGGCAGTGATCTTCCCCCGCTGGATGGCGAGATCCGGCACCGACCTACCGTCGGCTAGTGGGGTTTCCCCCTAACCAGGACTCTTCCACCAGCAGGGCACCGTCCCAGCCGGGACAAGCTCTAAGCTCCTGACCGGTCTCCCGGAATATGTGATAGTGTAGTGCATGTTAGTGTAAGTGTGTATGTAAGAGGAGAGTATAGGACAAGGAAGAGGAAGGACAGATCGCGCGTGGTCCGTGGCCCGTTTGGTAGGGTACTGTTCCGGCATTCGCCTGGTGTTCATCGAAGAAACCACGGAAAACTACCGATCAGAGCAGCCGGCCGCTAGAATTCTTCTCCAGTTAGCAGCTGAATTCGACCTAGCTGACAAGCAATACTTGGGTATTTCTAACGTGGCATGTGAGTACCTCTAGGTATGGCACTAGTTTTTGCGTCATTCTCGGTCCTCCCGCAAAATGTCACATGATCGCGACCGTATCAAGCAGTGCTGTGGATGAAGAGACTCTATTTTAGGTAGTATATGACTTAGTGTAGGGATCACAGAATTTTGAAAATGTGCACACAATTCACTTTCCCCATAGCATGTCATACGCAGTTTTTAACTGCTTTTTTTGACGTAAAAAAAAAAACATTGTCGAAAATCTTGCCACTGTCGAACCTAGGACCTCGCAGTCAGAAGCACTGCAGTGACATCAGTTATAGCACTGAACCATCTCTCCCGGTAGCGAGAAAGTGAAAAAAGTGCGTGGTTGCAAAGCGGCCACGCCCCCTCCCGTACCACGCGCGGGGCGCTGGTTGCGGGGCTCCCCGGAGAGGCAACCCGCCGCGCGGGTCTCCAGTTTCCCTCCAGGGGCCGCGCTCCATGCGCCGTTCGGTCGCTGTCAAAGGCGCCCCGCCCCCTCCCCTCGCCGCACGCGTGCCTGCGCGCCCGGCCGCCCGGCCGCGCGCGTGCCTCCCTCGCAAAGGTTGACCCAACAAGCCAAACGCACCAACCACCCACGCAGACACGGCCTGTAATTAATAATATTAAAATAATAGTAATAACAATAAAATGATAGTATTAATAATATTAATAATAATATTAAAATAATAATATTAAAATAATAATCTATGTTGCAAATAAAAGTATCCAAAGTTTTTAATGACAATCATTTATTTCAGCAGTTGCACAACGTTTCGTAACTAGTTTTCTTACATCATCAGGTGCTTAGTGAGGGAACTACTATCCCATTGAATTACCTCTGCAGTAGAACCATCGAGGAAACATTACGAAATTAACTCACTCTCACTCAGTTGATATCACATAACTAACAGTTACAAACAGACACTCCATTCCAAGGAATGAATTATTCATTAATTCATAGTCAAACAGTCGAACATATATTGACAATCAAGAAAAAATATTGATTTAATAATCTATGTAGTTGGCGTTATTGAGTCGGTAGACGGACTTCGCCGGCCATCTTCCGGTATCCCCCATGCCTAGGCCTAGTTAAATTCCAATGCTAGTGGGAGCGACTTGAGGTAAACATGACGAATATTCTCCTCCCGGTAACTAACAAGATCCGCTTGCTTGAGCTTTTTCTTCGTCACACAGCTTCAGAAACTGGGACGATTTTAAAGGAATGCTACAACTGTTTTTGCCTCGACCGGAAATCGAACCCGGGACCATAGCAGTGGAAGCTAGTACGATCCTCATGAGCCATCCGAGATGCAATATAATAATAATAACAATAATAATAATAATAATATAGTAAACGTTTGTTAGCACGAACTCGCGTAACACAAATTTCGCCGTTAACACAAACAAATTTCGTTCCTGGCAAGGGATTGCAGCATTAATACGGACATTTGTAATACTAGGATAACAGGAATGTTTATAACACGAACTCCGATTACTTCGGTCCCTTGGAATTCGGGTTAGTGAAGGTTTACTGTATTAAAATAATAATAATAATAATAATAATAATAATAATAATAATAATACCTTTATTTCTGTCGAGACTCAAGCTGTAAGGACTGCTCTTTCACCTAACTACTTAAATATTTGTACATTTACATAAGTACATCTTACACGTTTCTCCTAAATAATATAACTTTTTACCATGTACTACTTAATAAATCCTCCTTTATTTGTGCTGAGTGCGTGGCGAAAATTTGAGCTCGCGCGCGCGGCCAGGTCGGCGCGCGCTCTATTCCGCAGCGAAGGAAGTCGAACGTAGCGCGAGTCTAGGCTGGCAGCGGCGCCGTCTGTATAATGAACATTCGTTTCCCTAGAAACAAAGCTCGAACGTTTCTTCAGCTTTAAAAACTTAAGTCATCGCGCTCATTAATAAACACGTTTCTCAAAATAAACATGCAGAAAATGTATGATATAAAATTTAAGAATCTTGTCAAGTAACATGATGGTTAGTTTTCTTTCCTATAATAATTGTATCTTTGTGTAGTATTTTTAATATAATATCCGTAATATCTTTGTGTTTGTGTACTACGTACCCAAACATGTCTACCCCAAATTAATGACGAATGTTTTTTCTCGCGTTTTCTCAGTTTTGCGGTATCCAAGTAGTTTGACTGAAATGAGACTTGAAGAAAATCATATAAGAGCCCCGAAGGTTTCCTTCTTCATAAGGAAATTTTCTGGGCTAAATTTGGTGCTGGTTATGAGAAAATTACATTACACTTATTTCAAATTCCACCATTTCAATTCATTTACACTCGAAAACTTTGGAAATTCCGAGAAACGTCACAAGAGATAGTTTAAAACATTTATGCTAAACAGAAAAATACATTTTATACAAAATGGCGCTGATGTCATGTGAGAAAACGTTTGTGTCCGATTGTGCAACATTTAGTTTATGAACTGACTTGATCTTTTGAAAATTATCAGAAATACGCACAAAACCAAATTACGTATATTACTACTAATTTGAAAACATTGCATTTGAAATGATTAGTGTGTCTGTAGCGGAACTAAGTGCAGATTCTCGGTCTTCAATAATGGTGTAGAATAGGTCTTAATAAAAGCTGAGTTTATTAAATTTCAGCAATTTCATTATTTTTTTATTGAAAATAGAACTTTTATCATATTCATAAATGTATTTTGCTCTATTTAAGCAAAAAATTTAAAGAAAAATTGCCATTTTGAAAACAAAAATTGAAAATATTCAACGGGCTTAATATGAAGTACAAAACTTAAAAGATTAGTTTCAATTTCGAAGGTCCTTCAATTCAAACAGATTTAACGAATTAATATTTGTATTGGAGAAAATTACTGAAAGGGTTTCGGTACTAATTTTGTTCAACGACAAACATACATGTGAACAGACTTTTGGAGAAAAGAAACTTCACTTTTTTGGTATAGGGACCATCCAAAATGTATATTTATGGCCAAATCTTGGCATACAATGTCTATCAGGAAGTAAAAACAAGATTTTGATGAGTGACAAAATTGTCACGAATGAATAAAATGAGTGACTTTAATCGTAACTTGTTAAAAGCCTCTCCCTCAGCAGAGGAGTTTACGCACTTTTTCCACAGCATATGCCTCGACATTTTATCTCCAGCACCAACACACCACTCAAAGAGCACTGAAGCTTGGATCGACCATATTATAGTGTTTAATAGAAACAAAGTACGAAATCAAGGTCAATTTCCAGTTCCCAGGATTTCGAACAAAATCTCTAATTTATCTTTTTGCAACCTGAAGTGTTCTAAATACTCACCTCATTTCAACAAATACTGCGATTTTTCAAAATTCCATAAACAAGCATTTAGTATAGATGGGTTGACCCCTCCAATGGCACTTTGTGCACGCACAAAAATCGCGGGACGCTAAAGTGGAGATTTTTACTGACTTAATAACACAACTCTATGACCAGCACGCGCTTTTAAAAATACTCGTCCTCCTGCACCATGGTTAACTGATGAAATTCGGAATTCAAGAAAGATCGAGATGCAGTCGATGCTAGTTTCCGGAAAACTAAATGCGAACTATTTAAAAAACAGTACAAAACGCTCCGAAATTGAGTTACGCAGAAATACCGCAACGCTAAAATAAAATAGTACCACACCACCTTCGGCAAAACCCACAACTAGAGAACGATGTGGAAAAATCTGAAAATTCTAGGGATAGGAAAAGCTCCTCCCCAAATTGAAACGAATATCCTCCTAGAATCACTAAATCATGGTTTCATAAATAACGTTCTTTCATTTGACAGTAGCTTGAAAAGGCTTTCTCGCGTTTCTCCAAAACTCAGAAATAAAGTTCAACGATGAATTTTTCTTTTTATTCATGAAATATGATATAATAAAAATCATTCAAAGTCTCAAATCAAATGCTTCAGACTTCGATGATTTAAAGGCCAAACTGCTAAAAAATAGCCTATACGTGACCTGCCTAGTCATTACCGAAATAGTAAACTTCTGACTAATAACAATATCCTTTATCCTGGAAACTCTCGTGAATCCTGTTCCGAAAAAGTCGTCCGGAGCTCGATAGTACTCGAAAAGTCATCCGGAAGCAAACTGAACAGTATCTCCAAAAGAAATAACTTCTAAACGATCAGCAATCAGGTTTCCGTTCCGGCAGGAATACTGGAACTGCGCTACTGAATGTTAATTGAAGACTCGAGAACAGCAATAGATTACCGTAATATAACTATCTTGATTCTTCTGGATTTCAGCAATGTGTTCGATTCAGTATATCATGACGTCTTGCTCGCAAAACTAAAAATAATAGGATTTGCACAGCGCACGCGTATATGGGTTCTTGATACTTAACTTCCAGAACCAAAAATGTCGTGTCCCGTAACCGCAGCTGAAGTGTCTTGAAACTTAACTGCGGAGTTGCTCAAGGCACTGTGTTAGGACCACTAGCCTTCTTAATCTATGTAAATGATGTGGAAAATTCACTTAAATATTGCTGTCATCAAATGTATGAGGATGATCTTCAGGTATACATAAGTGGCCACCCGTCTCCCCTCTTCTCTCTCGCAAAAAAAATTAACGAAATTTGATAACCCTAAACAAATAGGCAGCGATTTTAGGCATACAATTAAATCCAAGTAAATCCCAGAGCATGATTATCAGTTTGAAAACATTACGAAAAAAATATCATCTTCTGCTCTGCCTAAATTTATATAAATGACTCCGTTCTGCATTGTTCCTTAATACTGTCAATATTGTATTTGAAATTACTGGTACTATTAACTTGTATTGTTCTTCTTTGGTGTTAAAAATGATTGTATATTTATGTAAAGTGCTAATGTATAGCAAACATAGCATTTCTATTCCGTTTCTGGAATAATTTACCTTTTTCCTCTCACTTCGTCTTCCTCCTTTTCTTCGCTCCTTCTTCCTTCCCTTTCCCTCACGATTTCCCCATTTTTGTCTCTTTATGACCCCTTCCCCTGAACGAATTTTCTTTTCTCTCTCACTGCTATGCATATCATATTCTGTTCTATTAACGTTCGGCCATAAGCCGTCATCTTGATTGAGTTTTTGAGTTGATTTTTGGGTTTACTCAATCGCTTAATTATTATCGCTTAATATATTAATTATTACTATAATCGCTTATTTTTGACTATCTATTCATTGAAATATGCTTAATAAACGATATTAGTAACAATATATCTACGTGGATGATATATAAATTCAAAGATAGATCAGTTTTAAGAAAACCTTATCTACTTTTTTTCTGAACTTCGAAGGAAACTCTGAAGACGTCGAAAATTCTAAATTCCCTCACACAAGAAAAACTTACAAAAACGTTGGAAAATTCTGAATGACATCGCCCTCTGTTCTTTCTTCACGAGGATTTACCGGCTTAAATGCTCAGTTTTCGTGTTTTGGAGAACAAAAACATCCGGGATAGTAGACAAGTCTTTTCCCCGAAGCCGAATAGCATCCTTCTTTATCTTTTAAAGAACGGTTCCCCACCCTTCTACTCAGTCGACAACTTTTAACTTCTTTTATCTGATACCTGTGGCGACATTGCCTTTGAGTTTGTCACGCGAAAGTTTTAAGATAGCAAAAGGAAGGTACACCAAGGCTGGCATTTCTTTCACCGTTGTCATGTTGTACTCGATAGAGGAGTTTGAGGAAAGAGCTTATATACAATAATTTTCCGTTGTCTCCTTATTCCTTGGTTTTCTATCTCAAAGATGACTGAATATATCTTCTGCAAAACATTTAAAAATATTATTTCGTTAATATTCAGTAGTATTTGTGAATACTAGGTATACTTCCATTTATTTGCATCTTTAATAAACTGTAATGACGATATTATCAAATTTTCTTGAATCTTTATTCTTATTTCTCTTAAAATTGATACAAAATTATTTAATGTACGTATTGACCTGTAGATTTGGATCCGTTCAGAGAAAACTAAATCAATGATTTTAGTATTGATGTAAAATATTTCGTGTCTGCGAGCCAACAATTACAGAAGCTATAATTTTCACTTAATAATCACGATATCACGACGTTTAATTAGTTATGCGAAATTTTAATTAGTTTAATTAAAACTAACGTATCTAATTAGATATGGTTTTCTGCAGTTGGAGTTCCCTTATTTTTGAAAAATATTTTTTAATATCATTTTAGTTCCTCCTGTTTACTAAATGTTTTCTACGTCTCCTCACCTTTGATATACAGAACGTCCGGGGAGGAAACGAAAATTCTAAAATAAGCTCTGAAGATAATTTTAAGCATATTTTGTTTAATAAATTACTTGGGTATTCTGAATAGCTGAGCTGCAAGAAACACTCAAAAGGTGGTATGAAAAAATGTTTTCTAGCAAAAATTTGCGTTGCAGAATTATAGAAACACTCCAGAAACATGTAAATTGTTTTAGTATTTACAACAAAAATGAATATATTTGTTCAGAAAGAAAAATTAACAAAAAAAATAACAAAAGCAACCGAATTGAGTAAATTCAGTGCTTGTTTATTTCTGGGTTAATTTTTGTTTCTGAACAAATGTATTCATTTCGTTCGACCTATTTTTGAATTGGGAGCGGTAGCTCAGTGCATCAACTGATGTCACCAATCACCGCGAAGTCTTAGGTTCGAATCCTGACGGTACAGGATTTCCGACACTAGCTTTTCAACTAGGTCGAAGTGTGTGTGTGTGTGTGTGTGTGTGTGTGTGTGTGTATATATATATATATATATATATATATATATATATATACACACACACTCTTTCTAAATAACAAATACGTCTTATAATGACATGTATTCACCATTTCTGTGACGTTTAAACTGGTGTATATAGACATTTCTTACTTAACGAATTTCAGATGTCAATAAATTTAAAATTCTTATACTATATTTACTACTTACCTAGTTTCTAGTTCAGCAAATATAGTCTAAAAGCTCATTTATTACATATGTTGAGTTTCATTTGCATTGAGATACATTCTTTAGTCAATTTAAAATCGTCGTTGTTAACTAAAACAGACATAGTGGATTTCGAGTGAAAAACTAACATATTTATTGATTCCCATGGTATACTTTCTATTATTAGCCATTTTATCATCAAATTAATATTACGTTGTATGATTATACTATGTTAATCAGTTTTCCCTCGAGATTGCAACTATATCCCAATTTGTGAAAACGACTGACATGCTTAGTGATTAATGTTTTGAACACTTCCAATTACTGCTTTCATTTTTAGGGAAGTACAGATAAATTAATTTATCTTTTAATACATATATTCGCATCAAAGTTTTTGCATGTGTATTCATGAATGTACGGAGTTCATGTAATTATTGTAGAAAATAAAATACATTCTGGCAATGTCCGTTTTCATATTTGGCACGACACAGAAAAACAACCCTTTTTTATGCTTGAAAATACGCAATCTGTAATCGCCAACTTCTTCGTTGTAATTTGTGTGATTCGTGGTTAATTTGAGTGCTCTGACAGCATTGCAGTTCCTATCGGCGGAAGCGATGGACCGATAACATTTACGATTCTCCTGGGGCAGTGGATCGATAGCGGCCAGTCCGACTATTCCTCGCGGGCTCCGTACAAGCAGTAGACACACAGGGCTGTCGCCTTTTCACGAGTTACGACTTGCCTGACGTCATTGCCGACTACGGATGCCGGGTCGTAAAGCATTTCGTTTATGTATTAACTCGCTTAATGTCGACAAAAATACTTGGGATTTACGGACAGAATTCTGCAAGTTGACGGGGCATTGTTCTCTGAAGATGTTTCGCAGTGGATGATGGTCGTGGAATCGGTTGAGTTATATTTTGGAGAACAATAAGAACCATTGTAAGAAACTATCCAATTGCTTAGTAGGGCGAAAACTTTGTCTCATGTTTTGCAGTTATTTATGAATCCCTATGCGTAAATATATTTATTGATTTATGAATCTTTAACATCTTTGCGAGAAAACCAAAGACAGTCAAACGGACATATTAAAAACTTTGCCAATTGCAATTGAAAGTTATGTAAATGGGGCTATTTTCGTAATGCATTTGTTTGAAGACAGAATATAAACCAGCAGATTTGGAAAATATGTTTTGTAATTAATTTACAAAGATAAAAATAAAACTCCATATTACAATGTTAGGACGTGCACATTATTTCTTGTGTATTTGTTGGGTTCTTTACTTATTCTTAAAGTAAAGCCTACGAATGTAAAATAATTTAATTTTTTTCGTCATATTTCTCGAGAAACCATTATCCGGTTGTAGTGTGTAATTCTTGGATGCCAGGGTACATTTTGTCAAATATTGTGGTTTCGAATAGTAATGTTTCTACAGAAGTGAAATCTTTGTAAGTTTCTCTTTGGGCAGTAATCGAAACTGGCGCTATGTGAGCTAGTCTGATTTTATGTATTTGGTCAGAGATCAGTAAAAAATTGTATGTGATGTATGACGGAGAAGTACCATCTGCGCACGTTTTCTTGAGCTTCAGGATCTCTTCTCAACATTTTAAGTATTGATAGTTCAATTATGAAAAAAAGGTTGAGAAAAAGAGAAGTTAGCAACTTTTGAAAACTAGATATTTTCGCTAGGAGTTATAGAAAACTAATTTGCATCGGTAAACGAACAGCAGATTTTAAACTGCAGAATTAGCAATATCGATCCGACCGTCTCACAATCTTTTCGTATTAAAACTTATTTTCCATTTAAGAAATCATCGCATACTGCGAGAACTGCTGCTGAGTCTTTTTACCTTCTCGCTACAGTGTAGAGCAAAAGTTATGTAATGCTACGAAAAGACGGAGAATTGTCGGTAAAATCCAGTTGCTGAATGTAGAAAAACATCCTTCAACATGTAATGTAGCCAGAATCCATCTTTCGTGGGTCCTTGATACCGAAAAATCGAAGGCAAAACGACCGTCTGTCCGTCTGTCTATGAACAACGCTAGCGGCTAAACCGTTCAGTCGATTTTCTCCAAAATTGATATTCCCTACCAATCTAGCTGATGTCGCGGCTCCTTCATTTTGAAACCGATGTTTTAGTTTTCGGAGGTACTTTACATGTGGCCTCTTGGTCACTTTGCAAAATTAAAAAAAATGGCTCCATAGTTTTTATTATTTTTTGTTGTTGGATAATGTGAAGGAAGATTAAGAGTGGTGCAGGTCTCATGTTCGTTGAAAATTGATTTTTCAAAAATTACAAAAGTTCTAAATTTTTTCAGCGTCTTCCTACAATTAAAATATTAAAGATAGAGATTTTTTCCCTTAAAGAAATCTGTTCCTTAAATATATATTTTGAAATAAGGTCATGTACAATTTTTCGAAAATTTGAGTACATTTCGCGTAATTTTGCATGAAAGTACGGGCGATAAAGTAGTGTGGTTTTAGCACCACTAGTTAATAAAGAGTTGCTGACGATACTTCGGAGAAGGTGTAAGGAACCTGTTAGGTACGGAAGAACACAGTGCAATCCGTGATTTATTATAATATCTACCTATTTTAGAGTTTACAGCCTTGGATGTTTTTACCCATCTCAATTTATATGTTTCTTTATCCCACTCTTCTTTTTCCTCCTTTTCTCTTTTTTTTATGGCTTCTGTTATTGCTATGTTCCATGACCTTCTTGGTCTTCCCTTGTATCTTTTTTGATAGGGTATCCATTTCCAAACTTTTTGTGGAAGTCGATCTGATTTCCACCTTCTCATACGTCTATAACATTTTAGTTGTTTAATTTAGAACCTATTTTACTTCTGGTGGCTGAGAAATGGACACACGCGTATTTAGGAATGTAACGTAAATTTAGGAGTCATAAACTCCAACAAGATAAGCCGAGTAGTCTTTTGCATATGAGTGTTTCATGTTCAATGATTATCACCAAAGTTTAGTTGTCTAGGAAGTTCATGCTAGGAAATTCAAATAATCAAATGATGTAAGGGGATTTCCCCCCCCTGTGAAATTTAGTCTGAAGCTCATTCGTGGGGGTTAATGATATATATCTTTTAAAGTCAGTATTGTACAGTTATATAAAACGAATGTTTTACTAACAGTCAACCCAACGTGAAACTCTTCACCTCGATTACACTAAAGCCCAAACGTGATCCATTTTTGCCACCCTTGGGGCAGAGATAATGAGCTCGGCAGCACTACGCGTCCCTTGGTTGTCCGAACCGGCTTAATCCGATTCATTTCCACGAAAAGCAAAGCTCATTTATTGTGCGTGCGTCGCGTACACCTGTGCTTCTTTTGTTACTTCCAATCCGAGCAACATACGTGAAAACCATAAACCCTGAATACAGTTAGATGAGTAGAACTGGATTGTAATATTACGCAATGTCATGATTTGCGTTGAAAAATAAAGTTAGAAATGAGAAAATATGAGACGTAATATCAGTAAATATTTCTAAAACACACTGAAAACAGTGTATTCACCTAGATAGATTTCTCTTGTGCATAGAACATCATATAAAAAAGTGTCATAAAAATACTTTTTCTACAACTGCATAAAAAAAGACAACTTCTTTGCATCGCTAGCAGTACGTGAACTTCGTCATTTTTTAATCGCCATTAAAAACAGATCGTTGCCAAGACAACTATCTTGTTACCGTGAAAAAAGTCTTTTTTGCCCTTTATTTCTCACCAAAGCACAATAAACAGAATTTTTGTTACCTAAGATACTCTTAACTAATCATGGCCCTATAAAATGCATTTCTATATTGTCCGGAGTACCAGGGTTCTTTTTCCAATACAAGTTTACGAAACTATTTGTATTATATTTTTATGCAGTTGTAGAAAAAAATGTTGTTCATACTTCGTGTGTAAAGTGTCCGCCCTTTTCATGGTCTCGATTGAGACTTTTTGCCTCGACCTACGGTCACGGCAAAAAATCTGAATCTCGACCATGAAAAAACGGAAACTTCGCACACATAATATGAAAATAACTATTTTAAACTATTTTAGAATATTGTAGAAGGATGGAGTGAACATAACTGACCATCCATTTTTCTTGTAGAAACGATTCATACGTGATATTGATCACTTCTCTTGGTGCACATTTCAAAAATAGTTTTTTCAACTATTTTAGAATATTGTAGAAGGATGGAGTGAACAT
This sequence comes from Teleogryllus oceanicus, assembly GCA_964035755.1. Taxonomy (NCBI): domain Eukaryota; kingdom Metazoa; phylum Arthropoda; class Insecta; order Orthoptera; family Gryllidae; genus Teleogryllus; species Teleogryllus oceanicus. The sequence continues at coordinate 63,402,148 of CAXIVR010000011.1, forward strand.
AACTGACCATCCATTCTTCTTATAGAAACGATTCATACGTGATATTGATCACTTCTCTTGGTGCACATTTCAAAAATAGTTTTTTCAACTATTTTAGAATATTGTAGAAGGATGGAGTGAACATAACTGACCATCCATTCTTCTTATAGAAACGATTCATACGTGATATTGATCACTTCTCTTGGTGCACATTTCAAAAATAGTTTTTTCAACTATTTTAGAATATTGTAGAAGGATGGAGTGAACATAACTGACCATCCATTCTTCTTATAGAAACGATTCATACGTGATATTGATCACTTCTCTTGGTGCACATTTCAAAAATAGTTTTTTCAACTATTTTAGAATATTGTAGAAGGATGGAGTGAACATAACTGACCATCCATTTTTCTTGTAGAAACGATTCATACGTGATATTGATCACTTCTCTTGGTGCACATTTCAAAAATAGTTTTTTCAACTATTTTAGAATATTGTAGACGGATGGAGTGAACATAACTGACCATCCATTCTTCTTATAGAAACGATTCATACGTGATATTGATCACTTCTCTTGGTGCACATTTCAAAAATAGTTTTTTCAACTATTTTAGAATATTGTAGAAGGATGGAGTGAACATAACTGACCATCCATTCTTCTTATAGAAACGATTCATACGTGATATTGATCACTTCTCTTGGTGCACATTTCAAAAATAGTTTTTTCAACTATTTTAGAATATTGTAGAAGGATGGAGTGAACATAACTGACCATCCTTTTTTCTTGTAGAAACGATTCATACGTGATATTGATCACTTCTCTTGGTGCACATTTCAAAAATAGTTTTTTCAACTATTTTAGAATATTGTAGAAGGATGGAGTGAACATAACTGACCATCCATTTTTCTTGTAGAAACGATTCATACGTGATATTGATCACTTCTCTAGGTGCACATTTCAAAAACAGTTTTTTCAACTATTTTAGAATATTGTAGAAGGATGGAGTGAACATAACTGACCATCCATTCTTCTTATAGAAACGATTCATACGTGATATTGATCACTTCTCTTGGTGCACATTTCAAAAATAGTTTTTTCAACTATTTTAGAATATTGTAGAAGGATGGAGTGAACATAACTGACCATCCATTCTTCTTATAGAAACGAGTCCTACGTGATATTGCTCACTTCTCCAGGTGACTTAAACTAATCTAAAACCTATTTTAGATGCTTAAACGTTCTCAAAACTCGTTTCTTCCAGAATTTTCTTAGACTGATTTGTAAGGGTCCAGGAAAAAGTTGTAGTAGACACAGACGCTTAGAAAGAAACTTCATTTGACATGAGAAGTGGACTGGAGGAAGTCTAACCTTCAGTAGCGGACGGACATCCAATTATTTAGGGTACCTCGTAGACTACTGAAAATGGGTTCTGCTAGAACCCGGGACACCTTGATAAGGGAGGAATCGTTTTCCAGGATCAAATATTACCTAAGGCAGAGACGTTACCCAGACTCGCATGCCTCGCCATGTGATTGTGGCGTGTTTCATTTCTTACACATCACAAATCACATCACAAATCACAATTATACCTTCCCAATATTTCATGTTAGAGACGGAGTACTAGAGTAATGGGAAATAAAGTGGCAATGAGAAGTATACAATAAGCAATATACAGGAGAATTCATTTTTGTAGAAATTCACAATCTATTATCACCGTTTTCAGCAAGAGTAAGAACAACACCTGATGGTTCCAGCGTACCAGGTTTTGGGAGTTACTGGGTTCGATCCCGAAACAGTACTAGACATTTACTTGATATGTTCAGCATCGGTGAGTTTGCGGTCCCTGACGTAATTAAAAGCGTAGCCAATTGCTCTGATCAGAGATTTTCGTGGTTTCTCTAATCACTTACAGACGAATGCCGGAGCAGACCTCTAAACAATGAACAAAGGTCCGCGTGTGATCCTATCTTCTCATAATCATCATATCATCTTTTACAATCCGAACTGGGGTGCCGTCGGGCAGTACTTTGCTCACCCCGTCATAACCAGCACATGTCGATAGAGAGGCTTTTGGAACCTAGCAATTCTGCAATACTAATCCTAGGCTAACAAAGATAAAAATAAAGAAATGTCAAACAAGAAATGTCACATTTAAATTTCTCCTAAGCACAGCTGAGTGGGAAATCATCTATCGATTGATTGTTAGTGATTCAGGGCGCGTCAACTGTTAAGGTCATTAGTCTCGTAAGTGTAGTGTATACTCATAAGGTGGCGATGATCTTGCCCCGCTGGATGGCAAGATCCGGCAACGACCAACGTCGACTAGCGGAGTTTTCCTCAACCAGGTATCTTCACCGGCGGGGAACCACCTCTGCCGGGGCAAGCTTTAACCTCCCGACCGGCGTCTCGGCATTGGTGGTAGTGTAGTGCATGTAAGCGTAGGAGAAACCAGGTAAAACTACCAATCAGAGCAACCGGCCGCTAGAATTCTCCTCCAGAAAGCGACAGTACTCGACCTACCTGACAAGTTAGTGTCGAAAATCCTGCTAGCAATGGGACTCGAACCCCACGACTTACTGATGAAAGGCACTGCAGTGAAATTCATTTTTTAACAGCTTTATTTTCTATCTGTTCAGTGCATTGATTTTTACAGAGATTTGCATGACTTATTACTGTAACTGGGTGAAGACATACACAAGCGGGGAGATCATTTAGTCGAAGTTCCCTCTTACTTTGTTACTGTTCTCTTAATTTAGTGTTCGTATTTTTTATATTATTTTTAAATTGTGACATTCTATTGTTTAATGTTATGTTTGTATGTTTAATAATTATTTATATATACAATTTGCATTCTATTGAAGAGTTTATGGTGGGAGTAATTTATCCTTGGGGTATCTTGAAATAATTTTAATTTCTTCTGTTGACCGTCCTAGATTAGAATTTTTAACACATTCTACTTTTGGTAGTTCCTCAAAACACTTTACTGACAGTCTTCTAATATAAGTATTTAAGTTTTCTATTTTCAATTCGTTTTTTTAATTATTATCTTAAACATTTATTTTGATCTACATGGATTTTCTCTAAGTTACTTTTTGCGGCAGTGGAATTCATCTATTTATTTATTTTACGTCAAAAAAAAACAGTTAAAAACTGCGTATGACGTGCTATGGGGAAAAGTGAATTGTGTGCACATTTTCAAAATTCTGTGATCCCTACACTAATACTACTTAAATTTTGAAAGGGAACATCTAACAGTCGATGTTCTCCTAGGCAGCCATGCCTGCAGTGCGTCGGGTGGCGTTTGCGGCGGTGGACACAGACACACACACATACACGCGCGCGCGCGTGCGGGACGGGTAATGACTTACACGCGTGGCGTCCGGGTGGGGCCCGGCCTGGCACGGCGCGGAGAGAGGTCGGGAGCCGGGGGACGTCCGCCAGCACGCCCTGTCGCGCCGTGCCACACGTCGCTGCCACACGTCGCCGCCACACGACACGCCACAGCGCCACCGTCGCGCTGCGCCGTCCCCACGGCCGAGCACCTGACCGGCCGAAGTGGGCGGTGCTTTGTACCACCCAAATGGCGTCGCTAACGTCATTTTCATGTGGGAAGTAGTGAAGGTTGGGCAAATCCCCAATTTCTTCGAATGTAGAAAAAATCCTCGAATTCACAGAATCTCTAGAATCTATTCATATATTTCCACCAAATATTAATATCAATAAATTTAGTCGAATTCTCTGGAAATAATAGGAACAGAATAATTTTTACGTAAAGAAATAATCGAGCTCTTGCGCAAGTTTCACTGTGAAAAATTAAAAGTGATCGTGCGTATTTTATGTTTCTAAATTCCCGGCTCTCAGACTCGTCCAGCTGTTCTCGCCCGACCCGCTGACCCGAATTTCTTAATGCCTAGATGCATTGTGGATTCCGTTAATCGAAAAATCGTCAAAAAAGCGTTTCTTTGTCCCTTCAAAGGATGAACTTTGAAAAAAAAAAAGTCTTATTGCTTACACGAATAACGTGATTTTGTAAAAAGTGTTTCTACAGCTTAATGCGTGGGAAACGTTTTCCAACAAGTTAAAAAAATGCGATAGTAATGACAAGCAATGCCAGTAGATTATTTACTGGAGGTGTTGATAGTATTTGACACCTTTCGTATGCATGAGGTGCATTCTATGATAAACTACTTCGAAGGACTGTATTGACAATACGCGAACTTCCAAGTCTGGGAAAAGATAGTAAAGATATTTTGAACCAACTACACCCTCTAAATAAATAGTAAAAAAAATGGTTTATTTGAGGTGTACATAAATTTATGCATTTTTATTTTATCCGTAATGTAACGGCTTTTAATACATCAATTTCAATAAACACATGAACATTTACGCATGAGTGAATCTCAAATAATGCCAGAGTACCGTACGTAAGCAAGAAGAGCATATCAAAAATCGACATAATTTAGAAAGTGAAGAAATATGTTTAGGAAATAATCTAATTTTAGGCTTCGCGCAAAAAAAAGTCCGAGAATTGTTTAATTGAATGGATGCCATTTTGTTTCAAATTGAAACTATTGGATTATGCTTTAACTCAAAAATATTGTCAGAATAGAAGGGGAAAATAATAAAAATTTTGTTTATGCCTTTAATACCTTTTGGGGATAAAAACATCAAACTACCATGTAGCACCCCGCGCGCTGAACTGGGTTGAGTAATTGAGTATTTGTTTTCGGTGTACCAACAACTTAGGACAGTTTAGTGCATTTTATATCCCTGGAGATGGTGATGTAAAATCCCCGCTGGAAAGTGAAATCCCGCGACGACCTACACGTGGACTAGCCACGTTTTACCTCTGCAAATACCTCCCCAACAAAGCAATTCCCCACCTGGGACAACCTCTAAGCTCCCGACTGGTTTCACGACAATCTTGCAGTATAGGAAAAGTATTTGCGAGTGAATATAAGGGGAGACAAGGGAGCACGGATGAGGAATGAAAGAACGTACGCGATCCATGACCCATTTGTTAAGGAACTACTCCGGATTGTGCCTGTAATGATCGGAGAAACCATGAGTAGCCGATATGAGTTCTTTCGCTATCTGGAGAAGAATTCTAACGGTCGTCTGCTCTGATCGGTAGTTTTCCATTTGTTTCTCCAAATCAACACCAGGAGAATGCCGGAGGAGTACCTTATCAAACGGGCCATGGACCGTGCGCGATCTTTCGTTCCCCTTCTTTATTATATCTTCATCCCTTACGCACACTTACACTAACATGCGCTACACTACCACACATGCCGGGAGACCGGTCGGGAGCTTAGAGCTTGTCCCGTCTAGGGTGGTGCCCCGCTGGTGGGAGAGTCATGGTTAGGGGAAACCCTACATGCCGACGGTAGGTCGGCGCTGGATGTCGCCATCCAGCGGGGGAAGATTACTGCCATCTCCGAGAAAAAACATGCACAACACTAACGGGACCAATAACCAAAGACGTTGTCGCGCCCGGAAACACGAAAAAATCAATCAATCAAAAAGCTCTCAAGCTAGCTCGAAAATCCCCCACAGCAGCGACCCTCACTTTAGGACCTCGTAGTCTACGGCGCTACAGAGACAGTGTCTCAGAATGATTTTTAATAAATTATCAGTTGAATCATGACAGTGTGTGTTTTAAACAATCAATGAGCAGCCGACTGCTTGAGTTCTGTTTATCTAGCTCTCAAGCTAGCATCGATAATCCCCCACCACTGCGACCCTCGCTTTAGGACCTCCTAGTCAACGACGCGACGCTGCATAGACAGTGTCTCAGTATGATTTTAATCAATGTTCAGTTGAATCATGACAGTGTGTGTTTTAAACAATCAATGAGCAGGCGACTGCTTGAGTTCTCTGTATCTAGCTCTCAAGCTAGCGTCGATAATCACCCAGAACTGCGACCCTCGCTTTAGGACCTCCTAGTCAACGACGCTGCAGAGGCAGTGTGTCAGTGTTGCCACTGGGACATCGCAGCCAGCGGGCGTGCGTGTGAAATGAGGTCGCGCCGCGCCGCGCCGTGTCGGGCGAAATGGAGCGCTTGCGTCGCGAGGCGACTACGCCGGGGGGCCGGGGGATCGGGGGCCCGTGAAGGTCCCCGGGCGCCGCGAGGTAAGGCAGGCTGCGTCATGCGCCATGCGGTGGCGTCACAGGCAACGTGCTCTTCCCGCGCGGGGAAATTTGATTTGCGCGATGACATAGAGCTGCAGGGGGAGGGGCGTGGCTCCTGCTAATAGATGCGTGGCCTGGTACATTTTGTTGCATGGGAGTGGAGGGCGAACTGTAGTGGAGCGGTCTGACTCTTCGCCTGTTAACCTTGGGACCGGGATTCATATTCCGCTTGACGCAAGTGGAACTGATGGTGGAAAAAGCGGGTTCGTGGCATGTTTTCTTGCGTTGTCTCGTTTTATTTGCCATTCCTTGCTCTATCATCCATATATCTCCATAATTACCTACCGTCGTGACTTGAGTAAAATCATCTAAACTTGAGTAAAATCTCCTAGTGCTGAACGTGATATGTGATTAACTTTTTTAATACATCCCTAACTTTAAATTAATAAATTTAATCACACAAACGCTGTGTGAGCATGCCCTTTTCTATCAAACTCTTCTTTCATCGCTTTCACCTCTGTCTTCTATATGAGAAAACCTTTATCCAAATTGCGTACGTATTTTTCATTGCATGACTTCCTTTTAATATGCACCATTGTAATATAAATTTTGAAAGTTTTCAGGCGGAAGAGCAGGCTAAATGGTCTGAGCCTCGCCACCAATGAAGACATTTATTTATTTATTTATTTATGTATTTATTTATTCATTGTTTACATATTTGTAGGTTTGGCCATCAGGCTCTAGGCACTGTTAATGGGTTAAAGAATTCCCCGGGCAGATAGTTGTTCCAATTCTTTTTTCTGAGTTTCTTAATTTTCATTTTCTTCCAGTAATGTTAAATAATTGATAACAGAAATGTTTGTGATTAGCATTTTTTAAATTTTTACAATATTGTTTAGGATAGCATAATTGTAATTTATTGCATTAAAATAAAATTATTTATAATACGTAATAAAATATTTTCAATCAACACAAATTTAATAGATTTTTGCTCCATAACAAAAATATTGTTAGAAGGTAATCCCTTAAAATGCAGAAAATTGTTTACTGGATCCCTACGAAAATTAGCAAATGTTTCGTTTTGCGCTGAATGTAATACACTCTAGAAAATTTAATTTTAGTGTTCAAGTTGGCATTTTCACATTAGTGAATTCTTACGAATTACCAGAAATAGTCTGGCACTGTATTGCCCTTGATATATTCAAAAACAAAAGGTTTAATATAATTAAAAGTAATAAATGAAAAATGCATTTTATATAAGAATATTTCAAATTACAAATAAATTTCCAATGAAATTGATGTTCTACGCAATCAGGTGATGCTCTTTGAATATGTGTAATTATAATTTTCTCTTAGGTAGTTAACATTTGTTTTTTTAATGTATTTACTACTTTTTCTGTAAACATATCTAATACTTATTACAGATTTCATAGACTCTGTATTTTAATAAGTACTTGTGATATTTTTAATATTTAGAAATATAATTTTAAAAGCCAAACATATCTTATACATAGAACGTAAATGTGTCATTTAAAACATCAGTTAAACAAGTAGAGATGCTTGTATTGCACTTACTTTCTCATACTATTGGTAACATTCATGTACTATAATATTGCAACTTTTATCTTGCTAAAAGTCTTCAGTCATCACTTGAAAAACGCAAATGATGTAACTAAACGTAACGCGAAAACTACTCATTCCATGGAGAAGGATGGATAGAATGATTTAAAGAAAGATTATTGACCAACATTACTCTATTGGAATAAAAGAATAAAAATAATTTGAAGCCATTTGTAAGAAAATCTTGCTGATGACTTTAAAAATTGTATCTATTTTACTCAAAATAATGCTAAAATTACTGTTACTTTCAAAAATTGGTAAATTAATAGGGACAACCCAAAACTTTTTCTGCGGAGGAGGGAGGTGGCTGCAGGTATAGGTGTCCAGCTAACTTGATGTTTTCTTACAAAGAATTCTTCATTTATACGGAATATAAATTATATTTTTATTTGTTAACTTTAAAATTTTTACAGCATGTGTATCCATTTAAAGTATCCTCAAAATTAAAAGATGTGTTTTAAATTCACGGACCTCGGGTCCTACCAGATCGATTGGACAATATCTGTATGAGGAAATGGGGAAATTTTGTATGAGCTTTAAGAAACAGGTTTGTTCACTGACAGTTGGACAAACTAATGGACATTCACTCGGAAATCCCTTTTTCGTTATCTCATGATATTCTCTCATGATATATATATATATATATATATATATATATATATGGTATGTACGTTCATATGTACTTACGTGCCATATTTACGTACCATTTTAATGTTGGATTAAGAGAGATATTTTAAGAGAGCTGTTACATCATCTAGATGTGTTTCCAAGACATTCTAACGATGAATGTATCGAAGGAAGTGACGTGACTTATTGAACGAAATGTTTCCTGCTCAACATTTAGAAACTCATTAATAAGCAATGAGAATCAGTGAAATACGCAGTAAATCGTTTGTCCTTCATCTTGATTATCCATGACATCAGTTCCTTGTAATATCATTATGAGCGTTGAGTCACAGATGTCTGCGATAAACCATAAAATACTCATAAGCCATATCGAAGAGTTCATTTATCAGTTACGATCGTTCCTTGTGAATATCTATGACCAGATAATTGAACAACGTACGCAGTAAAAGAATTAAGCAGTGCTTATACATTGTCCAACATATATGTTTTCTTAGAAGAGTTTTGAGTACTATATTCTACTAAATGAAATTTTCATAAATATGACGAAGATTTAAGATGTGCAATTTATAATAACATCGTTTCTATTATAGAAAACATTTTAAAACTCCTGGCAATAAAATCTATGTTTAAAATGTTAATTGGACGGAGGAGTGCCTGGATTGGCGCCTTTCTGAGTATTAACTGAAAATCTCGGGTTTCTGAAATAACCTCCTGAACCAATAAACAATTTAACTTGCAATAATATTGGTAACATATTTCCTTTGTCAAATTTCAAAATAAATACCGGTAACTTTCAATTGAATCTGATACCATATATAATAAGTAAAATAAAATTAATTGGCGTTCCATCAGTGATTTTATATTTTAACCATATGCCGCTTGAGTTTGTATCAGATTATTAAAAAGAACTATAAATTATTTTTCATTTTACCCTAAAATGTCAGTCGTGTTAATACAAAACAAATGTTTTTTTAAAACTTCTAAAATCCTTTTTTTTAAATTTATTTTACGTCAAAAAAGCAGTTAAAAACTGTGTATGACGTGCTATGGGGAAAAGTGAATTGTGTGCACATTTTCAAAATTCTGTGATCCCTACACTTAAAAAATACTCCCATGTAATAAAATCTATTTTCAAGGATAAAAAGGCAATAAATTTTGGCTCTTATCCATGTTGTCCTGCCACGAGCATATGCTTACTTTCAATATAAAATAGCTTTTTTAGTTGTGTATAACTGAGAGGCTCGAGGGTGGGGTGTTAGAAATTAAAAATAGCTTAAAATATTAAGGATATATTAGAGAGAAATTTAAACTTAACCTTCGACCAAGTTTTGTGACTTTTGCTTTAAATGAGAGGTAATGGATCCTAGATGCTATTATTAACCTGTTTGGTGGTATAAACACTAAATTTTAATAAAGTCGTCAAATAAAAAAAACTTACGCTTATCTGTCGTCTTTTATAGATTACGTTGTTTGGTTGTGTCAAGAAAGACTTGTCTACCGTGAGCAAGCGTGTGTATGATGTACTAGTTAACGATGCGAAGACAAAGAGTTTTATAAGTCTGAAGACGGAGTGTTTTAGAATGCAAAGATTACCAATGTGTGATCCAACGCAAAGTCCGGCAATCGTTTGAAATATATGTCACTTTAGAACAAAATTCAGGGATTATAATTATGCTAGCAAGTGAGGCAGAACATTTTATTAAAGTGGATGACATTTCCTACTATACTCCACTACAACATACATGTATAGATTTTAGTAAATGTAAAACATTTCAATTACATTTCCAGAATCATGTGTAAATATGTGTTCACAGAGAATAGTGATGCATTATTCTAGAAATTTCAATAAATTATTTAGTCTTTGAGAATTATTACTGATCGCCACGAAACAACATTGTGGGGCAAATTTTCTGTGTTGTGCATATCTTGTATTTTTCTGTTGTAATTTTTCTACAGTCCTTCCTTTTGAGCGATGTGGTTGCAAGGCTTGAACATTTTTGTATAAAACGTAAAATAATAGTCATTATTATTTTTAAATAATAGTCGATATTATTTTGATACGTTATTTACAAACCATTGCCTAGTTAGGAATAATTTCAACTGACTTCACATTCTTTACAGTAAAAAATATTACATTATTTATTTTTTATTTTAAATAATTTGCTGCAAACTCAAAAGAAGTACAGTTATTACGTACCTTATTGGAACGACAATTAGTTTACATATTATTAATTTAAAATCCCTAGTCTTGAAATTTACAATTTAAATTAAGTATTTAAAATATTAAACCCCTTATGTATGTATACACTCACACACACACATATTCACAGAACAACTTGTTGCATGATAACGACTTGAATATCAAATATTATTTGAAAGTTTTGTGAAGTAATTCTTGGAATGTTTCATAGTTTTTTGGTCATTACGCGACCATGAAACGGTAATTACGATGCGAAAAAAACATAAAATATTCCTAGAATTAAACTTGTGGTCGTTAATTCAAGATCTATTTTGCGAAGTAAGTTAATTGTGATGCTTTGTGAAGTAAATTAATAAGAAACATTTAACAGTCGTTTAGAAAAAAATGTTTTTGGGGTTTTAAAATGTTATTGAACTTTGTGGCTTAAATTACTATCTTTTTATATCTTAATGTAAAGAATAAGAATTCTTTGATGAAGAACAAGTTGTAATAATCTGAAATTCTGTTTACAAACACGTTTTACTTATTACGTAACTGGGAAGGAAGATGTTTTCACGAGAGTTGACTTTTGAGACAGGACGAAAGGTGTGATAACTCGCCGACCAATAACTTTGCAGTGCTTTGAAACCACTTCCTCAGCTGTGGAGAGAAGTAAAATGTTTGAACTTCCGCGGAAAAGTAGGCGCTTGCATCACTTCCGGCTCCCGCAATATCTCCTGATAAAAGGTTTCCGGTTAACAACTACTAACAAGCTACAGCCCAGGAACGAAAGCATTTAGAATTTAGACTGGTATATTTCAAATGATTCTGGAAGAAGTTGAACGAGATATTTTGATGTAAATATTTTATTGAAAGCAATTTATTACAGTGTGGACTACGGATCAACGCTTAACATACTTAACAAATTTTATCAGTGATTTATTACACTTAATGTTTTTGACATCCATTTGATTCATATCATACTGTTTTTAATACACACTCTCACCAAATTACCCAAAAGACAAATAATCTATTTAGTCATCCCAAACAAATGAAAATATAAGTCAGAGCATAAATTGAATGGTTGCATGAAAATATTAACGATATATTTTAAAATTCTGTGAGACATTAAAATTTTTCTTGTTATTCCTCAACATTACTTCAGTGTGACTGTTTCGAACAGAAACAAAAAAACAGTCGATAAACAAATTTAAGCTCCTCCAACTTTAAATTCACCAGAACGCGGACAAACTCGGTCAGCCACATCAGTCAGCAGTACAACACGCGGTTCGCGCTCCCAGGAGAGGCTCAACAAACACGCATAGCGCACCTCCGGGCCGTCACCCGTTTTAATTTCTGCAAGAACTTCTTCCTCTCATAAAAGGGAGCGTTGCAGAGCTACACGCGAACTGGCGTCTGTTCATTAGCACGAGTGGTCTGGAGGGCGCCGAGAGAGGATGAAGAGGCTGTCGGGGATTCCGCTTGCGTCACGTAGGGACGAGAATGGAAGAGGAGGAGGAGGAGGAGGGAGAGAGGAAGACGAGAATGATGCCGCCGACGTAGCCTCAACGGGGAGTCTGTGGCCGGAACGTTGCGCCCGCAGGTTCCACCCCCGTCTTGAGCATCCGCCACCTTCTTGAGAAAGCCCTCCAATAGCAGCGCAAGTCGCAGGTTTCCTCGTTTCTTTCGTACGCAGATTTGAGTAGCTCAAACCCATTACACTGATGATAATCTCACCACTTTGGAACAAAGTATCGAATCACTGTGACCGTTTTTAAGTTATAAAATTTGATCTTGTTTATTTTATCTTGTAATCAGCTTTATTAAATGTATTGCACACATAAATGCACTGTCTTCATTAATTCTGTCAAGTACAAATAGAATACAAATACAAAAATTGCATTTAAAAAAACTGAATTTTGGAAAAAACATTATCTAAGATTCAGAGGGATTGTTTTTGTTGTCTTCATGCACTTCGTAGCATAGCCAGCTGCTGCTCTCTCAAATCTTCGTTCGTCGTTCCTGTCTTCTTCCCATTGCCGCCCTCCAATCGCCCTACAATCAGCGTACTCCGTCATTGGCTCGGACGCCTTTCCTGCTGGCGCGATTTGCATCCGCACTCTCAGCCGGCCATCGACATTATCGGCAGCGAGCGCCGTCTGCCATGCCCACCGCCAGCATCCGCCAGCATCATTACCGCCGCCGGACCGCCCGGCGCCAGCAACTGGCGTCGGGCGCCACTTGTTGACAACGCAGGCGGGCGGGCGGGGCGGCGGCGGAGCGGCGAGGCAGGGGCGGGCGGGGCGGAGCCGGGCGGGCGGCGGCGGGGGCAGGTAGAGCGCCAGTGGGTTGCTGGCCGTCGCGGCCGTCGCGAGCGCCGAGCGACGGAGTGGAGCCGAGCGGTTCACCTCGCCGAACGCCCGCCTCCGCCCGCCACCGCCCAGCCGGCACAGCAGGTACGGCGCCCGGCTCGCTCTCCGCGCGCGGCGGCTTGCACGCACACACGGCGTCAGGTTGCGCGCTCCGGCAGCGCGGCGTTGACACCATTTGGACGCGACACGTGCTCGACCTTGTGTGCCGTCGACGTTCGCGGTGAAGATTAGTCGGGGCCATAAAAGTCTATTATTGTAGACGTGGTAAATACTGGATGAACAGTTGTCTACCTACGTCATGACCACTTGGTGCGCGCTTGATAAAACGATACGATAATCATTAACAACTGGTTGCGGTTCCGTTAAATCTCAATTGCTACCACAACGACAACGACAAGGTTTGAATTGGTGAATGAGTGGACGATTTTAAACTCCCCGAGAGCGTTTGTGAGAAAGGTTGTGTAAAAGAACGAACATTTTAAGTTTGATCGTTGCAGACGACGCTCGAAAGTGCCAGTGCGTTGTATAATACGGGTGTCGCTTGAAGGGGATCGGTGCCTTGCATGCCGCTCGCGTTCACGCTCAGGCGAGAGAGCAGGCGACCAACCGCGTGTCTGCGAGCGCACTTCGCGCGGGTCGACTTTTCTGCGCTTTGTGAGGTTACGGCAGTCACTCCTGGCACTTATTCACCGACGTGCCAACCACGCTTCGAACGGTTCCGTCTTAAATAAGGCATCACGTACTGTACGTTTTAGCACATGGCCCTCAGGAATGTAAAATATTGCAATATATACTGTCAAGATACGATGAAAATGTACTAAATAAAGACTTGCTTTTATGAACACGGCATGCTCAGGATGACAATTAAATATAAACGGTTTATTGGTTCTGTGGTGAGTTGTAGTTGACATTTAGATAATTGAAATGATTGAAGTTTCATTGTCAACAATATTATTGATAATATTGTTGACAATGGCAACGCCTTCAATCGTTTCAATAAACGGTTTAACTCGCTCTGTATATATATATATATATATATAAAATTATTCTTATATTATATTTATATTATATGTATGATAGGAAGATGAAAATTATTTTGAATTTAGAATATTCTGTCTTTACACCTATAAAACACTGAACCAACGAAATCCTATTCTAGTTTTAGATTTCAGAGAAAAAAATCTTGTTAAGGACATGATTGCTGCAGTTTCATATTTCTCGCGTCTCCTTGTCCGACTCAAATTTCATGGACGTAATGTAGAAAGAGATGAAAGATATTTATACGTTTATATTTTTTGTCCTTAAAGCACAGAACAAAACAGTTTTGAAGAACTTTATGATCGTGCAAATCCTTTAAAAAAAAGAGTAACCTGTTAACTAATATTTCACACACGACTGTCCATTAAGACTGATGCACAGTTATTGTAGTTTTTTTCTAATCAGAAGTACAAACTGCACAACTGAGTTAAATATGATTCACATTTGAAGGTTGAAATTTTTCCAATGAGGTCAGTCAGAATTTCTCAACCATTAAAGCGCCGTGGTTGATTATTTGGAATACCGTATTCATTTAACCAAAAAGAAGCATAAAATGTGTCATCTAGCGTTCGCTTTAAAACAGTTCTTCAACGCTCCCTGAAAATGAACGCGCGGCGTCTTTCTTTACGCAAACACAGCTCGTAAGTTGCTTTATCCGCGTCCACCACGTCAGCTCTCTTCAACTCAGGGCTTCCGTGTCTCGCAGCGCAGCTCTCTTGCGCCGTTTTGAGGGTTTAGCAGCGCCGAGCGCGCTTCACTTGCACCAGCGTCAGTGGAGCGCGTGCTGCACAATCGGCGCGACCGCCCCAGATCTTCTTGCGCGCGGGCGATTAATTGATAGCGACAGGATGTCTATTTGATTAGGGCGGCGCGCGGCGGCCGCTGGCCGACCTCTTGTGCTTGTGCGCTTCATTAGCGGAGGTCCGCAATTTACCCAGCGGCGCGTCGCCCGTCCGCCCGCGCGGCTAACGCTAATGGCGTAATGACAGCTCCGCCACGGCGCCGCGGACGGCGGTGGCGGCGGCGGTGACGTCGAGGGAGGGAGACAGCCGGGCGACGGCGAAGGGGCTGAGGATAACGGAACGGGGTGGGGTGGAGAGCAACCGATGGGGTGGTATGGTGGAAGATATGGAAGTGGTTGCGGACACAGTGGTGGCCGTGGTTGGCCGGGCGGAGGGGGGGAGGTAATGCAGCCGCCCAGTGTGGACGGCGAAGAGAGAATCAGGTGATGGAGGAGAAAAGGTGGTGATGTGTGAGAATATCGGAGTGGAGTGGGTTGGTTGGCGACTGAACGGTATGGTAGTGTTTGCGGACGTGGCTAGGCAGCATGGTGGTAGTGACCGGAGAGGGAGGCAGCCGTCCGGTGGGGGGGGAATTGGAAGGGTGGTTGGAAGGCAATGGGAGGCACGGGGAAAGAGGGGCAGTGGTTGATACTCGACGAGGCAGAAGGGTGGCGGCGGTGGTTGCAGTGGGAGCAAAGGAAGCAGTGGGAGGCCCGCGACAGGGAGACGGAGAGGGTGGGGGGCGGCGAAGAAGGCGGAGTGGCGGGTGGCGGGGGGGGTGCGCGAGGTACTTTAGGACGACGGGGAGTAGTGGCCAGAGTGGGGCGAAATGGGTCACAGGGCTGGCGTGCCCCAGGGGTATGTGGCCCGGCAGGATCAGTGTGGGCGGGGCGAAGGGAGAGGCGCGGAGCGTGGCCCGCCGGAGAAGACGAGAAAGACAAGGTGCGGGGAAGGCGGACTGGTTGGGTGGTTGTAGGGGTTGTCGGCAAGGTTGCCTAGGCTGGCAGGGGAAGAGTGTCAAGAGCATCTGGGTGGAATGGGCCACAGGGCAGGCGTACCCCAGGGGTATGTGGGGCTGCAGGATAAGTGTAGACGGGCGACGGATGGTCCGCAGGAGGAGACGGGAAAGGCGTGGTTGTAGAGATGGTCAGTGGGAAGGGTAATGAGGACAGTGGGGGAGGCGACGAGACAAGCGAGGGGGGGAGGAGAACAGGAGGTGGGGATTAGCGAAGGGGGGAGGGGACAAAGCACAAACGAGATAGCGTAGCGAGCTCGAGCGCCTGAGGACGGTCTCTTGGTACTTACTGGCCCCCGCCAACAACCTGTGCTTCTCGTTTCGTATCCTTACCCGGTAGTAAATCCGGTAGGTGCGGAGCGCTATTTCTATCCAAGCTAAGAGTTTCCGGCTTCAGTGATGTCCACCTACCAGAACACCCTGTTTTAAAGTACCGTGTATTGGAGATTGAGTAATTGAATAAGAGGATAAAGAATATAGTACAAAACGATAACTATCGGGAAAGAGTTTTTCTCAAAATTTAATAATCTTCGACTACAATTTTTTACTCGGGCTTTAATAGTTCTCTTTGTTACGTTCCATCTACCACTTATTGTAGCCATATCTTTCAAAGAACAAAAAGGTGATCCAGTGACCTCTAAGTTTTACGAGCTCTATAAATTTCTTCATAGAAATTAATTCTAACGTCAACTCACAAAAGTCAGAAATCAAGTAAAAAAGGGTTTCAAGTGCGTCTTTTTTTCTTTGTACATTTGAAAGATAAACTAATAATTTTCTTGGCCTTCATAAATAAAACATACTTATTTCAGTATCGAATTGAAAGAAGAAATGATGTTAATACTGTCATCGCCATTTCTCTTTTCACTTCCAATAGTTAACTTCCTAAAGATTTTTCTATTATTTCACGTACTTTTCCTTAATGCCACAATACATTTATTTTGAAAGGGTAGATATTTCGGTTGTCTCTATGTGGCCTATGAGGGATAAATGTTCCGAGGATGTAACCTATGTCTTCATCGCTATCTTTTTAACTTGAGTTGTGTTTGAAATATTATCACTAGCTTTCCATTCTTGTATTTTTTGCCTCGTATTTTGGTACCAATTAGATATATTTGATTAAAAAACAATTAGATGCTGAATGTGAGAGCTTCTATACACAATTTGGTTATTTAATCGTGTGAATATTTAGTTTTCAGATTCAAGTTGATAACGAGCATGTAAAAATAATTTGAGTGTAAAATTCCAAGTATTAAAACATCGACAACACATTTCATCATACTCGACTCGATTGAGAACAATGACATTGAAGCTAATGAACGCTCGTTGTATCTTATGATGGATTTCCAAAGCAAGAATGAAACATTGCTGTATAACTTAATTTTAGTTTCTATTTTCCTTGAACTTGTAAGTAGTGGGAAGCATATTTATTTATTTATTTATTTATTTATTTATTTATTTATTTATTTATTTATTTATTTATTTATTTATTTATTTATTTATTTATTTATTTATTTATTTATTTATTTATTTATTTATTTATTTATTTATTTATTTATTTATTTATTTATTTATTTATTTATTTATTTATTTATTTATTTATTTATTTATTTATTTATTTATTTATTTATTTAATTGATTGATTCACTAGTTTCTCTGGGCGGGTCAACTGCTAAGGCTATTAGTCCTGTATGTGTAGTGCATGAATCTTTTATCTCGGAAGGGGGCGGTGATCTTCCTGAGCTGGTGACGAGATTCGGCGCTGACTTAACGCCAGCTAGCGGGTTTTTTTCGGAACCAGATCTCTCTCACTAGCAGGGCGCCGCCGCAGCCTGGAAAAACTCTAAGCTCCAGACATGTGAGGAAATGTAGTGCAAGTAAGCGTGTATGCAAGTAAGGCGTGAGAGTAGAACAAGTAAGAGGAAGGGAAAATCGTGGGCGTTCCAGGCCCGTTTCGTAGGGTACTATTCCGGCATTCGCCTGGTGTTGATCGGAGAAACTGCGGAAAACAGCCGACCAGAGCAGCCGGCCGCTAGAATTCTCCTTCAGACAGCGCTGAATTTGACCTAGCTATCTAACTAGTGTCGAAACTCTGCCACCACCAGAACTCGAACCGTAGGATCTCCTCGTCAGAGGCACTGCAGAATCATCAATTGATGCCTCGAGCCACCTACGCCGGTTATTTCTTTAATTATTTAAAATGCTGGATTGATTATTTATTTTTATTTAGAACTATATTTTTATAGTTATATTTTATCCGAAGTGAAGAGAAGTGAGACGGAGGAGAAAACCGGTGGCGGTAGCTTTATGCATCAACTAATGTCACTGCAGCGCCTCTGACCGGGAGGTCCTAGGTTCGAGTCCTGACGGCGGCAGAATTTTGACACTAGCTTTTCAGCTAGGTCGAATTCAGTCGCTGTCTGGAGGAGAATTCTAGCGGCCGGCTGCTCTGATTGTTTTCCGTGGTTTCTCCGATCAACACCAGGCGAATGCCGGAGCTGTACCCTACGAAACGGGCCACTTACCGCCCGCGATCTGTCCTTCCTCTTCCTAGTCCTCTCCTCTCCTTTTACACATACACTAACATGCATCACACTACCACATATTCCGGGAGACCGGTCGGGCGTTTAGAACTTGTCCTGACTGGGGCGGCGCCTGGTTGGTGGGAGAGTCCTGGTTAGGGGGAAACCTCACTAGCCGACGGTAGGTCGGTGCCGGATCTCGCCATCCAGGGGAAGATCACCGCCATCTCCGAGAAAAAGAACATGCACTACACCAACGGAACTAATGAACGAAGCTGTTGACGCGCCCGGAAACACGAAAAATCAATCAATCAACGAAGGAGAAAAAATGAGATGCGGGGTTAGGTAATTGGCATGACGCGTTCACATCGCATTTAGTATTAAAATCTCCTAACAATTTACTGTTTTACTCTATTCACGCTGCAGCTCCTCTGCGATTCTCCCTTGCACACACAGTCAACAACCCCATTGATATTGATAATGTCAGTTCCATCACCTCAGTGAGTGACGGCAGTTCAGCATGTCCAACCAATACTAATCGCCAATACCTACGTCATCCTCCTTTGTGGTACAGCACTCCGGTTGACGTCATTGTTTCATCTCTCGACTCTGAATTCTAATTGCAATCCCTTTGAGGTCGCCGATTTTGCTGCTAGCATGTTCACCCTGTCGCTTCTATTACATCCGTTGCTTCAATTATTGCCGGTACAATTTCAACTAATCTTTTCACAAGCAGCAAAGTGAAAAGAGAAGGAAAAGAAAATTTAATACACACTTACCAAACAGGGAAATGACGTATGAAGAAAAGAATCCCCATAGAAGATTAGCAAACTTAATTGTATCTCTCTAGCACTTATTTTCATTTCCTGATCTCCTCGAAAAGCCTTTTACTCTACCGCCATAACTACTATTTTTTTGACTGAATTTCTCTCTCTTACCATCGAGTGTCACAATAATATGTCGTCCGTCACAAAACGTTTTCCTTCGCAATTGCATTCATAATTCATGGTAATTTTTCTTCCCACTGAAGAATCAGACCTCTCCATTTGTATTTGCTTTTATCTAACCTGTTTGTCTATTATTTCACTATCCCTTTATAAAGTTTTTTGTATTCTTCAACAACTCCATATCTTCACCATTGCCATCGCTATCACCGCCTCTGCGGCTACCAGCCAACGTCACAACAATCAACTCCGTCACCTTCGATGCGTTGCCGTTGCATTCTTCATATCTGACATCACTGTCGCGGCCATTGCCAAGGATATGAACACCGCCACAAACGCCGACTCAGCCAGCAACGTCGCCAGGTTTTCGCCGCTGCTAACGTCGCATATTCTGACTTCTCCACCGCCTCCGATGCCAACACTGACTCCAATGGGTATAATTTTAAGTTAGTTTAAGTGAAAGTTAGTATAAGATAGATTGAGACCATCAAACATTTGCACAGTTAATATATAAACTGAACAATGTAATGTCTAACAGTATAAAAATAAAAATAATAATTTAAAAAAACTGACTTCAATACACGATTTCGTCACGCATTCTCACTCCGATTCCGTTGGATGAATGGTAACAACACATATTTGTTTCTACAAACGATCTTCTTCTTTTAATAAAAGAAATGTTGATATGGAAATTCTTAGATCTAGGTATATGCAAGTTTTCCAAATTGATAACACTTCCACACTTACATTTCTGAACGTGAGTCTCTCTTAACCTACAATGGTTTTCAGATCTGGAGATATTGTTGTTAGATATTAGTGGTTGATTGGTTGGTTATTAGTGATTCCGGGTACGTCAGCTATTGAGGTAATTAGTCCCGTAAGTATAGTGCATGTTTTTTCAACGCGATGTGGCGGTGATCTTCCTCTGCTGCATGGCGAGATCCGGCGCCGACCTAGCGTCGGCTAGCGGGGTTTTCCCAACAGGTATCTCCCACCAGCGAACCACCGCCCCAGCCGGGACAAGATCTAAGTTCCCGACCGGTCTCCCGGCTTGTGTGTACTGCATGTGTGTTAATGTAGTGCCTTCGAAACCGACCCCGAAAACGACTACGAAAACGACTTCTAAAACGACTTCGAAAACGACTCCGAAAACGACTCCGAAAACGACTCCGAAAACGACTACGAAAACGACTACGAAAACGATTCCGAAAACGACTCTAAAACGACTTCGAAAACGACTCCGAAAACGACTCCGAAAACGACTCCGAAAACGACTACGAAAACGACTACGAAAACGATTCCGAAAACGATTCCAAAAACGACTCCGACATCTATTTTGAAACCAACCTCAACATCAGTGCTACCTCATCTGCCGTCGCCGTTACAGACGCCCCGCCTGCCTGCCGGCCACCAGTCCGATTCGCCGATTTGCGCGACCCAGATTGGTCAGCCGTAATCGGCGGCGCGCACCCGCCCAGTGCTCCGCGAACTGCTAACGAACCTCTTTCCCTCTTCCCTTCTCTCTCTACTCCTCCCCTCTCCCCCACTCGCCACTCCTCTCTCTGCGGACCAGGGGCTATTTTTCGCCGAGAGCCATGAGCGTTATTCAATTTAGAAGTGCACGCGCGCGTGCGTGTGTGTCGATTTGCATTACGGACGCGATATATACTAGTTTTGCACGCCACCTAATGGATTTAATATCTCTAAACGCTGCGTTGTGCAACTGAATTAGCCATATCTCATTAATAATTTTGATGCACATCCATTACAAACATGCAAGTCAAACTGACCGGTTTGCAGAACTTTTCGGGGCAGGGTGAACGAACGCCCTAGTTGCTGATGAGTGATCTCCATATTATTATATCATGAATTCGATATGCAACAGGAATTATGGGATAGAAATTCATAGAAAAATTCACCACGTTTAAAGAGGATTTGTACAATAAGGATGTCCGTGGCCAAGTGAATAATGCTTTTGATTTAAAAATTGGTTCTAGAAATCTTTCAGATGTATCACTGATCTCATGTATCAAAAGAGAATGTATTCCATACTTACCGTTCAAATTGAATTAAAGGAAATACATGATTAAACCAATTTTATTTATGCTTTACATGCTAAATTAAATTGCTTAACGTTACATAACTACATAATGATCGAATACTAATTTTCGAATATTTTGTAAAGCCGGGAAATAATGAGAAAATATATTTGAGGCCGTAAAATGTCCAATCACTCTTCAGCATGCATTCGTTAGATAACATTGAAGAGACATTTTCCAGGAATTCTTCCTATTAATAAATATTTTAGTTATTCAAGTTGGACAATACTCAGTGCGCAACGCATGTTTCATTATTCCACAGAATTTTGACAAAGACACATCACATTTTATAATGAGTATTTTTATCAAAAACAAAAATGTGCTATTTTGTGTATTGCATTCTCATAGTATTAAAGGAAATCTTGCAGACATAGTATGTTGCACACGTTTCAAAAACTGTCAATCATAACCTGTTAGGTTTCGTCTCAACTTGTTCGGCCGTGAACCAGCGGCGATACATTCTTCAAATAAGATTTACTGTTTAGCACCTAGTACTAACATTCGCACCTGTAAAACGGAAGTACACTCTTAATGCTCATCCAGCCATGGGGCTTATTCGTATGCCTGGATATTAGAGAACGAACGGAGCTCGTAGCATATTCGTATGCCTGAATATTAGAAAACGAACGGATCTCGTAGCATATTCGTATGCCTCGATATTAGAGGACGATATAGAGACGAACGGAGCTCATAGCATATTTGTATACCTGGATATTAGAGAACGAACGAAGCTCGTAGCATATTCGTATTCCTCGATATTTGAGGACGAACGAAGCTCGTAGCATATTCGTATTCCTCGATATTTGAGGACGAACGAAGCTCGTAGCATATTCGTATTCCTCGATATTTGAGGACGAACGAAGCTCGTAGCATATTCGTATTCCTCGATATTGAGGACGAACGAAGCTCGTAGCATATTCGTATTCCTCGATATTTGAGGACGAACGGAGCTCGTAGCATATTCGTATTCCTCGATATTTGAGGACGAACGAAGCTCGTAGCATATTCGTATTCCTCGACATTTGAGGACGAACGAAGCTCGTAGCATATTCGTATGTCACAAACGGAGCTCGTAGCATAGATACGCAGCCGAGCGACGCAGCCGGTAGACCTGGCGACCTGCCGACTGAATAACCCAACCGCGACTCCACATTCCGTGAGAGATATATGCTGTAGCGAAAACGTGCCAGTGACAGAATTATGGTGTGTGTCGATGATCTTTGCAGCCACCTTTAAAGAAAAGAGCTCAATAATTCTTTCCTGCACTCTGTGATGTAGATTTTCAATATTTTTAAATGGCATGAAGAAACCGCAACTAGCGTGTTGAGTCTTTGCGAATGCTTTCTTAAGTTGGATAGTAAAATTCGTATCTCATAATATTAAATTGAAATTAAATTTCATGCCCGGATTATTGGTTTTTCAGAATCTGTATTGCGATTGCGTAAATTAATTTTGCCAGTACCATGATGGTAAAGCAATTCTATTTCGCGTTTGAGGTGAAACGTTTCGTAGAAATTTTCTTATAATTCAGTTCAATTCACGTTAGGGAGTAATTTATATTCATTAAATTCTTATATTTTATTGAGTATGCATGTGTGTTCTAAGTTCATTGAAATGATGTGCACTTTCGGTAAAGCACCCTTGAACCAATCTATTAAAGCGACTTATCTTTCATCTGATTAGAGAAAACTTCAAGCTTGAATCAAGCTACCGGCAGTTTGAAAATCAAGGATATAGACGATTTACACGTACCCAGGAGCGTGCTTGACCTCATATTTGTATATACATTTTTATAGAGTTGTAAATTTTCTGTTCACAATCCTGCCGAACACAACGCACAGCCTAACAATAAGTAGTGGGCTTTGTGAGCATGTGATAACACGAATGATTTATGTAAAGTGCATTAAATTGACATTTTAGAGAGTTACTTCACTAATCGCTAATGTATAACGAATTCAGACGTTGAAAGAAAAATAAATGCCCGAAACGTAGGAAATTTAAAAATATATATTGATATACTTTAATGAATAGTGAAGAAACAAAAGAAACTATTGGTTAATTTTTGGTTTAAGAATAAACAAGAAAGAAAAATGAGCAGAAAATAAATAAATAATATGCATATGTTTTGAATTGTTTAATTGATTATGGTAATTCAATGAGATTTCCGATTCTTTTGTTCTCATTATTCCATTATCAAATTGTAATTAAGCAGCTGTATTTATTATTTTATTGATTACTTTTAATATTAACTATTTGAAATTTATATGTTGTATCACCAACCACAAAGCCACAATAAAAATTCCAAGATCCGACTTATGGCAGGGTTTGGTAATGAAAACGAGAAGTGGACATTAATTACACACATTAGCCACTGATATACTTGCCCGCTATTCCATTTTTCCTCAGAAGGCGATAAACCTCGCTCCCCCTAAGGCAGAGCCCAAAACAAGGGTAATAAAGAATAATGATCACTTATGCAAATCCCGTATCTCGCGATGCTTTCTGCTTATAAAAAAAACAGGTGATATTTGCCGACGGCTGAGAGCTGCGGGCCGGTCGAGGCGCGGTGGCTGAGGCGATGGCGGCGGGTGAGTGGGACAGAGCAGGGTGGGGCGGGAACGGCGTGGGTGTGGCGGGGCGGGGTGACTGGGGCGGTGGCGCCGAGGATCGCGGTGGGCGTGGCTGGTGGGTGGGGTAGGAGCGGGGCGGTGAGGGGCGAGGCGGGGCGGGGTGCGGTGGCTGAGGCGATGGCGCCGGGGACCGCGGCGGGTGAGTGGGACGGGGCAGTGGGGGGGGGGGGGGGCGGTGGACGGGGCGCCGGGGCCCGGGGTGGGCGGGGCGGGCGGGGGCAGGGGACGGCGCGTGCGACAGCGCACGCGTCCGCCTCCAATCGGGGTCGTAGAAAGCCTCTGGCGACACAGCAACGGTGACGCAACGCCTGCGTTTTAGAGCCCGCGGCCACGGCGTGGCGCGCGACGCGGCGCGGCGCGGCGCGATGCACGGCACTTTGGAAGACGCGTTCCACAGACACAATTCTTGCTACCCGAACAAATCTGCCGAATTTTAGTGACTCAAACAAACATGAAAATAAATCCTGGTGATGTCACGATGTGAAACATGTAACAATCGGCCAAATTTTATTTCTAGTCAGATTATGAAATTCAAGTTTATAAAAATGTTCAGTGCTTTATTGCACCAGGGTTTGGAAGACGCGAAACGTAAACGAAGTGCATTCACCATCAATTAGTGTCGAATGTAGTGCAGTACTCGAGCATATATCGCAGCCTCGGCAAGTAAGGTCGAAAGTAAAAATTCACGTTTTAAGATAAAAGGAATAAAAGTCGCCATAACACGTAGGAATTGACCTAAAATAAAAATGGTAGCTTCGCTACAGATATTTAATGTGTTGATATCTGCCACACCTTGGACCTGAACCTAGAATCTTCATATCTTCGAATTCACAGCGAACTCGCAGCCTCAGAATGAGAAGATCTAACCGACTTTCAGAAAATTGTATAGGACAGATCTTGAGAGTTTGCTGGTGTCTAATTACGATTCGCAAAATGTTATATTTTGTTCATAGAAGGTTTTCTTAAGTCTGATTTGAAAAATGTTTTAATATGTGAAATAATCTTCCAGTAAATGGTGGGAAATGTAATCCACGATCCTTCAAAAACATTTAAATACTCGATTTCTCAGTTGAATAGCAGGACGTGTGAGATGTGCTAAAATTCAAAATTGCAAGGTAAAAGTTAATTATTTTATAAAGTATTTGAAAAATATTTTTCTGATATCTTTTAAGTTCCTAGTTAAATTTAAGATTAGTATAATTAGTTTAATTTTTTGATATATATAAATTTTGTTCTTGTTTTATCTTATTCTTATTCATTACTGTTTACTAGTCATGGCTAAGGGGTCAGACACGACATTGTAAGTTAAAATGGCCCTAAGCTGATGTCCTTGCTAGATGGTTGTGTGCATCTGTCTTTTTTATTTTGGTTTTATTGTCCTTTAATATTTAATTGTTTATGTCAACATTTGATGCATATCGCTAAAATTTATATTTGTGTAGTAATTTCATTTTCTGACTGTGTCACTTTTAGTTTTTCTGATATATGTAATGTTGAATTTCTTTGAAATATTTTATTTTGTTCCACAGTGTTGAAGAGCTTTCATACTTTCTTTGTTTTCCCTGGTTTTCCTCCGCTTAAGACAAATGCTGGAACGTTATTTTTGTTTCTTTGTGAGCTCAGGGGCAAGATATATTTATATTATCTATTGTACTATTACTAAACATATTTTACCAATTTATTATTTCAATTTTATTTAAATACATTTTGTATCACATTTGTGGTTAGATGGAAGAGCTTGGCCCCTTGGTCCGAAACTAGTCAGATTAAAAGTCGCTATTATTTTTTATTATATGTTGTTTACGGTATTTGACAGTACAGAGTTTTAATAGGCCAAAACTATTTTTGCCACAAATGTCAGATTGAACTTTATTATTCTTAGAACGGCGAGGAAGTACGTTTGTCAAGCTTTCATTTCTCACTTTTGCAATGTCTTCAAATCGTCTCCTGAATTATTTCAGCTGTACACACACCTTTGCGGCTCTCACACGCAACCAATCTTTATAAATAAGGTCTCTAAAGAAAGAGATTTTCACAGAGACATGACAAATTGCACTTTGACTTAAAAAATATGAAGGATTTGTATAAAAAGAAAGCATAGAAATATTCATGTCAAATGCAACCCGTATCACTCGGTGGAATTTTTGTATCTATATCATTAAATAACTCCTAAAGGGAGGGTTTTAGGATATTAAAAACTAAAATTTTGAGGCCTCAAAGAAACTTTTCTCAGTCCTTATTCCATAGAATGAGATCATCTTGAACATTTTATTACACATTTACTGGTTCGTCGCTTCTCCATACTACCCTACATGCTCAGAGTCTATAGAATCTGCAATGGTATGTGAAAGTGAACTAATTATTGATATTCTACGCGATTGGATTACACGGGTGTACCTCTCTGCTCGGTAATAACGTTAAATAAGAATAGTTTGTATTGAGAAGGGTGTATTGTTTTGTTATCAATAACAAGGAGACATGTAGAACAGTGAGAGAGGATAACAGATACTTTAAGAAAAAGATATATTACAGGTTTAATATGGAAATGGAAAATAG
This sequence comes from Teleogryllus oceanicus, assembly GCA_964035755.1. Classification (NCBI taxonomy): domain Eukaryota; kingdom Metazoa; phylum Arthropoda; class Insecta; order Orthoptera; family Gryllidae; genus Teleogryllus; species Teleogryllus oceanicus. The sequence goes on from CAXIVR010000011.1 coordinate 63,428,641, forward strand.
GGAAGAGGATGAGGTTTAATATGCGAGAGTTCTCGCACGGGTACGCTAGTTGACTTGTAATGTAGTTTTAATATATTTCGAAGGACGCTATATTTGCCTGCTTTTTCGCAAATCCGAACCATTGTGCAGCGGCAAGTGTAGGACGCGGTCGTGCAGATCGCACGCGGGAAGTTCGGCGTGTGAGGGCGTTTACGCTGTCAGTGTGTTGACGGCGACAGAAGTACTCGTACTTGCAAAAACGGTCGCAGATATATCAGGAACGACTGTTTGCGGGGAGCGAGTGGTGGCGACAGATCAACGGTGGAATGGAGTTGACGGCAGCAATTGGGGGCCGGAAAGAGGAATCGTGGGTGGCTGAACTAGATAGAACGGCAGTGTCTGCGACGGCGAAGATGGATATGGTGACGTGATCTGGAATTCGGAGTATTGTCTGCAGCTGTAGTCGATGAGGAAGCCAACAACTTCAGTGGTGACGAGAGAGGCGGACAATAGATTCTACAATGGACGATAAGAATTTGTTGGAAAAGAATGAGAAATAAATACATAGATGAGGCTGTATGATTGTAGAAAAATATAATTTGGGAATGACTTATATGATCGATGGGAAATGACAAAGAATGAGGTGCAGGGCGCGAAGAAATTACATGGAGATGGAGGCGGAGGGATTTCAGCAACGAAGTGGTCGTAACTGCCAGGGACAATGGGTAGTGACAGAAATAAAGTTATAAACATACGTCGATTTATCAAAACATTTTTGGATTAAATCACAAAGTAAAATCTCTAAAACAAATTTCTTTTCAACAAAAAAATTTCCTTTAATGTGAACCATAATTGAGGTCACCTTATAACCCATATATTGATACAAATCTCCATGTACGAACACATTCATTAAGAAATAATGTATTCGAATCCGACAATTTGAATTTAGGCTCCGTAACAATGCGGCATGTCAGTAGGCAGTGTGAGAAATACATTGATACGCATACGTTTTAAAAAGAATCTACTGAAGAATGCTTTCCATACCCGTAATGATTGACGAAAGCTCTAGAATTGGAATTAGACAAACTGCGCGTGTTGGCTTTGGCGGAGCAGCGGGAATGTGGATAGACGGGTCGCGACGATGTGTAAACAGACAATAAGGAGGGCGTGATTTAAGGTGTAGTTTGGTTTGGTTGGTTACTGATTCCGGGCGTGTCTGCAGCTTACGTTATTAGTGCCGTAAGTGTAGTGCACGTTTCCCCCCTCGGGAGATGGCGGTGATCTTCCCCCACTGGATGGCGAGATCCGGCGCCGACCTACCGTCGGCTAGCAGGGTTTCCCCCTAACCAGAACTCTCCCACCAGCGGGGCACCGTCCCAGCCGGGACAAGCTCTAAGCTCCAGACCGGTCTCCCGGAATATGTGGTAGTGTACTGCATGTTAGTGTATTGTGTGTGTAAGAGAAGAGGATAGGTCATGGAAGAGGAAGGAAAGATCGCGCGCGGTATGTGGCCCGTTTGTTTGGGTATTGAACCGGCATTCTCCTGGTGTTGATGAGAGAAATCACTGAAAACTACCGATCAGAGCAGTCGGCCGCTAGAATTCTTCTCCAGGCAGCAACTGAATTCGACCTAGCTTAAAAGCTACTGTCGAAAATCGGGACTAGAACCTAGCACTTCCCGATCAGAGGCGCTGCAGCGACATCAGTTGATGCACTGAGCTACCGCTCCTGGTGGCATGATTCAAATTTACGAATATACACGAAATGAATTTAGGCGAATGTAATTATTGGAGAACCACTATACGACCACACATGAGTGCCCCGGGACTGGAAGTTGGCTCATCGCAATGGAAAGGGCGTGGCGGTGCCGGCGGAACAGTGAGTGTGTGGGCGCAGTGGCTATGTCTACGCATCAGCGGTCAATATTGATATATACAAATGTATAACTAGTAGTTATACATTTGGTACAATTAGTGGTTAAACAGTACGTAATTTCTCGCTCGTGTTTGTCACAAAATTTCGCGAAAAGTTCTGAAATTCTCTAAAAATTGCCCATGACCTTATTTCAAACATATCTTTAAGACACTGATTTAATGAAGGGAAAAATCTTTATCTTAAATATTTTAGTTGTAGAATGACACCGAAAAAATTTTGAACTTTTGCAATTTTCGAAAAATAAGGATTTTTTAACGAACGACAGACATGCACCATTCCTTTACATGTCTTTCACACTATTCAACAAGAAAATTTAATCAAAACCGATGGAATCATTTTTTTAAACTTGGAAAATGCCTCAAAAGCTTGATGTAAAGTACCCTCAAAATTAAAGTATCGATTCCAAATTCAAGGGGCTGCGACATCAGCCAGATCGGTTGGGGAATATCAATTTGGGAGATAATCGGCTGTACGATTTAGCCGCTAGCATTGTTCACAAGCAGACAGACGGAAAGACGTTTTGACGTCATTCTACTTTTCGGAAACAAGGACTCACAAAACATAGATTCTTACTACCTCACGTATTAGAGGATTTTTTTCTAAAATTTGCAGATAGTTTTATCCCCTTTTTCGTAACGAGGGCTCTGTAGAATTTTTTCTCCCTAAAATTCACCGTTTTTTCGCGCAGCATTACATAACTTTCTCTCTACTTCGTAGCGAGAAAGTAAAATTGCTTGGATTTAGAAAAATTATTGGAGAACCACTTGTACGGACACAGATGAGAGACCTAGGGCCGTATTCATAGTCTTGACTTATAATAAGGAAAACCTTAAGGAGTTCCTTATAACGTTTTCCAATTCATAGTAGCAACTTATCCATCCACATAAGAAAATACTTATAGCTATAGGAAAGGTCCAGCCTTCACTTATAGCTGTAAGTGAACCCTCTCTTGATGCGTTGAAAATTGTCGTAATTTGAAAGAAATGGAAATGGACGACTATTTCAAAGATTATAAGGATTTTTACAGTGGCATCTTTCTTTGTAGCAACAAGTGATATTTACGTCACATCCAAACCCTTGAAAATGCACACGATCAAGCTTAACCCTTGAAAATGCACAGCGATCAATGCAAACCAGTTCACCACCATTTAAGCCTTTGTTTAAGATACTGACACTATTTAAGAAACTGTGTAGGTTAGGTTACCTCACGGACGCAAGCATATGATAGTTCACGGCCAGTTTGATGGAGCGCTTCTGGCAAGATTCAAGTGGCTGTGAAACAGTCAATACACTGTTGCCACACGAGGTACTGGTAGCTAAGTACGATACTTATTATAAGTATCATCTATGAATACCAAGTATTTCCTTATCAAAAGTAACTTCTTATAGCTTAAGTATTTTCTTATCATATAAGTGACGACTATGAATATGACCCCTAGACTCGGGGATTGGAGGTTGGCGCGGTTGACGTAGAAGTGTCGAAGACGGGCGTGGCGCTGGTGAAGCAACGACAGTGATACGAGTAATGCAGTGACCATAAAAATGTGTCTGCAAACAATTGGAGTGAGTGAATTCAGTGTATATGCTAAAAAATAGATGCATTTAGTCAAATACAAGTATTGGAAAACTACTCATACGTATGTGTGAGCAAGGTTTGTGGACGAAAGGTTGACGCGCCAGACGAAGTGTGGCAGGGGGCTTTGTGACTTTGATTAGTGTTTCCGAGTGCATCAACTGCTAAGGTCAGTGGTCCCGTAAGTGTAATACATGTTTTAATTGTGGGAGGTGGCGGCTATCTTCCCCTGCAGGGTGGCGAGATCCGACGCCGTCCATCTCAGCTTGTGGGAATTTTGCCCAACTAGGTATCTCCCATCAGCATGGCAACACCTCAACCGGGACAAGCCCTAAGGACCCGTACGGGAGAAGCTATGAGTCCAGTGTATCTGGTGGTGTGTATATGGATGTGGTGTGAAAGACGTGCAAGTGTGTATGTAAGAGATGAGAATAAGACAAGGCAGGGGAAGGAACGATCGCATACGGTCGATGGGCCGTTTGGTAGGGTACTTCTTCAGCATTCGCCTGGTGTTGATCGGAGGCTGTCGAAAAACTGCTGATGAGAGCAGCCGACCGCTAGAATTCTTTTTCAGACAGCGACTACATTCGACCTATCGAGTCGATAATCCTGTCACAGTCGGGACTCGAAGGTAGTACCTCTCGAACAGAGGCACTGTAGGCTTGGCGGCGCTGGCGGCATCGGACGGAGGGGTACAGTGGGCGTGGACCGAGGGAGGTGGCTCTCGGCATCACTGCAGTCCCTGTGATCGCGAGGTCCTTGGTTGGAGTCCCAACGGTGGCAGAATTTTCGACACTAGCTTGTCAGCTAGATCGACTTCTGTCGCTGTCTGGAGGAGAATTCTAGCGAAGCCGGCTCCTCTGACCGGTAGTTTTCCGTGGTTTCTCCGATCAGCACCAGGCGAATGCCGGAGCAGTACCCTAACAAACGGGCCACGGACCGCGCGCGATCTGTCCTTCCTCTTCCTTGTCCTATCCTCACCCTCTCCACATTCACTTCCACTAACATGCACTACACTACCCCACATGTTCCGGTAGACCGGTAGGGATTAGATTAGAGCTTGTTATGACTAGGGCGGAGTCCTGCTGGTGGAAGACACCTGGTTGGGGAAAATCCCGCTAGTCGACGGTAGGTCGGCGCCTGATCTCGCCATCCAGCGGGGAAGATAACCACCACACACGACGTAAAAAGCACTACACTTAAGGGACCAATTACCGCCACCTACACTTAAGGGCCCTCCACTTCACGGGGAAAACATGCACAGCACTTACGGGACTAATGACCTCGGTAGTTGACGCGCCCGGCATCACGAACAAGCGACCAACCGGTGGGCGCGGCCATGCGGGGCGAAAGCGTCGGCGCCTCCAGCGACGTGGGCGGCGCGGCGCGCGGCGGCGAAGGCCGGGGCGAGGGCGGGGGCGGCGGTGAGGACGCGGGCGGTGCAGCGGGTCCCGCGCGGCGCTGACCGGGTGCCTCCGGAAGCCGCGGCCATGAAGCGCGGACGTGCCGGAAGTTGCGACGGCGCATGCGTCGTTATTTGAGGGAGGCTCCGTGCGCGCCAGGGCATAAAAAAGATTACAACGTAGCGGGCGGCGATTTGAAGCCCGGTTATTAAGAGGCGCTTAAACGTGGACGTAATGGGAAGCAATGCGCGGACGCGGCACGTATGGGAGTTACTGTACCCATATCGTTCGGTGGCGGAGGCTTTGTTAATGATGTTGCGTGTATGTGTGGGAGCGCGTGTGTGCATGCGTTCACGTTTGGGGCCACATGGCCCAAATGTGAGCGGCCGGGGGAGGATGTGTGCATTCATTTGCTTGCGTCGCGTCGCGGAGAAGTGAGTGGGCGATCCGCTTCCTCGGCCCTGGGCTTCTATTGAAATTTGGTCGCCCGCTATCGAAAAACTTTTTCAATTATATTTCACATTAATCAGAGTCCTTTAACCAGTTATGATTTCACTTTTTTTACCCAAAGAAAACCATTCTAAAATAATTGTGGGAATTCTATTTTCCTTTATTTTCCCCTGAACGAAGGTTTCAATTGTTTTTGCTGAATATACTAAAAACCTAAATGTTAAAAGTATTATGTTTATTAATACTCGTATATTCAAATTATGCTCGCAAAATTTTAAAGAAAGCGACACTGAAGTGCGTGTTAGCTGGAAGAATCAATTAAAACTATTTAATGCTTGAGAGTTTTGGAAACAGAAAAATGTTTTAAATTAAAACTAAACAGCTAGAACCTAACAATATTCAGTCCTTAGAAAATATGAGTATCTCTTCATTGTCGTGGCGGATGCTTAAATGACGGTGGAACGAAAGAAATTTCGAATTTTCTATCTGCGATATTATCATATGGAGAACAGGTTATGGAATGTATACTTTGAAATACGTCACAAAGGACAAAGCAGTCATAATTTTCTTAAATAAAAGGGGTCCAAATGTAAAGTACCCATAAAAAGTTCTTGTTGCAAAACATTTTGTTTTGTAATTGATATTTTTTATAGACCTATCGTCGTCATCATATCGCGATTCCGTATTTTATTGTATATACCTTTCAAATTGAGAATGATTACATACCCTAAAAGGTTAGGCAGGTAAAGACATCATTAAATCTGACAAGATTTAACCAAACTATTGCTTTATCAGGAATGTGGGGCACGTTTGGGTATGTTTAGGAATGAACGTGTGAAGTACTTATATTATTGTTTACATAGGTAAATAAACATTTTGTTTTTCAAAATGATTGGAATTCGTATTATTGAACTTGATCTGAAATTTCTAATGTTGTAGTAAAATTCTATCATGAAAATATGAATTTACCGAATTAAATCAAAATTTGTTTTATATTCTCGAATATCTTGTTTGCATAGACGAGTACTTTCTTGAAGAAATGTACTTTAAAATTTGTGAGGTTTTATTGCTCATGAAGACAATGAAATCTTCAGGAATGTTTTTAAGAGATAATTTTCACTCCTTTCATTACCGCTGAACTATTTAATCAAGACATATTTTGCCTTAAATATTCAAAATATAATGGAAAGTGACGAATAAATTACCCATTTATAATAACTGAAAACTGTTTTAATGAAAATGGGATCTTAATCTCGTTCACAGCATTTATCATGAATATTGAAAAATATTGGAAACTGTTTAGTGCCTGTTTCATGTTCAGAACCTGTTTCAACACAGAAGCGAACGCAAGCATTCATGAATAGATTTTTAAAGCAGCTACAAAAAAAATATTTTTTAAGGACATCAAAAAACTCTCTTCAAGCAACGTTTCAGAACAGTAGTCACGATATTTTATAACTACACAGTATCTTATTTAAATATTTTGTTTGTTAACGAAAACATAGTAAGTAGTTGTAAGTTTTTCCACTATTGTTTCAAAACTTGAAAACTCCCAGGCCTTGGACCGATAACTCAGTGCATCAACTGGTGTCAATGCAGCGCCTCTGACCGGGAGGTCCTAGGTTCGAGTCCTGACGGCGGCAGGATATTCGACACTAGTTTCTCAGTTAGGTCGAATTCAGTGGCTGTCTGAAGGATAATTCTAGCGACCGGCTGCTCTGATCAGTAGTTTTCCGTGGTTTCTCCGATCAACACCAGGCGAATGCCGGAGCAGTACCCTACCAAACGGGCCACGGATCGCACGCGATATTTTCTTCTTCTTCCTTGTCCTATCCTCTCCCCTTATACACGCACTACACTATCACATATTCCGGGGGACCGGTCGGGAGCTTAGAGCTTGTCCCGGCTGGGGCGGTGCCCCGCTGGTGGGAGAGTCCTGGTTAGGGGGAAACCCCACTAGCCGACGGTAGGTCGGTGCCGAATCTCGCCATCCAGCGGGGAATCACCGCCATCTCCCGAGAAAAAACATGCACTACACTAACGGGACTAATGACCGAAGCAGTTGACGCGCCCGGAAACACGAAAAAATCAATCAATCAATCAATGAAACCCAGACCTTGGCTATTGAGATGATGTTGTAAATTTGTGCTCTTGTGGAAAGCACTGCCATCGGGTAAGGGAACTTCCCCTTGAACGCACGAGGCCGCCGCCGCCCGGCGCACGAGCACTTGTGTAGATGCGCGGCTCCGCTGGCGCGCCTGTCAGTCGATTAGCCCGGCGCGAATCCCCAGCAGGCCGCTCTGGAGCTTCCGCGAAGCCCGCCCACGCCCCCGCCCCCGCTCACGCCCCGCTGCGAAGCCGCACAGCCCTTCACGCCTTACTCTTGGGCGGGCCATTCGCTCTTGTCTAGCCTTCATCGCCTTTTCAGTCACTTTCCATCTCCGTGTCCGCCCACGTCTCCACCCCGTCTCTGCCTCCCGTATCCGCCAACGGTCCTGGTCCCCGGTCTCCGCTGCCCCCGGCTCCGACCCCGGTTCCTGCCCCCGTCTCCGCCTCCAGCCACCGCCCAACCGCCTCCGCCCCGATCTCCGCCACCGTATCCACCCTGTCTCCCGCGTCTCCACCGTCTCCGCCCCCTCTCCGCCCACCCTCTCCGCTCCCCGTCTCTATCCCTTCTCCGACTCCTTTCCGCCCCTCACCGTTTCCTCTCCGCTCTCCGTGCCCTCTCCCCCTTCTTCTTCCCTCTCCATTCCCTTTCCACCCCTCTCCCCCCCGTCTTCGCCCCCCCCCTCTCGCCCCTTCCCCCTCTCCCCCTCTCCCCTCTCCCCCCCTCTCCCCCTCTCCCCCCTCTCCGCTCCCTCTCCCCCCTTCTCCCCCCCTCTCCCTGCTTCTCTTCCCCCGACGTCGCCATAACTGCTTCCGCTCCCTTCTTGCTCCCCTCCCCAATTTCTTCCCTACTCGATCCTGCTCGCAGCCTTGCTCTCCTTTCACCCTTATTTTCGGTTCCGGGTTCGATTCCCGATCTCGTTCTCCTTCCCACTCTCGTTCACGTGTTTGCTAGCATTCTTATGTGCGCTCTTGCTCTTGCCTTCAATCCCTCTCTCACCTCCGCTTCCAGACTCGTCGCGGCCCTAAGCTCTCTCGAGGCCCATGACTCAGCGCACACCTCATCCTTACTCTCCGAACTCGACGACTGATGTGAGAACCTGGCGGATAAACGTATTCTGTTTTCACAGTCAAATTGAAATGCGAAATCTACAGGTAATTATACCGCTTATCCATGGTCGTAAAACAACATTTCATGTTTTGGGGCAATCTCTCCCGTCAAGAATAGTGTGTAAATGTGTATTCCTTTCAACTATTCGAGCTCTTGAAAATTTAAGCACCATTACAGATAGCTCCATTCATTGTGCATTTCTAAGTACGTAGATTATGATTTTTACGAATATTCAATTTTTTAAATTCTGGAAGCAAAAACGAATAATTTTATTACATATTATATAAAATAATAAATACTTATAGATTAAAACAATACATACTTTATAATGTATGGAACTAGGAGAAAAACTGCACAATCTGCATTACACTTGCATTTGATTGATAAAGAATACCTTCACAAAATAAAAAAAAAATGTTTTACATTGTTGAAAATTTGTAATAATGATCAATCATTAATTAATTTATTATAAATATTATTTAGTACAAATTAAAGTGTACGTGACATAAAGTAACGTACGCCACGTGTGTTATGACGAGTATACGTTCTATAACGCGTGTAATATATTTCATTAAATACACCTCAACAAATCACGTTGACAATCACTTTTTACAAATTTATTTGACTTAATCTAATTATTAATTTTTATGAGTATCTGATAAAAAATATCACAACACGTGTACTCACCGCAAATACATAGAACTTTTCTTTAGAGGGAGCATGCGTTATTTTTCTTTCTGCAAATACTTGCTATATTTTCTTCTTTGTGGTTCCTCTTTTTAATTGAACTTTGTACAGAAAAACCTCAAGAGCAAGAACGCGCTTAGCACGAATTTCGCTTTAACTCGAACAAAACTTTGGTCCCGGTAAGAGATTTCGATAATACAGACCTTAATAATACTTGGACAACACGCATTTTTATTACACGCACTCCGATTATTTCGGTCCCATGTAATTCGTGTTCATGAAAGTTAACTGTAATGTGCATAGAGTTACTGTGGTACTAAAACATTTACAAACCAAATATTGCGTACTTTCTTAGAATGTGAAAGTTGTACTAATTTAGGAAGACGTACTAATCGTTACACTTGTTTTAAGACGCAATTTTTTTGAATTCTGGCAATAACTTTTCTCCAATGTGGAACATTTGTTCAAATACTAAATCATGTAAATTATCCATAAGTTATGAAATTAATCCTTCCGATTCCCTTAATCTCCTTCCTATTATTTTTCATTCATTTACTTCCGTTTGTGTGTTTAATGTCGCAGACCCAGTTCCTTTACTACTTCTGCCCATTTTGTCACGTACAAGGCTTCTAGAGCTCAAAATGAAGGAACTCCACCGCCAAACAACAAACTTTGGAGCGTCCACAAGCTTTCTATGAAAATGAAGTTTGTTTATGGTTACATAGGACGCATGCATAAATTTACTTGCTTCATATCTGAACTTTGGATGAATGTGATTACATAGGCAAACAAAATAAGTGAGAGAGAAGTGGTTAGATATGTGACATCGACATCAAAGTTTCAAAACGTCAGTGCTTTTGTAAAACCATCCGTGTATTGAACGTAAATGTATTAAAGCCTATGGTTTTTAACCCTAGAAAGCCTGAAGTGAGTCCAATCGACTCACTTTCATCTTTCTATGATCATAAAATTATTGGAAATTTGATCTCTACCTCTAGCGTCCAGGTATTCTTTTAAATGCCGTATTCTTTTCAGGTATTCTTTTAATATCGTATACCTTCTAATTGTAACAGCAACATTTCTCTCAATTTTTATATTTTTTATTTACATATTGCGACAAACATATTTTTAGGCCACAAAAGCCTCAGGAGAGTTTAGCAACCTCGTTTGTAGTTTCGTATTTTTCTAGTTATCAATGAACTTTTAAATTGTTGTGTTTTTCTGAAAAGAATTTATGATTATTGTAGTGGTAGATGCCGTCTTTTGCGTATTTCTCTTCTTGTTAGTGACAATTTTGGATACATTTATCGCTACTCACATACATTTGATTCGATTGCACACACCATTGTTGTACCCAGTGTTGCTTCAGTGCATGATTACTGTGTGGTTATTTTTATTATTTCTAGTTATTTGCGTGTAATAAATATGGATTTTAAAAATTGAATCGTGAGATTTTATACCCTTTCTTGAATAAAATACTTTCATTTGTGTAGTTTTTCAAGATTTGTAGGCTAAGTGATGCTAAGATTCAGGCGTGCCTCGATTTATATGATAAAAATGAATCAGATTGATTATTTTCGGGAAGAGAAGATAGCGATTACAACCCCGAAAAAGATTCTAGTAAAGAAGATAATATTAGTGTCAAAAGTACCTATAGCGTCATCGTTGAGTATGAAAGCACTGTCATTACAATATGCTCCACAGAAATATGTGTACGGGATACTCTTCATGCCGAAGAGAATGTTTTCAGTGAAAAAATCAAACTAATAATGGTCCAAGAATATAATAAATAGTAGTAAAAGAATGCATTTTCATTTTTGTCTCTTGTAACAATCAAAAACAAATAGAACATTGTCGTTTATCCCCCATGAGACCGACGGACTCACTCTAGACTTATTCCGTAAAAACAAAGGGATTAAGGTTGATTTTTGTGTTTGTTGTTTAGATTTTCGATGTTCTTTTTGAATGAAAAAGTCTTGTAATAATAAAAAATCTATCATAATTTCCTCGGGTCGATAAATTGAAAAGCGGTTTAGATCAAATGTCTGAAAAAGAGGATTATATATACTAGAAGAACCCTATATTCGGCTAAAAGTGGGACAGCTGTCACTTGCAAGATGTATGTCAACAATCCAAAGCTCTTTAAATTACTGAATAACAGAACGGATTGAAAGAGGGAGACATAAGAAACTTCTTTTTAAAAAACGTTAAACAAATATTAATAGCCTATAATGATTAAAAAAGTTATTTGAGTTTTATCGACAAATTTGGGGTCTTTTTATTCGATCAAATAAAAGTTTTAATTGTTTTACTTTTTTACTGAAATGTCAGTTAAATCATTATAAATAATAAACACGTTCATTGAAAAATTAAACCCGTCTCCCCTCTGATAAGTTACAATTAGTATTTATTTATTTATTTACAGAGTCTGCAAAATTTCTTTAGGGCCCTTTAGGGACCTCCTGCTTAAGCAGGGTGAACAGTTGGCTTTCACATTTACATATGAAATTGCTTTTACACAAAATTATACGTAATGAAATTACACACAATTAAACAAAATGAACATTTTCTCTATGTCTCAAACTCTTCCGGAAATGTCTTCCACTTGTTTCAGTCTCGCGCTTGACCTTTACTCTGAACTGATTTACACATCAAGTATATTACAAAAACAAAACACAGCACTCTTTAATCGCACAAATTACTCTATTTTCCTCTTTGTCACACTCTTCGGTAGATGCCTTACACTTATCTCTGTCTCTCTCTTCCCTAGACCACGTGTTCCAAGCTCGCTCTTAAATATATCACTCCATTTTCTGCTCTGCCTACCTGGATTCCGCCAGCCCGTTCCCAGATCCCATAACTGTTGGTGAAAGAGTCCAGCGTTGTGATTGTTGCCATATGATGTGCGCACATCAACTCTATTTCAATCGTGCCACTTAAGTAGCCGCATCCAGTATCCCAGTCCTGTTCCGTATCTCCTGATTTCGAATTCTGTCTCTCAGGTTGATATTGAAGATTTTTCTTTCCTTTTTCCTTTGACTTCTTTGTAATCATCTTACTTGTGTTTGTGAATTTGTTAATGATCAAGTTTGAGATCTATAGTAGAGAACAGGAAGAAAACATGAATTCTTTACTATCTTTTTAATGCGAAAACTTACTTTTGTGTCTTTTAGTATGAAAGCAAGGTTCCAGAATGTATTCGAAGCTATGTATATTATTCTGTTGATTTCCTTATTGGATCTAGTTTGAAAAGAAATGAGATGTTCAAGGTATGTGTATTATTGAGTATATTGTACTGCCTGCCTTCTATGGAAATATATACTTCCTGATAGTTGGTTTTATCGCCTTACTTCATAAGGAGAGACAGTAATGCATTCGTGGGCCGGAAGACGGCGAATTTTCGACAGAAAAACTCTATTGCCGGGTAAAGAAAAATGGATAAGTTTGGTTCCCTTATATCGTAAATTACTTCTAACATGTTGTGTAGTCCGAATCTATGTTGTCTGGGCTCTTGATGCCGTAAAACTGATTGACAGCAAAACGTCTATCCGTCTGCCCATCAGTCTGCTCGTCCGTCTGCCCGAAACCGGTGTCGGTGCTTCTCGGTCCACGTATAACATCGTCACAAATCACTGGTCGCTGGGAAGACGCCTAGCGAGGACAAAATGGTGCGGAGCGTCGAGCACGTCCGTTCACTATTATCGCTAGGCCAGGAATCTGCGTTACACAGATGTGTAATTTGCGATATTTTACTTGTGTGTACTTATACTTACCTCTGTATACTTAGAATTTTGTAAAAGATATTAAGCTCCCAAGCGATCAGTCTGTTTGGTCATGTTTGAGTACAAGCAAATTTGATGGCTATTGTATAATGCAATACGAAATTTAAAGCAAGCATTTTTTTCTTCTGGATAAAAATGTCCAGTCTGATTGGTCATGTTCTTATACAAGCAAAATTGGATGGAACCGCGTAATACGGCGTTAAATGGGTTTTAGAAGCTAGAAGAAGAAGAACAATCGTCAGAAAGAGGTATCGTCTGAGCCCAGAAAACGACATAACCTTTTGTGAGAGGCGGCCTCCAAACGTCCCGTTCGCTCCACTCCGACCCGCCATGCCTCTCCCCGCCCCGTCCCGTCACGCTCCGCCCCGCCCCTCCTCTGTCCCGCCCTCCCCCGCCCCGTCCTCCCCGCTCCGCTCCACCTTCCCCGCCCACCCCCCCCTCACCCCTTCCCTGCCCCGCCCCGAGCGTCGGGCGCGCCTTTGCGGCCGCGCGCTCCGCCTGATGCGATTACGCGTCGCCCCCGCCCCCACCCCCGCCCCGCCCCCAGCGCCCGCGCACCCCGGCGCCCTCTGCGGCCTTCTCTGCGGCGCGGGCTCCTCCTTGGCAGATGCGCCCCCGTTAATCTTTCATACAAATATTGGATTCCGCAGACTCAGCTTTATAACACTGTTTCGGATCGGTGCTGTATCGTCCTTCCGCTCTTGAATAAATCTACGAATGTTTCATAACCCCAAGCTGGTTGCTACGACTTCCACTGACAAGGGAAGGAATTACTTAAATATTGGGTTGTTCTAGTAACTTTATTTGATACCTTTCGAAATTCACGGATCTGCCTATGATTGTTTTGTTTAATGGAACAAGTCTGATTCTGTTTTGTTTCAATACGTATTATCCGACTGCCTTCAACACATTGTATATTCCAGTTATTGTTCCATTATTGTAGAGCCCCCATTAATGAAAGGAGCCTCATTACTCGTACCATATTTCGAAAATTGGGTCAATAGGCTACACAATTACATTACAGTATTTCCATAAGTTTTCAAAGAACGTTTTCCAAAAACGTCAATGCCTAGATAAAAAAATAGAAAAATACTGTTTAGTCAAGAATGACTAATTTTTCACAAAAATGCAGATTTCTGAAAAAAATGTAGTTATTGTTTAAATATTATTAATGCTGTTTGGAAAAGAAACTATTGATGAAAATAAGTTCTAATTGTCAATTAAATTTTGCTACGTTGCGCAAGGCAAATATAAATATCTATTACATTCGTCATGATCAATAGTTAAATTTATGGACAACTGTAACTTGATTTTAATATACCCTCAGAGGATAGTCTGCCAACCTTAATGGCCGAGGTGACTAGAGCGCGTGCCGACTCTCCGCTTGGATCAGAAGGGATGCGGGTTCGAGTCCCATCGTGAGCACGGTTGTTTGTCCATTGTCTTTCATGTACGAGTTCGTATGTGCATTATCGCGGAAGGCCTTCTGATTCTGATGACCACAGACCGAGGAGCCCTCACGTATGTGTCATGGGTAAATGCTAATTCAAGTGTCCTAGTGACGATCATTTGGGTACCCAGCGCGCATATTTGGCATTCCCTGAAGCTGGAAAAAGCCCCCGAAAAGAAAAAGAAAGCTCTCTGAAAATACTCTCTAAGCAAAAGGATTGAAAGGAAACCATTTTTTAAAACTAGTATTGATATGAAATGGCATCTTTCGTTGTAATAATGAAACAGTTCTTTCTGAGTTTATATTTAGAGTTTTCCAGGGATTTTAATGATGGTTCATAACTATATGAGTAACATTAAAAAGTATGATTTATAAGATTATTGAAACAACCTTGCTCGTTCAAATAATCTCAATAATTTTCATCAACATTCCTCATACTAGTTACGTTGCTATTCCTTTGAGTTGAGGGTACCTTTCATGTTTTACACCAATTTTTAAAATTATGATTATTCCATATGGAACATATTACATACTTTAAAATCGTATAACGTTATGCGTTAAATAACGTTATTGCATTCCGCGGTGTCGATTTTGTTCATCTTCGTGTACAATGTTTTGAGATGCATTGTTTTTACTGGGCATGCTGTTAACCACAGGCATTTGCTGACAAAATCAATAGAATTTTAAAGCTTTTGTTTATATTGTGCTTTGAATAAACCGCTCGACGTGACAGCCAGGACAAAAGCTTTTTAAAAGTCATTAAACAGCATTTTTATAAAATCAATTCATATATTCAATAAATATAAAGAGTATAGCATTTAATAATTCATTGTAGTACTTTGTGAATTTATGACTTTTAAAAAAAAATATCAATTATAGGTTAGTTTTGTAGTAATGTATTAAAAATTTAAAAAAAATATTACTTTAAAAAATGCAAATGTTTATATGTTTGTATTGAATTATGCAGATGTACTGATAACTATAAAGGAGAGTGTAAGTTAGGTAATTCAGATAGAACATATCTCAGCTTCGCCCATAATAATGAAACAGTTCATGAGACATTTTTATTCAGACTTTCACGGATTATAGACAAATTAATGTATTAAAAAATGTGCGAGCACCCTGATATATAGTTTTATAAGATTGTTGAAACAACCTTACTTGTTGAAGGGCTGTCAGAACACAGTTAGTCATAGTCGTTTGTTCTTTCTTTAACATGTTCGAACACCTGTTTCTAATCTATAAATCATTTTCATGTCAGGCAGACTAAATTATGGGAAAAAAAGAAAGAAAAGTTTCAGTAGAACAGATTTCGTTGCAGAATTGGTCATAATGAGAAATGCACAATAAATCTTTGAACAAATTATCAAGATCACCGACTTGAAAAATGTACAGTAATTACGAACTGTAACGACACGGGGGACTCGTTTTTCAATTCTTAATCTCGCGCTTTTTAATTATTATTATTATTATTATTATTATTATTATTATTATTATTATTATTAATTTGTTAAAAGAACATTTTTCATCTTTCAATTATTTATAGTTAAATTGTTGGGAAGGGATTCTGGAACTCAAGAAAGCGTGCGCAGATGTATTCTCCCCCATAAGTCACATACAGTTTTTACTGCTTTTTTCTAAATAAATAAATAAGAACTCGACACCTCCTCTTAGAGTCAGCTAACTGTCCCAGCGTCGCCAGATGTAGCCGTCACAGCCACGTAGTAATACGACTTACAAAGAGTGGCGTGGTTAGAAATGCCACTGAAGCAGTCTCTGAAAATTTAACAAATATTTCAAAAATTAAGCTATTAAGCTATTAAAACTTATATGAATTAGAGCACTGAATAACTTAAGTTTCTGCTTATAACAACACAATAATGTTCTGCAAAGTGGCAATCCAGGATTCCCTCTGAGCTAATTACCTGTGCGAATTAACCGCACGCTGTCCCTGAACTCTTCTGAATGCTGATAAGAAACAGCCACTCCATTACGATCGTGGTGGACGGTTGCTAGGAGACGTGATGCAAACGCCAACAAACGGAGTCGTCGAGAACAATATTTTATTTTAATTGAAAATTAAACAATTATCATATACTATAGTGATATACTATTGTCACGATTGATAAGAGAATCATAATGAATCACAAAATCCTGGGAATAAATATCAACCCACAAAAGGCTCAATGGAAAATGTTTACTCTTCGTTGACCGCATATCCCTGCAGAGTTAAAAATAGAGAATACCAATGTCCCATGGCTCCCCAGTAACATATCTTGGGGTTCTATTAGATACAAAAATATCAAGGAAACCACATTTACTCACTCAAATAACACTAAGGCTAAAATGAGTAAATTTAACCCTCTAATCAACTATAAATAACAACTCTACATCAAAAAACTAGTCTATTATTTACATCAATTAATTCATCCTACACTAACATATGCATGCTCTGAATTCACAACTCCTCACCGAGTCATATCAAATTTTACAGACGGTGAAAACTTTAACGTAAAATCATGAAAGCACCTTGGTTCATTAGCAATAGTCAAATACACCGTGAATTATCAATTGCTCCAATAACTGAATTTCTGTCAAAATTAAATGAACCATTTTATTCCAAGTTATAATTCCTATCTTGCACCCCTATGTTTTTTATTTAAAATGTAAGTCCATCAATTTAAGTTTTGATAAAACCTAGAACCAAGGAAATCATTCAGAGCATCATCATAAAAACTAGAATCAAGCACGAATGCTACAGATCCAACTAACGTGGAGATTTTAATGTGTAGATTTAATGTGACTGATGAAGAATTTTCATGCATTAATCAAGAAGAACTACATAAAAAATTTGGAAAATTTAACTTGAAGCCTTTTTCCGAGTAAATAAAAAAATCTTCGGGAAGAGAATTTCATTTTTAAGTCGTACCGTAGATGATGCAACTATGCGCCACGCCACACAATGATCGGCTCCTATCCTTCTACAATATGACCCTCCTTGAATAGAAATCTCGTTCAATCCATTCAATTTCACCTACAGTGACAAATTGCGTTTTCCATTCGCCGCATTGGTGCGCACCGGGGCCCACTCAGAACAGCTTTCGTGTTCCATCGACCGCTAGGGCGCGCCAGTGCAAAGAAGCGCATGTTCCATTCGCACAATGACACGGAACCAAGGCGCACTCGGGGCGCTCTAAACTGCAATGATGATCTTGTCAGTGCAGTCCAGTGTACCGGACCATTGTGAGGTTAGCTAATTGAAGTTATCCATGTTGATTTGAAATGTCGTGGTGAAATTCTGAAGGCAATTGAGAATATTCTGTCACGCAGGGATACTTAGAGTGATGGATTACATTAAGTTTTGCAAGAAATGGCTTAAAATATTTTTTGTGACTTACGCGAAGTTCGGAAAATCAGTTTGTGTTTTCCTAAAATTTAACCTTGAGTAACTTCATGTTAACAAATCCAGTGCTAGTTAGAAACCAAAAAGGAAGGTACCTCTCAATTTCAAAATGCTAATAAAGTGAAAATAAAAATAGTGATCCTTACAAAATCATTCAAATATATAAAGAGAAATGTTTCCATACATAAACCAGTAGAAATGCTCATGTTAATATTTTTATGGATTTCAACAACCAAACAATTCTGCTGAAGCTTTTCTGTTCAAAATCTTGTGTACTGTATCGATCACTGGCAAATCTCGAAAAATGAAATTCTGACACACGCATTTGAATTTTTCGTAGTTTTTAAATACAAAAAATCACACGTTAATAGTTTATGAATGTAAGAATTACCAAAAGGCTTCATAAAAATTCTAACAACGATCATACTTCAAAATTATTATTTTTCGAGTTCCATCAGTGGGACAGACCGATAACAGCTGATAATCTCACTGCGTAGCGCACACGCACTGACTCAGTTCCGGAATCTGTTCCATTCGTTTCTGCTTTTCACGCGTGTGGGGCAGCACTGTTACGGAGCGATGGGGTTTTCGCTCTATACTAGGGTGGGTTTCAGTGCAACGAATAGAAAATGTCCTTCAAACGTGATTGTCCTTCAAAAATGCTTGGCCTAATGTTGTATATCCTTGCACATAATTGTACCATTTCACGGTATGTCCGAATAAAATATATTGAATGTGACAATTTTCCACCACACAAGAATGGAAATTGAATACTCTTGAGTATCAGGTGAGAGAAAGTACTATTACAGCTTGAAATACAACAACACTAGATATTCAGGTGCCTAGAGTGCTTCCAAGCACTCCAGTTCTTGAGGAAGTGGCCTTCTATATTCCGACCCTCAGCTCTGAACTTTTCCTGAAACGTTGTTAACAAAGAATGTTGAAGTTTTGTGAACGTTGGAGGGTAAGTTGGAAAGAAGAATTTGGGAAAGAGAAGTCGTAGGACCAGGAAGTTACTAAACCGGGTGCGAAGGAATGGTAAAGGTACGAGAAAATATGTCAAGGAGACGATTCTTGAATCTGTATTACCCTTCAGTTGAATCTCTAGGGACCATGGGGTACCAACCTTAACGTGACTGCTCGCGTATTGGTTTATTTGAAACAATGTAACAATTGAAACTAGATTATTTTATCTCAGATCATTTGTAGATTTCAATTTCATGTAGAATAGTAAGTTTTGTTTATTATGACTAATAGTTGCACATTTCGTAATGAGATGTTAATTAATTTTTGGTCAAACGTGATTTATACCATTATAGTCTAATTTTTTTTTTTTTTTATTTTTTAAAATTTTAGGTATTTACTTATTAGTTTAAACAATGTTTAACTATTTAGATGAAATAATAGTGTATAGTCAAATTTCTAATATTATTTCTCACGATGTACTTTTTTGTACATGTTGATTCAATCAGTTAAAATATATATTGTGTATTAATTGAAAGACAAATTATCTACATTTTTGTTCTGATTTCTTTTTTCCTTCTGTCGTTTTGAACGGTAAAACCGCAAGTTTAAACTGATTATCAAAACGCCAAAAAACCTAAAAGCTGTTATTTTTGTAACACCGGCCTACCCTAGGGCACTATCAGTTACAAAGATATTTCTCTTCAGAAATATTTTACGAATATTTACTTGAGTATTTCTCATTGACAAAAATAGTAATAGAAATGTAAAAAAGGAAAATATTTTATTAAATTAATATTATTGTAATCCTCTCGGATGGCTCATGGTCAGCGGGCTAGCTTTCTGTGGTGCGATCCTGGGTTCGGTTTCCGGTCGGAACAAAAATAGAGTTGTAGCTTTCTTCTGCAATCGTCTCAGTTTTTATAGCTGTGTAATGAAGGTAAGCTCTGACAGTCCAAGATACGAATATGGAAATACGTCATGCTCGCCATATGTCTCCCATACCCCCAGGCGTGGAAAATAAATAAAAGCATGACCCAAACCTGTGAACACCGCTTGCTGGGAAAAGTCGCATACATCCGACCCTGAAAAGCCAAATACTTACACTCAAATACAAATGTACATATTT
Source organism: Teleogryllus oceanicus (assembly GCA_964035755.1). Lineage (NCBI taxonomy): Eukaryota > Metazoa > Arthropoda > Insecta > Orthoptera > Gryllidae > Teleogryllus > Teleogryllus oceanicus. Next base: position 63,448,612 of record CAXIVR010000011.1, read on the forward strand.
ACCATTAGAATTGCAAATAGTTTATGTACACAGTGTTTCAATTAGATTTGGAAGAATTGTTTAGTTAGAAAGTATGTTCGGTCAGCCGACCTGGATGGGCGAGGTGGCTAAGACCGAGTATCGACTCAGCGCTTCGGTCCGAAGGGTCGCGGGTTCGAGTCTCGGCTTGGGTATTGTTGTTAGTTCCTTGACTTTGTATGTGTTGTCGCGGAGGGCCTCGCATTCTGCTGACTCCAGATCAGAGAAGCCCCCAAATGTGTTGGTCTAGTGTGTGGTCGAATATGCGTCCCATCGGGACGTAAAGGTTAACCGGCTGTTGGCTGAATAAAAGCCCTAGAAAGGAAGAATGTCAAGTATCAAAAAGTTTTGTCACCAAGCTTTAAGAAATTAGAACAGACTTGTGTAAACAATATTTTAAAGATGGAATGCGTATATTTGTGTGTGTCAAATTAGTTTTTAACATTTTTGTTGACATTTTTTAATGTATAAACTTAAATATTTTCAATCTTAAATCACATGCTAGTTTTACAAAACTCCTGAATTTTTAAATGAACTTGGTTATATTACTGAAGGTAGTTTATTAATAAATAATCATATATCTTATTAAAGAGAAAATAAATGTTTTATTATCTCCACAAAAAACTAAGTGACAGAAAAGTATTCCAAAAAATCGAAGCACGGAAGTTTTTGTTTCAACGTTATGTGACTAGACCCATTTCATTAATCACATCTACAATATCGTGCTGCAGCAAAGTCGTTTCTAATTTTTTTCTATGAGCACCCCAGGGTAACTGTCAGATACAAAACGAGCTCGTGAATAAAAACACGAAACAAAATGTACCCAAGGGAAGGAGTGTCAAACATGCCGAAACGACAAATGGCTTTTTGCCAAAATGTTTCCGACTCTTCTGAGTCACTTTTGTCGTCACTTTACTCTTTAACCTCCCTTTAATATAAGCATCTTACTCGAAATAATTTCCGTAATTGGTGACAAATATAAAGACAAAACAGTATTTGTACTGTTTAGAACCAAACTTGCTTAAAATTATAAATAAAGTTGTTTTTACATATTATTATCTAATAATAATTATTATTATATTTATAATAATAATTATTATAATTATTAAAAAATAATAATAATTTTGAAGTGAATTCTTTCCACATGATTCTCATGTCGCTGATGTCCAGATGATATTAATAAAACGTTAAGATAAAATATTTTCTTCTTTTGTTCTTTGAAGGGGAACAGCACGGCATCTAGAGTCATGTTTTACGGTTGAAACCCGTAGAAAAGTAATAATTCTTGTTGTTTATTTTTGAAAATAATGTTATTTACAATATTAATAATTCTCAAAATCCAATAATCCCTTGCATTACAAGAGTTTACAATTCTTAGCCGATCTCTTGTTTAGTTCTAGTCAGATCACATCATATCACATATTACATAAAAAACTTTTGTATTCATATTTACATACATCCTTCTATTCTGTCACGTATTTCTTTCCGTTCCATCACATTTTATTTTCACTGTGTCACATGTTTTGAAATGTAGAAAATGAATAGAAGATGAAATATGATGAAATGGGCAGTGCTAATTGCACTTGCCTTGTGTGCAGTCTAGTAAAAAAATTCTTAAAATATTTCTAAACGTTTCAAGCTATTGATATGAAAGTTTCACCACATTGGAGCTCATAAATTGTAGTTAGTAACATTTTGATTTTTAAAATTTTTAATGATATTCGTATGCTTTTTTATTTTTAGTAGACCATTAAAGATTTTTACACAAATATGGAAGACAAATTCAGTGATAGTACATACGTAGTGTGTTGATATTTGATGAAACATTTTATATAATAATGAGTAGGGAAAAATTTTTGGGACAAGATACCTGCATTCACTAATTTTTTTACACTTAACACGACATTCTGAACTAATTGGAACTATTTTTATTTTACATATTTTGGTATAATTACATATTTTTAATATTTTATCTATAGCTACATATTTCGTTACATTTTAATATATTTATAGGTCGAAAATGAACATTTCACTTGTGATGTTCGAAATATATGTTACTTGATAACTAACTTAGTTATTAAATACTTAAAAAATACGCAACGCGCTTGTATTAACGCCGGACAATCGCTATTAATTGTCAAACTTATCTCCCCCCGTCCCACTGCTTCTTGGAAACAGCGTGGTCGGGATCAACGATGAGCGGATGTAGTATGTGAAGCAGAAGGAACTTTCACCACGTGCTTACTCGTGTTTCATAGACCCCATGCATAACTCGATAAAAAAATCAGATCATTGTCTTATCCCTTTTCTGGAGTTGGGGTGGGAGTATGCTCCTTTTACTCCCCCCCCTTCTATCACAGGCTACATGGTACTATTCACATGAGCTCCGGCTCCTCGTAAACAACATGGAATATAATACGAAAGTATTATGTTTCGGAAGTAACTAGCGAATAATTGCTTTTGTAGATGTAAAACTTTCATTCAGCCTCTCTGAATCCATGTAAATTTCTGATCGACAACGTACTCTGCTCGGAAAACGCTTGAAGAATGGAATTGTAAACATTATAACGAATATTTATTTCACATACATCGTATTTCCTTTTTTTACATAGTTTTTAAAAAATAAGTACATATATGTACATATTTTGCTTTGTTTATTACAAGAAAGTCCGTTACCTACTAATGAGTGTTAACATTTGGTGTAAGAGCAAGTTCGGAGTTGGCGTGGCGGCTGGATATCTAAGCGATTCCTCTTCCTCTGTCTGTTGCTGGTTCAAAACGGATTAATAAGCTTAGCGCGGTTTGTGATCTCACAGCAATCAACTCCGCGGTAGACAAGTATAAATTGGGCAGTTTATACATCGCGAAACTTCAGCATGCAGAGAGTGAAAAACGCAGAGAGCTCTGAGCAGAGTTTGTTTCAGAGTCTGTTTCATGTCGTTTGTACGGGCAGTTGACGTAGGAACTTAGAAATTTGCGACTCATTTGTGTTGTTATCAACGACAACGACGACGATGGCGAGACCTGTAAATCCTTGTATGAGAATATTCCGGTGATTTCTTCGCCATTTTCATTGATTCTTTGGGACAAAAATTGAGCTCAGCACCTGAAATGTTTGTAACATACGAGGCCTTCGACCGGGAGCGGTAGCTCGGTGCATCAACTGATACCACTGCAGCGCCTCTGACCGGGAGGTCCTAGGTTCGAGTCCTGACGGCGGCAGGATTTTCGACACTAGCTTTTTAGCTAGGTCGAATTGAGTCGCTGCCTGGAGGAGAATTCTAGTGGCCGGCTGCTCTGATCGGTAGTTTTCCCGTGGTTTCTCCGATCAACAGGCAAATGCAGGAGCAGTACCCTACCTAACGGGCCACGGACCGCGCGTGGTCTTCCCTTCCTCTTCCTTGTCCTATCCTCTCCTACACACACACTTACACTAACATACACTACACTACCACATATTCCGGGAGACCGGTCGGGAGCTTAGAGCTTGTCCCGGCTGGGGCGGTGCCCCGCTGGTGGGAGAGTCCTGGTTAGGGAAAACCCCATTAGCCGACGGTAGGTCGGCGCCGGATCTCGCCATCCAGTGAGGGATGATCACCGCCATCTCCCGCCAAAAAAGCATGCACTACACTAGCGGGACTAATGACCAAAGCAGTTAGCGCTCCCGGAAACACGAAAAAAATCAATCAATCAACGAGGACTTCGCCAGGATGTTTCTTAAATGGGAAATTCGACCGTTATGGTCGGCGCCTCGGGATTTGGACATTGACGTGCTGCCCGACGCTACGTCAGAACCGAGAACTTACTTTTCGTGTGATGCCGGATTTCATATTATTTGTGCTGTTAATTATTCATCAAATTCCAACATATGTAGCATTGCTGAATTTGTTTTCTGAAGACGTGTCTATTGGGGTAAGAAAGTATACTGTTTCATTATAATCTTTACCATCCAGGGCATTTATTTCATGGCGTAGTATTACTTCTGAAAAAGATCTATTTTAGTTGACCTTGCATTGTTTTTGTTTCCACTGTATATTTGAAAATGGAAGGTACTGGACATATTGCGGATAAAATATTAGAAGAAGCTAACAAAGTAATGAAAACATTTCTTCCCCCGAAAAGTAATGACAGGTATGAGAGAATACAACATGTATAAATATTGGATGGAGAAAGTTAGTCACTTTTGATACAGCTTTACTATAGCATACTTTTGGAACTGATCAACACAAATGACGTTTACATTTTTACACTCGTAATCCTAAGACCAATTGTTGTAAACGTAAAACATATCATTTATTCACGTTAAATATTTTATGATGTTCCATCTGCCAGCTAGCTTAAGGTTTGCTTACCCAATTTAATTTTATTCATTCGTTGTTTATATGTAGTTGTTGTTGTATGTAGGTGACTGAAAATACCTTGGATACGTCTGTGTTATAGTTTCTTAATTACACGATTTGTGTCCTTTTCTGAATTCTGATTAGTAGGTGTGGATTTTTAATTGCACGTGGAATATTAATTGCATGCGTGCTATTAATGCAGAGAAAATAAATAATTTTTCATGAAATTAATGAGTATATTTAGTTAACTTAACGAAAATAGCTAATAACTACACTTGATGAGCCTCAATGTCCAGAATCATTTTGGTGAAAATTTATCCCAATATCGTGAACCGTTTAGAAAATATTCACGTTGGACGTTTTATTGACTATCCATGAATAATGCGTAGTGACTTGGAATTCTGAATTGAACATAATCGGATCATGGAGAAGTTTTATTGAAACATTAAAAACTTTTGAATCACACTGAACTTTTATGAACACATCTTGTTCATGCTCATTGCGCGCCTGTTGCCTGTAGGTCAGGTAAACGAACTAACAGTGATGTGACTACATCTTCTTAAATTGCTTAAAACATCAATTCCCTCTTCTTTCAACCACTATTCCTTTATAAAACGAAAACCCACTTTGGCTTTTAAAGTTAAATATTGAATAACATTGTCTTCTGATATTAAAACAAAAAAGTGATAAACTACTTTACTTCTTATAAATATGTCATAGTGCAAAGTAGTAAGTGCTTTATTTAGAATGCAATTGAGGAGATTCTTCTGCTTGTTACAAGATATGGAAAAGTGAGAAGGAAAACGTGGGAGAAAATCTATATGCATTATTTATGAGGCTTTCCCCCTTCACGATAATATACACGATTTCTTAAGGGTAAGGTCAACAGTGATGAAAAAGGAAAGAAAAGTTATATGAATAACATTTCTCTACATCAGGCGCGCTTTCACAAAATTCTCCGAATTTCAAATTCTTCCAATAATGATATATCAAATTTCGGTGATGGCTCAAGCAGGAAGAAATATCCCTTCTCAAAACTTGTTATATTTAAAAAATGAAAAGGAATACTAATATTTATAAAATGGTATATTTTTACTAGTACAATCATAGCATGTTAGCTCACAAGGCAGTCTGTGGAATATTATTTTGCTTGGAGTCGCGAAATAAATGGTTTTGCTCCGATTACAACAGTTCTTCTGCCAACTTCCATTTTTAACCTGTAATTTGCATTGTCCACTGACGAAACAAAACTTTCCGAAATAAACATTGTAACTATTATAGCCTAATAATCCAACTAAGTAACTCTGCAATGCTACTAAATAACTCTAGGAAAAAGGTCTAGGGTGTGGGTTCCAATCCCGAGTAAGATAGAGTTATTAACCTAGACAGGACATACACAGATAAAACACTTCAGGGCACATGTTTTGTGAGGCACATTGTTATCAAATGAGGCGCAAAGCTTCGATAGGCAAACACATACAACAAATCGTACATCCTGATTATCGTATTAGGGATTCCAACATTTTAATACGTGATGTATAATATTACTCGTGGACTGCAATAGTGGCACAACTCAAAAAAATTCGAATTTTGAGTTAATCCACTCTCCAGAATTGGAAATTGGTCTACTTTCTTGCAGTAACAGCTGCATATCTCACAGTACAGTATTCCACCAACAAATGCCAGAGGGATGAATGCAAGAATGATACATTTCAATACAAGATGAAAACTTCAAAGTCATATATCTCAACACCTGAATTGTGCCAATAGTGCCAAATGATGTATCAGATATAATATAACATATTATGTTTTTTTAATTTTACTTCGAAAGCACATTACTGTTTACAATAAGTTAAAATAATCGATTTCGAGTCTAAAATACGTTAATATCGGTATTTCATAATGAGTATTGCACTATAGAAAGAAGACAGTCTTATCATAAGAAAAGTGACATATTAATTGGGTGCAGTAAACGTTTGTCAATCGAGTCACCCCTTGCATATAGTCGGTGCACAAGAAAAGTGACACATCCAACATGAGAAATCGTCGTTTTGCAGAACATTTATAATGTGAGCGCAGCGGTATATTTCGCCGTCAAATACAAAGGTTTTACTGTACGTTACTGTACACAAAGACTGTCTGATGAACAATTTTAAGAATTTTCTCCTACTACTCAAACATATTTCTTCGCTTAAAACTCCAATTTTTTGACGTGCTACTTTTCTTGTGCGCCGATAATATAAAACCCCCCTCATTTGCTAGATATACCTAGGACCGCATTCAATACGTCGATTTATTTATTCCCTGGGGTTATTGCGTGAAGAGCATATCGCTGTCCTCATCATGATACCGGCGCATGGGGGCTGATATTCTGTCTCCTCGGCCCCAAGAGCATCTTGAAAATTCAATGTCAGGGATCGGGTTCGTCCAACAGAATGGACATCTCAATTCTGATGTAGCACTGATCGCGTGGCTGGTTCATAATCGGCAAGCGAAACGGAACTCGCACATCTTTAGGAAACATTTGTTTATTCACAATTGATCGCCCTGCAAATCTATCAGAGGAAACTATTTAATGAAAACTAAAAAAAATATCGATTAAAGCAGAATGGACTGGTGAATAGTGTGGAAACCAGATATAGCTTTGTCAGCTTCTGCTTCCCCTCATTAAAATCAGCAAAATACCTTTCTTCCGTCCTTCTGTGGTAAAGACTAGTGGTGCTACAGAATGGCACAGACTTGCTCGTAGTAATGTTTTCTAATTTCTTTGGTGTGAACTGACTTTACGGTCTTGCCCCATTCTCTTTTCAGCTGCCATCTATCGCCGCCCAAAATATATTTTTGGAAAATTTTTCCCTTTTAGCGGTTTCCTAATATTATGACCGATATAATACTTTCAGAAGTTTAAATAAGAGTAAAACCTCGTAAATTATCATTTTTATAGAAAAAAATTGGAGTCGTTTATAAGATAATGGCGTTTAAGCGTTACTGTAAATGGTAAATTTGTAACACTTTTTCACAGAAAATTTTTGAATTGTAGAAAAACTTCATTTTTAAGTAATTTGAAGAACATTAACTCACAAATGCAATAGTTTTTACAAATGGCTAGAAATGTCCATATTAACGGCGTGATAAGCTATTTCGAGAAAATTATATTTGTGTATTTTTTTAAGGAATTCAGAAAATATAGTTCTAGGTCAATTTAAATAGGTCTAGGTGCAATGAGCACTATTTGTAAGAAAAATGTGAAGAAAAACTTTTGCAGCGGTTTTTGTGAAAATGGTGTCTGAGTGTTTATGAAAATGTGGAATTTTGAGCTCATTTTCTCAGAAAATTAATGCGCTTTCAAAAACCTTTATGTGACATTATTTAAAGCTCTTCTATTCATAAATACAAGAATGTGAACAAATCGCTGCTATTGTAAGTAGACGTGAGAAACAAGTAAAAAAAAATTCTAATTTTGAAAAAAGAGAATAGAGCAATATCGCGTGTATGTTATCTTATAGAGTGCATTTAGCTTTATCCCTAAGACAAGTTTAAAGAAAAAAAATTGGGGTCGTTTTCGAGAAAATCTTGTTATTGTTACTTATTCAAAATACTCATATTACACGCAATACTGCGCGAAAACTACCAAAAGTTACAAAAAATGTACAGGACCTTAATGAAAAAAGTGATAATGGACAACAAATTTCATTTCAAGGAAAAATCTCAATCTTCAATTTTGTAGTTGTAGGAAGACATCGAAAACATTCAAACTTTTGCAATTTAACAAATATTTAGAGTCAACAGTGGAAAACAGACCTATGTCACCTTTTTAAGTGTGTTTCACTCTATTCTTACAAGAAATTTAAAGAAATATTTGGAGCCATTTTTGAAAAAATTTTGGAAATGTCACAGGGGCTTCATATAAAGTACCCCCAAAGATTATTGTTTTTCAGAATCGTCAGGCCTGATCGACAGGGGTTTGCTGAGTTTGGAAAATATCCTACGCGTAGTTTAGGCGCTAGTGTTGTTCACATACACCAGGCAGACGGACAAACAGACATACAGACAGACGGACAGATGTTTTGAAGAAGAAAAAAAAAAAAACAACAACACATATTCGGTATCAGGGGACCCCAAAATGGCCCATTTCCGTTGAAATACCGAAATGGATTTTCGGGTAGTATTACATAACTTTCCCTATACTACGTATATTACTCCGTATAAACTTATTTATACGAGAAAGTGATAAAGTTTTATCATAACCTACAGGTGGCTTTAAGAGACACGCTTTTAGTTATCGTCTTTCGTGCATTAATGATGTAAAGTGGACAGTCTAGCAATCTGCCTACGGCTGGTTAATTGATTGACAGATTGATTAATTGATTAATATGTTTGGGCAATTGTTATGATCATTAGTATCGTTAACATGTTGTATGATTTATCGCGATGAGTGTCGGTTATCCTCCGCCGTGAGATGGAGATATACAGTGCCAACCTACAAGGCAGCTGCGGAGAATTTCCGTCTCCAGATATCTACCCCCAGCAGGGCACCGCCAAAGCAGTGACAAGCTCTAAGCTCCCGACTTGTCCCCCGACACGTGTGGTAGTTTAGTGCATGTTAGTGTTAGTGTGTGTGTAAAGGGAGAGGATAGGACAAGGAAGAGGAAGGACAGATCGTGTGCGGTTTGTGTCCCGTTTGTTAGGAGACTGCTGTAGTATTCGCCTGGTGTTGATATGAGAAACCACGGAAAACTATCGATCTGAGCAGCCAGCCGCTAGAATTCTCCTCCAGACTTCGACTGTTTTCGGCCTAGCTATTCACGACGCTAGTATCGAAATTCCCCCTCTCAAGACTCCAACCTGAGTCACTGTAGCCTATGGCTGATAAAACTGTAGGTGACTGTAACTGTAGGTGTAGTCGCCCCATCCACCCTTCCTCGCAACGCCCCGCAACACCCCGTGTTCGCCACGAACCCCGGCCCCCTCTCATGCACCCTGCCAAGGCTTCCGAACCTGCCACGCCCCGCCACGGTCCTCGCTAAGGATCCGCTCTGTCGCCGCCACTGCTACGCCACCCCGCCACGGCCCCGTCCCTGCCACGCCCCTACCACGTCCACCGCCAAGGACCCGCCCCGCCCCTGCTACGCCACCCCCGCCACGGCCCCCGACCCTTCCACCTCCCACCACGCCCCCGCCAAGAACCCTATCCGTCCCCGCCACTGCTGTGCCCTCTGCCACGGCCCCGACTCTGCCACGCCCCACCACGGCCCCGCCAAGAACCTCCCGTCCCCGCCACTGCTACGCCCCTTTCCACGGCCCCGACCCTGCCACGCCCCACCACGCCCCCGCCAAGAACCCTCTCCGTCCCCGATCCTGCCACGCCCCCGCCGCCACGGCCGCGTCCACCGTCGCCGCCGTCGCAGGGCCGAAGCGGAGGAGCGTGCGCTCTCGCACGCGCTACGTGCCGCAGCGTCCGCGGCGGCGAGGGGGGCGGCGGCGGCGGCGGCGAGGGCAGGTATCGACTGAGGGCGCGTGGGGAAGTGCGCAGCGGAATTGGTGTCGCTCGCTCGCGCGGGCGCGCGTGGCGGGGAGGCTCCGCGAGGGAAGAAGGGCTCGGGGGCAGGGCGGATGTTGGCGCGGCTCCAGCGTGCCCGCCCCGCGAGGGCGGGGAGGGTGGCTGCGCCGCGACGCGCGCCCGCGACAAGAACAGCGCCCTGCGCGAAGAAATAAAATGAACCGCCGTGTGACCGCCGCTGCATGGCGCGCCTGCTGGTGCTGCTATCTGCCGCCGCGCCCCGCCGCGCCGCGCTGCGCCGGCGGAGCTGCACTGCGGCGCCGCGCCCGACCGCCAAAAAGCTGCGGAGGGAAGCTGCGCGCTCCGAGGGCGAAACGGGAGACCCTTATTTTCAAGAGGAGGACGGAGAAGAAATGGGGCAGAGGTCGTTACGTAGTGACTGTGTTTCATTGTAGTACATACATACATACATTTATTTGAACTGCAATTGGGTATGACCCGGTGGCAGTTAAATAACAATAATTACAATAATAATAATATTAATACGAATAACAATAATAGTAGTATGGATGTTCAGGTTAAATTGGAAATATTTGAATAAATCGAAAGCATGTTTGATCCTAATGGACTTCGTATTGGAACTAATAGTATAAACAACGTTTGAAGGGGAATTTTCAAATGTTACACGCCTAATAATTCCATGTTCAATTAGATTTCGAATATAAAAGTCACAGATAGAGATATTCATTTAGAACAAGAGAAATTTTAAGAAATGTAGCAGTCTCATTTTACATATTTATCTGGGTTTCTTGCCACTCATTTTTTGCAAGAATAATTAATTCGTTTCAAGTCAATCAATGAATGCATTTTTTTCAAAGTAAATGAATGTTTTTTTTTGTGAAACAAGCTCCTGAGCATTATAGAGACGTCTGGAGTTAACGAATGAGTTGAATGGATTGAGGGTTACGACATTATGAAATTAACGATGAAGCAGCGGTGGAATGAGAGTGGGTGTAAACGGGAGAATCCCGAGTACACCTACCACAAATCTGTTTTGGCCACCACCAATTCCACCTGGATCGGCATGGATTTGAACCTCGGTACCCTGAGGAGGGCCGAGCGAGGTGGCTCAGGCCATAGCGAACTGACTACGCATTCGGGAGGCTTGGGTTCAATACCCGTGCTGTGTATCCTGATAGGGGTTTTCACGGTTTCTCTCCGTCATCCAGGCAAATGCTGGGATGGCTCTCTCGAGCCTAGAGCACGACCGCCAAACCGGCGTCGCTAGCCGCATTCGTTAACTAGGTTTACGAGTAGTCACGAAGGACAAGCGAATTCGAGACTTCGCGAGTTCCTCGTTGGGTGACCGATAGGGAACCCCGGGATTTAACCGTGCCGAAACCAGTTGCCCATTTATAAGGGAAGGACATGTAAAGGCTAAAAACATAATAAAAAGAAAAGATGTGGAAGGCGCGCTCTATCTGACAACGTCACGTGATGTCCCAAATAGATAGATCGTAAAATATGTCTTTCATGTCATAATTCTATTTTTTAATTTTACATGTGAGAAATTTTAATGATGATTTATATATTCCGGATGGAACTCATTAGTGGCGCTCCCTTTGTTTTTATGGAAATGATAGATTGGCGCCCGACGCGGTCAGTCGGGGTCCGTTGCCTGGCGCAGTCTGCTGCTAGCATCCTGTGCTGGTTCATATAATTTGGGCTGCTGGGGCGAACTGCTAAAAAACGCAGATGAAGCGTCGGGCATCTAGAGCAAAGAGGGATACCCTGATATTACAAATGGGGGAAGCAAATAAATGGAGAAAGCCCCGTGAGAAATTACATCGACTGATGTCACTAATGTGCCTCTGACCGGAAATTCCTAGGGTCAAGTCCCGATGGCGGCAGAATTTTCGACAGTAACATAGCTTATACCAAATTCAGCCCCTGTCTGGGGGAGAATTCTAGTTATTGACTGCTCTGATCGGTTGTTTTCCGTGGTTTCTCTGATCAATACCGTGCGAATGCTGAAGCAGTATCCTAACATACGGAACACGGACCGCATGCGATCTTTCCTTTCTCCAACTTATCCTATCCTCCTAAGGGGACGTGTCTGCGACACACGACCCTGCGACATACGACTGTAACACAACCTCATTCATAAAGAACGCGATCGAGAAAGAGGCATTTCGATATTCTCGTAGGCTTTGCTGATATCAGTTATACCGATAGACATTTCCCTTCTAATGAGCGCTCTCGATCGGCGGCTGCCTTCTCAGATATCAGCAATCGGATCGTATTCTAGTAGATTTGTCGTACTTCGCTGAACTTACCAACAAGAGCCTGCTCGTGCAAGGCAACGTCGCCTAGGCGCGAAGCTTGGAGTCAGGCGGTGCTGCGTTAAAAATGTATCGATACTCATATATAAATATAAAATACTAATTTAGTTCATTTTTGTGTCTAATCTCTTATTTGTGAGTTCCAATATGCAGTATTAACTACTGCATAAAATGTTCTCGAAAAAGTATATGAGCCACACGAAATGTTGCTCTAAAGAAATAGTTTTGTTCCACATCACTTTTTGTGAAGAAAATAAAATTGAGATTTGTCCCGTCCCTAGGCGAAAATCAGGATTTAATATTGTAGTGAATTGTATTGTAAGGCTCCCCAAACGAAGGCCGCCTCGGCGTCCCGGCAAGGGTTAATCTCGTTTTGTTTGAACCATTGACGCGATTGCACCCAAATTTTCCTCTTTTGAGCGGGAGAACAAAGAGAAAGAGGAATTGCGATTCACAGTGTTTGATTCATTTGTTTGATTTTTAACAAAATTTAATGCAATCTGTAGTTCATCTGGACGACGCGAGGGCAGGAAAGGAGCTGGCGAAGGAGGGCTGGTGAAGCGAAGCTGGGTGAGTGAGGAGAATTTCGGTGGGATAGGAAACGGAGAGGGTGAAGAGGACGGGCGGAAAGGGGGAATAGTATTGTTAGACATCACTAGGGAACGGAGTTTCATGTAAATACATACTTTTACAGGGACGAGATACCTACATTCTCTAATACTTTTTAGACTTGACACGACATTCTAACTAATTGGGACCATTTTTATTTTACATATTTTTACATATTGTGGTATAATTACATATTTTTACATATTTTGTCTATTGCTACATATTTCGATACATTTTAATATATTTATAGGTCGAAAATGAACATTTCACATGCGATGTTCGATATATATGTTACTTGAAAACTAACTTTGTCACTGAAATACTTAAAAAACAGGCAATGCAGGTTTGTATCAACAGAGGACATCGATATTAGTACTATTCACTTGAGCGCGGCTCCTCGCAAACATTGTATATAATAAGAAAGTATATATTTCGGATGAAACTAGCGAATAATTGCTTATGTAAATGTAAAACTTTCTTTCAGCCGCCCTGAATCCATGTTAAGGCAACGTATTCTGCTCGGGAAACTTTTGAAGAATGGAATTTTATACATTATAACGAATTTTTATTTCACATATTTTTATTTTTCTTACGTATTTTTGAAACTACATATATGTGACCGATATTTGAACTACATATATGTGTACATATTTTTCTTTTTTTATTACAATAAATTCTGTTTCGTAGACATCACCTTTTCAGAAATTTAGATTGATCCCGTCCCTAAGTACAAATAAGGTTTAAAATATTTTAGTGCAATTTACTGTAAGGCTCTCCAGTTTCAGAGTCCAAGCAAAGGTTAATCCAGTCCTGTTTGAACCATTGATGCTATTGCTCCCAAATTTTCCACTTGTGAGCGGGAAAAAAATAAAGGGGAATTGCGATTTACAGTGTTATCCCAAAATGTATTTGCTTTTTTAACAAAATTTAATGCAATCTGCAATGCGTCTAGACATTGCGTTTGCCGCGTTTGCGAGGCGGGGCAGGAAAGTAGCGAGCGGAGCAGGGCTGGCGGACTAACGCAGGGTGAGAGAGGCGTAATTTTGGCGGCATGAGCGGGTGGAAAGGGAGGAAGGGGGCCATGCGGAAGGGGTCGATGGAGCGGGAGAGGTGGCGGATGGGTATGGGGTGGGAGGAATTTGCAGTGGGGCTTAATACATGATTGCGATAAATAAATACTCGGGCAACGCCGGGTAATCAGCTAGCAGAGAGATAAAAAACAAACTTTGCTCGGAGCCGTGTAATTTACACTCTCAATTGGCCTAGCTCGCAAACGCATAGAACGATTTAGAATATGAGCTACTTTAGAAAACTAACCCTCAGCTACCGACGTGGCGTCCCTAGGAATCGTCCGACTTCACGAAATTTCTGAAACCTACGTTTACGCTTTATTTAAAATCTCTATTCTTCCCTTTTACACTTTTAAGAAACGGCTCGCAATCTTACTGCTGTGGAATGCATTCCAGCGAAATCATTAACCATTTTTGACGCGCAGGAGACCCAGGGACTCCACCTCTGTCGTAGTGTAACTCTTATTGAGTGCGCGTCGCACTTTGCCAGTCAGTACTGTTTGTTCAATGGCGCCTCTGAAGGAAGTGCAATGTACAGTAAACATGATTAGGCCATTAAGAGAGTGTGCGAATATTAATGACGATGATTTTGAAGAAAATATTGCGCAATTGGTAGAGCAAAAGGACAGTAATTGTGAAAGTGTATCTTATAATCATCAACTCAACTCAAATCAATCCAATCCAAATTCCCAAAAGACAAGTTTCGCCCCCCATAAGAATATATATTAAAAAAGTCAAATAGATAGCCTAATATTAGACGAAGTAAATTTTAAATAAACTCCTAACCAAGTCCATCCAAATTAAACACCTAACAAACGGAGCAACGATGTAGAGCTCAAAAAGTAAAGAATGCCCATTCCTAATCATGATAATATTCATGTATTCAAGCCCTTGAAGGCCTCACGGCCAAACAAGAAGAAAATAAATGAAAAAAAAAAAAAGAATCATCAACTTGAATGTGTGACTCACCAAGCGGACAATCGTGTGTAGGATCTGGGGAAAAAGACGATAATGAATAGAAATTTCTTGGGAATGATGAACTAGAAGAATAAATAAGAAATACTATAACGGAAAGGACAAAAAAGTCTGCAAGATTTGTGCAGAAAAGATTCCTAAAGAAATAAGTACCATAATTTTCGTGTTTGAGGTAGTAACTTTTCTGATTTTCAGTTCTAGGGTTATAGTAGTTTTCATTAATATATTTTTGAATGTTCAATACATTTTGATGATAAAGATAAAATCGTTTAATTAAAAATATGCTTCATTTGACCGAACCATTCCTAATCAAATGGTTTCTAGATAACTTATTACATCTTTATTAATTATTTATCGTAAGTTCCAATGCTCTTAACTTGAAGTACAGTTTGATACTTTAATATTTGAAACTATATTTCAAGAGTCCACGGGACTCCAGTAACAGCGTGACTGAATTCTCACGTCGTCAGCTAAGAGTTAAAAGAATGGCTAAAGATGGAGCTCTATTTTGGGGGCACTTTCTTCTTTTGGTAATAAGTAAATTTATGAAAAATGAAAACAGCAACTTTTTTGGTTTGTTATGTACGGGAAAGTTATGTTAATGGATAATTTTATTTGTAGTATCGTTACTTATTTTATTCGGATCTATCTTTCGTTTTGCCTGACTGCCCACTCCAACCCCACCGGGTGGCTCAGGGCATCAACTGCTGTCACTGCCGTGTCTCTGACACCGATGTCCTAGGTTCGAATACCGACATTATATTTATCGTCAATGTTTTGCGAATTAATGGATAATTATTGCTACAAAGTTTACCCGATAATAAAAAATTAAAAATTTTCATTCATACTTTCTTTATATAAATAATTTTCTGATTTTTATTACACGTATAAAAATTTAAAGAAGTGGGAGACACAAAGTACGAAACACTTTCTATCATTTTTGTCAGCCAGTGAAGAAACAAGCTTCTTTTTAAATCCAGATGTATATGAGTTTGTGTTTACAATTCTGGGTACTTTATAAACTCAAAGTGCATTTTCATAAAACGTTTTGAACAGCGTTTTGATCATAAAGTTTGTGGTTTCGGCGAAATTATTCGATCTTTATTTTCGATATGGAAATGAGGGGTAACACAATATTGAACCGACGTTTTACCCTATTGGTCGATTTAGCGTCACTCCAATTAAAATACTTGATCACTTTTTTAAAGGCTCACTGCACTCTTCCTGGGTATTGTTTCTAGTTCAAGTGGAATGTTCCTGTAATGAATGGTAAATACTTCGTGAAAATATACCCTTATATACCAAACAAAATTGAAAGGACTTTTTGACATTTCACGGTTTTAAGGGCTCTCCAATTTTGAGAGTTTTAGTTTGTCCAATTATTCTCTGATTGTTAAAGTTAAAGAAGTGTTTTCAATGAATGTGCAATTAAGTTCTTAAAAGAGCCATGACGTTGACACGCCCTATTCTCTCTGGAACATAGAGCATTTGATTCGGAAGTTCATTATTATTTTTACTTTCTCGCACATACATCCAAAGATGATAAAGTATTGTAATCCATTCATAAAACGGGAATTTATGGGAAAAAACTCTTATTTCCGAGCGCTAGTAACGAAATAGGGGGTAAATATTCTCTCCACATATAGTAAATTACTTTCTCCAACACGTTGTGTAGTCAAAATCCATACTTCGTGGGTCCTTGATACCTAAAAATCTACTGACGGCAAAACATATGTTCGTTCGTCTGTCTTTAACAGTAGCACCTAAACCGTTCAGCCCATATTTTGATTTTTGAGGGTACTTCACATGAAGCCTTAAAACATTTTCAATTTTTTTTCAAAAATGGCACAATTTTTTATTTAACTTTGTATAAAGAACGCTGAAGAGAATAGTGCAGGTATCAATTTCGTTGTAGTCACAGACTTTTTGAAAATTGCAAAAGTTCTAGAGGATGTCTTGCAATGGACGTAATTTTTATAATAGCTTTTTGTGTTATTTAAGGTTGCATCAACATCTAGGTTATTAGTGACCACTATTTGAGTTAACGTTATAGCAACTGTGGAGATGAAACGATTTGGCATTGATAACAGGTGAAAGGATGAACACAAATACAACCGTGCGCGAGGCGGGACTCAAACCCGCGATCCTTTGGTCCGAGATCGCAACGACACTACTGCCTTAGCTATCTCAGCCACCGGATCGGCTGTGATAATAGTTTGTTGTGTTTCTTAATCAAGTTAATAGAGAAAGGTTCTTATTACCGTCAAATTACATACGTTCCCCTCAACGCTTGGCTGTAAGGTCGTCTTTGAATATCGGAAATCTTAGGTTCCGTAAAGGAGATGGGCTGAAATCCCTTTCTCCTCCGAGACTCGCTCTCTCTCCGTATTGACAGAACGTGACGTCATGACGCCATGACAGTTTTCCGATTACGGAAGAAGAAGCGTTTCGACGATTGAAAACGAATATTCTCCAGAAAGCTAAGCTAAAAGTCTGACGAAACTCTGTATTCATGAAGATTTATTGAAAATACTTTTTGTGTGCTCATATGTGATCAAGTAGGAAATTTCTTGCAGTTCATGACTGATAGGTGTAATCAGTGTTAATATTTCAACGGTTTTTGATTAGAAATTAAATTAAATTTTTTTTAAAAGGTTTTTTTAATTATTATTATTATTATTATTATTATTATTATTATTATTATTTTTTATTCATCCCTTCCAAAAAATTTTTTTTTAAATAAAATTCTATTTATTTTATCAATAACATAATTGACGAGTTATTCATAAATTTTGATTCAGAAGAAAATAAAATTCTTATTCTGTTTATGAGAAACAACCACATTAAATATTGGGTTAAGTATTACTAAAGGAGTAAAAATTAAATAGAAAATACATTGCTCTTATAATGTTCATTTCCATACTAATAAACAGTTAACAAATATTAAGGTCTCAAGATCATTTGCATAAACGTTGACTAATAAATCTGATTTAAAAGGAAATAAATAAAATTAATTTTGAGGTGAGAACCCACATCATTCCTCAGGAATATCTACAAGTTTTCTTTACAAGTATCTTTCCTTTTCCTTTGGACATTACCCAAACGTTTCACTTCATTGAGTTCTGGGAGTAACTTGAACACGCCCCCGGAAGTTTCACGTCCGGAATTAACTATCTTCTCTTTGACGCGCACAGCCCCTCGGGGCAGCTACAGCTCGGAGTTCAGCAAGCTCCAGCGTTGCAGCAGCTCCTATCAAGGCAAGAATCAACACGGACAACCTAGATTACACGAGTTTCAAAGAACTCTTCTTTCATGAGTACAGAAATACGCAATGAATATTGGAAATTTCAAAATACAGATCTTTAACTTCTTATAAAAGTGCACCGGTAGACTTGATATTGGCTTAATTAACGGTAATATTGTGATAATTCCTTTACTAGTTCAATGTTTGTTGGCACTGATGCGCTAAAACAAGCATGGTGTAATACTCCCAATTCATATTAGGTATGCGTATTCCATAATTCAGAGGTGATTATAGTTCCAGTGTATAATAGGAACACTTAAATGAGAAAGAGTTACATATATAATAGAGAACGGTTCAGAATTTATCTCCTAATGAATAATGAATGCGTTGAATTACATTTTTAAATTCGAAATATCGTAATACGATAATTTTTTACGGGAAGATATGAAATAAAAATTAAAGTTTTGCGTGCGTTCTCAAGTAGTTGATGTGTGTAATGAAATATGAAAAGTATGTGTATTCATGCTTCATTTAATCCATTGAGTATGGTGGTTGTTAAGTGAATTCTTAACATCATTTATAAAAATGTACATTACTGGGGGGTCATTTTAGCGTAAAGCATGGAAAAAATAATACTCATGGGAAGATGATAAAAATGAAGTTGTGAAAAGGCTTCTCATTTGACTGCTAAATAAGTGACATATTCTACCACATTATGACGGAGATAATGAGTTGAAAATCAGATCTAATGATTGACTATCGTTCTATTTTTTTTCAGGTAACGGGGATAAGTTCAAACTCTATAATTTGTTTCTTTACATTTTGTGGTCATCTGCTTAAACAGGAAATCCATTTTCGTAGTACGTAAACATTATCATCAATAGAAATTAACGTATCTTTAGAAAAATGAGATTTCGCACGTCGTGCAATCAAAACATACATTAAAACTATGAACTAATTGGAACTGAATACCTATAACATCATCTAAAAGCTTTTATTGAACATCTATGAATCTCTGAGTCCATTTTTGCTTTCATGAGCAGTACAAGATAGTAAACCGTATGTTAGACCCCTATACGAAATCAAAAGAGCCTCAATATATACATAACCTCCAAATCCTTAACTATTACGTTAGTTTATTTCTGACGTATTTGAATTAACTTTAAAAACTTAACCATTAAATTTCTGCCTTATTGTATTGGTAATACGGATATTATATTTTTCATTACTTCTATGCTTATTGTGTGTTAGTGTTGAATTCGTGTTTAGAGTTGGCGGTGAAAAAAACTAGGTAAAGTGTAAGTTAAGAACACATTTGTCGTAGACGCCAAAACAGGGAGAATGTCGGGATCCGTCAAGCGAAATCCCGTCATTTGATGCCGGCGCATGCGCAGTTCTCTTCTCCACACAACTGTCGTGTTACGTCTTTCAAATCAACGACGTGCAAAAACTCTCTAATATTATGTCAATCACGAGTTAGCTGACGTTTGTCAATTAGGCAACCCGCCTGACGTTTATGTGTTATGCGTTTTCGTATAGCAGCAACCCCGGCAGTTATCATGATACATTAAAATCAAAACACCCTTCGAAGAGAAAATTGAGTAAAGATAATAAAGAAGAAAAGGGAGAAGAAGAAGAGTACAAAATTGAAAAAAGGAGAAATTATAAAGGAAAATGTAAGGAAGAGAAAAGAAGATCTTTTCGTTTAGCCCAATACAATGTGCCCACGTAACGAATCTTGTATCCTGCTCGTTCTTGTTTCTAGTTTTCGAAGCTGAGGGGGCATATGTAGCCAATGTCTGAGGGTTTTGCTACTTTTTGTAGAAGAAAAAGGCTCATATAACCAGCTGTTGGAGCGCTGTAGTAGTATAATTTAGCAACACATCAATGGATTAGCATTTTAATTTGCAAAAAAAGCTGAGAGCCAAAGACTAAGCAAGAATACATGAATTTTTAAAAAAATCCTTCAGGGAGCTCCAACAATGACTGCGGTTACGGACAGGACGGCAGTGCTCGAGCTCTATGCCCACAAAATATTTTTGGGCTTTAACGAGTTAAATTAAACTTAAATTAAAATTAGGACAACGTGGAGCAGAACGAGATGAAGAAGAAGAAGGTAAAGCAGGAGATGAGGAAGAATAATGTAAAGCAGGAAAATAAAATACAAAGAAGAAAGAAGAAAATAAAATGGAAGAAAGAGGAAAGAAAACCTATTCATGTAGACAATGCGGTGTGTTCGCTTATCGAATCATGTATCCAGCACATTCGTATTTCTCGTTTATAAAGCCCCAGTAAACCAAGCCCTGACTGATCGAACCGAATAGAGGTTACTGTCACAGTACAGTCTAAATATAGATTTCTCGCTATCGGACGTCTGCAAACGAAATTTTACGATTTATTTCATCCGAAAAACACCAGAATGTGTCACCCGAAATCTGCCGAATTTTCCCATAATTCCACAGATCATTATTAGAAACATTTGCGAGAAGCACGCTCAAGACCATCTTCATGAATTGCAGGTAGTCTTACAGATGACTTCGACTCTCCAGCTGATTTCGGGCGAATGGAACCGACAGAATTAAACGAAACAGAACTTCGTCCGGATGCCGTCATAAGAGGACGTTCGGGTTCAATATGCCCATATTCATTAACTATCACGTGTTTGAGCGAATCGGACATATTGGAGACCGACCAAAATTTCGGTCAAAATCGGCTCCATTGTGTCCGACGCCTGAACCGATAATGTACTCCACTGTTCATCACGATAACTAATGTGGAGAATAAAATACTGCAAACATCTTCTCTCACGTTATGTTTGTTCTTTATGGACACCACATTTTATTTTATTACTAAATTATAATACGGCAGGCTGACAAAAGTTTGCTCTTTTTATTTTGTCGCCAACTTTTCCGCGCGTGCATTTGTATGCGCGGCCGGGCGATGGGGGCGGAGGCGGTCGTGACCGGCCCGCGAGATGTCGCTGCAGAGCGCGCGGCGTCGACAGCGCTTGTTTTGGCCAGCGTACACTGTCCGAAATTACATTAAATTTAGTGTAGATTTAATGTACGAATGTACATGAATTTTAATGTACCTTGTACATTAAAAGGAGATTAATGTAGTACATGTACATTAAATTTCATGCTTCAATTAAAACCAACGTAGATTTAATGTACGACTTTGTCTCATTTAATTTAATGTCTCATAATTATGTACGTGTACATTAAATTTAATTTACGTACATTTTTGTACTTTTACATTAAAAGTAATGCAGAAATTTCTGACAGCGTACGACTTTCTTCTTCAGGGCGCAATATCACAACACACTTATGATGGCATAAACATTGCGACTTTGATAGTATGATAATCGTTGTCTGAAAGTTTTAAATAAATATTGGTTTCGTTATAAAGGGAATTAAAGTAGACATTCATTATAATACAGAATGATTATATATGCTAATTCGTTAACAGATTATTTTAGTTTTTTACTGCAATTGAATTTGCAAATAAATACACGAGAAAAAACAATATAAAACCTTAAGTATTTCCATTGTATTCAACAGTCAGCTTCAGTACTTTCAAATGCCTATTTTTACTATCACGCATACTACTTATACATAGTAAAGAGAAAGTATTGTAATGCACCATAATCACTGTGATTTTTGAGAGAAAAACTCTTGTTAAAAAGTGTATCATTCTTGTTTATGTTTATAATAAATAACCATCTTTATCGTTGTATAGCTAGAATCCATATTTTGTGGATCCTTGATACCAAAAACTTCGTTAAGGCGAAACGTCATAACGTAAATTAATCATATCCTAGAAAACTTAAGTAACTTAAGGATTATTTTACTCTTTGTAATATAATGGAATTATTTCAATAAGTAAACAGATAGACATGTGCAATTAAAATAACATCAAAAATATTTCCATCGATAAATTTTAATTTTAATTTTTTGTAGCTCGACACATTGCATACGTTAAAATTGATATCCTGTGTATATTGGCCCATTTATGAAATTGACTTTAAATCAAATAAAAGCACCATCCAAATAAAGATAAATTTGTTCTCATTTTTTAGCATTTACGATTAAATAATACTTGGTGCGTGTATTTCGTTGTTGTGAGTTCACAACTGTAGCATAATATATTTTCAAGTCTAACCAGTGCAAATGAGTGATGCTGATGTTTAGATGAGGGTTCTTGAGACCGACTGCTTCGCTCAATGGTTTTTCTGTTGTTTTTATCTGCCCCATAGGGATGCCGTATGGGCAGCAGACCGCACATCGCTTTCTTTCTCTGTCCTATCCTCGTTTCAATCCTTAACCGCGGTCAGGACATCAACTGATATCACTGCAGCGCTTTTCACCGGGAGTACCTAGGGTTCGAGTCCCGACGGTGGCAGAATTTCCGACACTAGCTCTATAGCTATGTCTCATTTCGTCGCCATCTGCAGAAGAATTCTCGCTGCTGCGTACTCTGATCGGGAGTTTTCCGCGATTTCTTCGTTCAATTCCAGGGGAATGCCGGGGACGGACCGCACGCTAACTTTCCTCCCTCTTCCTTAATTATACACATTTACTCTTACGTACACTACACTATCATTCATGACGGGAGACCAGTTGAGGACTTACAGCTTTTCCTGACTGGATTGATTGATTGATTGATTGACTTTTTCGTGATTCCGGGCGCGTCAACTGCTTTGGTCATTAGTCCCGTTAGTGTAGTGCATGTTTTTTTTCTCGGGAGATGGCGGTGATCTTCCCCCGCTGGATGGCGAGATCCGGCGCCGACCTACCGTCGGCTAGTGGGGTTTCCTTCTAACCAGGACTCTCCCACCAGCGGGGCACAGCCCCAGCCGGACCAAGCTCTAAGCTCCCGACCGGTCTCCCGGAATATGTGGTGGTGTGGTGCATGTTAGTGTAAGTGTGTGTGTAAGGGGAGAGGATAGGACAAGGAGAGGAAGGACAGATCGTGCGTGGTCCGTGGCCTGTTTGGTAGGTTACTGCCCCGGCATTCGCCTGGTGTCCATCGGAGAAACCACGGAAAACTACCGAACAGAGCAGCCGGCCGCTAGAATTCTCCTCCAGACAGCGAATGAATTCGATCTAGCTGAAAAGCTAGTGTTGAAAATCCTGCCGCCGTGCCATGGGGAGTGGGAACCTAGGACCTCCCGATCAGAGGCGCTGCAGTGACATCAGTTGATGCACTGAGCTATTGCTACCGGTTTTTCCTGGCTGGAGATACATGCTGAGAGAAAATCTCGCAAGGCGAGTTGGCGCCAGATCTCACCATCCAGTGGGGGAAATTCACCGTCACCTCCCGTGAAAACGAAACATGCGCTCACTTACCATACTAATGACCATAGTCGTTGACGCGCGCGGACACCCGAAAAAACTCAATAAATCAACCTTATCGCTTGTCTTCCAATCCCGTTCCAATTCTCGGTCTGGATAGACACCGTCAGAACGTCGATACGTGGATGTTAATCTGACCTGTAGCGCCGTCGGAGAAAAAAGACGACGAGAAAAGATGTGCCCTTCCCGCTGGCTGGCTGGGGATCCGTGTGCGCAGTGCATGCCTGTTTCTTCGACCCGATAGCATTGGGGTGTATCTGAGCGCGCGTCGTAAGCGTTCATTCAAAGCCGCTCCCAGCAGGGCGCGTATCGATCTGATGTTGTTGCCTTCCGCATCGAGATGGGGTGGCTGCGGCCGGGCGGGCGGGCGGGGGGCGGTCCAGGGCGACGCGGTGCGCAACGGCGCCCCGCTTCGCCCTGGACCCGAACGCAAGCAAAATAACCATGTGCCTCGGACTCCGGAAGAGAAAAAATGGAATGGAAGGCTGAAATAATGAAATATAATAATATAGTAATACTGACGTGTTGTGGGAATTCTGATGTGGTGTTGTTGACGTTTATGAGAAGAAATAAAAGAGGTCATCTTCGTCAACATATTAGCTGGCTTTCGACGGCTTTGCCGTCATCGTCAGTCTCACTGCTTTCGGCAAAAGTCGGTAGACTGTTCAATCACAGACTGTGCAATCACAGTCTACCGACTTTTGCCGAAAGCAGTGAGACTGACGATGACGGCAAAGACGTCGAAACCGGCTATCTTAATAAAACTAATATGTTGACGAAGATTACCTCTTTTATTTCTTCTTCTAATACTAATGTACCCGTCCGAGAACTCTCGCACGTTAAACTCCACCCTCTTGCCTATTTTTCCATTCCCATATTAAGTCTATAATGTATATTTTTTTCCAAAATCCTCTTATCGTCCGACACTTGTTTTATGTGTCATTGTAATTTATAACAACACAATACATCCTTGTCAATACAAACTATTCATATGTAATGTTATTAACGAGAAAAGAGGTTCACCCGTATGATTCAATCGCGTAGAATATCTAGTAATTAGTTTAATTTCACATATAGTTGCAGATTATACAGAGTCTGAACAGATGGGGTTAAATCGAGAAGCGTCGAACCAGCAAATATGCACTAGAATGTTCACGAAGAGCCGGTAGATTACGCTGTTTTTTGAAGCCTTTGGCCTCAAAATGTAAGTTTTTAAGACCGTAAAATGTTTTGTTTAGACATAATTTAACGATGTAGATTCAAAAATACAGCAGTGCTGCGATTTGCGATGATGCGTTTGTTCAACAAATCCTTCATATTTCTGAAGTCAAAGTGCAATTAGTTACATCTCCGTGAAGTTATCTTTCTTTAGATACGAAAGCACTAAAAATACTACTGAAATAATACATGAGATGATATTTATATACTACATCAATTTTACTACATCAATATTTTGGACAAAATTTTGTCAATTAAATTTTATGTCAGCAAAGCATTTGAAACGTTAAATTTAATTGAAAATGATTGTGAAGTGTGGTAGTGAAAATGAGTTGTATAATTGTAATTCTTTATCACAAAGAATATTACATTGTCAGTATTTCAGTTCTAAAATGGAGCTCCATAGTTTAGTCGTAATTAGTGGTTCCTAAGTTATTTGTCCGGCCTCGTTCACAGACCACTCTTTTAAATACGGGCAGAATCACTCTGTAAATAGGCAGCAGCATTATTTAAGAAATATAATGCTTTACAATTGTGTAATTGCGTTATTGTATTAGTTTCGAGATAATTCGTTTTCTTTTAGGCAGTTGATAATTTTCAC
Organism: Teleogryllus oceanicus; assembly: GCA_964035755.1. Taxonomy (NCBI): domain Eukaryota; kingdom Metazoa; phylum Arthropoda; class Insecta; order Orthoptera; family Gryllidae; genus Teleogryllus; species Teleogryllus oceanicus. The sequence continues at coordinate 63,473,883 of CAXIVR010000011.1, forward strand.
ATTTTATATACACTCAATAGCCCTGCCATTAATGTGATTCTCATAATGAGAGCCCTCAGGCACTTTTACTTTTACTTTTCTAAGTATTCTTCATATGATTTGCTGTTTGGCCACACTGATCGCATGATTATGAAACAATCGTGGGACATGCGTGATTCGCAAAGACGAATCCTCCCCTTACAACAATCAGCCATAAATGTTATTCATCCGAAAATTTATTTAGAGTGATCGACATTTACAGTCGAGACTTCTAATTTAAACCAGTGTAACAACAGCAAAGACGAGCAACAACAAACAAGAGAAAGTTCTTTCTCGCATTATTTCTAACATTTGCAATTTTTCGAAAAAAAAAAAAAGTTTGACCAGCGCCATTTTTAAGAGTTCTTTGCTCTATCCATTTTACATGACCTTGCTTAAAGACCTATCCTTTTAGAACAGCTTGTATTTAAATTATAAATAATCTGCATCATCAATTTTGTACAATGCCAATGATTTCGTGCAATTTTGTAATATACATAGTTTTCCGAAAATGGGACTAGCAATAGGTTATTTACTGTCTTTTGTTACATACCACTAAAACATTTAAGAAAAACGTTGAAGCTGTTTTTGAAAAAGTAATTGTTTAAAAATTGCCTATATTTTTTGCAAAATTCCACTAAAACTACTCACATTTTCGAAAAAATTGTAACACGATCTTATTTCAAGTTCTATTTTTAACAGCGGATTTCATTCAGGAAAAAATCTGTCTTCAATATTGTATTTGTGGGAAGACGCCAAAAATGTTTAACTTTTGTAATTTCTAAAAATGCAGGTATTTCAATGAAAATGAATTTTGTACCGTTTAAAGAGAATTTTATGGTATTTAAAGGCAAAGTTTAATAAACATATTCTGCCATTTTTGAGAATTTTTTGAAAATGTTGAGGCTTATGTAAAATCCCCCCCAGAATCAAAATATGCGTTTCAAACTCGCATGGCCTCAAGTACATTGTGGTCAATAGTGAAATATCAATTTTGGAGAATATAATTTGAAAGGAATCATCTGAGCGTTGTCCACAGACGGACAATCACATGCACGGACAAACAGATTTACCTTTTGCCATCAATAGATTTTTCAGAATCACGGTCCAAGAAAACGTGGTTTCTGACTACTAAACGTTTTAGAGGAAAAAAATTACTACATGTAAGAACAAGAGTTTTCCATTTATAGGTACTAGGACCCTACAATACGAGATTTTCTGCCGCAAACTCTTTGATTTCCGCCGTAACGTTACGATCTTTACTACGTAAGTACGTAGTGAGGAGAGAAAGTAAAAATACATAACGCTTAATGGGTTGTACATTAATTTCAATCTGCTTATCATGAAACTTCATCTGCATTTCTAACATTCATAAACATTATTAAACTATGTAAAAAAACAAACTCAGGTATTTTTTTAATCACACAAAGCAAATTATTGAAAGAAAGGAATTTTAGCAAGGCGGAAGACATTTCAAGTCTTGGAAGATTTCAACTCTTTCAATTATGATGTAATTTAATTCTGTGAATCATGATCTTGAATGGGCGGATGACAATATACGAGTTAATTGTCGAGAAAAGAAGCATGTTTCTCTAAATTAGGAGCAAAATTAGGAAGCTAAATGTGATATCGGTTTAAGTATGTATTACACATTTTCGGGAAATGATGTTATAACACTAATACTTAGAGTATAATGGCTTAATAATAACTAATACTTAGAGTACTATGTTACCATATGCAACGAAACATGGTTATATTTTACATAATGATGCAGATAGATGACTCGTTTCAGGTAGTTTTGGACCATATGGGATCAATCTCACGTTGATACCAGGAATTATTAAAATTACGATATATCTTTCCTTATTGTCTTTCTGGAAGAAATCTTGTGCTTGTCCAGCAGTAATGCTTATTACGAGAACAAGTTGGGATGTCCTTTGAAAGAATTAATGAAGAAAAAATGGATGAAAGCAAATGAGCGAACATCTCTGTCTTATCCTCTTCGAGTATCTTATCTCTTAAGGGTGAATGACATTGAATAATTCTAACTTCCAATTCTCTGGGAGCACCAACTTTCGATTCTGAATTATTAAATGACGTTACTATCTGGCGGAGAATTCCACTGAACTTCTCTGATGTGGCTTCCTCTGATGGAATCGGGTCTTCCTCTGAGAGAGTCGCACCGAAGAATATGGTGCTCACGCGTGACTAACTTCTACAACCTTATACAGACTGAGGTGGCTCAGGCCATCAACTGATATCACTGCAGTGCCTCTGACCGAGAGACCTTAGGGTTCCAGTCTCGACGGATGGCAGTTTTTGACATTAGCTACATAGCTAGGTCGAATTCAGCCTCTCCGTAGAGGAGATCTATAAGAGACGGCTGCTCTCGTTAGTTGTCCGCGGTTTCTCCGATAAACAGCTGGTGAATGACGGAGTAGTTCCCTAACAAACGGGCGACGATCTTTCGTTTTTTCCTTGTCCTATCCTCACCCCTTACACACACACACACACACACACACACACACACACAACACTACCTCTCATACTGGGACACCATTCAGGAGCTTAGAGCTTGTACGCGCTGGGACCGGGAGCGGTAGCTCAGTGCATCAACTGAAGTCACTGCAGCGCCTCCGACCGGGAGGTACTAGGTTCGAGGTGTGTGTGTATGTATGTATGTATGTATGTATGTATATATATATATATATATATATATATATATATAGTTTTAAAATAATTAATTTAAATTATAGCAATACAACTACATATATTTTTTTATTGTTGTCTCCCCTATAATGGTGTCACCCGGGGGGCGGACAGCTCCCTGCCTAACTACGCCACTGTTACAACTGCTTAGCAATAAGGTTTTATGTTCGAACAATCAAAGAAATTGGACATTCGAATTCGTTCTGCTTATTGATTTATTTGCTTCTGTAATTATCATCATAATCCGTTATCATAACGATTTTTTCACGTCAAAGTGGTTACACCACGAGTTTTTGGGATACTTTTTTATTTATTTATTTTTATTTATTTAGTAAAAACAGTCAAAACTGTATGTGCGTATGGGGTAAAAATTGGTATGAAAGGTTCTGAAGTAACGGTTTCTTAATAAGTGACTTCCTGCCAAATAAGCCTCTGAATCTTGTTCAAAGTTTCATTAATTTAAAACAATTAAGAACCAACTATAAAATAAAAATCTCATAGAAAATATAAATTATAAATGTGTGAACTATCACAATAAGAAATCACAGGCGGAGATCGTTATTCAAAGTTAAGCGTTTCTTATATAATTTTTGTAGAGTTACATTTCTGTTCCTTAATTAAACAGTAATTGTATATTTTATAATCGGGTACAATGAAAAGACACTTCACTGCAGAAATTTTAGCCTTGTAATTTCAGCCGAAATATTAATGATATTATCATGACATAACGAGAAAAATTTTGATGTTTTACATAGTAGGCTGATGTAGATTCTTGTATACAATGCACTTCATCAAGAGTGAGCCAATATCAACGTAAGCACAATTATGAGCAAATATTGGAATGGATTTAGATAATTATGAACGTAATAGAAATATATTATTGTAGCTCTGAAAACGTTAAACTCAATCAATGAATAAAATTATAAATTCACTGTTGGTATATTCGTTTGTTAATACTTTCCGTTATCGAAGATTGAACAGAAGAACAGAATGACGAATAAATTTACGACATTTAGAACATTGGATTTCTTTTTTTCCTAATGAAACGCTAATCTTTTAAACTAAGCAACTAACTCCCTGTGCGCTATGCATTCCTAGTTTCCTGCATCCCCATCCGTGGAGACGGCAAGAGGGCTGTCGGGGTCCATCGCGAGCGTCGGTCATCGCCACGGCCCGCGTCCACTACTTGGCGTGCAGCTGAATATTTATCCGCGTTTCCCGCTGCGATGCGATGTGATGCGGGCGGCTGGCCGCGGCGCCGCCGCCGTCTGTTTGAAGAGGGGGATTACGCGCCCCGCCCCCTCCCCGTGCGCCACGGCGTCCCCGCCCGGTGCGGCGCCCGCCCCGCCCCTCCCCGCCCCGCCCTTTCCCGCCTGCCTGGGCCCCGGGCCACGGACCGTACGGTCGATACCCGCTCGCGCCCGGAGCCGCGGCTGAAGAGACCGGTTCCCCGCTCCGCCCCGCCCCGCCCCGCCCCTCTCCACCCCGCCTCTTCACGCTCCGTGCAGGACCCGTTCCGCGTAGCTTTGCTATGTGCGGGCGGAGTAAACGAGGCAATGAAATGCAATGATGGATGGGCGTACTAAGAGTAGTGCAATTTAACTGATCCATTTCATCGAAATAAAAAAAAAAGAGTTTTTAAGAATGATTCTTTAAGCCTCTGGATTTACCTTACAAATTTTGAAGTTACTACTGCTACATGTGTAATAACTGTATTAATGATATGAAGAGCGTACTAATACTTTAATGGCATGAACAATTAACTAATATACTGGATAATAATATGATGAGTAAATAATTAGTATCTTCTCCAATCATTGTTACTTACGAAAGTTAAGAAAGTCGTGTAAATCAACAAAATTTGCTTATTGTTCACATCATGAACAGGTTGCATTTACATATTTAATATAAGAACCATTGCATTTTCTAATTAAGGAAAACACCTATTCGCGTTATCGTTATGTTAAAATCAAAATTAATTTCAAAATTTAATTTAGCTTAGAAAATTAATGATTGAAAGCATTTTAAAACTTATAACTATTCGTAAAGGATGGGTAGTTGCGCTCATATTTTTCCACATGTTATTAACTCTGTTATGATCTATTTGTTTGACTTATACATTAATTTGTGTTATAGTGATTTTTAGGAACATATTGTTTCTTCTTGATTGGTAATTTGAACGCTTCGGCAATGGTCGATGAAGTCTAAAGAAATATTTTTTGGTGAGCGTAGAATGTAATGGAATGTGGTGTAGAAGATTGGTAGCGGTGAAGGTGGGCGAAAGACACGCGAAGAGCATCGGGAAAGAGAGAATGTCGACGTGCTACGAGCTGAAAATGTGCGAGAAATGGAGTGGAATGTGAAGAGCTTAACGGAAAAGCCGCCACCCATTCCCGCCCACCTCTCCACGTTGTAAACTCCTCTCCACCGCTCCCCATCTCCTCATCCTCCTCCGCCACCTCCGCCACTTCACTTCACACTCTGATGTCTCTTCCTCCTCTACCTCCTTACCTTCCGCTTTCTGCTTCGTCTCCGCCATCCCGCCTTCCCCTCCTCCCGGCCTCCCCTTCCGCTGTCTTTCTCCTCCTCCACTCTCTCCCCCCCTTCTTTCCCCTCCCCCCCGGCCGCCCGCGCCGCGACGCCCCGACCATCACACCACCACCTCATTCTCCCCCTCCTTTTCCTCTTACCGCCTCTCTTCTGGCGATGAGGTAGCCAGAGGACGGGATGGCGCGAGGCGCACGACGCAAAAAGTTCCGAAAGCGCGCGGAGCGGTTCGTGGAAGGGAAAGCAAAGTTGGGAATGGTTGACAGCGGGGTTGGAAGAGGGATCCGTAATGGGTATATTACGAGAGAAAGTATCTGCAGGATAAACGGTTAATTTAGCTGGAAAGGGCGAGAGACAATGTGCGGAATAGCTAGAGCGTCTCACATTCACGTTTTCCTTTGAAGCCTTTTGAGGTAAAAAAATTAAGAATGAATATTTTCTTTGATTACAATAAAACGTGAAAAGCTGATTAAAGACTGAGGTTTAATTTGCAATATAATGATAATAAAATGAGCATATTGTTTGTAATGTCCAAAATGTTAAAATTATGACTTTAAAATTATTTTTTTCCTTTATTGTTATTTGAAATGGGAATTATTTAAAGTCCTAATATCCAGATAGTTTTAACTGAAAAGTTCACTTTGTGAAATTGAGCATCATTCATTAAAAAATTATTTCGCTTACATTGACGTTGGAAAAAAATGTATGAGTACGTTTGGTATGTGGGACTTTATGTAATGGTGCATAACTAATGGTACGTTATTGAACTATGCTAATACTTATGTAACTATAAAAGTTTAATAAATACGAAATATAGTAAGGAGGAATTATTTTTGGGAAAACAAGAAAAAGGTTTAAAAATGTATAGAATACTTCGAAACGAAATTCAAAGTTTACATTGAAAACAGCCTTTTTAAGTTCTAATTTTAAACCGGGAGCGGAAGTCCTAGGTTCCAGTCCTGACGGCGGCAGGATTTTCGACACTAGCTTTTCAGCTAGGAGCAGTACGCTACCAAACGGGCCACGGACCGCGCACGATGTCATTCCTCTTCCTTGTCCTATCCTCAACCCTTACACACACACACACTTACACCAACATGCTCTACACTACCACATATTCCGGAAGACCGATCGGGAGCTTAGACCTTGTCCTGGCTGGGGGGATGCCCCGCTGGTAGGAGAGTCCTGGTTAGTGGAAATCCCCGCTAGCTGACGGTAGGTCGGCGCCGGATCTTGCCATCCAGCGGGGGAAGATCACTGCCATCTCTCGAGGGAAAAACTACACTTACGGGACTAATGACCAAAGCTGTTGACGCGCCCGAAATCACTAAACAACAAACCAACCAATCTAATTTTAATAATTTTCAATTCGTTTTTGCATTAAATATTCTTATGAAAATCCTAAAAGCTTTCACATAACAGCTGTTGTGACTCTGTCGCTGAGATAAATAAAAAACACACGTGCGTTACCTACAAAGAAAATGTGGGACACACTTTCAATACGCACTGCAAAGGATGAGAAGGGTAAAACGAAAATGGAAACAGTGTTATGTACTGGAAAGGAAATACGAAGGAAACACAATATGGCATTGGACAACTCGAATTAACGAGGCACACCAAATGGAGTATAAGTCTGAGGTGATAAGAGAAGCCGAAAGTCTTCTCAACTCAGCTTGGATTTTATGTGGCCCCTATCTTCCTCCGCCAGCTTCATTGCTACGCTCTGCTGCGTCGATGGAGGAGAGGAAAGGAAGACGCTGGCGGACAACGTGCATTGCAATACTGAAACCGTCTTGGCATAGAGGGACGTCTTTCCTCTATGGTCTTGGCAACCGTTGGAAAAGACATAGAAATGAAAGCAAAGTTGAGAGAGAAAATGAAAGTAAGAAACTCAAGGAAAGGCAATAAGAAAAAATAGAAGGTACCTCTGTCCAGGACTTAGTGTATTGACTTTTTTATGAGAGACTTATACTACAGAAAGGGGAAGTTGCCAGGAGAATCAAAGTACGAGTGTCTAGGAATGTTGTAAACTTCGAAGAAAAGATAACGTTTGCAGAAGATTTAGAGCAAATGAAATGAACACAGCGACACAAACTATACAAGTGTATAGTCTCTCTTCCTTTTCTGTCTAGTGCTTCGTTTTTCTCTTTTTCTTATCAATATTTTAATCTTCTGGTGTGTATCTAAAAAGTGGATAGCGGATGGAAACAATTTACAGTAAAAACTGAAAGAAATACTGCAGGAGATATATTATCGCCCAGCACCTCGTTTGAAGACAGATTTGTGATCTTCTTCCGTTGCTCTAATTAGCAAATTTTATAGATCAATAGACGAAGGCATCCTAAACAAAACACGTAAACAAGGTTTGAGATTCCTGAATGTTAGATGTATATCTTGCCTAGATAGCTAACGCATTATAGGCTCCCGTCCAGGGATGTATTTATGCCGCCAGTTAAAACCGGTAGCGGTAGCTCAGTGCATCAACTGATGTCACTGCAGCGCCTCTGACCGGGAGGTCCTAGGTTCCCACTCCCCACGGCGGCAGGATTTTCGACACTGGCTTTTCAGCTAGGTCGAATTCAGTCGCTTTCGGGAGGAGAATTCTAGCGGCCGGCTGCTCTGATCGGTAGTTTTCCGTGGTTTCTTCGATCAACACCAGGCGAATGCTGGAACAGTACCCTAACAAACGGGCCACGGACCGCGCGCGATCTGTCATTCCTCTTCCTTGTCCTATTTCTCCTTTACACATACTTACACTAACATGCACTACACTACCACATATTCCGGGAGACCGGTGGGGGGCTTAGAGCTTGTCGCGACTGTGGCGGTGCCCCGCTGGTGTGAGAGACATTTTCTCAATTTTTCGGTTTCATAATAACGAAATTAAAATATTATTTTAAGAATAATATCGAAAATTAAAACCAGATCCTCTATGTAGTAAAATAGTAAATAATAACATTACATGGTGAGCTGATGTCAAGACGAAGGACAACTTTCAGTAAAATTTATTTGATATAAATGATTTTTGATGTGCTATTTATGTTTAGATCGTCTTATAGATGTTGGTTTCCGGTAAACCGCGGTGCTCTTAATATTCATCTAAAATGTTTGTTTTGAAAGTGCCACTATAGGGACGCGCGAGTCCAGGTCGTTGCCGCTTCAAATCACACGTGCGCCTGTCCTTGACCTTTTGTCGTAAGCACTACCCACAGGACTACACTCGGGATGCACGAGTCTCCATCGCTCGAAATTGAGGTTCTGTAAAACAAAATACGTCGTGAGTTTGAGCCTCAGTGTAGATTGAATTTCCATGTAGATAGTATACTTGGGTTTATTGAAGTATTTATCTAGGACAATTTTCCGGAGACAGGTCGCTCTATTCGTTTCTTACAAACTCATCTCTATTCAAGAAGATTGAAACTTGACAACGGGTGGTTTTGCTACAAATCCTTAGATACGTTTTTTAAAAATTGCTGTATTACTTTATAATTTATCTATTACATTCAGAACTATAGGCGTTTGATAGTGCATGGAGTTTTCATTTCTTTGAAGAAAAAAGCAACATTTTACTAAATAAATAAATTTCGTAATGGCAGCAGAGATATTGTGGTACTCCATGATGGATATCAGAGGTATCAACAGCTAGTACTTTATACAATATGAATTTTAATATACAGAAAATTCAGCCACACGCGTGTTTCGGAACTTCATTCCATCAACAGTGGCTTCAAGTTACGTAGATTAAACACGTGGTAAGTCCTAGGATAGCGCCATTTTGTATGTCGTACGAAGTACAGAGACATCTCTATACTGCGTATATTAACGTTACATTCTAATGACCTTCTAACTTGCAAATTATGCACTACTTTATACAGGACAATAGTCATATGAAGGCTTTCAGTTGTCCAGGTGACGCCGTTTCGAAGGCACTGATATCGTCATTTTAACTATCTTATAGTGGTCTTCTTCAGGGCTGGAATGCGCCAGGAGAACTACTTTGTGCAGTTTTGTGAACGCACGAGAAGTGCAATGTACGTTCACGTCACTGCGGTGCGACCATTCCTACCCTTTCGGGCATCTATGACCAATCCTGCAGCATAAAAAGGATAGTGAGCGCTCGGTTTTTTATACTGTATGGCTGTGTAGTGACCTGGATTTGGTTGGTTTGTTAGCCACCCAATCAGCCAGGACCGGACGGTGACGTTGGGAATGGGGAGTGGGTGAGACTGGACGGCATGGGACAGTCGCAGATCTGGCGGCACGGAACAGTCAGGTCTGTAGGGACGGCGTGACGCGGTTCAGGACCGGACAAAAGACAACAAAACAGTCATGAGGGGCTGTCTACCCCAGTCATGGTTCACCACAACACTGTGTAACGTCGTGAGTAGGGATCTACACCACAAGAAACAGACACGAGTGGGTATTTACAATTTATTTACAATAAATTATGTACACTATTTACAGACCTCACTCTAAGGTGTTTGTCGGAGCTATCTGCAACAGCCCCCCTCTCCCAACACGCGCCTGCGATTAGCCAACTCGGCCGAGTCGCAAATTGGCACCTGGTGTGCCTCGGCAGACAATCTGCCCCGAAGTATCGAGCATATTTCACAGTGCTCGAGAGTCGAATACCTACTCGTGCCTACAGCACCGCGCCAGACTTGGCCGGACAAGTTTTTGCGGTGTTTTGCTGCGAGGAAACCAGAAACGTTACCCAACCCAGGGCTTCTGCGACAGCCCTTTTATATGCTCGAGTCACATGACTTCCTGCGTCATCTTTCCCCCACGCACTCGTGTTGAGGCGACTTCTTCTCCCGTTGCAATTTGCATCCGGCACCTACAAGCCCTCTCCCCTTTTGGACTTTCCCTGAAGAGTTGGCCTTTGTTCGGAAGCCTATTTTTGGCCCCCTCATTCCCATACCTTGCAACTTGTCTCTCTGGAGCAGGGAGTCAAGTCTATGACGCTACAACTGATTGCCAAGCATCATGGAGTCGCAGCCTCCCATCGCCTTTGATGTTGTGGGGATGTGTGACAATCTTCAAGTCTTCCTAGGTCGGCCTGCGCCTCTACCGGTTCTCTCGGGTGAGAACCTTGGTTTCTTTAAAATGGAAGTCATAGCCGTTTCCTCACACGAGTAGAGCTGCAGCAGAGCGTTGTACATTCTTGCATTTGAAATGGCAAAGGTGCTCCCGTACGTTTACTCAGCTGTTCTGCATGTCTCGCCGATGTAATTACGATCGCAACATGATCTCTCGCCGTTTGGAGAGGTTGAAGTTGGTCGTCGACCCAAACCAAAGCTTGTCCTAGCTTCTGGTGCAGCCTTAAGTCCATCCTGACACGGAAACGTCTTAGAAGTTTGCCAAATATGTCAGTTACGCACTTCATGTAAGGTAGTGTGGACTCGGTAACTGTGTTGTGAGGGTTCCCTTGATAGACTATGACCATGACCATGACTAACAGAGTCCTAAAAGTTACCTACGACCCGCCAACATTACTTACTTATTCCACATTCTATTCATGTGTTCTCGGTTTTGCAGTGGATATGGCTTTATCCGTTTCTGATACTTTGAGAAGTTGGCTCTCTTTCTCTTCATATTCTATTTTTTCTTTGCAGACATCTGTAATTTTAATTTGTTTTGTATCATTTCTTTGAATTCATATTTGTAATTTTAATTGTATTTATTATTTCAATAAATATATCATTTATTTTTTATGCTAAATTCTGTTTCTTTTTATACTAAAGTTCTTTAAGAGAAAAGTATACATTAACTTGTTTATTATTTCATTTCTCGAAGTACTTCATGTTCTTTTGGATGAATGCCGGAAATGCAAATTGGAACTTCGCACATTTGCATCGCTGAAGTCGCGCGTGAAATTTCATGCGAATGTCACACTTTCTCTTGACTCCACTTTACAAACGCAACTGATACCACTGCATACATAAATTCCCTGCGAGGAAATAAAGTTCGTATAATGTAAAGCAGACTCGAACATTTTAATGCAAATATAACGAAAAATTGTCTGCCTTCGTGTCTTTAAACAACTTCATTTACTCTTTCTAACAAACATATTCACTTTCTTAAAATATCTTACTTGTTAATGAAGTCAAATGTATAAAGGAAGAAGGATGTTAATAGTCTATAATGTTTTAATGTTACAATATTTTGATGTGAACCTTTTTACAGCCTGCATTGAAGTGAGTCCTTGCTCTGACAGTGTAGCATGCCGGTAAATAAAACAACAACTATTTTCAAATTATTACCTTTATTAATAAATTGTAGGGGTGACTCTCATAGTAGTCATCTGACTACCTCATGGCCTTCTGGGTACCAAATATCAAATCCCAGTACTGTGCAATTTATAATGGACAAAGTTTAATTTTGTCGGATTTCATCGGAGTTTTCGCCTATCACGTGCCTATCATTCTACCACTATTTATTTAAAATTCAACACAAATATCTTATAAAGGAGAAAGGTGCAGCAATTTACAATGAAATTGGAAAGTCACGGAAAGCTCACTTTGGTAGGAAATCATTCTTGGCATCATCGAATCTTTTCCACCGTACGCACGCTATCCTCAATCATCAATTCTCAACAACGTTCATTAATTATCCACATATTATTTTATATTAATCATAGGTTGGTGGCTTGTATATTAACTTCATTGGAAATAAATTCATGATTTACAAACCTTTAATTTGATTTACTAACCTATTAATTGTTCGTGTATCCCTGTAGATTAGCAGTCACCTATAATAAGATTATTGCTCCTTATTTTGATGAATAATTGAAGTAAAAGGAACAAATGCCATGTAACAAATAGGGCCCATGCAATAAGTGTTTGTTGTTGATGGTAAAATTAATTTAGTTTTCTATAGAGTGACAGGTGTTGCTAACCGATCAGGTCATGCATTTTAATTCGATGATCATAAAAACACAAAAATAACCCGCGTGGATTAATTTTCACGCACATTTTCCATCAAACACTGAATTGTAATCTGTATAATCCGATTGGACAAACCGTGGTCGTTTGTGTTACAGAATACGGCCAGAAGTGAAACAAACACTGATTATCTGTAGTATGTACGTGGAGATTGAATGGCAAATCCTCTTTATTTTCTCGCTCGCGCTTGATTTGAAATTGTTGTCGAAGAAACTCAGTCTGTAATAAATCTAAAATATTTCATGCTCATTTCACAAATAAATTGACTTTGATTTCTTTTCCTGATAGCTAACTTATATCTAAGCTAATTGCTTCCAATTCCTTCATTCAGTCTTTTCATTTCTTCCCATCTCCCCCATATTTCATTTTCTTCATTATCTCTTCGTTATCTCTACTTTTTTGCGAAGTAAAACTTTCCTCAAATGCATAGTAATTATTAACGTCTATTAGCAATGTTCGCATAAACTCTTTCCAAGGCAAGTAGTGATAATTCATTGACAAGTGGATGCAATGAAATCATAATATCTAATATTCGTCTTATTTTGTCGGTGATAACTGATGTACGCATTTACGAAATAATGTATTATTAATATTGCCTCACTTATTTCATTGAATTCATTTATTGTCATACATTTGTCCGTGTCCATTGATAATTAAAACTAAAGAGAGTTAGAGAGATAAAATTGAGTAATTAGATAAAGGTCAGTTTAAAGTCTCTTTGGGATGAAACGATTTTTATTTGTTAGAAATCCCATTTCCCGAATTAACGTCTATTAATCTATTTCGTTTCATCAAAAATCATATCAGCGTTTTCAGTAAATCAGGCAATTACGCGATTCCCCCACTTTTGATCGACCAGTGGTTGCCACAGGGCGTACGGAAAGTATCTCGCACAGGACGAGATTCGTCCGATGGAAATGCAACAACAACAACGAATACAAACAGCAGAGATGAAATTTCTCAGGAGAGTGAAAGGTTGCTCGATTTTAGATCAAACAAGAAATGAGGATTGAAATGATTGAAGGCGTTGTCATTGTCAACAATAGTATTTATTTCACAAATAGCAGCTTTCGATGGCTTAGCCATCATCATCAGTTTTCTGGTACAAGGAAAATATAAAATTAGAATTAACATAGTTACCTCATTTTAAAATACATCTTAAGAAATGAAAGGAGAAGAATTAAAGAAACGGAAGAAAGAAGGGGACGGAGAGTTATATCTTTATGTAATATAGTAAATTTTGTGAAATAAATACTATTGTTGACAATGACAACGCCTTCAATAATTTCAATTATATAAATGTCAACTACAACTCACCACTGAATCAATATCAATATCAAGAAATGAGGAGATTAGATCTGATCTAACCTTAAAAAAAAAAAAAAACCAAAAATGAAAAGAAGAAGAAGAAGAAGAAGAAGGAAATTCATATAACTGCAGGATATTGCGATTAGTTTTTTCTACGCTATAAATTAAACTCCTATTGCATATTGTACTTTTTAGCAGATACTGTTTAATATCTTCTGATTGAGCTCTTAAAGCGTGAGTAGGAAATAACCTTGTATCCAGTGTGTTATATTTCCAAATCTGGGTTCAAATACTGGTAGCCCAATGTGGGATTAAACGCGAACAAAGCGAATTCACGGTGTGTTCGGACAAATTCCTCGTGGTTTTCCTTCATTCCCTGTCTCGCATTTATCCTTTTTCACAACATCATTAATTTGCACATCACATACTTCCTTATTTAATCAAACAAATTAAAGGAAGATCATGAACAACCTTAATCTCAGGGATTCAAAAAGGAAATTACATCAAACGGAACAGAATATTGAATGTATGACCGGTTGAGAAGTAACGGTTAACAAGAATTGGACGTGTATCTGTGAGAATATACTACTTCGGATGAAGTTAGTGTGGAAAAAATAACGTCCGAAAAAAAGAATCTAGACGACCTAGATACAGTTTGAAAAGTTCACACAGCGTATTTCAGAGTTAAAATAAATTATTAGTAGTTAATAAAATAAATAATACTTGTTTTCTTAGGTCTGGATCAGACAATTGTATAGCACTGACTTCTTATTTCAAGTTTGTGGACTTCTACTTACATAAACATTTGAAAGATATAGTATCATACCTCATTCATTGTATTATTAATATCATTATTTACACAAGCGAAGTTAAATTTAAAGTAATAAAAGAATAAATAATATTGCAGTGAAAATGTGGAATTCTTGGCTCGCACAGATAATTTCATGTAGATGAAATTGAATTTTTTTCTCTGTGATATGAAAAGTCAGTTAATATTACTTACGTCCTAAAGCCTCAACGGTAATTTTTGAAATTGTAAATTCATTAAAGTTGTTAGGCGGTAGAGCAGATCTTAAGGCCTGAGCCTGGGAAAATTGGGAAATGCAAGCCATAACTTTTTTGGGAGCATCCCTTATTTTGCACAAAATAGTGTAAAGGTTCCCTCAGTCACTAGGCACGCTCCTTAGGAAGCGGGTGGCAACCTCGAATAGATTTAATATTTAAATTCTAACATATTGAGTACTAAAATAGGATATAATAATTATTATTATTATTATTTTTATTTTTATTATTATTAAAGTACTTTGAAATTTGGTAGCGTACCAGTGAAATCCATCCTACCGCCAAACAAATCGTTTTGAAAATAGAGTCAATGAATAACAAAAGAACTTTTTAAACTTGGGATAAAATGTTTATCTGCTTTTGGTTACTACATACGGATTCTTCGTAACGCTTTATATTGTTGTTCAACATCGATTTTTACTGTTATTCTCGCAATTAGATCAGCAATTCGGAATCCGCTGATACTAGCGTGCCTGTGCGAGACCTCTCGCACGTTAAACACCACTCTCTTCTCTATTTTTTCATTATTATATATTTTTATAAACCTTATTATGTATCTAGTATATATCTTTTTCTTAAGGACCCTATTATCCTCCGTCACTTATTCTACATATCTCCTTGTAATTGATAACAAGGAGACAACAATACATCCTTGTCAATACAAACATTTCTTTTTTAACGTTATTACCGAGCAAAGAGGTAAACCCGTGTACTTCAATCGCGTAGAATGTCAAGTAATTAGTTTAATTTCACATACAGTTTCTGATACTACAGGTTCTGAACTGATGGGGTAGAATCGAGAATCGTTCTACCAGCAAAAATGTAAAAGAATGTTCAAGAAGATGTCAACCTCATCATGACAATCAGGTGTGAGTAACGATTCTTTGAAGCCCTTGGCTCTTTTAAGACCCTAAAACGCTTACTTTAACAGTTACTAGTGAGAACCCTTCAAAATTTGACGGTGATGTCTGTCCGAATGTTCTGTACAAAATACATCACAAAAGCAAATACATGCAAACTGTCAACACCACAATGCATTTATTACCCTGAAACAAAACCTTGACAAATTGAAAAAAAATCGCAACAATCAAAATAAAGCATCAAGCAGCGCCATCATGAAGCAGCCGCTCTTTGAAAAAAAAATGACTATTGATAAACGTACTATTAGAGAATGATTTAATTAATTAATTTACGCCATAAACGTTGGTGAATCAACACAAACAATATATGATAACACATTTCGGGATCGCACTCTTTCATTTAAAGGAAAAAAAACTACAATCTGTTCAGTAGAAGCTCTAAACGAAGCCATGGCAGAATATCTATTTTTTTTTTAAATATATAGATTGAACGATATATATTTAAAAATCCTACGGAGTTTTGCGGGTTGCATTTGACATGAATAATTTGATGCGTTTTGTTAAACAAATCCTTCATATTTTTATAGTGAAAATGCAATTCGTCATGTCTCCGTGAAATTCTCTTTCTTTTGAGACCTCATTTGTAAAGATTGGTTGCCTGTGAGAGCCGCAAAAGGTATGTATACTTCTGAAGTAATATAGGAGGCGATAAGAAATTGAAGAGCTCCCTTCGTGTAACGCGCGTGGAATGTAAAACAATAGAATAACACGTGAACGCAAACTGAAGACGCAAAAACTAATTATACATCAAAGTAGAAGCCTTGGTAAATTGATAAAAAACGATTTCCATATTCCAAAATGCATGTTTTGTAAGTCTGTTTGAATTTTAAGAAATTTAGTTTTTGTATGACACGGCATAATAATGATCAGTAAATGATTAATGAAACTATAAAATTATATTACAAAATTAAGCACCATGTAAAACTACAGACTCAGATACCACCATAGACATTCAGCTTTGTAACTTTAATAATCATTTCTATTCTTACCTCCTGAAAGGACTGCCGATCTTCTCTTCTTAAGGTATTCTGTCTTTCCTCACCCCTTATCTCTGGATTCTTCTATCATTCCTTGGTCTCCTCTAAATTGATCTATTCGTCATCTCCGCGTTTTCGTGGACACAAGTTTAAATTGGCAAAGTCACATCTCATCCAAAGTAATTGAAGCCAATAGAAGGTTAGTTATTTTACGTCCGATTCTCAACCGCAACTCTTTAAAAATTCATTCCACTTTAACCGTTTAAAAATCCATTCTTCGTCCGATATTAACTTACGCATGCCCTGAATGGATTTCGGCTGCAGGAAGCACATTAAATTAGTTACAAGTCTTGCAAAACAAAATCTTAAGAATAACAGTAAATGCACCCTGGTTTGTCAGCAGTAAGACACTGAACAATGATCTCGCAATAGAACCGACTACTTCCTTTATTGCGAAACTGGCGCATATTTTTCTTCAAAAATTGAAAACATGTAGAAGGAGCAGTCACTTACTAAATATGAACTAATCAACCCCCACTCTCCCGCATAAGAAAGAGTCTCCCATTTCACATTTTCGTTCAATACCTCTCCGACATTAGTTAAGGTAAGAACATTTCTTGCATTTACCCGACTCTGCCACCATCGTATTTCCTCTTAGCCCTGATATCGCTTACTAACGAAATTTCCTCACAATAACGTTGCTTGAAGGTATAACCTAATGAAATCAATATCAGAGACGTGACAAGACGTTACCCCCTTCACAATTTGCTGGTACAATGTTGCTCGGTCAATCAACTGAAGAGTCTTACGGCTGAACGTCGTACTGACTGTCAATGTAAAATAAAATTAATAATAATAACAATAATAATAATAATAATAATAATAATAATAATAATAATACGAAAGTAATAATAATAATTGTCAAGCCTTCTAGCCCTTATCCTATTCGTTGCGTTTGTGCGTTTTTAAATCTTTGGACGATATGTCATTTTCCATGTTTGTCCAGATACAGAGGCAAAATTTGAGGTGGCAAGATTTTCGACACTAGCTTGTCAACTATTTTGAATTCAGCCTCTGTCAGAAAAAGTCTAGCATCCGGCTACTCTGATCGGTTAATTTCCGTGGATGTACTACAGTACGTGGTGTACATCTCCGATCAACACCAGGCGAATGCTGAGCAGCCCTCTAACACATGGACCACGGACCGCGCGCCATTTTGTTCCTCTTTCTTGTCCTCCCCCATCCCTTAAACACACGTATACTTACAAGCAGTACACTACACATGTGAAGAGACCAGAGCTGATCCGGGCTGGGACTCTGCCAGTGGGAGATACCTAGTTGAGGAGAACGTCTCAAATCAAAATTTAAGTCGGCGTCGGATCTCACCACCTAGCGGTGGAAGATGACTGCTACCTGCCGCGATAAAAAAAACATGCGCTACCGGACTAATTAACTCAGCAATAGACGTGCTTAGAAACAAAATAATCAAAGAAGCAAAATTGACTAGTGTGCGAACCGGGAGCGGTAGCTCAGTGCATCAACTGATGTCACTGCAGCGCCTCTGACCGGGAGGTCCTAGGTTCCCACTTCCCACGACGGCAGCATTTTCGACACTAGCTTTTCAGCTAGGTCGAATTTAGTCGCTGTCTGGAGGAGGATTCTAGCGGCCGGCTGCTCTGATCGGTAGTTTTCCGTGGTTTCTCCGATGAACACCAGGCAAATTGCCGGAGCAGTACCCTAGCAAACGGGCCACGGACTTCGCGCGATGTTTCCTTCCTCTTCCTCGTCCTATCCTCCCCACTCCCCCCACACTTACACTAACATGCACTACACTATCACATATTCCAGGAGACCGGTCGGGAGCTTAGAGTTTGTCCCGACTGGGGCGGTGCCCCGCTGGTGGGAGAGTCCTGGTTAGGGGGAAACCCCACTAGCCGGCGGTAGGTCGGCGCTGGATCTCGCCATCCAGCGGGGGAAGATTACCGCCATCTCCCGAGGAAAAGCATGCACAACTCTTATGGGACTAGTGACCAAAGCTATTGGCGCGCCCGGAATCACTAACCAACCAACTAGCGTGCGTCTGTTTCATCAACTGAAGCCAAGAATACACAACAGGAACTGCGCGTTGAAAGCAAAATCATAATTCTGACAAATGGCGAATCACTCGCCCCGCCATTCGCACTGACATTTCGTGTGTTCTGGGACGTATAAGTCACCTGGTCCCATGGTTATGCTCGTTTAGCAAGATTGATGCGAGTATAAGTTCAACATATTTCAGTATAAAATTGACAGATGGGCAACATCCGTAATAGAGTCACACATATAAATTATTTCCCTTCGACATGAAAACGCACCTTGGATGTGACTGAGATTTCGAAGGAAATTTAATCTTTATTAACAGTATATATATTCCTACATATTTCCATCGAGTAAATAAGTGAATATGCAATTATAAAATATGTGAAACCTCAACATTTTCAAAAATGTTTTCTAAGTATTATATTAATGAATATTAGTGATACTGTTTTTAAACTTGTTTCTAACATTAACAGTTGTTTTATCAATGAAGTTTGATGAAACTTTCTCAGATATTTTCAATGCATTTCATTAGAAAACATTACAGTATGTATTACATATGTATGAATCCACGTTTCTATACCTCTGCTGCTGATTCTGTACTTTGTACACGTGTAGAATGGTTATTTTAAATTTATTTTAGCTTTATTATAGTTCCTACAGTATTCTCATTTATGTAACTTCGCGTACTAGGCTGAATTGGTAATGTGTCTATAATTTTCATTTATGTAATATACATGTAAGATATTTTAAATATTTTATTACGAGAATTTCTTGGCGGTTTTTGAATAGTATCACTTTATATATTTAAAGAACAGACGGGTTTCAAATGTAACTTAATGTGCTTTTACACGAGAGAGTTTGGGGAATGGTTTAGAACCGGAAGTATTTCTTGCGATCACATTATTTCTCTTAAGAACTTTTTGTTTAGATCTCATGTCACTATTGTCACTGTTATCTACGACATGTTTGTAAATTTTCAGCAAGCAGGCGCGATTCTGTTTATTTTCCCAATATGTAATCCAGAGGTTTGTGGCAGAACTCGTTTGCAGCAGGAAATTGGAAACCCTACTAAAACTTCTCTTTTAGATCGATAGAGGAGAGCCATATCAAATAACTGCTACGGAGTTACTGTCCGCTAAATTACATGCTATATTAAACGAGCAAAAATGACTTCCTAATTATCTTCATCATTATAATGTTTTATAAGCTATATTACTAATTTCCAAAGCGCTCAAAACTGAAAGAAAGCTACGCAGCCTCCGGTCATTGTGAACGGTCTCTAAGGTTTCTTTAGATACCCAGACTCTCGAAAAAATAAAAAAATCATGAAATAGTTTCGATTTTGACTGAAAAGTGCAAATATTTACTTGTGTTATTCTGCCTATTCTGGTACTGCTGGCTGAATTCTCACACACAACGCGTCACTGCTTGAAACACAGTTGGCGTCATGCGACAGCAAAGATCCAAAGAAGAGGCCTTCGCCAATAATGTAAGAGACCACCAGCGAATGCCGGAGCAGTACCTTAACAAACGGAGAAGGGACCGCGCGCGATATTTCCTTCCTCTGCCTCGTACCGAGAGACCGATCGGGAGCTTAGAGTTGGTGATGGGAGATACCTGGATGGGAAAACCTCTATCCGACGTAGGTCGATGCCGGATCTCATCATCTAGCGGGGGAAGAACATCGCCACCTCCCGAGAGAAAACGCATGCACTACACTTACGACACTAATGTCTTTAGCTGTTGACACGCCTGGAGTCACTGATCAATCAATTAATCGAGGGAAGTCAAATAGCGAAGACGCGCTTTTCAACGCCGACTCTGCACTAAAATACAAATGTCCAAACTCACGAAAAAATAGAAGCCTACACTGTGCCTTTATTTCAAAATTTTAATATATTTTCATCTTCTTCGCAAAATCAATGTTTAATAGTTTGTGAACCCACTTGAGTCATTTATTAGCACTGACTGAACTACAGCAGTGACTGGAGGGTCGTTATGCGCTCTGAGCAGCTGGGCCTCGTCCGACGTGCTGTGCTGTTGTTACTTGCAGTGTCAAATATAAAATTGATTTTATTCTGCAACCAATTGTCATATTCGAAGAGACAAACTCCGAGTTCTTCATATTTTCCAATATTTCGTGAACTCGGTATCAACTCTATATCGTTCTCAAGTGACACATCAAACAAAGTGGTGTGGAGTCTTCATATTTGTTTTCCTTAACGGGAGCAAAGCCAGTTTATAATAGTTTGTTTTTTCGACACTCACAGTATCTTTTGTTTCTGACTCAGTCCTTGCCCATTGGTTTTGAATTACATTTCTTTTTCCAATGAATATTTTTTTTGTTTTGTCTATTATTTTTATGATTGTCATATCTCATATCATTTTTATATACTCGTATATGTTCAAAGTGTTTCAAACTCAGAGTTCTGGAGTATTTCGGCAAACCACGTTAAATAATAATTACATTTTTACTAATTTGTGATGAAATCAATTTTTTAAATTGATTAAATTTTGATCGTATACTCGTGTTTTTGTGAGATTATTGGTGATGAAAGCGGTCCAGAGAAATTGGGTAAACGAGTACCATATATCTCGATTTTTCGAGGAATTCTGGGCATACGACATTTGAAACATTGTTTATTCACGTAATTAATTTTGAGATTTCTTAATTAATTTCGAATTTTGTTGTAGTAAACATGGTAAAAGAGAGCCACTCGAATTATTCAAACTTCAAAATTCAATCATAAGGATCGCCCTTTGGATCGATTCCGGGAAAATGAAGAATATCAGCCAGAGAATTTTCAGGAGTTTTAACTAGACTCAGCGTTTACCCCTGGCAGGTTCACCTAGTGATTAGGACATCATCGGTTCTGAGAATTATTATCTGGGAGTCTGTCTCTCTTCGTCGAGTTCCTTAGATAAATTGAAGTTCTCGCAGAAAAAAAAACAGCTCTTGTAAACATGACTCATTTGCATTTCCTAAGATTATGGTTAATTTTGTTGCGAGTTATATTTACTATTTGATCACATTTGTCAGTTTATAAAATACATATTTCATTTACAAATTCGTTTATAAGCTGTTCTCTTCCAACCCCAATTCGTACGATATTTGGATGTCTATTCAACATATTCGTCTACAATTATACAACTTTCTTGGCAATGTCTTAGCGTGAGGAGGAACACAGTAGACATTGCCAATCATTGAACAAAAAAGGAAAATATTAATATAATGAAGCGTATTTATTTCCATAGATCATATTCTTCTGCAGCTTTGCAGTCTTATGCTTCTAGGTCTGCTTTCAACGTTGAGGGGAAACGTATTGAATCTGCGCCTAAGGGAAGTGGGTGGCCCCAGGGGAGAAAGGTTTATTTAGCATAAGGAAAATGCGCGCATCACCACAAAATCGACACAAACAGACTGAAACCCAAGTGGCAAACGTCTTTACGGGCGTAAAACACATCGCTTCAACCGCTTGGAAGGACATGCAGCTACGAATATTTTAGTACCTCTGACTGACTGACGTGTCAAAGATTGATTGTTCTGAGTGTAGTTCCATTGTAATAAACTTTTTAATAATGTGTGTCCTGAGATTTTTATTACGATAACTGGTATTCGGTGACCTTTAAAGTCGTAAATCAAAATAACTATATCTATTCAAAAATATTATTTGGATATGTCATCAAAAATAAATGCATCGAAGTTCTGTTTACAGGTTTGATTTCGTAAAGCTACGCCCCTGTTTCTCCGATTATTTATTTGGTTGTTGGACGGTAATCGTTTAGCACTTCGACATCGACTTACTACTACATGCGGAATGGAAGCGTTGCACGTCAATGCTATACATCAAATTACTCACATCACAATGGACACAGGATTGCACTGACTTAAGCAATAGATTCTGCATCTATTGAATGGTCTGTGCATGCCCCATCGATTTTCACCCGTTTTATGCAAAATGAAAAATTTTCGAGTTAGATAATTTTTCTGAGACAAAAGAATGAAAGATGCAGTAGTGGACTGCGAGGAGGTAATGCTATCGTGAAGGGAATGGTACACACTGGTTACATTCTGTGAAATGCTTAATTTGTAAATGATTTTGTGTAAATATAATATAATCATGCAATATATATTCTGAACAGCAGAGCAATTCAGAATGCACGAAGAAAAACTATCTGCTCCCATACCTGTAATATTGGAATTGCCGAATATATTTACAAGTTTAAATGGAGAAAACTAATACGGCGAAGAGTTTCTACTGTATACTTTCAAATATATTTCTTTCTTGCAATTTCTTTGATATAAAAAACCTCAAAAACTCTGAAAAATGACATAGCTCTGTTGACCTCTAAGGAACAGAATTACTGATTTTAATCTTGTGTCTTTACTAAGCAAAGAATGACAAGTATCGTTCTTCTGCAAAAAAAAAATAGTTAAATATATTTTCTGGATTCCGCTCATTATTTTCTTTACAAGTGCAATTACCAAGATTTATCTTGAAACTTAGAAAATTAGATTAGCGCAAGCAAAATAGCGTAATTAGGACTCTGTTGTACATATTTTTATCAGAATTTCAAATACGTTTTTCGAAATAGTTATATCCTCGGTCATAGAAATACAAACGTCGTTATTAAATATATCGCCAACCTGTTCTTTTTTCACAAAATGTGTTGTAGTTGCTAGTCATCTCGTTACACAACAACAGACGTCAAAAAACACACTTGGAATTTACAACATTTTAATGTACCAAGGAGCTCGGAATAGAACTTTTGGATTTAAATAGAAGTTGTCGAGATACTGCTGCAATATAATGGAGCATTTGAAATATTTTCTTGCAATGAAGCATGAACTCACTAGCTTTTCAGCTAGGTCGAATTCAGTCGTTGTCTGGAGGAGAATTCTAGCGGCCGGCTGCTCTGATTGGTAGTTTTCCGTGGTTTCTCCGATGAACACCAGAAAAAATGCCAGAGCAGTACCCTAGCAAACGGGCCACGGACCGCGCGCGATCTGTCCTTCCTCTTCCTTGTCCTATCCTCTCCCATTACACACACACTTACACTATCATGCACCACACTATCACATATTCCGTGAGAGCGGTCGGGAACTTAGAGTTTGTCCCGGCTGGGGCGGTGCTCCGCTGGTGGGAGAGTCCTGGTTAGGGGGAAACCCCCAGGTCGGTGCCGGATCTCGCCATCCAGCGGGGGGAGATCACCGCCATCTCTCGAGAGAAAACATGCATTACACTAACGGGACTAATGACCAAAGCAGTAGACGCGTCCGGAATCACTAAACAACAAACCAACCACACTAATTTTAATAATTTTCAATTCTTTTTTGCATTAAATATTCTTATGAAAATCCTAAGAGCTTTCACATAACCGCTGTTGCGACTCTGTCGCTGAGCTATATAAGAAAATACACGTGCGTCAAAAAATCAACCAATCAATCCATTCATCCTCATCCCTATAAAAATAGCGTCAAAAAATCAACCATCCAATCCATCCAATCAACCAATCAACCAATCCCCAATCAACCAATCCAATAACCAATCAATTCAATCCAATCAACCAATCCAATTCAATCCACTCCATCCACTCCATCCAATCCAATCAACCAATCAATCCAACCATCAATCCACCACATAATTGCCCTGGAGTACTGACTCATTTTTATTCCTATCGCCGCTTGTGCTGCATCGTGTGTGCTTGTGGGTGTTCGCAGGCGGCAGCGACGCGCGGCCGCGAGGGCCCTCGGGCGCGGAGGGCGCGCGCCGGACCGGGCCGGGCGGGGCGGGGTCGCGCGACGAGGCCCGCCCGCGCCCGCCCGCGCCCCGAGCCCTCCGCCCTCCGCAGGCGCTGACGACGCCCGCCCACGCCCACGCCCACGCCCACGCCTGCGCCGCCGCCCCGGCTGCTGCTGCTGCTGCTGCGAGAGAGGCCCGCCTCAGCGGCGGCGGCGACGGCCACGCGGCCACGCGAGGCGCGGCGCGCGCGCGACATGGCGGCAGCGGTACGCACCTCGCCTTTGCACGTGCAGTAGATGCAGTGTAGATTGCACTTACAGTAGTCACCGTAGATGCATATATAGATTACACTTACAGTAGGCACCCTAGATGCAAATGTAGATTACACATATAGTAAATTCCGTAGATACAGATATAGATTACACATGAAGTAGATACCGTAGAAACGGATATAGATTACACACATAGTAGATACAGTAGATTCAGATATAGATTACACATGCAGTAGATACTGTAGATGCAGATATAGATTACACTTACAGTAGAAACAGATATAGATTACACACATAGTAGATACAGTAGATTCAGATATAGATTACGCATACAGTAGATACTGTAGAAACAGATATAGATTACACACATAGAGTAGATACAGTAGATACAGATATAGATTACACATAGAGTAGATACCGTAGATACAGATATAGATTACACATATAGTAGATACAGTAGATTCAGATATAGATTACACATACAGTAGATACCGTAGATACAGATATAGATTACATATACAGTAGATACCTGGTATTCCTAACTAATTGGGAGTGTGGTATGTTCGGATTATCTGAAAAAGTGTACCGTACATATACAAATTCATCGATAGGATTACCAGACACAAAGCAACGTAGCGTGTGATGTGGGAAAATGGCAACTTGGCGTAGCGATCGCATCATCAGGTAGATTCAGTTCCTTGGGTCCAAAGGAGATTGCCGATTTTGCAACTTCCTCTAAGTGATAATTTTCGGCCGCATAAACATGCGATATACACCATAGTTACCAATTCAATAAACGTTTCATTTCTACAACATGTGTTTCAATAATTAGTTAATCAATTCTACAGCAATTATAAAATCCTTTCTTTACACTACAAATACGCCATTTTCCCCCATCTATTCCGAATCTGATTTGCATTATCTGAAATTTCGGATTTGCGGAGTTTGGATTAGCGGGGTTCTACTGTATATTTATTAACACTGCCATTAGTATTTCCCAGATCGTTAACGGCTAATGTCATTAGTCCCGTAACTGTGGTGCATGTTTTATCACGGAAAGTGGCGGCGATCTTCCCCCGCTGAACAGCGATATTCAGCGCCCAACTATCTGTCGGCTTGCTGGTTATTTCCGCAACAAGAAATTTCACATCAGGGGGGACCGCCCATGACGAGATAAACTCTAAAGTCCCGACTGGTCTTCCGACATGTGTTGTAGTGTAGTGCACACAAGTGTATGTGTGTAAGTAAGGGGCGAGGATAGACTAATGAGGGGAAGGAAAATTTCAGCGCGCTTCGTGGCCCGTTTGTTACAATACTACGCTCCTGGTGTTGATCGGAGAAACCACGGAAAGCTACCGATCAGAGCAGCCGGCTGCTAGAATCCTCCTCCAGACAGCGGCGGCCGAATCCGTACTTAGTGTTGAAAGGCCTGCCATTGACGATAAACCCTGGAACTCCCCTGTCAGATGCACTTTAATTGAAGGTACTTCGGCATGAGACAGAAAATCATCACCAAATCGTAAAGACGTAGGAATATTTGATCTCATTAAAAACTCTTAGAGTCAGAGATGACTCTTGTACTCAACATTCAAGAAAAGAGACAGTCTAAAATAATGTCATTTTACAATGAAACTGCTTTTTCCGAGCGAAACTGGTTATTTTGCACCCAAAGACAAAATGTTCGATATTATTTTTCGCCTGTTTTATGAACTACCTTTATGAAATTTTGCCTTCTAATCAAAATTATAGTTTCATAACATATTTCTTCATTTCAATAAAAAATGGCGTTTTGGGAAACTTATGTGAATTTCTACCCAATTTCATCTAAGTAATGCGCCTAAAAAAAAATATTTAATAACATTTATACAAATATATTGAAAATAATTCCGATAAATAGTCAATATTGGAAAATAACCTAAGGGTAAAACGAATGTGAGAAAATGCACCTGAAAAATACGTTGATTTTAAAAGTCTGGGCAATTTTGGAAAAGTAATATTGTTTTTAAATTCATTTTTTATTAATAACTTACTTTTCGTTAATCTTACTTCTAAATTCGTTATGGTTTTTAATACAATGTTCATAAAGACACATTGCATTTTTTCTTCTGATGTCATTACTATAACGTATAAAGTAATATAACGTATGTATATTATAATTTTCATTAATATTAAGCTTTCATGTTTAAAACATTTCTAATAATTGAATGTTGACTTCTTTTAACGAACGTCTCTATGTTTGTGCCTAAGGCCGCGGTCGCAGCCACCGAATCCGGGGACATGGTGGCCCACTCGGCGTCCGCGCTGGCTATGAAGGGTGAGGACGCGAGCCACAGCGCACACCCAGCGATGAGGACAGAGGATGGGACAAATAAGGTGCCGGACGCCATAAACATGGCTCAACCCGCAGCTCACGAGCTGGTCTCGGTTGCGGTTGATGCCGACGAAGGTAAGCTGGCTGTTTTTCTTTCGATTTGTCAACATGTAAGGATAACAAACGAAACTTGTGAAATTGTTAGAACAAAAAATTAAGTTTCTTGGACGTGCGTACGTTTTTGGAATTATTCCAAGTGTGAAGGGATGCACATTTCTGCATGAGATTTCTGTGGAATATAAATCATTAAATTAGTACAAGCGCATGCCGGCTGCTTGGAAGAACTCGGTGGAGGAGTTTTTTTTTTTTATGAGAAGTGAATTATTTCTACCGGTTTCAATTGCATGAAAATGAAATGCAGGGAAAATTTTCATCCCAAATAATAAACTACAATATCGCCAAATTAAAATATAAACATTTTCTTTTGTTTATGAAAATTAGTTGATGGTGAGGACAGGTTTAGACTTTCTTCACTTCGAAGCTCAAGAACGATGCATAACAAAATCTTATAAAAGAACTAGTAGTTCTACAAAATTGCAAACTTTTTCACATTAATTGTAACAATTTTTGAAAATTCAGGAAGTTCAACAAAAATCCGACATATTCCGTTTTTATAAGACTATTTTACTCTATTCTTTTACTCTAATATTTTACTCCACCATTTCTAAATTAAAGAAACAATTTGAAGCCGTTATTTAGAAATATTTTTTTCCTTCACTTAAAGCAAAAAATACACAAAATATACTACAATTTAAAAAAATTGTGCAAGATTTTATTTAAAGATCTACTTTTTTAGATCGTACACCGTCGACACCGGTTATAACAAACTTCTGGAGACTATCACTTTTGATTCACTATATCAGAGGTTCACTATATCCGACGATGTCGAAATTAAATAGAATTTCTCCACAATTATTGATTTTATTAATATAGAAGATCCTACAAAATTCATTAACAGCACGAACTAAAAATTTCAATGTCTTCATTCGTCCTTAAAAATCAATTATTTTTAATTGTATGCTTCGATTATTTTTCATTATAAATGTCTCTACATCCTACTCCAGAGTTCGTGCTCTTTCAATACTCGATTCTGCGTTGTACTCTATCCCTAAGTATCGAAATGCGGTCTTGATACCTTTCAATTCCACTTGTACTGTTGGAACACCGTCTCACTCTCCGAAGAGCTTTCAACTCGCCTAATAACATGCGAGATCCAATTAATTTCCAGGACTTATTTCCTCCTTCACTGCAGCCGATGTTCAGGTCCACTATAACCGAATCATTTTATGCTTATTTGTAATGTAAGTGGAAGAGACAGTGACCTAAGTTCCTATACCGAGTTATATCAAGAGTTCGCTATAACCGGAATCGACTGTATTTCATTAAGAAAAACCCTTTTTTTTATTTGTTGCAGTGAATAGAAAGGACGACGACGGGGCGTTCGAGGCGGAGGGCGCGGGGTGGGGGCGGGGATGGCGGGGCGGCGGAGGAGGCGCGCCTGTGGACGCTGCTGGAGGCGCGGCCGGCCGCCGTGGAGCGCTGGCTGCGCGGCCGGCGCGTGCGACGACGCGGGCGACGTGGGCGGCGGCGGGGGCGGCGGCGGCCTCCCGCGCAGCAAGCGAAACTCCGTCACCTCCGAGCTCTTCCACTCGTGGCTGGCCTCGTCGCCCGTCAAGAAGGCGCGCTCGCCCTCCAGGTGAGAGCGCACGACGTCGCGATGGAGGGGGCTCAGGGAAACTGCTGTTATTGAAATGATTGAAGGCGTCGTCATTGTCAACAATATTATTTATTTCAATAATAGTATTCACTACATCGTTTTTGGTTCGAGCCCTGACGGTGGCAGAATTTTCGACGCTGGCTTTCCAGCTAGGTCGAATTCCGTCGCTGGAGGAGAATTCTAGCGGTCGGCTGCTCTGATCGGTAGTTTTCCGGGGTTTCTCCGATCACCACCAGGCGAATGCCGAAGTAGTACCCTACGAAACGGGCCACAGACCGCGCGCGATCTGTCCTTCCTCTTCCCTGTCCTATCCTATCCCCTTACACACACACACACACACACACTCACACACACACACACACATTCACTAACATGCACCACACTATCACATATTCCGGGAGAGTGGTCGGGAACTTAGAGTTTGTCCCGGCTGGGGCGGTGCCCCGCTAGTGGGGAAACCCCACTAGCCGACGGTAGGTCGGCGCCGGATCTCGCCATTCAGCTGGGGAAGACCACCGCCATCTCACTAGAAACAAACATGCACTACACTAACGGGAATAATGACCAAAGCAGTTGACGAGCCCGGAAACACGAGAAAACCAAACAAAACTACATCGTTTTTGTGACTTCCAGACAGCAGAAAACTGATGATGATGACTAAGCCATCGAATGCTGATATTATTGAAATAAATAGTATTGTTGACAATGACAACGCCTTCAATCATTTCAATTATGTAAATGTCAACTATAACTCACCACTAAACCAACAAACTTCGGTTACCTGCAGAGCATCCACTGATGCCACCAGGGCTTTGCAACTCTCCATCAAAACCGGAGATAAAGCTCAAGGGTGCTACTATAAGAGGCGCTAGTATTGCTGAGTGCAGCTGCAGGTTAAGCTCGCCAACTTCCGCACATAAATAGTGGCTAATTTGTGAGAAATACGAAAAGCGCCTTCTAAATGTTCCGTTATTCATAATATATACATGTAAGGATCCGCTGAAGAAAGCGCGATCATCAATGCTATTTTTATAACATTAAGAGCCAGCTTGCGTCTCGCGAACCAACGCAACAGCCACGCACGTTTGAAGTATCGTTGGCAGCAGTTCGCATTTTGGTGAGTGTCGGATGGTGATTGAGACTAGTGCGTCACTTTAATGGTTTCCACCAAGTTATAAGGGTGTTGAAAGGCCCTGGATGTCACTGCAGTGCCTCTGATCTGAAGATCATAGGTTCGAGTCTCGACGGTGGCAGGGTTTTCGACACTAGCTTTTCAGCTAAGCCGAATTCAGTCGCTGTCTGGAAGAGATTTCTAGCGGCCGACTACTCTGATCAGTAGTTTTTCGTGGTGTTTCCCACCAACACCAGGCCAATGCAGGATCAGTACTTTAACAAAAGAGCAAGGAACCCGCGCGATCGTTCCTTCCTCTTCCTTGTCCTATCATCTCCCCTTACACACACACACATGCACTACACTACCACACATGCCGGGAGACCAGTTGGGAGCTTATAGCTTGTCCTGGCAGGAGTGGTGCCACATGTGGGAGATACCTGGTTGTGGAATATTCCCACACGTCGATGGTAGATCGGCGCCGGATCTTATTTGGCGCGAGAATATCAGTGCTATCTCCTGAAGAAAAACGTGCACTACACTTAAGCTGCTAATGGCTTTAACAGTTAACACGCCGGGAGTCACTAATCAATTAATCAATCAAACCCAACGGTGGTTGTTTTCCGACCCTAGTTCTATAGCTAGGTCGAATCCAGATGCCGTCTGGAAGAGAACACGAGCGGCCCGGCTGCTCTGATCGGTAGTTTTCCGTGGTTTCTCCGATCAACACCAGGCGAATGCCGGAGCAGTACCCTAACGAACGGGCCACGGACCGTGCACAATATTTCTTCCTTCTTGTTGATTTCCCTGTCCCCCCTCACGCATAATTAGATGCTCTATACTACCCCATAGGTCCAGTCGGAAGCTTAGAGTTTATTACTGTTGGGGCGGTCAGTGGGCGGACGGGGTTCCTTTCAAGCTGATATGTAGGTCGGCACCGTATCACATATTCCAGCGGGGGAGGAACATCGCTACATCCCTGGAGATAACATGCACGTACGGAACTAATGTCTTTAGTAGTTGATGTGACCGGCAACACAAAACTACCCAGTAATCATACTGATGCAGAGTCGTAGGCTTCCGCGGCCGGAGTCGTTGAATTCTTGGTTGTCCGGGATTATCCGCGTCATGGTTGATGGAGCTGTCGTTTCGGCCATCTTGCTGTGGCCTTCTTCAGAGCTATACTCTATCGCAGAATTCATGCTGAAAGCAGATGGCAGGGGTTGGGATGTCAATTTCACCATGCCTTCTTCTGGTTGTATGTCAGCACGATAGAGGGCACTTTCTCTGGAGGGCTGTGCTTAAAAAATGTCAACTTTGATACTTCAATAAATTACAGGTGGTTAGCTGTGAAGAGCTTTACACATATCAGTCAAGAGTGGGTGCTACCAACCCTGCGGCTGATTTCCCAGCTCCCTCCTTGTGACGTCGTACAAATAACAGATAATTTGGTTTTGGTATTCAGTTTATTTACGTTTGTGACCGCACCATTCACTACCTCGCTGTGACGTACGGCCTGTGACGAGGGGCCTGTACGACCTGTAACGAGTGGTCCTGCTGCGATGACCCGCTCAATACGGCCTCGCTGCGACGCACGTCACCTCCCCAAATGTCACTTAGGCGTACTCTTCCAACACATCCGGCGGCAGAGTGGTACTATCTTTTTCGCCATAGGACTGTTTAGTTCGGCCCTAACTCTCTTTCCTATTGTGGACACATTCCACTATAGTGGGTTATGCTCTTTGGCACGTTATTAATGGCGTTGCCACGTGCTGAGTAACGGACGCTGCATCTCGCAATATTTGTTGAATTCTACGATGCAAGTTACTTCCTAGAGATTCTTTCCCAATTATTTCGCAGATTTCCGAATAAATGCGGCTTAGTGGCTTTGTTGGTGAAACGGCTAGCGTGTCGGACTGTTATACCAAAGTTCGCGGGTTCAAAACCGATCGAAGCTGTGGATTTTTAAGGGTAAAAAAATCCTTCACATGCCTTCTTTCGGAGAAGTAAATCCGGCTGTCCAATGTTTTATATAAACTGCATGTAAGAGGCCCTCAAGCCTAAGAGAAGACTCTGAGGTAAATTCAAACTCCTTTTTCGTCTTAAAAGTTACTTTCTTTCTCCGCTAGATGGTGACAGGAGCGCAGAAAAATGTGCATGGTCAGACGGAAAGCCTTGATGGCCTGAGTCTCGCCGCGTAAAACAAAGCATCATTGAATTTAGTTGAATTTTTTAACGCTTCTTGCTCCAACCTCTGCTCCAGCTGGTTGATGTTGCGGTGAGGTTTACTCTCTGCTGATGATCCAGCTTTACTCTCTGAGTCGCATAGTTCTCGGTTATCTTCTTCATAACCTAGACACTGTGTTAGACACCAATCTCATTGAACCCTGATAATAATACATGGAGTCTACTTTACCGCCCAGTGGTTTCAGGCTTTAGAGATCGATTAGGCTCCTCTCAAATGCGCAAAGACACACCGTCAGATGAGTATTTCAGCGGGCAATATGTGGACCTACATTTTAAATATCCTGGTAGGGAATTGAAAACGCCCATCCTGATACATAATTTCCTTGTGCTGTTCACATAGATAGTGGCAAGATGCATATTGTGAATACATGAATGGCCCTGGCTTCAACCTTGAGAGCTGGCTTTCTTAAAGCTGGCGCAGCAACCTCAGATTGACGGGTAGATATTCTTCTAGAGCAGTGGTTGCCAAACTTATGTGAGCAATCATACCGTTTTCAATCCTACTGTGAGCTCCCAAGAAACCGAGACGGATATTTTTTAAATATTAAATTTTTTGTGTCAATAAACATGCATTTATATTAAATTTGAAACAAATTTTGATAAAACTGTGTAGTAAATTGAAATGGAATTGAAATGGAATTGTACATTACAAAAAATTGAAATATATTTAGTAACAAATAGGGATTTTTTATCAGACTTGTTAACCAATCTTGGACAAACTTGAGCATGGCCGCGATCTATAGAAAATTCTACCGCGAGCCATTAGGAGCTCACGATCGACAGTTTGGCAATCACTGATTTAGAGCATTGTGTTATGGTATATCCACATGTCAACCTCACGGTGGTGCGAGAGAAAAGGAAAAGTTTAAGAATCCACCATGAGGACTGAATACTGCTCCTTGCAGTCACAAAACACTAATATAGGTTCTACACGAACGGTGGCTGTTACGTCCGTTAGATGTTACGATGTGATTTACTCTTTACTGCTAACCCATGATATTATTTCTCAGTCTTTCTCTCTACTTCCAGAATACTTCGCTCGTGGCACATAGCGAAGTCGCTAGCCTTTCACCACTGAGGTCCGGGTTCGATTCCCGTCCAATCTCATGTGAAATTTGTTCCAACAAAACGAGTTTGGCCGCTTCACAAGGGCTAGTCTAACCCCTGTGAAGTGTCCTAAACCCTACCCCTTTCCTAATTACTTCCCAATTCTGGCCGCTGGGTAGTGACGCAGGGGCGCGTACGCGGAAATGCTACCTGGCGGTCCTCTTTGACAACTGACTAGACGAGACACACAAAAAAATACAGCGTTCTCTGGAATAGAGGTGTGGATAAAGGAGGATTACTCAACGCTCTACCAGGGGCAAAGAGACGCGTTGCGTCGATAAGTTGAATTAAGGGCGCAACGAATTAAAAAAAATATCGTGTACAAGCCTCTGATACGGCTGTGTATTTTGCGTGGATTTCCTTTCTTGCGGCTGTCCCCGCAACTTCTTGCCCAATCTTCCTGAGAGCATTTGATGGTTTAGATGAGACGCTATTGCCTGCGGTCCCGGCGGCAACTTACAGGTGTTGGGTGCAATTTAACACTCTTCCGAAAATCCAGCAGTTTTTGCTAAGTCTATTTGTGAAAAGTCACTTAGTCCTATTTGCACACTTAAGGGACTAATGACCTTGTTAGTTGACGCGCCAGGTATCACTAACAATCAACCAATCAATGGAAGGAACACGAAGAAATGTGGCAATAATCTCTGCTACATCTCTTGGATATTGCGGTATGTTTTATTCTTTGTTGCGATATCAGGTGTTTCCCTTTAGTCCTTTTGTTCGTACCCAGCCCGTAAGTTTAGATAGCAATCCCTGTTAGTCCTGTTATATTTGGAGAATGTTACAGTCCGTTCTGGTTGTCCAAGATCTTTCCATGACCTTTGTCTTATTCCTTACACATTGCAGATTACATTGATTGATTGGTTGATTGATTTTTTCGTGTTTCCGGGCGCGTCAACTGCTTTGGTCATTATTTCTGTGAGTGCAGTGCATGATTTTTTCTCGGGGGATGGCGGTGATCTTTCCCCCGCTGGATGGCGAGATCCAGCCCCGACCTACCGTCGGCTAGTGGGGTTTCCCCCTAACCAGGACTTTCCCACCAGCGGGGCACCGCCCCAGCCGGGACAAGCTCTAAGCTGCCGACCGGTCTCCCGGAATATGTGGTAGTGCAGTGCATGTATAGTGTACGTGTGTGTGTGTGTATGTGTGTGTGTGTGTAAGGGGAGAGGATAGGACAGGAAATAGGAAGAACAAATCGCGCGCGGTCCGTGGCCCGATTGGTAGGGTACTGCTCCGATATTCGCCTGGTGTTGATCGGAGAAACCACGGAAAACTACCGATCAGAGCAGCCGGCCGGTAGAATTCTCCTCCTGACAGCGACCGAATTCGATCTAACAGGAAAGCTAGTGTCGAAAATCCTGCCGCCGTGGGGAGTGGCAACCTAGGACCTCCCTGTCAAGAGGTGTTGCAGTGACATCAGTTGATGCACTGAGTTACTATTCCCGGTCAGATTACTTTGGCACACGCATCTTTTTGAACGTAGCACATTGTAACATACCTCCTACTGCTGATACAAGTTGCAATGCGATTTATTATCCGGTGACACTTATTATCGGGCGACGACCCTATTGTTATGTTTAGGAAAGCGAAAGTTTATTTCTCATAACAAATGTTTATTCGTTCCAAGTTATTTACATTCGGCAGACGCCCGACCCATCCATCCCTCTAATAGCAGGCTCAACTCGCTGACTGTGTGCTACGAACTGGGAACTGCTTTGAACTGAACTCTGCGTGCGGCTCTAAATTATCTGCTCTGAACTCTGTGTGCTAATCTAACTGACTCCTTAGCTGTGGCTGATCCGTTATGTACCAGGCACTGCGCTGATAGAGACTCGCCTCTCGCTAGGGGGCTGACGGCGCGAGTCTCAGCCACATCACTCCAGCTAGCGGTCCGGCTAAAGCGCGCAATACCCATGGCGCGCGCGAGTCTGATTTGAATGATCGCTGAATCTAACACCTACTTCTTTCCTTGACTTGAAAGTCCTCCGTTCGTCCTATTATCTATGCCTCTCAACACACAATTCAGTCGCTGTCGGGAGGAGAATTCTACCGCCCGGCTGCTCTGATCGGTAGTTTTCCATGATTTATCCGATCAACGTCTGGCGAATGCCGGAGCAGTACCCTAACAAACATGGACCTAAACGGGCCATGGATTACGCGCGATCTTTCCTTCTTCTTTTTTGACCTATTCTCACCCCTTACACACACACTTACACTAACACCCAATACACTACCACACTTGCCATGCCGGTCGGGGACTTAGAACTTTTCCCGGCTGGGGTGGTGCTCCGCTGGTGGGAGGTATCTAGTTGGGGAAACCCCACTAGCCCACGGTAGGTCGGCGCCGGATCTCACCATCCAGCGGGGAAGGATCACCGACTACTCCAGATGAGAAAACGTGCGCTACGCTAACGAGACACGACTTCAGTAGTTGACGCACCCGGAATCACTTACAATCAACTAACAACCAAGCAACCAACCAACGGCGATCCTTTGCAGTGGCGCGGCGTCATTGGTCCATTACCCAGGCGGCTGCTCGCTAGCGTTTCCCCATCTCTTGAAGGCGGCTGCAGGAGTCGCTGGTGACGCTGTACGTCGTGTCTCCGGAAGTCTTCTTGGGGCGGGCGCGCGATTTGAACCATCGGAGCCCGTCTTCGGCGCGTCACCGAAAAAAACACCGCTGCTAGGATGAATTTTATTTAAAATCGTCAACAACTCATTAATCGATTTACCAACTCCATCCAACATTTCAACCTGAGGAAATTTTGGATCACTACTAGGATTATGTATAATCATTTAACTTGTAACAGGAATTTTCAAAGCCGTATATTACACAGTTGGTATTGATATAGTATTGAATAGAGTCAGACATATTTGCCGTGATGTAAATTTTGGTTGATTATTACAAACAATACATACTAAAGGAGTATCACTTTTCGTCTTTATATTAATGTCTTTATATTCATATAGGACGTGGTATAGACTATGGATCTTATAACCTAATACACACTTGAATGTTAGACACCCTCATTATATTTTTATTAATAACAATTTTTTGGGTTTTTTGTATAGGGAAGTTTGAATCCCTGCTTGCAACTAATGATGCTATGTCCCTGCACGCTTTATCGACGCTAAATCCGATGAATCCTGGTCACTCAAGGTAGGAATTTGGCATCAAAAGAGAATGGATACCGCACGGCCCAGGACTTGTGTTGAGTACATTGTTAGCAAGGTCCTGAATTGATTGAGAAAAATGTTTCTTAAAATGCCTCCCAGATGGAAATGTAGTTCGTCTGGAATATTAAACTGACTTGAGAAAATCCACCAACACTGATGCCTCAGTATAGGTTACACTGTCAATGATGAGATTTGGACTTGTTGAGGCTGCCCAGTTGCCTCCGATTCTAATGTCATTTACTCGCCTCCACTCGCAGATACGTCTTTCCGTGACCCGTTGGCATAATTCCTTCGCAGTGGCAATGTGGCTTAGTCTCTGTCACAAGGGTGGATACATAAGAAGACTAAACACTGCTTAGGGTCCCCGCTGGTTATAAGCACTAAATTATTTTTTTAAAGAAACGTTTATTCAATTTTTTTGTAATTGTAAAGGTTGCTGTTTAATCTTATTTTTTTAAAACATGTTTAACATGAGTAGTAGTTGGTTCAATAGTTTGGTCATGGTTACGGTGTCTCAAGATAAAAAATCCAGCCTTGTTCCTACGCCTATTGTGACTGTTGAGATTTGCAGCTTCAAACTCATCTGCTGCTAATTCAGCAGCGACCTTCTTATGCGCCCAGATCTATTGGTCTTCCCCCATCACGTGGGCTCAATTTTTTTTAATAAAGCGCCGGATATTACAACCTACTTATAAGTTTTCAGACATCTCCGCACCTCCCTTCTGATTTGCTGGGCCAAACGCAATATCCGATCGAGTGAGTCAACATTAGAAATCTCATTAGCCTCGTTGGTTGGAAAGAATATTTCTATAGTTACAATAGTCTTTAACGAGCTGCGTACTAGCCGTCACTTCTTTTTATTTTTTTTTCAGACCTTTAAAACGCATCGACTTTTTTCGAGAGCGAGTCTTCGGAAGAGTCGCTGTGTAATAATAATAATAATAATAATAATAATAATAATAATAATAATGGTCATGATGATTTATCTGGAAATAAGTTTACGTTCGAAAGAAGTTTAGTAAAAAGTGAATAAGTACAAATATTTAAAAAGAAATAGAAGTTCTACAACAGTAATACTGTCTCGCATTATTGGAAATAGTAACGTAATATTGAAATATTGTAATTTCTGCTTTATTAAAAACTCAATAATAACTTGAAAAGTTACAACTGAAACTAGAGTCGGCTCCCGTTGTAGTGAACCCGGATATAGTGAACCCTCGGTTATAGTGAACTGAAGTCACTGGTCCCGTTTCACTTATA
This sequence comes from Teleogryllus oceanicus, assembly GCA_964035755.1. NCBI lineage: Eukaryota > Metazoa > Arthropoda > Insecta > Orthoptera > Gryllidae > Teleogryllus > Teleogryllus oceanicus. The sequence goes on from CAXIVR010000011.1 coordinate 63,511,453, forward strand.
TAACAAATAAGCATAAGAAGATTCGACTACAGTGAACGTGAGAAATAAGTTGGATCAGACGAGGAGAGGGCCTTTAGAGAGTGGGATGGCGTTTCAACAGCGGAAGAGGCATTGAAAGGTGTCAAGTCTGCATTACGATACTTAGAGACAGATGACAATGCAAAATCAATTATGGAGAGAGCACAAATTCAAGAGAAGGATCTAGAGAAATTACTAATGAAAAATGTACGAAGATTACAATTGAAAATAATTGATTTTTTAAGAACAAATAAATATATTGATATTTTCAGTTCGTGCTGTTAATGGATATTGCTGTATCTCTATATTAATAAAGTCAATATTTATGGTGAAATTCTATTTAATTTTGACAGCATCGGATATAATGAACCAAAAAGGTTAGTCCCCAGAAGGTCACTATAATCGGAGTCGACTGTACTTGAAAAGTTGAAAATATTTGAAAAATTATAAATCAGCTATAACTTGAACGAATCGCATGTTCCATGAACAGTAGCAATGAAACAAACTTGAATAAATTTAACTATTACAGTATTTGCTGCGTATACACAAAAGAAAGAATAATATTTCGCACCAGATTGCCTTGATTACATCTAAGTTAGCTAACAAATTCTGAATATCGTAAATAGTAATCGAAGCGTCTTACAAAAGTATTGGTTTGTACTGCGTGAAATATATTACCTTCCTAAAATTATTTTTCCTTTGATAAAATGTTACAGCGAATAGGACTACTTCGAGCGATTAACAAGACGCGCAAAAATCACGCAAATCCTAATACAGCTGCCGTGTTGTCGTTTTGCATACATTTTGACAACACGTCAAACGTAGCGCGGGAAATTCCAATGTACCATGTCGAAATTTTTCTCAATTTTCGAAAATACAAACTGTGGCGAAAATGTGATCAGCACGACTCCCTTTACCGTTCTTTGCGACATACGCGAAAATTTTAAGAAACATTCCGAGCTGATTCTGAGAAAATAATTATTTAAAAATTAAAAATTGCCTATATTTCACTCAAAATTTCGCAAAAATAGTCATTTTTCCAAAAAAATATATGATTTTTTAAAAATATCTGTTTCTGATAAACACATTTAATTAAGAAAAATCTTCAATGTTGTAGGAAGGTGCGGAATAAGTTTTCAATTTTTGCTATTTTCGAAAAATCAGCCATTTCAACGAAAATGAGAACTGCACTATTCTCTTAAGTTTCCTTTACTCTATTCGAGGTAAAAATTTAATCAACACGTTTGGTGCTGTTTTTTGTATTGAAAAAACAAAAAACAGAGGCTTCTTGTTAAATATCTCCCAAAAATGAAAATACCGTTTTCAAATTCCAGAGGCCGCGAAATCATCCAGATCAATTGAGAAATATCAATTTTGGTGAAAATCCTGCTTACAATTTTGCCGCTAGCGTTGTTCACAGGCAGTCGGACGAACAGGCTTTTGCCGTCAATCGATTTTTCGGTATCAAGGACCCACAATACATGGATTCTGACTACACAACGCGTTACAGAAATTAATTTGCTGTATTTATCAATTAGATTTCTTAGTTCACTTTTCGTTACCAGATCCCGGCAATAAGAGTTTTTCTGTCTAAAATCCGCAGTTTTTTCCCGCAGTATTACAATATTTTCTATATACTGCATAAACAGAACCGAGAAACCAATAAATATGTAAATATGAATTGACTTAACTTAATCACTTTGTGATTAAGTATTGTTACGATTCTAAGTGGTGAATTAAACTCCGGTATTATTTTAACAAAAACGTTTATTTTGTTTCTTAACATAATCACTGAAAACACTTGATTTATGCACAGATAGTCTTCATTTGATTATTCTTTATATGGCACACTTCTCTTGATTATTTATTTACACTACACTTCTCTTGAGTATTTTCACTGTTCACTTCTCTTACACTGTCGCACAGTCCTAAGCACTGACCACAATTCGATGCACTGGCCACAGTCCACTGCACTGACCACAGTTCATGGCGCCGGCCATGGTTCACGTCACTGAGCACAATCACTGTACTGCTATTCACCGCGATGGACACACTTCACAGCTCAGCTTCCACTTCAGACTTAAGACTGACTCGCGAGCGCCGGTCGCCGCGTATATATACTCGGCGGGTGCCGTCGAGAACTTTGCGCACCCCACGATACGCCCCCCGATCATTCTGGAACAATCTAGTGCAAGGGCCGCCGGCAGATGACGCCATCCGCGCATACAGGTAGTTCGTGGTGGTGCCGGCAGGTGACGCAATATTCGTTACAGTATTAACGTTGAATAGTTTGTCTCATAACAATGTTACCATTTAAAGTATTGAAAACCAAAATATCTTACAGGTAATGGTTCAAACTCATAATTTCTTCCGCAGATCTTGATCAGAAGTGAAGGAAACCTAGGAATTTTGCCAAACGTTTTTGTCATCATTGACAATTTTATTTTGTTATTTAATCGGTGAACTAATTCAAAATTGCAGTTTCAATATGTTTCAACTATGGCATTATGCTTTCCCATGCAAATAATTTTCTTGTAATAATTCAGAAATATAACGCGGTTCAAGATAGAAAACACTTATCGAAAAACGAATTCTTTCTAAAATGCTGTTCACTATGTTTGCGCTCATCTTATAAATATGTTTTTGGCCCAACACTCATAAACAGATTCCCCAATATCTGATAAATTTGCATGATTCCAGTCCTACTCGTGTGACTCACCGAGATTGAGATTTTGGAAGTGATTTACATAACTGAATGAGAAGCGATAGGTCATCACAAAGCCTCCTCTCATTTGCATTGCGAGTTTGGGCTCAGATCGAAATCCATTCTCCTAAGCTTCTGTTCGGTGCCACTCGCCGTATGTTTGAAGAGAGATCAATCCTCGACGTGAATATCAATCATAATATTAAAAAAAACTAATTTACGTCCCAAAACTGTGTAGTTTATTATTTAGAAACATTTGTATTCGAATATTGGACTTTTCTCTAAATGTCAAGAGAATTGTTACGTGAACACATACTCTTGCGTTCTATTACGGAACATCTTTCTAATTTGTTTCCCAAGACGGATATCACATATTTTATGTGGCGATAAAAATTCTTATCAGTTATTAAATAAATTAAGATACTGACATAAATATTGTATAAAGTAAAGAAATTTGCAAGTGTTTTAATAACTTTTGAACTCTGAATACATTTGTAATCAGGAATTACACCTTCGTGCGTTTCAATTGAAATCGGAGGGAGCCAAGAAGTAGCCGAATGGATTTCGGAAATTGATGTGAAATTTTAATTCGCTTTTCCTCAGCTATCTTTAAATTGAGTTAAACGACACTAGTGCGACCTTTTTTTATCGCAGAACTGCAGATTCTGCAACGTTTGCCCTTGTTGAATGAGACCCTCTGCATAATTGTATGGACATTTGAATGGAGCACTCAGCTCTTAAATGACATTCGGGACTACAAGCCCACGAGATGTTTGTGAAAGAACTACCCCGATTCATGCACTTTGTGCTATGTTGTCGTTTATGTTTACACGCATTCGCAGAAGATATGAAACTGGTATTTCTGGACATTTATTTAGAAACTGATTTTGGTAGTAGCGGTTGAATAACTTTGCCTTGAACTTCAGATTATATTTTTGCATCGTGATAGGGTGCTCACCCATTCGTCGCTGATACGTAGTACAATGCTTAGAAGGTGGAAAATTAATATACCTATATTTTTTCTATTTTAAAGGTAATTTTTTATGTTTTGATTATATATTTAGAAAAATCATGTTACCAACCAAAACTCGGGTATAAATTATAATACCATTACACTTCTAAATATTCTGTTTGTAGTAAATATTCTGAACATCTTCAAGTCACTGGCTTCTGTCGTCGGCTAACATAGTCGGTTGTGGTTGCTATTTTTTCTCCAACATCCTACAATATTCTGTGCTGCTGACAATAAAGATCATTAGTAATATTGAGAAATATCCACGACGTGTCTTGAAAGTATACATTTTTCGTATTATTCTTAAAAAGACCTGCCACATAACCACATTTATCTACAAATTTCACAACTGTCAACAGCAACGGCAGCGTTCACACCTCTGGAGTCACAAATATGTGATGTATGCATCTTACATCTGCGACATTGGTCATTGTAGTGCCGCGACTAAAGTACAAACGGATTTACAAAGGCAACCTTCCACATCTGATTACGGAACAAACTTCATTCCAAGCGTGCGAGAGCAACTTTACACATTTAACTCTTATAACGCGCGACCTCATCGAAAGGTACTGACTCGACAACTGCTGGACTTTGATCACGACATTTCAACCACTTCGTTAACCCAGGCACGTGAAACCGCGACCGCACGAGCTATTTGCCCGCCTGGGGAGCTCGGCGCTCCTTCGGACACGGACAACTTCCCCTCACTCCGCACTCATTTCCCCTTGTCTAGAAAGGGAGGTACAAGAGCAAGCTGGAGCGGCACGAGCCGGTGAATAGTGGCTTCGTACGAGAATATGTTTGCCAGATTTTTTCTACCGAATAACCGAGAATTGTATTATGTTTATATTCACTACATATTACTATTTCAAGTTTATCATATCTCTAACATCAAAAAGACACAAATAAAAGAGAAGTTAAAATAATTCAGGAGAAAAATTTACCCTATCTATAAAGGCTCGACTACGCCGACTGAGTGTTACGGCTGTCACAGTCCAAAGTAGTATAATACTGTGAGAGAAGTTGCCATCTAGGACTAGCAGAAGCGTCGACTACTCACGGAGTCAGATTTATTTTCTCACTATTCATTTCACGTTCAACGCCTAATTAATTTGGATTAATGTATGATTTTAAAAGTAGAAAATTGATGTTTTTTTAAATTCACACTCCTGAAAACAAGATATTAATCGTTTTAACAATAAAGTAAATTCACCTCTAGCGACCTTTGGGACGAGCAAATCGACTACAAGAGCTTGTCGTTCAGAAGGTCTACCTGATATGGAACAAATCTTGATGAGCGTAGAGAATGCAACTCGATAACGTCCCTCTGGTATCATAAAGGGGATTTTAATTACATGCTGTACGATACCCTTTACGATGGGCGCGATGCAGTGATGCCCTTTTATTGTAACCTATTTAGAATTGCTGAACCGCTGTATAGGGTTTTCCCTCTCAAAGAATTCTGCGAAAATAAGGTTATGAATGATTCATTAAACGTACTATTCACTGGAAAACCATTCTTTAATTTTTCGATGGCAATTTTTAATACATTTATTACTTATTGATTACCAAAGTACTTTGAAAATATAAATATTCACCTTACTGAAATAGAGCCTACGATTAAGTTAGTACTTAGTACCAGATTTTTAGGGTTTACCATGTTCACTGGCAGCACATAATTATACGACTTACGTTAGTGTTTCTGTTAATGTATCTGTTCTTTACGTTTCATCCGCATATTTAAAAAAATGGATTTAGTTTGATGTGAAAATACATTGGAATTGCTTGGAGAAAACACTGAAAACTACCAATAAAAAAATCCGGCAGCTAAAATCCCCCAGACAACACCAGCTGCTAAATTCGACCTAGCTGTCGAGCGATTGGAGTCATGCAAATCCCAGTGATCTGTCACAGGACAGTAGGCTGTCCTCGCCCACTTGCAGGACGTACTCCAAGTTTCTAGACAAGACATGGGACAGATTACCGAATAGTCAATTGTTGCTACATTGAATACAATTTCCTTTCATAACCTTACTTACCGCAAAATTATCTGCAACATCAGTGACCCTCTGAGAGCATGATTCTTAATGTCTCATTCAATCCGTTCACAAACAAAACTTTGCTCTTCCATTCCTAACATTTATTTATCATCTCACGTCGTGTATTTTTTCTGATGCCAATAACGAACTACCGCCCTGCACTTGCCGAGCTTGCACGATTCCTTGAGTTCAGTTTTTGAAGGCAGTCATGAGTACAGCGATTGTCCAGCAAACTGTCGTGCAGCTTCAGTGCGAATAGTCTCACCACACCGAGCCACATAAGGGTCTTCTAATAAAAATTTCAGTTACGTTGGTAGCAACCAGATCTCTGGGACGGAAGTGAAGGGAACAACACTTCCAGCATCTGTTATGATTGATTGATTTTTTCGTGTTTCCGGGCACGTCGACTGCTTTGGTCATTATTCCCTTTAGTGTAGTGCATGCTTTTTTCGGGAGATGGCGGTGATCTTCCCCCACTGGATGGCGAGATTCGGCGCCGACCTATCGTCGGCTAGTGGGGTTCAGGACTCTCCCACCAGCGGGGCACCGCCCCAGCCGGGACACGCTCTAAGCTCCCAACCGGACTCCCGGAATATGTGGTAGTGTAGTGCATGTTAGTGTGTGTGTGTAAGGGGAGAGGATAGGACAAGAGGAAGGACAGATCGCGCGCGGTCCGTGGCCCGTTCGGTAGGGTACTGCTGCGGCATTCGCCTCGTTGTTATGATTGTGATGAGTTTGCAATGTACGTTTACTTTTGTTACAAGCTGCAGCTAATGCTAACAATATAGTTTCTATTGCTAGCACTCTCACCAGCAAGGTGTCACTGCAGAGAGTCTCTCCTGACGCACTGTAGTTGTTATGTTCAGAATAATAGCACGCTTTTCACAAACAAAGATTTATTACAATTAACTGCAGAAAGTACATTGGTCACAATTCCAAAATCCAAAAGAGCATACCAAGTCACAAGCCAAAATCAACAACCAAAAGTCCGGGAGATGTACCAAAAACAAGCTATGTCGAACCAGAAATCTACACGGTACAATCTCCTCACTCAATCCACTCGATACACGGTCACTAGCGTTCTGTCTCTCTGGCTGGCGGCGCTCGCTTTTAAAGCGGGCGGCGCCGCAGACTCGCTGCACCGCTCCTGGGTCTCCGGCCAGCCTTCCTTCTCAGCTCGGGCGGCGCCTTTTCCGCTTCGCGGCCTATGCCTACTTCCTCGGTCGCCGCTGAGTGCTGCCACCTTGGCGCGCTCTTCAAATGCGGTTATACAACCGCAACAGTTGTCGTCATGTAAACGTTTGAGTTAGAGGAGATGGATTCCGAGCATGGTCCTTAGGCGCCTTTTCCTCCATTTGAACCGAGACTGTCGTCTCAAGGCGCGCCAGCTATAGCGAGCCATCTTGTCAATCACGTTGGCTGTTTGCGTAGTAACGCCTTTACCTAAATTTTATTTCAAACGAGTGATGCCACAACTGCACACACTTTTTCACATTTTTTTAATAAATTTGCAATTTTCGAAAATTCTGAGATTTTAACGAAAATGCGACTTTCTTTTAAGAGACCCTTGTTCTGTCAGTGAAAGAAATTAAAAATGGAGCGTTTTTAAGAAAGAATTTTTTTATAAATTGCCTTAATTTCAAGTACGAATTACGCAAAAACTACTTACTTTTTCAATATAGTGTTCTCCCTTTCCGATATTACTGAATCCACTGATTTCAATACCGATAGGGCCCGCGATCCGCACTTTTAAGGTATAGCAAGAACACATTGAGTAAAATATCTCGTGTGCCTCATCTGGTGTTGGCAATGAGGAATTTGGTTAAGTACCTCGGTGACTACACCTGCCTGACGAGATGGTCCTAGAAGTCGTGAGGAGCATCGATACTTGAAAATGACTCATTGTACTCGATTTGTTGTCGGTGATCCAAGGCAGGTCCAAGTTTCAGGTTACCACGAGACAGTAACGCTGCACTAACAAATTTTACCAGGCACTTTGGAGGCAATGAGATAGTTGGCAATTGCTTTCCTCACATAAGCTTAGCTCGCACCTATCGGCTGAGGTGGCTCAGGCCATCACTTGATGTCACTCTAGTGCCCTTGGCAGGGAGATCTTAGGGTTTAAGCTCCGACAGTGGTAGGATTTTCGACACTAGCTTACACAGCTAGGTCGAATTCAATCACGGTCTGGAGGAGAATTCTAGCGGCCGACTGTTCTGATCGGTAGTTTTCTGTGGTTTCGCCGATTAATACCAGATGAATGCCGAAGCAGTACCATGACAAACGGGTCACAGACCTCGCGTAAACTTTTCTTCCCATTTCTTGTCCTATCCTCACCCCTTATATACTTACTCTTATATGCACTACACAACCATATATGCTGGGCGACCAGTATGAGTGTCTCGACTTGGGCGGTTATTGTTATTGGAATGATTGAAGGTTGCATTGTAAACAATAGTATTTATTTCACAAATAGCCCAGACAGCAGAAAACTGATGATGATGGCTAAGCCATCGAAAGCTGCTATTTGTGAAATAAATACTATTGTTGACAATGACAACGCCTTCAATCATTCCAATTATGTAAATGTCAACTACACCTCACCACTGAATCAATGGCTTATTGTTTTGTTTTGGCGGAGACGATGCCCCGCTGGTCAGAGGTACCTGAGCCCTACAAGCCGGCCTTCCGTGATAAAACATGCACTGCATTTGCGGGACTACTGCGCTTAGCAGTTGATGCGCCCGGAATCAGTAATTAATCTATTAACCTTAGCCAGCACTGACGCCTTCTTATAATTTTTTCACAAATGTCATTTCTTATCATCACTCGTGCTCTGAGTAGCCGACCCGGCAATTCAGGTCACCTCGACCTGGATGACCGAGGAGGCTAGAGCGTGTGCCTATTGAGCGCCTTAGTTGGAAGGGTCGCGGGTTCAATTCCCGCCGGAGACATGGTTTGTGTGCGCCTGGTCTTTCATGTACGTGTGTTGTCCCGGAAAGCCTTGTGAGACTCCTGACCACACATCGAGGAGCTCGCAAGTGTGTTAGTATCTAGCGTAAAGGTAAATATGAGGGTCCCTATGAGCGCCGTAGTGGGTACCCGGCGCGAAAAGTCGAAATCTTCTGAAACTGGAAAAAGCCACCGGAAGAAAGAAAAGCTCATGCATTTTGTGGACTTCCTATTACCTGTTTGTAATCTACTTATCTTTTCATGAATGAAACTGTTGGCAAAGACGGCCCCGGTCCTTACTCATTGTAATTGCTCATATTCCAATGTCTCCCCAGTCGCCCAATATTCCACGAGTGGTTCCCCCACATTGCCATTGCTCGTATTCCAATGCCAACACCACCTTCCCAGCCCAATATTCCACGAGTGGTTCCCCCATTGCCCCTTCCGAGTGGTTCCCCCCATTGATTGCTCTTTCCAATGCCAAACCCTCCCCAGTGCGCAATATTCCACGAGTGGTTCCCTGCGCCGCCCGCGACGTCGCCGTGGCCGTGCTCCGTGCGCCAAGCGCGTGTGTTGGCGTGCGGCAGGCAGAGCGTGTCGGCCGGCGCGCGGCGGCGCCAGCTGCAGCAGCTGCTGCAGATGGACGAGGGGGAGCTGTTCATGGAGCTGATCCGCGACGTGGCCAACGAGCTGGACATCGACGTGCTCTGCCACAAGATCCTGGTCAACGTGGGGCTGCTGACGCGCGCCGACCGCTGCTCGCTGTTCCTGGCGCGCGGGCCCCGCGACGCGCGCTACCTCGTCGCCAAGCTGTTCGACGTCACCGTGGAGACGGGTGAGCATCGCCTCCCCATTGCCATTCATGATCCTTGTACAAATACAGTCGACTCCGGTTATAGCGAACTCGGATATAGTGAACCCTCGGTTATAGCGAATTCGGATATAGTGAGCGCTCGGTTATAGCGAACTCGGATATAGTGAACCCTCGGTTATAGCGAACCCCCTTTTTCTTTACAAGCAAGCACAAGAATATTCGGTCATAGTGAATAGTGAACCTCGGCTATAGTGGACAACAGGAAGGAAACACATCCTGGAAATTTATTCCCTCCTGCGAAAGAATACATCGCCTCAGTACCACAAATTCCAACACTAGGCAGCTTCAAAAAAGTATCGTCGGCAGAGATCGTCATCAAAGAAGTCTCCTTTGAGGTGAAGGCAGGGCACGGGGAATGGGCGCCTTTCTCATGAACGTATGCCACGCAGTTTCATTGCGAAACAAAGGTCGTGTCGTGCGTAGGCTACAGCTGGCGGCGAAGACGCGCGGTTGCTTGCTTGAATTTTATAATCTTGCTGGATTTTTAAGGACAAATAAAGGTATAGAAATTTTCGGTTCGTGCCGTTAATGTATTGTGCTCTATCTCTATATTAATAAAATCAATCGTTATGGATGAATTCTATTTAATTTTGACATCATCGGATATAGTGGACCTCGGATATAATGAACCAAGCATGTCAGTCCCCAGACGTTCACTATAACCGGAGTCAAATGTACATTCAAATTAGGTAAATCAAAACAAAATTGCCGTATACGTTCACGAAACCCAAAAGCTTTGTTCCGCCCACCATGAATATTTAATGAACTCGCAAATGAAAATTATAAATAATATTAAAATTAACAGAATTATTACAATTAAAATTACTTAACTCAGTTACTTCGTGGATGAAGGATAACACCTATCTTATGACTGCGCGATCATTCCGAAATGTTATGAAGTATTATATAGAAACTCCCTGTAAAATATAAATATTGAACAGGAAGAATAAAGATTTGAAAAAAACAACCTTCGAGTCGGGTGAGCATTGCCTCTTCATTGCCATCTATGACACATCTGTGAAGGAGAGTAATGTACGCGGGATATCATTTCTGTTACAGAAAATAAAATTGTTCAAGTTTTAATTTCGTAAATCAATACACGTTAACTCATGGCTTTCATTAACTTCTCAAGACTTCCTCTTTAAATTAAATATCACGAGAAATGTTCTACAATTATTTTCCAATAAGTGTTAACTGATATATCAGACCACACGACCAGTCCTTATGTTTAGTTACGTTGATAACTCGTATCAATAACTTGTTTGACCGTCATCGATTTATTGTAATTACCATGCATTGGTATGGAAATTAAAATAATACCATCCTTATTTAAAATGGCGAGCGTCCTGTTGTGTCACTCCGATCGCCTTTCATCTCTGAATGCCGGGGTTCAAATCCTGGTCGATTCATCTTGAATTTGTGATGGACAAGGCGGGTCTGCGGCAGGTTTTCTCGGAGATATCCTGTTTCCCCAGACTCTCATCCCCCCATCTCCGGAGAATTCATGTCAGTTTTTTAACAACCCATTCATCAAAATTATTCACTCCTCATATGGCTATAAGTCTTATGATTTGCCTAATAATAAAACAAACATATCACCAAATAGTGATTTTCACATATCACCATCTTATGATTTGCCTAATATTATTATACAAAATAAAAACAAACATATCACCAAATAGCTCCCACTACCTACAACTAGTTCATTGAAATCAGTGGCAACAAAATACGGTAAAACACCGTTTCAAATCAAATTTAAGTCGTAAATATGAAGTAAATAAATATTAGAAATATTTACTTTGTTACCTCTACAAATTTGCTTATAAGGTGTACTCTGCCTTGTCTGTGTCTCATTTAAATTTACGTGTGTAAACATTCATTGAATAAAATATTTGTAACTCCCTGAAACATTTTAGATATTTTGAGTTCCAACATTGTTTAATGACTTCTAAACTGTCAAGGTGAAGAACAACTCATTTAAAATAGCACGAGTAAAAAGTATTGTGGATTAAGGGTTTTGTTCGTTTATGTCGGAATTTGATGAACTACGTGGGCGTCGTATTCTCTGCAAATACTGGTGCAGCTAGCTCTTGCTGAGCAACGGGTGACGTATTCTCGTAAATCAACAACAGGGCGCCGGGTGTGGTCGTAAGGGAACGCATGCGAGAAGTTCAGTGCAAGCTGCTCAAATAAGATACACCGCGGGAATATTTCACTCGGTTGAAAGGGGGTCGTAAGCCATGCGCTAGGTAATAGTGACTTTATGCTTTCCATCGCCAATGATTCACTCTATGAATCTTCCAGGCTTTGAATAGGATTCGTTCGCAGTTTTACGTCACCGCAATCAATTTTTACGACGTCAGACCTCGAGTTTGGAGTCTCGATGTGAATTATGAGACTTCTGGATTTTTGAAAGTTGCTAGGTATCGTAAATTGCGAAAAGTATAAGCGTCAAAAATTTTACAACTACTTTATCAGGGTAACTCTGTGAACATTGTTCATTGCTAAACCCCGGGTTAGTACTCGGTTCGGGCGCGAACGGCGATCACATGGACTTCGCCTGTGACGTAAGGAGTCACGAGATACGACATCAGTAACAACAGAAGGAATTATATAAACCTCGTGGCTCTTTCTTGTTCTGTATACGTTGTGTCTAATACTTAATTCTCATGGATCGAAAAATGTTACCCCTTTTCTGTTGTTAACGAGAACGGACTTCTGTTGTCGAGTTTCGTCAGATTTCATTTACGACGGCTCAGGAATATTTTGCAGCCAGTTCATGATTTTATAATTTCTTGTACGACGATGACAGTAACATTTTATGAACTGTCTTTAGTGCTGCGAAGAAATATTTTTTGTTACTGTTTTAAGAACGTGTATGTGTACAGTGGGACCGATATTGGGTTGCTGTTGGGGCGCTGACAGGACTACTGACAGAAGCGCTGACGGGGGTGCTAACTCTCTGACGAGGTGTGTGGAAACAAGTTGGGAGCGCTGACGAGGACGTTGACAAGGATTTTGACGGGGCTCTGATGGAGAGTTTGACGGGAGACTGACGGGGATCCTAACGAGAGCACTGATGGGTTCGCTGACTGACTGACAGGGGACAGGGAGGATGACGGGGCGCTGATGAAGAGTCTGACGAAGGCTGTGGAAAATCCTAACGGGAGCAATGATAGGGAGACAGGGAGGTTGACGGTGAGCTGATGGAAAGGCTGACGGAGGCTGTCGACGATCCTAACGGGAGTCCTGCTGGGGCCATGTCAGGCTGACGGGGGATATGTGTGGGCGCAGAGCTGGAGGACGCGGTGCGGCGAGCGCGCACCGAGGAGATCCGCATCCCGTTCGGAGTGGGCATCGCGGGCTCCGTCGCGCAGACCAAGCAGTCCGTCAACATCCGCGACGCCTCCAGGTGAGGGCGCGAACGCAAAAGGTAAGCGCATGCAGAGCCGCTGCCCAAGTTCCCTGTGCTAACTGCAGGAGCGACGCCAGCAGGTGAGGGCGCGAACCAAGAGGTAAGCAGGAGCGACGCCTAGCAGGTGAGGGCGCGAACGCAAAAGGTAAGCGCATGAGTGCCGCTGTCTAAACTCACTGTGCTAACTGCAGGAGCGACGCCTCGCAGGTGAGGCGCGAACTCAAGAGGTAAACGTATGTAGTGCCGCTGCCCAAGTTCCTTTGCTAACACCGGTGGCGACGCCTGCAGGTGAGGGCGCGAACGCAAAGGTAAGCGCATGCAGAGCCCTTGCCTAAGCTCCTGTGCTAACTCCGGTAGAGACGTCTACCAGATGAGGGCGCGAACGCGAGAGGTAAGTGGATGTAGTGCCGCTGTCTAAGCTCCTGTGCTAACTGCAGGAGCGACGCCTAGCAGGTGAGGGCGCGAACTCAAGAGGTAAACGTATGTAGTGCCGCTCCCCAAGTTCCCTGTGCTAACACCGGTAGCGACGTCTTCCAGGTGAGGGCGCGAACGCGAGAGGTAAGCGCATGTAGTGCCGCTGCCCAAACTCTTTGTGCTAACTCCGGTAGTGGCGAGTGCGAAGGCGTCAGGTTACGACCCAGCATACCGAGAACATATTACGGCTGAGCGCACACGAAGATCGTCGGTTTGATTCTGACAGAATCTCTGAAATTGCATTGTTATGTTGAACATCACGCGTTTTTTATGCATGTCAGAATATAATTGGCTCTGGTCATTGATTTATCACTTCCAGGCGAATGTGGGAAGTATGCTGTAGATTGATAAAAATACCATTATATAATGACTACAATAATAATGATGATGATGAAATGATAAATGTATCGTTTAAAATTCCTTGTTTCAGGCTTCTTCGAAGTATTCTGAGCAGAGAAGCGAGTTTTCTTATCTGAGAAACTATATAATGTATTCTTATTATATCTAATTTCGATTCTTCGTCTACTTTAAAGTATCAATGACACTAAATATTTTCTTTAGAACTCGATATATCTTAGTATTTATAGTTGTAGATGTAACATTGATGGTATTTTTCTTATTTTTTTCTATACTAATATATCAGGACACCCTTCCATTTATATATCAGAAGCTATTTGTGTTCCATGAAGGTTCCAAAACCTTTTCGTCGGCCTTCTTTAAACGATTTGTCACGCCTTTTACTGAACGTATTTTTTCTTCCCATGCTCTAAAACGAGCTGTTGTCGAAGTTTTTAAACAATTTTCCCCTATATTTTTCAGGCTCTCTATTCCGAATATTTACTCCCTTTTACACGATGAAAAACCCTTTCATGTTTCCCAAAAGACTCTCAAAGAGCTCATGAATTTCAAAATCAATTTTGTCTGACGTCATTCTGGTGCGAGTAGTATAGAATTTTGAGATGATTTACTTTCATGTTTGTGCTGGAAGCCGAAGAATGTATCTTTAGAAACCAGCTTCTACGATGTCCCGTCGTTTATATCCTTATTCGATTCCAAGTTCCTTTTTATTCTCGAAAGTTTCTTTTAATATTATCGTGGTTTTATGTGGGAAACAAGCAAGCGAGGTATAGGATCCTAGGTTTCAAGTTGCATATTCTTCCCAAAAGGGCAATGTGTTCTCAGATGATGACATGAAAATTTCCATATAATTTCAGAATTTATAAGCGCCATTGGAAAGTTTTATGCGTATGTATTTTGGTGCACGTATGTAACCATATGGCACCACAGTAACGCTTACAAATGATGCTTATCTATTTAGTTTTCAAATACAAAAAATATACTAATATAGTGCAGTTTTGAGTTGTTTCAGCTGAGCTAATTCTGTTTTGAGCGTCACAAGCAATAATTTAAATGCATGTGAATACTGTAATGATACTTTTTTCACTATTAATCAAATATCTATATGTGTATGTACGTGATGCGCATGTTAATCAACGAAATAATTGGTAGCCAATTAGATTTGAAAATGTAAAAGTTACTTGATTTGATTTATGTTTTAAACATAGTGAATTGGCGCATTTGTATCACTCTCTTGTGCGTAAATATAAACATTGCTTTGTAAATGAGATGCTATTAAAACAAGAAAAATTTTGTAATCGTTTATCCTTCATCTAAATATTCTCGTGAACACCGAGTTTAGATTAGATATATTTTCACCTGCCATCCCGAATATATATTTTTTGAACTCAACAAAGCATTTATCGTTAAAATGTCTGTAAGCGAAAGCAATTTCAGAAATTATTCAAAAAAAGAACGATTAGTAAAATTAATTTACCAACTGTGAACAAAGATATTTTTATAAAAAAAGTTGATAATTTTCATACTTTACTTCCTCATTCATCTACCCCAAATAATTGTTATAGAATTTTTTTTGTTTACCAATAAAATCAAACATTTATTGTCTCTTCCAATTAGCAGTTTTCCTTTTAAGTGTGGCAAGTACTCATTTTACGTCATATTGATTGTTAGACGCCTAATAGTTCATTAACATTTAGCATAGTAATATTTAAACAAAATACAATGGGCCGTGCATCATCATTACTCCCCCGTACCTTTCTGCAATCGCATACTTAGAGCTAGGCTATGTCTAATCTTTCGATCCCATACGGTGCATTACCAAAATCCTGGAGAGCTAAGTTTTAATCGTGTAAAAATATCTTCTCGCCTTATATTACTGCGAGTACACTAATGTCAACTCAAAGCTCGGATTGACCCTTTTCCCTACAGGAAGTAGAATGTTGAAAGAGGCCTTTGAAAGGGAAAATAATAGATTTGAACACTGTAAAGAACTGAAATGTGAGCTTTTTCGCGCAGGCCGTCAAGTGAAGACGTGATGCATTAGCCCTTTATTGCATATTGTAACTCAGCTGTAATATCAGGTTTTTCAGGTCTTCAGGTAAGGGATCAAGTCTTTCAGGTCTTTAGGAAACCCCATTCAAACGATTTCATTACGAACTGTTTCATATGACACGTGATGTACATAATGCGTTTATGTCATCTCATGCATTGTTAGTTGGTGAATGCGATAATATAACGAGATAAAGTGATAGTAATCTAGTGGCGTCGTGAATCAGAACTTCATGGTAACACACACTGATTATCGGAAACGAAACGTTTTTAGGAAAATAATCAAACTACAATACGAATGATACTTATTTTATTGACTTGCTTGATACTTATTTTATGACATAAACGGTTTGAAAAATAAGTACATTTTTTGAAATCGTGAAATATAGCACATTTTGTTGGAGGAGTATCGGCGGTGTGCAGTTTACGACGGCGATGGTGTAACGGGTAGCGTGTCGGGCGGTATATACCCAAGTTCGCGGGTTCAAACCCGATCGAAGCCGTGGAATTTTAAGGGGGAAAACGGGAAACCTTTGTACGCCGGAGGGGAAGTAAAACTGGCTGTCCCATGTTAGTAGATTTACTGCATGTAAAAGATCCTCAAGACTAAATGAAGCTTCTGATCTAAATTCAAGTTGCCTGTTTCGTCGCCCAAGTAATACCTTCTTTCTCCCCTAGTAGATGAAAGGGGCGTAACGAAATTTGCGTGGTCAGACGGAAGAGCAGGCCTCATGGCCTGAGTCTCGCTACGTAAAATAAGGCATTCATTCATTCATATCACAGTTTAGTTTTGTGTTTTTCTCAAGCAATATTTACTTCTGAGTTTTTTTTATTATTTTTCACTTAATTAAAATAAATAAAGTAATGAAAAATACTTGTTGCGAGTAAAAATAAAAATCACGCATTAAAGGGTTAAGCGCAGGACCCTGCGTGGTGCCAGGAGCTCACGCGGCGTTTCCGCTTCGCAGGACCCGCGCTTCAACTGCGAGATCGACCTGCGCACGGGCTACCGCACGTCCCTCATCCTGTGCACGCCCATCTGCAACTACGAGGGCGAGGTCATCGGCGTGGCGCAGATCATCAACAAGACGGACGGCACCGACGAGTTCTCCAAACGCGACGTCGAGGTAGGCATGAGAATGGCAAAAAACAGCCATGATTTCCATCAGAAACATCGATATTTTGCTTTCGGTGTCTTCCTCACATCGATATTTTGTTGCAAAAACATTGTTGTTTTTTAACTTTTAATTTTTATTTTAATAAAGGGGGTTTAAGCACGTTGTAGAGTACCAGCAATCCACAGCAATATCGTTGTTTTGCGTCATCCTCTTTATCACGCTGCAGATTTCGCCTGTGCAATCTGAGGGAATTTTAGGTGGTTTTACTTCGATGGTGTAAGAATGGAAGTAAATGAAGGGTAAAGTAACAAAGCAGGATGTTCTTTATTGTTATTTGTTTTCTTCACATTCCATAATAAGTTTTATCAACATACTACTAAAATGCTGGTAACTAAACAATTTGCGTCGGAATTCTACCGAAGATCAATCAGAGAACAGCGTGAAAGGTCGATTTCAGATTGTGTTCAGATAGTTCTTGGATATGTCATTTTGTTATTGTAATGTAGAAAACTAGTTTGCGAACGGTTTTGATGCCTGTTGAGAATTCAAAGTAAATCTATAGGAATGTCGAAGAAAGTGCTAGACACTGTGGTGGAAAGATCTTTCCACCATGTTAGAAACGTATCAATTACGTTTCAGTACGTTGAATTCTGATTGGATCAGGCAAAACGTACGTTCCAGCTTACGTTTGTCATTGTGAATGCTTGTTTTTACATGTCAATTTTACGGCTAAGTTTACAGTATTATTTTACGTGTAAGTTTGCATTGTGAATGAGGCCTTACGAACACTTATTTTTACTTGAATGCAGAACACTACTTCACAGTCGGGAGCTTAGCGCTTGTCTCATCTGGGACGGCGCCCGGACAGGGGGAGATACCTGGGGAGAGAAACTCGCAAGTGTTTCTGTAGATGTCACATTTCAACGGGAGAGAAACACGACCACCTCCCGCGATATTCGTCCCACTACACTTTCGTGGCTACACTGTCAGAAAGTCATTAAATAATATTGATTAATGTATTGTACATGAAACTTAATGTAATCTTGTACATGAAAAAGAGCTTAATGAATGCGTACATTAAATTGAATACACATGTTAAAATCAGTGCAGGTTTAATGTAGATGTTCTCCCGTTCCCCCGGCCTCTCATCATTTATTTTGTATATTCATAATCATCAGTTCATCATGATCATTCATTCGTTCCTTCCAGGTGTCTTCATAATAATTTGACTCTTGCAGCCTAATGTACGTGTTTACATTATATTTAATGTGCGCTCATGACAATTACGTAAATGTAATTTACATCGAAGTGATTCGGAAATTTCTGACAGTGTAATGACGTAAGTTCTTGACGTAGTTGGAATCAATACTTGCAAGCTGGAAGGATGCGCTGCGATCCCCCCTCCCCCCACAATCCCGTGCGTCCACGCGCGTGTACTTCCGCCAGCCCCCCCCCCCGCCCCCCATTGTCGCCGGCTTCCTGCCTCTCGTCGCCGGCGCTCGCCGTGGCCGTCTCTCCTGCCTGCGGCCCTTTGCACTTTACGGCCCTTGGAACGCGGTCGCCGCCCTACGTGCCGTACTCCCAGCCATCGCCCGCGCCCCTGCTAAGCTGTCGCTCCCAGGGAGGAACGGTGGCACGTCGACACCTTATTGTAATTTTCCTCAATGTTTGAGTGATTGATTAGTATTTCCGGGTGCGTCAACTGCTAAGTACATTAGTCCTGTAAGTGTAGTGTACGTTTTTATCGCGATTGGTGACGATGGTCTTCCCTAGCTATGTGGCGAGGCCCACCCGCCGACTAGCGGGGTTCTCCCACCAGCGGGGCACCACCCCAGCCAGGACAAGCTCTAAGCTCCCAACTGGTCTCCCAGCATGTGTAGTAGTATAGTGAATGTAAGTGTAAGTGTAAGTAAGGGGTGAGTACAGAACAAGGAAGAGGAAGGAAAGATCGCGCGCGGATCGTGGTCAGTTTGTAAGAGCACTGTTCCGGTATTTGCCTAGTGTTGATTGGAGAAACTCGTGATCAGAGAAGCCGAAGAATTCTCCGCCAAACAGCGACTGAACTATACTTAGTTATGTAGCTAGTGTCGAAAATCTTGCCACCGTCGGGACTCGAAAACTAGAACCTCCCGCCCAAAGGCACTGCAGCGACATCAATTAGTACCCTGAGACACGTAAGCCGGTATTTTTCCCAATGTAATCATAGCAATTACCACATATTGGTTGCATCACATTAAGAGGAATATCCCTATTTTGAATTTACGTTTTTGATTCCAATTTAACCATTTTTATATTTTTAATTATTTCAAAAATCCTTGGAGGGATTCTAACCAAACTTGCACCATCTGAAATGTTTTCTGAATCTGCCCGTGATCCTTAGGTTCTCCCGGGCGGAATGCTTCTTATCTGTAGAATAGGCCGAACACTTATCTGTAGGTATACTTCAATATAAGTAGTGAGTCATAATTAGAAATATGTGGTGTAATCTCATTAAGTATATCTATTGAAACAGCAAGCGATTTTGGACGTATTACGATCGTCTTCAAACTTAAGTGGTACGATTTTTTCGGGCTCATTTTTAATGATCTATTTCTCGAAATTAGAGTGTGATGTTTTACGTACAAGTGCGAAGGAGTGCAATGTTATTACTCCTTAAGTTTATATTCCTATGACACCCACTGTTTACGTTACCTTATTTATTTAAATTTAGACCAAATTATTTTATTGTGTAAATCGTGTATTTGCTTATCGATCGAAGGAAATGGTATATGTTTTGTTAGGCTTGTAAGAGGCGTAAACTCTAGCAACAAACTCTATTAGATAGCAATATGCCATTAACGTTTCAATAATTAAGACGTTTTCTATTCATTTTCGTTTCTCCTATGAAAAAAATACTAAAAAATGGGACAAGTTATTTATTACTTAATATATTACAGATTTTTGCGAATTGAGCCACGCGATACGTGGATCTCACCGGAGCTGGATATCGTGGCTAAATATCGTGGTAGGTGCACGTTAATTTCTATTGGGAGGAAAATCTGCAAATTAGAGCAGATTCCATTTTTGTACCCCAGTTGTTAGCAGGGCAGTTGTAGTAGGGTGATGGTGATGCTGTTAAGATGATGATGGATGATCAATTAGCCACACACATACACAGAGACAGACAGAACACAACTATGCCCGAGGCAGGACCAGAACCCGCCATCCTCTTGTCCGAAACTGCCACTGCACTTCTGCCTTAGCGATCTCGGCCATCAGATCGGCATGTTACTTTTATTATATTATTAATTGGTATATTTATTCATATGATTTATAATATTTATTAATATATTTATTATATTATTTGCATTACTTTGTTAAAAACTTATGATACTTTAAGAAACGTGCAAGATCAGACTTTCTAAAATACGCTCAGAAACGTCTGTTTTCTAAAAGAAGCTTCCTGAAATTAGGGTAATTGGATCGTGTTACTAGTCATGCCACATCCTTACCGTACAGCGTCGACTAAAGGATTGAGAAGCCTTACGTATAAAAACTTGAAATGCATCCTTTACGGCCAGTAGTAGTTTAATAAAACTTTAGCCTTTGCCTTAATACTGTTTTCATACACTTTTTGAAAAATTCATGAAGGCCCTAGTATTAAAAAAGAAAGAGAAATTGTTTGTGTCATTTATTATTTTTATTAAAATATATAATACTATAAGCCATGCTCATTTGAATTTACATCACACACCATTCGTGGCCAAAATATAATTTTGTAAATTGCCGAACGCGTCGTTTAATTATTTTATATGTTTTAACAATTCATTAGTCAAAGAATTTTTAATCAGCAAAAGCTATTTTTTGTCTAACCACATTTCGGGCTTCATAAATCTTATGTTAAAAGATAATTGCAGACTTAAAGTACTACATATGTAGTCTGGCATCATATGCCGCGCATACAACGTGCTCCTTTTCACGACAACAATTTTCCTGGTACCGATAGAGAATAATGCTCCAGGGCAAACGTGTATTAGGTCGCACTCATATATTCTCCTGATCATATATCTCACTGATCCCATTTTGCTAAGAACCTCTTTGGCATTCATCGTGGCTTGAAGTAGCGAGGTGTAACCTTAATAATTTTGTAAATGTGTTCATATGTGAATTAAAATTAATTACGAATATTATTTTTTAATTTGTTATAAATATAATTCCTTCCTTTTGACGACGAAACCACACATATCAATATAAACACAAGAAAACTATACAATACATCTTCGCTAAAACTTGATAAAAAGAACTTTATTAATTTAGGGATATTACTACATGATATATCGATTTCGAAACGCAATTAATTCAATGATGATCTGACCAACTGCCGGCCATCACAAACCTTATAAAGCTAAAAGATAATTGCAGAATTAAACAGCATTATGCAACCGAAATCATGCCGCAGGTACAACGTATTCCATTTCACGCCACGCGCTTTCCCGGTACCTGATAGGGCATTTTCTCCCTGAGCGAGCGTAAAGTAGGTCGCACTCATATGCAGCCGATCCCATTTTGCAGCGCCCCTCTCCACCCCGCCCCTCTCCACCCCGCCCCCTCCGCCCCGCCCTCTCCGCCCTGTCCCTCTTCACCGCGCTCCCACCGCCCCGCCCCTCTCCACCCCGCCCCTCTCCACCCCGCCCCTCTCCACCCCGCCCCTCTCCACCCCGCCCCTCTCCACCCCGCCCCCTCCGCCTCGCCCCCGCCGCCAGCCCCTCTCCGTCCGTCCTCTCCGCCCGCCCCTCTCCCCCCGCCACCTCTCCGCCCCGCCACCTCTCCGCCCCGCCCCTCTCCCCCCGCCCCTCTTCGCCCCGCCCCCTCTCCGCCCCGCCCTCTCATCACCCCGCCGTCTCTCCGCTCCGCCCTTTCCACCGCTTCCCGCCCCATCCCCTCTCTACTCGCCCGCCCCGAGTCGCATCGCGCGCTCCGTCTGGCGGATCCCCCGCGCTTCATTCGCTCATCTCGCCCGCCCTGGATTTTCGCTCAATTTGCGCGCGATTTCCATCGCGATGTGCACGCGCGCCGCCGCCACATCCTCCTCCCCCCAACACTCCGCTACGCCCCACCCGGCCGCCAAGACCATTTTACAAATAAATTGAAGACTTATGCGCCGCCTGACTTTCTTCGCGTGCACGCGTGCATAAGAAATTAGTGTTTGTTTGTTAATTTACATCTATTCAGTTTTTTATTTGGGTTGAAAGTAACGTGATTTTGAGAGAAATGATGAGCAATAAATTAATAATCAGGCAGTCAATCGGCAGCTGAGGGCGTAAAGATTTTCTACTGTTTTGTTCTTGTGTTTTTCTTTATTAACCCATTATACATAATGCGTGCAGTATGCCGGAATTTTCCTATGGTTGGGCGCCTACGCCTTCATGCCAGTATGAGTTTACAGGTTTCATCATCTCTTGTTGCCTCTAGAAGAAACACAGTCCTAGAGTTTTTAACCCCAAACCTCTCAGTTTCGTGGCGTGTGCTGTGTGTTTGTAATTTGAGTGTATGTGTGGTGAGGAGAGGAATGGGAAAGGGCACACGAATGAAGAAGCAAAAATCGCGATGTTTCGTGAACTGTTGTTTAGGTTATTTATTTGGTCTAAAGTAATTCGTCCCTATTCAGACAGTAGTTTAACAAGTCTTGAATTATATTAATTACACTACGTCTTTTAATAGAATTCCAAAAATACGACATAAACTATTTCCTTTTATGCCAAATTATTGGCCACACACTTTGCAATATTTTCTCCGTTAATTATTGTACCTATTATTGTTTAACAAGCATCATTCATCATTTTTTCACTCTGTTTATCAAATTATGGGACACAAGACATTAGAGGCTCTGTGTAGAGATGGGACCCTCTCGGCAGATGGTGTAATATATGAACAATAAACACGGAATAGCATAACAAAAGGGGCGAAATAACCCGAAAAAATGTTTACACAGTTAATTCTTTCAATATTTGCATGAAATTTTTGTAAGATAATTTTGTTGTTAACGTTAACTGCGTTGACATTTATATTTCCACAATTATTCATAGAGTTTTCATGACTCCCTCCTTTAATATAAACATATGAGAAATGAGTATACGAATATGAAGACTGCCGTTTGGGAAAAGTGGTTTGAACATTTTTTCTTCCATCATAGCCCACATTACCGAGACGACGCTCTCAGTCTGCAGAATCTTATGCTCGAACCCTCTCAGGCGTCCCCGCGGCATGCGGTCCGTTCCCACCCTCCTACGCTCATTCTTGCGCGGGTGGCGCCTTATTGTCCTGCCATTTACACCGAGTGATATCGACCTCCCTCAGCGCACCCACACGTACACATGCTCGCGTTCTATCCCTCAATTTCACTCACCCCCGCCACCCTCCTTCGCTATCAATCTCCCTCTGTCTCCTCTCTTCCCGCCTCCTTCTTTCCCCCCTCGCTCTCCGCCTCGCTCCCGCCTCACTCCCGCCTCGTTCCCGCCTCACTCCCGCCTCACTCCTCGCCTCGCTCCCGCCTCGCTCCCGCCTCACTCCCCGTGTCACTTCCCGCCTCACTCCCGCCTCACTCCCCGCCTCACTCCCCGCCTCACTCCCGCCTCACTCCCGTCTCATTTCCCGCCTCACTCCCGCCTCACTCCCGCCCCACTCCCGCCCCACTCCCGCCTCACTCCCGCCTCACTCCCGCCTCACTCCCACCTTACTCCGCGCCTCGCTCCCGCCTCGCTCCCGCCTCACTCCCTGTCTCACTCCCGCCTCACTCCCGCCTCACTCCCGCCCCACTCCCGCCTCACTCACATCACACCACATCTCACTCCGCGCATCACTCCGGTCTTCCTTCCTGCCTTCCAGACTGCCCCACCTCCGTCAACACCTCCCTCTCCAACACCCCTCTCTCTCTCTCTCTCTCTCTGCATTTCGTCCCGTTCGCTCCATGCCGATCACCCATCCCCTCATCCTTTACCGCACCGATCTCGTGCCACCAACCGTTCACAGCGTTCCCCTTCACCTCCGCCTGAAGCCTCCTTCCGCGCTTGTCTTCCTCTCTCTCGCACGGCCCTGCCGCTCCACCGCCTCGCTCTCCCTCGGCCGCGAGATGCCTTCGCCGGGCGCTGGCATGGCGTGCCTCCGCGGCCGCAGAGCCCTGGGGCTGACGCTTTTCTCGTTTGCCGAGTTATTGCGCTCGCTACGGGGGCGACGCCGGGGCGGGCGGCCTGTGATTACAGTATTGCCGATCACGATGACGGAACGAATACAGGTGAAGTTTATGCAACGTCCCAGAGAGAGATGTAGAAGTGTTTTGTGGAGCATGTGTGTCGGGCAGGAAGATAGAGCAACATTGCAGAGGGTGGAACAATCGTAAATTACTTATTATTCCCTATTTACAGAGAGCTGCATTCGTCAAATAGCACAGGTATCACCATGTTTATGAAAGTCTCCTCTCTGATAATGAACTCAAAATATTTCGTAGTTACACGTCTGTAATTTGGGGGCAAATTTAGTGCAAAAACAGTTTTAAAAAATTCAAGGATCACTGGATAAATACAATAAATAACAGGCGATAATTCCATTCACAAGTCGAAAATTATATTTTAACGATAGACGTTTGAATCACTTTTGCGAGATCCTCTTCTGTATCTGAAACTATACTTTTATAAACTATATTACACTCTTTATTGTTTCTATTTTATTCAATATTTATAAGCTTATAACTCTCAAGATGAAAAATGTATGTTCGCAATAGATATATTCATAGTGGATTACCTGTAACTAATCAGCGGATATGACACCTATATTGAATATTTAGTGCTAGTATAAAGATTGACATTTCAGAAAACTGTTTTTAATATAGTTTGTAACTATAGTTTCAGATACGGAAGATCTCGCAAAAGAGAACGAAACGTCTAGCGCGGTTTCCCACAACCAGGTATCTTCCGCCAACGGGGCACCATCCCCGCCGGGACAAGCTCTAAGGTCCCGTTTGTTAGGATACTGCTACGGCATTCGTCTGGTGTTGATCGGAGAAACCACAGAAAACTACCGATCAGAGCAGCCTGTCGTTTGAATTTTCCTCCAAACAGCGACTGAATTCGACCTCTGTAGCTAATATCGAAAATCCAGCCACCATTGGAACTTGAACCTACGACCTCCCGGTCAGAGGTACTGTAGTGACATCAGTTGATGCACTGAGCCACTTAACCCAGTCGAAATAACGGGATCTGAGGGGAAAGGACGTCAAGAGATCCTGTCGCTCGACAGTTCAGTATCGATGAAAACAAAAGTATGGAAGAAGAGAGGAGATTTGGTTCGGGTACTGGTGCTGATCGCGTCGGGAGAAGGGTGCAGTCGACGTGGGCAGTGGTGGTGATAGGAGGGGATGGGCTTGGCGTGTTGACCAGATGGTTCGAACAGCAGAGCAGTGGGGAAATTGGAGACCGATATCTCTGTTGTTCCCTTTGCGGTGTGGTAACCGGTAGTGAGAATAAAAACGAGGTGGATGTTGAGATACCGTTGTTATTTCGTCAAGTTGCCATTAAAAGCAGTGGGTGGAGGAGAGAGATCACTTCAGCGCAGGTGGCATGGAATGATGGTTGTACAGATGTAGCTTCTCAGATAGCGATATGGTAAGAATGTAGTGGTGGTAGTTGACAGGTTGTAGTAGGACAGATAAGGTAGTTGTTTCTTGGGTTCGGGTTGATGGCGTGATGAACTTGGTGCGGGTAGCGATCGTGTTATAAATATTTAGATCCTATCATACATCTGGGCAGCGTGATCACCAATGGTGACGAAGAAAACAACGGGAGAGATAAGGCAGTTGTTTCCTGGGTCGGGGTTGATGGTGTAAGGGACTTGGTGCAGGAGCGGAGGATTCTAAATTTGTAGATCCCGTTCCTCTTCTGGGTGGCGTGATCATCAATGGGGACGAAGAAAACAACGAGGAACTGTAAGGTAGTTGTTTCCTGGGTCGGGTTGTTGGCGTGAGGGACATGGTGCGGGAAACCGTGGAGTTTTAAAATTGTAGATCCTCTCATTCGCTTGGGCGGCATGATCACTATAGGTGACGAAGAAAACAGCGGTGAGAGATAAGGCAGTTGTTTCTTGGGTTGTAGTTGATAGCGTGAGAAACTTGGTGCGGGGATCGGACGGGTTGTAAAGCTGTAGATCCTGTCACTCGCCTAGGTGACGTGATCTCCATAGGTGGCGAAGAAAACAACGGGGAGAGATAAGGCAGTTGTTTCGTGAGTCGGGTTGATGGTGTGAGGGACTTGCTGCAGGGAGCGGAGGATTCTAAATTTGTAGATCCCGTCCCTCTTCTGAGTTGCGTGATCATCAATGGGGACGAAGAAAACAACGAGGAGTTGTAAGGTAGTTGTTTCCTGGGTGGGGTTGTTGGCGTGAGGGACATGGTGCGGAAACCGAGGGGTTTTAAAATTTTAGATCCTCTCATTCGCTTGGGCGGCGTGATCACCATAGGTGGCGAAGAAAACAACGGTGGGGGATTAGGCAGTTGTTTCCTGGGTTGTAGCTGATAGCGTGAAGGACTTGGTGTGGGGAGCGGACAGGTTGTAAAGCTGTAGATCCTGTCACTCGCCTTGGTGACGTGATCACCATAGGTGGCGAAGAAAACAACGGGGAGAGATAAGGCAGTTGTTTCCCTGGCCGGGGTTGATGATATAAGGGGGGTGCGGGGGCGGGTGAGGCAGCGTCCGCGTGCGGTGCCCGCCGGCGGATCCGCGCCTGAGAGCCCCAGCGCCGTCCATAATTGCATTTCCTCCTCGGTCGATCCGCGGCGAAGTTCTTCTCCGTAAGTGCTCTCCACGATAAGGGGATCCGCTCGCCCTGAGAACAGGCAGGTGGAGCGGGGAGGATGTAAATGACATTCAGGATACGCAATCTTTTTTTCACTTTTGTGGACGTAATCTGCGGTTCTATCCCCCGAGCTTGAAACTTTCCTTGGATTACGGAAATGCTTGATGTAAATGACGTAGCAAGGCTTCTCCGGACGAAATGGAGATGTAGAATATGAAATGAGGATCTGAATTACTTCGTTTTGGAGCTTTATAACGTGTCGTCACAGGTGCTTTATGCCGTTGTATTTTAATGGGGTAACTCGAATGAGGTGGGACGTGGAGAGGCGAGGTGGGCTGGTATCTTCTTCGAATTGAATGATGCTCTACTGTTTCTTTTGATGCTGTGGATGGTGGAAAAATGATGGAACAAACAAGTTCATTGTATTCAATTTTATTCACGTATTTACGAATATTTAATTTTCAGCAACCTTTGTATTTATGAATTGCTCTTAAAACAATGTCATTGCTTAATAACAAAAACCTGCTACTGATTGTAGCATCAGGTTTTTTCTTGGGTTGGTATCGTAGCATGATCTTATCGTTTATCGTTATCATGAGTCGGTTATTGTAGTATCAACGTATCATTTGGATGTGTATTAAGAATACCAAATAATAAATAACCATAATACTTGCACTATATAAACACAGTCTGTGTAGAAATTAAGTTAAAAACAATGTAATTCTTTAAATTTCAAATAATACATCGCGTTAACAGAAACACAGAAATGAACATCCGTTTCCTGTTTCAGGTGTTCCAACGCTACCTCACCTTCTGCGGCATTGGCATTCAGAATGCGCAGCTCTTTGAAATGTCTGTGCTGGAGTTCCGGCGGAATCAGGTAAACTGTAAATTCGAGATATTTCGTTGCTAGTGTTCGCTATTGATTTTCTATCACCACAATAATTATATTTAATACTCTGAATGTTCAATTACTTACTTGGAAAAATACTTCTTTCGTATCCTAAATTAAATAGTATGTATTTGTGTCTGTGCACTACATTCGTGCAACTTTTTAGTTGAATAAAGGGAAGTATACATATATCTACAACGTTTGAAGTGACTGTGAATGTTCTGAAAGTTCAGCGAAATGCTAAGTGAAATGCTCCCGATGGTGCTTCGACATTGGTATTTTTAGCGTTCTGTTAAAGTGCCCGTGGCCTCTCATCCGCGTGCTCCTCTTGACTGCTGGCTCGGACTTTCTGAGCGCTCGAGGACTCTTTCACCCTCGCCCCCTCCCCCCGCCTGGTAGTTGGTAGAATGCAAATTAAGGCGTATTTCGATGCTCGTTACGTTTATTTACGTTGGAACGTTGAAAGAGATACTACGCTGTAGATTCAAGGCTTTGTGCTCTCAACTACTAACAGTTTCTTGGGTGAAAAGGTGAATGGCTCGTTACATTTTGTTTTGCAAATTTGTCTAGTAATTGATGCACTTGATGTCTCATTAATTTTAGATTTAAATTACTCGCGTTTACCGTTATTTCACTGGAATAAATTAATCGGAGATGATATAAGAATACGAAACAAACCGTACTATTCCCCATCAAAAGAATGTTGATGATGCTTTGGTAGTGCTACTTTACACCCTAGGGAGCCCTTTATAGCATTGTATCAATTCTGGATAGCTATTGAACTGTATAATCAAGTAATTATTTAAACTCCGTGTTGTTTCCCTTCTCCGTGTTGTAAATTCGGTGTTGTGTATAATAGATTAGTTTCTAGTGTAGTGCTTCCCAACCTATTATAGACTAAGCCATTATAGAAAATCATTTCTTTCAATTATATACGAGGAGAAAATTTAATTTTAGGAACTAATTTAATCCAATCTATCTTAACGTGAACATAAATAACTACCTGTATTAACTCTCTCATTACTTAGACCAAAATTCAGACAATATTTGACAATACAAATTAGTGAAAACAATATTCTCATATGTCCTAAATATTTCAATTCTGTAGATTATTGTCGCAAACTATCTGAATCCTTCCAAACATTCCACCTTTTTTCCATTGTTTTAAAAGTAAATTAATAGCTTCATACCGGAAAGAATCTAAGAACGTTTCAGACAATCAGTACTATGGATTAGGGGTACCACTCAAAAATTAAGAACGTCGAGAATGGTCTAATTATTTCGATTACTCTTGTGCATAAGTCGAGACTCTTAGGGCCACGAAAGCCGAGTTTTGAGGGCCTGGTACCGTATGAATTCAGAGCTACGCATGATATGTCCCTCGGAAAGGTCTGTTACGAGTTACGAGTCTGTCTATTGATGCCCATATTATCCGTGAAGATCTATTTTTTCGTGTAAACGTGTTTTAAGAACTGATGTTTACTTGCTGAAGTACTTGCATTAGTAGCACACATACAGAGTTTTGTGTTGATTTCTCGTAGTTGGTACAAACCCGACATCTATCTTTAGCGTATTATACCGGATATTTCGGAATAAATGTTACAAATTTGTATTGCTTGTAAAGGGGTCCAAAATGATGGTTTTTTGCCAACGAACTTTTTATGGGAAAATGCATATGATGAAGGTACATATGTGGCATTTACCCCCGATTGTTAGGCAATCCCGTAAGCACATATGGAGGTACATATGTGGCATTTACCCCTGATTGTTAGGCAATCCAGTAAGCACACATGCAATGCACGTCCATTAAATTTCCTTGCCTGAATAAGAATGTGTCCTCTCGAACATCTGTGCACAGGACTGGCCTGACAATCAGGGGTGCATGCACATGTGTAACTCCGTCATATGCAATTTCCCATAAAAAGTTCGTTGGCAGAAAACGATCAATTTCGACCCCTCTACAAGCAATACAGGTTTGTAACATTAATCCTGATACACCTACATGTAGAGAGAAGATGGAATATTAACGTATTACATATTGAGCAAGAATACGCGGTGTTATTGTAGGTTTCTACGGTCTCCTATAATCCACTGCTTTCAGTGTCGCCATGGAGGGTTAAAGTAAGAGAAGGGTTAACTCTTTAATAAAGAGTAACGAGGTATTCTAGAGCTCATAACAAAGTGCGCAGATCATTATTTATCCCCCATACGTCACACTATTTAACCTTTTTTTTTGTATTGTATTGATTAAATCAAATGAATCAGTCCATATGCATATATGGACTGATGACATACGCCACACAGTGTTTAACCCTTTTTCTATGATTAAATCAAATGAATCAGTCCACATCTGCGCGTCCTTTAGCACGCGAATCCCACGCGCGCGCGGCGGTGCGTAGATCCTGCTGAACCTGGCGCGCAGCATCTTCGAGGAGCAGAACAACCTGCAGTGCCTGGTGACGCGCATCATGACGGAGGCGCGCGACCTGCTCAAGTGCGAGCGCTGCGCCGTCTTCCTGCTCAACACCGACTGCAGCGAGGCGGTGAGTGCCTGCCGGCCGGCGCAAATACGCACTCGTGTACGCCAGGCATGTCGATTGATTGATTGATTGATTGATTGATGTTTTCGTGTTTCCGGGCGCGTCAACTGCTTTGGTCATTAGTCTCGTTCGTGTAGTACATGTTTTTTCTTTACATTCCATAATAAATTTTATTAACATACAACTAAAATACTGGTAACCAAACAATAAAATGTGTCCCTTTTACGTACTGTAATTAAAAATGGATAGGAAAATATCTTGTTTATTAGTCTATAATTAAAAATCGATGTTTCAAACGTTGTTTCATTCGATATATCAATGTTTTGGTAAAATTTGCCATCACTATATAGGCACCCCAACCCTACCCCGCAGCGGCCGCGGTAGCTCAGTAGAAACAGTGTTCTCCTTGCAGCATCGTTAATCGAGGGGGTCCTAGAGTTCGAGTCCCGAGAGGGGTGATTTGTTTGACAATGTAGCAAGGTCGAGTTCAGCCGCCATCTGGAAGAGAAATGTAGTGGCCGGTTTCCCATGTCAAGATTGATTGATTGATTGATTTTTTCGTGATACCCGGGCACGTCAACTGCGTTGGTCATTAGTCCCGTTAGTGTATGTTTTTTTCTCGGGAGATGGCGGTGATCTTCCCCCGCTGGATGGCGAGATCCGACGCCGACTTAACGTCGGCTAGTGGCGTTTTCCCCCTAACCAGGACTCTCCCACTAGCGGGGCACCGCCCCAGCCGGGACAGGCTCTAAGCTCCCGACCGGTCTCCCGGAATATGTGGCGGGCTGGCCTTTTCCCCCTGACCAGGACTCTCCCACGCGGTGTGAGTGTGTAAGGAGAGGATAAGATATGGAAGAGGAACAACAGATCGCGCGCGGTCCGTGGCCCGTTTGTTAGGGCACTGATCTGGCATTCGCCTGGTAATGATCGGAGAAACCACGGACACCTACCGACCGCAGCAGCCGGTTACTAGAATTCTCCTCCAGATAGCAGCTGAATTCGATCTTACTGAAAAGCTAGTGTCGAAAATTCTGCCGCCGTGGGGAGTGGGAACCTAGGACCTCCCGGTTAGAGGCGCTGCAGTGACTTCAGTTGATGCACTGAGCTACCGCCCCCGGTCCAGGCATGTCAAGGCCGCGGGCAAGGTAACAAGCTTCCAAGAGCTTGCGGACACTACGGCCAGAGAAATTGGCTTCAGACTTAAAAGTAAGGGTTTTACACATGCTCCGGAATGGCGGGACGTCACTGAACACGTGACCCATGACAGTTTTTGGAAGAAGCCACTTGAGAGTTATTGTCACAAATTTAGCTATATTATTTCCTATTTTCTCTTTAAGGCATGGAAATGATTTATGAATATGAAATAATACATCAGTCCTATTTCACATTCTAAGTTGAGAGTAAAAGTTAAAGAAATTGAATCAATATTATCTTGATTTTGTAATCTTGTTTACTTAAGAGTGATATAAAATCATTAACTTTCTACGTTTAGGTTCGAAGGTATAACAGACAAATAATCTTTAATAGCGATAGTTAACTTACATAGACTTGTCAATTTATTTCACATTATTGCTAAATAAAATAAATAAATAAATGATTTAATATCACAACACAAAACGAAAACAAGGAAAGAATTCGCCATTCAAACATATTCTGGTTACTACACAAAGATGTTTATATAAGGGAGAATTTGGTAAGAAATTAAACATTGAATAGTGATAAGTTACGAAAAATATAAACATAATATAATTCGCGGTTGTTTAAAAGAAAAAAACTGTCAAGCGTATTTTCGTATGAAGCCACTATTCACCGCCTCGCGTCGCTCTAGCATGTTCCTCTAGCACACTCGCTCAGTGTGCACACTAACACACTCGCACAGTCGCTCTAGCACACTCCTTTCTGGATTTTAAGGGAAATGAGTGCGAAATCGGGGGAAGTTGCCTATGCCCGTAGGAGCGCCAGGCTCTCAAGGAGGGCAAGGAGCTGGTGCGGGCGCGGTTCGACGTGCATGGTGAACACAGAAGCGGATTAACCCCTTTATCGCCTGCAGACACACGAAAATTGCCGACGCGAAGACACTGGCATCGACGTCATATCCGTAGTTTCCGAGTGCGTCATCTGGTTTGGCCATTAGTTCTGGGCATGTATGCGTTAGCATAGTGTATCTCGGGCGGGTATTTTTATGTTAAAAATCTGTATTTCTGCTGTAGATATTTATAATTAAAAATAAATGTTTAACATGATACAGTTGCCTGGATCGTTAATTTATGTTGTTGGGGTGAAAAGTATTATTAGAAGTACTTTCTTTAGAAATGTAGGTTTCATGGCAAAAATAGGTTGTTTAAGTATCGTCAATATAACGAATGATGTAACAATTCATGTTATGCTGTGACAACAGTTCAGTAATTCACAGCCTTTCACCAATGCAGGTGCCGTGAAAACCCTCAAGCGCATAATTTTTAGAAATATTTCAGAATATTCTAAAGAGTTTAGACTAGAAATAGTACCAATGGATTCGACTTTTTCAGAGGAATAGAATGAGTTTATTGTCATCACTGTAGCTACCGTATTTCCGCCCTCGAAATGTGTTTAGAGGCTTGAAACCAAAAACACGTTTTTCGAGAATTTTCTTAAACTGTTGTGGAACTGATTCGAAAACCATTGTCCCCAAAAGTACGAGGCGCATAGAAAATAACATTTGTTTTATATGAAAAGGTTTAATTGTAACACATGGACCTATGCATGTTTATAGAATTGTAACATGCACGATACTTCGGATCGGATTTTCGGATTGTTACATGCCTATTTATTAAACGTCGAGACTACCTTTCGGTTTAGGCCCACTGGCCACCCTAGCTGCCATAAATCGGCCCTTTGAATTATTTTTTCATTACGGAGAAAACAGGTGTAAATATTAAAAATGTCTATTTTTTATTCAAGTTGTAATATATTTTCTAATAGTGCTCGCTTGCGGCAGAACGTACTGTACGCGTTACTGCGTCATTTGTACTTTTTCTCTCTTGACATGAGAAAACAGACTTGACATGAAAGTAATGTCGTCTCATGTAGTATTTTATAAGGTTCATAAAATTACAGTGTCGAGGTGTTTTGATAAAGCAGTTTACATTTTGGATGTTCAAACAGCAAAAATAATGTTTCAGTGCTAGTTAAAGTTTTGGAGGACCGCATAGACTGACGATATTTTCCTTTCTTTTTTCCCAAATGTAATTTTATCAACAATTACAATTGTCATTAATCAATATTCACTTGTACTGCCATTTGAACGACACCACGCATTGCTTTATCAAGAAGAAAATTTAGTTTCGTTTTGGAAAAAATATTATTTCGCCATAAAATTAGCGTCCAATAAAATTCCGAAATTTGGAAAAAGTAAAACCTTTTTCAAAAGGTGCATATTAAATTATGCGTAATTGTTAAAAGCAACCACATAAGAGTACTAACTTGATTAAATTTTTAATATATTGCTAATTTACGAAAGGAAGTCGTAAATGCTGTACAGATGCAAAAATCAAGCTTAGATTTGGGATCCTGCCCATATTTTAAATTATGAGCTAAAAGGCCAGTAGGGAATAAGGTTTTGATCTAAGTGAGAGAATTCCAAAACGGGTCAAAGTGGGGTATTTCATTATGATATAATATGGAAGTAAAAATTTACAATTAAAAAATGGATTGTTTGGGATAATTGTTGTTTTTATATGTGCGGTAATTATTCATCATTAACAATATTAGTTGGATATAATTAGGTAAAATAAATCTGAAAGGTATTATATTCAGAATGTTAATAAGTTCATCAATACAATCGTTCCGTTAAGACTTTAACATGACCCTAGCGCGATATATTAACACCATCTTGCCACTGTTTATTAATCGTTCTCCGGCGACACATCTCGGTGGAAAATATGGTGAAGACTGAAACAATGAATAGAACAATCTTGCAGATCACTATTATTTTTAAGGAGGAATACGTTGTAAAAACATAAAACACAAAAACACAAATTAATTTTAACATCTCAATACAACCTTAATATCAAAACATAAAAATAATTAAATGAAAATTATTTATAACAAACTCATAAATAATAACTAACTAAAAGCCCATACATATCCACATACAAAATACATATCTCACATTCTCATTACAATACATCACGCGTAACATTCACTCACTAAATGGTTAATTATCAGATCCATACGTTTGCATTAAGTTACCATTTTAGACAAAGTTAGTGGCTACATATTTCGAAAGTTCTTCTATACTGTTACGATGAAACTACGTTAATTCTGCTTTCGTAAAGAATTACATTACGCAAAAATAAGTAATTATGGGAGAATTAGCATTCAAACATATGTTAACGTAAATTTTTTTAGTTAAGAAAAATATAATTTCAAAGAATTCAATATATATCACAAATTGTATATTTACTTTATATAGTGTCAGTTATAAATTTTAACGGACGAATAAATTGAATGTTATTTTTAAAACAGTAAAATATATTCCAATATCTACGTCATAACGCACAATAAACCTTCGCATTACTTTATGAAATAAATACTTTGCAGAACTATATGTTTTAACTCCCGGAGAAACCCGGGCGGCTGGCGCCCGAGCGGAAGCCCCTCTGCCGGCGCGAGGTGAGGTGCGCGCCCCGCCACATTCCACTCCACACCCTCAACCTCACCTCCCCCCACCGCGTCCCAGCACACCCACTTCCCACCTCACACCACCACAACACACCACACTACACCGCAACATTCCTCACCCACCCCCCCCCCCACACCCCAACATACCACACCTCCCCCATCGCGTCCCAGCACACCCACACTTCACTACATCGCACCACACCCCACCACCCACCACACCACACCACACCCCAACGTTCCACACCACACATCTCACCACACCCGACCACACCCATCACACCACACCACACCCGACCGCACCCGCCACACCACACCACACCCAACCACACCCACCACACCCACCACACCACACCACGCCACACCACACAACACACCCACACCCACACTTGATAACACTACACACCACTTTGACAACCCCCCATCCCCACCCCAACGCCTGATTACGCTTCACCTCAACACATCTCGCTACACCCCATCACACCCATATCTCGCCACATCTCATCAAACCCCCAGACTCCACTTCACCCCACCCTCGCCTCACCGCCCCCACTTCTCCCAACACCTCACTACGTCCCACGGTGCACCTTCCCCCCTTACCGCAACCACTTCTCAGCATCGCATTCCATCACGTCTCACTTCACCTCATGCCATCACACTCCACCAACTACCACCACACCTCTCTACATTCCACTTCAGAGCATCCTAACCTATCGCACCTCACTGCACTTCACCACAACCCACTGCTCTCGAGCCCACTGAAATGTGTCTAACTAATCCATCTTACTTGCCTGCCCAGCAAGCTCTGTGCTCTCCACATACGCTTAATATCTGGATCCTTTTTCGTACTTACAACGCTCACTGGCGCTTGCTACATTTTAACGATTTATTTAAAAACCAACTTACCTAACTTGCCCTACATTCTGACCTATACGTTTTCCATACTGCCGCATTACCCCTGTACGAGACAATATCGCTGTATTTGGTGCTCAAACCTCTCAAGTTACGATAAGCGCGGACGTATTCTTCTAAACTTTCTCATTACATTCTACGTCTGTAATGAAAACATTACCGTAGGCCCGCAATGAAAATTTTAGAATAAATGAGTTACAAAACACAAAAATTTGCGTTATAAAATACACAAGAATAAAGATACGAGATTGCAAAATGATTTCACACAGAATTCAATTTATATTTGATGAAAAGGAAATGAGTAAGCAATATTTCGTACATTCCTGTGATCAAGATTTATTGATTTCTATTATTCTATAAAATTAACTCAATATTCATCAAATTTATAATAAAGTAAAAATATTAGTTATTAATGCAATATAGGAATGTTTGTATTCGATTGTCAAGACTAAATTTTTTTGAAAACTGATATTTTGCTTGAAGTATACGCAATAAATTTATAATTAACTGCAGTGTATGATATAATTGACTCCAAAGAATGTTTATAACATGTCAATAATATCAAGCTACTAAATAGCTGTTTCATTTTCCTAATAGATATGTAACAACGATTACGAGTATAACAATCACAAGTTAATGTTATCATTCCAACTACAGTAACAGTATTATTCGCCGATCTGATGGTCGAGATCGCTAAGGCGATCTCGGACCGAAGGATCGCGGGTTCGAGTTCCGCCACGGGCTTGATTGAATTTGTGTTCGTCTTATCATCACCATATCGTTTCATCTTAACTCTTACCATAACGTTAACTCCAAGAGTGGTCGGTAATGACCTAGATGTTGATGCGACCATAAATAACAAAAATAAAGTATTATTCGAAACATTTCCACCAAAAATAGTATTGGTAAAGCATTTCAATACGTGCTTCACAATATGCGACCCTTATCGAATTCCAAAGCGTGCTTTCTAATGCATCAACATTTTTACACGGACTCCATATGCAACAACACTCCGAATATGGAATTCCATTTGCGGAGCGACAGCGCGGCGATGTGCAGCACAAGGGGAGCGCCGTAAAAGCGTCGCGAGGACGTTTGCCATATTGCGAGCGCTTCTTCCGCGGCCTGCGCCCTGGGCCAATGGGGCGCCGAGATGTTTACGACGCGCGCTCTGGAAATGCCTTTACGGCGCACGCGGGCGCCGCGCCGCGGATGGGAGGGCGACTGGCGGGACGTGGGAAAGAGCAAAGGATGAAGGGAGTAGGGCGAAGAGAGTGGGGTGAGAAGCGTTGGGTGAAGAGAGTTGGGAAGAGATTTCGGAAAGAGAATTGTATGAACGGAATTGATGAAAGTTCTTGTATGAAGGAAGTAGGGTGAATGGAAAGAGCGAGTAATATAGTGTTAACGCAATTGGGTGAAGTTTGAAGGGTAAAGAGGATAGGGAGAAGTTCGGTGAAGAAATGGACGAGAGGCGACAAGGAAGGTTGGGGTTTCCGGGGCCCCCAAAAACCGTAGATTGGCGGCACGGTAGGTGGTAGGCGGGGGTGGATAAATGGGAGAGCGTTCGTCGGGTAGGTGGGCACACGGATGCGGCAAAAGCGATGAAGTTGGTCGTGTTTGGCGGGGGAGGGGGCGTGCGGGGGAGGGGGCGGCGGGCGGTGGGGCGGCGGGCGGCGGGGTGGCGCGGGCGGCGGGGCGGCGGGGTGGCGGGTGGCTGGGCGGCGGGGCAGCGGGGCGGCGGGCGGCGCGGGTGGCGGGGTGGCTGGGCGGTGGGGCGGCGGAGCGACGGGTACAGAGCGAACGTGCGTGGGAGAGGCGGGCGGCGGCGCCAATGCCCGTTTCCGGACCCCTGGCGCCGCTACGCCCGGCCGTGCGCCCGTGCGCCGCAAATAATTCAGAGCGACGTACTTTATGCCCCCATCTCCGCTCGCCGTGCCCCGCCCCCCTCACCCGCCCACCAGCCGACCCCTGCGCCTTCCCGCGTGTCTTCGCCTTGGCCCCTTCCCTGCACGCCCGCTCTCGCTTCGGAAAACGAGTTGGCGCTTGAAAATTTGAGAAACAAAAACAGAGGACTTATTTTAAATATTTATCGCAATTTCCATTTTACTTCAATAAAAAAATATTCGGTTCAATGTTACATTTCAGTGTAAAACTTTGAATAATAAGTTTGGAAGAATCCATCTTCAGCCGGAACCTTCTTTATGCATTAGGACATAATTCATATTGTGACGAATTCCTTTCCCTGCCCTGTTTTCCTATTTTTGCTGTTTCGGCGATATGAATTAAGATAGGCTCTTGATATATCATCAGTTACATTCGTTTCCTTTCGATTTTTTTAAAATTTTGTCCGCTTTCCTTTTTTGTCCTTTCGAAATCAGTAAATAGTTTTTCTTGCGTATTCTGAATTTCTAGACCTTTTCTCTCTCTCGTGCTATGTCATTTCCATTTTACTCTTTAAATGCAACATTTTTAGACTTTCTACAACAATTTCCAATTTCTCTTTTCTTTTCCACTCCTTCGCTGATAAACTTCACGTCTTCATTGCTTACAAAAAGCTTTCCTCGCCTCTTGTCGCTTCACAAGCTGTTTTCTATGCGCTTGCTTCAAGGGTATCTTGCATAATGCATATCCACGTACACCTTACCGCCTCTCATCTCCTTACTCACATCTCATTACGAAGTAATCATGTGCGAAGTTTCCTTATTCATATCCTCCTTCAGTATGGAGATTCCCTTTTGAACTTTCTCAGCACAAATTCTTTAATCCTTATTTGCCCTGCTTCAACGCTTTTCCCTTTATTCAGTTTTTGTACTACCTACTTCATCATTTATTCCTACATCCCCTTGGACTTGAATCAGTCTGAAAACCAAGCTACCTTTCATCCTCCTTTCTTTCTTTTGTTACCTTCGACCTTTTCCTTCCTGTGAAAGCAACCTTCCTCCTCCTGTATCGTATATCCCAGATGCGGCATCCAGCACCCTCGGGTGTACCGGTCGCCATGACTGTGCACCGCCGGCACGCCTCTTCCGGGGTTGGAGGGAGAGCGGTGTGACTAGAGGCAATAAGCAAATCGAGGAAGGAAGGGAAAATGGGAAGGGGAAGAGCGATGAACGAACAATAGAGGGAGGAAAATGGAGGGCCAAGGGGAGAGGCGGATGGCGGAAGATGGACCGATAGCGGGGGTCAGTGGGCGGGTCCTGGAAGGGACGTTGAAGACGGGTGGGCGGGCGATTGGGAAGTTAGACGTTTAGGTGAGCGGAGAGACAGGAGGGCGGGCGATTGGGATGTTAGACATTTAGATGAGCAGAGAGACTGGTGGGCGGGCAGTTGTGCGGACAGACGAACGGGCGGTTGGTCGGGCAGAAAGGCGGGTGGCTGGGTGGTTCGGAGGATTGTTATTAAGGTGGGCAAGCAGCTAAGTTACCCACTCAGGAGGGTGACTTGACGGGCGGGCGGTGGGCGGCTGTAGGCAAGCATGGGCGGGTGGATTGGAGGGTGGGCGTGACCTCCAAACACGCCGGGCGGTTGGGCTGGCGGGCGGTTGGGCTGGCGGGCGGTTGGGCTGGCGGGCGGTTGGGCTGGCGGGCGGTTGGGCTGGCGGGCGGTTAGGCTGACGGGCGGTTGGGCTGGCGGGCGTTTGGGCGGGAGGTCAGGGGTGGGCGAGTGGGTGGCGGGCGTGTGTACCTTCCGCTGCTGCGCCGCCTGCGCCCCTGCGACTCTGCGCACCTGGCGCTAACGCAGCCGCCGCCTGTTGCAGAGCAACAACGTGGACGTGGACGACATCTTCCAGCAGGGCGCGCACACGGTGAGCCCCCGCGGTGCTTCCGCGCTGCGCACCCCGCCCCGCCCCCTCCCCACCCGCCCAACCCCTTTCCCTCTCCGCCCACCCCTCGACGCTGCCGCAGCACAGTGGGCCGAAAGGACGCCAAAACGCGCAAAACATGTTTTCTGTTATTTCAAAACAAATGCTGTAATTAATGAAAAGTTTCCATGTGTTTTGTAATTCCGCTTCATTGTTTATTTTCAGTATTTATTCTTCAATTCCATATTTATAGTTACGGGGGGTTAAGCTGTGTGTAATATTCACCCAATTGTAATATGATTGTTTGTACTATTTTACTGATACATCGACTTAAGGCAACCAAAGGAGAATGAAAAGCCAGTCCCAACGGTCAGCGTACGTTGAGGATTGTAACATTCCGCTGTCCGTTAAGAATAATCAAGACAAATGAGTTGTAGTTAAAGGTGGCGATAAGTAATCTTTACAAAGTAGAGGATTTTCTTATTTTCATTATTAGTTTTATTCAATTAAAGTAAAATCAGGAAAAATATTGAACTAATCACGGTCGATATCGTAAATAATGAATATGGTGAATGCAAATCTCGGCTTTCGCTTCGCTTTACCTATTTTAAGCGAGCTACTTGCATTACATTGAACTAATGAACTTAATAAGTATAACGTCATTAAGTCGATAAAAATAATTACTACTTGGACACGGTTGAGGTTTGCAAACATTGGCCATGAATTATTTAATACTTTCCGTAATACCGCCCCTCTTTTAAAAAAATAGAAACGCTACAAAAGCACATACTTTCTCGCATTATTTCTAACCGCTCCGCTATATTATACTACAACATAATATAAAGTGTTTTCATACAGCAAATATTTTTTCCATCCCGAAATTCGAACTCAGATCCGCAAAATTAACTTACTCATAGCCGTTACTC
Organism: Teleogryllus oceanicus; assembly: GCA_964035755.1. NCBI lineage: Eukaryota > Metazoa > Arthropoda > Insecta > Orthoptera > Gryllidae > Teleogryllus > Teleogryllus oceanicus. The sequence goes on from CAXIVR010000011.1 coordinate 63,552,018, forward strand.
ATACCACTACGCTACAGAAACGCCGCGTGGGTCGAACTCGGGCACACGCATAAACACGTAAATGTAATCTTGCATGAATTAGACCTTCAAAAATCAAAATATTTGTTTGAAACTTCCAAATCCTCGAGTTCGTTCAGATTGATCGGGGAATATCAATGTTGGAGAAAATCGGCAGAACGGTTTGGACGCCAGCATTGACCACAGACAGCCACAGACCACAGTTTTGCCATCAATCGATTTTTAGTTATCAAGAACCCACAAAAGATGGATTTTTGCTACACCACCTGTTAGGAGATTTCCCCCTTATATTTATCAACAGAATTTATCCACATTTTCGTTGCCAGGGCTGGGCAATAAGAGTTTTTCTGCCGACAATTCTCCATTTTCCGGCACACGATTACATAACTTTCTCCCTTTGCGAAGTTTCTTCGTAAGAGTAACGAAGTAAAAACGTAAGAATAATAAGCATCATTAATGGGATTAGGAGTACTCATACGCTATCCGTAGGTGCAGCTCATTTGTTTTCATTTTTCTTAACGGACGGCGACTGTTAAAATCCATAACCGGCCGTTAAGAGTGACAGCTCGATGTCACGGGAATAAGCGTTTCGTTGTCCGCGCTGGTTGTGCTTCGGCCCAGTGTGCGGCGCGACGTGCTGGCTGCCGGCTGCCCCTATGCGTTGCGCTCGTAACTCCCCTAGTGACAGTCCCCTTATGCCCTTTTTGCCGACGCAATGCGGGCGCGATCGTTGGGGTCACACAGGCGGCTCTCAACATGGAGCCCCATCTCTCTGAATCAGGGGGCAGTAGAACACGACGGCCAGGTCGAATGCAAGGCTCGCCGCCTCAACACCACAGAGCACTTAGTTTACGAAAACCAACGCCTTCCTCCTGTGGATGTCGCCCAAACATCAACGCTAGTACGCTTCAGCTTATTTGCAGAACTAGTAATAAATCTAATCTAATCTAGTACTCTCAGTAATACGATTAAAAGCATTAGTTTTAGGGTGTTTCATAGAAAGACTACATTGACAATTATATAATTTTTAAACATGGTCAATACAGCCTACATACACAATACAATGCTTCAAACGGTTCGATAAGATGGTACGTTGGCAGTTTCCTATACTCTTTTAGTACTGATGCAGTCTCCTGATGATGTTTATTCATTATGGTCTACGATTACAACGCGGGGGACCTTACGTTAATTAAATTGTAAATTCGTTACCTTTTTACAAGAAATTCACGTTGTTATGAAATTTTAATATCTGATTTCCGAAGAGTTACTTTCATTAATGCTTTTATATTAATTCGTTAAAGCGAACATTATTTAAGAAATGGCAATTAGTGGCTAAACCATCAGGAAGTGTTATTGTGCCATCTCGAAAATCGGTTTAACAAATAAGTTTATCGAAACACATTTCTTATTTCTACTTACATTCTCTTCTTACATGGTACGGCTTAATACATTCCTTCATGCTGAACCTACTGAACACACTTCATCTCCAAATTTATATTTTTTACATTGTCTGTTTTCAATTAACGTTCAAGAGAGTATTATGAGGTATATACTATTTTTCAATAAAATAGATATCTATTATTTCTCTAAAAATGATATTGAAATATGATATGATCACATAAAATAGTATTGAAATATATTATCATATAGCTAGCTTTCCTTTTGCTTACGCATGTTTTACTTGCGTTTTATTTACACCTTATTACTACTCTGTGTAATAGAAGTAGTTGCATGATCCTTGTTTTATGTTTTTCTTTGGCAAAGGATATTTATTGGCACAAATCGCATTCTGCGCATTTTGAAACGGCCAAAGTCCGATGTGTCGACAATGGGGTATATTAAAAACTAATTTTATTCAGTAACTAGCTCGAATATTTCATTGTATTATATTTGATGGGATTACATGAATCAGTGAAGGATAAAAACTAATGAATAAATACTAATCAAAATAAAAGTTCTCAGATTTCTTTCAATATCAGGAATTCATGACGAACTTTTTCGAGTTTCTATTACTTAGGGCTTTCATTTGAGTTCTCTTAATTAATAATTTCCAGTTGTACACAATCTATTGAGAAATCTGTTAGCGACTGATCGGCATATGCATAGTATTAATATTTGCTCTTTAAAGGAATTTGAAATTCGTATCGACACAAAACGTTTTGATATTCAATTATTGAAGGAAAACGAGTTTACTTGGCTGTGAACGCTCCATTTACTATCCAAATGTATTTCGCATTTCATTCTGACACATTGAAAGTGAAATATTGCAACCGGCTGTAGATAAATGAATATGCAAAAGTATAAGGGTGTAATGCACTTTTGACAATAAAAGAAGGGGCAGTTGAGGAAGAGAGATTGTGTAAATTTAAAAATAATGACCCGCATAAAACACATCAGTGATGTTTATTGACATTATATTATAATGATATATTTATATTAAAACTATCTACTATAAGATGAAATATTTAAATAAATTATTGACACTGATATATTTGAAAACCAGAGTGTTATTTCTTGACACTTTTTGTTATGATGATTTGTTAATGATCGTGCACTTTTGTCTTAAGGAGTATTACTGAATGTCGAACACTGTTTCTTTAAACATTTTTTAGTTTAAAAATATTCATAAGTGTACCACAATTTAATTGTTATGTTTTGTGTGTAATCATTAAATTGGAGAAGAAGTAAATTACTTTTTTTTTTTTTGTGTATTGAAATGTTGATGTAATTTATGTTTCTATCTCTTTCTTCAATTCAAACTTTCTTTCCACTTATATATTGTATATACTTTTCTATTATTATTATTAAATACCTACTGTAGATGTTACACTAAAAGTTTCTAATCTTTTATCTAAACTCAAATAACCCCATTTCTATATCAGAGAAAATTGTACGCATTTCCTTGATAGCACTCGTACAATTAGTAAAGAATATGAATGCGGATAAAAATCAAAGTACATAAATAAATCAAGATGCAAAACGCTGAACTTTCCGACACAAGTAACCGCGAATATAAACCAAAACATCTGCACATTCTTTCTATTTACAGCAACATTGTAACAACATTGTAAGTTACGAGATCCAAACCCTCTATTTTTACACTCCAACAATGTCTGCTTTCTCTTTTGGGGTGCCTCGTGGCTTAGAAGGGTGCGTATATTCAGTCCGCTTACGATGTTACTGTGTTTCTGAACCGTGTGTACCTCAGTTTACGGCTAGGATCCTTCAAACTTCCATGGGAGAGAGCAGACGTGGAGATCAAGAGCATTCAGGGGAAGTAGACAGCATTAAATGCCCGGCGGAGTTGGCGGCGGAGTCTAAGTTAACAGCGAGGCCGAGGGATCTCAAGAGAGAACATGGCGACGTCATACCGTTTCCATTACGGTTTGGAAATTACTTAAAATTTTGGTAACTTTTTGTATTTAATGGCGGTTGTATTATTTTTTGCTTGGACTTGTAAATGTGAACGCTTCCCTAACATGCTTGCAAAAATGATTGCGCATATTTTACGGGTTTGGTGGGATAAATATGCATAAGGTATAATGATAAACAAAATGTCATTTCGGTAGTGTTTTTGGAACACAAAATATACAGAACAGACCACTAATTAAATTAGAATTGAAAAGTTTCACTTGTTTCATTTTCACTTTGATAAAGTTGAAGCGTTTCTAGTAACTCAAATTTTTGCATGCCAAATTCACTGAATGACTTTTGCGTTTTGTTCACACACACACACACACACAAACACAATTCATCTATGATGTAGGAATTAAAATATGGATCTGCTCGAAACGTGTTTTGTTGAAGATAGCCTTTTAACTTTATTACATTATTACAGATAAGATAACATTTTAACGTTCTTTGATATTGCAGATAACATCTTAATCTGAGAAAAATGAATTCTCTATGAAGTTTCTATGTAGTTACGTCATTTTATAAGTAAATATATCATTTTGATAGCTAGATATAATACTAAAATTACCATATATTTCAAAACTGACGATAAAGTATAATCTAAGATTTAAATTTTGTGATTGATAATATAAGGTTTATAAACATGAACCCTCTCTAAAGAATATAATACTGAAGGAGATTGTACTTAATACTCATACTACTTACGCAAAATTCAACAACTTAAAAAACATATTGATATTTGGTGATATTCATATGAGTAATATTATCAACTGAGAACGCACAGTTCTCATAATGAGAAGATAAAATTGAATTTTTTCTTTGAAGAACACATTTTACACTTGCAATGTTCTTAAATGTTTTGTTCCGCGTAATATTTAATGCCGCGGTTATGTACTATCACGAAAGTATATTTAAACACTCTAGTAGTATCGTTACTTGATTGATTTGATTGAACGTTTACTAGGATGATTGATTTTGACAAATGAAGGCAGAAAATTTAAAAACAATATATGTATTTGTTTATTGCACAAATATAATAGATTTTGGCTAAAATATTACAAATAAATGTTGAATCTAATTGTTCCATTAGATCTTTCTTTAAGCTATTAGTATAGAACGTACACTACAATTTGATTACTTATTTTGAGAACATCAGATGGTTCACAATGAACATTCAGAAGTACGATCAAGTGACACATGGAAGTGTTGCACGTCATTTTGTCATCATAGTCTTCTGCGTTAGGTTATTGTGCTGAATTTGTTTCCACGTAGGACATTCAATTATATTTTACATAAAAACAATTATTTACATTTTCTAAAACAATATCTCCCCATGTACATAACGGCGTTTTCCAATTGCTGTTTCCTTACATACGTTTTCACGTAGTTACGATAAAATGTGAAAGAAAGCCAGTCTTAAACATTGTGCTTGATCCGTATTCAAATATTCAGCTATATCTTTTCGAACATTTTGAGATGCCGCTGACAAGTACTGAGCAACGTGTCATTAAAGTGCCTCCAGGTATTCCTGGCAGACGTTTCTAGAGACAATATGTATTACCAAGTAGTTACGAAAGAGCATAAGGTTCGTGGTCATATAGGATATCCAATTGTACCTTCTCGTAGGTCTGAGTTACCGCTGACACGTGCGAAGTTACGATCTATGAAAGTGTCCCGATGCGTTCCTAACGATCGATTTTCGAGACAAGTCCCAAAGTCTATTTCAACGCAGTAATAAAAAGAGCACGGGGAAAGCCGAGCGAGACGACAAGGGATGTGAAATAGTGTAAGAAGGCGTGACATGAGAGATCATTCGAGGTGACGCGGGTGGCGGGAACAGATGTGACGAGGCGCCAGGTGGCATGAAATGGCGCGAGGAAGCCCGAGGTGAGGGCGCGAGGAGGGGGGGCGGCGGGGGCGCGAGGGGGCGGGGACGCGAGGGATGCGAGGGGGCGAGAGGTGACGCAAGGGGACGCAAGGGGACGGGGGCGAAGTGGCGCGTGGTAGCACGGGGAGGGGTCGTGAGGGGGGGAGACGAGTCCTGAAGGGACGTGAGAAAGCGTGGACGAGGAGACACAAGATCCTTCGAAGAGATGGGGGGGGGAGGCGGGGTGCCGCGGCGGGAGGCGACGCGCGGGCTGGGGCCGTTCCAAAGCGCGCGGGCGGCGGTGTGTGCGGCGGCGGCCGCCGCGGGGGCCGGGCGCCCCGCCTCCACCCTCACCTCCGCCTCCGCCTCCTCCTCCGCCGCGGAGGAGCTGAGAGCGGGGGCGGCGGCGCAGGGCATCCACTTCAGCACGCTGTTCGAGCGCGCGGCCCCGGGCCCCCCCGCCGGCCGCCGGCCACCCTCCGGTGGGGTTGCGCTGCACCTCTCTCTCCCTCTCTCTCTTTCCCACTCTCTCCCCCTCTCTATCCCTCTCCATCTCCCTCTCTCTCCCTCTCGCACTCCCTCTCGCTCTACCTCTCGCTCTCCCTCTCTCTCCCTCTCCCTCCTTCTCTCCTTCTTTCCTCCTCTCCCTCTCGCTCTCCCTCTCGCTCTCCTCTCCTCTCCCTCTCGTTCTCCCTCTCGCTCTCCCTCTCGCTCTCCCTCCTTCTCTCCCTTTTCTCTTCCTCCCTCTCTCTCTTCTCTCTCCCTTTCTCTCTTCCTCTCGCTCTCCCTCTCGCTCCATCTCTTTCTTTTTCTTTCGCTATTTTTCCCTTCCTCTTGTGTTCTCTTCCTCTCTTCTTTTCCTCTCTTTTTCTCTTCATCTTCTTTTCTCTCCCTCTCTTTTCCTTTTCATCTCTTTTTGTATTCATCTCTTTTTCCCTATCTCCGTTCTTTCTTTGTTTCTCTTTCTATTTCTGTCAGCAGGTATACTTGTTACGAAGTGAAGAAATCCCGAGCAGACACACTGATTCAACTGATTTCAAATAAGTCCCAATCCATTTCAAATAAGTCCCAAAGAATTAAAGCTCCCTAGGAATCAGGTGATTCCGTTGATTAAAGTCCCAATGAGTTGGAGCTTTTTAAGGAATCGCGGTGATACTATTGTTTGAAATCCAAAGACGATAGATTGTCCCAAGGAGGAGGAGTAAGGGCGATTCCATTGATTAAAGTGCCAAGATGTTTGATTATCTCAACGTTTGATTATCATAAGTCAGGATGATTCGTTGAAGTTCCACTGTGTTCCAAGAATCGCACTATGTCAAAAAGATTGAATGATGCCGTAAGGGATGATAAAAAAACACTCTGACCCGCGTTCCTTCTTTTATAATGAAAATTCTGTTTGTGAGTAGATAAATGGCAACAATGCAGTAGAGAATTGGGTTTTCTTATACTTTCTTTTAGATTGTATTAGATTTCTTTAGATTCTTTTAGATTAGATCTAAATGCCAGTAATCAAAATTGCAAAGTCCGTCTGGGTTGGTGACCTGCACCCCGATCCCAGCTTTGATCCATTGAGGAGGTATCTTCTTCGACAACATCTCGGGGAGAATATCAGCCGTGTCCGGGTGCTTCTTCGCAATTGAAAAGATTTGCTGCCTCGTCGCAGAATGTATAAGTTTCAAAATAATAAACGGAGGTGGAGATGATACCTATTGGAGAAAATTCGAAACACCTTTATTCCTCAGAATGACTATCACAGAATTTCAACTACAATGAGACGTCCGGGAGAAGTATTATTAGCGTACTTTTAAATTGTTAAGTAAATGATTACATACCACTGAATGTCATAGTTCATCGAATTACGTAAGTCAATGTGCGAATGGTCCAATAAATCTTATCAGCCGGTAACTGTATCAGTTACTCTGAAAAGAATTAAAAGTATTATGTTTTTTCTTGTTGAATATTTTTTATTCGATCATTTTGATTGTGTTTTTGAAGTTTTTATAGAAACATTGTCAATTGTGATAAAAGATCTTAAATGTTCACTTCATGTAACAGTCATTTCGAGAGAACTAATACCCCCACCGGGAAGCCGTAGATTAAACTCTTTGTCTGACCACCCATAAATTACATTAGAAAGTAAGTACAGCCATCAAGAACAATCCCAGTGGTATTCATGTTTTAAGTTGGGAAGAACTTGCGTGTATTACGAAATAAATGACGTCATTGTTTATTGATCATGAAAATGCATAGACCTTCATTCTGGCGGTGTATGCGGGAGCTCTATTATGCTCCTGTCTATACACGAGGGGTTTATGAGAGAGTATTGCTGTCAATAACCGTAGTACTAGCCATTAATCTCAACGATCCAAAAGTTTTCCCCCTTTCACAAGCACTCTACCGCTGACAATTGAATACGAAAATGAGCTTTCGTTCTCTCCGGGATTACTACAGATTCTCATGGATCGTCCGGTTTATAGAAAGTTTAAAATACTCGTCGATTTTAATCTCTTTCGAGTGTTGTGTGTTGATGATAAATAGCTGGTTTTCATCCTGTACAGCCCACAGATGGACATGAAAGTTGAACAGGAGGCGCCGATGCCAAAAGAGTTAAAATAATAGATTTGTAAATATTTTATTTATAAAGTGGTGGTGTATGTGCGATTCTTTGTTTTTATTATGGATGTACAATTTCTGAATTTCTGAAACAATGGAACTGCACTCGTCTTATATCTTCTTCCTTGCTCTTAGAGCTACTGATTCTCTCCTCATTTGTTTCACTTTTTAACTATCAGTCTTATATGAATTGAGTTCAACGATACTGTATTTACACTTGTTCACATTTGAAAATACATTTCGAGATATTTTATCTCATTATTTATTTTGTGTTACACATTTTGGAGGAATATATCGTACTAAACGATAAACGTATAGTTTCTTGTATCTTTTCGGTGGTCGAGATTATTAAAATTTGAGTTTTATTGATTCTAAATTGGCCAATAATCTTCATTATTTTATTCCTTGAAATATAGAAAACCTCTTTTTTCTTACAAATAATCGTGCCTTATCTTTCACTTCTGAACATTTTACGTGACTTTGTACGTGATTATCTTAGGTACCTAACATGTTACGCCGAAAAGACATCACATTATGTAGCTCGTGAAGGGTGAAATCAGAAGGAATAACATGGGTTCGATCAGTCTTTAAATTGCTGTTTTCTGGAGACACTTCTTTGATTCTTGAACTCGTTTGCGTTCGTCCGATGGAAATCATCTTTGTCGTCTTCAAATTATGAAGAGAACCGAATTTCGAAGGCATTATTGTCATCATCAATCTAGCTATATGTGATGAAGGTCGGGTGACAGTACACTAATCTACGTTTACAAAGATCATTATTATATCATACTTGAAAAATGTCAACAATACCTCATCAACATTCCCATAACTTTGTACGTGAAAAATATTTGCAGAGATTATTACAGTTCTATTCAGATAATTTTCTTTGGATGACATCGCCACAATCAGCAAGTGCAGATGTGCAGCATACACGTATGCTTGTAACCACATTCTTATTGTGCGAAGTCCATTTAACTTCAAATTGAATTGGAGAGGATTTCTTCATGGATAAGCTTCAATTATCTGTCTCTCTACTTTAATGTATCATTCAGTGATCATCTCTATGCGTGATCCAGTCAGAAAGGTAAAAGAATACGCCTTTCATCGTTAGGATATCAAACTGTTTCCTCTCTAATTGTAACTTTCGTACGAAAATGACTAGATGGGAATTTTTTGAGAAGTACTCAGTAATTCTTCCATTCCATTTCATGTTTATCTTCTTACTCTTTACTCATTTCCCCTCCTGTTGTCAATTATCTTTAACGTTTGACAGTAATGGTATAATGAAATATACGGCGGCAGGATTTTCGACACTAGTCAGGTAGCTAGATTGAGTTCCGTCGCTGTCTGGAGGAGAATTCCAGTGGCCGGCTGCTCTGAATAGTACTTTTTCGTGGTTTCTCCTATCAATAACAAGCGAATGCTGGAGCAGTACTCTAACAAACGGGCCACTGACCGCACGCAATCTTTCCTTTCCATTCCTTGTCCTATCCTCACCCTTTACTCACACTTACACTTCCATGCACTGTACTACCACACATACCAGGAGAGCGGTTGGGAACTTAGAGCTTGCCCCGCCTGGAGCGGTGAGGGATACCTATGTGGAGGAAAAGTCCGCTAGCCGTCGTTAGGTCGGGGCCAGATCTCGCCATCCACTGGGGCAAGATCACCGCCACCTCTCGAGCTAAAACAACATGCAATAGTACACATAGAAGAGTAATGACCTTATCAGATGACGCGCCCGGAATCACTAGTAACCAATCACCAATCATCCTCTTTTACTTTGTTCGTTTTAGTATATTTATAAGATTTACGGAAACATTGTACTATTTGAAAATTGACAGTGTGTAGGTAACAATTTTTCTATGTCACTAAAAAATATAATTTTATTTTTTCTGATGACTTCCTCACTGACAGTAATTTTTTCAAGGGCTGTTTCCAATGCGTTGCTCCTCTCCAGATCCTGAACATCGGGGACGTGAGCGCGTGGATGAAGACGGACCTGCGACAGGAGGAGGACGGTTTTATGGCGCGAAGCATCCTCTGCATGCCCATCGTCAACGGGCAGAAGACGGTCATCGGCGTCGCGCAGCTCATCAACAAGGTACACGCCGCCTCAGCCTCTCGCTGTCGGCCTCTGCCATAGCAACTTCTTTACAGAGAATCCGTAAGGTAGTGCTTGCGATAAACAAACAAGTGAAAATGTCTAGTTTTTTGCTATTTCTATACAGACAGTAAACCGAATTAGTTCTACGAACTTCCTGCCGATTCACAAGTTAAAAATTTATTTTTGATGTTTTATATAGATACTAATTTCAGTTTTAAATATGAAACTAGCAACAATATCAGAACAATAATATTGATGCATTTCTCATTCCACAACACTTTGTTATATTTTCTATAGTATGCTATTTAATACGTATAACAAATATTGTAAATGTCTTCTAGGACCAGGACCTCGAGTTGGTCAACTTCTTTGCTCAATTTTCCTTGACATATGTAGCAAATGATGAAGCAGTAACATGCGTAACTTCTGCACAATGATTGTGACATTTTTTCTTCTCTAAAACAGCGCACACGATATTTTTAGTTAAATAAATAATAAGGAAACGCCCAAAAACGAAATCCAATATTTAATATTATCACAAAAAGTAAATTTAAACATTAATATTTCGTTCGTGATCAATGACCATCTATGATTTAAATTACTCCCCAAACAGTTTTATTTGTAAAAAGATTGATATATTTCCATTATTTTTAGTTTATCCACATTTCCTTATATTTCTTATGTATCAGAGATGGTATTTCGAACTGTGAGCAAATTCGTGTTAAATTCGAGAAGCAGAGGCATATGTTGTTTCTTAAATTTCAGTAATTTCATACATTCGTCTCCATATATGAGTACCTTATCTCTCAACTATTAGAAACCTTTATAGTATATTGCTAGTTATTTATTTAACGCGATGCACTAAATGCTTTAATAATTCATCAAAAACTTTTCGATTGTAAATAAAAATGTTCAGTATTGTTGTTTTTCGACAATTGCTAAATAACGTTCCTCCCGTAATAGGCCTGTAGCTTCTATTCGTTAAATCATGAATATATTTCAAAACCTGACATACTTTTTGCCGAGTAATTTACGCGCTGTTACCAGAAAGTGTAAGTACTGTTTCACATTTAGGGTGCAGTAAATTTTTCTTTTTTATTTAGTATGTATTTACTGCAAATATACACAGATGGAAGACCTTTAAACTAGTAAAAAAAAATTCAACTCATATTCAAAGGTGTATATTTTTATTTGTTTAAAACCATGTAGTATGTAGGAATATGAATGTATACTTATATCGACAGTTGAGAAAACATAGTTTATGATTGTGATGTAAATAGGTCGCAACCCTGAAACACGAGGAATATTATTACATTTCTGTGATTAATTGGGTAATTTTATAACTGGATTGTTACGGGAAGGATCTATATTATCCTGGGAGATGATTGAAAATTTTAACGAGGGAAAGCGCTTACGGAGTCTCATCATTAAATTGTGAATCCTTCATTAAAAGGGATTGTGTTAACGTCTCATCAGAGAAGAGAATATTTAATTATTTAGAAAATATTTACACATATATCACGTACTAGGTAGTAATGAAATAAGAAACAATAAAACCTATCATTAGGAATAAAGAAGAAAAGTTGGTAGCAACTAGAACTACTTATCTTGATAGCCTTCAAAACTAGTGAGGCTACAACATCACTTACTTTTTCGCATTATTTGTAACGGCTACATAACATAATACTACGTAAACATGCATTTGTGTAATTTTGAAAAATTAAAATATTACATCAAAATATCGTATATGCCATGTCATTAAGAGTATCTAGCTCTATTCATTTAAAAAGATGAAAGAAAAAGATTGGAGCCGTTTTTGAAAAAAATCTTATTTTACTTTCTCGCCCTAAGAAGAGAAAGTATTGTAATCGTGCGCCGGAAAATGGCGACTTTGCTATACAAAAACTCTTATTCCCGCGTCCTGGTAACGAAAAAGGGGATAAATCTTGTTCATATATATAGTAAATTGCTTCTTCTAACACGTGTATTCAGAATCCACGTTTTATGGGTCCTAAAGCTGATAAAAGCGATTGACGGCAAAACGTCTATCCGTCCGTCTGCGGTCAACACTAGCCCCGAATGCGTTCAGCTGATTTTCTCCAAAATTGATATCCCCGAATCGATATAAATGAACTTGATTGATTGATTCTTTCGTGTTTCCGGGCGCATCAACTGGTTTGATCATTAGTACAGTTTGTGTAGTGCATGTTTTCTTTCTAGGGAGATGGCGGTAATCTTCCCCCGCTGGATGGCGAGATCCGGCGCCGACCTACCGTCGGCTAGTGGGGTTTTTGCCCCTAACCAGAACTCTCCCACCAGCGGGGCACCGCCCCAGCCGGGACAAGCTCTAAGTTCACGACCGATCGCCCGGCATATGTGATAGTGTAGTGCATGCTAGTGTACGTGTGTGTGCAAGGGGAGAGGATAGGACAAGAAAGGGGAAGGAAAGGTCGCGCGCGCTCCGTGGCCCATTTGTTAGAGCACTGCTCCGGCATTCGCCTGGTGCTGATCGGAGTAAATGAACTTGAGACGCTCTGAGTTTGAAACGGATATTTTGATTTTTGAAAGTACGTTGCAAGCAGCCTCAAAAACAGTTTCAAAATGTTCTTCAAAATTACACCAAATTATTTGAATTAACTTTGTTTGTTATAAAATTGTTCCGGAGTGGAAGTGAACGTGAAAGAAAACAGCAAAAGTAATTTTTCTCGAAACGTACTTCATTTGGGTCTGCCCTATTCTGAGCGCCTCTATTCAAGAAGCCGCGAGATCGCCTAAATCGATCGCATAATATCAACGTTGTTAAAATCCTACATACGGTATAGTCGATACCGCTGTTAACTGACGGACGACGACAGACAGACGGACGCACGGACGCACGGACGGACGGACGCACGGACGCACGGACGGACGGACGCACGGACGCACGGACGGACGGACGCACGGACGCACGGACGCACGGACGCACGGACGCACGGACGCACGGACGCACGGACGCACGGACGCACGGACGCACGGACGCACGGACGGAGCGGACGGACGGACGTTTCAAATTAAATCAATTGTTCATTATCAAGGACCCACAAAACGTGAATTATAACAACATAACACATTAGAGGAAGTTATTCACTACCTATAGGAACAAGGAAAACTCTGAAAACGAGATTTTCTCTCGGAAAATCGCGGATTTTTCTGCACTATTGCATTTTTTCTATACAACCGAGGTACTATATGAGAAAGTAAAATCTTGATATACTGAGAGGCTGGCATTTAAATCTTGAAGTTTTAATCATTTAACCAACTGACTTTGGGAAGTTGCGAGAATACCTACACTTTTCAATTGGAGTTTCTAATATCCACCAGTTTCGTGTATCTTGTTCGAGGAGGACAGGAACTGAAAACGCAACCCGTGCATCACTGCTGTATAGCTGGCAAATAAAAACACTGTTGCACCCATCTCGTGCGTTCGTTTAATTTGCAACTTACGCAAGTTGTTGGCATGTTTTTGACACATACTCATTAAAATGTATGATCCGACACTATAGTTGACCCATCAATGATGATGATACAGCATTGTCATTGTCAGAGATCTCACAGAGCTCATTACCGAAAATATTATTTTCCCAATGGTTTCGAATAGTAAGTTTACGAGTTGCGATGCATTGCTTCTAGGAAGTGCTGTTCATATGCTTAATCGAATGATTACTCAACACGATGAATGAAACATTTTAAATAAATTGAAATGCGATTTATTTTATAGAAATTGAAATAATTGGTTGTTCTATTAAAGTACTAAACATCAGAACCGACGCATTCCAAGAAAAGCTTGAAGAGTTTTGAAATAACATAGATGAAGTTTTTCATATAAGAAATAAAATGAGCCTGAAACATTACTGTCAGTTTCTCCTCAGTCAATGTCAAATCATCTAAAACTGCGAACGTATTATTTTTTTTTCTTTTAATACTACCGGTTAAGATGGCTCAGGGCATCAACCGATGTCACTGCAGTCCCTGTGACCGGAAGGTCCGGGGATTTCAGTTCCGACAGTGGCGGGATTTTGGACACTAGATAGACAGCTAGGTCAAATTCAGCCGCCGTCTGGAACAGAACTTCGGTTGCTCTGACCGGTAGTTTTCTTTGTTTTTTTCGGTCAACACCAGGCGAATGCCGGAACAGTACCCTAACGAACCAACCACGGATCGCGCGCAAGTTTTCCTTCCCCTTCCTTGTCTTATCCTCACCCCGTACTTACACACTACACTACCGAACATATCAGTTGACCAATTCGGAACATAGAGCTTGTCCCGCCTGAGGCGGTAGCTGGTAGGAGATACCAGCGGGGGCGGGTACGAGATACCTCGTTGAGGAAAGCTCCGCAAAGTGACGTGTAGTTCGGTTCCGGATCTTGACATAAAACGTGAATATAACCATCGCGTTCCACGATAATTATGCACTAAGCTTACGGGACCAAATATCTTAGCAATTGACGCGCCTGGAAACATCAATCAATTACGTAAAACCTGTATTCTATTTATGCTCAATAACATATTTATGAGAATCTCTTGTTTTATGTTTTCAGGCCAACGGATCGCCCTTCACGGATTGCGACGTGTCCATTTTCGAAGCGTTTGCGATATTTTGCGGCCTGGGCATTCACAACACCCAGATGTATGAAAATGCATGTAAGTTTTTGGCAGCTACATGGAAAATAATTGTAAATAATTTCAACACGTCTATCACTATTTTGATGTTAATTTAATATTTTATTGTTTACTTTTGTGATAGTATTTGTTGCTAATTAGTCCTGGTGTATGTTTTCCAGATTAAATTAATTTAATGAATTACTTTTTTAATACAATACTATGTTGAATACATGCCTTTTGGAGTGTTTTAATACTAATAAGAAATAGGTATTTTATTCAATATCGGTCCACCTGCGATTATTGTAAAGTACGTAAGGTAAGATACCTTGAGATTTTTGGATTCATTATTGTAATATGCATAGTAATGTGATACTCGTTACAATACGTGCCAAAAGGCGAAGGTTTAAAAGGACAATTGCGTGTTAATTTTAGAATGTTCAAATATTATTTTATTAACATTCTTAAAAGAAAATTAAAACATTTTCGTGGCGTATTTCATTCATTGCTGAATCAACTCAATATACAGTACAAATATTTCCTAAAGATATTTTCGAATTTCATATCCTCCAACAATATGAATCATATGAATAGATTTGTAGAATGATGAAATCTATTGACCTCATAATTTACGTATTTTGATAAACGATTTCCATTACTTTATATTCTCATTCTCAAGGGCTATTCTCGGTTATATACAAAGTTTTACTATGACTTTTATTATTCCTCGACCTTAATTATGTTTCTCCGTGAAAGGCTAAGCGAGTTTCTGGCATGTTACTCCACAAAAATAATTTTGTTTCCAATATAATAATAGTAATAATAATAATAATAAAATAATAATAACAATAATAATAATAATAATAATAATAATAATAATAATAATGTCATGATAAATCTACATATTCCAAAGGAACATGGACCATTGAGCTTTTCCATCATTCAACTACTTAATGTAGACTTTTTAATTTCCCGCTATTTTGTTTTATTTCTACAAGCTATTCCATATCTCATTTCCTCGAGGAGAAAATATGCCACACTGCAAACCGACGAGCCGAAGATGATGGTTTATTAACTTTGCATCATGAAACTGAAACACTTGGAAAGACTCGAAATAATTAGTGAAAGCTTATGCTCAATTAATTGTGTTTGATTCATTGTTAGAACTTGTGAATAGACTACCTCTTAATGCTTACTATACTGGTGCAAATACCCAATATGATTTTATAAAAAAATTCACGAAGTGTTGTTTGTAATGAACTTGAATTCATTCCATAATGATGCCAAAATTACCCATTAATTTATTTCAGTCATTAACAGAATCCATTGAACTTAACACGTTATAGGTCATATTATTATTATTGTTATTAAATTATGTATATATTATATATTATTATATTATCATATTATTGTTGTAAAGTACGTAAGGTAAGAGATGGCCTGTGGTTGCAGGTAAGCTGATGGCGAAGCAAAAAGTGGCTCTCGAATGCCTTTCCTACCACGCCACCGCCTCCGCTGAGGACACGTCCAAATTGCAGCTTGACACCATTCCATCGGCTGAGACGTACAATTTATACAGGTTGGTAGCTTCAGTGCTGTACCTTGCGAACGATCTTTAACTGTAATTTTATTTTACAAAAACGCCTCCATGCAACAACGCATTCTTGCATAGGATAATATTTCTAATGAGATAATGATTTTTCCACACAGAATATTTTCAATTACCTAAATCAATTTATGTTGCGATACCATGCATATTGTGCATTTTCTAATTTATTAGAATATTTTAATAATATACTTTTACAATTGTTAACTATTCGTAAAATAGCATTCTGATCTTTAACGTGCTCCTCAAATCGTGAATAAGTCTTCGACTGTATGAGTGATATAAAAGTTACTATGCTGCCCAATGGTGGCAAAATGATTATATAACTCACCATGGTGTAGAATATTACAAAATACAAAGCACAGACAGGTGTGTAACTAACGGGCTCTGGAGATCCACCTTATGGGGCGGGATGGGATCGTTAATATTATTGAAAGACTGCGTTACGTTCAACAAAAGTTTACCATGTGAACGAAAAATGTCAATTTATAATAATAATAATACTTTTACATTAAATAACTTTGTTTTTCATTAATTGTTTGTCAGTTTTTTTCGCTAATGATGTGAATCATAGAAAAAACGCGCCTGTGTTTTT
This sequence comes from Teleogryllus oceanicus, assembly GCA_964035755.1. Classification (NCBI taxonomy): domain Eukaryota; kingdom Metazoa; phylum Arthropoda; class Insecta; order Orthoptera; family Gryllidae; genus Teleogryllus; species Teleogryllus oceanicus. Next base: position 63,568,876 of record CAXIVR010000011.1, read on the forward strand.
CCACGCCCTAAATATTTCATCCAAGATTATGTGTGAATAAATCACGATTTTAGTATTATAGTAATGTGATATCACATAATATTTGAAGTTGATGTTTATGTGTATAAAAGTTGCGGAGTTACTCAATTTTTCTAAAAAAACAAAAAAACAAAAAAATGAATGTTTGGTCTCAAGTTCATTAATAATAATTTCATTAATAGTTATGATTTCATAAATTATTATCTTCTCGTAATCCTACAACTAAGATTTAAATGTTACATTCTCTTAACGATGGTGGTAAAGGCAGGTTTGTAAAAATAATTTTCTGTTTAGCCAAAATTAATCTTATACTGTTTGAAACTATATTTTCATTTGCACTAGCAAGCACATAATATTATTCTAACAAACTCTTTGTTTTTGCAGTTTCAAATTCATCGATTTTGATCTCTCAGATGAAGATACGTGTCGGGCAACAATTCGCATGTTCCTACAGTGTAATCTCGTGAAGCAATTTCATATACCTTATGATGTACGTAAGTCTTTCTTCATCTATTTTAGTATTTATGTGTAATAATATTCACTGGATTAAATGTGTTCAACTTTAGTTAAATGCATATCAGTTTATGTTCAATAACGTATTATTTGGTAAAGACCATGAGAGAAAATATCTTTGAAACTTTTAAGGAATATCTTTTATCGTCTTCTTATTGTTTACAATATTTCTTTTTGTTTATGAAATGAACGGAGAGGTTTCTCAAATGAACAAATATCACAGATTGATGTTATTTTTGAATACAAGTTTGTTCGTAAATGATTGTTAATCTATTGATTAAATCACTTGAAATGTATTTTTTCAAATGTTTGTTTTACAATAATTGTTCTTATTGATCCTCCAGTATCCAAGGTTTGATTATCCGGTCAGTTTTATAATGAAATATACTAATAATTGAAATAACTATAAAAAGAAGTCACTGACTAATCTGAACCTAAGATGATTTAAATAGCATCATCAATAAATTTGATAATGAATTTTAAATTGATCATGGATAAATTGATCATATTCCCAATGAAATGAGAAAATATACTAAAGAATCAACACAAATTAAAATCGTATGTTTCTTCAATTAAAATTGAAATATGTTCTACATGGTCGTGAATAACTTAATATGTACTTTGTAAACTTTATACATAAATGTTAATCATTTCTTAATGCACCTTTTAATTAATACATTTTAATAAATACACTTAACCTTTATAAAATTATTTTGATTATCCTGGTTTTTCTCTTTTCCCTGTCACTTTCCCAGACAATGGTGACTCTACGTATTGAATATTTCTTACATCATTTTCACATCATTTTTCAAAATTTGTAATTCATAACTTTATAATCAAAAGGAACTTTTGTAATACAATGTCATGTGTTGCAGGTGTTATGTCGTTGGGTACTAAGCGTCAAGAAGAACTACCGCCCCGTCAAGTACCACAACTGGAGGCATGCTCTGAACGTGGCACAAACGATGTTCGCGATGCTCAAGACCGGCAAGATGGAGCGTTTCATGACAGACCTCGAAGTAAGAAAACATATGGCACTTTTATAAAAAATAACAGGTGTCACTGAATGGTTCACGATAAAATAAGCCAGCAAAATGACGAATATAAGCCAGTAAAATTAGGTCATAAAATCTGCCTCCCAAAAATTGGCGGAGTTCTGAAAATTCATTTAATCACTTACGTATGTCTCTGATATGAGTACCCTGAGTTAACTCCGATGTTCGAGTGGAGTATCAGCTCTTATGATACATAACTCAATAAATTTGTATTTTTTTCATTTTTCTCAAATTATTCCGAAATGTTTAACCAAATGTTTAACCAAAAATTACAAAAGGCGTTTGAGTATCACCTTATCTGCGTCGATTGAGTAGAAACATTTTGCATTTTTTTCAAGTGATTTTGTAGAAACAGTACATGAAAAACGCGAACCTTTTCCAAGAACACCCAGTTTTCTTTGTAACACCCTTACACCCCAAATTCCTTTCTAAACACTATATATATATATATATATATATATATATATATATATATATATATATATATATATATATATAGTGACGTTTAGTTAGTGGCAGTATTCACCAAACGTCCTAGCTGCCCACACAACTTTCACATTGCAAGAATGTGGAATTCGCAGTACGCATCCCGCGACGGTTCGTAGAAACGCGATCTTGTATCAGCTGTTAGGTACGCTGGCCCAGTCAGTCCTGGGAGGTGCATAACGTCATACTTCCTCTCACTTTAGAAGGCCACCACAAAAATACTGTGGAAACTGCGAAAACCCCTTCTTGTACAAACCGCCGAGTGATAAGATGCTGTAAACAGACGTCGTGTAGTTGGTAAGGGACGTTGTAATTTGAATTGTACTGTTTGCGTAGAAGCTGTGCATAAATCAGCCATTTTATAAAAGAGAACTATGATCGCATATAAATGGTTAGCAGAGTTATTGAATCTTGGTAGATTAGACCTATGCTTCGAGAATATTCAGTTGGCTACGTATTAAATAAAATAATTGGCATAATTAAAGCTGCGAGTAAGAACTGAACTTGTGCGAGCGGTCTTGAATTGAACTAGTATTGTAGGCAGAGGCCAGAACTGTCAAAACGCTATATCTTAGTAAGATGCAAGGGACATTACGTGCACGTAGACATCGAACATTACGAGTGCGGCGAGAAGAAAAAGAAGACAGGATGATTGACTGATTGATTGATTTTTTCGTGTTTCCGGGCGCGTCAACTGCTTCGGTCATTAGTTCCGTTAGTGTAGTGCATGTTTTTCTCGGGAGATGGCGGTGATTTTCCCCTCGCTGGATGGCGAGATCCGGCACCGACCTATCGTCGGCTAGTGGGGTTTCCCCCAAACCAGGACTCTCCCACTAGCGGGGCACCGCCCCAGCCGAGACAAGCTCTAAACTCCCGACCGGTCCCCCGGAATATGTGGTAGTGTAGTTCGTTAGTGTAAGTGTGTGTAAGGGTGAGAGGATAGGACAAGGAAGAGGAAGGAAAGATCGCGCTCGGTCCGTGGCCCGTTTGGTAGGATACTGCTCCGGCATTCGCCTGGTGTTGATCGGAGAAACCACGGCAAACTACCTATCAGAGCAGCCGACCGCTAGAATTCTCCTCCAGACAGTGACTGAATTCGACCTAGCTGAAAAGCTAGTGTCGAAAATCCTGCCGCCGTGGGGAGCGGGAACCTAGGACCTCCCGGTCAGAGTCGCTGCAGTGGCATCAGTTGATGCACTGAGCTACCGCTCCCGGTAAGAAGACAGGAGAGGATGTGTATTCCACTAGTGGAGGTGTAAAGAAGAGAGAAGAAGACGAAAGACGAGGAGAGCGATCTTGAACGGATTACGGCTTTCGGAGTGTGTGGAGGTCGCTGCGTCCAGAGGAGGCGACGCGGGCAGCTGCCGAGGGAACGGTGCGGCCCCAACGCTTGGCCACGTAGTTTACCGAGGCCAGGCTGCGAGGCGACGCCGGGAGGACGGCAAACACCAAACGCGAGTTACGGCGGACTGTGGAGATCAGCTACAACAACGTAATGGACGGAAATTTGTTGGTGGGGCTGAGGAGTGCATCGCGAACTGGGGGCTTATCGTGTTCAAGACGCATGACCAGATAAGTAATTCCGGAATGTTGAGAAAAAAATTGAGGAGAATGTATTAGAAAATGTGCGACCAATTAATTAATTTCAGAGATTGAAAGAGGACAGAAAGAACTTTTTTAGAACTATGAGAAAAGGTTTCCGGGTTGGTAGGCCGTGGTCCAGTTGGGATTGAAGAACCAAACGTTTCGTCCACGTCTGCGGTGGACATCTTCAGTGACGGCAGCGGCGTGGGGGTAGTCTCCGGGTCGGCGGCTGGCCAGCGACTGACGCCGCGTTCTGCGTGGCGGCGGCTTTTATAGTCGGCGTGAGCCGTGATTTCCACCGCAGCGCCCCCCTCATAAATAAAAATTTGAGCCGCTTTACTTACCTCACTGCTTTCGGCAAAAGTCGGAAGACTGCCCAGAGGGAACATGACACGGTTTTTTATTGCTTTCTAGAGCTCAGGTGAGGGGTGGGAGGAGGTCTTTTGTGACCTCTTGGAAATATCTCAGGAGACGGGGGGGTCACTTTGTGAGGTCGGGGGATGTAAAATTATTAGTTGAGGGTCAGATGGAAATTAGTTTGTTCATATAGGACAGCTTCAGATTTATGCTTGGCTTGAATTAGGTGAAAGATTTCTAAAGTGCTTCTGTTCCAGAATTTATTTTCTATTACAAGAATCTTTATGGCTGAGTCGGGGTTGAAAGTGTGACCTGTGTTTATAAGATGTGTAGCATCTGTTTGTATTGTACTTCCATGTAATGTACTTCCATGTAAATGTTCTTTAATTCTGGTATTGAAGCTTCTGCCCGTGTGTCATATGTATTTAGCTTCGCAGTTGTGGCAGTGGAGTTCATAAACTCCTGATTTCGCTATGAGTGGAGTGGTGTTGCGAGGTGAGAGGTGTTTGAAGTGTGTGGTAAAGGATACGTGAAAATTGTATTTGTGAAGAATATGGGTTACCTTTTGTGATATTTTTCCATAGAAAGGAATATAAATAAATGTTGATGGTTCCTGACTGAGTGGAGAGAGGATTGTGTACGTTTTCAGTTTTTTTTAATTTGCCGCGTAGTATGTCGTCAACGAGAGTGGTACTGTATCCATTGGAGGTAACTATGTATTTAATGGTGGGTTTTTCTTTTTGAAAATTGTCTTGTGATAGGGGAAGGCTGACAAGTCTGTGAATCATGGCATGGAAAACCGCGTGTTTGTGGGTAGATGAATGTTAAGATGTGTTGTGGATGACAGTGTCTGTGTGTGTGGATTTTCTAAAAATATTAAAAATGTGTTTGTTGCCTAACCTAGAGATGGTTAGGTCTAAGAAATTAATTGATTTATTTTCATTTTCTATTTCTATAATGGATTTTACGGATGGGTGTCTGGAGTTAAGAAACTCGACGAAGACGTCGAGTAGTCTTGTTATACCTGTCTATAGAGCTATAATGTCATCGACGTAGCTGTGTACCAGTACGTTACATTTTGAAGATAGGGATTTTCTGTCTCAAACAACAGTGTTTCGAAATTGTCCATGAAAATGTCTGCAAGGAGTGGTGATAATGGTGAGCCCATCGGAAGACCAGAATTTTGTTTGTAGAAAAAGTTATTAAACATAAGGTAGTTAGTGTCAATGCAGAGCGAGATCAGATTGTACAGTTCTGTTCGTATTAGTACGGAACATGTAGCTTTGTCAAGGATATTTTGTAAAATTAATTTACAGTCTGTGTGTTGGGGTGCTAGGGAATAAATTTGTAACGTCAAAGGATATCAGTTTAGCATTAGTCGGTATGTGTGTGTCTTCAAGTTTAGGCACAAGTTCCAAACTGTTCTTGATGGTATGAACGGGTTTAAACCGCACGTGTTCATGAAAGAGGTTGTTGAGTCTATGAGCGAGTCTGTGGGTGATAGTTTTGGTGTAGGACACTACAGGCCTAATCGGTATGTTTTCTTTGTGGATTTTAGGGAGGCTACAGAGGTGACGGGGGTGGGATTAGAGGGAATAAAAATCTGGATTTCCTAAATAGGGCAGGGGAGTCCTTCAGTACAGTTCTCAACTTCACAAGAAGTTTACTCGTGGGGTCCTTAGGAATTTTTTCGTTGCTATAATTCATAAATTCATTTATTTTGTCATTGTAATCTTGGGCGTCGAATATGACGACCGTGTTCCCTTTGTCAGCTTTTGTAATAGTCAAGTTGTTTTCTGTGGCTTTCTTCAGAAGCTGTTTAGCAATAGTCATTTCAAGGTGTGTGTTTTTGCTATGGTAGGTTATGGTTTTGTCGCGGGAAAGAGTGCTAGCAATATCATATTTAGTTTCAAGTATGTTACTTGAAGTGGAAATATTTGTGTCTGTCTGAATGCATAACTTTTTAAGTTTAGTGCTACTGAACTGAGGAGGACAATGCTTGAGGCCTTCTTGGATGCAATGTTCGTTTTTGGATGCAGATACTGTAAGGTAAATTACAGAATCTCGTTTTATAGGAAGTCGAATGAATAGCTTAACTAATATTTTCCGTTTTGAGTTGGGTTCTAAATTCAGGCAAAGGCAGACAAGACGATGTTGTCTTCACTCTCTTAAATTTCAAGTTTTTCCAAGCACCTAAAAACTTACTATTTCTGATAGCACTCAGAGGATGCGATTCTTGGTAGTTATGCGGTAAAGTAAATCGAAATTTGCCCAGGCATTGGAAATAACCAAAAATATTCTGAAAGAACCCAAGGTATTCAATAAATTCAATGCTACGAATGCGGTTGATGAAGTGGGACAGAAGAACGTAGAATCCCTCTATTCTGGTGATTACACGGTCATTAAATGCGCAACGTTCGGAAATCTTTGGACAATTTCAAAGAAATGCATCATTCAACTCGTCTATTTGTTCTAAAAAAGTAGCTCTCGATAGTGTTCCCTGAGAACATATTTTCAGGAGCAAATGTGGAAAAAGAATGTACTTGACTATTGTCAATTGGACTGCTATGAACTGCAGGAAGAATGATATGAAATAAACTACCGTTTTCAAACTATGCAAAAGATCACTACCCCAATGCTCAAACTGAAATGCCGATTCTGGAGACTGATGTTGACGTAGACTATGATGACAACATATAAGAAGTGATCTCAGCGATGATTTGAGTAATGAAGAAATTGAAAATTGGAAATTCATATTATGATGATCATCATCTATCAAATAAAAATTTGAAAAAAATATTTACCTACTTTGAGTGTCTGGTTACTTTTTAAGCATCTTCCTAGATCTTCTGAAAACATATTTTGATGCTCTACAACTTAGATTCTGTAATAATTTGGATAAAATCCGATGATTTATTGATATTGCTTGATTAATTGAGAGAAAATTACTGTTTTTCGAAAAGTGTGAAAAATGTTTGCACGTAGCATTGTTAACACACTTTTTGATCAAATTCTAAAGTATTGGTGTTCAATCGATGAAAAATTTAACATTCTACAATTTTAATAATAAAAATTCGATTGATACTTAATTTAGAAAAAAATATGAAAAACGGGATAAGTACGGAAATTTTGAGCTTTTTTATAAAAACTGTTGACATTCTACTCGAAAATCGGAGCAAGCTCAGATTAATATCAGAGGCCTTCTTGAGAGATTAAAACAGTTTCCAGAACCACCAATTTTGGGGAGGTAGCACTTTACTTTTCTTGGTCCAATAATCAAAAGTACAAAAACGTGTGCCGTTCCCCGTTCTCTTGACCAGTTTCCCCTCACCTCCTCCCAGTTGGGCTGAATCGACAAGATGAGGGCCTGACCGGATGTCCCCAGATAACCGTTGGCCCAAGGCATGGCAAGCGGTTCACCCACTGGAACTGCCCTCTTTAAACGATTAACCTAACAGCGCCTCGGGTACTCATTAACTGAAAGGCAAGATGACTCCCGGGGGAAAGGCAATTCGCCATTCGTTCGCCCAAAGGTGTCGTCTCAGCAAGCGTTCCTCAATTGTTCCCTTGTTTCTACAAAGCTTCGCGAACCCCATGCAAATGTTCAGTGAAACGCTTAAATAAATCTCATTCGAAAATTGATATTTTTTTCTTTTAACTTTGCATACGCGAAGACGATAATTACCGAAGTTCCGAAAATAGTACAATATAATCGTGGGAAATAATTCTGAAATTCCAGAAAACGTATTTTGTTAATTTCGTTCTACAGCATTCCTAACATTATCTCAGTTAGTGGACGAAAACTTTTGTGGTGATTGCAACAATTGTTGCCCTACCCAGCCCGTTCCATTTCTAATTACTCGTATGTAATATTAATATTAATAAGCTCTCTGATCGGCGTCTATTTAATTTTCTGGACCCTCAGAAACCCCGTAAACGTATAAGGTCGTGGACTGTTTGTAAATCCATTCATATGAATTCGGTCAGTAAGAAAGTGTAGTGGTTTTATAATTTATTTAATAGTCAGTGAGTTATTATGTATTAATATGTTGCTCAGTGTGTTGTACCCGTATTTAATTCGAAACCAAACAACGCAGCGATTGCATCTTTATCAAAGTCAAACATTCACTTAACAATTTACCAATTTACCAGGACTTTACTTCTTGACAACTCGTAAAACATTTTTAAAACACAAACGATTTTTTAAAATTTATTTTACGTCAAAAAAGTAGTAAAAAGCTGCGTATGACGTGCTATGGGGAAAGTGAAAAAAACTGTTATCTGATAATAGTTATATGATATCACCTGTAGGGAGTGTGAGTTAATTTCGTAATGTTCCTCGATTGTTCTACTGCTGAGGTAATGCAACAGGATAGCAGTTCCCTCACTAAGCACCTGATGATGTAACAAAAGTAGTTACGAAACGTTGTGCAATTGCTGAAATAAATGATTGTCGCTTGCAATGGATTCTGAAAATCCTGATTTCGACAAGGTGCCCTTTCCGGCATCACGTTCGCTACTCACATTCACCAAGTAATCGTGCAATAATAGACTGGGCAAATAATAGCGTGAGAAAATAGTTTTGTAACGCAGCAGCGCCAGAAGGAGATTGGAATAGAGAAGAAGATATTGAAAGAGTGGGAGAACTTTCGTGACCTTTCTGAATAAACAAAATAATATTTATTACAAGATATTGCCATTACAAAGCTGGTTTTATTTTGCAAAAATAAATCGGAACGTATTCGTAAGATCTCATTACAATTAAATAAGGCATACATTAAAAAAATTAATGATAGATAACATATCTGAAGGAACTAAAATAATGAGTGATGAAAGTATACAACACAACCGCAGGAATTCGCCGAGGGGAAAATGCAACTTATTTTCAGTACGTTTAATTCATAAACACTACTAAGGATTCCACTCCCATGAATCTCACAATTGGTAAAAGAGTTCGCAAACGGGTTCATTCAAACTAGGGACTGTTGCCCCAGATAGGGGAAGCAGGTGGCGGCAGCGCCATTGTGATTGGTCGTCGGGCCCGAACGGTTGCAATCCCTCCACTTGAAACAATCGGTTGCAGAAATCGGCTGCACTTGAGAATCTACTGCACCTACTTAGGTGGCTCAGTGTATCAATTAACGTCACAGCTGTCTCTGACTTGGAGGTTCTAGGCTTCGAGTCCCGACGGTGGTAGGGTTTCCATCACTAGCCACATAGCTATATCGCATTCCAGCCGCCTTGCCGTCTGGCGAATTCTAGCAGCCGACTGCTCTGAACGGTAGTTTTCCGTGGTTTCTCAGTTCTACACTAGGCGAATGCCCGAGAAGTACCCTAACAAACGGGCAATGGATCACGCGTGATTTTTCCCTCCTCTTCCTTGTTCTATCCTCACCACTTTCTTACACAAACACACACACACACACACACACTTCGGGAAATGGAACTTGGGGATTGACAGCTACCGAGTACATGGTGCGCTGTTGCCAAACGTGCAACCGCGCGATGTCTACCGCCTTTGCTACAACGTTTCACGACACTTCAACTACGACGTGACAATGTGATCTTATTCATTGTAAATATGCATTTCTTTAATTGACATATACCAACGTGTCTACATACAGTTCAACTTAGGAGAAAAGGATTCGTGGAATAAAAACGCCACGTACGATATAGTTGAAAATCGGGGTACTGACAGTTAATGTTTTCAATGTACGCTCTCCGTATTTTTCTTAGGTGATGGGGTTCGAACAACTCAATTATTCGTTGGAAAGATCCCGCTTATGTCACTGTCATTGTTTTCCTTGCCACTATCACTATCACTGGAATCCTGGAGTGAAATTATAAAATCTTCTATATTGTGTTCCATCATACCCTCATTTGTAGCAGCTTCTTTAATACTTCTTTCTGTATGTTCAACAACTTTTTTCCAGACAATGAGAGAATTTGGAGATAGATAGATAGATTTATTAAAGTTCCCTTTAAGCTAATGCTCGGTGGCAAACATTATTACAACTAGATATACGACAATTACAAAACTATTACGAATATTTACAAATATAATTACAATTAGAATTAGAGATTGATATCCTAGTTATAATTAATTTTGTGTTATCTGTAAGTTGACTTATAGCTATTCTAACACTTCACTCCACTTCACTTCATTTCACTGCGCTGCACTCCCCTCCCCTCCCGTGCCCCCACCACACTACACTTCACTTCACTGTATAAATGACATGACCATATTATTAATAATACTAACGATTATAATTATTTAATTTATAATCATTATAATAATGTAACTTATAATCATAATAATAATAATAATAATAATAATAATAATGATAGATGATGATGATGATGATGATGATAAAAGTCCCAGTATCATTAATGATAACATATATAGAAATAAGTATATTTTTAAATTTCATTACATTAGAAGGAAGAGTCTCTAGTGCTTTTGCAGGTAGTTTGTTCCAATCTACTATAGTACGATTCACAAAGGAGAACTTGCCTACATCAGTTCTTTGCTTTCTACGTCGTATTTTCCAGAGATGGTCTCCTCTGGGTTTATAATCAGGTTTCTGTAATTTTTTACTGAGGTCTGCCCATGCTGAGTCCCCTTTGTATGTCTTGTACATTACGCATAAACGCTCCCGTACCCATCTCTTAGATAAGGGTTCCCATTCATCTCGCCCATCAACGCGTCCATGATTTACAAACTTTCCGGCCCGTTTTTTGAATTTTATCTAACGCCTCGATTTGCCCTTTTCTGTACGGGTTCCAGCAGGCCGCTCCGTACTCTAAAATAGGACGAACAAGTGTAGTATATGCCAAGGATCGGGCATTCGAACTACTGTTTTTTACAATGCGCATTACAAAGTGCAGGAGATAAACTTCAAAACTTAAACCAGAGAAGAGAGTGGAAGAATTTACTTGAACAAAAATATTTCGGCTCTCTTACTACTCTGGAAGCACCTTCTGAAACAGTGTCCATGACTGACCCTTATGAGTGTCCCTATACACATTAATGACGAGTACGAACTGAGCTTTCGCCAGCTGTGTGGTTAAAAGAGTTTACTGTTTGGAAAGATATGCTTTATAGGAAATCCTGCTCATCGTGTGCAATCTATCAGGGCTTATGTTTCACCTCTGTCCGAGACTGGGTGCGGCACCCACGCTCGTAACCGAATCGTGCCTTTGGTCGTTGGCGTAGGGAGGTATATAATTCATCGCCAACGCGATTCGGCAGATGCTGACGTAACTGATACCCGATTGGCCCAGCGCATGCCGTCGCCAAGGGAACCAGGGACGCCGCCGAACTGTCAAACCGGGAGCGGTAGCTGAGTGCATCAACTCATGTCACTGCAGCGCCTCTGACCGGGAGGTCCTAGGTTCGAGTCCTGACGGCGGCAGGATTTTCGACTCTAGCTTTCCAGCTAGGTCGAATTCAGTCGCTGTCTGGAGGAGAATTCTAGCGGACGGCTGCTTTAGGAGCCGGGGCGTGGACATACGGTGCAATACATGTCTGCGCGTGCTGGGAGCCTAGACTCCCTGCCCACTGTGTGCGAGAGAGTAGGAGATAGCGCGAGTCTCCTTGTGCGCATGCGCTACAGAGCCAGCCGGTGTCTGATCACAAGCAGGCTCCTTGGTCAGCCAGTAGCCTTGCCGATTCACTCCCGCGTAAGAGGGGGAAAAAGATTCCAAAACATTTAATTTTCTTTAACAGTTTAGTGAAAAATATTGGAATAAGGCCTACACAACTACAGATTTTGTTGAAAAATAATTTGGGTATTCTAAGGCTGTCAGATTACCCTTACCGGTAGCGGTAGTTCAGTGCATCAACTGATGTCACTGCAGCGCCTCTGACCGGGAGGTCCTACCTCTGCAGGTCCTCTAGCTTTTCAGCTAGGTCGAATTCAGTCGCTGCCTGGAGGAGAATTCTAGCGGACGGCTGCTCTGATCCGTAGTTTTCCGTGATTTCTCCGATCAACACCAGGCGAATGCCGGAGCAGTACCTTATTAAACGGGCCACGGACCGCGCGCGATCTGTCCTTCCCATTCCTTCTCCTATCCTCCCCTTACACACACACTTACGCTAACATGCACTACACTACCACATATTCCGGGAGACAGGTTGGAAGCTTAGAGCTTGTCCCAGCTAGGGCGGTGCCCCGCTGGTGGAGGTACCTGGTTGGGGAAAGCCCCGCATGCCACCGTGTAGGTCTCGCCATTCACATAAGGAAAAATCACCGCCACCTCCCACGATAAAAATATGCACTAAATTTACGGGACTAGTAACCTTAGCAATTAAGGCGCCTGGAACCACTAATACGGAAATCAATAAAATCTACTGCTAGGCAACAGATGGATCGGACTCGGGCTGTCGTTTTTCTACTGGACACAGAGTTCTACTAGATTCACAATTTAACTAGATATGACTTAATGACGGAAGGCTTTCCTCTGAAACTTGGAAGACTTTAATGTTGTACAAGCCTATAAAACAATATTTTGTTCGACAATAATTGTCACAATTATTGTGAATACTCACCAAATGACTTTGGTCAACATTTCAAATCTGTTATGGCGGTGCTGACACTAAATTGTTATAGTATTTTCATGCTGTTGGATTAGAAAACTATTTTCTCGGAATTATCGTTATAATGTCTATTACGAGAACTGCCAATAAATTAATGTAACTTTTTACAGATCCTTGGCTTGCTGGTCGCCTGCCTATGCCATGACTTAGACCATCGAGGAACCAATAATGCGTTTCAAACCAAAACAGAATCTCCTTTAGCAATACTGTACACTACAAGTACTATGGAGCATCATCATTTTGATCAATGCGTGATGATTCTAAATAGCGAAGGGAACAATATATTCCAGGTAAGCTCTAAAGCGTTTCTGAATCATTTTTCTCGATGTTCTTGCTTCTCTTTCAGTGCGTATATATTTTCTTTTCAGTCGTTGTCCACAGAAGATTATCGTTATGTTATGAAAACGGTTGAAAATGCAATAATCTCCACTGACTTGGCAATGTATTTTAAGAAGAAAAGTAGTTTTATGGAGCTAGTTGAAGATGGAGAATTCGACTGGCAAAGTGAAGGAAAGAAAGAGTGTATGTGTTTGCGTAGAGATGTTTCTGAGCTCTATGGTAGTAATGTTCGATCTTCATTAATTTTGTTTTATCTGTGTCTCCCATTAACATTACTGACACATTTTTAAGTAAAAACCCAACAGAATATGTTTCAATGATATTAAAAATTCCGAATATTTCTCTTCTTAAGCCCGAATTGAGTTAACAGACTTTAGAGTATACGAGAATCTTTTTAAATATTTTCTAAAGGGAATATCAAAAGTGATGGGATCAATGTCGTCATGCAGTCAAATTCCACAAATCGCTAGCGAATCAAGCAGTAAGTTACACTTCCACGTTATGGCCATTTATGAAACCACCCACACAAAGGCAACTCGGCTATGACAACATTCCACGTAAGTTCACTATTCCACATAGTCTCCAAGAGACTGTTAACATTTCCCGGAACGATCAACCAACTTTTCGATTTCGGATTCGTAGAAATCCCCTCCAGCGTTATTTAACCACCTGGAGACAGCTGCTTTCACCTCTTCATCGGTTCGTCCACCGAGATCCTTTTTCAGCGTACTGCACACATGATAATCGCATGGTGCGAAGTCTGCTTTTTGACTTAGACTATACCATATAGAGGATGTTGCCATACCTCCCATTTGAATCCCTGCAGCAGTTCGAAAGTTTGGCAGGCCGTGTGAGGTGTTGCGTTATCGTCCAACAAAATCACACCGGCGCTCAATTTACCCGCCGTTTTTCTTTAATTGCCTTACGCAACCGATTCAGTGTTTGACAATACGAACGCACCTCCAATAAGGAGTGAACATCCAATTGACGCGCTATTGAGCCTAGCCTGCTCTGCTCACGCCACACGACTGGGTACCATGTTGCTCGCGCAAGTTTTCTTGATACACGAGCTCCCTGGTCAACACCCAGCACTGAAAGTCACGGCCCGTTGAAATACTTAGGTTCGACTCGGAACGGCACGTATTGTGGCGTCATACGGGTGTAATCAGTACGCAGACGAGAGTGGGTTGTAATAACAGCAGGTTTATTCCCAATTTAGACCGTAGTCACAAATAACCAATGCACTGTATACAATTAACTAACTAAATAGACCCCACTGCTAGGAGAGATATTTACAACGGCTACCACACCGCAACATACTACCTAATGTTTCGCCGTGCGTAGTACCGCCTGCCCTGAGACCGACTACATGTCACACTAGTCACGACAATAACTACCGGCTTCTTCGCCGCGTGCACGCTCGCACATCTCACGGATGACCTACGCTGCCGCTGACAGGATCACAAAGATGGAAGAGCTATTGTTCTCACAGCCCTTAAATAGCCCTCGCGACGCTGCCCGCCGCCTCCATTGCCTCCGCCCCATAGCGATGCGCACACCCTGTCAGAAAAACCCCGTGCGTCATAGCTTCTGCCTTTGTCTACGCATCCAGTGCACACCGCGCCACGTGCCCACGCTGTTTTAGCGACACGACGCTACAGTATCAATTTACAATGCTGGCAACAACCGCCTCGTACTTTCAATACAATTTTCGCATTTCTCGTGTGACGCTTTGGCGCATTAAGTTCATGCCCACAGTTGGTACGCCCTTTTAAGCTGTGACGTAGCCAGAACACTCCTCTCCCCGCACCCCCCGCTGTGGAATATCATGAAAACTTGCGCGCGTAGTACCAACTTTCGTATCGGACGCGTCAACTGTTCCTGTAGCGTGCTCCGCATTGGCCATTGTCATGACACGCAGCGTGCTCTCGCGACGAATTTACTTTTTGATTCGCCTACATATATTGTCAATTCTGAAAGGGAATAAAGAAAGACCTCGTTTTAGCACATCTAGTTGTGCTAAAAATGTGTCTAGAAAATTCGCTGCTATTTGCTTTTAAGTAGGTTAGAGTCAAATAACATAACTGCGCCTTATTCGAAAACTTATCGAGGATTTTTTTATATTTCATGCGGAATATTTAACAATTTGTGCGTACAATCAGATCGGAAGTAAATGACAGTGAAAATATGGATCATCATTGAAAAAGCATTGAACATTACTACTCTACGGCTCATACATTTTAATTGCTGTTTTATTTCACGTCTAGTATTCTCCGATGTAATTCGGCATATAATATTAACGCATAACGGTTTCAGTGCTGTGTGGAATGATGATGACTGCCTGTGATGTAAGTGCAATAGCAAAACCCTGGGAAGTTCAGCATAAAGTAGCAAAACTGGTAGCAGATGAGTTCTTCGATCAAGGAGATCTCGAAAAGTTGCAACTCAATCAGCAGCCAGTGGTAAGATAATTTTCATTACTAAATGTTATTATCATTTTCGAAATATTAAGAGACCTCAAGTATTCCAGGACCAAAGAAAATTGTTGTCCAAAAAGGTCAGATATTTTTAAATATCTCTCCATAATATACTTTCTTTAAAATGATAATCTAGAATTAATTCAGTCGAATTATTTACAGGCAATGATGGATAGGGAACGAAAAGACGAACTTCCGCAAATGCAAGTTGGCTTCATTGATGTTATCTGTCTTCCGCTTTACAAAGTAGGTATTGTTTAGAGTTAATGTCTAGTACATCATTTGTAATTAATGCTAAGACAAACCTTTGTTGCGTAAGAATGAGAGGTTGTTATAATTTTTTGTCTTTAATTGTTAGGTGATATACACCTTTCGTAAACATTTTTTCATTTGTATCTTTTGTTCAAAATATATTCGGATGTTAGTATTTTTCAAAAATGTAATTTTTGTTCCATAAACGAGTTCAAGTCCATTTTCAATCGTGGACGCAAACGCTTTAGAATAAAATATTGTAAGGAGATGGTTCCCATCATTTATGCTTATCGATTTATGAGGGGACAACCAAATTTATTCAGGTTCAAAAGATGTTTCAAGTTTCTTTAAAGATCTTTAAGAGTTCATTTACTTTTTGTGAGAAAGTTTTCAATAATCATTATTAGTGAACGTATTTCCATGTAATTACATGTTTTTACAGAAACTAGATACCTGCATTTTTTTTTTTTTTTTTTTTTGGAATTTTTTTTAAAAAAACGTAGTTTAAGTTGTTTCTGCTTAAAATAATGAGCTTATTTTTAAATGAAACATCGAACATGTTCTGATGTTTCTTATGAAAAAAAACTGCTGACAAATTAAGTCAACTTACAAATAAACAAAAACTACTAATGCAGCATTTAAGGGCTACAAGGCGAGCGTTGTCCACTCCTTCGAATCTATCGTCTCTCTCCGTCTTCGTGATAATTTCTTCCGAAAGCGTTCCCCCCCTTCATTACTTCCTTCTGTCCGTGCTCCCCAGGTGCCCGCCCTCATTCTCGCTTGAAGAGCACAGTTTGTCCAGGCTTGCACTAATCGTCTCATATTATTTCAGTAGTATGCATACTTTTGCGGCTTTCACACGCAGCCAATCTTTGTAAATGAGGTCTCTAAAGAAAGAGATTTTTACAGAGACATGACAAATTGCTTTTTGACTTATAAAATTTGAAGGGTTTATTTAAAAAAAGCAACAACAAATATTCATGTCAAATGCAACCCGCAATACTCGGCCGGATTTTTTAAATCTATATCGTTAAACAACTCATAAACGAAGCATTTTATTGACATAAACACTAAAATTCTGAAGCCAAAAGACGCAAAGAAACGATACTCACACCGTTTTCTACAGGATGAGATCTTGAACATTCTATTACATTTTTGCTGGTCCGGCGCTTCTTGATATTATCCCACCTGCTCAAAGACGTGGAGAATCTGCATCTGAATGTGAAATTAAGCTACTTGCTTGATATAATACGAGACTGAATAACACGGGTGTACCTCTCTGCTCGGTAATAAAGTTGAATAAGAACACTTAGTATCGACTAGGGTGTCATGTTATCAATGGTTATGTTATTATGGTTATCAATTTGAAGGAGACATACTACTCGTAGAACAAGTGACGGAGGATAAGCAGGTCTTGAAGAAAAGGATATATTACGGGTATGGAAATGGAAAAATAGGGAAGAGGGGGTACATATGAGAATTCTCGCACGGGTACGCTAGTTTATATTAATACATAAGACCTCAGACTAACCGGAAGGCTGAAAACTATAAAACAATAACAATATTTTCGTCTCAAACATTAAGCGATGAATTCAAATTTTCCTATTAAAACTGTTTATATTTTTTAGCAACCTATTGAAATCGCAAGTAGATATTTTTTCTGGTGAGAGATCAATATTCTCAAAAACGTAATTGTTTGTTTTGAAGGTTCTCTCGGAAACATTCCCTTGGATCAAGCCTCTGTACGATGGCTGTCTCGAGAATAAACAGCATTGGCAAGATTTGGCGGAAAAAGTAGAGATGGGTCTTACTTGGATAGATCACGATACAATTGATAAACCCGTGGAAGAATTTTCAAGTGAGTACTAATTGGATCATGGCAGTTAATAAAAACGTAACTACCTTTGTCGCCACCTAGTACTTACTATACAAGAACGTGTCTTTACAACATAATAAGTTTCAATTTCATTAAATATCATAATAGTATACTATGTAACTAGTTTACAGTGTTAAGCTTTATTGCATCATGAGTACATGTTTTCAAAACAAGCGACGTTAGGAGCTAGTTTTCAAATTTATACGAATGAAATAAAGTAACATTATAAACGAATTTCATACAGGATTTTTTGTATAACAGCATTAAAAACAATTTAATTTTTAGAAAGAAATATATTGAAGTCAAGGTTATTTGACATGTTTGAAAAAGCGGTGGACGGCTATTGGATTTACCGCTACCTCCTCACAATTATCTCATGATTGTGTGATGATACAATTATTCATGCCATCAACGGCAAATAAGTCATCGCCTGTATCGAAGGTGCCATTTTATGAACGATTTCTTAAAACGAAAAAGGTCGTTTATAATGCTGGAATACAAAAATATCATGTTGAACATAATTATATTAATTTGTTTTGATATTTGAATGTGATTTTATTACAGAAGGTGCGGAAGAAGATATCGAGTTCACTGTCACGACACTGAACTGTCCTGAAAAGAAGGTTAGTTGGATATCATACAGCGTTTTGCAGGCGCAACTTACTGACTCCACAAGCTCATATAGAATATTATCTCTGCCTTTCAGAGTATTCAGATTTTCTGAAAGATTTATTTTTTTGCGTTTTTGAAAGTATGAAAACATGTATTTAAGTTAAAGCACTTCGAAACAACCCGCAATTATTTTAAATTTATAAGACGAAATAAGAAGACATTAATGGTCATTCAACGTATCAATGATTGTTAAAATAATAATAAAGTATCAAACACGTCATTGTTGAAATCAAATTTACTAAACGTTTGAGCTATTACACATATCGCTATCGACCTTTCACGAATATTCTGGATTTGTGTGCGTTAGACTGATCAGCCATAGATTAGAACTGGGCGGAGGATAGATTTATATAAGAGCTGTATAATATCGGACTTGAGGGCGGATTTTCTGTTACTTCGGGGATATAATTTGAATAGGTGACTTGTTCTTTATTAGTTTTATTTACATGAAGGAATTTCCAATTCAGCCGCTTATAAAGAAAATCTCCCAAGTATTTGATTGGTTTATTTGTGGGGGTTGAAACTGGCTTCCTCGTATCTAAACAATAAAGCAATCTCTGTTAAGAGCTACTCAACTTTTTTCTTAACATTTCAACTTCTGGCAATACCTTCGCTGTCTAAACAATCCTTAACCCTTAACATTATCTATGGTTGTACATTCCAGTCGTATTAATATATTTTGTAAAATAATGTGTTTTCATCTAGTTTTTTAAACCTATTTTTTTTTCTCGTGCTGTCATTACCGAATATTTAACCGCTGCTCATAAGGATCCTTCATAGAATCCATCATACATGTACCTCTCTAAAAACAAGTAAATTGCATATATGGGGAGCAGCTCGGTTGTCAACAAGAGAGAATCGATAATATGAAAATAAGTTAAATAATTGTTTATGGACTAAAGTTTTCAAGCTATTTTATTATTTTGTGTAAAAATAATTTACTGACACGTAAAGGATATAGTCTTTTACGGTCACACTTTCGCAATTTGGTAGCTTCCAAGAAGTTAATCGTTGAAGCAACCATTGAAAGCAGAGGGTTGGACTAGGCAAGACCGATCCCCGTGTTCTTTTGACAGTTGTGTCGCAGACACAGTTCCTTCCTCTAGCGATCTTTCCTACCTCTTCCTTGTCGTATCCTCTCCCCTTACTCATACATACACTAACATGCACTACACTGCCATACATGCCGGGAGAGCAGTCGGGAGCTTAGAGCTTGTACCGACAGGGGCAGTGCCTCGCTGGTGGGAGGTACATGTTTGAGGAAAACCCCGCTAGTCGACGGTGGGACGGCTCCGGATCTCACCATCCATTGGGGAAAGAACACCGCCACCTCACAAGAAAAACATGCACTACACTTACTGGACTAATGGCCATAGTAGTTGACGCGCCTGAAATCACTAACAATCATTCAACCTATACTTCAATTTATTTAACTTGGCGCCTCAAGGCCACGTGCTGGATGAAGAGGGGGGAAATGGCATTCAATCGTGAGCTTCGTTACGATTTAAAGTTTTGGATTGGAGCTACCGATTGGATGTCAATATCCCGTTTCCTTCCAGCTCGTGACCTCGAGGCGCCACGTTAAATGAATCCAAGTATAAACATGTGCCTATGGCCTCGCAGGGGGGCGGCGGCGGTGGCGGTGGGGGCGGCGGCGGCGGGCCGGACGGCGCGGCGCCCCCGCCCAGCGGCCTGGGGCGGCTGGTGAGCCTGCGGCGGACGCGGACGCTGGGCCGGGTGATGCGGGACCGCCTCAGCTCGTCGCTCTACAGCCACGGCAGCGCCAGCGACAGCCAGTCGACGGCGGGCGCCGGGGGCGGGGCCGCGTGCGGCGGCGCTGGCGCGGCGGCGGCGGCGCCGGCGGCGGAGCAAGCCGCCCCGGCGGCGGAGCCTTCGCCGCCCCCGCCCCCGCAGCCGCCGCCCCGCACCAAGCCCAGCAAGACTCGCAGCAAACTCTGTGAAATTTTGTAAACTCCATGGGAACTAGTCGTGAGTTGTTTTTATATATGTCGAACGAAAATACGATGCGATATTTTGTGACGCTTAGTGTACTTTTAAGAAGGATTGGAGGGCAAGGAGCTGTGAATACGAGTTGTTTTTGTTTCCAGAGTGACAGTAGTGGCGTCAAAGGATAAATATGATCACAAAACACAATAATCCTGGAGTGCCTATGAAGTTGAAGCACAAATTAAGAACTTAAGCAAACGGTTTGTGGTGTTCATATGTGATATTTCAAATTAATACAATTCGCAAATTTCGTTTTTAAAGTACTTGAGCTCATAAAATTTCCATTCTTCTGACATTAAATATTATATAAATGATAAGGGCTGAGATGCAGCCACTGATACACATGTGAAATATTGGGAGGGTAGAACAACCTTAGATTTGGCTTATTTACATGTGTAGCAATTTGTTGTAATATAGTTCAGAAGGAATTAAATAAGGAAGCACACATCTGGTTGAGATATTGGAAATTAAATGACACCCATAGTCTTTCGTCTGCTCGTGCAGTTCAGAAATGAAGTACTAGATTTATTGGAGGTGTAGAGTTTGGGGAACACAATTTTGTTACCATAGAAGTTAGTTATATGATGGAATCTGACTTCAAAATAAGCAAATTTTTTGTAAGAAAATTCAAATTTTCTTCAAATTCTAAAACTGGTTATTCTTAGAAAGCACAAACCAAAGTTGCTGTTAAAACAAAAATATTGCTTGGATTAAAATCTTTGCAATCCTGCATTTCTACATTCCTTCAAAAATTAACATGTCATTCTACTCTTAATATTGCTCTATAAGAGAGATCAAAACAACTTAACTTTCTTGTTGCAGATGAGTCGTAAGAGAGCCAAAATTGCATGTTTGTAAAGTTAACAAATTATTTGATAATTGAGAGAAGAGAAATGCTTCATCTTAAGACGAAAAGAACTGCTAATAAAATACAATTCACCGTCTCACAAGTTTTAATGTCTCCCTCTATGTACGCAACTCTTGATTGGTGACTGCATGGCCTTATCTTCAGATGCTCATCTACTGCATTGTCATCTGAGGAATTCAGACCTACAAGAATGCAGTACTTCATAGGCCTAAACTAATGGAACTTTTGAAAGTATGTTATTGTCATGCTATTGTGCAATTCCAATCACTTCTCTTTGTGGCTGTTCTAAGGGCGGGGATTGAAACAATAATTTTCAAACTTGGTAAATGCAAGAGGTATTTAGATATATAAAACCTTTGGGAAAGTTGTCAATACATTTTATAAACTTAAATATCTTCAAAAGCAAACATCAAGAGAAAAAATTGTATCTAAATATATTTAATTAATTCATTTAAATTTCAAATCTAAATGACCAAAATAAATATTTGTTGATTCTGAAAAATATCTGTGCTGAAACTGAAAGTTTCATAACTGCACTGTTATATCATAGCTACTGTTATGCCATATTTTTTCAGAATTTTGTATGATTGTGTGTATAGCGTTTGAAAGTTATATTAATATTACTGTTTTTGTGACATATTAGAATGGTACTTTTCTTACTTGAAAGAGATTTGGCTCAGTATAATTAATGGTTTAAATAAGCTTCGAATTTCAACATGTTTCCATATTGTTGCAAAAATTTCTTTTTAAACAACGCTGTGTATGTTTAAGAGACATGAAAACATTAGTTGATCACTTTCGAGAAAATGTTCTGTAAAATCATTGAATAAGACAGGGCTGTTTCAGTGGGTGGCCTACTTGATGTATCCAGGCCCAGCGTTTATCTGCGGGCCTAGATATATGTTAATCGTTGCTTGTTAACTCAGTTGAACGAGAGGGAAGGGGGAAGCGCTCAGACGTTCAACTCTAGTCTAGTGAAAGGCGAGTGGCGCACAGGCAACTTCAGGGGGCCACTGCAGGTGGTCTGGCTAAATTCTTGCTTTTGAGCAGCCCTACATTAGAACATGCAAATATTAATGGATAAGAAATGAACTAGGCACTTTATTTTACTTATTCTTTATGATATTTTGCATTGAAATAATTAAACAGAAAGAATACTCTTTTGGGAGCAGAGTATTACACTATTGGACTACTAATTTAAATGTAATGTAATCTAATTTTCAAATCTTAGAGAATTTTTAAAAAGGTAATACACATATTTATGTTGTCTGCCGGTCGATAATCATGTTTCTAGGCAAAGAAGGCTTTTATAAATACTGTCTCTGAAAGTTCTAATTTTTTATATTTTCACATTTCTTAAACCCTCTGGCAATTTGCTGTGTATAAACATTTATAAATCATAAAAGATAATAGTATTTCAGATGATTTGATTTAAGAAAAATATGAATATGTAAAGAGGGGATAGAAACAGAATAAGCCACAAAGTATTTAGGAAGACAAAAAGGAAATGTTCATTTTAGTACCTTTTATAGATTTACATTTTGTTTTGCTTTTTCATATGTTTCTAGAGAAGCAAATTAAATATATATTTTTAAAATGTCCTACATGAATTTACGGGTTTTGGTATGAGTGATAAATCTGGTGTGTCTTCCACTAATAATGAACTGCAGTGGATAATTTTTAAATCACATCTTTATTTGATATTGCCAATATAATGTCCAGCAATAGTACAGCTCTGATCTAAACATTTTGATGTTTATCATTGTAAGTATTTTCATAGAACTTTAAAATATACATGTTATAATGAAGTGTTCTACATAAAGTAACTGCAGATAACATACATAAGTTCTGTGGTTAAAAAATACTTAGAAAGACAACCAATAAAAACTTAAGGTGCATTTTAATTTCAGTTTGCAGTGCAATTCAAATTGCAATAGAAGTTAAATCAGATGTGTTACATCTATTTAATTTTCAGAATGAAAATAATAGTAATTGTTGTTAATGTCTCAGATGTTCCTATATACACTTCCCTCTTTGCAACCGTTCTGCAATAACAAAGAATATCTTCCATAGATATATTGTGTTATATCTATGTGAAAGACTGTAATAGATCATGCACTCCTTTTTTATTACAACACAGGCATGCTTAAAGATTTGTACCTCATTGTTAATGAATTGTTCCATGTAATATAACGAAAATGTTTTGTTACCAGAATATTTAGCAAAGATTAAATTTATCTTTCTATTTTATTGAAAATGATTTAGTGTAATATTGAATTTTAAAGAGAATATATTTATTTTTTGTTAAATATAGACTGTAAGCAATATAAATGAGCCATTTTTTATAAATATGTTTGACACTTGTTCTGTAAAAGCTATCTTCTAAATCTGTTATAGTAATTGTGATTGGTAAGTGAATATGTCAAAAGCAATTGGGATTGCATAGTAGTGTTTAAATATGGTTGCACAGAAAATAATAGTTGAAAATAGTCTACTCACAGTTCTTTCACTTCATTCCTTGTTATCACAATGATAACAGTAACAATAAATTTTGTGAGCATTTTATCTTTTACAATTCTTGAGCAATATATCTTCTACTTCTACATATGTACATACCTGCAATGTCTAAACAATGAGAGAGAAGCAAAATACAGCTTTATATGCTTTGTATAAAGAAAAGCTACGTAATTCTGATCTTTTCTTGATTGAACTTCAAAATAAATTAAGATCAGAAAATGTATGTAATTTATTTCGAAATGCGCATAAGAAAAAAAATTATTTTGAAATATTTATGATTTTAATTTATTAAAATATGATTTATGATAATTAAAATTGTCGAAACAATCATTTTTTAATGTGCACTCGATCTCTGCGTGGAATATTGTGGTTAAGACCTGATTCCTGATACCTATGTTCCATTTGTGTAGAAATAAAAATGTAATTTTGCATATTGAGTATTATTTACATCCTTGTATCGATGTACCTACATCGATGTACCTACATCGTACATGTACACAAATGACACACAATTTTGTGTGAGTCATTACAACTCGGCCCAGATTTCTTCGTAACTTCACCAATCTTTTTTTTTTTTTTTTTTTTTTTCAGGATCAACCAATGCGGCGCTTGGCCGTCCTATCTTTGACTTCTTCCACGAAATATTTAAAGAATTTTATAAGTTGAACTTTTAAAATATCATATTTTTTTTCATTTCATTGTTTCTTGCTCAATAGTCTGCGAAAAGCCATTGATGTTTCCGCTTTCATATTTCCACATTTGTTTGCCTCAACATGTATTTCCATGACCGGGTCCATCATATATCTTGAATAATACAACTACCGGGGTATGCAGTTTTGGAGAAATCAGGTTTTGGATAGGACTTCAGATATTGCGGACCACATATGTAATGTAGTCACCAGTGATGAAATGTTTTGCATAAATCAGATTTTGGATGGGATACAGACTTCAGAAACAGCAAATCTATTCTCTGTAATAAGTTCCTGATGAATACTTTATCAGCTTACTTTAGATACTCAGATACTTACTTACTTACATATTACTTACTCAGATACTTTATCAGCTGCATACCAATGTCATTCTGTACACCATCAAACGGAGGACCACAGAATAAATTGCAATATAATTTAAGGGAAATTTTGTGTATTTAAGAACTAGTGCTACATGAATTTAGCCGTGTATTATAATTATTTCTGCAAGTTTCTGAAAATTGTATATTTTCAGTTTCTGACGTACGGCAAGATATGTTTTTATCACTTTCGTGGTCTTTTCCGCGTGTCACAGATGTCTCTGCCCTCTTGAATAATTAGTTCAACATTCGTAATGTTTCTTCGATTCCACAACTCTTATCTACATCGACAGGTATAAAAATAAGATTACGGCGCTTTTATGGACTGACCTGGCAGTAAGAAAACACCGGAATTGCCACGACGCAATTAGACACAACGACGGTTTCAAATTGTCTTGTAAATATTCGAGAAGCGTTGCAATACCTAATTATTAGTTAGGATTGGGAAATGTTATAATAAAAGTCCTAAATGATGAAACAGTTAAGTGACTGAATGCGGAATCTTTTTTACATTTTCGACTATAACTCCATAAATAAGCGCAAATGCGAAGACTCGTGTAGATCAGTACATTATGAAACGATGTAATGATGGGTATTCATACACGAGTGTGATATTACGATACAAGCGAGTATCGTTAACTTCACACGAGTGTATTAATACCCATTACATCGAGTTTCATACGGTACTTATTTTACGACTTTTATAAGATAAACTTTTACATTGAATCGGTTCGTGGCAGTTGACATGTACTAGCATTCAGTCAATGTTGGAAAACCCGTAATCGTATTAAATGTATTTTATGCACGGTTGCAGCCAACAAATGACAGCATTATACAATGGGAGTAGAAACAATTACTTAAACTACTTATTTATAAACTCATGTGGTTAATATTATTCTCTTAATTCTGTTATAAATTCACGATATTTTGTAATTAAAAAAAGTCTACATGTATTCCACATTATACATAAGTTTCATAAGATTCCTCAAGTGGAATAGGGATGATTTTGTTTTTAACAAATGATAAACGTATTAACGTCTATAACATTTATTTGCGCATGAATAGTGTTTAGTTTAATATTGCAGATAATTTCTGCAGAGGAAATTCGTTTTTAGATTACCTGCACGTGCGTGTGTGTCGTGATCTTACTCTTCTGACACTGAGTCCAATCAGCTGTACTCTTGGACCACACACCTCCACAATACGGTATAGAATTTCAATATTAACATGTTATAAAATGCAATTTAATGTTTACAGGCAAAAGAACCAACTACATTTTGTCCATAGCGGCAATGCGAAATATTCTACATTAAGACACTGCTCGCATTGCACATTAGGGGCATCGCGGCCATATTGCTTTCAAACTGTTTCACGGTTAAAATCTGCATCAATGTTCTTTATATATTCTGTGATATTTTCTTAGATATATAACAAACACATACTATTTAGATAGTTATTTTAATATTTACGGCACACGAGTAACGACAATTCTTTTGTTTACTGCTCTAATATTTTTGTTGTCTCTCTGAAGAAATCACACTCTGTTAATTCACTCCGAGCTTCAACTCAAAAAACATTTTCTACACTCGAACATACCTCTTCCTACTAATTCCCAAATTTTGTCAAATTTGTTTTGTGGTAGCATAAGGACAAAAATGCATAAAATCTGAAAAATATAACTTGAAAGATTTGTTCGAAAGTTTGAATAACATTTTTTTTATCGCGAATTGGCCGTTTGAGATCACGCGGACATACACATGCATTTACCGAGGTCCAGTTACATTTATCCCCGGAATGCTGAATCCAATTTTTCCCCCGGGTCGAGACCGGAGGAAGGACGGACACACAGCGTCTCGACACGAACACCCCCATGCCCGAGGTGGGACTCGAACCCACGATCCTTCCATCCGAAATCACCAAGGCGCCACTGTCTTAGTGATCACAGCCATCCAGATAGTCCTTATAATTATTATTATTATTATTATTATTATTATTATTATTATTATTACTATTATTATTATTATTATTATTTTAATTCATGACTAAAGATGCTAAAGTCAACCCCGGGTTGCAACCAGTTTCCTAAGTTTCCTAAGGCAAATCTAGGGACTATCGGTGCCTCTACAGCACTTTGCACAAAATGTGGGATGTTCCAAATAAAATATCTTGCACTTCCCACTCTTTTGAATGACCTGAGAGTTTAGACAAGTTTTTACATACATTTTGCGGAAAAAATACCAGATCTCTGATAACTATCAGGATGATCTGAGCTTTTACGCCCCACATGTAGCTGATCTTGATTTCCAAACTCTTGCATTTAAGACGTTTCTCCGCCACCTTGGTTTACGAAGTTTTGATCGCACAGCAACATCTACAAGTAAACACGATTTCTTCTCCAAGTACCGGATAACAATAGTCAGTTTGTTTGCCGCGAATCGTGCAATCAGTTTGAATTTGTTGGTCGTACAATATTGTGCACAGTCCAACACACGTCACCAATTTTGGTTAGTGTTCACATCACTTGGCGCATGTGTTTGGAACTTCGAGGGCGGTACAGATCTGTCAGTGAAGGTAACTATACACCTTGTGTCTTTTCAAGTATTCTGTCTTTGCTACAATTTGACAAGCTGAGATGTTATGATCAATGGTTTCTACTTGTTCCTGATAAATGGGGCATTTATCATCTTGGAAAATTTTCAGAACCGCTTTATCATGACGTGCTCTCAATGCCTGATCTTGGGCAGCTATTAAAACTGATCCGATTCTGGCTTTATTCTTCCCCTTTTAAGCTACATAAATGATTGATCTTTATTGATCTGCACCTTGTTCTTCCTTGTCCATCCTGAACTCGTGGCTCATTGCAAAGTCGCAAGCCTTTCACCACTGAGATCCGGGTTCGATTCCCGTCGAATCTCATGTGAAATTTGTTCCAACAAAACGAGTTCGGCTGCTTCACAAGGGCTAGTCCAACCCCTGTGAAGTGTCCTAATCCCTACCCCTATCCTTATTCCTTCCTAATTCTGGCCGCTGGGTAGTGACGCAGGAGCGCGTGGTAGGAGGCGCGTACGCGGAGATGCTACCTGGCGGTCCTCTTGACAACCGACTGCGACGAGACGCGACAGAATATTAACGGAGGATTACTCCAAAAAAACACGCGCTGTAATGGGAGGATTACTCCAAGAAGCGCTCAACGCCCCCCAAGGGGCTTGGAGACGCGTTGCGTCAAAATAGACGCAACAAATTAAAAAAAAAAGGTACTGTCCATGGAGTAGTTTGTCTCTTGACCAATAGTCTAATATTTATTGTATCTCATGATTCATGGTAAGTAGCAATAGAAGTTCACTGTCTGTTATTCTGCATAGTGTCTTGCATAGTCTTGTTCGCTTCTTGCTTCACTCACAATACCTCTTTTTCCCATTCTTCGACCATATTTTATAACCTGCCTCATTAGTGGGACATCATGATGACTTGATTTTCTCATGTCATTATTATTATTATTATTATTATTATTATTATTATTATTATTATTATTATTATTATCATTATTATTATTATTATTATTATTATTATTATTATTATTATTATTGCATTTAAGAACACGTTTTCCACCGGGAGCGGTAGCTCAGTGCAAACTGATGTCACTGTAGCGCCTCTGACCGGGAGGTCCTTGATTCGAGTCCTGACGGCGGGAGAATTTTCGACCCTAGCTTCTCAGCTAGGTCGAATTCAGTCGCTGTATGGAGGAGAATTATAGCAGCCGGCTGCTCTGATCGGTATTTTTCCGTGATTTCTTCGATCAACACCAGGCGAATGCCGGAGCAGTACCCTAATAAACTGGACACGGGCCACGCGCCATGTTTCCTTCCTCTTGTCCTATCCTCGCCACTTACACACACTTACACTGACATACACTTCACTACCACAC
This sequence comes from Teleogryllus oceanicus, assembly GCA_964035755.1. NCBI lineage: Eukaryota > Metazoa > Arthropoda > Insecta > Orthoptera > Gryllidae > Teleogryllus > Teleogryllus oceanicus. Next base: position 63,597,490 of record CAXIVR010000011.1, read on the forward strand.
ATGCAGGGAGACCGGTCGGGGACTTAAAACTTGTCCCGTCTCGGGCGGTACCCCGCTGGTTGGAGATACGTGGTTGGGGAAACCTCCGTTAAGTGGCGGTAGGTCTGCGCCGGATCTCGCCATCCAACAAAGGCAGATCACCGCCAAAGCCGATGAAAAACATTCACTACACTTACGGGACTAGTTACATCCGTAGTTGGCGCGCTCGGAATCAGTAATCAATCATCCACTGGTGACTGGCCGGTCACATTTCGAGATTTCGTCTATCTACCGTACGTCAGTGCATGATGGGTTGCCTGCCAATCAGGGGCAAGCTTCGTTAGTGCAACTTACAGTGAAACCTCGTTATAGCGCCAACATTCGTTCTCAGCATTTATTAACGCTGTAAAGAGGTTGGCGTTATAACGCAGTCTTTCTGAACCTATTTTGTGGAGCAGCGCAGTGAAGAAACTATTTTGTAGAGAAATGCATTTTTAGCGTTTATTTGCGATATCTAAACTATCAGAGCATCTTCTAGTTTCTCATATTTTGCTCGTTAAAATTGCTTACAATACATATTTGGCTCTTTAAAGTCCATTCATTTACGTTTTTGCTAAGAATATTACATACACCTCGTCTGGTTATCAATTTACACCATAATAACAAGAAATGATTTGAAACGTTCTACTGACTAGCAGTACTAGTAGGTCCAAACCTCTGTTTCCTTACGGTTCGCAACGTACGCTTGTCAAGGTCGTGAGAGCGGTGGGCCATGCGTAGAGTTAACAGACGGTGGGGTTCTTGGAAAAGCGAGCGAGTTCGCAAGAAGGGCAATTCTACTAGCAGTTCTTTCCCTACACAGCGTCCAACTGGCGCTCTCTCCGGTGTCTGGTGCCTTGCCAATAATTGCTCTACGCTCGTGACTCTTGGCTGTATGAATGGATTTTACTGTTTTACCACTTGGCCCTTCGATTTAATACGGGAAAAATATGGCCTTTTGGTTGGGCAACCAGACTGCTGTCGCTGTCGCGCTGCGCGGCGACGGAGGGAATCTTAGGGTATTACCCATATTCTGTCTTCGTCTAACTCACGGCAACGTAGTTTTATGATTTTCGCTTCTTATTGAAAGTACACAAGTTTAGTCGATTATTGACGATATTCAATGCATTGTTTATGATGTTTGGTGAATTTTTCATTTGATGTTAGGTTTATTGATTCAAATCGTACATTTGACGAGTTCTTTTTGTAAAGGTGGCCGTTCTGGATGGAAGTCCCTGTGTGACCCCAGCTGGCCAGAGGTTTGCGAACGTTCTTGAGAATATGAATATGTGGCGAAGATCTTATTCCAAGTATACCAGGGAGTTTTCGAAATAAAACAATTTAATTTGTGTGAAAAGTGTCGAAGCAATAGTGCTTGCTGCGATATACTGGAGCCGAATTTAAGTGACCAGTAGAAATCAAAGCCTGAATTACGTGCGCGGGAGGTGTATATGACTTACGGGGTGGTGTATACGACTTACCCAACACAAAAAATTATGTAGGTAGTGTTTCAATATAGACTTTTATTTCTCTTAGTTTTAATTGATTTGAATTGCGTACATTTCTACCTATATGTTCGTATTTTGAATTTTGGAAATTACATTTCCGTCATTCGATGGAGGTGCAACTTCCAGTCTGTTGGGGTACCAGCCGCCCCTGTGTTCATGTATAAACATGTTCAATTCATGATTTTCCATTTTTAACACGATCGTTTAGGAAATTCTTATACGACGTTTGTGGAAGCTCTCCATGACAGAGTAACCTTGTAAATGGTCCGCCATAAAACCAATTGTATGTACGTATTAATTGTATCATGAAACGCACAATTTCATTCTCCTTGTAATGTGTTTTATTAATTTACTATCAAAATATCTCATATGTATGTGGCACACCCTCTGCACATAATTTGCGCAGTATTGACGAGTGCTCTCGTTTCTTTGACGCCTACAGTGATAACAAAATTCCACGTTGCCCTTTGGTGACTCCTCTAAACCCACGGACCCTTCTCGGATTCCTAGTAGAAGTCTTCCGCGTGTTCTTATTGCTGTCGGCACAAATTTTTTCACGATCTTCTTTTTCATTTCTGGTCTCATAAAGCCAAGCAAGATCCTTTAGAAATCCTCTTCTGGTCAATCTTTCACCACTGTTTTACATTGCATAAGCATTCAGAGCATCGAATACAGCGATATGTGTTGCCAGCTCAGGTCAGAAACTGAACCGCGAGTGGTCGCGTGGATTACTGTTGTAATCCAAGCTGTTTCCGGCTCTTATCACTAGTGCGGCAGTTACCACTTGAGTCATATTTTGCTATAATTCGAAAACTGAGACCTTCTACGAAAGTAACTGAAAAGTCCATTCCAAACGTTTGTCAACTCTCGCTGTAAACAGCGAATGAATTCAACTGGATTACAATCCATAGTCCATAGACCATAATCTAGATCCATAGTCCATAATCCGTAGACTGGATAGTAATCCACGCGGCCACTGAAGGGTTAATTTTGCCAGGATCGGCCAAATTCTGGCATCCGTTTCACATGCCGACAAGCGTCCGCATACATGCCACTGATTTTTGGCACCTCAAAAAATCCCCCGGCTTTCACCGGGTTTGAATCCTCGAACTTGGGATCAGTAGCCGACAAGATAACCACTATATCATCAAAGCCGGTAAGAGATGGCTGGAATGTGTTATTATGGACAGAAATTGCGGTATAATAATATTACGTAACCGGTTGAAATATAAGTAGTTCTCGCAATTTTTGAGAGAATTTTCTAAAATGAGAAATCGTATGGAGCATTCAGCATGATCAGATTATGAGAGTAGCGTAATTCATGTCAACACGAGAAGATTTGAATAATATTACAGTATTATATAGTAATTACTGTTATACGTTTTAATTTGTATTTGCTTGTCTGCGCTGTCAGGGTTTCTGGATTGCGAAATGTATATGCCAAAAGAATGGTTTGTTTCTGGGTTGCGAAATGTATATGCCAAAAGAATCGTCTATGTCATTTTAATTTTTATTATTATTATTGCTATACATTGTTTTTCTCGGTATTCACCAGATTTTTATTTCACTTTGTGTCGGGTTAATAACCAAGACACAGGTCAATTCATGTTTCGTCGCAATTTAGGAATTTTCGAATTCTGCATGTGTTTAAGATGATCGATTTTTAATTTTATGGTATATTTTGGTATTTGAATAAGTTCCAGATTTTTATGGATGTTTATTATTATTATTATTATTATTATTATTATTATTATTATTATACTGAACTGTTACTGTGTTGTTGTTATTATTATTATTATTATTATTATTATTATTAGTTGTTGTTGTTTTTTACAGAGCATACATAGTTCAGTACATAATGCACTTTACATATGTAGTTAAGGCTTACATTCTAATATACCTAAATTTAAACTACAAACTAATTTGGATGCGAAAATCTTCTGCAGACACCTCTAAAAACAATCTATTTCGGAAAATTTGATATCTATTTTACTTTCTCGGCATGGATATCTATTTTACATTTTCGTATCCATACGTATATACGGGAGTAATATACGTAGTGAAGAGCAAGTTATGTAATGCTACGTAAAATCTATTTCGAGATTTCAACGGAAATACACGGTTTGGGGTTCCCTGATACCGAAAAAGTGTTTTTTTCTTTTGTTTTTTTCTTTTCAAAACGTCTGTCCGTCCGTCTGTCGTATGTGAACAAACATAGGGCCTAAATCACACGTATGATCTTTTTCAAATTGGAGAAACCACAGTCTATCTGGCTCTTGTTGAAGCTTTAAAATTTTGAAAAACATTTTTTTAAAATTTAGTGGTACTTTACATGAAGCCCCACGGACACTCAAAATTTTCTAAAAAACTGCTCCAATTTTTTTCTTTGAATTTCTTGTAAGAACAGAGTAAAATACACTTCCGATTTCCACGGTTAACTCTGAAATTTCGAAAATTGCAAAAATTTGAATTTTTTCCGGCGTCTTCCAACAACTATAAAATTGAAGATAAAGATTTTTCCTATAAATGAAATTTGTTGTTCATAAATACCTCTTTCACTAAGGTCATGTAGATTTTTTGAACATTTTAGTAGTTTACGTGCAATAGTGCATGCAATATTTCCAATTTTAAAAAATAACAAAAATAAGATTTGTTCATAAAGGCTCCAAATTTTTCTTTAAATTTTTGGTTGGGATGGTACCAAATGCACCCTAGACTGCTGGCCAGCTAAAAAGCCGAACTAACGGGGCAACTTTTGAAAAATGTCACTGTCGGATGAGAACATACAGTTATACTCGATTTAGGGTAGTTTCGATTCGTTTTGTTGGCTAAATTGTTGCCAACCGTCACACAAATACCCTGAATATATTACCTTCAAGCGGTAGGGACATTTTTAAAATTTGTTTGCAATGAAACAATGACTACTTCCGTAGATACCGCCAACATTCAAAGCCATCCAAGTGAAATTGTGTTAGTTTACGAGTGTTGCTAAAGATTTGCATTTTGCGTTTTGGTGCTCTTCCTTCTTTGCGTTTTATCGTTCAATTTATTTATTTAGTTGTACTAGGCGTTTTTGAGTTTTATTTCTTATTTTCCAATTGTTTTCTTTAGTAATAATAATAAAGTTAATTGCAATAGTTATAGTAGTTCATTATTTGTTGTTGTTAAGTGTACCTTTAGTATTTCTTGTTTTAAATTAATTATATTATATTTATTATTATTATTTTTCTGAATTCATTTTAATTATAACTGGAAAATAATGGTAAGCCTAACAACATCTGGGTCTATACTTAATACTGAACCTTTGAAGAATTTTAAAGGAAAATTAAAATTTCAAAGACTGTCTCTGGTAACAATGGATAAGTTATTGAAAACTTACACTAATGATGATTTTCATTATTTTTTGAACTTACTTTTAAAAACTAATGAATAATTGAAAGATAAATTAAATGGATGTATTTGCATTGATATTGACATAACTGAACTATTAGGAACATTTCATTAGATCACTTAAAACTACCATTTATATCACGTTAATTAACTTCAATAATTGTGGTATTTATTTGCGTTCAATAAAACTCATTACTATCACTTCAAAACGTGAAGGAACTGTTGACACACATCTCAAAAGCATTAATAACATAGAAGTATGACCGCAGATAACTTTTGAGGTTGTATTTTTCATTTGCACTTGACACTTTTTAACACTTCTTAAGCTCGCAATAGTTGATAATGATAATTCTTAATTAACTTAATAATTATTCACAGAGTTAATATTCGTTTATAGATGAACATCTCTTTTAATTCTACCGAAAAACGAAACATGTATTATTGAACAGTGGACAAGACTCGAGACCGCGCGAGGATTGTGAATGAGACAACAAACAAAACAAAAGCGAGAGACTTGATCAGAGTTATAGTTTCATAAGTTGGCTATTCCGACAGGAAATCTTTCAAGCTGCCATATTGCGAATTTAGTGCGGCCTGATACACGGCCTGGAGTTCTATCCGATGACATAACACCATATTGCTATATTCGTTTGTTTTTTCAAACATTTCAACCGTGGAAATTTTACACTAGAGGCATTTCTTCACTTCATTGGATTTATGAGTACATGTGCTTTAAATAATACCAAAAGAGGGAATTTAGCTGAGAATTTCCAAAGCACGAGTAGTATTTAATAAAGGTGCGTCAAGCTGGAACAGCCATGTCAGCACACCAGAATGAAGCATGTCAAATTATTTATATCTAATTAATTGCCACAATTTAGAATTAATTGCCTTTTGGGCGAAAAGGGTGTGGCTGAGGGTCAACACACAGGGTTATTTAGGACCCGAATTTAACTTGTGTATGCTGGCTTATCGTATCAAGCCTACTCACGCCCGTTTTCGCCCTGAAAATATGTGGCAATTAACTCCAAATTGTGACAATTAATTAGCAATAAATCAGTAGACATGTTTCATATTGTGACAATTAATTAGCAATAAATCAGTAGACATGTTTCATGCCGGTGTGCTGACATGGATGAAATGATGTCCAACAGAATCCCAAAATGAGCCTAATGCGGAAAATAAATGAAAACTATATTAAAATCAGATAATATGTTGTATTACCCGCGCACATTTTCTTGAGCCCTCGCTTTGCTAGTTTCGAGAGGAGTGAGGAGTTTGGTTATTTTGGCAAAATGCATTTCATTTCAAATTTGTAGTTAGATTTTTGGTGCGAAATATTTTCTATTATACGAGAGCGAACATTTCTGGTTATCAGATTTTTGTCTACAACGCTCGTTGCTATCATATATTCTTAATTCAACGAATGTTGGCAAAGGAGTGGGGGTAGGTATTCCGGGGCTCAAGAAAACGTGCGCGTATAAATAGGTACATACGCGGTTTATTTGACATCAACATAGCGATCGATATAATTATACCGCTTCATAAGATTTTATTTTTTAATTTTATTTTACGTCAAAAACAGTTAAAAACTGCGTATGACGTGCTATGGGGAAAAGTGAATTGTGTGCACATTTTCAAAATTCTGTGATCCCTACACTAAGTCATATACTACTTAAATTTTGATTGATGTGTCATAATTTTGATTGGCCAGTAGAGAGAAATGGTAAGATAAATCGGATAGGAAAAGCTATAAACGTTCTGAGATACACCGCTCTGATTGGGGTATTTTATATGTATAGTTAAACACTATTTTAATTTCACGAGTGGAATAGTCATAAAACAATTTGTTCAATATCACAAACTTTTGAAATAGATACTTGTACCATAAAGGAAAGATATTTCATAGAAAGATAATCTTTCCTCCAAGCGCCATGCATTATTATCGTCCAAAACTCGAATGAAGATTACAAACATAGTATCTATTAGTCTTCTCAGAATAATTCCTCTTTGTGTTTTTCATGAAAAAACAAAAAACAAAAAAAAACTGATAATTCCAGAAACATGAACCAGCGCCCTCTGGAATACTAGAACGCTGCATGAACTGCGATGTTTCATTGTTACTGTCACAGCCTTCTATGTAAAACAATACACAAAACATTATTCGAAGGTGTTGGAGTGGAAGTGTGACCGTTGCTGAACTCGTTGAAAAATATTTTTTACGGGAAACATTTATTTTTTGTGTGAGTAATCTTACAATAACATTATGTTTCCTAGTATAATTCTTTTGAAGGAAGGTGTTGAAAATTCTCAAGGAAAAGAGCAATTGATATCTAATATAAATGTATGCCAATCTCTTTTGGATGCTGTGCGAACAACTCTTGGCCCTCGGGGAATGGATAAGCTAATTGTAAATGAAGTAGGTAAAACCACTATATCAAATGATGGCGCTTGTATTCTTAAGGCATTAGATGTCTGCCATCCCGCAGCGGAAATATTGGTAAACGTTGCTAAATCTCAAGATGCAGAAGTAGGAGACGGGACTACTTCCGTGGTTCTTCTTACGGGAGAGTACCTCAAAAACCTCAAATCATTCCTGGAAGAAGGAGTTCATCCACGTTTTGTTATGAAATCCCTTCGACAAGCAACCAATTTTGCCATTGAAAAAATTAAATCGATATCAATAAGAATTGAAGACAAGGATAAGGAAAAGGAATTCCGATCTCTTCTCGAAAAATGTGCCATGACAGCACTTTGTTCAAAATTAATAAGTCACCAAAAAAATTTTTTTGGAAAAATGGTTGTTGAAGCTGTTCTAATGTTAGATGGAACTCTAATTCAGAAAATGATAGGAATAAAAAAAGTATTAGGTGGTGCATTGGAAGATTCCCTTCTTGTAGCTGGGGTGGCCTTTAAAAAGACTTTCTCATATGCAGGGTTTGAGATGCAACCAAAGCGTTACAATAATCCCAAAATTGCTATTTTAAATATAGAACTTGAATTGAAAGCAGAAAAAGATAATGCTGAAATAAGAATTTCTGATGTACATGAATACCAAAAAATTGTTGATGCTGAGTGGAAAATTCTTTACATTAAACTAGATTTAATCATTAAAAGTGGAGCCCAAGTAGTCCTTTCTAAATTGCCAATTGGTGATGTAGCTACTCAGTATTTTGCAGATAGAAATGTATTTTGTGCTGGTCGAGTGCCAGATGAAGACATGGACCGTACACTGAAAGCTTGTGGTGGATCATTGGTATCTGTTGTGCAAGATATTTCTGATCTGAACTTAGGCAGTTGCAAAACTTTTGAAGAAAGACAAGTAGGAAATGAAAGATACAATATTTTTACTGGTTGCCCCCAAGCAAAAACATGTACTATTATTCTTCGAGGTGCAGCACAACAAATTATGGATGAAATGGAGAGATCAATTCATGATGCTATAATGGTTGTTCGTCGCACTATCAAAAATGATGCAATTGTGGCTGGAGGAGGAGCAATAGAAATGGAATTGAGTCGTGCTTTGAGAGATTATTCTCGTTCAATTGAAGGAAAAGAACAATTACTAATTGGAGCAGTTGCTAAATCTTTGGAAGTTATACCAAGACAGTTATGTATCAATGCAGGATTTGATGCCACAAACATTCTTAATAAATTACGCCAGAAACATTCAATGGGAAAAATGTGGTATGGAGTTGATCTAAATACTGAGGATGTTGCTGATAATTATGAAGCCTGTGTGTGGGAGCCTGCTGCAGTGAAAATCAATTGCCTGTCTGCAGCTTGTGAAGCAGCAAGTACCATCTTGTCAGTTGATGAAACTGTGAAAAATCCATCAGCACGTGAAGAGATGCCAGAAAGAGGAATGAGAAGGCCAATGTGAGCAATGCTAAGAAGATTGCATAACTGTTTTGTTTAATGAAACATTTATCTAACTTTGTTTCTTTCATTTCTCAGTTATATTAAAAAATCTTTCTCTGAAGTTGATTTTGTCACTTGGAAAGTTTTGTCAATAATAAAAGGAATAAATATGTATGTATGATATTTACTATTTGCTCAAGTCTAGTTTATCTGGGAAGCTTGACAATAATGTATTTATAAGAAAACACCCTTTTCTGTTTTGTTTGTTATCAAAGTTTGTGGGTTTGTTTTTGATATGACATGTGCAAACACTTACATTAGTTATATCGATTATAGTAAATAGCTAACAAGCCTATAATTTTTTGACATTTCATAAATCCTGAAGGGTGCACTATTAAGTTGAAATGAAACTGGGAGATTGTTTTTTTCTTCCTAAAGAAATGCTGAAAATGGAAATTATTCAAAATTTTAAAAAGTTAAACATCCACAAAAAGAAAAAAACAAAAACTAATTTCAGTTAAATTGGTGATAACAATGAAAATTGAATTTCGCATAAAATTAAAACGTGCTCTGATTTCAAATAGTAGATGCCATCCATTATAATTGCTTTAGATCATATATTTAATTAAGAAAGCAGAAAATATAAATAGGTATATATTTTTCTAGTTGTGATTAAAAAGAATAATAAATTTTAGACCCAAGAAAACTACATTTTGTACTTTCTATTTTCCTACATATGTAGTACAGATATCAAAAAAGTACGTCCCTAATACCAAACAAGTAAATAATTCTCATTCTTATGTGTAGTAAATTGTTTTCTCTAACCATTGTGTAGTCAAAATCCTTGTTTTGTGGGTCCTTGATACCAGAAAATGGATTTATGGTAAAAAGTCTGTCCATCTGAGAACAATGCTAATGTCTACTCTAAACCATGAGCAGAATTTTCACCATGAAATTTCCCCAATCAATCTAACTGATGTCATGAATTTAAAATAAATATTTTAATTTTTTAAAGCTGCAAGGTCATGTACAAAATTTTCTCAAAAATGGCTCAAAATATTTTTTTCAGATTGAAGGAAGTCTGCGTATAAAAATGGCACATGTTTGATTTTCATGGTTTTCTCTAAACTTTCAAAAATCACAAAAGTTTAAAAAAATTTCAGCATCTTCCTACAATTTTAGCAATACAGAAACACTCCTGGGACATTTTCTCAAAAATAGCTTTAAAGGAGATTTGCTTATAGGAACATGTTTTATGCATCTACAATATTTTTAAATTTGTATTTCAATTCTATTACTACAGAAACAAAAAATCGAGAAAATGTGAAAATATGTTTTAGGCATCGATAGCAAGAGGGAAGAGGGCGAGGCAATACCGAAGCTAGCCTAGACTGAAGAGATTAGAAAACTATCTAATGTGAAAAAGTCTGTGCCATTCTGCAGAATCACTAGTTCTGTATTGTAGTCAGTTTTGTATTCTGTAAACCACCTCATTATTTTTAATGCAAACATCTTTATGGATGTAACTTCAATTTCTGGAGAGTTTTCATTGCTGTTCTTAAGTTTCATTCCTTGCATTGCAGACTTACCTTGTCTTTCTAGATAGTACTCATTGATGATTTTTTGACAAATGTAAGTGTATCACAAAAGATACTTAAGAGTATTTCAAAGATCGAGATCTTTTTCTATTGTCATGCAGATCTTGAAATTAAACCTGATTTCATTTACGATTATTTTTCACATTATTCTTTGAAATTTTTGAACAGATGTATTCTTCTCAAGTATTTTTTTGCCTTCCTTTGTGATTGCTTTTATTCTCTCAGGGCTCTTTTTCGTTGATTGGACCAAGTTGTTTTTGTCTTCAAAAATTTTTCTACCTGGCCAACTTTCTAGTTGTGAATTTTCTGCCTAAAAACATTTTCTACTTTATAAGTTGTATTATTTGTGCCTTTCTCAGATTTACTTAATTGCTCCAATCCATTTTACAGTATTTATTTAAGCTGTAGATAACTGCAATTTTCATCAAATTCCCAATTGCTTCATTCTTTTAATATTCTCATAAAATATTTTTGAGAATATTAAAAGTCTGTTGTTTTTTTTATTAGAATAAGTATTTTCAACATTCTTTGGCATTTCATTAATTGCTCAAAATTTGATTTAGAGCCATTATATATAAGCTCAAATATATTTTTTTAGTATTTTTGTGAGCCTAATGGCTTTTTTTTTTGTCAAGAAATATCTTTAACAAATTTTTTAGGAGCAGTTTCTTGAAAGGTTATGTGTAATATTTGACCAGAGAAACACTTGTGATTTTGCCATAATTAATTACTAAAAATTTGGGTACCAATTTTTTGCTAGCCATGTACAGTGTTTTTCAAATGAAATTGGGAAACAAACTTGTCATATTTGGGTTGGCTTGCCTGCATGTGATATGTAACTAGTTTAGAGTTCGGAATAAACAGATGGCATCAGCCAGATAATGTAAAAAGCTGTTTGATTTAATTCGCAATTACCTGCCCTGAATAAAGTGTTTTCAATATGTTCTGTGGCAATTGACTGAGTGATAAATTATTCTACAAAACTCTCTTTTGTTTATAACCTTTGTACTTATTTTATTAAGTTATTTTTTCATTTTGATATTAGTGAACAAAGAAATCTTTGAACAATGCTAGGCTTTTTTTTCTATGACATTGTTTTTTGAATTTTCAAAGAAATATTTGTAAGATAAAGAGTTAATTGTGTAATTAAAATTGTGGTAATGAAAGAATCATAATTTTTCTCCTCCTTTTTCCTTAAACCTTTTAATGAGATTTGGCATTTGTTTCCCAAACTATTGCAAAAATGTTTAATAGACCTGACTTGAAGGATCTAGGATGTAGCTTCATGGCTCTTGAAGTGAATTCTCTCTTCCCTCCAAAATATTCCTACCGCTATAAGTGTTACGTGTATCTCGTTTCCATTAAAGCACATATGTAGAAAAGAGAAGTCCATATTCTGAACATGTTATAGCAGTATTGAAAAATATGTATGAAAGTAATTCAAATATTTAAACTATTGTTACAAAGTTTAAGCGGAATTATCTTTAGGTTAGTCACTTTATTTGTGAGGGCCGCAAGAAGGGTGGAGAGGACAGCAATAAATATAGTACCTATATGTTCCTTTGCGTAAAAATATTAGTAATTTTTTGTTTGCTTATTTATAAATTTGGGTCTTTCAGCTATTCAATTTTTTCTATTTGCTGTGTCTCTTTTTGCAACACATCTCTTAGCCCTTGGGTATTGAGCATATAATCTCTGGAATAATCCTCCATTAAGATCTCATATTTTTGTCTCAACACATTACAGTCAGTGAAGCCTTTTCAATCTCTTCGACCAGGGGCTTGGCGCTGTTAGTAACTGGGGTTCCCAGACAATCATCCATTCAGGAATCCATAAGATCTTGAGTTGTTTACCTTCTGTGACTTCACAGAGTGTAGTTAAGCAATTTGACTAATGACACCAGCTAAATTGCCATGGTATGGATCTAGTATGATGAGGCAGTAGTACTAGAATATATATAATATGAAAAAACAGTTTGTCAACTACGAAGAAAACTTCACTTCCATGAGTGCACACTTGTTCCCATCACATTAGAAGTTAAACAAACTCTAGGAGAGTTGGTCAAACTCAAGGTTGTTTTACATAAATCATTGAGGCTGAAAGGCAGAGTCTTGCCACTGACTAGGAACTGTGCAGGCAAAATGTCAACTTAGTCCTGAAAATATTTTGGCATAAAAATCCGTTGGGAGTTTGCAATTTTCGAAATGAAGGTTGCTTTGAATTACCTCGACTTATTTTTACCTCAAAACACAAACAGTAGGGCCTTCAATCACATACTGCACTTTGAAGCAAAGTGGCTAAAATGAAATTAAATTAAAGCTAAAATAAAGTGTACCAAAGCTTAATTTAACCCTTTGGCAGGCATGAGCAGCATTCAGTTCTGCGTAATTGGCAAGCTGTGGATTTTTAGGCATGAAAAACTGTAGAAATAGACAGGCAAAATAGGTATTTATTCATTCGATGTTTGATTTCTTGTGAATTTTTACCTGGCACTGAGACTTAAAAATTTCTAGACCAGATAGATACATTTGCAAATAATAAGTCATTTTCATAATGATAAGTTAAACTAACATTGTTCAATCAAGACATGAAGTTTAAAGTACTTAGATTAGACCTTACATCACATCACTATCATTTTTACCTCTTTAATCATGATTAGTGCTTTTATTCTTTGTTTTATGCTTCATGCTTTTATTTTGAAAAATAAAAATGTTATTTCTCAATAAAAATGTATTCAGATTGTTCTAAATTAAAGAAAAAACAAATCATTTAAGTGTTGAATAATATTATTCATTTTTCATTTGAATCCATTTCTTTTAAATATCTGAAAACAATTCTTTAAATGTGCTGCTCATGAGTGCTTATCTTGTCCAGTAGTGCTAGTCACAATGGCATTCCTGCTGTTGAGAGTTACATTTTAATAATGAAATTTGCATATTTTTGTTTTCATTTAGTTTATAAATTGTAATAGTTTTCATAAAAGTATATCTGCCTTTTCCACTTCCAACAATAATGATGGTACTTGTCACTGTAATAAAAACCTATTATTGGCTGTTAATTACAACTTTTTGCCAGAAAACATAGCTTATTTGTACCCACCGAACTTGTGACTTTATTTGTCATATAATTCCATTTGATGAAGATTGTATATGATGCTTCATTGAAGCTGAACTTCATTATGACATGTCCGAAGGAAAAGATTAAGCAATTGAGAGATATTATTTGATACGTTTGAAGGGAAAGATCTTTGAAATCAGATAAGATGTGGGAAGAAGGGTAATATATTTGTGATATGTGCTGTACATTTTTGTTTTAATGAACAATATTTCCATATTCTAGGATTTTTGTTTTACTCTGTTCACAATGCTGTCATGTTGAGTTTCTCAAGCTCTAAATGCATAAAATAGATACCAAACATGACATTAGTGTTATTGAGTAACAGATATAAACCAAAGTACTGAATCAGTAGAAATGTAGCTTTGATTATAATGGACACAGAAAATAATGTTTTTTTGACAAGGATTATGAATACATACCATAGTTCTGTTATAGCATAGAAAAAAGGACTATCTCCTTAGTCTATGATTATAGTCTTAAAGATTGATTGAAATAGTATATCTATAAGCTGCTAAAATATTGCAGGTACAGAAATTCTTTGTAAACTCATCCTCAGAATAGTGCATGTGTGGCAGGGGTGGATCCAACTGAAAATTTGGGGGGATAGATTTTTGTTAAATAATAAACATTTGTTATTTTTTTGTAGGGTATATATTATACTATACAATATTATTTTTAAATAATCACATAGTTCTAATGTAAATAAACGTTTAAATTAATTTTGCCAAATAAAAGAAGGTAACAAACAAAAACTATGCCGGGGCATGAGGGCCATCCCCGGATCTGCCATGGATGTGTACCAGAATTGACACTAGGATACCTGAACCTCAGTATGATATGACTGGAGGACAAGATTAAGCAATCTTATTAATATTGCTTTCAACATAAATATTTAATGAATTAGAGACCTATAGCCATAAAAGATTCATCCTTGAATATTTGTAATGTACCTACCCAAAAAAGGTTTTGAATTTATATCTTTTGAAAGAGTTGATGAAAGGGCATTCAGGTCTGATAAGATATTAATTCATGTTGTTTTGAAATTAGTGAATACCATGTCATGTCATGTTGTCAATCACTTTATGAGTTTAGGGTGACAACATAGTCAAAGGAATGAAACCATGCTTTGTCCTAATTTTTTTTTCTGAACCAAGAGCAACTCAATCAATGTTACCTCTATCTCTTCAGCAGCATTTATCCCATTATTTACAACCAGTAATGCAGTAGTATGTTGTGTTTAGTGTGCTTGAAAATTCTATAAAGACAAGATTTCTATTTTTCCTTTCAATTTATTCCAAAAAAAAAAAAAAAATTAATTGATGTTAGAAGAAAAATATTAATGCAGTATTTAAGGTATTTTTTGTGCAGATGGAAAAAGTATCAATTAAAATAATAATCAATCAAATATAACTGGAAAGAGGAAGTTTTAAAATTATAAAATATTCATACTTTGTCAAAATTCTAAATATGATGGTAAAGTATCATGTTCTTGGTACTGTAGCAGATGAAGGAATATTTGTGTTAAAGGTGATAAAATAATATGGATAATTAAAAAATCTATGCATTTATTATAATTAAAAATACACACATATATTACAAATGAATTGGGCCCTTGTCGGACAGTTGCACAAAATGTAGTATTTACAGGAGAGTGGAGCACAAACATCATACATAATGGTCTATACTTAAGCATTTAAATGATGAACACTTTCAAATTCCAAAAAATAGTGGTAACTTGTTACTTGTACCAAGAATACTGCTTTTGCTGCATTCTGTATATATCCTTAGAAATAATACTGTTTTGTAAACAGTGTTACAGATTTGATATTTGAATATGCCATAACTGTGATGCTTTGTCATTACTGAAGACAGTACCGTGAGTAACTGTAGTTTATACAGCTTCTTGAAACTGCTTGACATGATTAAATGCTGATTATGCATATACCCATACAAACTGTTACATATATGAATATTTTTTTTAATCTATTTGACAAATTCAATATATTATTTACAATACTTACATGAATGTCATGGTGGCAAATGAAATCATCATTTTTACTGCCAATTATGTCAGATCCTGTAGAATGATTCACTCCACTATATTTCTAAAAGTAAATATTTTAACTTTCCTAAATCCTCTTGAGATTGTAATAACTTTTACTGTTAAGGATTTTATAAATTTTTTTTTTACATAATGTTATAAAATACATGGCTTCACAGGTACATATACTTTGTGACTGGTGGAATGTAACGTACAGATTTCCTGTGATGAACTACCACCATTGCCATTGTCTTTATGAAATATGTCTCTCTGTGAATGATGATGGTTTTGTCAGACTTGACCCATTCCCATTGGTTGACAATTAAGCACCATAAATGTACGAAGGAAAGAAGAAATTTTCCACAGAAACGTGAAATCACTTTTTGTCAGAATTTCTCTCAAAGCCTCTTGCGAGAGAAATTTTGAAGTTCTAAAATAAAATATTTACTTTTTTATCTCATTTCAATTTGATGAAAGAAAAGTAAATTTCTTCAAGATTATGTATTTTATTTTTCAAATGAAATAATGATGATGAATTGTAGTAAGATGAAAACTGCTAACTGCTTACTACTAAGCAAAAAACAAAAAACGTTTTTAACATGAACTGTGTGTGTAGAAGATCTATGTACATTTTCAGTTATAATGTAAATACATACAATCATTGGCACAAGATGTATCAATCTAGTTGTACCTAAAATAATGACAGTCAAATCCTTTCTCAGTCAGTCTCAATCTTATGGAAATTTATCACAATTGTTTCATGAAGAATGATAGACTATATTTTCTGCAAAAATTTCACTCAGAACATTTAATTCAGTAAATTTGAACTTGAGTTCTGAGTGATAAAGCATCAATTAAGGTAAATGGTCTAAAGTGATATCTAATTTTTTATATACAAATATGGTGCAATGGATCAGTCCAACTTAAACATCATTAAATTAATTGAAAATAATCATACCAAACAGCAGGCACTCTGTTACTTCACAAGTTAGTCTTAATTGGCAATTGGACATGATGACAGTCGATCACTCTGACGGCGCACTAATGTGGATACTATTGAAGTTGCTTGTTGCTGAGATGGAACTTGATGTGTCTGAGGCATCTGAAGAAGGTCTCCACTGACAGAATTGTGTCGCTGACGTCGTCGTGAAGGGGCTAGATGACTGCGGCGAGCCATGGAACTCGTCCGATGATTTCCACTAGAACTTCCACCACTGTGTTGTTGGTTTATTGACTTCAGAGAATCTTCATAGCTATTAATATGAAAGTTATCAAGTTTCATGCATTTAATACACTTGCTGAGTCTGAATACACTGATATATAAAGAATGATAAGAAAATTACTTCTATGGTGGTAATTAATTCTTTCTGTTCAGTGGCATCTTTTAGAGGAAAATCAATGTAGGCTAATGATGGAAATATTAAGGCATTACTTAATTCTCTCTGGGATGAAAAACAGCCAATTGAGAAATTTTCTTATCAATCTGAATGTAAAACTAGTATCTCATAAATTGCAGCAAGTGATATTAAAATGAAACATCTAATGTCTTTTGATAATAATAATAATAAAAGATAGATATAAAAAAATGTTATCCAATTTTTCTTTATGCATAGAAATAGGTGAAAAAGAACTGAAAATCTTGAATGGTTATAAATAATGACTTAAATCAGCAAAGAACCTTTTTTAAAAAGTTCAAGGAAAGAACTATAGGAAAAGTGGCAGACTTATCATTAATTTATCAGATAGATAAATAGGTAAAGGAAGAATAAGAGTCAGTAAAAATGAGAATACAGATACCCAAAAATGTGCAAATTTTATTGGGAAAATTTGGAAGAGAGTAATGATTTCAAATAAAGAGCAAATAATACATTTTTATCTCAATTTTTAGAGTTCAAAAACATTGTTTTGAAAGAGTGCTTTATAACTGCATGATAAAAGGAAGTAAAACCTACAAGAAATTTTATAGAACTGTATATACTATATCAATAAATTTGGCTCTGTGCACACCGTCCAATTACGTTTCAATCCTTATTTTCAAGCACAGTAATTGCTGATGATGCTAAAGGATGCTCATATAAGATAGACTCAAGCAAAATAGTATAGGATACATTACCAAAGACAAAAATGTTAAATTCAATTGATATATTAGGAATTATTAAGTTCTCTGGTCAAAATTTTACCTTTAAATTTGTTTCGGAGAATAAACTTGGGTATAGAAGATAATGTCTTTGATGTGATTGATAATGAATGACATCTAAATATTAGTACATTTGAAATATGAAAATACATATACTCACTTGCTACTGTCTCCAGATGAATGACTAGTGGAATGTCCACAAATGCAACGCCCGTGATCATGACGTAATCCATCTGCAATGCCTGAGTCCTTTCCACTGGAATGTAGTGAAGTCATAGAAGCTTCCAGGTGCCAGGAATGTTGCTTGTAGAACGAGATACATGAGTTTTTGATCCTATTGCACTACGTCTTCGATTGTGATGATGTCTCGAGCAATTAACATCGTGCTGATGTCTTGTGTGATAGGTATTATGCGGCATATGGTTGTAGTTCAAAGACTTGTTAGAATGCATATCCACATAAGTGTCTGTGGTATCACCACAACCCATTCCATCCAAGTATGAAGAAGAAAAGAGGTGTGATTTTGATCCTCCACTTAACGTTGCTTGAGGATTAGTTATTGTGAAGCCCATTTGTGATTGGTATGATTTACCTTGTAAATGTCTCCTGTAAAACAAACACAACAATAAGAAATAAATATCCA
Organism: Teleogryllus oceanicus; assembly: GCA_964035755.1. Lineage (NCBI taxonomy): Eukaryota > Metazoa > Arthropoda > Insecta > Orthoptera > Gryllidae > Teleogryllus > Teleogryllus oceanicus. The sequence continues at coordinate 63,615,803 of CAXIVR010000011.1, forward strand.
TTTTCTGTTTGTTTACCTGTGCAATTTTGAATAAGATTTATCACTGATGCCTTGATCTAAGACTTGATGCTGATTGTCATCAGTCAGTCAATGCTGTATGTTATCAAAAGGGTCTGATAATTGTTTAAAATTTTTTATTTCTCTACTTTTTATTGGTCTGGATTACTGATAGTATTAATAATGTAAATAAAAGTCATAATTCTGTTTTTAAGTTTTAAAGATTTTAGTACACACAATTTTATTTGTTTTGATGATATAAGATGAAATTTTAAGAAGGATATATTGATTCTGACTGCCCTGTAATGAATAATATTTTGTTTTGACTAACTCTTGCCCTTACATTTTGTTTTGGTAAAACTGATGAATGATTCATTATTACAATGTAGAAATGATAAAAGGGGAATTCTACAATGTGTCATACTCACACTTGGTCATTAAATTTGACCAGTTAAAGTAGATAATTTCCTGAATCTTGAGTGTTAGCAATAAAGAAACAGAAATTTATTAAGAAAAGTTTGTTAGTGGCATTTTGTTAAAAGAATAAGAGAACTTGAAGGGAATCAATCACTAGAAATATACAACTCAAATAGTAATTATAAACGTACTTTTGTTTTCCCCGCCTTACACAGCCAACACAGATGGCAGCAGCTAAAGCTCCTATAAATACCACACATCCAAGTACAACAACACCCACTTCAAGAGATGAGAGCAAATATCTCTGGCTTCTTGATTTAACCACACTAGAGGCTGTATTTGTAATGTCAAGAACTCTATATCGCTCCAATTGGTGTTTTATGTCTGATTGTTTGGCACTGAATACACTGAAACAAACAATGCATTATTTTTAAAACAACTTTGTATGAAGTATTGTGACAGTTATATGCTACATTTATTTTGTAAGGTATACTAGTTGTCAATTTTTTGCATCTGTTTAATACAAAATTAAGCTTCAATGTATTAAAGACAACTACATATATACATACACTTCACTATTTTCGTAACAGTCTTTATTAAAAGCTAGGGAGTTTAGTACATATTTTAGGAATAAATATGAAAAGTAGAAATTGTATATTTTCGTCAAGGCAAATATTTTGTTTTGTTATTAAATTAAAAATGAAAAATTTTTAATTTTAAAATAGAAATGAAAAATTTTAACTTTTACAATACACCAAGGCAAGGATGAACTTACTGTTGCAATGTATCCATATCCACGATAGCATTCATCAATGGGTCAACAGCATAAAGGTATAAATCAGTTCTGAAAATAAATCAATTGAGTATTTAATCTTTGTTAATACTATGTGTACAGAATGTTTCTATTAAAAATTTTGGAATTCAAGCAAATAACCATAATATTAAATAAAAAATGAAGGTAAAATTCAGTCGGAATCAGAATAGTGAATTAATAGTGTTAAAATTGAAGGGAGGTTAATGAGGCTTGGTCATAAGTGAAAACGAACTAAAAGCTGGTTGCCGAAGTTTTGGAAAATTTATTTCTATCCCTAGGGCTGAATAATATGAGGAAAGAAAACAACACACATTTACTTTAAAGGTACCAGAGAACACGTGTCTGTTAGCATTGGTAGGATTGTCTACTAAATTGTGATAAGTCTTGAATGATACCTTTCTGGTGGAAGTCTTTGAGATAACAAAATTTAATTATTGTTAATGTGTTTTAAAAAAATGAAATGTTCCTAATACTTACGCAGTTCCTTCATCAAAATCTCTTTCTGTATGTGGCTCAAGTTTTCGTATTCTTACATCCAAACCTGTAGCGTTATAAAGAGCACTGAAAAAAGAATTTAGTTTTTAATTCTTTCAAAATAATTTATTCAATCTAGATCATTACTTTAAAACTATACTCACGAAGTTATGTTTTTCATATTTCTTTCAATAGTTGTAGGCTTAGATCCCATCACCATTATCACTTGTTTCTCTTCATCTAATACATATACCTGTTTTTAAAGAAATTATATTAATAAAATGTTACATATTTTTGTTCATTTTTAAAATTATTTTCAAATATGAACTGTTTTCATGTACGAAATAAAATTATATTCAAATAAGAAAAATATTATTTGGAAACTTACAAATACATTGGCAATAGATGATTTTCCATCATCTGCTCCTTGTTTATCAGTAGCTTTCACATCAAATCCATATACTCGTCCTGCATCTCGAGCAAAACTGACAATTGAACGAACTTGCCCTGTCACAGGATCTATAGTAAATTTATGAGACTCATCATCAATTCTTCCCATTATTTGGTACCTTATGTCAGCATTTAACCCTTCATCTTTGTCATAGGCCTGAAATAAAGGTCAAGATGAGATTATTATTGTAATTTAGTTAATAAATACAATAAAAGGTGACTCTCATGTTGTTTTACCTGTAAACGTAGAATTTGATAGCCATAATTAGCAGTAGTAGGAATAGCTGCAACTATGGGTCGACCATTTGAAGGAAATCTTGGAGGATTGTCATTAACATCTTTTACATGAACTATGATTTTTACCTCATTAGGAGCTGCAAAATTAAATAGTCATGTTTATTATAATTGCTCATTGTTATTGTGAAACAATTTGTGAACATTTGAAAATTTTAGATATTCACCAACTTTTTGTTTTATGTTGTTCTTATTACTCACCAAGATCAGCAAATCTGTCTGGATGAACAGGATATAACATTACAGGAAGTGCTCGACCTTTCTTCACACTTTCTGCTTTCACTTTAACTTCTAATCTGGATTTCTTCTCTCTATCAGGACTGGAGACTAAATACAGTGTTCCATTATTTGGATCTACTTCAAACATTTTACTGTCATTTCCTTCTTCAATACTAAACTTCAGGTTTATGCCTCGGTATGTTTCAGTAACATTTAAAATTAGTAATGGGACAGGCACAGCACTATTTTCCTCAACTTCAACTTCATAATATCGATGAGCAAACATAGGTCTTGCAATTGTTTCTGTTTCATCAGCAATGTCAATAACTGAGACAGTTAAAATTGCTGTGGAGCTCAAGCTGGGTTTACCGAGATCAGATGCAACAATTGTGATGTTATGAGCTTGTTGCTTTTCGTAATCCAATTTTCCTATTGTAGTTATGATACCCTCCTTTGAATCTATTGTAAATAAATCAGCACTATCAGGATTCAGTTGACGAGGTATGTCGAATAACAAAAGACCGTTACCATTACCCGTGAAATCAGAATCATTTGCAAGAATTTTTGAAACAAATGTTCCAATTGGGCTGTTTTCAACTACAGCAGAATAGTAAACAGGTAAAGATGTTGTATCGGAATTCAGGAATGCTTCTGCTTCACCTCTTCTATGGGCTATTTCTAAAATCTCTTCATGCCCATAAAAGACAGGGGCATTATCATTTACATCCAAAATATGTATTTCTACATCTACTGTTGCTTGTTTGCGATTAGTGATAGGTCCATTGTCTATTGCTTGAACACTAAATTTATAAGTATCATGTTTTTCCCTATCCACTTCTCCTGTTACTCGTAAAACACCATCTAAAGGTCCAATTGTAAATGGGAAGGGCGTTGTGTCATCAGTTTTCAAGATCGAATATTTTATTTTTGCATTATCTCCAAAATCTTCATCAGTAGCTTCAATTTTTCCTAAAGGATGTTGGTAATAATGACCTTCAAAGAGGTCAAAGTTGTACCATGATTTCTTGAAAGATGGTGTGTGGTCATTAACATCTTTCACATAAATTCGTAGAGTGATACTGTCAAATAGGCCCTCATCATCAGTTGCAGTAATGTTTAAATGGAATTCAGTTTCAGATGGCAATGGCTTTACAACTGATAGCTCACCATTTGATGGATTAACCATGAAGAAATTTCTTGACATTTGGAGCTTGTTTGTAGTATGAGCACTGTTAGGTAATTGAAACTCAGAAACCATAGCATATGTTACCTTCGAATTCTTTCCTAGATCATTATCAACAGCCAGCATTTTCAATATTGCTGTTCCTAATGAAATATTTTCTGGAATCATTATCATAGGAAGAGTATGTTTTATCTTGTTCTGGTTATTATAATTGTTTGAAATATTATACACATCGGATCCAGAAGCATTTTTTAAATTTAAAAATCCATTGGTTCCATTTTCAGCTATCTCCACATCTTTATCATGAAGAACAATCAACTGTGTGAAAGTTGGAGCATTGTCATTTACATCTTCAATATGAATCGTTAATTTTGCTTCTGAACTTAGATTTCCTAAAAACAAAATTTCCAATAAGAAATGGTAAATAAACAGTGTATTGAACATACAGTACAAAAGTAAATTGTTTTACCTCTGTCTTGAGCAACAATTGTTAGAGTGTAGAGTGCTTTATTTTCACGGTCTAATGAATGATTTGCTCCTCTTTTAAAATAAACTCTACCAGTCTCATCAATAGCAAATACATCACTACCATCACCATGTAGACTATATGAAAATACAGCATTTTCACCAGTATCTCGATCTAACGCTTTGATGGGATGTTTCAGGATAACATCTGTGTTACTATGGGAATTTTCCTTGATTTGACCTTCATACGAGTCATGGTCAAATAAAGGGGCATTATCATTCTCGTCCTCCACTTGAATTTTCACCTAAAAGTTATAAGACCATATTCAAATTACCAATACATTTTTAATGTAATATTTCACATTAAATATATATTTTAATCTAATTCTATCTGTAATTAAATCTACAATTATATATGGTTGCAATATAATCAAAAGAGTTTAATATATTGTTGCTGATGGTGCTATTATTATTATAGTGCTTAATTAGTGGGGGTGCTAAAGTGATCAGTGCTCCCTTTCTTTTAATGTAAGGAAAATTTAAATACATAATATTTTCAATTGGTTTAATGCTTTACACGAATTCAATAATATTATTTATATTAGAATTATTTCTTATATTGTCATTAAATATATTATTCATAAGATGTTATACTCGTAGATCTTTATACAGAATATTTGTGCAATAGAAGTAAATGTCTTGAGCTAGTAAGTATTCACTTACTAAAATTGAGCTCTGATTATTATTGTTATTGTTATTGTTATTCTTCTTCTTCTTATTATTATTTATAGTATATTATGCAGAATGTACAACAACAAACCTGATATAAATCATCTCCCCGTGTGATTCCACGATCATTTTGGGCTATTATTGTAAGTCTATAAACATCTTGTTCTTCCCTATCAAGACCTTGCTGAGTGTAAATAGATCCATCTTGTGAAATGGCAAATTTATCAGCAACATCCTGTTGATTTGCAATGATGAAATGTAATAACTTCCAACGATTTGGATCTGTTGTGTTGGTGTGGCCCAATAATTGCCCTACAAGGGCTCCAGATAAATTTTCATGGACTCTAAATTCAAGATCTGTTCCAGATTTTCTGAAATTATAATTGGTTAAAATATATTTACATTAATTAAAAAAATATTATTAAAATAAAAAAAAATTTAATGAATATTAGATCAAACACGAATCATTAGTGAAGGTATTTTTACACCAAAAAATAAAAGAACAAATCTACACCTGAATCTAAATGACTTGCTTAATAAATTACAATGAACCTTTTATTACACCTGAAATAAAATATATCTTACTTTGAAACGACTTCTTTGTCGTTTTCCAAATCAACTACATGAATTGTAACATTTGTTACTAATGTTAAATCTTGCCCATTGGTTACAACAGCCTCAAAGTCATATAAAACTCTCTTAAATTTATCCATTTCCTCAACTACAGTAATAGTTCCAGATCGCTCTTCTACAGCAAATGGCACTGCAAAAAGAATTAATTATATGTTGATGTCTGCCAATATAAATAAATATAAATATATTACTCTATTAACTACTAACAGAGTATAGCTATGTAAATAGAGATTTTTTTACTGTTTTTGTAAAGCTGATGGTTGTCAATAAAATAAGAGAATACACTGAGAAAAGATATGGTCAGTTAATACAATAAGATGCATCTTGATGTCATCTCAAAGAGAAATTTCAATAAGGATTAGGATATTATTTCACTGCAAATCTGGTGTATTTCATTTTTTGTTCTCTTCAAATTTTTAACAAAAAAAATTCATGATTGAATAAAACAAAGAAATTGTCAGAGAAAAGTGTTGTGTCACTTTTATTTTAATTGGATTTTAATACACTTTCAAAGAATTACAAATCATACTTACCACCATCATGATAACTGTGTAACATGTCATATATAATATGATTTTTATCCACAGCATCTGTTACACGAATTTGACCAACACTTGTTCCTATTGCAACATTTGCACCAACCCAAAATTCATAAGGAGCACCAATGAAATCAGGCTCTGTGTGATGATGAGCTATAGTGGGCAAAATACAACATAAATATTAATATTATTTTCCTTGAAATGTGTTTAAACTGACAGTAACATAAAGGAAAAAGTTTAAAAATGTCTGAAATTTAATTTTTTATAAACCAAAACTCCAATTTCATAAATTTATTAAAAGAATTTAGTTTTATGAAATTAGGTTATACTCTATTGTTAAAATATGTTTATTATTGATTGGTTTCAGTGAAAAAATGTTTGTAGGAAATTTTGTGAGGATGTTTAGTTATTGGCCTAAGTGTAAAAAATTGACGGGTAAAGTGATTACCTGCAACTGTTGTGTGTATAACTTCTATTGTCACAACTGCTAATGAGAATCTTCTTTCACTAGGGTTAGCAGGCTGATCGGAAGCTTCTATGAAGAGAGCATGTCTTCCTTCAATGAGTGGAGTGTCAATAACTACTATTTGACCACTCTGTGCTTCCACCGCAAAGGGAAGAGGAGAAACACCAGAAGAAAAATTACTAGTTCGCTGCAAGTCATACAATACCATGCCATTGCGACCTAAGTCAGGATCTATGGCTGTCACCTAAAAACAAAGGAAATTAAAGTTTTTTAAGAAAAGTTAGAAAATGCAATTGAATTAAAGAAAATTTTAATGAGAACATGAAGTAAACAAACCTTTCCAACAACATCTCCAATTTTTGCATCACTCTTTATCTTAAATTCATAGAGGTTACTTGGAATGAACATGGGATTATTATCATTTGCATCAAGAAGAGTGACCTCCACAGTAACAGAAGAAGAATCTCCATTTGAATGATTATTGGATCGCGCTGCAACAACACTAGGAACTTTCTCCTTTGCAAGAACAGTCATCGTTAATGAAGCTTGTTTTTCTCTGTCTAGCATTCCTTGATCACGGACTGTCAACCATCCAGTTCTGGAATCTATAATAAATGCTTGACTTGGATCATTTAGTTGATAATTGAATTCTCCATTATCTCCCTGCAATAGAAATGAATTGTTATATAACTATTTCCCATGTGCTGAATATTACTATGACTTGAAACTCTTTCAAACACTGACCTGATCTTTGTCTGTGGCTATAACTTGCAGAACACTGAATCCATTAGGTAGGTTTTCTACAATACTTATGTTGTACAGATCAACTTCAAATTCTGGCAAATTATCATTCAGGTCAAGAACTTCTATTTCAACTCTAGCTACTCCAGTTTTTAAAGGGTTGTCTACTTGAGAGGCTTGAATTTGAAGTACAAATGTGTTTCCTGGCAAGTTCTTTTCTTTATCCAAATCTATCTCTCGTTCTAGGAAGAGTGATCCATTTTGAGCATCTAACGTAAATAAGTGTCTCTCATTTCCTGCAATTATATCGTATCTAACAGGCACATCTAACGCTAAATCTTGGTCAAATGCAAGGATTGGAGGATTGAACTTAAGTTCTTGATGAATGCGTTCTCCCTGAAACAACAGAAGTAACAAGGTATGTAAGAACTATAGATTAATTGTAATTATGTAAAGTATGATTGTATTTTTGCATTTATATTCAAAACTTTGAAAGGCATTAAAATGTTGAACAAGAACAATATATTATTTTGAAAAACTGGTTAATCGTTGCATTATATCATTAAAAGTTTGAAGTGTACTTACAGTTAATGGATAGAATTCAGTGACTTGAGTTCTGTATGTGTCTCTGGCAAACTTAGGACTGAGATCATCATTGTCCAAAACCACAACTGTAATTGTAGTCGTAGAGTTACGAGGTGGTGAACCCCGATCCTGCAAAATAAATTAAATCATTTAATAAACGAGATGAAGAGAAGCTATAAAAATATGATAGTAATGTGAAAGCGTAGAAAATTAATTTCAAGATGATACCGACACTTTCTGAACATCTTTTCCATGAAATTTGATGCTACCAATCAACATTTTTGTTTCGATTGAATATTTTGTTTCTGGGCGTGTCACCTACCATGGTCATTAGATTCGTTAGGATAGTGAATGTCGTATCACAGCGTTCCTTTCCCGCTCGGGCATGAGATCCGACGCCGACGTACACGTTGGCTTGCAGGGGGTTGGCACCAGGAAGCTTTGCCAGTAGGGCATCGCTTGAGTCGAGACAAGCTCTTAACTCCCAACTGGTCTCTCGACACGTAAGGTAGTGTAGCGCATGTCAATGTGACAGTATGCGTGAGTAAGGAGCACCGGGAGAGATGGCTCAAGACATCAACTGATGTCACTGCACTCCCTCTGATCTGGAGGTCCTAGACTTCTCTCTCCGCCTTCTCTCGAGCAAAAACACGCACTACACGTACGGGACTAATGACCATAGTAGTTGACGCGCCCGGAATCACTAACAATCAATCAATCTGTGAATAAGGGAGGAGGAAAAGAAAAGCATGAGAAAAGAAAGCACACAGACGGTCCGTGGCCCTTTCGTTAGGGTACTCCGGCATTCGCCTGGGTATTGATCGGATACACCACGGAAAATTACCGATCAGAGATAGCTGTTGGCGAAATCCACCGCCATGGGGACTTGGACGTTAGGATTTTCCGAGCAGAGTCGCTGAAGTAGCAGCAATTCTTACCCTTAGCCAACTTCGCTGATTTTATTTTGATAAAGGTGTTTATCAAAATAACCAACCTCGCCCCAACATAGAACCCCCCTCCAACATTCGCATAAAGGGGAAATGTATTAGTAAAACGTTTTGTAACAGAATTTGAGATACTGCAGGTGTATGCAATAGAGATACTGACACCCCTAAGAAGAGTCAAAACCCTCAAACTGGAATAGAAGGTTCTAAAGAGTAATTTTTATAGTTTACGACGTAAGGACTTTCACTCGAATGCGCCTAAAATCAAGTTTGAGGAGTCTAGGGAGCACCGAGGTTTTCGAGTTATGCACGATCGATAACGAAAAGCAGGCCATTAAATGGGCCGTATGTTGCAGAATTGCATTCGCGTCTCGTCGTCGTTGATGAATACAGTTGCAAAGAAAGCAACCCTCTTTGTGATGAATAAGCCTGAAAATACACCAGTTGCCGAGAAGTGGAAATAAAACAAGTGATAGGCGAACGTACGGAAGCCATGAGCTCGAGTTCGAACTCGCGGTCTCCCAGGTCGAAGTCCAAGGGCTTGCGCAGAACCAGCGCTGCGCGATGGCTGCTCTCTAAGCCGAACTTCCCTTCTTCGTTGCCGGACACGATGGTGTACTGGACGTCGGAATTCGGCGTGTTGGGCTTATCCCGGTCCACAGCGTGAATGCCGCGGAAAATCGTGAGACCTGAAAAAAAAAACAACACATTTGTCTCATACTTAACCCTTCAGTGATAACATGTAAGAAAGTTTCATCAGTGGTAACGTTGTGTTTGAGATACCCTTTCAAACATTCTTCTGAATTGTTTATAGAAAAATATTTTTATCCTTTCGTTGCAAAATATATTTATTCCAGACGAGAAAAATTACAAGTGATCGTCAGATAAAATCATTACACAAGATATCTTCGTTTGAGCTTTTACTGCGGACTGCGGCACCGCTGGTAAACGAGTAGTAATAATACTGCTAATATTTATAGTGCATACTGCTTTTTTCCATTAAGTTCTATTGTCTTTTCTTAAGACATGCGAGCTGTAATTGGTATCAATATTCACTGTTTACCTTCTGCCTCACTGTCAGTATCGTGTTCACTGTATAAACAAAAATCTCATGTTCACTCGATGCATTTAGCTCTTCTATCATCCATCTTATTGGTTCAGCTCTAGTTTCATATTCTTCTTTCATTTCAATCGTGTATGTAACATACAGTGTATAACTCTATCACTAACACACACTGTCCGAAAATCAAGTGCTAACAAACTGTCTAATCATTGTAGAAAGAAGTATGTGAGGGATAACGATGCATCAGTCAGATCCAACAGTGTCCTTACGTCACAAGTTTTTCTTTCACTCAGCAATGACTGACAATAAATTACTGATTATAATTCTAAAAAAAATCGTTATTTTGAAAGACAGACTAAATTTCAATTAAGTGCTGAGTTTCCATTTCAAGATATGTTAAAATAAATTTTACACTGGATCTGGTAAACCCAACGTTTCCACTGCAGGATTAAAACGCCAATTTTATAAATGCACACGTGCTATGATAACACTGAGCGCATGTATATCATTCTGAAGCGCATCCTCCCCGTCTCAGGGAACCTTTTGTGTAAAAATACTTTTAAACGCCATCTTCACTTTCAAATTTTCTAATAGTTCTGAAACGAGTCTTATTTCTTATTTCTGTGTAACATGAGAATACGAGGCAGTTATGGTGTTTGGGTAGCACAAACTTAACAGTGCGAAATGTTGAAATATTTTTCATGATGCAAAATTGTTTTATATTTATTAGTGTTGCAGAGTATGATGTAATGTGACGAGAATTTTTAACAGGATAACAAATGTCCTTTCCGATTCTGGAATCCATACTTATGACTTGCGATGCATTTATTTGCACAATGTGTTTAGCTACGTGTATCATTTGCTCCGAGGAGAGAAAAACATCGCTGTGTCTTCTAGTATCAGTATTATGCCTGCTGAAATACAGCCGTGTCACCGGAAGGGGGAAAAAGCCGGTGATCAAAGAGTTAAATTTTTGAATCATATGCGCACGTTTCTAGCTACGTGTATCATTTGCTCCGAGGAGAGAAAAACATCGCTGTGTCTTCTAGTATCAGTTTTTAAATTTCGATAGGTTAAGGTATTTTTAAGTGTCCTAAAACGATTTCGCTGAAAAAATTTTCGGGCATTTAAAAGCAATTTCTTACCACGTGCGTTTAGGGCCACGCCCACTTTTCTGTCAGATATATTTTTAAACCTTGTATCTCACTTTTGTTAGCTGTTGCACGATAGAGATTTTTGTTTCCAACTTCTGAGGTGTTGGCTACACTGCAGGACAACATGGCCGTAGTTCGCTTGTTTATGTGGCTTGCAAACACGTGAAATAGTTGTGCGTTTTGTTTGAGTGTTCTTGTGAGTAGGTGTTGTATCGTTACGTTTGTGGGTGTTTGTTTACCTGTGTTTTGTTGCGTTTATTGAAGATGACGAAACCTAAAGGTGTCTTCAAGAAACGTAACTTAGAGGAAACAAATATAAAAACCTCTGCCAGAGGTTATGTCATGTACGATGAAGTTCGTATACCTTGTTCAGCAACAAGTGCTTCATCGAACAAGCTGTCACCATTTGAAGACAGTACAGTGAATTTACTGAAACTGACAAAGGGTGCAGTAATGTTATTATAAATTTAACTATACTATCTAACGTAATTAGCAAATTTTTGCAATGTAGAAACAGTGTGGTGAGACAGATAGTGTGAATATATGTGAAAGTGCCAGTGGAAGAAAAGGCCTAGCAATATCTTTAGATATTATATGTACCAAGTGCTTCGCTGTTATTTCATTCATGAGCTCTTCAAAACCCGAAGCAAATGGCCCTTATGAAATAAATACCAGATTAGTTTATGCCATACGTTCTATTGGCAAAGGCATGGCTGCAGGGAAAACATTTTGTGCTGTGATGAACTTACATCAGCCACCGAATAAATTTCAAAGACTCACTACAATGTTAGAGAATGCTGTGTCAGAGGTCAGTGAGGAGAGTATGGAACTGGCTGCTAAGGAAGCAGTAGAAGAAAATGATGGCTGCACAGATATTGGAGTTGCACTAGATGGAAGTTGGCAGAAAAGAGGGCATACTTCATTGAATGGAGTAGTGACTGCTACCAGTATTGATTCTGGTAAAGTGTTAGATGTTGAAATAATGACCAAGTATTGCCAGAGTTGTAAACTCAATAAAGGAAAAGAGCATAACTGTGTGGCTAATTTTAGTGGAACAAGTGGGGGCATGGAAGTTGATGGTGTGCAAAAAGTATTTCATCGGTCTGTGAAAACAAGAGAGTACGTTACGTCAAGTACTTGGGAGATGGTGACAGTAAGGCCTACAACAATGTGGTGAACTCTAAGCCATATGGGGATGTCAGTATAACTAAAATGGAATGTGGGCCACGTCCAAAAGCGTTTGGGAACAAGACTTCAAAATTAACTGTAGATATGAGAGGTAAAAATTAGATGACGGAAATTGTTGACTGGGCAGGGTCGATTAACGAAAACAGAAATAGAAAACTTACAAGTTTATTATGGACAGGCAATTAGAAGAAATAAAGACAATCTGGAGGCAATAAAGAGAGATGTTTGGGCCATACTTTTTCACAAGTCATCGACTGATGAAAATCCATGCCATGGATTGTGTCCAACGGGGGAAAATTCTTGGTGCAAATTTAACAGGGCACAAAAAACTGGAGAACTATATTCTCATAAAAACTCTCTTCCGGCTGCAATTATTAGTATAATAAAACCTATTTTTAGAGACCTTGCAAATCCTGACCTCTTAAAAAAATGTCTGCATGGGCAAACACAGAACCCCAATGAATGTTTTAACAGTGTAAATTTGGAACCGCCTACCTAAAACTGTGTTTGTAGGCATGCATACAATGAAATTAGGAGTTCATGATGCTGTTATAACATTCAATTGTGGGAATATTGGAAAGTGTTGGGTTTTTAAGAAGTTGGGAATTGACCCTGGCAAAAATATGATAACTGGGCTGCAATATTGTGACAAGAGGAGGATAGCCGATGCAGACAGATCTGTATCTAATATGTCTAGAAAAGCAAGACAGACATCTAGGAAGGTAAAAAGGAAATTAGAAGACATGCTGGAAGCCAAAGAAGGGCCATCATATGCTGCAGGACAATTCTAAATAACTGTAAGTGATAAAAATTTATAAGTTTATCTTTAAAGTCAATTTCCCGAAAACTAAAGTTTTCAGTGCATTTATCCCGTTATTTCAGAAACTATTAGAGATAATTGATTGAAACTTTCAGAGTAAATGCATGACATAAAAATGCATCTCTGGTAGTAAAATTATTATTGTGTCTTAAAAGGATGTTCAGAAAAACATTTTCTTAAGAAAAAGTAATTTTTGTTAATAATTTTAAAAATTATTTCTTAAAATCTAGAAAACATACGAAAAAGATTCTAGTACAGTAAAATCTTCAATATTTATGTAAAATCCTGTAAAAATTCAGGTTTCTGCTGTTAGTAGTTTTCTCACAAATGGGTCCAATACTTGTATAAATTTAACATGGAGTTAAATAGGCAGGAGTGGTCCCCTTAAGTCATCATTTTGCTAGAAGCGAGCGGAGTAGGAGCTTGGTTATTTAATATATGATTTTTACAACAAATATGTAGCTCGTTTTTTGATGCATAAGCATTTCTGGTTATCCGATTTTGTCAATTCTCATTGTTATCCTTTATTCTGTCTTAAACTAATGTTTGTAAAAGAGTGGTGGGGGGTAGGTATTCCGGGGCTCAAGAAAACGTGCGTGTGTAATATACGTGTTGCAGAGAGTAGTGCAGGTGCAACTCACCTGTGGGTGTAAGCTCGTCCACAGTGACATGGTACGGTGCGTCCACGAACTCTGGCGCGTGATCGTTGATGTCCTCAACGTACACAGTCACCGAAAGGTACGAAGAAATCTGCTGAATTTACAGACACACAACCATAAAATAAGTATTGAGTAAGTACATCTGATGTGGGACTCAAGGAAATAAAAGGCTAAACATAGAAAATGCTTGTTTTTAAGAAGTGTTTCGGGTTCAATTAGGAGGATGAAATGGTATCTCTTTGCAGTAGTCTTAGGCTGAAGTGAGCCTTTTTTTACATTTTTGAAATATCTATTTTGATATTTATTTTGGGTAAAACATTTATAAATCATAAAGTTATTTGTTATTTCTGTTATTTTAGAGTTTATTAATAAGTTACCACAATAAGAAAATATCATCCAGATATTGTCAAATGACACCATTTTCACATTTCATCAGACGACTCACCGTGTCTTCATCATCGTTGTAGTCACAGACGAGTCTGAACTTGAGGACGTTCTGCGGGTTCTCGCTGTCTACTAGCGCCTCCAGCGGCCGCGCCAGCAACACTGAGACCACGTTGCTGTTTACTGCTTGCACCGTGAAGAAGCGAGCATCTTCCGCCTGTGAACAATGACCATATGGGCGTGGAAAGCCTGCCTTAACAAGCAACGGATACCACAGAGAAGGCTGTCAAAATTTTAAGATTTGTACGCAAAATCGGGTAAGAAAACAATGCCTCATATTGAGAAAAGCGGATTTAAAAACTTTAATCTATTACTGTAAAAGTACTAAGTTTATTACTATTGTTGTTATTCTTCTTATTATTATTGCCATTAACCAGAAGAAATATAGCAACATTTTACAACAAGCTATTTTGATAGACACTTTTCACAAACTTTAATCCAAGTGAAATGACCAAAATGGTTGTTCTTTAAATCATACATTTGTCGAACGTCGTAATTAGCGGGCGGATTTTGATGACCTAAAATGTCGCCAAAAATGATCAATAAAATGCTCTTTAAATATTTTTAAAATGCCCTAAAATAAAGACAAATGACGTGAAAAATTGGATCAAAACCAATTCAAATGAACAACTCAAGGTGTTGATAATATGTTACTGACGTAAATAAGGCTTCTTACTTTCTTTAAAGTGAACTCAGCATGCAAACTTTTAGTTTGGTCTGCTCTTTACCAGGAAATCTCTGTCTTTAGTTATTGCGATCTCTGCCGCACCGACAATGTCGCTGACAGGCGCTACAGGAACCTAAGATTGGATTCAACGGCTGACATTACAATTTCTGAGCGAAGAAATCGAATAGCTACTCAGGAATTTTGTGGAGAACATTTGTTGCATGTTGTAAACATTTTTAGAAGCAAGTACCATTAAAATTGTATCAAAATGATAAAATCAACGAAAAATGATTTAAAATTGACAGAAAAGGTAAAAAATAACTCATTATTCGAAATTGACGAAAAATGCAAAAAATGTCATATACAATGAGTCGTTTCGTTTAGCCATAATTTAAAATTAATGTCTACACTGTAAGGCATTGTTCTAAAGTGAAAAGAAAAAAAATGACATTTTATAAGCATCCGCCCCTAGTTATAATTATTGGTTCAAGCAAAAGTTGGTATAAAATAGTTATTTTTTTTAGGAATTCATAGATGTTAGATTTATGGAAACTTTTACTGATCTGCAAATTTATCCCCTTCTTTAATCTCAATTTGAATCGTTACCTTTCACAATACCTATGTAAAACTCTATTGTTATATTCAAGAAACTCATACTCACTTTCATGTTACTGTCTACTCAGTATTTGAAAGTTTTTTACTCGATAATGCCTCATCAATAAAAGAGAGTTACTATCATATTCTCGGACGCGGAGGACTAATGGGTAATTTATGCTTTTGCCATTTCGTTCCTGAAGGTTAAATAATTAAATCCTTCCGAATCAATGGGTTGGGAATGTCAGTTACGCTTTTTTGTAATCATATTTGCATTATCCATATCCTAATGTTCTTTTTTGTGACAGAAGTGAAGTTTAATGCAATACCAACAACGCCAACAGGAAGACCAACATTCAGGGTGTTAGTCCAAATCGCAGAAGAAAAAATCGGCGTATCGTAGAACAATGATAAATTTGGGTCTACGGAATGAAAATGTGTATTTTAAGGTTAAGAGCATTATATTAAACATAAAGATATGTTTATTAGACTTTCATACGAAGATATGTTTTACGAATAACACACAACGGGTATTATTTTTATGGACGAATTTAATGAAACGATTGAATGTTGAAAATATCTGGAAACTACTGATCGAGTAACACTAATGGATGGCAGTAATTTGGGATTAAAAGTATTATTTTACTATATATAAGAATACACATGTCGACGAATTGAGCTCTGGCTATCACAAGATTAACCCATAATTACTTTTATTTATTTATTTCATTTATTTTATTTTATTTCATTTATTTATTTATTTATTTATTTATTTATTTATTTATTTATTTATTTATTTATTTATTTATTTATTTATTTGTTTATTTATTTATTTATTTATTTATTTATTTATTTATATATTTATTTTTATTGGCTTGTGTTTGTGGCGAGGCTCACCTTGTCGACGGGCTGCAGCGTGAGGTTGCGGCGCGGGTGCACCTCCACCTGCAGCACCTCGCCGCCCACGGGCACGTTCTCGGGCACGCGCACGAAGCGCAGGTACTCGCCCGCCGGGTAGAACTGGCAGCCTGCAACACGGGGTTAGTGCGCTCAGGGACACACGCCACACGTAGGCTCTCTACCCGCTAAAAGCAGCACGCGAGCTTACACTGCGCGAGCTTAGTGCTTGAAAATAGTCAAACAAATTTTAAATTATGTTGTATTAATGTATAAGTATCCTTAATTGTAGTGTATGTAAACTATACCGTTCTACAATCAGATATCAAAAGAGTCTACTAGCAGACACAATAAATATCTATCTACCTATAAGTAAAAAGAAGTGAAATAGTATTGAGTTTCTGTTTGCATAAATCACAAAATGAAATGAACTTCAAATAAGAAAGTAAATAATATAATTACATATAAATTTATTGTAATAATAATAAATTGAATAAGTAATTGATTAGTTATATTAGCGCAAGTGTTTTATTAAACTATTTGAGTTTATACATTCTCATTATAATATTAATTTATTCACGTGGTGTAAAGATGTACACTATCAGAGCAGAAATGCAACACTATGCTAAACAAATTTATTTTCTCGTATGAGAGTACTTGCATTATTGATGTTGATCTACAATGACCACATTTAGTTCTCAGGCATTAATAACAGGCTGGCCTTTTTATTTTCCATAAACACCCAAGTATTGGATGAAGTTTGTGATAAATTTTTATTTCAATGTGTGGAAATATAATACCATGATTTATATTGTCTCTAAAGTTCATTTAAGTTAATTTTCCTGTTTTCGCCGAGACGTGGAAAAACCTTCTTCGACCCGACTTTTCAAAGAAAGCAATAAAGGCCGAAAACATGATCGATGGAATGCCATGTTATGGCACGTAACGGCTCCAAATGTTTGGCGAACTCTAGGAGCTGTTTTTGATCGAGTAAAACCCAACTTTTCGTTTACGATGTCGTTATTTGGAGGGTCGTAGAGTCATAAAGTGGAATCATCTTCGGTCAGGGAGAACGACGCCGCACTTGCCACACGCACGGCAACCGGCACGCGGCTCTGCCCCCGAGAAACCACCGCTCGTCCTCCGGAACCGCGCGCTCCGAACTCTTTCGAGAGTGGTCGGTAAAGTTGACTGCGTATTCACGAGAAAAAATGGAAGCGCAAGGACGACAAAGATAAAAAAGAGGAGAGTAAAGGAAATGATAAAGGGTTAGAAAAAGGAGAGTCTATAGAAATATGGGAATATTGTGTGAAAGTGTGATTGATGAATGCTAAAATCATTACAGACATTTGATTAATAAATATTAACGAAAGTGTGAGCCAATGGAGAATCAATTCATTATTTCAGTACATACGAGGTATCTCAGAAGCAAAACCACATTCTTTGAAATGTTATAAACATCCCAAATCGAAATGAAAACGTTTGTTCATTTTCAACGCCGTCATCGTCTTACGCTCCACACCACTTCAGTGTACTCGTATCTCTGAATAGAGCGGCCTAAAGACAAAACATGCCGATGGCTTTACCGACTCGGGATTTGCAAATACGCCCCTGTGAAGCGTTCCCTTCCGTCCCGTCCCGTCCCCTCCGCTCCTCCTTGCTGTGCCCCGCCCCTCGGCCGCCTCGGGCTCCGGCGGGGCTGGTTTGCGCTGTGGCTGTGGCGCGGCGCCAAAGTTGACGCGGAGCGTCTCCATCGGGATTGCGGAGCGCCACCGAGCCACCGCCGCCGCAACCCGGCTCCTCCCGCCGCCCCTCGCCCCCGTCGCCCTCAACGGCCCGCCGCCCCCACCCCCCCCCCCCCCCCCCCCCGCCGCCTCCTCCACCCCCGCCGCCTCCTCCTCCATTCTTCTTCTTGGTCGGCGTCTCTGCCTCCAATTTGTTTCAACAAAACGAGTTCGGCTGCTTCACAAGGGCTAGTCCAACCCCTGTCAAGTGTCCTGAACCCTACCCCTATCCTTATTCCTTCCCAATGCTGGTCGCTGGGTAGTGACGCAGGAGCGAGTAGTTGGAGACGCGTTCGCGGAGATGCTACCTGGCGGTCCTCTTGACAACAGACTGCGACGTGACGTGTCTCTGTCTTCGTTTCCGTCTCCGACACCGATTTTATCTCCTCTTTCAGCTGAGCATGTGCCCGCACAACTGCCCCCATGATCACAGCCGAAGTACTCACAGTCTCCACCATCGCGTCGCCATCGCCCCCGCCGCCCTGCTCCGTCACCGTCGTCACCACCGCCTCCAACTCCTTCGCCGTGGCGTATTCCCTTGGAGAAGCCTCCTGCAGTCTCCCCCGCCTCCCGCCGTCCCCGAGTTTGCGACGCCACCCCCCCCCCCGCCCGGAGGCCGTACCGCCAAACCCATTCGGCTCATCCCGCAACTCCTCCGTCTCTAACCGGGGCCACCCTCCCATCCGCCTCCGTCGCTCCGGTTCCCATTCCCTGCTTCACAGACTCCGACGCTACATTCCCCGACTGTGCCCCGCCCTCGCAACCACCACTCCACTTCGTTGCTGACCTTGCTGTAACGTCCTCTGCCAGTTCAACTCCGGCCCACTGCCGTCATTGTGAGTGGTCCCACGTTAGTAACCCTGTGTTAGTTCGGGATTTGAAGCCGCCGCTGCCGGTATTGAGTCTAGCCAGGGCGGTGCATAAAGACCTCTGCGGCTGCCGGGGGCGGGATGGGCCCTCGTGGAGCGGAGGGAACCAGCATCTTCGCGAGACAGCTGCCCGGAACAGGGAGGGTCCAAAACAACCAAGCTCTGCTTTGATAGGCACTAAGCACACTTTTAGGCGTTCCTTGGTCACTAATTGTGGTGCATTTTCCAGTTTATCGTAATCTGTTTCACTGGGTCTTATAGTAGTACAGAAAAGAGATGGTTTGCAACGAAATGTGTTACAAACACAAAGTTAAGAGTTTCAATGTATCAGAACAATTACAAAGCGATAAAATTAAATCGTAAATTAAAATATTTATTCGTTTATTTCAAATCTTGTTGATAACGATAGAGAAATATATTTGATTGAAAATATAATATATATTCTTCCAAAATGTCGTGCTCCACATACAATAAGGTGACGAACGTTCAACGCAGGGTTCTAACGATGAAATTGATTTCCAAGCTTAAATTTTCTCCTTACAGGAACGAAAACGATTTCCAATTCCGATTTTGTTTCCATTAAGGGTTCTGCACATTTACATTTCACCTTTAATTCCTCCTACGCAGCAGCAACTTTGTTTCTGAAGTTGTTGAACAAGATGCAGGAAATGTATTGTAAGAATGATATTGGGAAATGGGTAATACATATTTATTTTGAAATAATACTTATTCTGACGTTTATTTATTTTCTGAATTCGTTTCATCGAATAAAAATTCCGAGTATTAGCTGTCAATATTGTGTGAATAATAGTCATGTTAATATTGTGTTATTTACCGTGTGAATAATGCAGAGCCTTGTCTAGTGTTCCTACCTCGTGATGCTCATTTTAAGTGAAGAGACTCGTCCTAATGTGCAACGCGATAAATAATTCGAGTGGTGGGCGCGGTTAGTAAAGTCTGTCGATTTTTTCCACAAAACAGCCGTCTGCGGCCGTGCGCGGCGGGTGAATAGCGGAGTTGGCACCGAAGCGGCTTCTCCGCGGACTAGAGCGCGCCGCCGTCGCGGGCGCCGCCGATGAATGGGGGCGTGTTTTGCGCGCGGCTTCTCTGGCTCCGCGCCCAGCCTCCGCTCATCGGCGCAGTGCCTCCGCCTTCGCCCTCGCCTTCGCCCTGCCTTCGCTCCCGCCTGTCGCCTTCCCGCCTTCGCCTCCGCCTTCGCCCGCCTTCGCCCTGCCTTCGCCCGCCTTCGCCCTGCCTTCGCCCTGCCTTCGCCCGCCTTCGCCCGCCTTTCGCCCCTTGCCGCCTTCGCCCGCCTTCTCGCCCTGCCTTCGCCCGCCTTCGCCCGCCTTCGCCCCCCTTCGCCCGCCTTCGCCCGCCTTCGCCCGCCTTCGCCCTGCCTTCGCCCGCCTTCGCCCGCCTTCGCCGCCTTCGCCCCTTTCGCCGCCTTCGCCCTTTTCGTTCTCGCCCTTCGTTCCCCTTCGTCCGCTTCGTTCCCCTTCCCCTCCCGCTCTCACCGTCGGGCCACAAAGATTTAGTAGGTAATACTTAAAAGAAAAATATACAAAACAAAACAAATACCCCAAACACGACTTAATAAGTAAAATAAATATTTTTTGGTCATTGAAATGAATAAATCTTTACGAAATCTTACTCTAACATTGATGTTAAAAGGAATGAAAATATTGATAAAGAACGAAGGCATCCACAAAAGGATTAACAGTTGTATTGAACGTTTAATCTCCTTCGTTGCAAATAAATAAAAATGATATCCCCATAACAGCACGTCCGTCGCCGCAGCCAGCCTTTGCAGGGGCGCGGCCTTCGCCCCATCAGCATTCCTTCTATTCGCGCAACCCCTCGAGGCGGTCGGGAGTGATTAGGGCAGCGGAGGGCGTAAACCGAGATTACCTGGCCGCTGCCCCACTGACCGCCTCGAAGGGCATCGTCGGCAGAGAATTCCGTCAGGTTGCTCTAGTCCGGATTTCAAACAGCCACACCATGTCGTAGTTGTAAGTTGTTCTTTTTGCTTATAAATCAGTGAAACAATAATCGAGTTTTTATTTTAATGCAGTAGAAATCACTAGGGTTTTAAAAAAATAATATATTGAAAAGACTATTACACTCGCGAGATACGTTTATAGACTATTATAGAATAGATTTTTACACCAATAGATTTTAAGAAAGGCAAACTATAACAGTTCTATTGTCGCTTTTTTCGATTTCATTTGATCGCCTGAATGTGTAGTAGCATTTTCTTTAAAATAAGCAGTTAGAATTTTTAATGATTTATTTCCCCTCCTTGAACTCTTTGTAAACATTAGTAGAGTTTGAAAATTTCCATATAAATCATATCGCTGCTTCACGTTTTAATTATACTTATCAGGTATAATAAAATGAAAATATTGCAAACAGTAACACGAGAGGATAATAAATAATCTTAATTTGCAAGTAACGAAACATTTTTTGGTAGAAAATTATTTTATCTACAACTAAGTCGAATAGGATATTGTATTTATTGAAGATTTTTTGCAATAATAATGCATCCTTTTCTACCCGCCGTTTTATACTGAAGATACATGGTCTTAGATCAACATCTATTTTGATTACTCTTAATTTGAGACTAGATACTTTTTTCTTTTTTGAGAAAATTTTTCAAAAATCTTTTTTAAACTATTCGAAAAAATAAGGAAGGATCTTGCACCTTAACGATAAGACCTGTTTCAATGTACTTCCCCATCTGTAAATCACTTAACGGACCATCTTGTTTCCGCGAGAACAACAACAACAACAAAAAACTTTGTTTCTAGAAGTCCGCTTCTGAGCAACGGTCTCTCTCCGTGGCAGCGCGCGGAAAGTCAATGAATACTAATAAGGTGCTTGCGTTTCGTTTAACGCACGAGATGCTGCCGTCTCATCGCTCGGGGAAATTGAGAAGGGACAAAAGCGGTCAGGGAGGAGACAGGCACTCGCCCGCCGAGCGACATGGTGCCGCCAGCGGATGACCATTAATTTTGTGAACCTTCGCGGCGGTAATGGCAGCTTGGCATGCGGACAAGCGACGGGGCTACCGTGAAGGGTGCTGCTAAATCAGGGGTCGCCAACACCCATCTTTTTTTTCATAGCTGTGGAGTCACATTGCATACTTTAAAGTTAATGAGAGAACCATGTGTCAGGCTGCGGGAGCTGTGTTGGTGATCGCGACGTTTCAGGAAAGGAGGGTCTGCTGTTGGAGGTAACACGGTGTCAAATTGTCAAATAAATGATGAATTGACTGTCCTGACCCGGTTTCTCCAGAAGTGAAGCTAAAAATAAATAAGTGGGTCATGTCAGTTGTACTATTTGTTAGTACATTGTTTTTCTATGATTAGAACTTGACTAATTTAATCACAAATTATACACACAAAAGAATTAAAAAGAGACGTTCTCTTGAATCTTCTACTGGCACTGATAATGTGGCTAAATTCACTCAAGAGAAAGAAGAAGGAAGACAATCTCGAGAGTATTGAATAATCATTTTATTATGCCATTAAAAATACTTTTACAACCGAGAATATGTTGTTTAAAACCAAAAAGTATGAATCGTGGAATATTATTTGACAAGATTCTTATGTTTCTTAAAGCTATTCGTGAATTTGACCGCTCAAACTAGCTAGAAGGCTAATACTCTCTCAGACGTTTTCCAATTTGCCTATATTGTTGTTTCTTTTTGAATAACATACTAGCGTGTTATGAAATTTTGCAAAAATACAGCGAGAGTAAATGTTGAAAATTATTAACACATTTTTTTACGTAGAACATGTTATTGATTTACAAAGAATTAGAGAATAACAAATAATTTTTTTAAAAATCGTGATAGATTGTTACATAATTTGAAGGAAAACCATAACGACTAGTGTTAGTACTGTGTAACACATTAGTAGTGTGAGTTATAAGAGATTAAAAAGTCTCTTGACTTCATAGGTAACATCAGTTTGAAGACGCCGTTAGTGAGATGGTGGGACCTTCTCAATCTCCCCACTTCTAAAACGAGATCGCATTTAGAATACTTACGACATTCCGATACCACACCATTCTTAAACAGTCACGGAGGGAAAGAAACCTCCGCAATATGTGATGTACGGGAGAATTTAAACGTGACAATTCTATATATTCTCTTCATTTTCTTCCCAACTAAAGAGAACAATTTAAAATTAATTTGTGGTATCGAAATTTTCGGCTATTCAAGTCCATTAAAAACGTTCAAAGTGTTATACGTTTTGATGATAATGAATGTCGTATATAGCTTGGTTGTTATATCCGTTACTAAGAATAGGCGAAGGAGGATTACGAGCTCATGACAGATGACAAAGGTGGTTTGCTATTGCCGTCCACTGACGGTAGTGATCATAAGGGGTGATTGGCGAAAGATAATTGATTAGGTTTAGGTTGATGGATCAGGTGGGATGCTGGTGCTGCAAGAAGCAAGCTGTCACAACTACTTGGTGAAAACCATTTGAATCTTTCGCGGGATGCTGCCTTGGGTTTCACCGAGGTATGCAGAACCCACGGTATGCATTAAACGTATAAAAAATAAAATAATCCTAAGACAAAAAGATATGAAGGCTCGTCTTCATCACAAAACAGTTGAACTTCAATAACTTAAAATTTAACAACTCCAATTTATTGACATCTCGATTTTTTTATTTTAGTTCATCTTCGCTAAACATGATCTCGGCTACCCAAACCTCCAAAAGTCGATATGTTTCTTGACATTGTTTCTTTCAAATTCCAGATATCAAGAAATTCACTATAATCACTACAAACACTGTCAATTTAATGATAAATAAACCATAATATTGTTACATTTACTCTAGCTTATATCTTAAATATTTATTCTTCAGTGATGAATTGGCTTCAAACAAGCAAATAATACTGCTCGCGCTTAAAATTCAAGAATTCTTTGGATATTCTGAAATCCTTCGCAGGGCCTCGACTGAACGTGCGTTTCATGAACAAGAATCGCGTTCTCCCGGGCAACGCCCAAAGTTGCCGAGGCGCATCAGTAACCTCCGAAGCCCCCCTCCCAAAAAAGCGATATCTCCGCGTGAAAAATCTCCAGATTATTCACGCGCAGGGGGTAACAGACAGTCGAATCTTCACTAATGCGGAGGTCATTTTTCCGCGTCCTCCGCAGCGCGGGCCGCCGGAATGTCTCCCCGTTTGTCAATGAGGCTAACCGCCACAACGTGTCGCAGCTGATGCTCCACGGCCAAACCTCTCCGCACGTGACCCGTAGATGCAGACCGGAGTCACGAACATTTTAGAAACGGGAGGATTAAGATAAAACATAATACATTCATTTCTTTTCCATCGTTACACCAGTTGTTCCATCCTCATTAAAGAAATTACAAATCTTCCAAAACAAAATGCTAAGAATGACAGTAAACGCCCCATGGTTTGTCATCAACAAGACCCTTTACAACGATCTTGCAATAGAACCAATTACTTCCTTTATTACGAAGCTGGTGCATAATTTCTTCAATAATGTGTCATGTGCAAGGTGCAGTCACCTACGAAATAG
The DNA here is from genome assembly GCA_964035755.1 of Teleogryllus oceanicus. NCBI lineage: Eukaryota > Metazoa > Arthropoda > Insecta > Orthoptera > Gryllidae > Teleogryllus > Teleogryllus oceanicus. The sequence continues at coordinate 63,640,452 of CAXIVR010000011.1, forward strand.
GAACCGATCAACCCCCCACTCTCCCGTCTAAGAAACAGACTTCAATTCCACATTTTCCTTCAATATATCTCTGACATTAGATAAGGTAAGAACATTTCTTGCATTTACCTGTCCGTCCCATAGTATCTCCTTTCCAAACCCTATCATTACTCGTTAACAAAACTTCCTCGCAATAACTTTGGTTGAAGTTATAATCATTACCAGGGAGGTAACACGAAATTACCCCCTTCACGCTTTGCTGATACAAAGTTGCTCGCCCAACCAACTGAAGAGCCTCACGTCTGAACGTTCTAATGTCTGCCAATGTAAAATAAATAAATAAAAAACAAAACAAAAAAACAGTTGTTTATCTCTCTCTTTCTCACTCTTGTTCTTTCTCTCCTTTTTTTTCTTCCTTCCTTGTCTCTCTTCTATTTAATGCTCTCTTCGTTCTCTGTTCTTTCTTTCACTTTCTCTCTCTCTTTCTGCGAAGGCGCTGTGGCTCAGATAGTAGCTTGTTATTAGCACACCCTGACTTGATTTCAAAACACTCGTTTTTCAGCAGCAACGATACTTTGTTGAACCATGCTTTCTAATACCAAAGTGACGTAAGGAAAGCGTCATTACCTAATATTATATATGGAACTATAAATCGATGTTTAATTTGCTATAAGAGACACTACGCAATGGGTTGTTGGCCTTCTTTAGAGTAGCTTATTCTATACTTCAACACTGGCATTCTTTTTTGAAGCCAGAGATGTTTAATAAAATTTCAAATCAAACAATACTTAATGTATGATTACATCGAGTTTCCGGCTATAAAACTAGAAGGCCTAGTGGACGCTTTCCTGAAAGGACGTGGTCACAAACACATTAAGCAAGATGTGTTACCTAGTGTGTACAAAACGAGCGACCTGTGTATGCAGAGTTCCATCCCGTGCTTTGTTTTGTCGTTGTCATAACAGGTTTGTGTTCCATTCTCTCTGTTCACACACTATTCAGAACAGCCCTATGCTCGGCAGATTGCCGGAGAGTCCGGGCCTTTCGTACTGCCTGCATAAGGGTCCTTGGAGAGTGACGCTGGGTGCAATAGGATGAATCCAGTGGGAATCGTTGAGTTTACATTACGAAAGCATCGGTTCAACCATTTTTGGGACTCTATTCAGGACACAAATAACACAAAAACTACAATTAAATCGTAAAATGTATTCATGTAAGTGCATTTTTCAGGAACGAAAACATTGACTTGAATAGAGTAACAGTGTTACCAAATGTAAATTTTCCTTTTTCATGTTGTGGATTCCATTGGGAAGTTGTAATTGCTCTTTCCCAATTTTTTGAGGACGAATTGAGATCACTTTGACGTATTTAAAAAATTATAATTAAGATTTCATGGGTTCACTAAAGTTTTCCGACATACTATGTGAATTTTTTTCAAAATATTTTTCTGAGAACTATCAAGAAGATTTATTGAGATACAAGTGAAGTTCGTGCACTTTTAAGCTTCACTCAGAGATACAGTGTTCATGTATCTTAACTAATGCTGTGCAAAATTCATTTAATTATACATTTGAAATATTTATTTTTTCTATTAGAAACAACAACCTCCACACTTTCATTTGCTTTGAATGTATTGGATATTTTATAAGATTCCTTGATGTTAATTGAGTAACGAAGTCCGCATTCAATAAGATTCCTTGTTATTAATTGAGTAACGAAGTCCGCATTCAATAAGATTCCTTGTTATTAATTGATTAACGAAGACCGCATTTTTAATTTTAAAACCTTTCTTCATTTGCTCCCATTGCTTCTTTAATATCTGTTGCTCCCGTCCATCTCGCGTTCATAGCCGTGCCGCCCTCAAGGCGTCCTTTGGCTCCCGCCCCGCCCCGCGCGGTCGCGTGGACGTGGTCCGCATACGCAGGCGGTGGGTGGGGGCGGACGCGCGCCGGGTCGCTGCCTCCTGACCGCGGACGTGCGCAGCGCGCATCGCTTGCGGCGCCCCCGCCCCCGCCCTTCGCCCCGCCGCCCGCCCCCGCTCCGCACGCTCCGCCCCCGGGCAGTGGGGCAGACGCCCTTAGGCAGAGATGTTTAACACCCAATAATCTATGTAAACCTCCGCTTGTGCTTTTCTTCTTTTTCTTTCTACTTCCTTTTCTCTCTTTCCCTCTACTTCCTTTCCTCTCTCTCTACTTCCTTTCTCTCTCTACTTCCTTATCTCTCTCTACTTCCTTATCTCTCTCTACTTCTTTTTCCCTTTTTTTCCTTCTTTCTTCTTCTTTTCTTCCTTCGTCCTCTTTATTTAAAATTTCGTCTTGTATATTTTCTTCTGTCTTTCTCTTTTTTTACTTCCTCTATTTCTTCTTTTTAATTTGTTTCATTCATCTTGTTCCTTCATCCATTATTATTTTATACAATCTTGTTTGCCTTTCATTCCTCTTCTTTACTTTTTTCCTCCTTCGTACACAATTAATTTTTCATTTATTCAACTTCACGGTACTGCAAATCTTCGAACTACACCTTTGATCACATTTGATATTTACCATTCTGTCATTCTGACATATCAAAATATGAGTTACTTATTGCTGAGATTTTTGTCTGCTAATGTTGCAATTTACAACATTACAATATTTTCCTTTTACATGCATTATGTCATTGCTAATTACGCAAGCATATTTAGCCGTGAACTCGCACCTTTCTCCACCAGTGCGACCGTCGCGCCCACTGCTTGCCCGCGTATCAGCACCCGCAGGGGCATCCCCCTCTCATCCCCTTACGCCGCAAGCGACGCGCACTGCGCCTCACCCCAACGCCCCACGCTGATGTGTGGGACGGCTCTTGTCGAGATGCCATCTTTCCCGACTTCAAGAAAACAAGTTGCGTTTATGTGCCATTTCTCAAGAGGACGCCTTCTGCGGACGTGATACGGCAAAGGACACATGACGTGTATAATAAATTCGGTTTGTGTTGAATACAAGGTTAGCCGTGATAAACACGTTATTACACATCGTTCGTTATTAAACGAAAGAGAGAAAAACAGCTTTCATAATCTGAAAGGGTTGCGGAAGCATGCGATATCATAAGAACGACACCAAGTTGTCCAAACGTATAAAATATTCCTGCTACACAACCACTAGATCGCATTCAGGACGACGTTTACTGTAGGGAACAGGGAACGTAAAATAATTACAAATACTGACTGTGACAGTTAAATGAATATGACATACATAGGTAATATACGGCTGAAGAAAAAATGTTCGAAGTGTTTATGCCTTGAAAACTAAATGGGAAAAGCAACTGGACATATACCAGGAGACGCGGGTTCAATTCCCAGTTAGCTTTGAACTATTTGTAGTAAAATTCTTGCACAGATATGGAATGCACCCATGCCAAATCTGTGCATCACTCGCATCCCTACCAAGCTGTATTGCTATGTGTGACGAGTTCATCAGGCCCGTTGCTCATTAACGGGCACTGTGAGAAAAACACGCATACCACGTTGCAGGTCCCGGATACGCACAGAAGTCAATAATTGGGCATGCGTGACACGCAGGTTGTGAATTACGCACCGACAGAAACCCCAAGCATCGCGTGCCGCATTGGAAACAGATGTGCGTCATATAACCTGCGAATGTAGTGACACTTTTACATATCTCCCTTTGATTTACTTCTGTTCACGAGTTGCGCACTTAAAAACAGATATTGAGGATTAGTCGTAATGTATTTAGAAGAAATAATGTAACATACAGGGTTATTAGTACACTTAAAAAATGTCTTGAATATATTAAAGATCTTATTCACAAGAACGGATAATTTTAGTTTAGCTTAGCTTTCCATTGTATTAGGGCGCAAACAGGCTAATTAGTTTTTCCCAGACTAAAGAGTTCCTCTCCGGAGTGGAGCAGTTTCAGGGGTAATGAGAATTGTACCTGCAAGTTTAGTCGTTCGAAGTGTATACCAAACTGTCACGAAGGTCCAGTCCACTTAGATACATTGCAATTAGTAATGCATGATGAATCACTGAGTCAATAACCTCAAATAATGTAATTTAATTTTATATTTTTTTATATTTGTACTTTGCAGCTATTAGTTACATAATATTTAATCAAGAAAGCATTGACTATTTATTATTATTATTATTATTATTATTATTATTATTATTATTATTATTATTACTATTATTACTATTATTACTATTATTATTACACTGACTATGATTTAAAACGTTTATTTATCTAATTATTCGTTCGAATTGAATGAGATTACCAATTTTTCTTACTGTAGTTGCGAAAAAGAAATATAAATTTCCATTCGAATTTTCTGAGAAAATAAACCTGTATACTAAGAATGTGCATGTTCTTATTTTCTGAATGCAAGATTGCTAGCTTTGTATTAAATTATAATTCATCAGCCCTAAAGTTATTTTTGTCTTCAAACAACCACTGAGCAATGACCAGATTTTTCACTGAGACCTCAGAGGACTTTAGTTTGGCATCGATTATCAGTGAGATTATAATAAACATGGCCGACATTTGAGATGTCAAGAAGACTTTGTTTATAAATCTGAGTATGACAATATCTTACGACTATTCGATTAATTAGTGGCATTGCTCAGTGCCACGAGTGAGTGAGACATAGTGCTGCGAGCGGCACAAAGTCGAGAACAATAATTCAAATTTTTATTTCGGTGGAAAACACGCGTGACATCGCTGGCAAACAAAGACATTGAGCGGCCGAGTCCTCCGCGAAAGGTTTTATTCCCTTTGTGCCGGCGGCGCGTCGTCGCGTCGCGAGGCGTAGAAGAAAGGGAATATTACGAGCTGGCACTGCCCCAAGAAGTTCTCGCGCGTCGGGCGTTTGTGGAGGACAGGGCAAAACCCCGAAAGACGGCCCCTCGGAGAGTTTCTCGAATTAGGAAGGCCGCGCCGCGCCTGGCGTCTTGCGTTCGTTCGTGTCTGGCGATTAGCCGCAGCGCAGCAACGGCCCTGCAAGCCACCTCCCCCGCTGCACTGCAACCCGCAACCCGCATCACGCCGCACCGCGCCGACCTACCAGCAATCCGTGTTGTCAGACGATTTACAACAAACACACGCTTATAATTTAGGTCAAACATACCAATTTACTCGACGAATACCTGCAAGATTTCCGGAAGATAAATTCCATCTCCCATAAGTTTGGTTTGGTTTGGTTTTCTCGTGTTTCCGGGCGCGTCAAGTGCTTTGGTCATTAGTCCCGTGCATGTTTGTCGGGAGATGGCGGTGGTCTTCCCCAGCTGGATGGCGAGATCCGGCGCCGACCTACCGTCGGCTAGTGGGGTTTCCCCCTAACCAGGACTCTCCCACCAGCGCGGCACCGCCCCAGCCGGGACAAGCTCTAAGCTCCCTACCGGTCTTCCGGAATATGTGGTAGTGTAGTGCATGTTAGTGTAAATGTGTGTGTGTGTGTGTGTGTGTGTGTGTGTGTGTGTAAGGGGAGAGGGTAGGACAGGGAAGAGGAAGGACAGTACATAATATTTCTTTGATCCCGGTGAATAAACTGATAAGTCATAAACACTTCATTTTACAGGAGAACAAAAAACAACGTTGCAATTATTGAAATCAGGGATTAATGAAATTAAAACGAAGGTGATATTCAAACAACACTATTTTTGTGTAGGTTTTATTTGAATATCATTATTCCCTTATTTATAGCATTAGTTTAAAGTTGTTTTGTGCTCCTCTGTAAAATTAAGTTTTTTTGACTTATCAGCTTATTCACAGGGGTCAAAGATTTATTAACTTCCTCCCTCATTCAACAAAAAGAATTCTAAAAAATCTAATTACTATTTTTAAGTTTAATAAAATTTATATTTTAATCTGAATTAATCTGAAAGACGTTCTTGTCGAACGACTTTTTTTTTTTTTTTTTAAAGAAAGTGTTGTCAGGTGGTCTTAATCATTCTCTACTAGAAAGAGCTGTGGCTGCTGAATTACCAAAACGTCAAAATAACTTAGTTTATGTCACCAGTTCAACCTCTTCTTCCTCTCCATTCTTTTTTTCATTCCTATTTCACCTTCATTTTGGATGGCTTCATTTTCGTTCTGTTGAACGCTACTCCCAGGGCAATTACAGATTGGTTTCATTCCTTTCCGTTCTTTTACTTTTTAACTCGGTGTCTTGATTCTGCGACACTCTACCCTTTCAAAATTTCTTTCTGCATGCTTGTCCCCTCAGAGTTTCCCTCTTTCCCTTACATCTGTCACTCTTGCCATTTTCCCCAACCCCCTAGAACGCCCATGGCTACCCGTCCTTCGATGTCCCCCCCACCCACGCTGTGACGTGCCCGCCACGTGACGCCGCGTGCTCACTTGGCACGCACGCCGACAATTACCGGCCCCGCGCGCCGCACAATGGCTGTATTGTTCATCCCGGGAAGCAAACTTTCGTTGGCCGCGCCGGGCCGGGCCGGGCCGTTCCGCGGCACAAAGGCCCGAATTGATTACAGGGCCTCCGATCGCCCTCCCACTTAACCGCTCCCCCCGGGTGGGGGGCTGGGGGGTCCGTCCTTTTGTCGCCACCCGCGCGCGAAGCCATTCGCGCAGACCGCTCCCCCGCTATTGACACTTGCTTCGACCTGCTTCCGCCGCCCCTCGCCGCCGTGCCGCGGCGCCCGTTGTAGTCTGTCTTCTGTCATCAGCTCCGCTAACTACCTCGCGGATGTCGTTCGCGTCTTTGTTATCTCCTCGCGGTTCACTTACCGTCGCTGCCGACCTTCTCTTCCGTCTCCTTCGCTTCGTTCGACTCGTCCACCCGTTTCCTTTTCGTTTCGTCTGTTGCACCATTAAATAGATGTGTTGTTGTGATATTTCTGTTCAAAAATGGAAACGTTCCAATAACGATATCAGTCGTGAAAGAACTGTAGTCACTTTTACCTACTTCGCGTAATATATGGCTTTGCACAATATCACAGCGTATTCTCTAGACCACATAAATAGTAGACAACACATGTTAAATCGAATGTTCTTGTGTCTTTTGTTGTATTCGTGTATTTGTGTATTCGTTTGCGGAATGAATGAATGCCTTATTTTACGTGGCGAGACTCAGACCATGAGGCCTGCTCTTCTGTCTGACCACGAAAATTTCGTTACACTCCTTTCACCTACTAGGAGAGAAAGAAGGTATTATTTGGGCGACGAAACAAGTAATTTGAACTGATACTGACGATCAACGGGAGTAGAAAGGTGAAAAGTAGTCGGCAATGAAATGGCGGTGACTAAAATAGGTGTGTGATGCGGGTCACACAACAGAAGTGCGTGGGAAAAAGTTCGAGACGGAGACAAAAGCGAATGATCAGAGTGTGGGATGTTAGCGAAACGTATGTGAAACGGAGATTGATGCATAACTTCTTCGTAGTGTTAAATTATTGACTAACGTAGATGTTCTATTAATTTAATACATGTAATTCTTGAATTTCCGGAACAATAATTAATAATAAGTAATAATTTTGAGATAGGTGGTGGTATGCGTTTGTCTACCTACAAATCCAGGAAAATATAATGTGCCTCACAAAGGATTCCTATACACAACCTTTGGTTCCTCTCAGATGTGTTGATGCCTCGGCAGTCAGCGCTACCTGGATCTGCAGAACACAGGAGCATCGGTCATGAAAAAGGAGGAGGCGCAGTAGAAAGTGAGATACGCGACATAAAAGAAAAGGGTGGAACTCGACGCGTAGACCTCAGGTGAGATTGAAGAAGGGCGTGAATAAGGAGTCTGGAAGGGGTCGGGAGATGAAAGGAACTTCATGAAGAGCAATGTGTAGGAGCCCTACGATGCGTTCATAAAATTCAGATTAAGGTCACAGGTGTTCCCAGGAAAAAGTTCAAACGAAGGCAAACGCAGAATTTGAGAGATGAATTGAAAGAGGAAAGTTGAAGTAGTATAATAGCAAGAGCGCTCAAAGAAAGTAGTTCTCAGACGTTGAATAGGTATAAAAATAGGCTACGCGGAAGAACCAGGTGGAAAGGTGATGTTAATGTCAGCTATGGGCTCTGCAGAAATGAAGTATTCTACTCGTTTCCTGAGCTCATGTGATAAACTTAGCGCTTGTCTCCGTACCGATTAGGCAATGCTCATGTGGTTTCTATATATCGTGGTCAAGAGGACGCCGCAAAACCGGTTAGATAGCACCTTACACTCACTTCCTATGGATGTAGGAACAGAGGAAAAGACACTGCAAGGAAGCTGACCTCAAACACGTGTGAAAGCGGTCGAAATAAGGTGGCATTGTCAATATAATTTTCTCTCGGCTTTCTTACAGTGGCAGACAATATTTTATGCCGTTTTCTAGTCGGTAGCTGTTTATAATACATTTGGATGATTCATTAACAAAGCTGTGTGCAAGGGAGAGTCAATACCTTTCAGTTGCTTTAAACGATTTTGAGATATTAGCACAAACAAGTTACATTACAAATATTAGTTTCGAAGAGGTATCGTTTGGCAACGTTTAACGTAAGTGTAAAACCACAAGTATTCTGTGTTGGAGAAACAAATGTTTTGACACCTACGTCGATAAGGAACATGAAAATGTGATACACTATATTGTAAAGTCCGAATATGTATAAAAAGAAGAAAATAATATACATTTTGATTTGTTTCTTATACAAATGATACATTTTAAGCAAAAAACGACTCTGATGGGTCTAGTAGATAGAAATTCTGTTGCTAAAAAATGCAAATGATTTTAAAATAGGTTAGCTGATCGTGCTAGAAAGAATCCTTTCATGAAATATCATCAATTAATTTAGTTAAACCTATATAAATGTGTTGTCTACTATTTATGTGGTCTAGGGAATACGCTGTGATATTGTACAAAGCCATATATTACGCGAAGATCTGTAGGTAAAAGTGACTACAGTTCTTTCACGACTAATATCGTTATTGGAACGTTTCCATTTTTGAACAGAAATATCGCAACAACACAATTTTTATCATGAACATTTTTTCATTCTACTGTTATCGGTGCAAAGCACACAATTTAGTTTCTGCTTAAGAGGACAATTCTTTTCTTTGAGAAATGCCTTCCCTTACGAATCTGACGCTAATTTCGTTTGGAAGATATTACTTTGCCGAATTTATTCCAGACGCGTGAAGTACTTACGTTATTAGTCCCGTAAGTATAGTCCATAATACATCTGGAAAGGTAGCTGTATTCCCCCACGCTAAACGAAATACCGCACCGACCAGTAAGTTCGCTTATGGGATTTCCCGCCGTCAGAATTCTTCCGTAATGGGGCACCGCTTCAGGAGAGGCAACCTCTAAGTTCGCAGTTGGTCTCCCGACATGTATGACAGTGCAATGCACGAAAAAGTGAGTGTTCGATGTAAGGCGGTGAAAAGGGGCCAAGGGTGATGAAGGAAAAATTGCAACTTGGTAAGGATACTCAGGCTCGGGTGTTCGCTTGGTGATGATCAGAGAAATCAGGGAAACCTGCCTATCATAGCAATTAGGCCCTAGAATTCTTCTCCAGACAAAGCTTGAATTTGACCCAGCTATTCAGTTCAGCCGGTTATCATTTCAACCATCAACCACATAAAAACCAATAGCGCACCACCACAATGATGATCAGCCCTGAAAAGAGGAAGAAGACACTGGCATCAGTCTTCTCTGCTGCCTTCCCTCAATAACGAGCCCGTCACACCATTCTCGCTCTGCTTTCTCGTCGCGGAGGAGGGGTGCTGGGAGTAGGGATGGCAAAAAACATCGATCTTTTCCACCAGAAACAGCGATATATTAACATCGATATTTTGCTTTCGATATTTTCTTCATATCGATATTTTGTTGCAAAAACATCGATGCTTTTATAATTTTTAATTATTTTTTTAATAAAGGGGTTTAGGTACGCTGTAGAGTAGCAGCAATCCTCAGCAATATCGTTGTTTTGCGTCATCCTCCTTATCACGCTGCACGTTTCGGATGTGCAATCTGAATTGGGAGCTGCTCATGTTATGAATGTATATGATCGCCAGGTGTGTCATTGCCTGAATGGACAGTGAAGCATGAAATCGATAGCAAAACAAAATGTTCTTTATTGTTCTTTTTATTCTTTACATTCGATAATAATATTTATTAACATACTAATAACATGCTGGTAACTAAACAATAAAATATATCCCTTTTACGTACTGTAATTAAAAATGAATAGGAAAATAGAATGTTTATTAGTATATAATTAAAACATAGATGTTTTCATCGACATCAAAAACCCTTAAGCGATGCATCGAAACATCGATGCATCGAAACATCGATGCATCGAAACATCGATGCATCGAAACATCGATGTATCGATGTTTTGGTAAAATTGGCCATCATTAGCTGGGAGTGAGGAGATCCGCGGGGCGCGGGGAAGACGCACATCTCGCGCGTTTTCGCGGCGGCAGCGGCGACCCGGAGGCTGTTTCGCGTCGTCGAACGGCGCCTATCGATTGATTACAGGCGATGACAGCGCACGGCGCGACGGGGGCGGGCTTCTGCCTCTGCGACTGTGTTCGCGCGGCGGGGGACCGAGCACCTCCGTTTCCCAACATGTTTGCGTCTGGAGTCGCAATGGGAGAATATACGAGAAATGGGCCAAAAATAATCTAGTGATGCTACAGTGGCGGGCGGATCCAAAGAAGCATTGGGGAGAGGGGGTTAAATATACAATGTGTCCTAGAAGGAGACGTCGAAAATTGTATAATAAGCTATTAAGACAATTTTAAGCATATTTTGTCTAATAAACTACTTGGATATTTTCAGTGGCTGAGCCGCAACAAACACTCAAAAGTTGGTTTGATAACATGCTCTCTACGCAAAAATTTGCAATGCAGAATCATAGAAACTCTCCAGAAACATGTAAATTGTTTATTACTTACAAAAGAAATGAGTGTATTTGTTCAGAAAGAAAAAAATAACCCAGAAATAAGATAACACCCAATTTAACACAATTCCACTACTTTTTTCATTTCTCGGTTAATTTTTCTTTCTGAGCAAATGCATTCATTTCTTTTGTAAAAAAATGAACAATTTGAATGTTTCTGGAGTGATTCTATGCTTCTGTAATGCACATTTTTGTCTGGAAAGCATTTTTTACAACCAGCTTTTAATAATTCGTTTTAATGATTATCCACAAATATTTTTATTTGAAAGTTTCGTGACAAGTTGAAATTAATAGTTACTAAAAAGTGTTTTTTTGGGAGGGGGAATTTCCTTCATTTCCCACCCGTGGATCCGCGTCTGGATACTACAATATACGTAAAGGAGATTTTCTCGTAATAAACAATGAAAGTATAAGGTAAAATGAAAATAGTGAATAAAATAATTAATATAATTAATTATTTTAAAAAAGAGGTATGTTCACAAGAGTTGGTCAAGTTACGATGTAATTAAATGTATTTGATTCCGTTTACCGACGTTTTGGAATATATAATTTCATTCTCTGGGTTAACTCAATGTAGAAAACGCAATTATAATTATAATTTGAACCCTCATTAAACATTTCGCTCATGTGCGTGGGAAACCTCCCATCACAAGTTCTATTATCACTCATGTTTATATGAAATCCTTATATTAATGACCATGAATTACATTGAACATACTACTGTGCATACTACTGATATATCAGCCAGTTCTTACAAAACTTTTCTCCATTAAACGTCCTGAAATGCTGCAATGCTTAAATGCTTATCAAAAACTAGTGTTTTCTGCACTGGATACCGTAAAACTCGAGAGTGGTGGTCGACTGTTGTCCCTCTTCTTCAGTTTGATGTTGTCAAAATTCCAAATTCGTTGTGAGTGAGAGTCCTATTTAACCAAATAAAATGATCTTAGGGGATAGTAAAGAATGAAAGTATTTTTTTTCAAAATTTGTATTATATCATACTTATATGTTAATTATGAGTTAGGTAATACTTATGAGAACTGTAGATGTCCAGTACAATTGAACTACAAATATTTGCACGTATTTATGTTGTGATGTTATTTTTCCGTGTTCTGCACGTTTATTGAACATTTCGCATTTAAACGTGTGAAGTAAGGTGATCATATCATTTACGGCTTCACAAAATCTCATTTCCAGACGTTTGGCCGGGATTTTTTTTTATCTTCCCCTACTGTGCACCGTCTTGCGAGGCGCAAGGCAGAGCCTCCGTTGTTTGCCACGGAGGTATTCATGGGGATGCTATGCAAGGTGTTCGGAAACCCCCGCGTGATGACACCGCCGCTGCTCTCTTCGATGATGAAAAGGAAGCCCGCGATTGCTTGCGTGCATCTATCGACCGTCTTTTGTTTGTTTGCCTTTTACGCGCGGCCAATGCCGTTCTAAAGAGACGCGCGAAAAAGGTTCGTTTCTAATACTTGGAGACACGTAGTTTTTGTGTACACTTTGGAAAGAGAAAATGGAATACGCTAAGGATTGAAAGCTTTAAAAACTAATTGCGTTATAATGTAATGCTTGCACGTTGTAATTTTACAATATTTTACCCAATTAATTACTTAATTCTGTAGAATACGATGTTAATATTTCAGTGGAAATATATATTTCATATGTATTAAAAATATACACTTTACATCTTGTTCTTGAGAATTTAATGAAAGAGAATAAATGTTCATTCGTTTTGAGTACATAATTAGCTTGTTATTAACGCCAAAAATGTTCATTACCAATGCTAAACGTTGATTATATCTACATTATGTAAATAAATAAACTCTATTTTTTTGTAGTTGGAAATTATTAGTGGGACATACATTCGGTTATATAGTAAGTTCTACGGAGGTAATAATACGTGGGAGAAAGGAACATAACGTCCCAACACGTATTCAATTAAATTATATGGGTATTATTCTAACTGAATGTTTTTATATTTAGTGTAATTTCCTTCGTTGCGTCTTAGGAGGTTTAGATGTATCGAACGAGTTTAAATAATAAATGTAAGTCCAAACTTCCCACTCAAATAGTAAGTATCGGACCTAATAGGGCTTACCAAAGTTTTGGGGGTCGGATGGGCTGTTCCGTCAAAGAACACAGTAACATCGAAATGCTTTTAATTCATTATTCCATGATCAAGCAACTCGAAGCTGAGGCTTCTGTCGTGGGATACACGACCGTCGTCCTTGTGACGACGGATGCAGAGCTAATTCAACTATTGCCGTATCTTTTACAACGAGTGTTTGTTTATTTCTCAAACGACGTAGTAATAGAAAAAAGTAATTTTCTATGTGTTGCATGAATGCAGTTGATTAATACATTAAAAAGTACAATATCCGATGTTCATCCAAAATGAACCAGCACTGAAAGCTGAGCTTAACCCAACGCTAGTACCGGCCTTTGTTTCACGATTACGAAAGAAACATGTAATTTTTGATTACGATTTTTTCAAAACAATCATTCCATTAATTATTAATTAATGATGATTTTTATTAATTCAAAATTTCGAAAACTAAAATAAATACATTTCATAGATTTTTTTAAATGTGTGGTTTCCCACATGAATACATTAAAAAAAACTAACTGTGAATAAAAGAATAAAATAAAAAAAATTGTAATATTATATATTATAAATAAAATTCAGCATATACTCTGAAAAACTTCCTATAACGAAGCCATTATTTTGAGTTAACTGATTTTTTTTCGTTTCGGTATTTTACCTACATTGATACACGCTCCAATTACAATGAAAACTCAGTAGAACGCGCCCTTAGTTTCACTATGAAGAGTTTCCTCTGCACACGGAATATTGAAATAATTTGCACAGACCTCGCTACTGAATTTGCTCGGTGGTTGAGCTTAATAAAACATTTGTAGGAATAAAGCGACTGACTGAAGCGCCAACGCGACGGCACTCTTCCGGAGCTCTTGTTTCGTTCGTTTCGGTGCTCTAGGGGGTACCGCTGTGGAGGCTCCTTTCAGTACGTGGGAGTTGTCCCCGAGCCGATTGGCCACAACGCGCTGCTGAGCAAAACCACTGAAGAGGGCGCGAAATGCCTCTGCGCCGCAAGCAACGAAATGAATGGACGTGTTCGGTCAGCATGCGAATTACCGGGGGCGCTGGCGGACAATTTAGTATTAAACGTTTTGGTTGTCTCTACTCAGCTCACTTCAGTACAGTTAAATGTTTTGCAGTCAAAACGTTCAGAATATTAAATGGGGAAAATAGGTATTATTAGATACTTGTTCAATGATCAGAAAGTCTCTTTGCAACATTAACTGAAATTTTGTTCTACATGACAAAATTAAACTCCCAAGTAAATGTGTTTTTTCGTCTTGAATCAAATATAGACTACATATCGTAATAAGAGATGTCAGAATTTAACCTTCTTCAAAACAATGATAATAGTTTACTCTTATGTCTTCAAACAAATGTATACATGTATAAATTAATATAAAAATGTATTTCACAATGCATGTAGTTCTGATCCTTCTCTTGTACCGCTTCGATACTGTTGTCACTAGAGTTTGGAAACATTTAGCTGACGTAATTTCTCGCTGGGTGAGCTGTTCCCCACGATTGACTGCGAGGAATGACGCAGAGAGAAATAATACCGTTAAGCACCCTAATTATTCCTTTATTCGCTTAATTTACAGACTCATTTATCGTTCTCGGTAGACGCACTGGTATACTGCAATTCCCCGAGTAATTTCCCAAGTCATAAAGTTCGCGAAGGGGTGTGCTAGTAATGCCACCATTCAGCGACACCGGTTGTGATGAAGAGCAGTGCTAGACTTTGCCAAGCCCGCAGGTCAGGTTGGACCATTCTGAACTCATGTAATAAAGTGCGACCTCTTTCACTAGGGACTAGTTGGGATGAAGAGAGAACATTCTCCGTTGTTTTTTAATGTGTGGATGGAAAGGTACGTGATTGTGTAGAATAATAAAAAGAGCAAACGGAAGCAATTAAGAGACTCCGTATTAAATTAAACATAATGCAATTGCCATTCGTAACTGTTAGCTATTATTAATAAAGCAATAGTTTTGGAATATTTATATAATCAATAAACTTTTAGAATAATAATCTGCAATCGAGAAAATTTGGCCCATCCCAAACTTTTCCACGACAGCTTGCATCGTTTCCACTTTATTTTAATTAGGAGACTGAAATTAAATTGAATATAGTTTCTGAATTAAGAAAGTACATGTTAAATTTCTTCCTACCAGATTTATACACGTATTGTGGGAGAATAAGGCACGTCCTGTTCAGAATTCACATAGTATTTGTATGACGAATCTCTTAAAGTAAGACGACGAAATATTCTCAACAAGACACGTCGAAATTTACAAAAGACCTACATAACAAAAACGGTGTAGTTGGTTTGAACCCAAATCTAAACGCAGGCTTTCTTCCTCATCGGTTCTTCATTGCTTTTCGGTTCCTTGGAGACATCGTGTAATGACTCGTCCATTTCGGCGATCTCCATGACGTTTGAATAACGCTGCTTGGAGTGGACGGGTTGGACGAATAGGTTTGTAAAAGGACCGGGTAGAACCGAGGAAAGGATTCGGCAGGACAGGACAGGACTGAACATTACAAGACAGAGAATGGCGTGGAACGGTAGGATGGAAGATCAGAACAGAGAGGAGAGGTCACAAGAGGAGAGGAGAGGAGAGGTCGGGACATGGTACAATAAAAAAAGAGAGGTCCAGACAGAATGGGACAGAAGAGGGCGGAACACGTCAGATCAGTAAGAGACGGTACAAGGCAACGCTGAGCAGAACAATTCAACATGGGGCAGAGCGGGACGGGGCGGGGCGGGGTGTGGGGGCGACCCGTAGCAGCGACGCGGAGCGGCCAGGGAGCGGCGCGCGGGCGATCAATGGATAAAATATGCCAAAAAAAGCACGCGAGCCACGCCGCGCACGCCGCCCCGCCCCGCCCCGCCCCGCCCCCTCCCACCTTCCGCCGACCGGCCGGTCCACTTGCTACGCGGCACGCGTGACCGCTAGACAAGGAGAGAGGGAGGCCGGCGCCGGTCGTGTGTTGGCTAGGTTTTGCAAAAAGGGAAAAACTTAAAGTAGAACCGCATTGTGAGGGCGCTGTATGAATGGAGGAACGGTAAATACGAGTTTAGTGCCTCACAGCAGGTTCATGTTGGAAGAAAAGTTGGTATTGAACTTTCACGTTCTTACTACAACTACCAAAAAACTCATTAAATACACGCGAGGCTTATGAGAGGAAATAAGTGAACTTGGTAGTAGCTGATCTACGAGTACTATTGACGATTTCGGGAATGACAGAAGTCCTAGGAACGGGAGAAAATTTCTTTGTGGTGGGCTAAAAGCGAGAATCATTAAGACGTTATTTGGAAAGCTTCCGAAGGCTGCGTGACAGTGAGAAAATTGCTGTGTGTAGAGATGTGTGATTAATAAAGAAGAATTTCGAAGTCTCGTTTACAGATTAGAAAGCATTATAGTTATTGTTGTATGGTATAACTTAATACCTAAATGGGAGGAAGAAAGTTGAAAGTCCTTGGTATGTTATTACTGGAAAACGAGAGATAATTCCAATGACAGCGGAGGCGAAATCACGCGTGAGATGGCAACTACAGCGAAGAGTGAACGACGGTGATGGGGGCGGAGGCCAGAGGTCGCGACAGTCGCAGGTGGCAAGTGGCAAGACCGCTGCCGCAGGCGTCGAAGAGTGCAGCCAGGGCGGCGAGACGGCGCGGCAGGACGACCGCGAGAAAAACCAGGGAGGCAAACGCCCCCGGGCACCGAGCCAAGCGAGCAACACGACGCGACGACCACACAGCCCCGACGCGGCGGCGAGCCGCGAGCGCTGTCCGCCGAGAATAGGTAAACAAGAGGAAGCCACCGCGAGAAGAAAAAAACTTGCCGGCAATCAGCAGCTTAGGTGCTTCGCTCGTTCTTTGCCAGGAGCTGTAGGAACATTGCGCGACTTTCAACACGCCACCTCACGGACGCCGCGCCGCACCTGTCTGTTGTTCCCGTCTACGGACAAGCGCACTCACTAAAATGCCACGCCGCGTGCGGTGGTTACGGCCGCACATCCTCCGCTCCAGATGTTCTTCTGAATCAGACCACCCGCGTTCACAGGAGGCTGCGGTGGGTTCTTTATTTTACGTCAAAAACTGTGCGTGACGTGCTATGGGGGGTAGTGAATTCTAAGCAAGTTTTCAAAATTTTCTGATGTAGCTTCACTATGCGCACGTTTTGTTGAACATTCCTTTTGCTTGTAGTGGTAGTAGAGCTAAGGATGAGTTTCTATTTTGTTAGCAATATAGTAAAATCAAATCTGTTCGTTCGTTTACCGTTACAAATAAGTTTTCTATAATTCGGTAACGGAAATATCTAGTTTTTGAAATGTTAATTCCTAGCTTTTTAAAATTTATAATTATAATAGTAATAATAATAATAATAATAATAATAATTATTATTATTATTATTATTATATATATTTTTCATCTTTCAACTATTATAGTAATTTTTAAATAAATAAAATCTGTACCCTAAGCCATATACTACTTGAATTTTGAATATGAGCTTTTTTTGCACACATTGTTAACAGAATATTCGCTCCCATGAAATAAAATATATTTCCATGGGTAAATGAGCAATAAATTTGGGCTCTTGTCCCTCATCATGTCCCTCGTCAAGGAATCATACTTCCTGCAACGACATCATGGAGAACGATTATTTGATTAACTATATACTTCCCACTAAATTCTAGAAGACGTGCACAGATAATGAAGTTACATTATGTCCGGAAGCAAAACAAGGGGCCATCTAAGCATTTGCTCAGAGGATAAGGGAAACTGGACGAAAAACCTGATATAGATGGAGGTTTGAGAAGTAAGCAAGTAAACATTTTGGTTTAAATGGTTTAAGAGGGTTACAAAAAACGAGAACAATTGGGGGGGGGATCATCTATAAGTCACAAATTGAACTGAGTGGCAATGCAATTCACAAAAGCTGCAATTTCGAAAGTTAGTGTTCTTTTATGCCAGAGTCATTGGTAATAATGACATTTAAATAAATATTTCGAAATATTTTAGAGACAAAAAGAAATCTCGTTAGGAAAGGTTATTACTCAACGTTTGTTTACACATTTGTTAAATTATTTGATTAATTAAGTTTTCTTATTCCATGTACTCGTGTGGTGAGTAATTTTTTTAAAATCAACAAATTTTTGATTAAATTGTTTGTTAAGAAATATAAGTGAGTGAAATATATATATATATATATATATATATATATATATATATATATATATATATTTAAAAATTAAGCTCGTTCACAATCGCAAATTATACGCACATTAACACAATTTTTCCATTGAGTGTACATCAAATTTGTGTCGCATGATTACTGTCAGTGTCGAGATTTTAAAACTACAATTCGTGTCCTTGTGCGTGTGACATACGATGAAGATTTATAAAAAATAACACCAATAAAAGGAACGGATCCTCCTTTTTCCTTCACAATATCCCGAAATGAACTATAACAAGGAAAGTTATTCGCATTCGTGCTGAGGAGGCTGGCATATTCCGAGATTAGTATCACCCAAGAGGCCATAGAAGTTGGAAAAAAACATCTAATAAATAACGTTTATGGCAGATTCGCGGAGGGCTCTCTCGAGGGGAGAGCCTTTGGCAAGGGTTCCCAGGCGGGAGGGTGGAGGACGAAAGGAGGGGAAGGGGGCGGAGGACCGGTCTGCAGGTCCGCAGGGCCCCGGGCGCTGGTTGCAGAGGGTGCGTCCTCCAAAGGGCCACTTGGGAAGCTGTATCAGAAGATTTCGGCTTCTTTCCTGGTGAGATAGTGAATGGCATCTTATTCTCCTTGACATCTCTAACAGCGGGAAGCCTCCCTTGTAGCAGTTCGTACTTTCCTTCGACTTCCTGAGTGAATGCTAGCTCAGTGTGTATAGCAATGATGCCACAATTACAAATGAAAAGCATTCAAACTGACTATATTCTAATTGAAACAACACGTTTTTTTTAACCGAACTTGCAAAACTACAAAGACGTTTACTAGATTGATATGAAAATTCTATGATATTTTATTATTTTCATTTTCTCAGTAAACGGATATAAAAAATTTAAAGAAAAATAATAACAACCCAACGTGAGAAACATAGGCTGACTTGCGTAACGGAATTAGTGAGTTTACTTTCCAAACAAACCACAAAATATAATAATAATAATAATAATAATAATAATAATAATAATAATAATGAATATATAATATGAATACTCAAAATTATAACTAGAATAAAATTTCAGTTTAATGTATTTAAAGTTAAGTGAAATTTCAGTAGGCATTTGTGGCAAATTCCTTTATATTTAATTAGGGTTTGTGCTAACGGCAGTTGAGTTTCAACTCCCGATGTCCTTTTATTAACGAGAGATACACGTGAGCTCAAAACGAATTACGAGTTAATGCTCTTTCCAATTGATATTTTATATCAATCGCAGAAAGCAGAAAGTTTTGGTTGGAAACGCAGATGAAAGATTTTGATAGCATTATGCCTATTATTTCTCGTTCTAACGAACGTTTAGCCGGTTATGGTAATCAATGTGTAGTCATGTAGCCGAAAATTTGTAGCAGATCATCTGTTGTTGGCCCTATACTGTCGCTTCACAAATTAATCTCGTCTGTCATGTCAGTGTTTCCATAAGCAGGATTCGCTACTGCAACGTCACGTTGACGACTTTGCATAGCAGTCAATGCTAATTTGCCCATTCTTCTCTCTATACATTTCGCATCCCGCATTTATCGCTTGATTTCGGAACTGTCAAAATCTGGCTATTGGTAAAGCGGGATTTGAAGTCCGGAAGTCCCGCGAGATTGCTCCCAGCAGAGAGTTGGCGGTGCGGACGAGAGATAGCGTTGGCGGCGCTACGCCGCTTGCGCGGCAGAGCGAAAGGGCTTGCTTCTCATAGCACGCGGCTGAAGTTCGCTCCGCCACAGAAGTTTGAAGCGACGCGGCGGATAAACGCAGATGTATCAGTCACGTCAAACGCACCCAGCGAGCAACCAGTTGCGGGTGATGGGCTCAATTTCAAGCTCGTGGTTGAGATATAAAAATTGGAAAAACTCTGGGAGGCAGTGTCTTCGGTAATGGTGTTTCAATGTGCAATGGGTAGTTTATGTGCATTTGATACTTCGCAATGAACATTCAACTTTTTCGGTTTCTCTTTAACCAACCACTATGTTTGCTCAAGATGTTCCATTAATGCCTTTTAGAAATTGTAGTTCTTTTTTCATCAAACGTTATATATTTGTGTAAAAATATATTGAAAAAGCTTACCTATGTATTAAATTTAAAAGTAAGAATATATTATAGGAACTGAAAAATATTTAAAATATCAGTAATAGTTAGTTGCTTTATCATGATTATTGCAACTGTTCCTAAAGTTTTACAAATATAACCATTCGAATTTTAAAAAATCGGTAATTATAGATGTCCCTTAATGGTGGTAACGTAAGCTCTCAGTAAATAACATAAAAATACCGCAAAACATACATACAAAATACATAAAAATAAAAATTTTAAGAATAATAGTCGTTCTTAAAGACGGGGTGTTCTCCACGGTGCGGTCTCGAGAAAAATGCAGTATAATTTAAAGTTTTTTATATTTAAGAACAAATAATGCACGAATTTAGAAACCAATTACTATCATTTCATGCTAGAGTGTGTTAAAATATTTTCATTTAATAAGGTTTGGCAAGGGCATACATATTTTGAACATATTCTGTACTTGTAGTCCTTTTGCTGGGGACATGCCCTTTTCTTAAGAAGAAGTTCAATATCCCCTATGTTTCTACAAATGCACAATTACCCTTCTCTACATCAACGTACAGTAAGAAGATTTTAATGTGTTTATGGGCAGATCTGTCTGTAAGATAACATTAAAGTACCACAATGCTATTACAGGTCATGCACTTAGTTCACACTTTGTCCTTTCATGTTTTGTATATATTTCCCCCCGTATTCTCACAAAAAGGTAATTTTTATGTCTTATGCTCACAGCCTTGTTGTTTCCAGACATAACGTAATATGAACAGTATATACGGATATCTAATATATCGTATATCTAATTTAAATTATTTTTAAAATCCTTCTCTAAAAAGCGGAACACTTGTTGCACAACTCGTTTACGCATTATACGTTTAAGACTTTATTTCAATAAGCTAAATGTATCTTGACTTAACGTAACATGTTGATCCGGGGAACATCACAGGAGCAAACCAACATCCCTCTAGTGGAAGTAGTCGATACTGGAGGGTGCTTCCCCGGGGCAGCACAAGTGTTTGCTGACATCGTGTTCGGGAAATGGACGGGAGGGGCGCGGGAGGGCGCAGTGCTGCTCGCACCGGTCGTCTGAGGAAACACGACGCCGCTATTATGGGACATGAAATCGAACCACACTCCCACCCCCGTGCAGACACTTCTGTCTCCTGTCACATACTCCGTGGCTCGAATCTTAATAAAAGTGAGTGCGGATGTAAGTTCCACCAAAACCTTTGAAACCTCGCACAGATTACTGTCAATTTTACAAGAAGGTTTCTGAGCAGCCAAGAAAAAAAACGTATGGAGATTCGTGATTCCAAAGTGTTAATAACTCTTCGAATACTCTCAAAGCTTTGAGAATGCAGATTATGCAACCCACAATGCACGATGGCTGGAATTGTTGCAATTGCAGATTGAGGAGGATCGATTGATTATATCGTGCTACCGGACGTGTCAACTGCTAAGATAATTAGTCCTGTAATTGTAGTGTGTGTTTTTCTCTCGAGAGGTGGCAGTGGTCTTCCCCTGCTGGATGGAGAGATCAGCCGTCAACCTACCGTCGGCTAGTGGGGATTTTTCCCAACCAGGTATCTCGTACCAGCGGGGCACCGCCGTACCCGGGACAAGCTCTAAGCTCCCGGATGGTCTGTGTACATGTGCGGTAGTGTAGTGTGTGTAAGTGTGTGTAAGTAAGGAGTGAAGATAGGGGAAGGGCGAGGAAGCAAAGATCGCGCGCAGTTCGCGGCTCGTTTCTTAGGTTACGGCTCCGGCATTCGTCATGAATGTCAGATAAGGTAAGCGATTGATTGATTGATTTATTCGTGTTTGCGGGCGCGTCAACTGCTTGGGTCATTAGTCCCGTTAGTGTAGTGCATGTTTTTTCGGGAGATGGCGGTGAACTTCCCCGCTGGATGGCGAGATCCGGCGCCGACCTACCGTCGGCTACTAGGGTTTCCCCCTAACCAGGACTCTCCCACCAGCGGGGCACCGCCCCAGCCGGGACAAGCTCTAAGCTCCCGGAATATGTGGTAGTGTAGTGCATGTTAGTGTAAGTGTGTGTGTAAGGGGAGATGATAGGACAAGGAAGAGGAAGGACAGATCGCGCGCGGTCCGTGGCCCGTTTAGTAGGGTACTGCTCCGGCATTCACCTGGTGTTGATGGGAGAAACCACGGAAAACTACCGATCAGAGCAGCCGGTCGCGAGAATTCTCCTCCAGGCAGCGATTGAGTTCGACCTAGCTGAAAAGCTAGTGTCGAAAAGTCCTGTCGCCGTCAGGACTCGAACCTAGGACCTCCGGGTCAGAGGCGCTGCAGTGACATCAGTTGATGCACTGAGCTTCCGCTACCGGTGCAAGTGAGCAAGAGTGAATGAGTAATATTTATAGGCTCGTCTACTGCATTGATCATTAGTACCATGAGTATTATTATAGTCGGCAGGTGGCAGTGGTCTCCTTCACTGACCTACGCAATCCGGCGCCGACTTACACGACGGGTTGCGTTGTTTTTTCGTGGGGAAGCGAGTGGACAGCAAACGCGGGAGAGGCAAGATGCAAGAGCGACAGATGGGCGGTAGCGCTGACGGAGACCGGAAAATATGTCGGATGAAACGTCAAAATATGTGCATAAATATGTAATGAAAGCAGTAAGAATATGTAATAAATATATAAAATCGGATATAATATGTAATATTAAAATACTCTAATTATGAAATACATTTACATAATAGAAACTTACTTTTATAAAAAATGTCCTATGCAAATTTTAAAAATAATATAAACGTTTTAAAATTCATGTGGAAAGCACAAAAGTTGATGCACACTTTGCACCATACAACTTTCCCATAGGTAGTAAAACCTTCACAAATTGTTATTCACGAATGAAGTTCATAGCAGCCAGACTAGAATAGAAGGCAATATAAGCTATCGGTATCTACGACCAGAAAATAATCACTGCAGCATGGAATATTCTCATCGAAGTGTTACACGAGACCAATTGCCATAGTGGAAATTAAAATTAAAGGTTGCCAAACGCGTCGTCAATGATACTTTTCACACCTAAATGTGAAAATGATTTGCCGCTGATGCACACTGTCCGCCACTGAGATAACTGAAGCAGGCGAGAATATCCGACCGGGTCTTCACGTAGCGTACCTCGAGTAGAGTATGCAGTATTAATAAAGGAAAAATTGCTGTTTTTTTAAAATAATTCTTTTCATAAAAATATGCAAGAAAATTGAAGTTTATTAAAGAAAATTGATAGAATAAAAAATATGTTGAGAAAATAGCGAAATATGTAAAATATGTAACATGGAACCAAATATGTAAAAATATGTAACGCAAAAATTGGATATTGTGAAAGGACGGCGACAATTCGTCAAGATTAAAATTTTGAGAGCGGTAAGTAAAAAGGCAAAAAACAAGTAATTACTAAAAATCCGGTCTCTGGTGATGAGTGGAGGCAAGAGCATAGTGAAATGCGTGCTAGACTGCGTTCGGCGAACGATGGCGGGCCAGGGCGCGTGGCGGGCGGCGAGTGGTGTTTGGTGTTCGAAATTCGTTGTGAGGCGCCCGGGGGCAGCGTGTGCCAAATGATGAACGACGGGTGGTCGGGCGCCGGACGTCAGTAGGTGGGTGCGGGTGGTGGAAACGCCCGGGGGTGGGGCAATTGGCGGCGCGGGCTCTCATCCGAAAGAAGCTCGTATGCGGATTAAAAAGCGACATGTTCGGGCGCCGCGCACGTGATTCCGGATGCTGTGTTTCCGCGCGGCGGCGTGACAGAGCACTTGGGCGCCGAGGCCGCGGCGGAGGCCTTTTCACGCGGTGGGCGCGGCCGGCGCTTCATCAAACGGCAGTCGGCGCGCGGCGGCTCGGGGAGAGCCGCGTGGAGCAAGGGGGCGTGGTTGGTTGGTTAGGAGCGGGCGCGCCAATAGCTTAGGTCATTAGTCCTGTTAGTGCAGTGCATGTTTTTTTCATCAGGAGATGGCGGTGATCTTCTCCCGCGTGGATGGCGAGATCCGGCGCCAAACTACAGTCGTTTTTATTGATTGTTGATTGATTGATTGATTATTTTTTCGTGTTTCCGGGCACGTCAACTGCCTTGGTCATTAGTCCCGTTAGTGTAGTGCATGTTTTTCTCGGGGATGGCGGTGATCTTCCCCCGCTGGATGGTGAGATCCGGCGCCGACATACCGTCGACTAGCAGGGTTTCCATCTAAACAGGACTTTCCCACCAGCAGGGCACCGCCTCAGCCGGGACAAGCTCTAAGCTCCCGACCCGTCTGTGGTAGTGTAGTGCATGTTACTGTAAGTGTGTGTGTAAGGGGTAAGGATAGGACAAGGAAGAGGAAGGACAGGGGTAGGATACTGCTCCGGTATTCGCCTGGTGTTGATCGGAGAAACCACGGAAAACTACCGATCAGAGCAGCCGGCCGCTAGAATTCTCCTCCAGACAGCGACTGAATTGGACCCAGCTGAAAAGCTAGTGTCGAAAATCCTGTCGCCGTCAGGACTCGAACCTAGGACCTCCCGGTCAGAGGCGTTGCAGTGACATTAGTTTATGCACTGAGCTACCGCTCCCGATGCGTGGCGTGGGACGGAAGGGGAGTGGCGAGGGGGTACGGCAGCGACACAGTGGAAGCGCGTGGCATACGGTAAAGGGGGTAGAGGCGTGGACAGGGTGGGGGGACGTCGTGCGATGAAGTCGTGTCTGGTAAGACTGCAGTGTTTGGGGGACAGCCGTGGGGCAAGCGAGAATGAACAGGACGTGAAAAGGCACAGAGCAGATTCCTCCCATATTACTTCGGCGGTCCACGCGGCGTGCAACTAACTTCAAACGTGTGCTGTGCAAACGCGAAACTGCTGTATATTAAATCAATTTTTGTGAATTAAAGTGTATCTCTTCAAACTGAATTCATAGAATTACGCTTTCATGAGTGTAAAGCACCAGTTAAGTATGTTGAACAAATTGTGTTTTTGCTTCCGATTAATCTCGTTATTACAACGTTGATTATAATGCCTAGTAGTTATTCCGGCTAACAGGGCCCAAACTGTTGGTTACTTTACTAATGTAGCGGTTTTGGGAAACAACGGTTTCGGAATGAAGATTTGCAAATTTATTTGATCGTTAATTGTAGTGCCACATCATCCAGTTTGAATGCTAGCCTTGCATTAAATACAGGAATGTGGCTGTGTAGATACATATATGTTCTTTTAATTTAGAAATTAACATTTGGTGGAACACACATACTTACATATACAGACACACTCACATCTCACATTACATTCACAAGTACTCATAAACGCATTCATTTGCATTATTTATCTATTGAGGAAACAATTCAAAAAACATTTTCGAAACCATGTTTTTTTGAATTGTTCAAAAAACATTTTCGAACTTAAATATTTGTAAAGAAAATAGAACAGTGGAGTCCGAAAAGTAAACCAAACATCCCGTCACGAGGATGCACCGCCGCTGAAAACGAAATGCCAAGTCTACTTTTTACCAACGCGTGTGCAAATACGGCGAGTCCTGCAGCCTCATGTTTATCGTGGCGTGTATCCATAGTGTGTGGCGGAGATGGGCCGTCGCGTAGGGAGGGGAGAAAGCCCCCGGCATATTGCAAAGGGCGGCGCCCAGGAGCCGCGGGCGGGACAAAGCCGCGCCAAGGAAGTGGCTTTTACTGCGAAAGTGCTGCGCCGAAAAACGCGGCGCGGATTATGGCGAAGCGACCGCCGAGTGCGTTCCTATGTCACGCTCCTATGTCCTATTCGGTTCCGCGTGGGCGCACGGGGCGGCCGGCGGAGGCCGGCGCTGCACCGCGACTCGGTGCATAGCGGTGCAGGAGGACATACGCGCGTTCGGTATGAAAATTATGCGAGGAAAACGCATGTGAGATTTTCTGCGTATTTTTTACTTTTCGTTTACTTACGTATATTCGTTGAGAAAGTTTTGTAGTGCTGCAGCGCAGAGGGCAGTATTTTCGAAAAAAAAAAAAAAAAAAAAACACTCATTTTCTATGTCGCTGATACTGTAAATGTGATGTTTTCTTGCTCCTGTTTTTATTTTATTTTATTTTATTTTGCTCGCGAATAGGCCATCTTGGACCAGGCAGGATATGCACTTCCACGGGCCCAGTATCATTTAACACGTTGCGAGTCTTGCGTGTAACTAATCATGAAGATCAGCATTAGGCTGAATCCGATTTTTATACCCCAGGTTTGTTAGTATTGGGGAGATGGAAGATGATATGATGATGATAATGAAGGATGAGTGGAGGGCACACACAGACATACACACCCATGCCCGAGGCGGAACTCGAACCCGCGATCCTTGCGACGGAGATCGCCATGGCACTACTGCATTAGCAATCTCGGCTATCTGGACTGGTCGTATTTTTAATTAATTAATAGATTATTATATTATCAGTTATAAAATATGCGGTTCGCGAATTTTTGAAACTTTATTATGTTCATAATTTCTTAGTCTTTTTGGCAGTAGCTGAATCGAATGGTTTTAATGCGTGGTTGATGAGAGCAATGGCAGAATGAGGGGCTCTATACTGCGAGTCACTCTTGTCATAACTGTGGGCAATGCACGAATAATCGGCGTCTGCAATCTTTCAATAAATAAATGTACATCGTAGAAAAATGTTGTAGTATTTCCGACTCGCTCTATGACAACAATTGAATAATGTGTTTAGATTTGTTTTGTGGGACTTAAAAGTTCCGAGGTAATTACCCAAAATTTACTATAAATGAAGGTATTGAAAGAGCATTAACATCACCATCTCGTATTAGATTGTGAGCCTGATTCGAAGAGATCTGGCGATATCTCACTCAATTTCGTTTCGTTGCATAGTATCAGATGCTGCATGATGAACGGAAGGCCTATCGACCGAACGCAATCCTCTCACGTACTAAGTGTAACTTTGAGTCCAGTAGTAATGTTTAAATTTTGGGTAGGTAGACGTGCTTCAGAACTGAAATTATTTTACAAGTCATATATATATATATATATATATATATATATATATATATATATATAATTTTTCTGCATGAAGATAACATACCAATCCGGGGCTTCCCCTTCAAGATTTCCGAGTAAAAATGAGGAAAAAATGAGCCAGAAAAAGTTTTCTGGATTAATAAATTCTGGCAATGAGACTTCGTGAGATTTCCATTGATGAATAAATCATAATACTCATACCTCTGACAACTTCCTGTTGCAGTGGAAAACGTACATGCAGTGGTGACAAATCTAAAATTTCCCCACTAATGTAGGATTTGTAAAGAAACGTGTATTTGAAACTAAAATAAATTTAATGGTACATTAAACGACGGTTTTGTTAGTAATCATGTTGGCAAATGTTAATAAAGTAGTATGTTTCAACTCCTTAGCGTTAATATTTTTCTGGGGAACATGAGGCTAACATTTACACGAAAATAAATATTGACTAAATACAAAGCTATTAATAGGTTTTGAGTCATTGTGAGTCAATTAGATTTCACACGTATTTCAGAAGTTTTTTCTATAATTTCATTATTTGTTTTCAAATAAGATATTCAATTTTTTTAAAATATGGAACTTCATTTCATTTGGAAAGCTAATATCAATAATGCTCCGTTTCGCGCACAAACCCAGCGATGTTTTCGTCATAGGCCAGCAGAATATTAAAAGATTGAACGCGTAGGAACATTAAAAGGGAACAAGTAATCCGGTGCGTTTACGCTTTTCACAGGCAATCTATTTTAATTAATATGTTCCCATACGACGAATTATATCCCCCGGACAGCAAACAGTGAAACTCGCGAGTATAACAGCCGAAGAATGAAAAAAAAGCAATCAGCACTTAAACGAAATGAATCGGCGAAGAGAAATGTCCTGTGTCTGGTTCGGCTGGCGGAAAATAAAGTGCATTTATACAAGTGAAAATTTGGGCGGTGGAGCCAGCGGTGGCGGAGGCCGGGTCGTTCGTTCCGCGGCTCTCGAGCGAAGAAATACTTTCTCTTCCAGCAGATTAATCCGTGGCCTATGAAGGATTTCAGGCTTGTCTCGAGCGAAAGTGTGCAAACAGCAGCTGAGATGCGTGACCGTAATTATTGTGGCGATAACAAGAGGCGAGCGCGGAGCGCGGTGAGAGGGTGGGCGGGGGAGGGGGGAGGGATATGCTTCCCGCTCTGGGGAGTGTCAGCGAAGCAGCGCGAGTCCGCGCCGTCCGTGCTGAGGCGCAACGCCCGGCTGAGAGGCGGCTGGCTGACGAGGTGGCTGGTTGACGAGGCGGCTGGCTGACGAGGCGGCTGGCTGACGACGAGGTTGGCTGACGAGGCGGCTGGCTGACGAGGCGGCTGGCTGACGAGGCGACCGGATGACGAGGCGGCTGGCTGACGAGGCGACTGGCTGACGAGGCGACCAACTGAGAGGCGGCTGGCTGACGAGGTGGCTCGCCGCAAGCGATTTGTGCTGAGCCAGCGAAAGGTGCGGTCAGGACGGTTGCGATCTTTCGGGGATACCCTGGAGGCTTTGTTACGAATGTTGCTGGATGATTTGCATGGATGAATGTGATAGTAAAGGAATCGGAGCTCTGAAAACCGACATCGCCGTGTACATCGAAATTACATAAGTATGTCTCAAACTTTCCTTGGAATATGTTTGGTAGAGGAGTCATCTTTTTTAAATTTTTTATATAAATGAGAATTAGATCAGAGCGAGAAGTATCCTTGTATGGGGATAGCTCAAACTACAGCTAACATCTACATGCAGTAATAGAAGTTATTTACGTCCACAACATTTAGGACGTAAGTGAGTTGATTTTTTTGAAATTCACTCGTTTACGAGAATTTGGTGTTGAAGAATTTGGTGATGGATACGTTAAAATGAATTAAATAAAACATTTTATTATGGTTCTGTAATGTTTTTCTCCAGTAAGTAATTTGTTCTGGACAATTTAGTGGAATATCTATTTATTGATAAAGACTAGTCACGATCATAATAATCAGCAGCATCATAATAGCAAAACCATCATTGATTCCTTCAACGGATCACCTTCCCTCGCTTCTCTCGATCACCTTCTCCTCCCACAGCTCCCTACATCACCCGCGCACTGGAGTGTCAATAAGACCTCAGCGGACAGACTCTTTCAAGCACAAAATTTGCACTAATAAAGGGGAAGTCTTGAAAAAGGGAAAGCGAGAAAGAATGGTCGGATGCACAGAGCGAGACAAATCTGCACTCTCAGTGTTTGCCTTGTGCTTTCATAACGGCGGTGGTGGTGAGGGCAGGGTCGTCAGAGACGCAAAGGAATGAGGAACAACGATTAATTGGAGTCTTGGCGACTGAATGGAGTTGTCAGGTTGGCAGCGGTGATGGATGAAGGAGATTCTTTGACAGTGAGAATCGATGGGGGGGTGGTGAAAGGGAGTATCAGGGTAGTGAAGGTATTAGGGGAGAGGGAGAAACGTCGCGGCAGGGAAAAGAGGAAATGCAGGATGCATATGCAGGATGGGGTAGGTAGCAGGAATATTGTGTGTCTTTGATACAACAATGAGAATTGGGGGGAATTGGGTTATGACATGATAGAAATTGCGTGGAGTGTTGAGAGCTGCGGTGATGTTGGAGAGGATTTTTAGGGTTGAGGAAGTGCTGGTGGTTGCGGTGGGGGTGGTGGGGGGAGATCGCGGTGGTTAGGATATTTCAGGCCAAGTTGGAACATGCGGGAGTTGTGAGGCCGCTGGGCTTGCTGGGCAATGTGTCTCAACAACAACAGCCACGCCGGACACGACGCGCTGCCCCGCTGCCGCGAGTTCTGCAGCATGAATCACGCCTTTGAAAGTGTTCCCGACATAATGACCGTCTGGATGGCGGCAGATGTCAGATCCCCTCTTTCATTCTCCTCTCAGTGACGCGCCGCCGCTACCACCTTCACCACCACCACCACAATAAATCCGCGAGCGCCCCGTTTCTAGGAGGGCGACCGCCGCGACATGGCAACGCTTTTTACATAGCGCCCACGCGCTGTCTCTCCTCAATGGAGGCGGCCGACGGCGCAGCAGGAGCGGCGGACGGCAGCTGCGTTGGAATGCCAAAGATGCGGCCGCGGCAGCGGGGACGATAATGCCCAGAGAACAAACGGATTCGGGTGGTATGAGGTTCATGGGAGGGGTTGCGAGGTAATGCTGTCAGTGATCGTCACGTGAGAGGAATGGTGAAATTAGTGAAAGACTGGGGAGGACGTGAGTGACTATAAAATATTTAGAAGAACGATGTTGGGAGGAATTGCGAATTGCAATGAGATACGAGAAATGAGATTTTAAAAAAAGGGTTTTAAAAATGAGTATTGTTTCGTATTATCGTGGAATTTGGGTCATGGGGTAGCGGTGACACTAGTTGTCTTCCATCGTTGGGAAGGGGTTCAATCTCCATCCGATACATGTAGAATTTGTGGTGCGACCAAACTGTTTTGCAGTTCTGCCACTTCCCCTACTTCTCATTTCATATTGTATATTCTATATGAATATTAATTGTATTATCTAATTCTATCTTCCTCATTATTATTTCAGTACAGCCACGTCACCGGGCAGTCCTGACGACAGAAATGTTCAGATCCATTCATAACCGTTGTGACATCTACCCCCAAAATGCACCACACGATAAATAAATAAACCTGTATGTATTTGGCGTTATTGTGTCGGTAGTCCGACTTCGCCGGCCAGCTACCGGTGTCTCCCTTGCCTGGGCCTAGTTAAATGCCCATGCTTGGGGGTAAGAGTGACATGAGGCGAACATGACTTATTCCCTTCATCATAAGTAGCAAGATGCGCCAGCTTGAGATTTTCTTCGTCACACCGCTACAGAAACTGGGAAGATTTCAAAGGAAAACTACTACTCTATTTTTGCCTCAACCGGGAATAAAACCTGGGACCACAGCTGGGAAGCTAGTACGCTACCCATGAGCCATCCCAGAGGCTAAATAAATAAATAAATAAGTGGAAGTTTCTGAATGATGTATGTATAGATAACAGAAGGTAGGACCGTGGGGAGTCGGAGGATTTGACACCTGAAGTGGCGAACACAGCAATAGACGAAAAAATAAAACGCAGTATCACATACGGGGACGGCGATAAATTTGGATCACTCTCGTGCTCGAGGAGCGTTCGAATAGAAGAGTGATGGCGACGCGGGCGTCGTGAGTTCGGGGCCAGTGGGAGCCGTAGGCATTGGCTGCCGGGCCGAGTGACGTCGGGGGCAGTTGCGACGTGTGCGGTCCCGAGCGTCCTCCATACTCCCAACAGCCCGGCGGCGGCGGTGGCAGCGGTGGCGGCAACGGCGTCTTGCGACGTGTGCGGTCCCGAGCGTCCTCCATACTCCGGAGGTGGAGGCGACGGCGACGGGGGCGGCGGCGGCAGCGGTGTCGGCGGTGGTGGCGGCGGCGGGGGCGGCGGCGGCGGGGGCGGCGGCGGCTGGGGCGACGGGGTGGCGGCGGAGGTCGGTGCCGGCGGGGTCGGCGGCGGCGGGGTGGCGGCGGCGGGGGCGGCGGTGTCCGCTAGCCGTTCAGCGGGCGGCCTCCGAGCTGCCTGACAGGTATCGATCTCGGAGGCGAACCATAAATTCCGCAGCAGCGACATCGGAGTGGATCGCATGCCGCTGACCGCCCTTCACACGGCCGAGGTTTCCGATGGCCGCCTCCGCTCTTCCGCCGTCGCCGCCACGCCCCTTCCCAACGCGTCGCCCCGACCACTCATGCTATCGCCGCAACAGCCGCAGATCACGTCGCCATTCTCTCCTCTTGCCCATTCCCTGCTACCGCCCTCGTACCCCCGCACCCCATCAGAACCACCCCTGCCGCCACCATTGCCACCACCCCTGCTGGCTTCGTCATTTTCCCTCCCTTCTGTAGCCCTATTTGCCGTCTTTCTCGGCTGCTCCACCGTCGATTTCTGCTGTTGTCACTACCAGTCTAACCACCACCTCCAACGCCAACGCTGTCGCCGCCCCCTTCACCACCTCTCTGTACTGCAATCCCCGCACCACCACCTCCGCCTTCGCCTTCCCTTCCGCCTCCGCTCCTCATTTCTCTCCATTATTTCCATCTCTACCTTTACCCTTTATTGACGGTGCCCTGATCTACCATTATCCGGTTCCACCACATTTTATCCGTCCCCTTCAACATTTTCGCAAAGTTTCCCTCCTCGCAACCACCGTTCCCCATCTGCACCAAATGCTCTTGCCCCCCCTCACCTCCCGCAGATCACTGCTTCCGCCACTAGTCAGTACCGGCGTCTTCACCTCCCACTTGGTCACCGCCCCGGCCCCGCCGCCGCCGCCGCCGCCGCCGCCGCCAACACCGCCGCCGCCTTCACTGCCGCCGTCGTCTCCGCTGCCCTCCCCCCCCACCGTGCCGCGCAGCAGCTCTGTTCATTAGTCAGCCGGTGCGGCTTTTCTCGGGAAGTCCTCCGGCACCGCGGGTCAATACGCGCTCTCCAAGGAGGAAATTCGAGTGGGCGGATGGGGACGAATTCATTTGCCTTCCCTCGCGCCACCCATCACTCCATAGTGGGGATTAAAGAAAAAAGTTCGGCTCCTTTCGCTTTTGGTGCCTGCTGCAAAAATATTGTGCCGTCTGGATGCTTAATTGAGTTCGCGATCTGTATGATTTTTGTTCTGGGTTTTGTACTATTCTCTGCAATTTGTTGTTAAAGGTTTGAACAGTGTGTAATAGGAAATATTGTTATAGGAAATGATGAGAAAGGTATTTCACATTCGGGATGGCGAAGAGAGGAAAGAGAATCAAAATAAAAGATTGAATTAAAAAAAAAAGACCTTTCCCAGAGTGGTTTCCAAATTTTGAGAAGGAAACAAAGAAGAAAAACAATTGCATACTGTCTATTAACATGAAAAGGAAATATTGTACAAATTTAGTATAGCTCCAAGAATATTGCTTACTGAAAAAAGGAACCACATGTTGGGAAACAACACTTGTTACTCAAGCAGATATTTACATGTGTAAATCTCCAACATGATGTCACAGACTATCTGATGAAACGAGCTATATTCCAAAGAGAAGTATTCGTTTAACGACACAATAAAATCGTTACGTTTTGATTAATTTCGGTTTAGATAATTTATTCAGTGAATGGTATTTATGTAATACATCATGATCAAATAATGGCCACAACATTCAGTATTTTGGCCGATGTTGTACAGAGTTTCACTCACAGTAGCTTTTTAGTTCGCCTCATGTGCCAGACATGGGGCATGCAATGTTCAATAATGGAATACAGCGGTAGGACGTGGGAGATGTTGCATGGCACAAGTTCTCTCAAACCCAAGTGAATGACAACGTAATTTCATATTCTGGGATCAGTGTTATTTAATTTGATGGTCGCTGTCACTGTGTACTAGCGTCTGATGAGATAGTTTAAAATTTAATGATACACGTCAGTAAAGTAGTAAAGATAGTGTATTTTTCAATAAATTCGAAGGGATATGTTATGCCGTTATTATTTAATGTTTTATGACAGCGTAATGGAGATCGACAGTACAACACGATAGAGCAACAATTTACGGATAAATGTTTTTAGAAATTTAATTATTCGGTGGAAATGACATGCAATTTTTAACGCTAGACAGGCGGCCTGAGCTCTCTTGCGGGAGGTGTTTCGTTGGCCAAATTGAATATTTTTTTCCGTCAGAAGACTATCTTTAAAGGCTTGTGTGTTGTCAGTGACGAAATGTTTTGAAACCGAATTTCTGTTATATCAGTTTGAATGAATTATCTTTCAGACTTAATTTTGCTGAAAATCGCTTTCCCTCTTATACATTTTCATTACATTTTATTTATTTATCAATATATATATATATATAATTTGTTATTGAAAATAAATAATAATAACAATTTACCATAATTTCTATTACTTTTGAAACTTACGCATTTCTAATATCTAAAGTTCTCTGAAGTCTGATGGTCAATGCGAGATGCTAAATTGGTGACCTTTTTAGAAAGAATGTATGAAAACGTTTTGTTGGAAAATAGGAAAATCAAAAATAGTTTTTGATACTTTTCGGCTATGGAATGTTTTAATAATAGTACAGAATGTACAGCTAGCTACTTGAACCGATGAGAAATTAATGAGAAATTCAGATAGTTTAACCCGGAGATGGTAGAGTTGTTAACGTATGACTTATGACTAACGTAGTACTACCAGTTTGTGTAGCTCCCGAAGGGAAAGGTTTTTATGACTGATACGTCGTTTGCAACGTTCATCCTTGCTGTTATCTGACCAGAACACAAGCTCTACGAAGATACTTTGGATACTATTTCTGTCGAGTAAATGTTTCCAAGGGACCCTAAATGATTCGCAAAGGTTCTTTTACATTCCGTACATACATTACGTATGCCATCCATTTCGAATCCGCTAATTTGGGAACAACACGCTTGCACCGCGGTAGCCATGAGGTGAAAAAGGACCGGGAGCTTAACGGTGCGATTGTTCATTGGTTGATTGATTATTGATTCAGGGCGCGTCAACTGCTGAGGTCATTAGTTCCGTAAGTGTAGTGTATTATTATCGTGGGAGGTGGCGGTAATTATTCCCCACTGGATGGTGAGATCAGGCGCCGACTATCGTCGGCTACTGGGGTTTTCCCAACCAAGTATCTCCCACCAGCATGGCAGCGCCCCAGCCGCGACAATCTCCCGACCAGTCTCCCGTCATATGTGGTAGTGTATGGGTGCAAGAGTAAGTGGGCGTACGTAAAAGGTAGGATAGGACAAGGAATGGGAAGGAAAGATCGCGCGCGGTCCGTGGCCCGTTTGTTAGGCCGGCATTCACCTGATATTGATCGGAGAAACCACGGAAAACTATGGATTATCGGCCGCTAGAATTCTGCTTCAGACAGCGACCGAATTTGATTTAGCTATGTAACTAGTATCGTAATTCTTTCCACCGTCGGGAACTGGAACCTAAGGACCCTCCGATTAGAGACACTGCAATGGCACCAGTTATATCCCTGAGGCACCTCTCTTTACGGGGCGGAGAAAAGCCGGCGTGTTGGTGCGTGGGCAGAGCGAGCCGAGGGCGGCAAAGCGCTTCGAGGGGCGAACCCGCTCCGCCGCCGGCGCCCCGGGGCGCGGGGCTTCGATAATTGGCGGCGCCAACCATCTGCCGCCGCTGTATCCTCCGCCGCATCTGGCGCCGCCGCCGCTCCCCTCCCCCATCCGCTCCCGCCCCCCCCCCGCCCCCCCCGCCACACCACACCGCCTCCACGCTTTCGCCCCTCGTTCCCCCTCTACACGGTGCAGGAGAATACACGATAGTACGCCTGTATAGGTTAGCCATAAAATGCATTTAACACTATTATTGTTGTTATTATTGCTTTTATTGTTATCATTGATATTATTATTAATATTCTTGTAAAATAGTTTAAAATTACATTGCATTAATGTTCCTGTTTGTAAGTTGTAGTGATCTGCGACCAGGTTTCCTAAACGTGCGTGCAAAAATAATATAATCTCTCTCTCTCTCTCTCTCTCTCTCTCTCTCTCTCTCTCTCTCTCTCTCTATATATATATATATATATATATATATATATATATATATATATATATATATAAATAAATCTACACCTATCACTCGACGTCTCCTCCCAGCTCACATGGATGATGGTTTGGCAGGCGAGTATTGTTTGAAAATTTTTGACAAACATCTATAGTATGTGTTTAAACGGAACACGCGCGGTATACGCGTATTTATTTATCAAGAAATGTTGAAGGATGACGATGCGCATAGCAGAACGTGGTGCTTACGTAACAACCGATACAATATCTTGCGAGGAAACCTCTTTAATTGCAATACAGTAAGCCCTGAAGATGGAAAAATATATTCCGAAATGATGACGAAATAGCACAGTTTTAATGTACATGACAAACGTTGTATAACGGTAATTAACAAATGGTCCTGATGTGCAGCTTATTGAATTTGAAATACTATCTAAGTAACGTTTATGCGGGCAAAGGCGGTCAAGTTAAAACCAGATCTGCCTTTTGGGTTGGACATTTTCCAGTTTATAGATTCAATGATGTTTTATGTTAGTCTCGGAGGCATAAAATTGCCTCACCGTCAACTTGGAAACGCATGAAAGGACCGAGTTAATTGGCCATATTAAAAGGGGTGATATTTTTCAAAGCTAACTTAACCCAACTACTTTAATACGAACATGTTTTCGAATCATCTCGTCGCAAGGAATGTACTTCTATTTATCCATTTGCCTTTGCTGTTTGTGGAAAAAAAAAAGTCGCCGGTGATGCTGTCAATGGAGATGGCCACTCGAAAGCGGTGGCAGCACTGACGACAGGGACGCAATCATACTAGAGATACGAAGGCGGTCGCGGTGGTAGCAATTGTATACATAATGTAGCAAAACTTAACGGCGAAGTTTCACGTATGGATCATTCGTACAGAAAGATGAAAGGTCAGTACAATATGGATTCGGAAACGCTTACTCACTGAGTTATCAAATTTGCTAGATTGAGAAATATACTCGCGTATCACCAGTAATGATCTAAGTGCCTCCACCCGCCTGAATACAGGCATCTGCTCGACTTCGTAATGAGTACCGAAAACGTTAAAAAATGTCTCGTGTGGTGCGTTATGAATGATAGGTTGCCACAATGTCTGCACAGTGAGTTGGTTTATCATTTACCGACGAGTTCACCGAAGACCTCTGCTATCTGTTGTTTGGATTGCGTGTAAGCTCGTATAGGCGACAATGGATTTCTTCAAATGTTATTTTTCAGAAAATCTGAGTGTTGGATATTTTCCCTTATACAAGATACGCGCTCTCAAAACACTGTCATTGTTTAAACCGTAAATGTATTTCTAAAGTGCGTGTTCTACGTTTGTATATATCACACAAGATAAAACTCACAGGCAAAAAACTTTTTACGTACCTTAGAACATTCAAATGTGAACGAAATCTTGTCAAGTTTAGGTAACTTACATCTCCAACTGAGTATCCCCGAGACTTTTATTCTCTTTGTATGAATAATCCATTCCTCAAGTTTTGCCGCTGAGTTTTGTTGCGCCCTGTATCTGGCAGCGGAGGCGTCAGAGGCGAGTATCGATCATTTTTGCCACTGCGCTGGGGAGGAGTCGGTGTGTGCGTGCCGCGGAGGTCCAGTGACCGACGCTCGCCCGCAATTAACGTGAAAATAAACCGAGCGTCGACGCCTCTATTTTAGTGCAAAGGGATGGATTAATAATCTATGAAATAGTCAGATAGCGTTGTTGCTGCATTCGCAGTAGTCAAGAAGCGTAAATGGAGACCGCGGGCTATTTACATAGTACGTCAGATTCTTGCTTTAATATTTATTTTTTTTTTATTTTTGGGGTATATAAATTATATACATTTTATTAATGAAGAGTTAAGAGTATTTTAATGTTGTATTTCCTCGCAATCTGACTTTTAGAGCGATAAAAGAAATATTTTGTAAAATAAAAATGAGAGAATAAGTAAACGGCTGGCATAGACCTCTAATTAGGGAATTAATATTTCAATGAAAAGAGAAGGAAGTGGAATCTATTATTTCTTATTTTCTTTAAAATACATTTGTGACTGAGTATTATATTAGTTATAAGCGAGTTAATGCATGTATTATAATTCAAATTCTTAATGGAAAAACGCGAGAACAAAACGAAATTTTATATGTACCTTATTTTCTTTAAAATACATTTATGGGTAGACAATATGGTAGAACATGCATTACGAAATATCACGAGAGCTAGAGCTTAGCAACGACCGTGAATAAACAATGTAGTTTTGTTTTTGTAAAGGCATTAAGAGGTCAGCTACACCAAAATATAACGAACGTATGGATTGGCTGGGTGAGAGAAGGACGGTCAAATGTTATAAAAAAAAATGAAGGTAGTTTAATACGAAGTCTTCGAGGGATGGATCATGCAGGAAGACTTCATTCTGCTCGGAAACGCGCTTCTGAGCTGATCGTAGATATTTTCATGTGGAAGAAATATTGAAGTATAAATAGGAACTTTGTCGGGAGTGGTAATCAAGTTCGGGACTATGTCATAGGACGTAATCGGGACTGGTAATTTTGGATAGTTTGAGACCAGCTTGGATAGGGCAGAAGAGGATTTAGTGGAACTTTGGACTACGGCAAGCTCGCAAGATATTTCGACTGAGAAGTCTACGAGGGACATCAACGAAGAATAGATAAGTTAACCGCGGTGTAAAATTGTAAATTGAAAGAGATCTTGATCAAAGGCCTAACTTAAATTCATTAAATTGTTTGATAAAAAGGTAGAAATAAACTTTGTTAAATTTTGTTCTTTAGAAAAGAAAGTGATCTTTCATTTAGTCAATCCAAACAGTAATGAACTAGGAATAGAATCATTCTATTTCAGATTCCCAGCTGCGCTGTATAGTCGGCGGATCCTATAATCCATTATAGAGGTAATAAGGATTATAATATATCGTGACCCATTGACCCAGCAAGCCGGACGCTAAGATCTTTAGCAGATATAGATGTAGAGAGAGGAAAAATTTTGGTATATCTCAGTACCTATAATTTCATAGAGAGTACATATGTAATTTGCTTACCCAGTTGTACAATCAACAATTGATCAGTGAAGGATAAAGTCAAAATGAACACATTATTCAAGAAAGGAAATAGAGAAGAAACGGTCTGCGCATTGCGACATTTTGTTTTCTACTGTGAATTATAAAACCATCAACCATTATGTGATAACGTGTTTCGGCATGTTTCGTGGTCTGCATTCTCCACGTGCCGTGTAGGGGATGTAGCGACTGGCAAATGCATGCAGCTTGATTGAAAGTCAGGAACTCCGCAACAACATGAGGCTGAGTTATCAGCTGCCGCCCCACTACCAGCCTCCGACTATTTATGTTATTACCATTATGTTAATCTTTTTAAAACATTCTGTTTGTTGTGCAGTCACTCTTTATTTTGGCGGGGCGAAAGCTCCGGTCCATCGTGGGTGGCGGCGGCGGGGTGGAGGCCGGGCGAGAGGGGCGGGGTGGTTTGGAAATCGGCGTGCTCGCCAGTGGCCATGGCGGAGGGGGCGGGGCCGGTGGCGTTCGCATTAATATGCACGTGCGCGCACGTGCGCTGTCGCTGCCTGGGATCGACGCTGCCGTCGCGCAGCTGCCCGATGGATGGGTGGGTGGATGCGGAGGTGGGGGCGGACGGGGGAAAATGAGTGGGTGACCGAATGGGTGAGTAAGGGGAGAGGCGGGTGAGAGAGCGGGCAGTGAGCGAGCAGGCGGAGAGACGGCGGGAAGTGAGCGAAAAGATGGTAACCAGCCTATCGTTGAACGAGCGAGCGAACGTGTATAAGCGAGAGCTGGCGAAGGAGCCAGCGGGCAGGTTTGCGAGAGGACGGCCGATCGAGAGGGTGGGTGAGCGATGGTCGAGAGGGCAAGCAACCGAGCGAGTGGGCGAGTAAACGAAGGAGTGAGAGAGCGAACCAGCCAGTGGGCGGATAGACGAGCGTGCGGTCAGTCGAGTGAACCAGAAACAAACGAGCGCCTGAGCGAACGGGCGGATGGTGAGGGAAGCGGGTGAGCGAAGTCTAGGAATGCACTCGATCCACGAGTCTGGTGCACGCGCGAGTGAGCGGTCGATCGCTTGCCCGCTAACAAGCCTCGCAGCTCTCGACCTCGTGCTCTGAGCTCTTGTTCGCGTCGTCTCCATTAACGTAAGTTCATTTTTGACGCGCGTGTTATTTCCACTCCAGTGAAGAAATAGAACTTTTAAGTTAAATCAAGGGTATGAAATTGCAAATTTTTTGGCTGGGTAACCTAACTCAAGCACTTCCATATTGACTGCCAGCTTGACTGAAGATCGAGCATGCCTTCCATTTATTAATGTTTATGTTTTGTCCAAAAATATTTGTTTGCAGGACCGTCAACAGCATCTCTGCAACATCGTTCACCGCGAATTTCTAGGGTTCTAGTTCAGAAAGTGAAGATTTTCGACATTAGATTTTTTTTCGACTGAATCACATTCAAACTCGTGAATGGGAGTTCAAGCTGCTGGCAGCTGTGATCGGTAGTTTTTCGTATTTGCTCCGCTGAATATCAGGCAAATAGAGAAGCCATACCTAAAAGTCCAAGGAACTCACGCGATCTTTCCTTTCACATCCTTATTCTCTCGTCTCTCCACACTTGCATACTTCCATACTACACTCCCACACAACGGGAAACCAATCAGGAGATTAGCTTTATCTTATGCCAGCTGGTGGATATACTTGGAGGTAAGAAAACCCCACAAGCCTACATGTAGATTGGTGTCGAATGTCACGATTAAGTGGAGGAGGAACACCGGCCGGGATATAACACAGTCCGCAACCCTAATATCGGTAGTTAATGACCTCGGTAATTGGCGCGCCCGCAAATAATACTCACCCATTCGCACTCACTCATTCTCACTCCTGCACTCTTTCATTCTCACTCACTCATTATCACTCGTTCATTCTCACTTCCTCACTCGCTCTTTCTCACTTCCTCGCTTATCCCCCCTCGCTCCTTATCACTCACTCACTCACTCATTCTCGGCCCACTCTCTCATTCTCTCTCATTCATTCATTCATTCATTCATTCATTCTCACTCACTCACTCGCTCGCTCGCTCGCTGTCTCATTCATTCTCACTCGCTTTGAGGCATAAACCGAGCGTACTCGTGTGAAGGTAGAATCGCCGTGCGGGCGCCTAGTGTGCGGCGCACTCGGGCCCTGGCCGGGGAGGGCTGCGATGTTGGCTATTCATCGGGAGGGAGAGCGCGGCGCCGCGCGACGCACAGGGACGCTGCGACTCTGCGAGTCGGAAGAGCCCAGTTGTCCAGCCTCGCGCTCGGCCGCGCTTCTCACAATGCTGCGCGTTTGCAGTTGACGCAATTGGAACTCGCAGGCGAACGAACGCTTCCTTTTGTTAAAAACGTACTTCTTTCTGTTCGACATTATCTTAATTAAGAGATGAGTACATACATTATTTTTGTCGGTGGACAAAAAAAATGTGACATCTGAAAAGTGGGTATTAACCTGAGCGGAACCGTATTCTTTCAGTTTTGAATCCTACTTTAATCCACATTTGGATATACCGTCTCCACGTACTAAAATTCTAAATTGAAAATTACATTCTACACTGCAAGTTATTCAATTTTTTAAAAATTAATTTAAAAAAAATTGAAAAATTCAAACACTTTGAAATTTCAACTAAAATACAATTTAAATTTCAGAACTTCATATATAAAATGATTCTTATTATTTATTCATAGTTGTTTTGTCAAGAGAAAAAACTTTCTGATACGTTTTTTTCAAGGCCAGAGGCGAAGTGTTTTACTGCGTATACTGGTTGACGTGATTATCTTTAGGATTTTTTTCTAGTGAAATTAGCATTTTGTAAACATTTATTTCGTCACGTTAAATAAAATATACCGAATTATGGGATGGTCACTTTTTTGTACACCGACATTTTATAAAAGTTAACTTTTTCGGAGCAGAGTATGTATCCCTCTGTACATTACGTAATCTTCAATTCTAATTTTTAAAATATAAAATGATTTTGAGTGTAAAGGTTCAGTATGTTGGTTTCCAATTCTTAAAAATCACGAACTCTATTTATCTTTTCGAAAGAGCAGGCTTATTTTATTGTATGTCTGTAATGAACAACGATGGTTGAATTTGTACATACATTAATGAAGAGAGAGCCGTGAGAAGAAATCAATATTGTAATTTAATAGTACTGTATTTAATTCTTTGGAGATTTATTCATTAGGAACGATGGTTTTTTAGGATTCTTCGCAAGAATTTATTTTGAATTTCATGTAAAGGTTCATAAAGCTCCAATTCGTTATTATAACATTTATGGTTCTCGGAGATAGGCTAACGTATTTCCTAATGTTATCTTAGTACTTTTTGGTCATTAAAATTCAAGTGGCAGTGGAAATAGCCATTTTTCATTCAGTAAACTGGGACTGTGAGTTCTAGAGTACATATTTATCATACGCTTTCAAACAAACACGCACAAACAAATAGTAACACAAATGTTCACAAATTCCCGGACACAATGCGGAACTCCATGTTATACGTACATCTCTTTAAAAGCTTGATGTCTCGACATTACAGAAGAACACATCTTCCATTTTTATTTATTTATTTGAATAAGAGAATCTGGTTATAAAAGCCCACAATTATAAATATATCCCAGATTAAAAGATGAAAACTTTTTACTCAATTTTTTCAGGTTTTGGCTCCTGTAGATAAAACTGTATACACCAAAGTTTTCTGGGAGAATGCAAAAACCAGGTTTTAATATTTAGAAGAACACATCAATAAAATGTGATATTAAATTAGTATTAGTCAATTGTTGCCCCATTTTTAGAAAGAAATATAAGTGATATAGAAATAAAGGAATTGAAATTCAATTTTTACTGGAAACTACACATTTAATATATAAAATGTTCTCTTTTGGTAAGGTGTGATCGACATTCTAGTATTGCGTGCATTACATTTTTCTATTAAAACAGCAATACAAAAATAAAAATTGAATATATCAGCATTTGAACACAGAACATTTCACATTTAGCACACAAAACCTGTTGGCAGGTCAGTCTGCCGTCACCATAAACTAAGTTTCTCTGAGTAACCATCCTTTATGGTCGTCGACGAACGATTTTATTGTTGACGCTTTGGAATATTTGAGTACAGAAAATTTGAAGCGTGAAGTATAAACAATATGAGTTGTTGGGTGTACATTAACATGTGTTCCCTACCTGCTAGTAAGCCAGGGGTTGCAGATTTTCATTCCAGAGGCAAATTTATTCATGCCTTTGGCGAGGCATTCATCATCATCATTATCATCAAATGAATAATTGCAAACTCTTGTAATGTAAGCGATTACAACGCATTAATCAAATTTCGTGCGTACGTAATAGGAGGGTTCCTGGAAATGTTTGGAATATATGATTCCTACGCGTAGGTTTATCTGTCAGTACGACCTGTAAATATAAATAAAATAACTTAGTTCTGTATTTTTCACATACTTCTTCGAGCAAACAAACCGAGAGCGAAACTTGGCAACAGGAAACGCCCGCGAACGTTTTTCTCTGAAGAATAAACACATTGCAATCGGGAGGCAGTTCCGTGACATTCCAATGAGGAAACGTCCCAGCTTTTCGGGCGAAGGTCGTCAGCCCGCCGGGCGGACCAATAGGCCTCCGAGCCACACACCTTCTGCACTGTACCCCAACCGCATGGGTCGCACGGCGGCGGCGTACGGGCTTTCCGGTTCGAAATGGAAAAATACCGGCGGGCTGGAGAGCCGCCGAGAAGGAAAACAAGTTTCGAAATACAATTCAGTAAACTCGCTCTCATTTTCGCTTTATATTAGCAAATTAATTTCAGATATGGCTCGGGTCTTAATTTCATTACACGTATTTTCCCTTTTTGCGTCTGCTGGGAAATGGCGCCTTAATTGAATCGGGCAGGCGGCGGCCAGGCGTGTGTGCGCGCCGCCACGTCATAACTTTCGATTCCCCGCGGCGGAGTTTAATCAAATTCAACGGGAACAAAGGCTCGGAGACGGTGGCGGCCGCGGGTCGCAAGCACTACCGCCCCCACCCCCTCCATGCCCCGCCTCGCATCTTCGACACGCCCACCGGACGATTGCTTTCCGAGTGTAGGGGCTGCCCGGTAGCCGCCTCTGCGGGATAAGTACGCGAAATGAAAATACATTGGACGGGTTGCATTAGTAAGAGCGCAGGAAAAAGAATTTCCTCGTGCCGAGTAGTTTGTGGAATTGTCACGTTACTCTTCATGAGAGAGTAGCGAGTTTTTCACTCTTCCTTGGTATTCCGATTATATAGAGATGTTTTTATTGTTAAAAAATATTTACAGAATAAAACAATACAGATTTGTTCAGAAATACACGAATAGTAGTATTTCAGATTTGCTTTTAAATACTGAAAAATAGTTCAGTTGTATATAAGAGTTTAAAGCATTTAGTATTTGATAAAAAGTTGTACTTCAATTTATTC
Source organism: Teleogryllus oceanicus (assembly GCA_964035755.1). Lineage (NCBI taxonomy): Eukaryota > Metazoa > Arthropoda > Insecta > Orthoptera > Gryllidae > Teleogryllus > Teleogryllus oceanicus. The sequence goes on from CAXIVR010000011.1 coordinate 63,684,761, forward strand.
ATTGTTTTATAAATATTAAAATCCCTCACAACACATTTTTAAAACAAAAATATTTTGGTAATAACATTACAAATTATTCACTCAGAAAGCATATTTATTATTCATTATTTTGTAATAAGAGTTTCTATGCGTGTGGAGTACAAAGGAAGAAATGTTTCTTAGGAAAACGTTTTTCCTTGGCTATAGATTCTCGGAATACACAGCGTACGTTCTAAGAAGACCGTCTCCCAGTCACGATTCAAAAGAACATCTCTATCGAAGGGCAACAATGGCATCGCTTGTGAATTTTTTTTGGTCTCGAGAGTCTCAATATCTTCATCAGGGCAGTCAGAGGACCAGTATGATTTTCTCGCTCCCAGAGGAGCCCATGATACTCGAACCTACTTTCCGGGAAAAGGTGGAATTAGTTTTCAAGTTGCTATCGGTGCGCTCTCTGGCCTCCAGCGCCTCCGGGTCGGCTAATTAGAAAACGATACGGCGGAGGCTGTGCTACAGTGGACCCAACCGTTCAAGTACAAGGGTCGAAGTCTTCGAAAATTAATATTCACATCGACCCATTATTAATCTCATCAACCATTCAATGTGAACCGACGTGTTGTGACGTGACATGACGTGATGTGGTGTGACGGGATGAGACGTGATATGGTGTAACGTGGTGTGACGTGACGTATTGTGATGAGTTGTAATGTAATGTGGTGTGATGAGATGTAATCTTGATACTGCATTCATTTTAAAATGATCTTAAAACCTATGTCAATCAATCAATGTCTCTAGATTTTCTTTAGTTCCATGTGACGTGTAGCTTGCCCATCTGTCTAATCGGCGCCCTCGGGGCTCTGTGAGTGCAGAGAGCAGCCGAAGTGAGGACGGGTCTGTGCGTGTGCGGGGGCGGCGAGGACGGCCGCGAGCGCTGAGCGTGGGAGGCCCATCGAACGAGCGAGAGGCAGATGGGAACGGTGGAAGGTGGACAAGTGGACGGGGATTCGAGGGTCACTGGGAGAAATGGGACCGACAGACCGTGCAGGGAGAGTTTCAAAGAATAGAGAATAGCCATCGAGATACGATTGATTGGTACATGTTTCGGCACTTACAGCACCCAGGTTTTGTATACTCGTAGTTCAGAGTGCATGGTTTCAAGGATTCCTGCTAGAACGCTACGTTGACGGTATAGAGTTATGCTCAAATTTAAGAATTCAAAAAAGAAACAAAATCTATAGGTGTTTTTAGAAAGATCATATCAAAAAAAGTTTTAACAGTTGCATTTAATAACAACGGGGAATTGACAGAAATTCAGATAGGAAAGTCAATCATTTCTTCAATAATTCTTATGCAATCGGGTTACGACTCTTTGTCTTTCAATCACAAACATCTTCTTTTAGGCCACCTAGAAGGTTATTATAAAATGTTTAAATAATATCAGCGTAACCGACTCTTACAGTTAATGAAACTTGGTTTCTGGAGGTAACATGAGTTAACATTTTTATCGAGTCTTCATCGACTATTGACGATCTTCAACTGCTCATCAACGAATACATCTCGCGATTGGGTCTGATTTACGGCGAAAGCTATCACGTCGAGCATCCCGCTTCCTCCGCCTCTCCATTGAGAGGCGGTGACAAAGGAAGCCGGAAGAGCGCCGGGCGAAGCGGGGGGGGGGGGTGGGGGTGAAAGTCGTTCGCGGGCGAGCGGCCCTGCGCGGCGGTTCGGATCCGTTCGGTTCGCGGCGAAGTTCGGATCCGCCGCGCCGCCCCGGGCTGCATTCGGCGGTTCCGGATCGAGAGGGGCGTCTGACGCGATGCGACGCGACGCGATGTGACGTGACGTGACGCTTTCCCGTCGGTCCGCCGCAGCTCATTTGCCCCGTGCCGACACGACGCGTTCCGTCGCGGCACCTTCGCAACCGACGCCCAACCAATCGGAACGGGGAGAGCGCACGGTGCTCGGTTACATGGAACACTCGATTGGTTTGGTTTGGTTTTTTCGTGTTTCCGGGTGCGTCAACTGCTTTGGTCATTAGTTCCGTTAGTGTAGTGCATGATGTTCTCGGGAGATGGCGGTGGTCTTCCCCGCTAGATGGCGAGATCCGGCGCCGACCTACCGTCGGCTAGTGGGGTTTCCCCCTAACCAGGACTCTCCCACCAGCCCCAGCCGGGACAAGCTCTAAGCTCCCGACCTTCCCATATGTGTAGTGTAGTGCATGTTAGTGTGTAAGGGGAGAGGATAGGAAAAGGAAAGGAAGGAAAGCTGCGCGCAGTCCGTGGCCCGTTTGATAGGGTACTGCTCCGGCATTCGCCTGGTGTTGATCCGAGAAACCACGGAAAACTACCGATCAGAGCTGCCGGCCGCTAGAATTCTCCTCCAGACAGCGACTGAATTCGACCTAGCTGAAAAGCTAGTGTCGAAAATCCTGCCGGCGTCAGGACTCGAACCTAGGACCTCCCGGTCAGAGGCGCTGCAGTGACATCAGTTGATGCACTGAGCTACCGCTCCCGGTGGAACACTCCAGGTTAACGTGTTCAGGTTAACGTGTTTAATCCTTAAATATTCGCGCTGATGTTTTGCGTTCACACTACCACAAAATTGATATTTACATGTTTGTTAGTAGCATAGCGAATAGCGACCGGCAGCGTTCTCTGGACCAATAGCGACTGAAGTCGGGAAAGAGGTTTTTGAAAAACATTTAGATCTAAATGGGAGAAGTTCCGAACTGTTGCGACAGAGTGTGCGCCAAATTTATATAACGTCACATACTGTATAATTCGCTTTCGTTTCAATCGAGATGCCTGTCAACCACTAATCTATATGTATAAGTATATTATTATATCATTATATCATTAACATATTATTAAATAAAAATGTAAATACTATCATGTGTATACTATATAGATAATTATATATACAGTTAATGCCACCCACTTAATGTTGCATCACGGTGATATGGAGTTAACAGCACCTCTGCCACTACGCTGGGAACAAATTCGATAAAGCATGACAGAGAGCTCGATTAGCATGCGATATTAGTCGGTTTTTGCTATTAATTGGAATTCGAGTTGTTCCATGTCCAGAGGCTCCAAAGAGCTGCAGGTTTTTTGCAGGTTTTCTTGTCCAAATATACCCTAATATTACATAGCATCGTAGACTTTCTCGGTCGGAGTCAATATGAGAGAAATTTTCCGGGCTGATAGGCCGTGGTCCAGTTGGAAAAACAAACGTTTTGTCCACGTCTGCGGTGGACATCTTCAGTGACGAAACGTTTGGCTCTTGAATGCCAACTGGACCACGGCCTATGAGCCCGGAAAATTTCACTGATATACCCTAATTGTTTCGTAGTTTAGCGTATCTCTGGAGATTTCGGTCACATCTAAGATACTATCACATTTTGTTAATTAACTCCAGTAATGAAATTACTGGAAATCTAAAGGGCGGTGCAACTACTTATACGGCATACACATTGCGTCAGTTTCATGACAATTTCTGGCCAAAGAAATGAAACAAATACTACGTGAATTTAAACCAAAAAAATGAAGAGATGTTTAATCATCATTGTTTAATTTTAAAACAATATCGAGAGGGGCAGAACACGACGCGGAATCCGACGCCGCGTCACTAGACGCATCGCGGCGCTTTCCCGCCGAAGCTCATTCGCCCCGTGCCAATACAATGCGTTCCGTCGCGACGCCTTCACAACTGCCGGTCAACTGACCGCAACGGGGAGAGCAAGTTCTGCTGGGTTAAATGGAACACTCGTGGAAAACATACTTAAGAGAAGTGAGAGCAGCCTGGTTCCTTAGCGTAGTTAGCAGTTAAGGTGGTAGACTCACGTTGCCGAATATGGTCTACAGCGCCTCTGATTGGGAGGTCCTAGGTTCGAGTCCTGACGGCAGGATTTTCGACACTAGCTTTTCAGCTAGGTCGAATTCAGTCTCTGTCTGGAGGAGAATTCTAGTGGCCGGCTGCTCTGACCGGTAGTTTTCCGTGGTTTCTCCAATCAACACCAGGGGAATGCCGGAGTAGTTCCCTACCAAACGAGCCACGGACCACGCGCGATCTGTCCTTCCCATTCCTTGTCCTATCCTCTCCCCTTACTCACACACACTCGACACTACCACATATTCCGGGGACCGGTCGAGAACTTGTCCTGGCTGGGATGCGTCCCGCTGGTGGGAGAGTCCTGGTTAGGAAAAAACCCAGCTAGCCGTCGGTAGGTCGGCACCGGATCTCGCCATCCAGCGGGGGAAGATCACCGCCATCTCCCGAGGAAAAACATGTACTTCACTTACGGGAATAATGACCTAAGCTGTTGACGCGCCCGGAATCACTAACGAACCAACCATCTAACCAACTATGGTCATGCGGGTTGGAATCCCGACTTGGACTTAGCTTTACTACCGTGGCATGGTGGAGCCCATCCCATCTTCCATGTAGCATTTGTATTTCTCAATTCCTTTTTAGAATTATTCCTATCGGAATATTGTGTATGAATAATCAATGACCGTGACAGATTGTTGGAGACAATTCTGCACTGAGCTGCTATGGGCTGTTATGTGAGTGCTAACTGGCCGCCACCAAATCTCCCTACATTTTTCAAGCGTCGTCCCGGACGTAGATGCACACGTGGCAAGAGACTAGTCTCCACCGCGACGAGCTTGTGAGGTTCAGTCAAGTTACGGTGTGGGGCGGGGCTACGATCCAAGTTCCCCAGGGCGTTAAAAAGGCAGTGGAAATCACCGAGGGCCTAGAGCGTCTGTAACTGAATGATGAAACACACGTTCAGGAAAACCAGATGATGATGATGATGATGATTATAACGATTTCGCGAGTTGAAACCTGGTTGAGAGCGCTGGGTTTTGTAAGGGTGAAGTGTTATCAAGGTGCTTTCACACGTTTGAGTAATATACAAGAAATATGTGTTATCCAACGAAATTAAATTCTCCAATAATTTATGTCTTAATCATACTTGCTCTGTCATAAGAAATGAATAAACGTGATTGAGACTGTCACATTTAATTATTAATTTCAACAACATTCCGTAGGTATTGAAGATCCATTATTTTTTAAATAATAGATCTTTAGTGGTCTATTTTCGATTGAGTTCAAGTAATACCTTTTAAAGAAAATAGACAAATCTGATTTATTTCTTAGACAATTTCTTCATATCTCGTCGTTTAGTATTGATCTTCTCCGTGCAATATTAGAGGTCTTACATCGACATCAACAACGGGTTGAAAGAACCCACTCCATCGATGGCTTTAGGATTAAAATAAACTCCAATAAATAAAAGATCTCTACTTTTGTGAAGTACATAAATGGAACATGAGGTGCTCTTATCCAAACAACATCAACAATAAATCACAGAAGCAATTTCTTTTCAGAAACGAGAGCTTAACCTTCAATAGTCCGTATTCTATTGAATTGCACATTATAGAGAGCGGCCCTAGTTTTCCCTTCTCAACTCCATTATATGCAGGAGCCGGTCGGGCATCCACGGCGGTTCTGTTTACTCTCTCTCCGCCGCCGCCCGCGCTTGTATTCAATTTGGCTCCCGCGGCCTCGCAGGTCGCGGTCGTAAGATGAATGGGGTGGGCAATCGCCTTTATTGAAGTCAATACCAATATTGGCGTAGTTCCAGGGCTCCAGTAAAACAGCGTGCAGCCTCCGCTTGGCCCACGCGGCGCTCTGAGAGCGGACGAATCCGCCGGGGAGAGCCTCTCCCGGTGCCTCGGCAGCGCCGCTGACCGGCAGCTTCTAGGGTTCGAGACTCGGCGACGGCAAGTTTTCGACACTACAAATAAAAGTATCCAAAGTTTTTTATGACAATCATTTATTTCAGCAATTGCACAACGTTTCGTAACTAGTTTTGTTACATCATCAGGTGCTATAATAATGGGACACACAAACCGTTATTCTGTAGTGTTATTCATAAACCGTTATTCAGAAACCGTTATAAAGTAGTGTAATTATAGTATAGTTTATAAACACTACAATTGTCTCAAAAGTAAAAGTCTATTGAGTAAAATTATCTCAAAATGAAACATATCTACTACAAAAAAGATCCTTTTAAACTTATAATTTTTTGTTTGATTTTGAAATAATTTTACTCCATAGACTTTTACTTTTGAGACAATTGTAGTGTTTATAAACTATACTAGTAATTACACTAATTGATATGTAGAATAACGGTTTCTGTGAGTCAAGAAGAAATATTGATTTTCGACACAAGCTAGGTCGAATTCAGTCGGGGTTTGGAGGAGAATTCCAGCGGTAGGCTGCTTTGATCGGTAGTTTTCTGGGGTATCTCACATGAATAGGATATTGCTCAAGCACATACCGGAGCAGTGCTTTAATAAACGGGCGACGGGTCGCAGAGTCTTTCCTTCATCTTCCTTGTCCTATCCTCATTCCCACACTTACACTAACATGCACGACACTGCTACACGTTACTGCTACACGAGACCAGTCGGAGCTTAGAGCTTCTCCCAGTTGAGGTGTCGCCCTTACTTGCGTTCCACAATTCCTTATCTCAGTGATATGATACTCCATTTTCTCCAGGTCTTGAGAATTTGGAAAGAATGGATTTTTAGATGTAAGTAGTTAAGTCATTAAACTATTTGTTTAATCCATTGTAGTTATATTTATATTTGTACTTTTAGCACTTGAAAAGGGGCGTACCGTGAAATTATGGGTTTGGTTCTCTTGACTGATTTCCTTCAGTTTATAAAAGTAGATGACTTTTACTCTTTATTATTGACAGTAGATGGGATCGTATCTGTCATAACGGTTTGTAAATGAGAAAATGTAAGTATCCCGTTAAAATTACAAAAATATCTTGACAAGGCCAGACTATCGCGACAAGAAATTCATTTATTCATTATACTCTCTGAGTAGCACTGGCGGGTTCTAATAAATTATCACTTTATGACAGTTTTTCAAACCCTCCATAAACACAAAAGGAATGTAAATCATTTGTGAAAAGGAGTAATAAAATATACTAACATATTCACTCCGCTTTGTCAACACCTCACTAAGAAATTTTATTTGTGACTTTAAAAGACTGTTGAATGTGAGTTTTGGCTTTTCTCGAAAATACATTAAAGCTTTAGTGAGTTTCAGGTATTCACCGAAAAAGATAACTGATGTGGTTTATTAAGCTAGGAAATCTCTTAGTTAATACTTCTAGAAACTTAATGGGAGTCATTACCTCTCCATGAAGTGGGGCACAGAATTGCTGAATAACTGAACGCCGGTGCTTAATGCTAATGAGAAATCAACGGAGAGCCATCTGTCCCAGAGAAAGCTTTGTGACAGAGGTGTTGAAGGTCGTTCAGAAGTACGAAGCAAAACAATCCGTGCTTCATTAAAGCAAGGCCCTCGAAAGAGTACTCCTATCATCGTTTTTATCTTAACAACAACAGCAGCGAAATGAGACACCACTAATAGAGTACTCCAAAAGTTTTGAAAAATCCAAGAATTGTTTGCTACATTATGAAAATCCAAGTAGAAATCTATTTTTTGCTACTTTGCATGTGAAACGATTGTTTCATAATTGGTTTTTGTTACAATGCTATATTTCTTTCGAAAAATAGCATTAGTGACGAATGACTGATATTAAAGAGTTTTGCACAAAGTGTCGATACTAAAAAAAAGTTTCAAACACCTTGCATAATAGTGACATCTCATACGATAAAACCGTTGAAAATTCTGAAAGTTATTAACTCAACTCTAAATTAAACCCATTAATCTGTCTCCACCAGAGAGTTGGATTGTTGTTCGATATTATCTTACAGATTTCGATATTTTGATATTACTTTATTTATTATATTTATCTTTGTTCTGTTAGAAAAGGAAAAATATTTATAGAGCCTTGAATTGAACGCACCAATATTGGAAATTGAGTAATTATTTGCCTCCCGTTGAAAACGCAAAACTTTTTCTTTCAACACCAACCACCACGTGGAACGCACTTGTCCTGTGACGTCACGGGCTTGAGGGGCTTCTTTTAACGGAGAGCCGCAGTGCCGGGAGGCCGAGCAGTGCACGCAGCTGTCACTGACTCAGCGCCGTCTGGGTGTCACGACGCGAGCGTGGGCGGTGGCGGCGGCGGCGGCGTGGGCGGTGGCGGCGGCGGCGGCGGCGGCGGCGGCGGCTGCGGCGGCGGTAGCTCAGGCGGATTATGCCTTCGAAGGCGCTCAGCGCCGAGACGCGGCCGCTGAGGGTTTGCAAATGCCGCGAAGAGGGCGCTCTTACAGGCACAGAGAGGATTATGTTTCTGCTGGATAACGACGTGCCTTCTTCTGCGCAGAAAGAGCAACAGACGCCCCCCCTGCCCCCAAAGCCAAGTACCGGATCTCGATACAAAATGTGAAGAACGGAGACGGTTGTACAAGATGGGGAAAAAAAGGTTACGTTGGGGTTGTGAAATGTTTTGTAGATGAATCGTCGGATATCGAAAGTCTTGGTTCTACAGGTCACTCGTGCATGTTTGTTTTTTTTTCTGCGAGGGGTATATTAAAAACACTGTTGGATTATTGTGTTGTACCCCAGTGCGTGTAATTAAATTTAGCGTTTGTATTAAGTAGTATACGATATATTTACGAGCGTTTTAAAACATGATTCTTCTACGAGAAAGGGATGATTTCCGTTTTGCGCAACGCTAATATGTCGTTTTCATACAACATGTGCACTTCTCAGGCCGTAGTGATTACTCATGCGTTCTTCTTGGAAAAGAAAATCTTCAAATCTGTTTAACGGCAATGGAGTTAATAATATCAATCACGATTGTAATGTGCGAGGAAACTAAAGAATTTGAATCTCTTAATAAAATTGATTATGAAATTGCGAGTAGCACAGATGAACACATCTCTTGCGTATTAATGAGATATTGTTTTAAGTGCCATGGTCATTATCGTCACGCACAGAATGAAAGGAAGGCATTCACTTCGTTGCACATAAGCTGCCCATCTACGACTAGTTTTTATCTGCATTGACATACTTGAATAAAAATTCTTAAAATTGGGTAGATACTATTGAAGGGAGAATTGTGTATTACCGAATTTACTGTCTATTTTACTATTCGTATTAGATTAGGATATGAAAGTATCTTACTTGGAATTTTTGCCTTAATCGTGTGCACTGTATGCGTTTTTATTAAATGAAAAATCAGGGGTGTTGAATTCTGATTTCTAATATAAAGTTGTTTCCAAACTTATGTAAGAGTAAATGTATTTCTTTAGACGTTGTTATAAACTCTTATTCGCAGCCGTGCCAAAGTTAGTCTCAGTACTTCATAACTACCAAAGTTAGTGGCAAAGTTTGAAATGAGAAGAAAGTCCAGGCTGCATCTTTACTTACAAGGCCATTTTGCCAAAAACTACCTGTCAGTTTGAAAGCAAGTAAACAACAGGAAATTTAGAGAAACTGTTATGAATACAAATAGTGTTCAAACAGTAGCGGTTAATAGCCAAATATTATTTATTCATGTAAATACGTACACATTTATTCATGTAAACAATGTGTCATTTTAAAAGATGCTTGTCTTTCAGTCATTTTAGTTGACATTTTATGCAGTTCCACTCGATCCAGGACGAAATACGTAATAATTTTATAAAATTTTATAAATGTAGCCAAGTAAGACCATAGTTGTTTTAGATCTCTTCCTGTCTTTGGGGAGAGGGTAGATATCAGCTGGGAAATGAGGAAATATCTTGTCATTTTTTGTTTCCCGTTGAAGAACTTCCAGCCAATAGTTTTCAGAACTGTGTCATGGTCGGAAAAAATACAATCCCACAATCAGATTTAATGCGTAATACATTATTTCTCGACTGTAAAGACAATCTTTGCAATAAAAACACATTCGGTTATGTTGTGATTGGCGAGACGGTCACAACAGAAACATTAATTTTATTTCAGTGTATATGATAAATTGAATTTTAAACTAAAAGCATTTTTATAAGAAAAGGGCAATAACTGAATTTTTGAACGAATGGAAACATTTTTTTCTTTTCTGCCATATAATCCCAGATGCAATCCATAGCGGTCTTGCTGTAGCAGTTCCGTTTCGTTTTCAGTTAATTTTTCTAATAAAAAAATATTAGACGTGTATTAATTTCTTAAGGTTTTAAAACCGTTTTAAAAATTCTTAACTCAATAACTATGACAAAATTTTTTTTTGAGACAATACGCAATTCACGAAAAGAAAAGAAAATTATCTAATAAGAAGCTTATATAATTAAATGCAATTCTACGTTAGTGTGGAAGATACATTTTTGAAGTCTCCCCCTTCAAAGTGCAGCATTTACATAAATAAAGCGATCCGTTTTACGAAGATGAATGCTTGCTCCCAGCGGTGGCCTCTTCCTTTATCGCTGCACTCTCCGCCTGTCGCTCTGCGGCCTTCTCGCCCTCTCCCCTCCCCTTCCCCCCCCCCGGGCGCGGGCTCGGCCTCGGCACAGCTATCAAAGGCGAATCGCGGGACATTAGGTAATAGAGCGTCTCTTCCTGTTACTTTCGCCGCGCTCGCCTTTTCTTCGGCGCAGGTGGACGGCGGGAATTCCTTTCAAGGAGACAGCGTTGCTCGGCGAGGGACGGGGCCCGGGGTGGGCGTGGCCGGGGCCGGGGCGGGGGCGGCGAGGGCAGGCGGGGTTAGCCTGGGTGCGGCGCACTGCTCGCGGTGGCTCTTCATTAAGAGCGGCTGTCGCAACGGGTGATTCAGCGGCTCGGCCGCCGACTTTGGGGGGCGGGTAATGGCGGCAACAGTCCCGGGGTGAAAGAGGCAAGGGAGAAGAAGGGCGGGGAAGAGTGGGATGGGCGAGGGCGGGCGAGGTTGGGGAAAGCCGGGGAAGAGATTGGAATGAAGGTGGGTGGATTCAGCAAGGGGGAGGAGATGGCCGAGAACAGTTAGACGACTGAGATTCGGACGAGAGGACTGGATTACTAGTGATTCCGGGCGCGTCAACGGTAAGTCCCCTTTTGGGGGGGGGGTTTTGCCCTGGGACCGGGGGCGCTCACCTACCTTCGGCTAGCGGGTTTCCCCTGATTAGGTATCTTCCATCAGCATGACGCGACGCCAGTGCTCTCGACCGGTCTCCTAGCATGTGTGGTAGTGTAGTGCATGTATGTGTACGTGTGTGTGTAAGGGGAGAGGATAGGACAAGGAAGAGGAACGAAAGATCGCGCACGGTCCGTAGCCCATTTGTTAGGGTACTGCTCCGGCACTCGCCTGGTATTGATCCGAGAAACCACGGAAAACTATCAGAGCAGGCTGCCGGTGGAATTCTCCTCCAGACAGCGACTGCATTCGACCTAGCTGAAAAACGTGTGTCGAAAATCCTGCCGCCATCGGGAGGTGGGCAAGGAGAGTTAGAAGGCCGAGATTCGGGCGAGAGGACTGGACAGTGGGAATGGCGTGGGGGTGGCCGCGGCAGGGCGGCGAAGGAGGCGCCGGCGGAGGTGGGGTGGGCGAGTGGGTCGATGGTGGCGGAGGTGGCGCCCGCAGCGGCGAGCGGCTGCGGTGGCGCCTGTGGCGAAGCGCCACCGCAACGCCACCCGCAGCCCTCACACCCTCGTCCTCGTCGTCGTCCTCACCCTCGTCATTACTCGCCACCGCCGGCCCCGCCTCGCTCGGGTCTTTCACCGGACGGTCGGAGGCGCTCTCCCCGTCCGGTCCGCGTGGCGTGGCTCTTTTGGGCTCTCCCGCTGGGGTGCGTGAAGGTGCGATGGGCGGCAGGTCGTATCGCTGATATGATCCGGTGCGTGGGTTTGGACTCTTTTCAACCCGAGATACGTGACAGCGGCTTTCTCGATTCCATTACGTGATTACTTCCGGCAAAGGATACTAAAGAAGTTCCTGCTGAGATTGAAGCCATCATTCATTTGAAATCCTATAATTTGAAAGTTTTTATGCTGGCTCAGTAAAATAATAGAGCTCAAGCTCGTGCAGAATTCTTATAACAGATAATGAACAAATCACTTACAATCACTTGATGGGAAATATAAAACACTCGTTTTTATCTTGCTAAGAAATCAAAACTTCCTTGTAAAGAAAATGTCATACACTTCTCGTGATCACAGACAAAACACCAGGGCTCTTCGTATTTGCCTCCTAAATACTCCGACCGGATTGCTACAAAGACTGTGTGCAGGTTAATAAAAATGTTTTAAAATAAAAAGATTTAAGTATTATTGCATCGAGTAATATTCACTCAGCCTGAACTATAATACGTTGAGAAACTTCACTAAAAAGACATAATTCTAACGTTTTTTGCCCATGTAATCACGAAATGGAATATTAATTCTAAATGTCTTTTTAGTTGCCCGTAAAGAATGAGAAACGAGCTTGAGCAATCGCATATTTCAAATCGAGTGACTTGCGGATCGTAACATCTTTTCTGCGAACGAAAGCATAGGAGAGAAGCCGAAAAAATCTGTGTTGTGTTTCTTCGATCATGCGCTCTTTCAAGAGCTGTACATTTACTTCAAATCTCAATTTTTGAACATCTTTTGAGCAATTTTTTTAATCTGTTCCGGTTCTGATGGTTAGCACCATTTTCGACAGTAAGCGCAGACGAGAGCGGAAGGAGAACATCATGACAGTTTTTTGGGCGATAACTGTATTTGTGATATGCCCTGGCCTTCCTCTCCCTGAGTGATGATACGCCATGAGGAGTTAATACTGAAAAATGTTTATAATTGGAATTCATGCGGGATTCGCGATCGTGTGAGAAGCCAATGATGCTGCAAAGACAAAGCAACAACTCGAACGCCATACGCCGGTGTCAAAACCCGCTACCTTCGGGGTCATGTACTTGACGTTGCTCCAAGCCTTGCTCCAAGCCTTGCCTTTTATAACAAATAATTTATCATTTGTATGCGCACTATAAGTAAGTAACAAGTTTATTGTAAACTTTAACTAAACCCAATGGACTGAGAACTTCTTTTTGTTAAATCAAGGTATCGTTATGGGAAGAGCATGTATCTTCAATTGCAGAAGTAATGTTTACGTTATAAAGAAGATCGTTATTAAGAAATTTCGTTGCACTTTTTTGTGACTTCCTGCGAAACTAATATTTGTTCGTAAAACTGTACTTTCATATTATTTGAAGCAACGGAACAGTGAAACGAAAAGCACTTCTAACGGTCGGGGTCTGTTCCTGAACAAATCTCTTAAGAACAAATGAAACAAATGATTTATAAAGATTGAGGAGGAGTAACCTTTTCCGACGAAATAGTATTTCTTATTTGTATAATTTTGTTTTCTTATTAGATAGTATTAAAAAAATTATTGAAGGATACATGGCTGAATCGACTTACGAGTCTCAGGGCATCAACTCCTACCAGTGCCTCTGACCGGAAGGTCCTAAGGTTCGAGTCCGCCAGTGGCAGGATTTTCGTCAGTAGCTGAATTCAGTCACTGTCTGAAGGAGAATTCTAGCGGTGGCTACTCTTATCGACAGTTTTACGTGTTTTTCAAGTCGCCAACAGGCGAATGCCGAAGCAGTACCCTAGCAACAGGCCGGAACTTACAGCTGGTCCCAACAGGGCCTAACCTAGCAGGTACGAGACACTTGTTGCGGAAAACTTGAAGCTGACGGGTAGCAAATCTCTCCTTCCAGCGGGTGAAGATTACCACCACATTCCGTGATTAAATCTCTAATACACTTACAGGACTAATGACCGTAGCAATTAAACCGGAAGCGGTAGCTCAGTGCATCAACTGATGTCACTGCAGCGCCTCTAACCGGGAGGTCCTAGGTTCGAGTCCTGACGGCGGCAGGATTTTCGACACTAGCTTTTCAGCCAGGTCGAATTCAGTCGCTGTCTGGAGGAGAATTCTAGCGGCCGGCTGCTCTGATCGGTAGTTTTCCGTGGTTTCTCCGATCAACACCAGGCGAATGCCGGAGCAGTACCCTACCAAACGAGCCACGGGCCGCGGCGATCTGTCCTTCCTCTCCTTGCGTTGCTTCTGGCGGCCCGCTGCTCTGTCGGTCACACATACCGTAACATGCACTACACTATCATATTCCGGGAAACCGGTCGGGAGCTTACAGCTTGTCTTGGCTGGGGGTGGTGCCCTGCTGGTGGGAGAGTCCTGGTTAGGGAAACCCCGCTAGCCGATGGTAGGTCGGCGCCGGATCTCACCATCCAGCGGGGGAAGATCACCGCCATCTCCCGAGAAAAAACATGCACTACACTAACGGGACTAACGACCAATGCAGTTGACACGCCCGCAAACACGAAAAAATCAATCAATCAATCAAACCGTAGCAATTAACGCATCGGGAAACACGAATTAATCACACGGGCAATAACAAAATAACAGATTCATTTATCGGCATAACGACATTAATAACTGTAATAATGTTCGTAGATATGTATATATATATATATATATATATATATATATATATATATATATTTGTGACGTACCGGGTAGGCCGGCTTGTTCTCAGTAAATTTATTTGTAAGGACAAGTGTTCTTTCTCGTGAATGGGCTCAGGGTTATTAATCAAACACCACTGTTCCGTGAACAAAATAAACTGAACTATTTATTAATTCTATACAAATCACTAATGATACAATATCTATGGTGGTCTTTACCCTTTTCTTTATATAACCCAGAATCACTGTTAGTCTCTCGATCTTATCGATCGAAGAAATATTTACCGTTATTTCTTCCACTACGAGCGTCGGCGGCTTCGGGACCCTCGGTTGCTTCGCGCTCCTTCCCTGCTTGCCGGGGTCGTTTCCTGGGACCAGCCGAGGTGAGGCGCTGCGCTTCCGAAGTACGTGTCCTTCCGAATTCTCCGATCCACTCGACGTCTTTTGATCTGTGTTACTCCAAATAGCAGCTATCACTTTGGCAATATGTCCGATCGACTATTGATTGTTATCACGCACAAATTGTCCGTCAATTAATCTTTCTGCACTCGTTCGTTCGCGATACTAGTTTACTTTTCGATCGCGGAGTAGCCCCAGATACGTCCTTCCTCGCCGGCGCCAGCCAGACACTGCTCCTCGTGGCCTCGTTCCACGGTCGGCCAACCGACGACACCTCGCCGCCCGTAACCGTTTTCGTGGCTGCGAGCGCCCTCTGCAACCGTTCTGCCGTGTTCGTGCTTGATGTCTCGCCGTTTCTTTGGGTGGAAACGCGGTGCGTTTCAATATATATATATATATATATATATATATATATATATATGTATATATATATATATATATGATATATATATATATATATATATATATATGTATATATATATATATGTATATATATATATATATATATATATATATATATTATGTATTAGGAATACGGTGTTTGTTTCCGGGAAAAGACAGTTTGAGCAGATTCGCCTGGCTCGGATCTTACAGCGCGACCGCAAGCGCATTCCGGTGCAGGGGCTTTGGCGACTGGGGCGCGCGGCGCGGCGACTGCGCCTGTCACGTTCTCCGGGCGGCTGCAATATTAAAGCGCCCCCTCCTCCTGGCCGAAGGCGGCGAAGCGCCACTCCTCCTCGTTTGCTGCGAACGAGGCTTTGGAAATCCGGAAAGCTCTTCCAGGAATTTGGGACGCAGGAAGACGAAGTTCTGGGCTCTGGGTTGATGGGGATCGCGGGACCCATATACGCCCGTAAATTATATCTTTGACCTCGATGAATAATTTCAATCAGTTTTTTGATGAAATGAGATAAGTGTACTCCTGGATTCTCCAAATCATTCTCAACGTTTACATATAGTTAGGTATGTTTAATTCGTTGTCGTTGCTAAGTAATGGGCGTGTGCGTATTTACGAACGCAATGTAAATTTCAGTAAATCATACCTCGAGTTGTTTGATTATTCACGCTGTAGATGTTTTAAAGGCGTTGATTATCAACAAATAAGATGTGTTATCCCTTTATTAACGCTAGAAGATTAGCTCAATTAATTAGAGAATGTCAAGATGTGTTGCTCCCCTGCAAAAGTTTGTTTTCACGAATTATAATCTTATTCAAAGGGATCAAAAAATTAAAAAGTTCGTTCATGGATAGTAGGGATCGGTGACAGTTTTATCCGTCCGCATTTGTGTGTCTAGTAACATTTTCCGTGACCTGAACTGAATCCCACCCTTTGTGCTTACTGCGTCTCATGTAATCAGATTGACAGGCGACTGGGAGCCTTTCCAAGCAAGTCTCCTACTGTACGGTGCAATGAATCGATAAAAAATATTTGAAAGTAAGGAAAGTATATTTTTCCCCACATCTTTTGATTGAGCAAATCTCATGTTTTTGTTCTATTCTATTTAACACATTTGCTGCATTTATAATAGAGACATAGTAACATCTTTTCAAATTTTATGACATATTTAAGTTGGCGACTTAAGGTTGTTATGATTTATTTAAATCCTAAACTTGCTTAAGAATCCGTAATCTCATGTTAAGCATAAGAAGAATTATTCAGTGTTGAATATGTCATTCGACAATTGCAACGGTATTTACTCGTAAAATTATATACGATAAATAAGACGATGTATTTTGTTTTCAGTCCTCGAGTATGTCACAATAATTAAAAAAAATAGTATATGATATTCTGAGCACATCTCTTTGCATTTTCGATGGACGTTTAATCAAACTATCCAGAACTTTTATAAATTGCATATACGATATTTTTCGAACAAAACAATTATGAGCAAAAATATTTATCTCACTCCTAAATATTGAAACTATTTTATAAATAACTTTGCGTGTCATATGTTACAGGCAACATTTTAATTTTAGTTAATTTAAAGTAACATTTTCATGCTGGAGTTAATAAATTTACCAGCAAGTAAAGCAGTCAAATATCTCGTTTGTTTCAAACTTTCGGGATTCAACTGTCGGGAACAGTACTATGTTAAAATATTTGCTTAGAGAAAGATTATTTAATTTTTAATTAATTGTTAATTTATGTTCCAAGTGTGCCAGCAATTCTTTTATCGAGTTCGATGTCCTCTGAAGACAACTCACAAAACAAGAAAGAATTCCCTCTGTGTTTATTGGATCGTAATAAAAAGTAACATCCCAGGAATGTTCCAAATTTCAGAGTACGAGGAAACCACGTTGCTGTGAGTGTGCTATTTACGACTTCACTCTATTTCCGTGCAATGTCGCTGGGAAGCGATATTGCATTTCACCTGTTCGCAGCGAAATGTGGCAAAGCTTTAATTTGGAGAGAGAGCTATAACAGTGTGGTTGCGGGGGAAACGTCAGTAGGCATGTTGGAATTCCTGCTAAAACATAGAATGCCCCCTTGTTACTCAATGGTCATTGGTTGAATTTAATGTGAACTGAATGCAGTGAACAATTGTAGGGAAAAGAATTCTGGCCAAGTTTCATAGCTAACACTTTTACAAAAAAATAAAAGAACGTAAACACGGAAGCACAGAACTATTTGTGAAAATATTCAGAGTGTTTCTAAACGAATTAAAGCGTATAATGACAAAGGAAAACTTTTATAATCCTGAAAATACTTTTTTTCAGATTCAATGAAATTTCAATTTTTGTTTATGTGAATTTTATTGATAAATGTTAAGCACACAATTAAGTGAATATATTGATACTATGGGAAAATAATTATTCTAGTACTGGAAGAACGGAAATAGGACAATCCGAGAAATAACATCTGTATAATACATTAAATTATTCAATAAAAACTCTGTAATGTTTATTTTCAACATTTTTACACAACTGCCACCCGAACTGAAGAGAGTGTTCAGTGAAATCGTTTCGTAAGTGATTGCTTTGCCTGTATATTTGTATTGTATGCGTGAACGGCTGACATGAGAATTTGGCTGCACTGAGGGTGGAGGCGGCGGACGAGGGCGAGTGCGGGGCGGCGGGGGGGCGAGTGCGGGGCGAGTGCGGGGGCGAGTGCGGGGGCGATTGCGAGGGCGAGGACAAGGGCGGGAGCGAGGGCGGGGACGAAGGTGGGAGCGAGGGAGAGGGCGGGGCCGAGGGCGGCCGTCTACGGGAGGAGCGGTCGTTGGGCTGCCATAGCCCGGTCTTATTAGCGCGATTTGATCCATTTTGCGCCTGCGTGGGGCGGCGCGGCGCGGCGTGGCGTCAGCCTCCCACGCCTCCCTCCGTTTACGAGCCGCCGCCGCCGCCGCCGTGTAATTTGCGAGACGGATAAAGCGCGCCGCGTGAAAACGCGGCGTCCTGGGTAAACACTACGCGCGCCGGCAGCCTGCTCGCCCCTTGCGGACGTGTCGACTTCAGCGCTGCAGGAAGCGGGGCAGGGCGCAGCAGGGAGGCCGTTGACGGCGCCGTGCGAACAGTAAATCGCGCCCGTCTTAGAGGTTTCTTGTTCTTTGAATGAGCTCAGACCATTTTATACCGAAGTAAATGCAGTTAATTGTAGTTCTTTGGAATTTCATGGTTTTATAGCATGTTACACACCCACACCCGCCCACCCATATGTATGTATGTGTGTGTGTATATATATATATATATATATATATATATATATTTATATATATATAAATTTAAACGTAACATGTTAGGCTAGTTGTCTCGCACATCGATTTCATTCTGAGGAAGGAAGGTAAAGGTCCCGTCGCACAGTCAGAAACGATGTATTTTGCTACAGAGTAAAGGACTAATGTTTTCCTCGTTTGCTGAACCAGCAACAACTTTTATTTTATAAATATGACAGAAAGTGGTACTAGAACCATCTTGATTTTTACGAAAATTTGACTTAGAATTATCAAGAGCGAAACTTTTCAATAGTCTAAGCCAAATATATTTTTGCCTCACTACTTTACATTGATACATTGATACACTCCCTTACATTGATATTGACAATGAAGCTGTTATTAAACTTTTACCATACGTTTACATAATGTGGATAATATAGTATATTAATAGATGTTATATTGTAAGCGAATTTAAAGCAGAACTTTGCTTCCAAATTCTTTTGCAAAACAAACATTTCTTTAAAGTACATTTTTACTTTAGAAACATTGATATCATTATTTTAAACAGAGAGCTAAATAGAATTCCAAGGAAAATATAATTAACTTCATTTTCATTCGTATTGAAGTTTATGCTAGCAAAGTAAATATCATACGATCAACAAATGCTCCTCTACTAATTAAAACTGTGTATTAAAAGTTTCACAAATACGTAAGCCTGTACGAAAAATTCTTTTATATATGGAACGGCGTTGGGAAAAAGAGTTGAATCTCTTGCTTCTCGAGTGACCGTACAAACTCCCCAGAAGGGAGAAAATTCCCGCTGCGAAAACGAGCACCTGGCGGGGCTTCAGCCAGCGCAGCGTGTCCCTTGCGGCGGGGCGGGCCGCGCTCTGGGATCGAATGCTGTGGAGGCGTGCGGTTGCGGGCCAAATTGCCTTGTCATACGGGGCGGCGTCGTGCGGCCCCTTTGATACTCCATGCCCGTCTGTCTCCCCCCTCCCCTCCCCCTTTCCTTCTCGCCCCGCCCCGCCCCCCTCCGCCCCATCCCGCTCCGCCTCGCTCTGCCCCGCCTCGCCACGCCTCGCCACGCCTCGCCCAGCCTAGCCCCCCCTCGTCCGGCCCCACCCTACTCCGTGTCCTCCGCTGCTCAAAGGGCTCGGCCTTTAATTCCTCCTGCATGAAGAAACGACATGCTCTAGAGCCGCCACCCCCCTGCACTGTCGCCCCCTGCCGTCGCAGCCGAGGCTGCGCGACGAGAACAACGGGTGAGAGAGGACACTGACGGGGTAGAAGTTGAATCGGGACCTGGAGGAGACTACTCTTTGACAAGCACTTCAAGCATATGGGCAAAATGGAACACGACGTACATCACATACAACTCAAAAACGCATTCTTTTCAGCACAGCTCGAAAACTGGAACGATAAAGTAATTACTAGGGGGAGGATTTTAATGAAATGTCTTTTTTTTTCTTTTCACTTCAGAAAAATGCCGTTTAATACAGAAATTCATTTTATGTTATTACAAAAGAAAATGACGAATTTTTATACGTCATTTAGTTTTTGCATTTTTCGTCTATTTCGGCTAATAAGTAATTTTTGCCTTTTCTCATAATTTTTAACGCATTTTCGCTGATTTAATCGATTTTAATGTCACTTTAATGGTACTTGCTTCAAATGATATTTACGAGATGGAAGAAATGTTCTTCATAGAATTCCTGAGTACCTATATCTGGTAGCATATTCGATTTCTTTCCTCAGAAATTGTAATGTCAGTCATTTCAACCTAGCTGAAAAGCTAGTGTCGAAAATCCTGCCGCCGTGGGGAGTGGGAACCTAGGACCTCCCGGTCAGAGGCGCTGTAGTGACATCAGTTGATGCACTGAGTTACCGCTCCCGGTCAAACATGTTATAAATTCATTTTGTAACTTCCGAGTCTTTCGAGTTCAAATATCGTACATTCATCTCGAGTACTGAGAACAGTGACTCCACTGTCCGGCGTTCGGCGCTACCCTCAGCCACAGGGAAAAAAGCAAGAGCCATAGGCGAGGTCAGGGGCGGAAGTGTGGGAGGCGGGGGCGTTTGGGCGGGGGGGGGGGCCCGGGCAACGTCCTTTATCCAGCGCCGCCTTTGTCCGGCACCGCGGCACAAGGGCGCGGATTAATTGGTGCGACGCACACGAGGCGCGCTGCAGGCGCAAGGCGATCCCGCTCTTCCCATCGTGCAGGGTCTGCGGCCGCTGGCCCGCCCACCGCCGCCGCCGCCGCCGCCGTCTTCGGATTTCCGCGCGATCGGAGCCTTCGCTGCGCCTTTTTCCTTTGACGAACACGAGCGGAGGTGCTCCCCGGGAGAGCTAGCGACTGGAAGGACTCGCCTCACTACTCTACCGCGCGGTGGAACGTCCAACAGTACAGAAATGCTCTCTAAGTAAATGACAAAGAATAATCATAGTAGTAGAATTAAAAGAAAACAAACAAACAGAAATACGCTTTAAATATATTGATTCAGGACCGTCAAAGAAGTTACGAAGGAAAGACGGAAGCTATAGGGACCATTGGGATAACAGGGGAAAAGTAAAAACAATATTCAAGATTT
Organism: Teleogryllus oceanicus; assembly: GCA_964035755.1. Classification (NCBI taxonomy): domain Eukaryota; kingdom Metazoa; phylum Arthropoda; class Insecta; order Orthoptera; family Gryllidae; genus Teleogryllus; species Teleogryllus oceanicus. Next base: position 63,705,778 of record CAXIVR010000011.1, read on the forward strand.
CCACTAGAAAGTTCTGAGGAAGTCAGGTGTAATATCGATGAAAAAAGAAGAAAACAAAAGAGAAAAAGATTGGAAAATACTTGGAGAGATTAAATGAGAAAGGGAAAAAGACGGAAGTTATAGTGGGCATTAGGAAACAAAATTATCATGAGAAAGATTGAGAGAAAGCAAGTATAGGCATGATGCGAGTTCCAATAGGTTCGAGCTATAGAATTTTTGTAGCTCTTAGAGTTAGTTGTGACATTTCTGGGTTATCCAGAGTCAAAGGATTGAATAAGTGTGTAATTATGTGTAACATAAGAATAAAATATCGTTATTTCTTTCTTTTCGTGGTATTAGTTCCAAAAAGCTACACATCATTATCAGTTCTTAGTGTAAAATCGCGTGAGCGATAAGAGAGCACCAGAAGGAAAAGAAAACTAAGGAAGAAAATTGGCAATGGAAGGTATCTACGACGAATACGCTGAACCCGTTTAAACGCAGTGGACATTTGAAGCGCACACTTCAGGTAGCGGTCGCTTTGTATCGGGCGTGCATTTCCATCGGAGACCACAATTTCCCAAACCTTTGACTGCGCCTTTTGCGTAGCGGCTAAGAATTCCGTCGTCTCGACCCGGCGCGGCGCGGAGCTGTGCGGCTCGACGGTCTCTTTTGATTACTTTGCGGAACTGACGGAAAGAAGGGAGGAGGAAATTCCTGGCTTCCGCAAAAGGTCCCGGCGCAAGGTGTTCGTTTTGCGCTTGGATTTGACAGTTCGGAAAATTGGGGATTGGCAGTCGAAACGGGGCGGTCTGGGTCGCAGGCGCTACACAAAGCACAGAAACTCGCAAAAATTGGGCAAAATTCTTTATTTTTTTTACCGATTAGTTGAATTTACAGACGATCTCAGTGGCTCAGGGATTTCGAGCAGGAGGGATTTAACCCGCACAGAAGTAAAGGAGCAAAAGGGTGAACTTGAACATTGTTCCATTTGTAATAATTCATCCGTTGTTGTTATTTATTTTTTATTTATTTTACGTAAAAAACAACAACAAACAGTTAAATCTGCGTATGACGTGCTATGGGGAAAAGTGAATTGCCATTCGCTCTGCCATCTTTCTTACAGTGGAAAACAAATGAAACCACCAATATGGCCAGCACAGGATGTTCAAAAGCCTCAAGAAGCCTATTTCCTCGTTTATACTCTAATGAGTATGCTTCTTATCAGTCAATAAAGTTATGTTTGCATGTTTGAAGTACACATTAATAAAAAATCAGTAGCTAATCATTGATACATTTTAACATATTTCAATTTTTCAAATATAAATTTTCAAGTTTCAAATAAAATTTTTATTTTCTGTCAATTATTAGGTTGACGGCCTGCAAATTAAGAAAATGTTTTACTAGCTGCCGGAGTTTATCGTATTTTGTAAGCCACAATTCTTATTAATATTGTTTTAAATTGGGAATTTTCCCTCGGTACAAATTTTATAACACTTTGTATATGTATCCGTATTACTAGGTTTCCTTTTCAAGAGCAACATTTTGTTCACGTTAAGCGTGCTAACGAGGGTTTACTGTGTTATTTACTTTCGTGCATTTTGTATAAATAGGTTCAGATTTTAGTATCAAAACTTATATTAGAAATGCAGAAAATTGTAGAGAAAACGTTCGTAAAACATCCATGAGTAACTTTCACCCACTATTTAACTTGAAAAGAACTTGTATAGTTCTAGAGTCGGATAATGACAGTAAGATCTTGCACGATATGTTTTAGTCACTCCTTGGGCTTTGGCATCTCCTGTAATTGATTAAGCATAACCCTGCGTTCGACCGATCAGACCGATCGATCACCGACCGATCAGTTGCATTTTACGTAATATGTTTGTGCCCGCTTTTTCCGCCGATCCGGACCACTGTCCGCTCTACCGCTGCCTTGCCAGGTGCCACTCAGCTCTGCTCCGCGCCGAACAGAGCGACATCAGCAGGTTTCGTGTTTCCCGCTGTCATTGGAAATTAGATGCCGAGCGCGATTGGGACGGGCAGCCGCGGTTGGCGGGCCTCCCTCCGCGCCAATTCTCGCGAGTGCCATCCGCAAGCGGAACTGATACTCGCGATACACATATCCTCCGAGCAGTTCCGGATGCGAAATGCATAACGCATGCAGTAGGGTTCCTCTTGTTGTGAAACCGATATGATAGGTGTAGTGATATATGTGTAGAGATACACATCAATAGGTTTGACAGGGATATCTCATGAAGTTATATTACGCTGTGAAGACCACAAGATTTCTTAAATTTCAGGAAAAAGAGTGGTTACTCAGTATTTTTCATTTGATTTCAAGCAAATCTGTATAACGCCTGCGTGGGAACAGACATACAGTTGTTGTGTGGTTCTTCACCATAGGTAGAGGGGAGAGGAAAAGATAAAAAATGAAGAGGATGCCTTCTTGCTTGCTCTTCACAGCGCGTTACGTTCTCCCAGCAGGACTTTGCGCTATTCCGCGCGAAACCCGCACCACCCCGCATCAACCTAAACTACCACCTCACCTCACCCTACACCACTACATTCAACCCCGCCTGAGAGAATTGCAGCTGGTTCTATTCCAAAATAAACGACCTCTAAATGCATGACGTGAATGTGCAGTTGATATTAGAGACCTATCGAAACTTAGATACTAAAGAAAAATACAATTTGTCAACGTCAACATCTCAGAAATATTCCCGAAACATTTTCCATACATTTCCCACTAATGTGAAAATGTGTTTTGTTTTATGCAAGGTGGTCTTCGCCTCGGCACGATAACTCGTTTTCGCTCCCAAACCCGTTCAGAGAACCTAGAGCCCAACAACTCCTGTCTAGCGATCAAGTCTTCGTCGCAGTAACTCTGGACGCCGCTTCGTCGTTCTTCACCGCATGGGGTGGGGAGATGGAGGGGACGGGGTCCCAAAACGCAGGTGATGCCCTCTCTCCTGGCCCCAGCAGCGCCGCACCGCGACGCCCCGCAAACCCGCCCCCCTCCGCGCCAGTCGTCTGCTAGTCTCCTCCCGCGTCGCTCACGCTCACGCACGCGGTCGTTAATATTCTGTCGGGGCCGCGGCCGCCGACAGCTTGACAGACAGTTAGACACTTGTCCCCGCGGGCTTCGCTGGCGCCTCCTGGTCCCACCCCCGTCCCCACGGCGCGTCCCCACCGGGTCGCGCTCCGTGCGCCGCGCCGGGAAGAGGCGCCGCGGCGACGCGTAGGCCGCGTCGCGACTAGAGGTGGCAAATTTTACCAAAACATCGATACATCGACCGCATCGATGCTTCGATACATCGATGCTTCGATACATCGATGCTTCGATACATCGATGCTTCGATACATCGATGCTTCGATACCTCGATGCTTCGATACATCGATGCTTCGATACATCGATGCTTCGATACATCGATGCTTCGATACATCGATGCTTCGATACATCGATGCTTCGATACATCGATGCTTCGATACATCGATGCTTCGATACATCGATGCTTCGATACATCGATGCTTCGATACATCGATGCTTCGATACATCGATGCTTCGATACATCGATGCTTCGATACATCGATGCTTCGATACATCGCTGAAAGGGTTTTCCATGTCCATGAAAACATCGACGAGAAAACATCGATGTTTTAATTATAAACTAATGAACTGCGATTTTCTTACGTATTCTTAATTGCAGTACGTAAATGGGATATATTTTATTGTTTGGTTACCAGCATGTTAGTAGTATGTAAAATTATTTTTGAATGTAAAGAATAAAATTAACAATAAGGAGCATCGTGTTTCGCTATCGATTACGTGATTCACTGTCGATTCAGGAAATGACCCACCTGGCGATAACACACTTTCATAACACGAGCAGCTCCCAATCTTCTTCAGATTGCACAGGCGAAATGTGCAGCGAGACAAAGAAAATGACGCAAAACAACTTGTTGATTGCTGCTACTCTACAGCGTGCTTAAACCCCTTTATTTAAACAAATTAAGAAAACATTGATGTTTGTGCAACAAAATATCGGTGAAGAAAACATCGAAAACAAAATATCTATGTTAAAATATAGACGTTTCTGGGAAAACATCGATGTTTGTTTGCCATCCCTAATCGCGACGCGCAGAGGAACGACGCCGCGGGGAACGCATTTCCAAAACCGGAGGCGGGGGGGATGTAAATGCTAACGCATGCCCTTCGACCGCTGGGGTTCGCATTTGACCCCTGGCCGATTCAGGTGGAATTTGTTATGGACGTAGCCAGATCTCGGGAGGCTTTATCGAAGTTTTCCATTTCCCCGGGTCTTAGTCCACTATTATCTATCATTCGTCTTACTATCATTACCACTATTATCCAGTCGTTAAATCATCACTCACTGGCTTAAATGTCATTAGAATTTGAAGACACCAATAACATCAATAAAATATTTCAACAAGCCATGCGTAGCTATTCGTAACGTTCTCCTGGAGCAGTGGGGTCTCCAGTACTCAGAAATCGTCTTCTAAATTTAATATCCCCTTCGCAAGCATATCAATACGTATTTGCGAATCAGTTTAAACTGAGTTCGTGTTTGAAAACGCACTAATTTAGAAGAGCGTGAATGCAAGTGTCTATAGAAATGCGAACATAAAATGTTGTTCATTATCGAACCCCTGAAATATTAGCAAATATGGCGGTGCGTGTCTGGTTCGCTGACGTAGCACGAGGCGGAGGCGCGGACGGATGGAGGGTGGTTGCGGTCGCCGAGGGCGGCGGAGGGTGGCGGAAGCGCGCGCGGCGGCGGAAAGCGGAACCGCGGCGGCAGGGCCCGCCCCCTCCGCCACCACCCTCCGCGTTGGCCCCGGCCCCGGCCGCGCGGCCGGCCGCGAAGCCCCACCGCATCTTCCGGACGGCGGCACCCCACCCCTCCTGCCCCGCCCCCCGGAAGTAGCTCGGCGGCGGGGGTCGTGCCCGCGCCCGCCAACTCACGTTAAGTTCCACGCGGGCAACTTCGCTTCCATCGCGAGTCAATGTCGGCGGGAACTGTGGAAATTCTATATCCCATCAGGCCGCAGGTGGTTCGGTCGCGGCGACGGCGGAAGAGTTTGTGCAGTGGGCGGGGTTGGCGTCTGGAATGGCGGTAGTAGAGGCGCGAAGACGGTGAGGACAGTGAGGGCGGAGAAGGCGCTGGGGGGTGAGGGGGTAAGGGGGGAGAGTGGTGAGGGCGATGAGGGCAGTGAGGTTAGTGCGAGCGGTGATAGCAGTGAGGGTAGTGAAGGTAGTAAGGGTGGTGTAGGCGCTGAGTGTGATGAGGATAGTAAGGGCGGTGAAGACACCGAGGGCTGGGAGGGGGGTGACGGCGATGAGGGCAGTGAGGGATGTAAGGGCGGTGAGGGCAGTAAGGGCAGTGAATACACTGAGGGCGCTGTGGGCGGGGAGGATGGTGTGGGCGATGAGGGTAATGAGGGCAGTAAGCGCGGTGAGGGCTCCTAAGGTGGCAGGGTCGGTGGTTGGGGGGGCGGAACGGAGGAATGGCGAGGGCGGCTCCTACCCAGGGTGGCGGGGGCGGTTATGGAATCGGGGGGCCTCGCGTTCGGCGACGCCACCGTGTCTGCAGAAAGGGCTTTGAGGCTAGGCAAGTAGGCGGGTAGGCACGCTGCGTTGCGTCGACTCTACGTCAGGGTGTGATTAAACTCTCGAAATCGGACTTGGTTGCAGTTAACTGGCAGAACTTCACGAATGAGAAACTTCTTGAGTGGTACGTTAAGACGAAGCTGCTCTACTGCAGTTCTCGAAGCAGAGCCTATTGGAGCGGGTCCGTTGAGAACATGTATGTTAAATGGATTTCGATCAAAATGCTCTATTAATCATTATATTATCTATAGAAATTTAATAAATAAAGATTTTAATTTATTATACTGTAGAAATTTAAAATAAAGATGAGTATCTATAATTAAATTATAGTTCCAGGTATTTTATGGCGAACTAGTAACCTCTTTGTATTGTTGAACGCTAAGTAAAATTGTTGAACGCTAAGTAAAATTGGAGAAGATTAATTTCACACTGACGTACATTACCTTCAGAACAGTGTAGAAACAGATGTAGTAAATAAGCTCATTTCTCTCTCTGAAAATTATGAAGGGTAATTTTATTATTATATCTATATTATTATAAATATTAAGGGTAAATCATCAAAACTAGCATTCATTCTTCAAATTTCCAAGTGAGAAATGGGTTGGATTTTGTAGGTAATTGAATGATTTTACTTACCAATCCAGAGATCTTATATCGCTTCGCCTTTAAAGTAAAAAAATACAATTTGACACAAACCGACCCTTTTAATGCTTGTTTTATCTTTCGCCAATTCATTTACGAAATGACATTACCTCTTATTTCATTTAACTGAGAGAGGAAGAATTATCAGTGAAATTTTACGCCAAGAGCACAGAATTTCTTGTAAGTGCATCTTTAATGGATTACAGTTCAAGTTCGTAATACACAGGGACGAGAGAAAATGTCAAAGGTTAGCTAAAGGAAGCTGCGGCCAGTGAACAAAAAACGCATTAGGGCAATGACTTACGATCGACGACTCTTGGAAGTGAAAACATGAGAGAAAATCAGAAATAAATTTACATACATTTGAGCCAGAGCAAATTACGTGATTACCAAGTAGAAACGGATACTATGACATAATAGTGACCGGATGATTGACACGAACGCTGGAAATACTGAACGATTTGTTTTTATCGCTGCTGCAGTGTCAGCAAAAAGGTGGGGAAAATGCCATCTCTTGCATTTATAGCTCTAGGAACATCTTTGAAGGGGATCGCTCTTTCGATAGAACTTTGAAGAAAGTTAATCAAAGTTTCACAAACGTTTGTAAGTTCATTTTCACAAACTAAGTTTTCTTTGAAGTTTTCATTCGAGGTTAATTAATCTGGTTCTACGAATTTTGCGTGATCTTTTGAAGATAAAATTTCGTAAATATTTTTAGTACCAAAGGTTAAATACTTTTTTAAATATCCAAACTGGATTTTCTGTTGCTTGTCATTCACTTGAAAAGAAATTTGATAGAGGATCCATTATTATTACATCTTGGGTTAGAATTGTGAAATGACCGTTCTAGTATTACGTTAATAGAGCTCGATTTAAATTATGTTCCTAGGATTGAAATTTCAAAAGCATATTAGTTTCTGGACACTACGTTTCGATCTTCGAATGTAATATTTTAAGAATAGTGAATTTGTTGAATTTGAACTAGTTGCATTTTTGTTTCTTTCGTTGAATCCAGAATTACTTGGTTATTCTTACTGAAATAAACGTCATAATTGGCATGAAGGAGTAGTACTATTAAGAGAAAGGAATGTATTGTTTGGGAAAGGTAACGAGGTTATGTATTTGGGACTTTGTTGATCAGTATCAAAACAAAATTCTATATCTAATCAGACGATAATACACTACTCAGGAACTGTGGAACGAAATATCTTTACGGACACATACTGGTCCCTGGGGATGCCTGTGCCTTGCCAAGAGTGGTTCGCGGCGTTGTAATAAGCTCACTGCTTAATGGCGATTCCGAGTCGCGATCGCCGAAGGAACGACAAACGAAATCTCAAGAGCGTCATAAGAGTTAATGCCTTTTGCCTCTGCCAATTTATTACTCAGGTCGTAATGGTACGCTACGCCTGGACTCGGGTTGTTTGTGCAGGCGCATTTGCATGTTCTAGATAGGACTACTGATCTCAAACCAGGTCGTAGTGTAGGTAGGGGCATCATTCCCGTAACGCAAAGGGAAACTTTTGTTCATTACGTCAGAGGGAAATAAAAAAAAATTCTTCCATTCGCACTCAACGTGACAGCAGTTTTTTCGGGGATAATTATTTCATTCATGTTGTGGAGACGATCTCATACAAAAGGAAATAGCGCGTAAATAAATTTGAACTTTAATATTTTACACGTTGGGAAATTTTATTAGCATTCTTTCACTGCGGGTGCGTATGTTAATAAAACGATTTCTGAAGAAAAACAACTGAAATTGTAGTAGAACCAAACATCTGTTATTTCAATTCATTTGCCAGAAGCAATATTCGAAAGAGTAACGGCATTCATAAGTGTTTCAGAAGTGTTTTTAAATAACTGAATGGCATATGAAGCTGATGCAAATAGATAAAAATGCGATAAATACTCTTTAAACAAGTAATTTAAAATATGGTATAACAACATTTAATAGAGAAAGTGATGGTTACATAGGAATCTCGGGAAAATAGATTTTGATAAAACTTACACTGTTTATTTTTTATTTTTATTTTGTTTTATTATTATTATTATTATTATTATTATTATTATTATTATTATTATTATTTGGATAATGCCACTAGGTCTCGCACTCTAAAGCATTAATACACAATTAGAGGGTTTTTTATTAAATACAAAATGAGCGATTCCTGTGAATTGAATGTTACAAAGTGAAGTATGCGTCTTAAGAACTTGTTCGTTGGAGTGAAAATCAACTACGAAACGAAATGTTGAAACGTAAAAAAGGCCTTAGCCGAACCCCTCTTTCTGCGACAATTTCCCAGGAAAGAAACGCCTGAAATAATTTAAGGCTCTTGCACTCGTCTCGTCTTTTCGGTTGGCGAAGTCCTAATGACACATCATTACGCGGGTAGGAAGCGTAATTTGCCGCAATAACACGGAGAAAGTACGAAGACCGGTAGTGCAGAGCGAGCGAACAGCTGCCCAGAGCGGAGAGACATCCAAGGAAGAACTCGATGGAAAAGTGGAAGGCGAATGAGGGAAGTTCGAAAAAGAGCTGAAGAGCTTCCAACTAAAATCAATTAGCTGGCGCAAAAGGGTACGTTAGAGTTAGGCGACTAGAATCAGATACTTCCTATTTGCATTTATTTCTACCAGAGGAGCTACATTTTCACTTTTGGCTTTCTGAAAGTATATTGTGGAAATGGACCCTTTTCGTTAGGAATATGATGTTTTAGTTTGTTTCGTAGAATGTTTTCATGGTATTTTTGTTTAGTTAAATTTTGGAAATTTATATGGAAACTTTTCCAATTCATCTACATCTTCAGAATGAGGTATAATTGAAAACATCGAGTTAAAGATACTTTGAATCAATCAGCAAAATACAAAAAGAAGTTAAAACAGGCTTGTTAATATTTTAATTAGAAATTTTGAGTTTCAAAAAAATATTGCTGTCTTAAAAATGTGATGGAGAAGATACATGCTTAATTATTTCCATTATGAATGTTTTTTATTCATGCACTTTTAAACCAACACATTAAGTTACACATAAAGCAAACCAAAAACCATTACCTTCAAAACACTTTTGTTTTCTCTGAGATTAGGCATCTTTATTTCCTGCGCAATTTCTGTGCGCGATGTGAATTGATGTTTCTGAAGATCAGTTGTGGATGTTCTGGGATCACTGGGATCAGGATGTTCAGGGCTGGAGGTCGGGGTGCAAGGGGGAGGGATAGTGTAAAACGAGGGGATCAGAAACCAAGCTGGTCGAAGCCATTTGGATAGGGTGTGGGTAGTCTGGTCAGGGGTTGTGGAGCGAGCGTTATCTTGGGACGGTGAGAAGCAGGATGGGATGTAGAGAGGAGAGGGAAAGCGATGGGAAGGGACAAGAAGAAGCGGTATAGGACATGAAGGAGCGAGGAAAGGCGGAACGTGAAGGAGCGGGGTGGAGCGAGATGGGTCCTGATGGAGCGGGGAGGAGTGTGATGAGTCCTGATGGAGCGTGGAGGAGTGGGTTGGGTTCTGATGGAGCGGGAAAGAGTGGGATGGGTCCTGATGAGTCAGGAGGGGTAGAATGGGTCATAATGGTGCGGGGAGGAGTGTGATGAGTCCTGATGGAGCGGGGAGGAGTGGGTTGGGTCCTGATGGAGCGGAGAGGAGTGGGACGTGTCCTGATGGAGCGGAGAGGAGTGGGATGGGTCATAATAGAGCGGGGAGGAGTGGGTAGGGTCCTGATGGAGCGGGGAGGTGGGAAGGAGAGGTATGAGAAGTGTACGAATAGAGAGAGGGACAGTGAAGTGCAGCAGGTAAGCGAACGGTAGCGAGGTGGCGAAGGCACCTAATAGGCGTGTGCGACCGGGCGGGCGGGGTGAAGCGGGGCAAGGGGGCGGAGGTCGATCTCGCCCTGAGGCTTCGGTGGCCGGGCCCGGCCTGGAGAGCCCCGCCCCCTCCGCGGCCGCTTCTGCGCTGAAGAGTCCCCCCTCGGGCCCAGGCGCCCGCCCGTTTACTTTTACGGGAGACAAAACCTACGCGCCTGATCGTGGCATAGACGGAGCTCGGAAGTTTGTTGGAAGCAGCTGTGCCGGGGACAGGACAAAATTAAATGTCCTCGGCAGAGGACAAAGTCGGGGACTTTTCTGGAAACAGACGCACCGCTCGGGGCAGCCGCACGGTCTTCTTCAGGCCGGTAATTAGTTTGAAGCTCCGATTAAACCACAGGATCGGCGGTGGGCTGGGGGAGTGGGGATGGACAGCGCCGGGTAAAAAAAACAGACCTGAGCTAGGGTGCTGCTGATCCCACAGAATGGAGGTACAAATTCCTTTGTTTGTTTCTGATAGGTAAATACGAACCTGAGTTAGGAACCACATCAAGAACAATATGGATGAGATCAGCGCGGATGACTTGGATTTGCGTGTTGACGAAGCTGCCAGATCAAGGATTCATAACGTGGAAAGTTCAATATTTGTTTGATGCATTAATAATTTCAATTCTGTATATTGAATTTCAGGGAATTAAACATTTCAGTTTCTCTTGTTACTACTCAGTCATTTCATAACACCATTTCCGTTATCTACTGTCACATAATAGCTTATAAGGTATGAAAAATATTCGCACTTGATTATATGTAATGTACGTTGTAATCTGCCCTTCATTTGAGAGAGGTTGAAGTGAAAATGCACAACAAGAATATATTATTCTACGATTTCTGGTTGAAACAGTCGTATGTTGTCACATAATTTATACATAATAAAACTTGGAAGAATCGTTAGGGTGCTTAGTCTCTCTTGATTGATTGATTAGTAATTTTGGGCATGCCAACAGCTAAGGTCATTAGATCCGTAAGTGTAGTGCATGCTTTTTTCTCGAGAGGTGGTCTTGATCTTTCTCCGTTGGATAGTGAGATCCGGCGCCGACCTACCGTCGGCTAGTGGAGTTTTTCTCAACCAGGTATCTCCCACTAGCGAGGCAAAACTCCTGTCCGGACGGGCTGGAAGTTCTCGACCGGTCTCCGTATAAGTGTATGTATCCGGTCAGAGGCACTGCAGTGACATCAGTTTATGCACTGAGCCACCTCTCCTGGTTTAGTCCCTTTTTGCAAAACGACTACACTTGCTAGTAGCATATCCTAATACAAAATTTACCACCAGTATACATTATACGAAACTATCTTTATACATCTCATCTGTGCACTCGATTCCTGCTGCTGCACAGGAAAGTAGTTCGCAGACAAGTGCCCGACGAAGAAAGTCACGTGGAACGCGTAATTTCCGGCCGTTCCACTAGCCGAGTGTCAGTGACACGGAGGCAGGGGGCGGGGCAGTCCGGACGCAGTCCGTACGCAGTCCGGACGCAGAACGAGGCGGTTGCGGAAAATTCTAGTCGCAGTAAACTCCAAGTACAAACACGATTAATTTTCAGTTTTTTTACAAGAAAATATATTAGCTTTATCAATGGACATAAATTATTCGACAGCACATGTGAATATTTGCTAGAATCGTTACTTTGTCAATGGAAGGCAATAATGCCTAAAATATAATTTCTAAGAATCTTCCAATACACGTTTTTTGGTGAACATAATGGCTCTAGTCTTATAGTCTGTCTTGACCTCCTATACACTCCTCTAATATCTTTCTTGATTGTCTGGTGTTACGTATTCCTTAAGGGGTACCATCACATGACCTAACAATTTTATCTGGACTTTTTCGATGTACTAAAAGTCTCAGAATAAATATTACAAACTTCTGGAACGAGAAGAGGTGTCGAAAATGAACACTTTCTATAAATGTACATACAGTAGGAAAGAGCAAATAAATAATTTATATGCATGCGACATTTGCCTCTAATTTTTACTCTGTATGCAACTCAGTATGCAGGTAAGTTCGGCAGCTATATGCATTTTCTGCTTTACATGAAATCAGAATGTGATCTGCAAAATTTCTGTGAATAATAAGTTGCTGAAAATTCAGGAAGGAAGACATCTGTAACTTGAATATACTTAATTTCCCACCACATGTTCATCGGTAAAAAGTGATCATTTTTGAACTCTTTGACGTGATCTAAAGGTTTGTGACATAATCTGACACATCATGTAGTATGTCGGTTCCATTTTTACTTCGTTCTTACACCCATTGGCTTGATGATTGGATTTTGCACCGTTTTCGCTGTTCAGAGAACATTACACTTACATTTTTTCTTTCAATCAGTAGCCATTTTATTAGTTTCCAATAAGTGTGTGCTTAAAGTTGTGGCACATTTGTATACTCGAAAAATACTATCCGTATCATCACAGTAAACGAGGTTCACTTGCCGGACGCGAACCCAGAGAAGAAAGTGGCAGAGAACGCGTAATTTCCGGCCGACTGCGCTCGCCGGGTCGTTCCACTAGCCGAGTACCAGTGACGCGATGGCGACGAGAAGGGGAGGGCATGGCTGTGGCCAGGGGGTCTTGGAAGCGGCGGCGGCAGTGAGGGCTTCGATGATCTCTATGGCGTCTATGGTGGTGGGGGCGGTGGCGATGGCGATGGCGTGGCCGATGGCTGTGGCTGTGGCTGTGACGGTGGCGGTGGCTGCGGCGTTGCCGTGGCGGCGAGGGGGGCGTGTCGGCGTTGGAGCACGCACCGCAGCGGGCGGGCAGCGGTGGTGGTCGCGGTCGGGTGCGCGCGCGTGGCGTCGCGTGCCGCGAGTCGCACGGCGCCGGGGGCCGGGGAAAGCTCAGCCTCCGCGACGGCGGACGCGCGCCGGGCGAAGCGATGGCACGCGTGAAGGGCATGGCGCGCTCTCGGCTCAAATGAATTCAAATTGAACGAGTCCTTCGGGAAAACAGCGCGTAACGTTGTATGTAACGGAAACATGTTGTACAAATATGGCTTGTATCTTTGCAACTACTTAACATGGGCACCGGTCATTGGTTTAGCTTTGTAGAGGAAAGAAGTCATAACTCGATCACGCCAATGTCGCGTGCGATGTTGGTACCATCGGCGGAAAAGGTGGTATATTTACCTTCGTCTGCGGAACCAGACCGAGCTGGCAAAACAAAGAATCTATAAAAAGGGAGCGAGCAGGATTATACTATCTTAACGTGTGTTATACAGAACCTTGAAAATAAATTCAGCACTTAAGGTTTGTAATTAATAAATACATTTAAGTTTTTTTACGTCATTTTTTGAGTCCATATACGAGTGTAGTCTCTATAATATTAATATATTTTAAGAATATGGTTTCAGTGAGACGAAACGGGAGATGAAATACTGCGTAATTATGGTTTCAAATGATATAGGACGTGAAATGTTATAATACTGATAACAAGTTTAAGGCAGAAAGAACGAAAAAAATTAAAAACTAACCGGACTTATGAGACTACCTCTCTTTCTAGCGGAACTTAAAAAATATCAATCCTTGAGATTTCTCGTTAACTTATCTTGTTAGAATAAATTATCTAGATGTGGGGGAGAGGAAGGGGCAAACAATAAATATTCGACATGAGAAGACTACACAAGATGTAGATTGAACGAGTTGGGAAGTAGTAAAAGTTAACAGGGAACGCGACGTTTCATAAGAGGGTCCAAACAAAGAGCAGCAGCAGCAACCCGACAGCCAGCGTCGGGCAACAGGGAATGTGTTCCTGATCTGAGATCGTCGCCTGCGCGGTCGGGACGCGCCCGGGGCGGCGGGGGCGGGCGGGCCTGCCTCTGCCTGCTCTTATTTAGAGTGCGAGGGCTCCCAAGTGCGCGTGCGGGCAGCGCCCTCCAGGAAACAATGCACGCGGCTCCGTAGGCGGCGGCCGACGGGGAAACGGCGACGAGAGCCGTGCCGTCATAGAGGCCTGCGTGGGGGGGGGGGGGGGGGGGGCGGGGCGAGGGGGGAGCGGGGGGGGAGGCGGTGGCGTAGGCGTGGGCGGTGATGGATGTGTTGTATGTGGCGAAAGTGGAGGCGCTGGCGAGGCGTGGTGGTGGTGGCTGTTTGGCGGAGGCGATGAAGGTGGCGAGAGCGGAGGCGGGGGGCGAAGGAGGAGGCGGAGGCAGAGGCGGGGGGAGGTTGGAAATTGACGGCGACGGGGGCCATTGGGAGCGGCGTCGGGGAGGGCCGGGGTCCGATGGGACTGGTGTGGAGACGGCCGGGTCGGCGGGTGGCGCGGGGGACGTCCGAGGCTGAGGCGAAGTTGCGATGTTTATTATGAAAAAGGGCTGCGCTCTTTTAGGAAGATGAGCATCCGCAAGAGCGCGGCGGGGCGGCGGCGCCGGGTGCGGGCCGCGTCGTAATGTTGCTCCCGGGTTGCGCCGGGGCGGAAGCAAAACAATGCCGCTAAAACTCGTGGAAACGTGTCCCGGGAAGATGCATGGCGCCTCCGCTGGCCCCTAATGTCGGCGGCGGTCTGCGCCCTTCGCTTCGCTTCTCCTTGCCTCGCGCGTAGCTCCGCCCCCCCCCATCCCCGCCATTCCGTCCGACCAATCTCGCACCGCCGCGCCGGGTCCTCCACCGTCCGCCCGCCCGATCGCACACCGCACTGCCCGCCCGCCTGATCCCGATCCCGATCCCGATCACGCACTGCTCGCCCGCCAGATCCCGATACCACGGCGCCAGCCCGATCCCCATCCGGATCCCGATCGCTCACCGCCCGCCCGCTCCTGATCCCGATCCCGATCTGGATCCCGCACCGCCGTGTCCGAGCTAGTCTCGCACGGCCTGCGAGGCAACCCGTTATGTTATTGCAGACGTTTAGCTGTTCTGCGCTTCACGTTTCACCCTATACTCTTTGCAGAGCCTTTCAAATATCTTCCAGCTCCCCTTTCACATCCCTACCTTTTTCATTCCACTTCACGTGTATTTATCCGTTGATCATCTCTCATACTTTTTGTTGAAGTTTAGTTTTTGCTTCACTAAAGTTTCTCTATTTTTTTTCATTATTTCGATATTCGCCAAGATGAACGTCACAAAAAATGCTTATGTTCATGTCTCATCCTTCTATTATTTCTTGTATATTCTCTTCTGCCTTCCGCACTCATCTCTTCGAAATATATTTCACTCCCTGTTTTTCTATCGTCTCGACTTCCAATACTTTACATCATTCTCTCTGCTCAGTATTCTTACTTGCACAGTTCTCCCACTACCTTCCCCTTTCTTTCTTACACAACCCATCATATGCAGGCTCCGACTCACCACTTTCATAAAATCCCGTTCTGTCTTCACTGTTATGCCCCCCTTTGCTATTACGTCAAAATCAGCGACGGACATTGTCTCCGCCTCCGTGTAGTCTGTACCCTCGCCCTCGTAATTTCGTCCTCTAAAACCTCATTCTCTCCCGTCCTTTCCGCGGGCGCATTAGGGTACGCCGATGGGAGCTGCGGGCGAAAGTGATCGCTGCACCGCAATCTGGCGGCGCGCGGATAAACTACGCCAGACAGGATTTTAAGAGATCGTTATTGTGACGTTACTCCATAGCACACGATTTGGAAACGTCTGTTACCGCTTCAGTAGGATAAAAATTTCTCATATATATCCAAGATGGTTTAGAGGAAAAAGGGCGAAAAAAACTCCCAAGAACATAGCAGTAAAATCCAAGAGATTAAAGAGACAAATACGTGCAAAAATTGTTTTATTCCGATTTTTAAATATAAATAGGTATATAATTTAGCTTTTCAAACGTTCATGAATTACCTTAAAATATTTTTTGCAATTTTTTTGTATAATAGGAAGTATTCGCGAATTTATAATCAATCGAAAGTTTTCAAATCGCTAGTTTTCATATTATCTATCAGGTGGACGTTGCATGAGACGAGCAAAGAATGTCATAAAATGAAAGAAGTCCTAAATTACTCTAAAAAATAACTGAACGGTTACTGAAATTATTTTAATATTGAAAGTTGACAACGTTTACAATAATTATTTGTAACAGAATACACAAATGCAAACAGATGAGGCCACTACAAGCAGATAATGAGACGCCGTATATGATTTCATTAAAAACTGTAATAGTTGATGAATTATTTTTTGTTGAAATCGGGACGTTCATTTACTGATTTTTTATTAAATGAAAAATACTCTAACATCGCTTTTATACAAATCTTTTGAAAACACTTTTTGTGTATTAAATGTTTATAACGCATTTATATTTGATCCATCTCGCCCATTCCCACATTGTCAATGAAATGTGTGAATGACAAGTTGCGTATGTCACAAGTGCATCAACAGATATGTCAGGATTATTTGCTACGCAATCCCTCCAAATTGCTCGGAATCAGACTTTTTCTGTTTTAATGATAAATCTTTCATAACTGACAGTGACACAATTAAACATAAAACACATCATGTGGTATGTATTGCAAATGCAATTATCTTCGAATTGATTGAAACACTTTAATTTTAATCATTGCAAAAAATTATTTCTCCTTCGCAACTTCACCGTTATTACTACTCAAAAGCAGCAATATCATGTTAACAAATCGAATACATTACATCTGACACAGTTTCAGAATCCCTTCTCCTCCTCCTCCTTTTCTTCGTCGTCCTCCTTCTTTTCATCACTCCCTCCTCCTCCCCGTCTTCGTCTTCTGCAACTGCTCGCTCGCAGCGTGGGCCAGCGTGGCCTTTTTTCATGCTGTCAGAAACGTACCGGCGGAACCTGCGAAGGATGTCTCAGAGGAGCATCCTGTAGAATGTCTGTTGCACTGTAGGAGCTGCTGCTCCTGCTTCGGTAGCAGTTGAGCGAATCGAGTTAATTTGATAATAACCTGATTACAAACTTGTAAGTTCGCGCCTAGGTGAGCGTCTGGAGGGAAACTTAGGAAACCTCTGCAGAGTCACCTATTGTTATAATGGGAATGCTTCGATCTGCTGGGGAATATGTTCATGAGAGTATAGAACACGCACAGTAGAGGACGCTTTTGTTTTCTGGAGCGCTGTATTAATATCTGGGCCTTGGTCTGCCATCACCGGACTCGTAATGCTGCCCCAGCCTTTTTACACTACGAAAAATGGGTCAAATGAAGATGAAGTGAAATTGGGAGATGAGAAGATTGAAAGGAGGATTGATCTAAGGTTTGAAAGGTATACGACGGGGAGTGGAGAATCACATGTGGACCGTGAACTGATGTTTCAAATACTGTCATTTACCAGTAATTGATAGGGTAAATAGAGGGAAACTACCAATCAGAGCAGAAAAATTCATGCATTATTATTTGGGCGTGGCTTTGCACTGTTTCTTCTACGAGTACAGCACAAAACGAGCACATATACAGGTGAGTCACATAACTTTAGCACCTCCTGCAGTTTTTGAACGGTTTAAGTTATTGCAGTGCAATTTTAATGGAAGTGCATGAGAGAATGGGGCTAATTGATACATGCATTCATTTTTATTTTATAACTTGTATTTTACGAGATATTCAGGTAACTTTTTTTTCAAATGGATCTATACATATTTTTAGTCTATCGTGACAAACGTAAAAACACGATTCCCATTATATTCAGATTCTCATAAGTTAGATAAGCATTCTTTTTAGTAATTTTGATTCTTTGAGAACTCATGCTTAAGAGATATTTTCAGTGCAACTGTCTGACACGCAGGGCTCCCCCTGCTAACGCGCACTCGGGAAAGAAAAGCTGAAAAAATATGTATACTCCCATTAAAAAAATACCTAATATATCCTAAAATACAATAGTGATACAATAGAAATGAATACATATATCCATCAGTTCTACTCCCTGATGCACTTCCGTGAAAATTGCATTGCAACAACTTCAACCATTCAAAAACTGCAGGAGCTGCTAAAGTTACGTGGCACACCCTGTATATCACAATATAACTACAGTTCAACGACACGTGCAGCTGAGACGCGGCAAGCGCTTCCTAATGAAAACGTGATCTCAGCCTCCTTGATTCAGCGATGCGTGCGCGGTGGAGCGGCTTTTGCCGAGTCCCGAGAGGCTTCCATCACGCCGACGCGCGCCTGCGGTGCGGTCCGGCGGCAGATGGCTCGGCCGAAGAGCTAGGCGGAAAATTCGTATCGGATTTCGACAGCCCAAGAGGGCGGCATCTGCGGCCGCGGAGCGGAAGGCGGCGAGAATGGCCCAGTGCTCCACAGCCACTCGAAGCCACCGCCACCGCGATTATGCAAAGCGCAGTATTTACATCGTCATGCCGGTGGGTCCAAGAAAGCGGTCGCGCTCCTTGTGCAGGCCGTGTCGGGCCGCGGGCGGAGACGGGCGGGACGGGAGCGTGTGTGGAGAGGGTTTGTGGGGTGGGAATGGGACGGGCAGGGTCAAGAGGCGGGTGGGAGGAAGGGGGGAGTGGGATAGAGCGAAGAAAAGAGCAAAGAGGGAGCGGAGAGGGGTGGAAAGGGAGCAGAGAGATAGCGGAAAGGGGGCGGTGAGGGAACGGAAAGGGAGCGGAAAGGGGTGGTAAGGAACGGAGAGGAGTGGAAAGGGAGCGGAGAAGGAGAGGAAGGGGAACGAAGAAAGAGCAAAGAGGGAGCGGAGAGGGGGGGAAAGGGAGCAGAGGGTAAGTGGGGAGGGAACGAAGAGGGGTCGGTGAGGGAGCTGAACAAGAGCAGGGTTTTGAGGGATGGGGAAGGGGCGGAAAAGGATCGGGAGCGGAAAGGAACTGGGAGCGGAGTCAGAGTGAGGGTGTGTACAGAGGGCCGGCAGCGGAGAGAAACCATGGGGAGTCAGGGTCGGTGGCAGAAAGCGGGGAGCGAGAGGGGCCGGGGTCAGTGAAGGAGAAGGGGGCGGGCCCGCCCTGCAATGAATTAAACAAGCGAACGGGACACGCGCGCGCCGGAAGTCGACTCAAACAGCGCGCTGCCTATAACATGGACGCCGCGCGCCTACAACCCGGCATTAAAGCCTGTTTCGCCTCGATTAATTGGCAGGGTTCCAGTATGGTTATGCAATGTGTCTCGAGAAATTACTCATTGGAACAAGCGCCTCGCATTACTCCAGGCGACTAATGAGTCTGTTATTAATTACTTCTCAGATCTATGCCTGAGATGTTTCATTACAGGCTATGAAACGATATGCGTTTCCCCTGGCAAATTGTAGTGAAAGGTAACAAGAGAAGATAGTCGACATTGTCGTCACTGAATGTTTTTTGAAATGGTTTTCGAAATTAACGGAACTAAAAATCCAGATACCGTAAATTTACAGAATAATTTCTGTGTAATGATATTAATGTATTGGAAGGGGTATCCATTCTATATAATTTTGATCTAAAAAGTATTGAATGACGAATTCTTCTCCCTGCGTAATTAGGAAATGAATTTGAGTGAAAATGACCGCTCTTTCGAAATAATTTGTTCTAATTTTGTACTGAAATCTTAGGTACGTATATTATATTTCCTTAAATGTATGAAGATGAAGGGCAAAACAAAGGTTTTAATTTTTCTTTCTCATTTTTAATTAATGAAATTGGCATTAAAACGTACACAGCGAAATCTTATTCTTGATTATCATAAACTTCCACGGTATATGTGATAATTTTTCATCCTTGATTGCATTTCTACTTTAAACTCGTTTTCATATGACAATACGTAACTACACAAATTTTGTAGAAAGAAAGATAATCACACACATCTTAAACACATTTAATGACTTTATACGTCATGAAGACATTTGATATGAATAATTTGTAACTTAGTACTCACATACTTCTGAAGAATACCATTAGTAAGGTTTACAGCACACTTACCTGAAACAAAACAACGATAAAAGTTTAGTTGCATTCACATCCTAACTTTCAGGCACTGTTTGAATACAAACGTTTCATCAATGCATTGCATGCATCATAGAATGGTTATTATTCTATACATTTTCAACAGGTGAAGCTTCAATGACTGCATTATGGCGAACTTAAGGATATACATTAACGTTTTCCTGGAAGATAATATATGCAAAAACATTCTGTACAATTTTTTATAATATTAGCCATGAAATAATGGGATGGATCTTATTTTCTTGCATTAAAATATTATTTACTAATTAGCAAAAGTTTTCAAAACGTTAATTCATTGAATTACGAAGATAAACTTTATAGGAATGCAAAATGAGTTATGGATATCTTTATAAATTACTGATCATAACTAAAAAAATATATATTTTCACAGATTAGTAAAATTGTTGGATAGTTTTTACCGATATTCAGAAAAGACAACATTCTTTCTCGTACAATAATTTTAAAACAAATTGTATTGTGAAGACAATTTAGCTGCTCGAGAGTATATTTTCCTTGCCCTTTCTCTTCGTTTCGCACCTACTCAAGATAAAGTTTTGTTATTTTCCTTGTCTTTTCAAAACTTTTGCAATGTTCTCGCAAATCTACGTCCATAAATTTGTTTATGCAAAGTGGAATATCTTCATGAGGAACACGCTTTGTGGAGAAATATGAAATTCTGTAACTTATAACCTCCGGAGACGTCAACTGGTTCTACAAATGTTTTCTATCTCAACTTTAAGTTCATTCTTACTATAAATCTGCCGAACTAAAAGAAGTTTCGTAATTTTTCCGAAAACATCCTTTCCCCTCCGTTTTCTCCACTTCTGTCTTCTACTGTCCTCGCTCATCGACGTGCGAAACGATATAGCGTAACTCAGCATACTTTATTTCTGCTGCGGCGGGAACCAGAGAAATGTTTGCCATTGTTTCGACGACTCATTCTTCGACGAAACGGTAAGTGGAAAGAGAGGCCGGCTTGAGGCTACCTACGCACAATTCCGTTCTTTTTCTTTTTCGTAGAGTATTTTGCTTTCATTTTCTTTTATGTTGATGCTCTTCACTTCTTAATAGGCGCCCTCTGAGCCGCTTTCGTTCCTCCTCGAGAGCGCAAGGGCGTGGCGTGCGGGAAGGGGCGGAGCGGAGCGGGAGCAGGAGCGGAGCGGGGCGGGGGCGGGGCGGGAGCAGGAGCGGAGCGGAGCGGTGGCGGGAGCGGTGACGGGGACGGAGCGTGGGCGGGAGCGGGGCGGAGCAGGGGCGGAGCAGGGGCGGGAGCGGGGCGGAGCGGGGCGGAGCGGGGCCGGAGCGGGGGCGGGGCATGGGTGGAGGCGGGAGCAGGGGTGGGGGCGGGGCGGTGTAATGAAGTCGAGTGCGGAAATCGACGCGGCCTCTCGGCGCCTCTACTGGCGCTGGGTCTTCCTGGCAGGTGCGCGCGGCGGAAGCTTCTCTCGCCCGGAACGAGCAGCCTCTCTCGGGCGGAAGGCACACGCTGCGGTGAATGGGTGCGCACGGACTAGGGCCGAACCAGGGATAATCCATTGATTGATTGTTTGATCGATTAACTATTTGATTTATTGATTGATTCACTATTTGATTGACTGATTGATTAACTAATTTATTGACTGACTGATTGCTTGATTAACTATTTGATTGACTGATTGATTGATCCATTATTTAATTGACTGATTGATTGTTTCCGGGCGCGTCTACAGTTATGGTCATTAGTCCCGTACGTGTAGTGCACGATTTTTCATCTTCCCCTGTTTGATGGCGAGAACCGGCGTTGAGCTACACCTCGGCTAGGCGGTTTTTCCACATCCTGGTATCTCCCAGCAGCGGGGCGCTGCCCTAGCCGGGACAAGCACTCAGTTCCTGACTGGTGTGGTAGTGGAATGTGTGTATGTGTAAGTAAGAGGAGAGGATAGAGCGAAGGAAGAGGTGGGTTTAATTCTTGATATTAAGGATGAACGATTGATTGTTAGTTTAACTGTCTAATACATTTTCTTCTTCTTCTTCTTCTTCTTCTTATTATTATTATTATTATTATTATTATCAAATTATCCCATTAAATTTAAAGACAGTTAATTAAGTTAACAACATTGTAATAATTAACTGTCTTTAAATATAATGGGAATTTATTAATAAAAAAGAATGAAAGACTTCTTAATGAACTATTTCGAAGGTTGCCAGAGAGTTTCAATTGAAAATTTTTCTAACATTAATTGAATACATGTTTAATAATAATCCCTAGGATAGCTTGTGCACGACGTGCTGTCTTTCGGTGGTTCGAGTCCGTCTTCGATTCCGCGGTAGGGCACAAATAAAGCTGTAGTTTTCCCCAAACAAACATATAGCTGTGTGTTAAAGTTTCTATAGATATGTGACGAAGAAAAAGCTCAGGCAGGCGGTGTTTCAAATACACTGAAAGGAATACATCATACTCGTCACAAGTATCTCTTATCCCCCCCCCTCAGGCGTGGAAATTAAAATAGGCCTTGCAAGACCATTTGCTGGTTGGCAAATGGAATGAAGTTGGATAAAAACAACCCAAATACATAATTAGTAGTTCCGTACGCGTCAACTGATTGAGTGATTATTCCTGTAAGTGTAGTGCATGATATATTCTGGAAGGTTGCGTCAAACTGACACGTGAAATTTCACTTCGATACTTCGATTTGCAGAGATTTTCTCCCACGGTTATCACTGTCAGCAGATCATCATTCCGGTCAATGCGGAAAAAATAAATTTATACGCTGCAGTAGTATTTATTAATTTTTATTTAATAATATTAAGAAAAAGGGTTTTTTTCAAATGAATATTTTTAAAGTTAAGTATTGATTATTAAAAAATTGTTTGGTTTTTTTTGCAGATTAATTATAAATTAAAACATACAACTAAAGATATATGCTATAAATTAAATATGGATACCATTAATAAATTAATTAAAATTTTTAATCTTTATTTGTCGTTTTTATAAATAAATTGAATTAAAATATATTCCTTCAATTTTTAACATGTTCGTCCTCTCTCTCTCTCTCTCTCTCTCTCTCTCTCTCTCTCTCTCTCTCTCTATATATATATATATATATATATATATATATATATGTGTGTATATAAAGTCGACCCTGAAGAGGAAAGAGGGGTGTGAGGAATGAGAAAATGTACCTGATGATGGACGTTTTAGGACTTTTTGTGTTGGCATGTTCCCCGCAGGCGTAAACCGGTTGTGTAGGGAAAGATACGAGATGTAGGCTATCACTGAGTTTCCTTAAGTGATCAGGAAAGACTTTGAAACCATCTTATAAGAGAATATTACATACGACCTCTATCCTTGCAGTCGACGCAAGTCGCTGATGTTCAACGCATCAAGTTAATTTTTCTGCCATCTTGGAGTCACCGCCCCTCTCAATTGTCAGTGCTTCAGAGCTAACAATACTGGACCGCAATCACCTGTCGGAATGGAGACTAAAATCCTTTCCCCTCCACTTGCAATATGAAGAAGACAAAGCAGATGCGCAGGACGTTTTCTGTCGATTCTCCCCTTCACCACCACCTCCAACTTAAAGTGTATTACCATAGTCATATTTCAAAGCGCGTACCAACTGGGGACTGTGGGAATGATTATATAATGTGGCTTCAGAAAAAACAATATCATGTTGTGTTCTCAATTTCTTGTCTTTAAAAAAAATGGTCTTTGTTGTTTCATGATTCAACAATCGGTTCCCCAATCCGCCCACTAATATCAGAAATACCCCCGTATCGTTTACTGCCTCTACGTATTCTTTTAATGCCGCAGAACACCTGCTCGTTCATCACATGAGGGTTCTTCATGTCAAATTTGTGAACAAGCCTTGGAAGTTCTATTTATGAAACACAAGTAATCACCGCCTACCTCAACTGCGAAACCCTTCTCGTTTCAAGTGTCTGTATGCGTGGGTCCACTCGCATCCCACATTCCGAGTACTGTGCTTCATCTCGGCTCTTGACAGCCCCTACCACGCCCATACGCCCGCGCTCTCGCCCGCTTGCTCGGCTCCTTTCGCCCACGCTTTCCCGATCGCCCACCCGCTCGTCCTGCAACGCCTCACGGGCCACACTATGAACTTACGAATAATATATTATTATTCACCCACCCTTCGAATATGTAAATACATTTCTATGGACACTTTCGATATTATCTGGATACTCTTGAATTTCCTCAACACAAGCTCTTTTATAGATTGTTCTTTTCACTGAATTTTATTCATACAATTAATGAAACATTAAAAAGTCCTTTTGTTACCTGTTAGATCTTATTGAATCTTGAGAAATACATCATTTTTTAGCAATTGCGATGTAGTTTAACTTTGCTTTCTTTATTTTCGTGCAGTTTTCCCCAAATCAAAGCTCTAGTCAGAAAGTTTGTAACCTGTAAGAAAGTCGGTTGCTTTGGCGATATCTATACCACTCTTCAAAGTGTTCTTGCGAATGTCAATTTGTTTCCACTGGCTCCAGACTTCCTCTTGTAAGTTACAGAATGACTCTCATAAATGTGTAAACCATTTTCATTTTACCGTTATACTTAAGATAATGTATTAATTTGTACAATACTATAATATTTTTAAATCTCTATAACGTTGGAGCCTTCCCGCTCTCCATTTCGCTCGTTCTCACTAGCTTTCTCACCAACGCTCTCTCTCGCTCGCGCTCTAGCCCGCGCTCTCGGTCTCATCCCCGCGATCTAATTCGCGCACACACACTGCCCTCAGACTCTAACCTGCACGCTCACCCTACCCTCATGCGCTAGCCCCCGCACTTCTACCCCCCTCGCCCCGCCCTCATTCTTACGCTCTAACTTGCTCTCTTGCTCTCATTCTTACGCTCTAGCCCGCGCTCTCGCTTTCACTCTCATGCTCTAGCCGCGCATTCGCCCTCGCGCTCTAGACCGTGCTCTCGTCCTCTTTCTCACGCTCTAGCCCGCGCTCTCCCTCTCGCTCACGCTCTAGCCCGCGCCCTCGCTTTCGCTCTCATGCTCTAGCCGCGCATTCGCCCTCGCGCTCTAGACCGTGCTCTCCTCTCCTCTAGCCCGCGCCTCCCTCTCTCACCTCTAGCCCGCGCTCTTGCCCGTCGGCGCCCTCGCCCGCGCCTCTCCCGTGCCCACGTGGAGAGACAGCGTCTTAACGCAATCTGCAGCAGGTGACAGCGCAGCGCAGCGCGGAGCAAGATTTGATTTTCTCGGCGCCGCAGGTCGCGCACCCCGCCACCGCCGCCCACTGCCGCCGCCGCCGCCGCGATCGAATTGGCTCTAGACGAGGGCTGAAGGGACGACGCGGCGGCGTCGCCTCTGCCCGTGCCGTCGCCCCGGATGCCGCCTCCGCTTTTCTAGCCAGCGCTTCTATCTTTGTTTTCGATCTTCTTTAGTCAATTTACTCTGTTCCGATTTCTCGTAACTGTTTGGTCATCTTTATATCTTGTTTACCTTTTTTTTTCTTCTCGCTTTTACCAATTCGCACCTGCATGTTCAATATTTATTCGCACCTGCGTATTTAATACTTCTTTTCCATTATTTTCATTCTAATTGTTTGCAATCCATAACGACCTCAAACATCTTTGAATCATTTTATTGCTTGACTTGTACTTCATTGCGTTTGTATTTTTATAAATTATTTCATCAGATTATTTTTCCTTTTTTACTTCATCTCTATTAAATTTCATATTTCCTTTAATCTCATTTCGATCCTCCCCTTTAATTCTGCTTCATCTTTCGTAGAATTTACAATTTCATCATTTGCTCCATTAGATTCACCACCCCTATCTACTAGCTCCGACCAAAATAACTGATACGGCCATCTCTGGGATCCTCAATCAATGCGTCTCGCGTTGACCACATCCTCTTTATTATATTATTATTTACGCACCTGAGCCTTGATTTCCGATGACATGCTATGATCTGAATGAATCGTGATGCAATAGTAAAAATGGAAGAAACCCGAGAAAACCGCACAATCACTTTCCCCATCACAACTTGCACAAGGAACGACTTGGATTTAAACCTTGGCAGAAGAGAAAGGGAAGTGGTACATTCCATCTTCGCTCTCTTGCATGAGAGTAGATTGTCTCGGACCAACAACCTACGCACAACATCCAGGACGCGAATACGCATCTTCACAAGAGAGAAGGGCTCTCCAGCGCCTGCCTGATTGAAGGGGATTTCGTGGAACAGTCTCAAAATAATTTACAAGTGCTGACATGCAGACGTTTGCTTTCGGTAAAACTCTAATGATTTACTCTGAAAACTGAAATCTTCAAGTGTGGAATTTGTAAATTATTTCGATGTTTTATAATTTTCAGAGAACGCTTTCAAATGAAGCGCTTTCCAAAGTCGATTTTAAACGACAGTTTTAGTAGAAGTGAAGTGGTTTAAATATTGTGTGTGAATTGTACTTACGTTGAACTTGAAAACATGATTGAAAAATACGTGTTAGTTTGGTAATATTACATCATCATTTTCTAGAAGAGTCTCTCTACAAAATTAAACTACATTTTACGTATTTATAACCTAAGTCACAATAATTTCTCAGACTGAAATTATGAGAAACGAGGATTAGGTATAAAAGTCCATTTCAACCACAAGAAAGAACATTGCACTGAACTACATCAAGGTTCAGCATTTCAGTGTCGCTTTATACTTTTTGAAATACGGAAGAGTTGAGAGAAAATGTTATACATACACATAACAGTATTCTTGTCAAAATGTGTTTTCATCCTCGTTGGAATAAAATTTATCGATTTATGAAACAACCTTTTGGGTTTGACTTCTCTTGTTTGGTTGAATTTGCTGTTTGTTTGACGAGTTTATCCACCAAATAGAACAATTTGCTAATTTATTCTATATTATAACGCAAAGCCCTCAACAAATACTACATGCGTTTCATTGAATCACAAATTTGCTAGTTGGTCGGCCCAGAATGGCGCGCTTCCAGAAACGAATACAAAGGTTAATTACAGCTCAGCAAATTAAATGTAAATTCTCATCTCGTACGAGTGAATCAAACGGGTAGGTACAAGAACATTCATTACGTGCCCTAAGAGAATTTCACGGAGAGGTCAGAGGACGCAGTGGTACGAATACTCGTGCATCCTTTCATGGGCTGCACGAACGCACGGACAGATGGGCTGGCGGCACGCGAGCCATAAGCTATGCCCATTGGCTCAGGGCTGCGACCCAGGCGCTCTGCTGGTCAGCGGCGATCAGGGGCGGGCGAGGTCGCGGAGGAAGAGAAACTGGGAGCAGTGGTATATTAAGGAGGTCCGGGGAAGGAGAAATCGGCACTGGTGGAAATGAATAAGGGGTGCCGTAGGATAATGCGCGGGTTCTTCGCATGAATGAAATTGATGTTCGAAAAAAGGAAAAAAACGTCGAAAAATGAGTAGTTAATATTTACGGACGCTAGAATACATTAAATGAAATACATACATTGTGTGTACATACTTCATTAGACTTTGTAATAGCTTGAAGTTCGTGGGTCTCCCATCAGTATCATCTAACATGTTTTGTGTTTGTAATATAGGGTCTACTATAAAAATACAAACCCTCATACTGCCCTCGTGGATAGCTCATGGTCATCGTGCTTGCTTTTCATGACACGGCCCCGGGTTCGATTTCAGGTCGGACAAGATTATAGTGTACGTTTTCCTTGCAATGTCCCAGTATGTGTTGCTGTGTGACGATGAGGAAACTCGCTTCTCAGGTTGAGAAAAACAGAATACGGCGTAGGAAGTCTACGTGCTAACGACACGTACCCTTCAACCGACTGCCGCAAGGCCTGGGACGCCGCTGGTAGGCCCAGACTTCGAGATAGGTTGTTGCGCCGAAAGACAGACAGACGTTTATATAATGAATATGAAATATTAAGTACGTTTATATAATGAATTTTAAAATGTTCTCGGACTAATTTTTTGGCAACCTTTCGATTGAACCTACCGAGAGGAAGGGTGTTGAGCCCATTCACACAGTCATGTCGAGAGGTATCAATCTAGTCCTTTGCCTATGAGTGTAGATGCGAGAGTGATGATATTTATTTATTTATTTATTTTACGTCAAAAAACAGTAAAAACTGCGTATGACGTGATATAACCTGATGATTTGATATGATGTGTATGCTATGCTGCGTATGATATGATATAACCTGGTGTTGTGTGTATTGTTTTCTTAACGTCTATCATCTTATTGAATTGAGGGGAGAGATGATACTGAAGGGACTAAATGCACTAAAGAACAATGGAATAATCGCAGTGGGTGACTCGCAGAGCGAATGTTGATGAGACAGCGGTGACCCGGTGGCGAGAATGTTGTGGGAAGTCTACGGGCCTGTGGGACGGTCACCGTGCGCTGATACTATCGTGCAGTCCCTCCCCAACTCAATACGACTGGAGATCTCCTTTTTGAAAATTGCGCGGTCACCCCGAAGAATGTAGAAATACATCGCCAGTAAACAAGGAGACTGTCACATCTCAAAAATTACATCTTTTAGTTCAATGGAGAAATGTGTTTAAAAAATAGAACATTTTATTAGTAAAACAATCATTAAGGCTACCAAAACATTTTAAATTTAGATTACGTAAAACAGTATTGCCTTTACCTGCAAAGTAAACAGCTCTGCTCAGATTCTAAATCGTTCTTCTGCAACACGAAAGCTTTTCGAACGTGTTCCTTTAGTTGGAGATAGTCATAACCCACAGTTTTGAATTTTTCAAGATACCACGAATCTCATGGAACATATTCGTATTTGGAATTGCGTTTCCATTTTCTGCTCATATGCCGGAATAACATCTGAAAGATTTTCTTACTCCCCCAGGTGACTTACGTGTTTTGGCCAAGCATAAAAAGAGCTGCGTCTCAAAACCACACGCGTGGGCTTATGCTTGCATTGCTTTGTGGGCTTATGCTCTTGAGCGTTCCCTTGTTTCATTCATTTCCAAATGCCCTCTCCCTTAACAATTGTCGGACACCGCTCATGGAATGCGGGTGGCATGTAACAGGTCGCGAAGGCAGAGGCCTCGCGTGTGCGTGCCGGGAAGCCGGCGTGCCCCAGGCGGCGCGTCCGTGCGCTGACGCGGTCCAGCGACGCAGCCGGCTCCGCCCGCGGCTCTTCCCTCCCACGCTGTCTGACCGCGGTGCCGCGCCGCGCCGCGCCGGCGAATCGGGGACGCGCGCCCGGTGAATGGGAAAAATGTTTGATCGCTCAGCGGCGCCCCATGTTTATTGCGTCGGTCGGCGCCAACAACGACGCTCGCGCCCGCCCCGCCCGCCCATCGCCCGCCTGCTGCTCCCTCCCCTGCCCACCCGCCCGCCCGCCCACTGCCCGCTCGCCGCCCGCCCACAGCCCGCCCGACCGCTCCCTCCCCACTCGCTCACCCCGCCCGCCCCCTGCCCCCCGCCCGCACCCTTCACCCACCCACCCACCCACCCATCCACCCCCCCCCGCCCGCCAGCTCACTGCCCGTTGCCCACCCACCTGCCCGTCCTCTCCCTCACTCACCCACCGACCCATCCGCCCGCCGCCCGCCCGCTCGCCCGCTCGCGGCCCGCCCGCTCGTCTGCCTGCCAGTCACCCCCCGCCTGCCGCTCTCGCCAACTGACGCCCACGCCGCTCGCCGCCCGCGGCGGGGGACGCATCACATTTGCATGCCCGGCGCTGCTCCAGGACTCCCCCCCCCTCGCCTGTCCCAACAGGGAGCCACGAAACTCGCGGCTCTGCTCCCGTTACACTCGCATTTGGGTTGCAAGCCTGCGATGTATGAAATGTGCAAATTTTCAAGTATTTCATCCTTAATATTCCACAATTAGTGTAATGTAGTATCATCAGTGCACATGAAATGTGACACACCAAATTTATATTATATAAGAGTGAAATATTAATCTTATTCAAGATAAAATGTTTTATTAAAAAGCGACTATCATGTGAATTGTCTTTGTAAATTTTCCTCTGGTAACTAAAGAGTATTTTCGAAACATTCTTTTTATTTCACTCAAAAGTGGTGATTTTTAATACGTCATGCTCCATGTCAATTTCTTTATGTACAATGTACCGCACTCGGTCTTTGTAGTCTTTAAACTCTAAAATCTCCATCTTTACATCTCTTAGGCTCGCTTTTCGTTTGATTTCCAACCCTGGAAAATATGAAAACTGCATTTACTCAACTAATTTTAATAACTAACTATTTACACGCATATTATCTTATATAAACTAAGAGTTCTATCACTAGGAGCTCCTTTATACTCTCAGGTTCAACACAAAGCCACGGGTGCAAGAAACATCAAATTATTTACTTGTGTCGTTTATAATGAAAAAAATATTTTAATACAAAAAAAAAAAACTACGGGAACTAAAACTATCACATATTCATAGTAGTATATTCTAGCACAATTGAAGAACCTGCTTCTGTGCGTTCGTTTTGCTCGTATTTGAATACATTTCCATCCCTTAATTGA
This sequence comes from Teleogryllus oceanicus, assembly GCA_964035755.1. NCBI lineage: Eukaryota > Metazoa > Arthropoda > Insecta > Orthoptera > Gryllidae > Teleogryllus > Teleogryllus oceanicus. The sequence goes on from CAXIVR010000011.1 coordinate 63,736,184, forward strand.
ATAAGATGTGCATTGTTTCAATTGTTTCAGTTGTAATACGATATATTTCCCTCATAATGTGCCATTAAGTACATGTATCAGTTTTTGCAAAGTTCCACGGTATCACTCGCTAGATTGCTCCCTTGGTGTACGCGGTTCGATACCCGGTGAAGTGTTACAATTTATGGCGCTGTCCCAGAATAGCGACATCAACTGGGGAGCCGTTTTAATTTAATGGTGCCGAAATTCGGTCATAAAAGTTAAGGAATATCAGGCGATGGAACACGATATGCTGGCTACACATCGCGTGACAAAAACTACAGTTGACAGACCTACGCACTGCGACGATTGTTCCGTCAGTATGCTCACCGCACTGCTTGCTCTCCCTTGGAAAATTGTCAGTAAGGAAATATAATTATATAATTGATACTTTTTAATTATTCACGTATTTCGGATGGTTAGTAGAGAGCTTATTCCTTTATTCTCTACTTCCGCAGGTCGAATTCACTCGCTGTCTGGAGGAGAATTCTGAGTTACGTATATATATAGTGGCCGGCTGCTCTGATTGGTAGTTGTTCATGATTTCTCCGAACAGCACCAGGCGAATGCCGAAGCAGTACCCTAACACACGGGCAAGGACCGCGCACGATATTTACTTCCTCTTCCTTGTCATATTCTCTCCCTTTACTTACATATACACTTAAATGTACTACACTACCACACCTGGCGGGAGACCAGTGGGGACCTTAGAGCTTGTCTTGGCTGGAGCGATGCTCCGATGGTGGGAAATACCTGTTTGGGTGAAACCCCGTTAGCTGATGTGTCGATTTGCCTCCGATTTCGGCAGTTAGCGCGGAGAAGGTCACCGCTACCTCCCGCGATAGAAACATGCACTGCACTTACGGGAATAATTAACTTAGCTGTTGACGAGCCCGGAAACACGAAATAATCAATAAACTTTTGTAACGCGTGTTCGATTCCAGCTGAGCTGCGTCGATTTTCAGAAGGCGGAAAATACATAGAGAAGACACCAATTTCGTCCATTTCCGGGGTGGAAGATTGAATCAATATCCAAGTCATCAGGCATTACAAACAAACACGTATTCTAATTATCTTTTACAAATGAAATTCAATACGAAAAATTTACCATTAGTTTAAAGATTTTAATAAAAGGAAACAATTTTTTGCTTTACATTCAGAAATATTTGTAAAAAAAACATTGAACTCGTTTCAATAGTGCTATTATTTTAACTTTTTGATGGTTTTATACGGAGTTTTGTATTTTTCTTCAAGTGTAAATCTCCTAACAAAGTAAATATAATGTACGTATATTTCTCAACGAACATTTTCTACAGAGCATTTTCGTTTGTTCAAATCTATTGATTTCCAACAAAAGACCTTCCTATAAACTAGGGTAATGCGCGGGAATGAAGTTTTGCAGCTGGTGGCGTGGCATGTGGATGGCTCTAGGTGCCCTCAACGTTCGTTCCAATTCCTCTTGAATTTGTAATTACCGCCCTCCCAAATGTTGGCTGCAGGCGAAAGGATGTCAAACTTGTCAAAACATGCGCTTTTTGTTGAATGGAATAAATGCAAAAAAAGGTATCGTGGGCGGGTAAGCAGGAGTTAAGTCCCTAATGTAAAATTCATCAACAGTCCAATTATGGAATCTGTCCTATGCTGAAACAGTGCGTATCAACTCTCTCCACCCAGACCTCTCGTTGCCCTCTACACGCAGGGCGAATTTTAATGAAATTCTGGAGAGAGATGCATAGTGTTGAGAAAATGGTCGTGAAATTCACGACTCGCTTTTGGGCTAAATGTTCTCCTGTGGAAATGGTGAACCGATTTCAGCGTCGAAATATGCTTCAGTATATTCCACGATAAGTTTCAGTAAAATTTTTCATGTTTTGTAACAATAAATATTGGATTAAATTGACTACATTTATCAAATTTCACTAAATAGCGAGATTAGGTAATAGTATAATATGAAATATATCAGAAGTCGGAACCGTTAGATCTTATACTTATCGGATCTCTTCATTCATTTAAAAAATTTATTTTCATTTTCCACTCGACTAAGCATTACTTTCCACAATTCTTAACACTAGCGTACTTATTATGACATTTTCTTCTACTGTCATCTGAAAGCCAAGATATCAGAAACTAAACTATATAATAATAATAATAATAATAATAATAATAATAATAATAATAATATTAGTGTACTGTTATAACATACAATTAAAAATAAATAAACTACTTCAACCTAGTGGTTTTCATTAAATCAATTGCTTTGTGAAAATAATAGCCATTTCGAACGTGTTGAAACGTTGAAGAATGAGAACTGCGAGAACAAGAGCAGTTTAATACTCCTGAGAATTCCTTCTCAAAACAGTTGCGTCATGTGTTCATTAGCAATGTATTCCAGCAATTATTCCTAGTTCCATAGGGACTCTAGAAAACGTGCATCACCGAACTGTGCGGGTATAAAAACAAACTAGGGCCACTCTAGCCGCCCTAGTCAGCCCTGTTGGCCTCTTTCGTCGATTGATTGATTGATTAGTGATACCGGGCGCGTCTATTGCTACGGTCATTAGTCCACTAAGTGTAGTGCATGTGTTCACTTTGGAAGGTGGCGGTGATCTTCCTCTACTGGATGGTGAGATCTGGTGCCGTTCTGTACTTCGGCTAGCGGGTTTCCCTAGGGGGGCACCGCCCCAGCCGGGACAAGCTCTAAGCTCCCGACTGGTCTCCCGGAACATGTGGTAGTGTAGAGCATGTTAGTGTAAGTGTGTGTGTAAGGGGAGAGGATAGGACAAAGAAGATGAAAGAAAGATCGCGCGCGATCCATTGACCGTTTTTTAGGGTAGTGCTCCGACATTCGCCCGATGTTCATAGGAGAACCTACAAAATCTACCGATCAGAAGAGCCGGCCACTAGAATTCTCCTCCCCACAACGGCTGAATTCAACATAGTTATCTAGCTTGCCTAAAAAATTCTAATATCGTTGGAAGTCGAACGCTAGGACCTTCCTGTCTTTGGCATTTCAGTGACATCAGCTGGCAACATCACCTGAGCCACTTCCCCCGGTTGCAGCGATGAGACCGTCCGGGTGGCACAGGGTGGAGGGTACAGTAATGCCAGCAGTATCAATGCTCCAGCGAAAGCCGGAGCAGTACCCTAACAAAATGGCCCACGGCCCGTGCGCAATCTTTCTTTCCCATTCCTTGCCCTATCCTACTCCTTACTTACACACACTTACACGGACATGAACTACATTTCTACTAGACCGGTCGGGAGCTTAGAGCTTGTCCCAACTGGGGCGGTGTCCTGCTAGTGCTTGAGGAAAACCTCGCTAGCCGACGGTAGGGCAACGCCGGATCTTATCATCCAGTGGGGCAAGATCACCGCCACTTTCCGAGCAAAAGCACGCACTACACTTACGGGACTAATGACATTAGCAGTTGACGCGCCCGGAGTCACTGTTAACCAATCAATCATCTCACCGCTGGCGCTACCGCGACCATCGCCGCTTCGCGGATACCGCTCGCACGCGTGCCCGCAGCGCGGCGCGGCGAGATGTGGAACTAACCGCGGCGGATGGCCTGTCGGATCCGCGCTGCGTGGCCCCGTAACCGTTACTCGCGGCCGCGGAGAGAGGGAGGTGGGGGAGACGCTTCGTTAATATTTGAGGGCACGACCGGTGTCCGAGAAGTTTCCCTCGATTTCGGTAATCCCATCGGCTTGATGAAACTTAACTGCATTGTTCCCCCCGTAATAGCGCGGTAGAGCCGGCGTCGGGTCAGGCGCGTAATAACCCATAATGGATTTAGCTAATCAATTACCCAATTACGAGAAAGTTCCTTGCGTTCTAGGAAAAGCAGCTTTACGGCGCACGTCATGGCTGTACTGGTGTTTGTAAGGAAGAGTTCATCTGTTCTTGATTCATTAACGAAACATCGTCTGACTCGATTCGAATGGTAGAGTATACGTGAACGTTGGGTTGAATTTGTGTTCATGCTAGGTCGATTTCGGACGGATTTCTCAGAATGTCCTTTTGAAAACAACTCTTGGAAATGTTACATTTTCCAATATATCAAATGCATCACTTCCATGTATTAAAAAGCGTGTCCATTGCAGGTGACCCACATCAAAACTGGAATTTTTATTAAATATATTTTAACAAGAAATAAAGCACACAAAATGAAAAACAGTTGTGACTGAGGCGTGGCTATTGTGAAACAAACGCATTGTTTTAAATACACTTTTTCAATACATTTGTTGGTTGGTATAATTCGTTTAATAGTTACTTAATTGTGCTCACAAAAGGGATGTGTAAATTTCGTACGTAAATTTGTTATACCGCATTGCTTTTTTTTACTGACTACTTGTTTCGTTTCAGAGAAATACCAGTTACAAAACGTATTGTTTGCTGTTTTTTATTTAATTATTATTTTCAGGGAAGCCAAATAATGGCATATTTTCACCCTTTGTGACAGAATATTTATATAAATACTGCGTAAAATGGTTGTGCACTGACACCAATGAGGAATGAGTTGAAATACTCAGTGTATTGACGAAGCTGAATTGCATTTCTGGTTTTATTTAGCTCGATCGTAATTTGAGTTTTCAAGAAAACCTGCACTCATAAATTGTGCGAGATTCGATAAATTAAATATTGTCCACGCATCTATTAATTTCATACGTAGATCAAAAATGAGTATCTGGTAAAATAGTCAAGCGAACACCATTAACACCAGAATGATTTACTAAATAAATATATTTTAGTTATTTAGTGAATATTGTGTAACAAACGAAGCAAAAAAGAACATTAATTCTAAAGAATGCACTAAGTATACTCAAAAGGGAGATGAATAGGTGAGCACATCTTAATGAATTAAGGCAAACGTTTATCTAGAACTCACGGCTCTACGAAATATGAGCGTCAGAGTCGTGAGTAGAATTTTGATGACTTCAAGAATGACCAAAAATGATAAATAAAGTGCTCTTAAAATGCTTTTAAAATGCCCTGAAAGCAAAGAAAAATGACGTAAAAAATGTGATCAAAACCACTTCGGATGAACAACTCAAGCTGTTAGATACGTTCCTGAATTAGCCGGGGCTTCTTCTATTCAATTGAACTCAACTTGTACACCTTTAGTTTGGACTGTTTTTTACCAAAAAATCTCTGCCTTTAGTTATTCCGAAATCGCCCGAACCCATAATGGCGTGACGCGTCACCGGAACCTTACATTACACACTCAACGACTGACATTACTTACAATTTCTGAGCAAAGAAATCGAATATCACTTTACCACTCATATCATAAATAACGAATCTCATCTTAATCGCTGACAAGGGTAACAGTAAAGCTGTGTTTTATTTATAAAGCGCCTCCTGCACACTCATCCGCTAGTTCGCGGAGGCCTTGCCTGGAAGCCCAATCGCGCTAGCACAAGGGCAGTCCACCGTCGAAGTTGTCCAAACCAAGCAAACCCGCAATCCACATGCTCCCAGCTCCGCGCCGGGCCTTGTGTGTACAGCGTGGTCGCCTTGCGTCCCGGGCCCGGCCCAGTCTCTAAGTGGGAAGCTGTTATGCCGATTCCCCGGGACCGACGACGCGTCGGGGAGAATTGTTCCAGAAGCTGTTACGACCGCTGCGGTAACTTTCTGCGAAAGCCGCCCGCCCTCTGCCTCCCCCCCTCGACGCGTCGCGTCGGGCCGTGCCGTGCGGTGCGCCCCGCTGCGTCGCGCCGCCCGCCCCCGCGTCGCCGCCGCCATCTTGGAGCGCGCGCGCGCTCTCTGCCGACGGCTCCCTTGACGCGGCTGCGCTGAGCAGCGCTGAGCGTACGAGCGCGGGCCGGAGCCGGACAGTTGGCCAGCCTACGTATCACAGCGCGTGTGGTCGAAAAGCGGGAAACCAGTGGCGAATTCTCCGATTGATTGATCGATTTTTTCGTGTTTCCGGGCGCGTCAACTGCTTCGGTCATTAGTCCCGTTAGTGTTGTGCACATTTTTTTCTCGGGAGAGGGCGGTGATCTTCCCCCGCTGGATGGCGAGATCCGGCGCCGACCTACCGTCGGCTAGTGGGTTTCCCCCTAACCAGGACTCTCCCACCAGCGGGGCACCGCCCCAGCCGGGATAAGCTCTAAGCTCCCGCCGGTCTCACGGAATATGTGGTAGTGTAGTGCATGTTAGTGTAAGTGTGTGTGTAAGGGGAGAGGATAGGACAAGGAAGAGGAAGGTAAGATCGCGCGTGGTTCGTGGCCAGTTCGGTAGGGTACTGCTCCGGCATTCGCCTGGTGCTGATCGGAGAAAGCACGGAAAACTACCGATCAGAGCAGCCGGCCGCTAGAATTCTCTTCCAGACAGCGACTGAATTCGACCCAGGTGAAACGCTAGTGTCGAAAATTCTGCCTCCGTCAGGATTCGAACCAAGGACCTCCCGGTCAGAGGCGCTGCAGTGACATCAGTTGATGCACTGAGCTACCGCTACCGGTGCGAATTCTCCGATACACCGCGGAAAACCTAGTAATTCGAAGTGTGTAATAAATATTTCATGAGTTTGGTAATCTTCTAAAAAGTTATTGAGATTTTGTACGTATTTACAACAGGTGCGAAAAAAACTTTTGCTACCGAGAGCCAGTCAGTCTTCCGCATCCGTTAGCGCTATGAAGTGTGGTAGAGTAAGAAGTTTAAAACAGTTCTTATTGCTGTCCAGAGAATTCGCTAGCGCAAGCGAAGGCACCGCCTGCCAGCTGCGATAACCTTGGACTCCTCATGTTTCAAGGGCTGGGAGAGGGGAGGACGCGCATCTGGACGGGCGGTGAGCACCGCAAAATATTGCGGTGAACAATCCTACTCTGCTCGTTTGTAAGGTACGCTTCTCGCAAGATTTTGTGAAAATGGAGTGTGTTAATGATCCATAAATTAGTGGTTTGTGTAATTCTCTTATAGAACAATTATTAAGGACGGAATTTCATAGTATTGGTATTTCAGAAAAGCTGAAAATAAATGACAACGGTAGAGGTAGCTACCATAAAGTGAGGTATACTTGAAATAATGTTCAGGATTCGCCACTGCGGGAAACATTCCTTTCATCGTTTTTCTAAATTTTTATTTATGCATCAAGGGCGTTGTAAGGGTTCTTGATCGAGCGGTGACAAAAAGCACGATGGCCTTTGGCCGGAGGGAACGTTATTGTATTTTTTACGTAATTTTAATAATTTAGTTTGACTTCCTTACTAATTAACTAGTTGTTAACTTACTCGGTTTGTATTATCAAATTTCCCTCCCATAATTCCCTTTCATAATTCCTTCTCAGAATTCCCTCCGTAAGAGAACATGTTTCAACTGTTTTCAAACTTCTCTCGTAACCACGATTCTGTCGATCCAGGCAAAATGTGTAGTGAACAGAAAGTTTCATGTCAAAGGCAATAACAAGCAATTTCGTATTGGTAAAAAATAAAAAAGATGTTTTTAGTATCTTTACTGATAACAAGAAATATTCGCATTATTAATATTTTTCGTAATACCGTACTGTTAATGCGTATATAATGTTGTATATCGTCGGCCCGGTGGCCGAGATCGCTGAGGCAGTAGTGTCGTAGTGATCTCGGACCGAAGGGTCGCGGGTTCGAGTCCGTCCTCCGTCCTCGGGCATGGTTGTATTTGTGTTCGTCCTTTCACCCCTTATCATCACCATATCGTTTCATCCTCATAGTTACCATACCGTTTACAGCAATAGTGGTCGCTAATGACCTTAGATCTTGATGCGACCTTAAATAACCAATTAATAAGAATGCTGTATATCGGCTCAACGGAACCAAAGAGGGGAATGGAAAGTTACTCTCAGAGACCGGCGTTTAGAATTTAAGCCTGCCGTCTGTTAAGAACAATCCAAACAGATGAATTATAGCTAAAAGTTGTATGAGAACAGTTATTTCAAGAAAAGGTATTTATTGCGTATATGATTTTTTATTGTAAGATGATGGTCGTACGAAAAGTTTTGGATGACAGTACAAAAAGACATCCCTTAATACAAGTTTCGGTTGGTTACACCTCAGTTTACAAATATTGTGTGTAATTTGATATTAAAGGTCTAAGAACGTTAACAATTATTCTGATCGGCCCGTTGCTAGTAACAGTACCATCAAGTGTTCTCTGGCAGCCTCTCCTTGATGCAGCGTTGAGTAAACGAGCAGTTCGGTCGGGACTGAGCGAAGCGAAGGGGACAGAGCGACCTATAGAGGACGTAAAGTCGGAAAGCGTAACTGATTTACAATACTTTTTGTGAAAAATACATGTTTAGAAAATAGTACACATTTCCTTGTAACAAATGTATTGAGATAGTTCACTACACAAGGACTGCTCAATGGCAACAATTCAGACCAGAGTGCTCTTGGTAGCCCGCTGCAGTTATCCGGATGCCAATCGCCTTTTACTAGACTAGAGCCGATCATCCTGGACCGCCTGTCTCTTCCCCTTCCGTTGACCCGAATAGTAGTGCACCACACCGGTGGCCAAAGGCAAGTCCTGAACCCAGGCACACCAAGTGTGCATTTACATGAACATCCCAGCACCAGTGTGCCTGTGTATAGGGAAAATACCTTTGCCTTTGGCCGCTAGATAAATGTCTCCTCCCTGAATTAAATTGTTATACCGCCAAATGACTTTTTTTGAAATGCATTACTTTTATTGTGCATCGGCAATATGAGACACACTAAGACCAAAGAGTGTAGAGAAGAATGGCGTTGTATGCGTTCTTCAGCTACCAAGACGATTTGCGCTTAACAATAACAATGAAAGTAACATAACACGCTACTCACAATTCGGGCCCAAGCCACATATTTTATCCCAATTAACATTACTGTCGACACTTGTAATGACGCTCATATGGTTAACAGCGACATTGTATCGATATGATTCATTATTTTTCTATAATTCGAGGTAACAACACTATACTGTGCTACCAAGTGCTGCAGCTTCTGATTTCCATTGCTTAGGTTACATCTCAGGCTTCTCATGCTTAGGTTGCTAGTCGATGAACTCTTCGATATTCTATTTCATTTTTTTACAGTGATTGTACCATTCTATATGTTTGTATCATTGTCATTATAATTGTAATGAATTTGTTTTTTCTGTGTGGACAACTATTTAAAAATATTACATAGAAAGACCCATTAATGGATTGTTTCTTTGCGGATCAGCAATGTTTGTTAAACTGTATATTCCGAAAGGACAAATTGCAAATAAGGTAGATGTTATAAAAAAATTATGATTTTATTCGTAGGGTGTGAGCGGCACCACGGCGGTGTGCCATGTCCGATTGTCTACGCGTTTTTGTCCATTCAGGCCCACTGTGCGGCGCGGCGCGGCGCCGCGGCGGCGGTGTGCCCTACGCGCTTTCTGCGCGGCGGCGAACAAGCGGCGCTGCGCAATTTCCCCTCTATGCAAATAACGGACGCGCGCCCCGCGCCCAGGGACAGACGTAGGCAGGACGGCCCACGGCGCGTGGACCTGGCCGCGCCAGGCCCTTGCCGCCCCCGCCCCGCACCGCCTCTGTCCCCGCCCTTCCCCGCCCCGCCCTGCCCGCACCCCGCCCCTTCCCGCCCCCCCCTGCTTTCGCCCGCACCTGACCCCGCCCGCCCCGCCCCAGTTCCGCCCCGCCCGCCCCCGCCCCGCCCCGCCCGCCCCTGCCCGCCCCGCTCCGCCCCGCCCCGTCCGCCGCGCCCCGCCCGCCCCGGCCCGCCCCCACCCGCCCCACTCCGCCCGCGCCCCTCCGCCCGCGCCCCGCCCCGCTCCGCCCCACCCCACGCGTCGGTCCCAGCGGCCGCCCCTCTTCCGGCACAACCCCTTCTCCAGCTTCAGCGCCTCGCCCCCGCTGCCACATGACGCACCTTTACCTCGTCTGACACGGAGATGCTAGGACACGCGGCGCTCGTACCGGCTGAGGAGGCTCAAGGCATCCAACCAATGTCTTCGCAGTGCCTGTGAGCGGGAGGTCCTGGGGGACAAGTCCCAACAGGAGCAGAATGTTTTACACTAGCTACACAGATAGATCGAATTCAGTCCTGTTTGTAGGAGAATTCTAGCGGCCGGTTTCTCTGGTCGGTAGTTTGCCGTTGTTTCTCTGATCAACAGAGCTGGAGAACATCACTGCCATCTCCCATGATAAAAACGTGCACTACACGTAGAGGACTAATGAACATAGTAGATGACGCGCCCGGAAACACGGAAAAAGTCAATCAAGCGGCGCTCATGTCTTCAAGATCGATTAGTGTATGTCGCCTAAACATTGGCGGATGTATATTAGAAGAGAGAGAAAGGGGTCGGAATTCTCCACTAACCCCAGTGGATTTTGTATACTAAAGTTACGAAGTCCGAACACAAATTAATACCACCCCGTGAAATAATTCATTCACCACTTCACGACATTCGCCTGAGTGGAAAAGAAAAGGGGTTGCAACTAAAATGGCGAAATGGAAAACTAAATATTGTTCCTGAGTATTTTCTCATTAAATATAAAACAATCATGAAAAATAATTTGTGTGTGGAATGATGTATTGTAATAAATAATACTCATATTTCTGAGTATTTCTACACACAAACAAAATGTATATATTTTAGAACTACAACTGTGAAGAGTGTTTTCTTCACTTTCTTGCTGTCGTTTGTCTTGCCAAATCTTGTTCAATCTGCGTGTTCAAGAGGCGAGTTTACAATTCGGCGTTTTGCCATCACATTCCACCCCACCTCATCTCTGCCCTCCTGATCTCGCTCCTTCCCAGTCCCCCATCGCTTCGCTCGTCTCCGCTTCATCCGTCCTCTCCTCGGTTCCCCCTCCCCCCCTTCCCCTTCCCAGACCCCCTCCGCTTCGCTCCTCCCTGCTTCTCTCCCTTTATCAGTTTGCTCCGTCCCAGCCCTGCCCGCTTCAACTGAGGTCACTGCAGCGCCTCTAACCGGGAGATCCTAGGTTCAAGTTCTGACGGCGGCAGGATTTTCAATACTAGCTTTTCAACTAGGTCGAATTCAGTCGCTGTCTGGAGGAGAATTCTAGCGGCCGGCTGCTCTGATCGGTAGTTTTTCGTGGTTTCTCCGATCAACATCAGGTGAATGCCGGAGCAGTACCCTACCAAACGGGCCACGCACCGCGCGCGATCGGTCCTTCCTCTTCCTTGTCCTATCCTCTTCCCTTACACACACACACTTACACTAACATGCACTACACTACCGCATATTCCGGGAGACCGGTCGGGAGCTTAGAGCTTGTCCTGACTGGGGCGGTGCCCCGCTGGTGGGAGAGTCCTGGTTAGGGGGAAACCCCACTAGCCGACGGTAGGTCGGCGCCGGATCTCGCCATTAAGCGGGAGCAGATCACCGCCATCTCCCGAGAAAAAAACATGCACTACATTAACGGGACTAATGACCGCAGCAATTGACGCGCCCGGAAACATGAAAAAATCAATCAATCAATGAAAACCCTGCCCGCTTCAACTGTTCCCTCCTCAGTTTGCCCCTTCCCCGCCCTCCCCGCTACGTCCTGCCCCACATGGCTCCTCCTCGCCCGGGCGCGTGTCGTTCCTCATCCCACTGCACTGGCTGCGTCATTTCGCACCTTCCGGCCTGTACGTCCTTTCCTTCTCCCCTTCCCAACACCTCCCCTCCCCCGTCCTCCTCGGCGCCCCACGCGCAACCTCGGCCGCCGGCTGTCACTCTCTGTCCTTTGTGCGTGGCGCGAGCTCGGCTCCTCTCATTATCTTTGCCAGGGCTCGCCGCCCCGACGCCGCCGCTATCACTCCGCTCCCGAGTACATTTGCTTCCCTACAGTTGCGCAGCATATGATATCGCTAAACATTGTCGGACGACGATTCCGTGCTTCTGCTGTCAGATCCCACGTTTGTCTGTTGGCTTACTCGAGGTATTGTGACGGTTGGAGATGTACCTGCGTCTCGAAATTGCCTCTGATTAACAGAGTTCTCGTGACCCGAATGTTTCAAGCTGAAGATTTGCAGCACTTGAGGAATTCAACACAAAGAAGAATATATCACTCAAAGCCAGGGAACTGACGATTCAGATTTAGAAGTGTATTAATTTAATTTTTGGATCTTCAAAGGTGCTGTCCGTAAATTTAGAAAGCCAAATAGTAACCAGCACACAGTAGATATCCATATTCATAAGCTCCATTAATGTTGAATAGCTAGGGCGGGTGGCTGCGGTGACAACTGGCCTAGGGTAGGGTTGTCAATTCAAATACCGCGAAATGATAATTCCATTTATTTCTGGTAGACAAATGCAAAGCATCAGGTATCCGACATAATCATGTGAATCACTATTCAACAATATTTTCATAATAAAAACAAATAACCTGTACGTCGTCACCATCATTAAAGTTATCTGCACTTTATTATTATTGCCCAAATTACATTACGAGACTACTAGAAGCAGAATGAAAAAAGAAATAGTAATTGTAAAATTCCAAACCGTCAAGAAGAATATATGATTCATTTTACGTAGTAACTGATTACACATCTTTAGAATACAATTGACTTCCATTAGAGTTGATTAAACAGCCCAATCTCTATATTCAAGGCATTTTTTTCCCGCTGCTACATGAAAACGTGTGCTAGTCTCAGACGCTGTTGGGGCGACCTACCCTAGGGCGTTCACGACTGCAGCGACCTCGAACGTTGTAACGCGGTAGGAAGGTGAGCGCTCAATCAGATCACCCCAAAGGGTCCACGCGGGGACAGACATTCTCTTTAAAGTGCTGGTGAGGTATTGCGTGAGCTATTTGGCCCCATTATGTCTTAGTACGCTGGTGCACGCAGATGCTGTCTCAACCAAGACTGACGAAGGAAGAATTGGGTTCCATTGACAAATTATGAAAATAAAATTGAAGAACACAAATTATTGTAAAAGAATGTACGTAGTAAATTGAAAAGTTTACAGTAGTAGTTGTTGTATCCTTTTTATTTAAAAATATACATTTGTTCATAAATTTTGAACGTAACATTTCGGTTTTTTCCACGCTGAATAAATATACTTCGTGAAGAATATTGAAGGTAGTAGACTTTTCGATTATGTAATAATTTTATCACCACCAACAGAGATGAACATGGAATTTGGATAATAGAATTTTTCTTCCACGTCACCGACCGGTCTCCGAACACGCACACGCCCTTAACCAATGCATTTGTCAACAATAGAGAAATCTCAATCGGTTCTTGTTGATGTCCTTCTGGTCCCATCCAGACCTTTCGGGGCCATCTTTATCTACGACCGTGCTTCCTCCAAGTCCGAATTTACACGCTTCCGTTGATCGATTTTGGGTGTATTAGCAAACACGTGCATGAAGCAGAGAGACTGACGCCTCAGAAGCAGCTGTTGCATGCGGGCGTTTGCTACAACTCCGAAATCGTTCAACAAAAGAAGCATGTAAAGGCGTGTGGACCTCCCTCCTTCACTTCTTTCCCCTCCAGCGTCCTCGCTTTCACCTCCTCCCCCGGTCAGTTCACCGCCTGTCCACAAAACCGAGCCGCCATTTTCAATTCAATTCAATGTTGCCATAATTCCTGTAATGATTTTTGCCACTAGCTTGTTAGCTAGGACGAATTCAGTCGCTGTCTGGAGGAGAAATCTAGCGGCCGGCTGCTCTGATCGGTAGTTTTCTGTGGTTTCTCCGATCAACACCAGGCGAACGCCAGAGCAGTACCCTAACAAAGGGGCCACCGACCGCGTGCGATCTTCCCTTCCTCTTCCTTGTCCTAGCCTCACCCCTTACACACACACTTACACTAACATGGACTACACTACCACACGTGACGGGAGACCAGTCGGGGGCTTAGAACTTGTCTCAGTTGGGGTGGTGCCCCGATGATGGGAGATACCCGGTTGGGGAAAACACGGAAGTCGACGGCAGGTTGGCGCCGGATCTCGCCATCCAACGAAAGTTGATCACCACCATTTCCCGATGAAAAAAACACACACTACACTTACGAGACTATTGACTTCAGTAGTTGACGCGCCCGGAATAACTAACAATCAATCAATTATCGTTTTCCTCGTCCTCCTTCGACCGCCACCGGCGGCGCTGGCGCAGCGGTCGGTAATCCCCGTGTGCGCTCCGCGAGCGAGATCGCCATCGGGAGCGGCAGCCGCATTATTCCGTCGTTATCGGAAGGTGAATGGAGCGGCTTCATCTCAATCCGCGCCTCCTCAAAGGAGCGTGACGCGGTGCCTTTCCTCACTGCACGGCGGCGCGGCCATTTGCTCTCCTCTCGCAAGGCGAAAACTTGCAGATGGCCGACAGACATTACGCGAAGGGACGACTTGCGTTGCTCAATTCTTTTTATGTGTTCTTCCAAATTTGGGTGTCAGATTAGGGTGAGGTAACTACCTACGGATATGTTATTAAATCAGTGTAGAGTTCTGAGACATGGCAAGAAATTCCATGCACGATGCATTGCCAACAGTGTTTGTTTGTTCCTCAGACCAAGAAATTTGTAATGATGTATATTGTAGTTGTGATTTTAATAAATTTAAGAATTGTATGTATTTAAAAATTGTGTCTACTCACTTTTCGCGTGCATACGTTTCCGCTTAAACTCAAGAGACATGGAATTATATTGAAATTTCTGAGATGCAATTGCAATACTTCTATTTTAAATACGTACATTCAGATGACATTCTTATTTGTAAACATGCATGTAATTGGAAGCAATGAACTTGAATTCTGTGAAATCGTAACACGTAATATTCTACCAGTTTGTACAAACATTTCTTTCAGTGGTTTTTGAGGATTTGAAGAAATAAAAGAGATCATCTCTCTCAACTTACTATATTTACTGAGTTATATTTATTGAGTATTTATCTCAATAAATTGAGGAGATGACCTCCTTTATTTCTTCATATAATAATGTCAACAACACCACATCACAATTTCCACAATTTTGAGAATATGTGAAGGTACTTCCTTTTTTATTTTCTTCTGAAACTTACTGCAAATGTCTTCATTACTGAAAATTCAAGCTCGAAGACGTTGTATTTCGTAATGTTACTCTTAACAACGGCAATCTACGATCTCAAGCGAGGAGACTTGTTATGCATTGTGCAGTGACCCGCGAGTGGCGTTCATTCTCCAAATTAGGTTAAGTAATTGGAGTTACCTTGGCAGGCCCGCGTCGAAACGCGTCGAAATGCGATAAGCGGATAATCCTGTGCGGAAATTCCTTGCTGAGCGCTCGGCGCACGGAATGCGGAGCGACAGGGGGCCAAGGACGCACCCAACGACCTCTCGAACTGTCTCCCGACCCTTTCACCCACTCGCACTCTGAGCCAGACTTGGCGGTCCCAAGTGCAGCATTCAGATCGCTCACCTTTCTCGCTGGGACCGGCTTACATGGCTCAGGGCATCGATTGATGTCTATTTATTTATTTTACGTAAAAACAGCATTCAGATCGCTAAGAAAAAGAAGAAAAAAGCTCCGTGTAATAAAATATATTTTCGAGGATAAAAGGCAATAAATTTTGGCTCTTATCCGTGTTGTCCTTCGGAATAATACTTCCTGCCACGACAACATGGAAACGATAATTTTAATAATAGTATTTCCCACTGAATTCTAGAAGACGTGCACAGAAAATGAAGTAACATTTATGTCCAGAAGCAAAACAAGGGACCATCTCAGCATTTGCTCAATGGATGAGGAAACTGGACGAAAAACCTGATCGAGATGGGGTCATTGACCCGGAGGCTGCAATATAATACTTGTTACAGGTTGTTTATACACATTTATACAATTCAAATGGTAAATAATGCACTTCTGTATCATTGTTAAAATTAATGTTACTTTTCTCGTGATGCTCAGTATAGTCTCTAATTGTATAGAAACAGTTATGCAGCAAAACTGTTTCACTTTGGATTTAATTTTTTCTATCGACTTTAATCGTTTAATGTCATCTGGCAAAGTGTTTTAAAATAATGTGCATGTATTGTGTGTGATTTGTTTGTAGTGATCTGTTGATACTGTCACCTGATGACTATGATTAGTCTACGTCGAGTGTTATAGTATGTCACCGCAAGGCGTCTGACCGGGATGTCCTAGGTTCGAATTCCGGCGGTGGCAGGATTTTCGACACTAGCAACATATCTGAGTGAAGTTCACCCGCTGTCAGGAGGAGAATACTACAGGCCGGTTGTTCTGATTGGTAGTTTTATGGTTTCTCTCCTGAACACCAGGCGAATGCCTGAACTCTAGTCTAAAAGCTGTCCACGTTCTGCGCGCAATCTTTCCTTCTTCTTCCTTATCTTATTTTCACCCATTTCGTACGCACATACTTACATGCACTACACTATTACACATACTGAGAGATCAGTTGGGAGGTGAAACCTTGCCCAGGCTTGGGCAGTGTCCGCTGATGGGAGACCACGAGTTGAGTTGCCCAGTGCCCTGCAAACCGGGTTAGGTCGGCGCCAAGTCTCGACATCAAGCGGAGTAAGATCATCACCTCCCTCGCGTTAAAAACCTATGGAACTAATGACCTTATCAGTTGACGCACCGAAATCACTAATCAATCAATCGACGCTGGGATCGTGTTTCAAATCCTGATCGATCCGGTAGACAAAGAGTTTTCTCTGGGTACTCCTGATTTCCTGGCTCTCATGCCGCTATTAGCCCTGAATCGATTCTACCACATTACAATCTCTTATTCATCTAAACCATTTCACCGTTTAAGGCTATAAGATTCAGGTAAGTATCGTAATATTAGCTCAATGAGATAAGCCAAACATGAGAATCCCATTTTGGGAATTGTCGATGTAATATCTGTTTACTATTTACATTGAATTTTATTGATATATTACAAAACTTCATGAACTTCGTAAACACAGTTCAATTGGACAGAATTTCCATACTATTTTGGGAATCATAGCCATGAGAACCTTGAATAGAATCGGTAAAAATTCTCTTATGAGCGTGATTGATTGGTTGTTTAGTTAGTGATTCCGGGCGCGTCAACAGCTTAGGTCATTAGTCCCATAAGTGTAGTTCATGTATTTTCTCAGGAGATGGCGGTGATCTTTCCCGCTGGATGGCGAGAACCGGCGACGACCTACCGTCGGCTAGTGGGTTTCTAACCAGGACTCTCCACCAGCGGGAGGCGGGTTGGGGCAAGCTCTAGCTCCCGACCGGTCTCCCGGAATATGTGGTAGTGGAGTATATGTTAGTGTAAGTGTGCGTTGTAAGGGAGAGGATAGGACAAGGAAGAGGAAGGAAAGATCTTGCGCGCGGTCCGTGGTCCGTTTGGTAGGATACTGCTCTAACATTCGCCTGGTGTTGATCGGAGAAACCACGGAAAACTACCGACCAGAGCAGCCCGCCGCTAGAATTCTCCTCCAGACAGCGACTAAATTCGACCTAGCTGAAAAGTTAGTGTCGAAAATCCGGCGACCGCCAAGACTCGAATCTATGACCTTTCGATCAGAGGCACTGCAGTGACATCAGTTGATGCACTGAGCTACCGCTCCCGGTCTTGTGAGTGCGAGCAACTTTAAAATAATTATTTACCTACAAAGTGTGTACCGTTGCGTTTTCATCACCACAAAACGAATAAACTTACACTAAATGGAAAATATTAGAAACCTTTTGAAAATACATCAAAATTTACGTTTATTTTTTTATCTCTGATCTGAATGATGTGAATAAAAACGTCATCAACGACATTGCAGTTATTAGTGTTCATGAGACTGGGTCAAGTATCAAAACTCTATTCCCAAGTGATACTTACAAACGCAGAGATACGCCATTTTTATAACAAAAACAAGCAACCAAGAAACAAACAAACATCGAATGTTTGATATTTTGGAAACTCTCACACTAGTATTCTGAATACACTCGCCCATAATGTATATTCCAAAGAAATAATCAAACCTTCTTTTATCGCGAGTAATTATATCATAAGCACTCCTCTATCTCTCTTACACATGGGGACGCAACCCATCTTACATCCGAGTATTGCTGATTCGTCTTTTTTAATTTTTCTTTTGTTTATTTACATATTTAATACAAATGTGTATTTTATGAACAAATAAAATGTAATGTATGTTGAGTTTTTATTTATATGCATAGTTAACTATTATAGTATGAACACGTTTGTTGTGATAGTTTGTTTTCCGTGTCATGTTCACACAATTTCCTATGCTAAATTTTAGTTGGAGACAAACATCTGGATACATCTGAATTGAATTCAATACATTCAATGAATAAAATAGACTGCTACTAGTTATTGAACAATTATTTTAGAAGTGAGAACTTGTCGATAGCAGTATTAATATATTTTATCCCTGGACATCAAAACAAATTGTCTTACTATCAAATTGTTCATGACGACTTTTCTGTTACTCGCGTTAAGGGAATTGAATTCTATAACACAAATATGAAATCATATTATATTTTCAATGTTTATCAGAATTGAGGAAAAATCAAATTTTTCCATCCAAATAAGTGAGGTACATATTCACAGAAAAAAGTATTTTTATCCTTTTTAATTGAAGTATTTCATGGTATTAAAATACTCTCCATGTTGCGAAGAGAGTGCTAATAAACAACAAGTGAACGTAAATTATAATTTCATTCACATCAATATATCATTATTTTTAATTACGTTTTATTGCATGTTTACCAGCAATTAACCATAAGCTTGCTCTCCGCAAGAAGCTTTTTCCTCAACGTACATTTTTGTGTATAATATTTTCCAATTGGCTTGCTGATGCCTTCCCATCCCAGAGTAATATGAGTCAATGGAATAAATGAAACAAGCGGCGTGTTTCTTGAATGTCATATGTATTTTGTCGCAGTGAAATTAAACGTAAAAAACAAGCATTCACAAATTAGATAAATATTGTTTCCATTTATAACGCGGTGTGCTCCGACATTCATCGCGAAATGGAGGCGGAAAACACACGCGCCCGAGCTCGCGCTACTCTGCAGCTTGTGTGGCTGAATTTGCTGATATTATTTGCACTATACAAAACCAGGGGTGTCCAACTCTCAAGGCCTCAAGGGCCGCAACTATAACCTTTTATATGATTGCGGGCCATATTTTAATTAATTGGGAGAGAGGCGATTTAAAAAACATGCGTGATATCACGCCTTATTATTCACAATGCAGTGAAACACATTGGGATGATTTTGAATTTTTGAATTGAGTAGAAAAAGTTCTTATAGCTAAACTTAACCTATTCTTACATTAAAGGGGGTTTGACCGCAGTAGGGGAAAATGTTCTCGCCCAACATGGATGAAAAGGGACGTTTACTAGTGAGTAATAACTTTTTTCCGGCCACAATAAATGGCACCGAGGTCCGCCAGTTGGACAACCCTGATATAAACATTAATCGTGTGGAAAATATACGGTGCAGTTTAAATGTGGGTATGATGTTATATTAGAAATAATATGTAGTACGAAACACACGATATAATACATTTCAAATTACAATACATTCACTACTAATTAATAATCAAGAAGACATTAAATAATAAAGAAAAACGACATGATTGTTAAGAATTTAGTTCATTTTTATAGGTTATCTGTACACAATTTCATGGATATATGCTTGAAAATTCTTTTATATGAACTTAAACTTGATTGTTCTCCAATTTTGTTCCTTGTAAAAAATGATTGTCGCGTTTGACTCGTTTCCAGAATTGCCAAACATGTGATACAGTTAGTTTCACGAGAATTGTTCCCAAGACGTGATGATAAACACACATTTGCACTTTTTCGTAAACTATTTACGAAATATAGAGAAAGTTATGAATTTCTACGGTGGAAAATGTCAATTTTTCAAGTAATCCGTTTTGTAGAGAGGGTCCTTGTTTTGTTGGTTCTTGATAGCGAAAAATTTATTTCCAGTATTGTCATTTTGTCTCATTTCGCTGTCTGACCATCGTTACGTCTGTCCACCCGTCTCTTCGCCTATCCATATCTCCGTGTTTGGTCTGTGAAAACCATTAGCGGCTAAATCGTAGGCAGAATTTTCACCAAACGTCGTATTCCTCAATCCCAATAGTTCATGTGGCTGCCCCTTGAATTGAAATGTATATTTTGTTTTAGGGGGTACTTAACACGAAACACAACGACATTTTCACAATTTTTCATAATTATTCATTAAATTGTTTTTATCTCATGGAACAATATACTTATATTTAAATTGCACGTGTCTAATTTCTGTTGAATTCTCTCAATTGTCTCAAATTGCAAAAGGATTAAATTTGTTTCGCTGTCGTCCTGCGACTACAATTTTTAAAATAAGACATTTTTTCTCATTGAAATTTATTCTGCAAAATTAGATATTTAGATGAGGTTATGTACAATTTTTTTCAAAGGTGAGCAGCTTTTTTTTGGGAAATAAAAGCAATTTAAAAAACAATATTCTCTCACAAACCTATTCATATTTTTTCTGTAAACTTTTGTAAATAGGTATGGAACTAAATGCAGTAAATAACATGACAATCGTTATTTTTATTGTATGTTTTCAGTTTTCAAAATATTACAAAAATGTTTTTTCAGTTTTATGAAATGGCGTAATCGTTACAATTAATGCGAGAAAGGACATGCTGTTTTAGAAACACTATTTTGTAATTGTTTGTATGCACAAAATAGGAAAATAACGTTGATATAATCCTATAAAATTCCAAATTTTGATCAGCGGTAATCAGAAATGTGCAACCTGTTCATTCCGTAAAAGCCAGCTTGCGTGACAAAGTAACACCCTTCCTTCGTTTCTTGGAAATTCTTTCGCGTCGGTTGGTTTTCGCTACAGCGCCCTCTCGTCGAGAGCACGCTGTGCCACTCTGTTCGTAAACAGACACGATCAATCAAGACGAGGGAGGTCGCGGCGTCAGCAAGCCTTGCCTCCCCCGGCGCCGCTGCCGACTCTGCGTGCCACGCCCCCTCCGCGCCAGAGCTCCCGCTCCCAAGACGTCGTCCGCGGCCAAGCTCGTGCCCTCGACCTGCCCGGGTTGCTCTTTACCTCCATCGCCGCGTCACGCCCCCTCTTACATACTCACTAATGCGATTGATATTGATCAAGCGCGTGCTTAGGGATTTGTCGACAGGTGTTGAATTCAATACGATATTAGACATCGAAATCAATGAAACGAAGATTCCATGTTTCGAAGTTATTGCGGTAACTCTTAGTTACAGTCATGAAGACTCTAAAAGCGATACTGCATTATATCAAATGGAATGAGTGCATTGTTCAAAATAAAAAAAAATTACTGAACATTAGGTGAATTCTCAGAGTATTTTATAACATTATAGATGTTGTTTTTATTTTTATAAGTGCATAGTATCTGATATTGTATGAACTAAATGATGTAGAATACTTCTTCGGTGAGTAGTACTGAAATGAGGTTCAATAGGGAATAAAGAACGCTTGTAATGAGGGTGCACGACTGTAACACAAGTTTTAATATATTCCAGTTTTTCTATTATATTTTTAAATATTCTGTTTCATAGATCATTCTATATATCATATCATTATCCATACCTATTTTTGTGTTGACATAAAATCATTTATTCACAAACCGATACTTCTAATATTAAAATCCATAACGATACGTCTGTTTTGGATTCGGTCCTATTTGTGCACACGCAAACTCTCTGCATCTTGATCATAACATTTGGTTTTTCATAGTCACCCAAACCTTCTCTGCGAACTTTGATCTCACGGCGAGAGCAGTGGTGGTGGTGGGGGTGCATTCAGTGATCAAGGGGAGAACGGGCCGCCTCCGCGGAGGCGCAGCGGGGCCGACAATCGAACGTCGATCGCGTTCGGAGCCTCCGCCAGGGCGAGTCAGCGTCGCACGGCGCCGCTTCCAACAAAGCGGGGAGAGGTGTTCAGGAGCTCCGCATACGTAAATAGCAATATCCCGCGTGGCGCGGGGCGGGGCGGGGCGGGAAAGAGAACGGCTGGGTGACTCGGGGCGGGGCGAGATGGTGTGAGGTAGCGTGGGGCGGAGTGGGACGGGACGGGGCGAGGCAGCGGGGGGTGTAACGCGGCGGGGCGGGATGACGTGGGGCAGCGCGAGATTGGGGCGGGGCGGAGTGACCGTCGAGGGGCAGGGAGGAGCGGAGTGTAATGGAACGGGGTGGGGCGATGCGAGACAGCCCAGGGCGGCACGGGGTGAAGGGGGGGGGGGCGGGCGGGCGGGGGAAGCGGCGGAGCGGGGCGAAGCGGGGCGGCGCGGTGCGGGGGCGGCGCGTGGCGAGGCGGGGCGGCGCGGGACGGAACGGGGAGGCGCGGGGCGAGGCCGGGCGGGGTGGGGCGACGTGGGTGAGCTCGGGCGTCGCGACGCCCTCTGCGGAGGCCGTAAACCTGCGCGCGGTGCCTGGGGCGTCGGAAGGCGCCGCGACGCCCAAATAAGACCCCACTACCGCCGCCGCCGCCGCTGCCTTCATAACTTGAGGAGGCTAAGCAGCGGGTTACGAGGACGGCGCGCCTC
This sequence comes from Teleogryllus oceanicus, assembly GCA_964035755.1. Classification (NCBI taxonomy): domain Eukaryota; kingdom Metazoa; phylum Arthropoda; class Insecta; order Orthoptera; family Gryllidae; genus Teleogryllus; species Teleogryllus oceanicus. The sequence continues at coordinate 63,758,670 of CAXIVR010000011.1, forward strand.
ACATTGACTCGGGGAACAACGAGCGCGTTCAGGAAATCTTTTTACGCTTCGGCTGTTTTCCGACATAGATTCCTCGGCAGGAGGGTAGCTACGCTATTACTTCCACCCTAAACGCATGAAAACGAACTTGCGCCTCATGCCAATTGAATATAATTTTAGCGTGTACCGTGGTCAGTACCAAAATCTCTTCCTTAGACATAATTATCTATTTCTCTCACTTATTAAATGTACCTCAATGAAATTCACTGACTTTGTGGCATTGTCACTCTCTTCACACAATATTGTGCCATGTTATTTATTGTAAAAGGATCGACCAACCAATACTTCCTTCTTTACATATTTCTACATTTAATATAAAAATGCTTTTATTATATTTTGTTTTATATAAAATTACTTCGAGACAAGATAGCATATAAAGAAGGATGTTTCACTCTGATATTAGTATTTTTAATTATTTTAAATTTACCTAAGATCTTTCACTTTCGTAGAATGAAGTTTGTTTGTACATTCTATTTAAATGTATATTTTGATATTTCCGAGAATGCAGTGAAAATGTTCCTGTAAAATCAACATCAGGTCGGCTGAGTTTAGCTCAGAGAGATATTGCCGCAGACGCAAAAGTGCCGTGGTGTAATTTTCGACATTAGATGTAGTAAAGACATATCGAATTTAGCTGCTGACTGGAGGAGAGTTATAGCGTTCCTCTGTTCTAATCTGTAATTATCCGTAGTGTTTACGATCAATTCCAGGCGAATGACGGTGCAGAACCCTATAAAACGGACCATGAACTTTCCATCCTCTTTTTTGCCCTATACTCTCTCTTTACACACACTTTCTACATGCACTACCACAAATATTGGGAGATTGATCGGGAGCTTAGAGCTTGGGTAGGCAGAGATGGTACCCGCTGAAGGAGATACCTCGAAGGGGAGATTCTCAGCAAGCCCAGTGTAGGTCGGCGCCTGATCTCTCCCCCAGCGGAGGAGAAAAGCCGTCACTTCCCGAGATAAAACATTCACTACACTAACGGGATTAATGATCGTAGCAGATGACTCGCCCGAAAACATCAATCAATGTCAGACTTCTAAAGAGGAATTTTTGTTACTCGATATCAAAGCCTCGCATACTGCATCCCAGGAATTGGATTGGAGTTCAATTGGAAAGGTGGAGAATTTTTTTTTTTTTTTCACAGACCAGCCCGAGAACCATAAAAACAGATATCTCGTTATTTATAAATAAAAAGGGAACATCGAGGGCACGTGAAAAGATATTACGAGGTCCCAACGAATTCGTAATATACCTCCAGATTGCAAAGGAAACGTATAAATATGGATACGTAAACTGTCATTACAAAGTTGGTTTCTCCTACCTGCACTTAAGTTTCTCGAGAGAGACAATTGTGTTCCTCTACGGAAAGAGGTCGGGTGATACCTCCGGTATTCACGAGGATTATGCATGGTGCTTTCTAAAGACCGACGATTAAGGCGTTTCAGGGATGGATTGATGGCTGACAAATGTTCGCAGAGTAGGTCGTATCGTTCCTGAAAAATCTAACAAGCGAGAAGACAAACCATCTTCTTGACATAATTGCTATTTCAGTCTCTAAAGAGACGATGTGCAATTATCAGTTCTTTGGGATGGACTTAAAGAGCAGTTTACATGCATAATTGTAGCTGAAAGGATGTGTGTCCTCCCTTCAACCATTGATATCTGGGGTTCAAGATTTATGCTTAGGGTGAATTGTCTACACACAAACACAAATGTTTATGGGACAACTATTTCTGTAAGTATGAGATTAAAAACTAGTTTTAAGTAGAAATACTAGTGACTACTGATTAATAACGATTGCCTATGGGAATCGGATGAGAATATATTCAAGACAATAGTTATTCCTTATGTCAAAATATTAAGTCCAAATATTCCATTTACAATGTTTTAATATATTTTGGCAATGAATAGTTGGTGAAAACATTTTTTTAAAATATTTCGTAAACGCTGTCAAGGCTATATTTTATTTAAAATACTGATTAATTATTTTTGAGAATTCAGTACAGTTAATAAACCAATATCAGTTTTGCTCGTATGAGATAATTTGGTCAAACCTCTTGCTTTTTCTTGTGTTTTGTAAGCACTATTTGTTGAGTATTGCATATTCAACACATTGTATCAAATGTATTATACCGACTATTTGTTTAGTAACCAAGCTTAGGAATAAATAATGTAAATATGATAAAATTCGGATCTGAGATCTATATCCTAGCTGAATGAATTTGTATGATCCAGGTGTCATTTGAAAGCTAAAAATACTCCATTCACGTAATTTTATTAGTTTATTCACTGCACCATACTAAAAAGTTCATTTACGAAGAAAGATCTGTAACAAAAAGGCATGTGGGGAAAAGCATGAGTTGGTAAACCTACTACTATCTGCTAACAATTTTGCAATAATGGTGGCTCTAAGAAAAATTACGAATATAACTGAGTTGCCGCGCCAAGCAACTTTTCACACTCCGCAAAGAACTATATTACCATTCCATTCGATCGAAGTGAACAATTTATGGAGAATACAGAAAATTTGTGATTAAATATTTTATGATTTTATAAATGTATTTAACTACATATGAATTATTCAAACGGAATTATTCGAAACTATTAGTGATTGAAAAACAGGAAGCATGCGGTTGTCTTTAGAATACATTGCAGTCGTGTACTGGGTAGAGGGGATCACTATCGTTACCTTCTCGGTCTGAGCGTCCCATGACTCCCACCAGATATGAATCCGTTCTATTGTTCTTGTTCTACACAATAGCGCAGGCCTCGACACTCAATAGTGCACATTGTATCTGGAGCGGAGAGGCTGCGTATATCAGGGAAAGGAAGAGGAAGCGCGGAGGCCTATGTTATCCAGAAATTGCGGTGGCAAGATGGATGGTTCTGACTGAAGGCTTTTCCTAAGCCTTCGATATCAAAATATATCCAGAACAATATGAACTTGATAGTCGACTACATTACAAAGGGAGAATGGAAGCAGGTTCTATGGAAACTATTACATCTTTACTGTGCACAATTGGTTGGTTGGTGATTCCTGACACGTCAACAGCTTAGGTCATTAGTCACGTATGTGTAGTGCATACATGCAGTTTTTTCCTCGGGAGATGGCGGTGATCTTATCCCGCTGGATGGCGAGATTCGGCGCCGACCTACCGTCGGCTAGCGAGGTTTCCCCCTAACCAAGACTCTCTCACCAGCAGGACACCGCCCCAGCTGGGACAATCTCTAACCACCCGACCGGTCTCCCGGAATATGTGTTAGTGCATGTTAGTGCGTGTACGGGGAGAGGATATGACAAGGAAGAGGAAGGACAGATCGCGCGCGATCCATGGCCCGTTTGTTAGGGTGCCGCTCCGGCATTCACCTGGTGTTGATCGGCGAAATCACAGAAAACTATCGATCTGAGAAGCCGGCTGCTAGAATTCTCTTCCAGACAGCGACTGAATTTGACCTAGCTGAAAAGCTAGTGTCGCCGTCAGGACTCGAACCCAGGACCTCCCGGTCAGAGGCGCTGCAGTAACATCAGTTCATGCACTGAGCTACCGTTCCGGTACAGTGCACAAGAGCGACCTAATGTACCCGAAATATTTCGATGATGAACAATATTCCAAAAGCAGAAAGAAGTTGTTCATCCTTATACAAACGTAGAAAGCATGTTATGCAATGTGATTTAATACTTTATGGATTAATTTTTAATATCAATGAATTCATGGTGATACTATTTCTATGATCTTCGTTTCAGTGTTTTGATGACTTGGCATATTCCTGATGACTTTGGTTTAGAATTCTTTTTATTTACAAAATGGTCACTTAAATTTGTAACATTTGACGAAAAACGAGATAAATTATTTGGTTGTAACACCATGAATTTATTTTTAAGCCGGAAAAGAATATGATTTGTATACGAAAAATACGTAGTTTAAAAATTAAGCAGTTTGTGATCCTACAAATCGGTTAGAGTCCCCGAAACTAATGCATTACAAATACACACTTCGCTGGTTGATGAATTCGTAAGATAAATTCAAAACATTTAAGACTCGGATACGACGTCGAAGGAAGTGGACACGCAGCTTCTTAATGAGGTAACCGTCTTCGCTCTTCACCTAACGGATTTCGGAATGCGTGAGGCAGGTTGCGCTGCTTCGTGCTGTTTACTTAAGGCGATCTCTTTAGGATTCTTCCCTCTCACTCGTGTAGTATGTTATACATTTTACCTCACTCAGTGTTCTCTCTTCTGTGTATTTTCATTATATGTCAAGGTAATAAAATAAAAAACGTATAACTACCCTAATAAAATCACTAATCTGAATGTTCACATTCCCGTCTACAAAACCAACTCCAACCAAAAAGAAACAAACGAGAAAGTGAAAAACACGCTGTGTATTGTACGGGTGTAAATAGTTTAATGAGGGAGCAGGGGCATTGAACTTTGTTGATTCCTGATATGACTTGTTCTTACATCTTACTTGAATACAACTGTATACAATATATTTCGGTTGTTGTCTAATGTCTTTCTTTATCTAAATATATTGATTACCTGCTATATATTACCTCTATATAATACGCAAAAATATGATAATTTTGTACGATTTATAAGAAACAATCTATACTAAATCCCATAGATGTAATACCGCTGGATAGGGATCTAACGCACCTCATTCATGCGATTAATAAACACATTCAAGATGAAAAATGCAGAATATCGCTGATGATTTAGCGCAACTGGCATACGAGTACGCACATGCAACCTGCAACATGTTACGTTGTAACACTCGGTAACAACGTGCAAGTATGAGGCATCCTATCCTCTTAAAAACATATCAGGTCTCTGTCAAGTCAAGAACTCTGTAGTTTTTACGCTATACATTAGTAAAGATTACTTTTTTTGGACGTTCTATTGCATTTTGGGTGTGTACCCTTACCCTATTACAAGAAATATACGAATTTGAATTTCAGTATGGAACAACTAGTTTTAAAAACAATGATTTAAAAATGTGTAATTTTCGCACGGGTACACAAATATGAATATTTTTTCAAGACTAGAAATGATGTTTCACAAAATACAATCGTAGAAGGGAAAATAGGGAGTAGGAGTATGTTAAGAAGAAGGAAGGAGGACTCCACGGTAAGTGTTTTCACTCAGTGACCGCGTCTATTGAAACCCTCGGTAATCATGATGGAAGAGATAACTATCGCCGCTAAGGCGAGGTCGGGTCCAGGCAACGCTGCAGCGGAGGCTAATGATGACGATGACGGATGGTAGCGGGGCTTTCGCGCGTCCAACTCGGCTGAGGTAGATAATGGCCTGGAAGGCTTAGTGCCGACAAGTCCAGAAAATTTTTCTATGACACTTAAGAGCAGGCAAAAATTACTGGTCCGGTTGGTTGGACTATGTCCCTAATTACCAATATCTTTATTTTAAAAAGGAAAGATTCTTTCAGTTATAGAAACTACGCCGCGCTTCCTTAAACTACATTTTAACATGTCAGCTATTAATTTGAAACTGAAGATTTGAAATTGACTGAAGGTGGGAGATGTTTATATTTTTTATTTGATTTTGTCGCAGATTTCCTCCTCGACATCTCAATGGCCAGGCTAAACCTACGATACCAGTAGGTTCTGCGGTACATTTTGTACGAGTATATAAATCCGAAGTATATAAATGGATGCTTTAAGAGGTGAGTGTTTAAAATAATATTTCCGTTTACAGTATCGTTTTGATTCATTCCTTATTATATCTGATTGATGATAACGATGACTATTCCATTTATGAAATTAACGCCATTATCGATCAACAATACGTCCGGTATTCCCCAGTCAGAGAGATTTATCTAAAAAATACTGACGATAAAATTTACAACTTCTTTTTCGAAACTTTTTTACCTGTTATATTTACAACATTTTTCGTTAATTTTTGCAAGAGTTGTGGATTTTGGTAAGAGTTAATAACAACTGTCCCACTTACGAGAATCCCTTTGTCAACGTTAGAAAAACTTAACTGTTCCTGTTTATCGGCGGTTATTTAGCCATTTGTTAGGTAATCCTAGAAAATCTTTCAGGTGTGCTCTATTTATGAAGAGTTATGGCCATATTTGAGGCCTAAGGTAAGGTGACAAAACTTCAACGTCCGTCAAGTGACCGTTAGAGCATAATATCACAAACTTTCGCGTGGCTCTAAAAACCCCTAATGAAGAGAGATTTATTTTTTTATATCTGATGATTGGTACATTCGTGGTTAGGTGTGTCAAAGTGCGATTGTGTGAAGTGATATATAGTGATAAACGCCCTTTTTTCCCAATTCTTGACTTCCTATTTTTATTCTTTATGCTCCTCATGGTTAATTAATACCAAATAAAGATCATAACCAGAACGCGCACACAGAAATACCACCATTGACACTCGGACGGCGCAATTCAGTTGTTTCTCTTTAGACCCCCCCCCCCTAGCGGCGGCCTGTGTCAATTCGTGCAGAAAACATGAAGACCTTGGCTTTTGTACTTCTAGTTTGGGATCTTAAAGTTTCTGTATAGAAACCGTATGAGAATCTGCACAAAAACTGAACTGTGTATACCGGACTTAAGAGACGATTCCAGTAGTTTTATTTTAGCGTGCGTTGGTGTGTTATGTGCGTGGTGCTTGCAGCGGAGTGTGTGCCCAGTCGAAGGCCGAGCGGGTACTCACCGGTGGCGAGGGCGCAGAGCGCGGCGCAGAGGAGCGCGCGCAGCCATGGGGCGAAGGGGGCCGCGCGGGCCATGGGGACCATGGGGGCCATGGGGCGTCGTCTGCTCGGCGGCTGGCCGGTCACGAGCGCATCCCTGCGACACAGAAACACACACACCCTCAGTAAATGAAACTCTCTCGAAAACAGACCTCCAGTCGAAGGCCGGCGCCAGCAGAATTGCTTAACTAAGGAAGTTAGCAACTCGAGATACCACGGATTCCGAGACGGGTGGCCGTCTGGGGACCCTGGTTGCTAGCGGCGCCGAGCCTCTGGCTGAAGGGATAAAAGGCTACTGCTAAACTAACTGCGACGTGACGAGACAAAAGGAGAAATAACTTGAAGGACGATTACTCCTGGTACCGGTCCATGCTCCAGAAGGGCTGAGACCTGGCTCCAGAAAGGTGCGCCATAGCAATTGCATTTTTGCTGCTGCAAAAAACGCATGTATTTCGTTGAAAGACAATACATTATGAGTATTGTTACCTCACACCTTTTGTAAGTTTTTGTTTTGAAACATTTATGCATGCATGTAGAGATAATTAGATGTATGCACTTTCCAGTACAATTTTAATTATGAACACCGTAATCTTCAGTCCAAATTAGTTGTCTCTCACACCAGCCACAATTTGCAGTGGATGGAATATCAAAGGTAGAGTACCTTTCGGTGAGTGATTTGAATATTAATAATAATAATAATAATAATAATAATAATAATAATAATAATAATAATAAATAAAAATACTGCCATAAATATGAAGCCTAATAATTTTCGTCCTTTGTTTCTCAAATTAAAAGTAGAGTAAAATATCACTGTGAAAATTAATTAACTTTTCCTGTTAGAAATCAAAAGTAGTTTTCTTGTCATTTCGCGGAAATATATGTTCACTCCATTACAAGTTTTGTTTTTTTGTCGAGTGGTAAAATCATATTAACTCTAACTGTTGCAGACATGAAAACATTGAGAATTATACTTTTCAGAATAATAACTTTAATATTGTAATTTCGCAATATTTCTTAGAAGAATATAAAATCCAATTTTGGTTGAAAATTGCGGTAGTAATGTGTGGTAAAGTTTTTACAATACGAGATATACCCTTTAAAAGGTATCTTGCTTTTAATTTTTAATATTTCCCGTAAGTTATTTCAAATAAGTGTGCTTTTAGCTTTTCGTGATGTCCAGAACTACACTAAAGCAAAGATACAACATTTGATTCTGAGGTTGCTCCTAAAGAACTAATTTATTTTAAGAATTATCTGACTATTACTTTTTTTTGTTTTTGCCCGATAATCAATATTCTCACAATAAAAGTTACATATACTTAACGTTTATAACTTGCAGAACAAAACAAATTTTCATTTTTCTTTGACAGAAGTATCAATGTACCAGATTTTCATGTTTAACATTTGCACCTCCAACAATTAATTTATTTGACTACAGCGATGCGCATTCTCACATCCACTCTACCTTTTTTGGAAAATGAAATTAATATTGCGAGCACAGTCAGACCTAAAAATGAATTATATCAAGCCATAAGATATTTCATTTACAGAGGTTTAGTACTGAATTATTGTACAAAGCAATGCTTCAAAAATTAAAAAAAGTTGCACAGCGCTCGCCGTCTGTATTCATTAAACTTTAACGTGGTAAGTAGAGCATGCAAACGGGTCTGATATCTAGAGTACCACAGAAATATGTTGATGAAACACTTACAGTCAACAAGATGGTATTCCGCTTTAAATACTAAAGCGAGCGAATAAATCTTACGAATTAGCTACACTTTTCTTCACTGTAGCGGTGCCGCAAACCTCTTGCTCTCTTTCTCGTACTCATCAAATTACACAGATTCCGACTTCCGACTTTCCAGCAAAAATATTTTAATAAACTTTCCCCCGACAGAGAGTTTCAACGATCTTCGTCGGACACAAGAAGTGACTCTAATAAGGCTCTTCCCGCTGATGACAGCAGTCGCCGGCAGAACTTGAGCGGGCGGGCCGGCTGAAAAGACTCGGGCTGCGGAGCCAAACAAGAACCCCTGCGAGGCGCAGTCAGCTCAGTGACTCGCAGTTTCGAGTTTCACCAATTAACCCGAGGGGATAGGTTGGTTGGCCCGCACCGCACCCCGCCCCGCCCTTCCCCATCTTCTCTTCATTTGCCCCCCTCTCTCCCTCCTATTAAACGGGCCCAATCCCCCGTCCCCCGTGTTTAGAAATAGGTCGCCAACACTTCCCGGCATCTGCCGGTCATGCATACGGTGAATAAGCACATCAATAAAAAGTTTTTTTAATTTCTTTTTTTTTAGTACCATAAGTACAAGAGTTAAGTATTGTTGCGTGGCTAGCCGAATAAAGCAAATCGTACGGTTTGCTTGATTTTTTCGTGATTCCGGGGGCCTCAACTGCTTCGGTCATTAGTCCCGTTAGTGTAGTGCATGTTTTTCTCAGAAGGTGGCGGTGATCTTTCACCGCTGGATGGCGAGATCCGGCGCCGACCTACCGTCGGCTAGTGGGGTAGCCGGGAACCTAAGCTCCCGACCGGTCTCCCGGAATATGTGGTAGTGTAGGCATGTTAGTTGTGTGTGAGGGGAGCATAGGACAAAAGAGGAAGGAAGATCGCGCGCGGCCGTCGGCTAGTGGGGTTTCCCCCTAACCAGCACTCTCCGGCATTCGTCTGGTGTTGATCGGAGAAACCACGGAAAAGTACCGTTCAGAGCAGCCGGCCGCTAGAATTCCCTCCAGGCAGCGACTGAATTCGACCTAGCTAGAAAGCTAGTGTCGAAAATCCTGCCGCCGTCAGGACTTGAACCTAGGACCTCCCGGTCAGAGGCGCTGCAATGACATCAGTTGATGCCCTGAGCTACTGCACCCAGTAAATCGTACGGGGTGCGCTCTTTATTAGTGAGTAGGTTTACGTAAGTTGATGATGTATTTTTTCTGGTTCTTTTCGTTCTTCCTTGAGAGTAGTCAAAACTGATTTAGTGCTTATTCACACCAGCAATCATCAGTATTCTGCGTATATTTGTTGAGGTAAGGTGGCAGTTCGGGTTTCAATCATTGACGAGTAGGCAAAATTGTAATCAAAATATAAATTGCATATACAACAACCAATACCAATATAAATATCTGATGAATTCGTTATTTTTAATTGTAATAGTTTTATTTAGAGCAATAGTTCCTGAAAAATACGTACAGTCAATAATATCAATTATAAGGTAAATCAAAATTCATTATTTCAATCGATACTGTTAATAAGAAGCACGCTACTTTGCTTTGCACTACCTTAACTTAGCAAACATATTGTTTTGTTGCATTCGCTAACTAAGGATACAACCTCTCCCATTTAAATATTTCTATAATTTAATTGTGAAGTTTTTCATCGATCGAACGGTAAATCCAGTAAAATTAGTATCTAATGTCCGATAATACCATTAGTAATTAACATTTTTCAAGAACATACGTAAAATTAATAATTTCGACACATTACAAACAGCATAAAAGTTCTTTAATTCAATCAATATGAGCAATTTTTATCACTGAAAGAATTTGGAATTTTACTATTTCATCAATGTATAATTTTTAAATTTGAACAAAATCTAACATTCAATTATCGAAGTATACATCGCGTGTCTATTGTTAATCACCGAAAATATATTATCCGCATATGACATTTTGATAATAACAGTCAGCAATAATATTGTACTCCTAAAACATAACTAAGAACGAAATATAATTGTTAATTCGGAATTCCAAAATTTTAATTTTAATTTAAAAATTTCATATTATAAAGTATAGAATATAAAGAAATAAAACTGGCGTCTGGAAACTATACGAGCGTGGAATCACGTTAATAATTTTTTTAGTTCTCTTATCTAACATCACACAAAACTTCACTGCGTCCAAGTTCTCAAGAAAGCAGTTTCAAACGTATACCGAATTCGTTCATCAATGCTAATGGAAGAAGTATGTCGCCATAATATATTCATTCGGGATTCAGTGATATCTGATGTGACTTGCACTTGCACACACTCTCATGACAATAATCATGAGAGGCAACGAATGACTAATTTGAGGAAAAAAATATTCAGAAAATTGTTATTTAATAGGATATTTATATGTCTTTTTTAAAGTTTAGTCACATTTGATAGCGTTGTGTTCTATGGGTCATTTTCACTTCGGTAATTAACTTTCAATGGGTATCTGTAGAGGTATTAATAAAAACGCCGCAACTTTCCAACGTTGAAAACAATAGCTTCAAACACCATTTAAAAACAATCGATACAGTTGTTTTCAAAATAAAGTTAATAAAAAATAATTTTTATTCTTTATTTTGTGAGACTTGTTTAAGAACTTGCTACTATCTCAATGCTAAAACAATGCACGACATAAAAACAGCTGAGTATTGTAAACTTATTGTGTAATGCAAGTTTCTTTTTTCTTTTAAGGCCTTTAAACATTATTCCATTGAAATTTATTTGTTTTTATTAAGACCACTACTTTTATATCTTTTTATAACATTAAAGACAGTTAATATGTTGCCAGTTATTGTCGCGTGCCCACTATTTAAAATATAACGAAATTGTGTCAAAAGTACATCTCCAGATATTAACCAATATTCTCCGCTGCAGATATTTTGCAAAATGCACGTCGATCTCTTTCGAGCTGAAACCCTGAAAATTTGATATCTTTCTCTATCTCTTAGATTATGAAACTCGTTTCGGATTATTAAGCAATGATCCGTTCCATATATTTTCAAAGCAATTAACTGGGAAAATATCTAAATACGGTTAATAATCGGTACACGTCTCATTTACATTAAAATTTGAACTTTTCCCAAAAATACACCCGTTTAAATTTTGTGAAAAGTTGTTTATTTGGTGGACTTTCACGGCCAAAAATTATCTCGAGAGCACACAAAGCTCAGTACATACGTCGCGCTGTACTTCACGCAATGTTCACCTCATGCACTTAACGTCCCAGAAGCCAATTCTTTTCATAACTCCATTTTCGTTGGTGGACGCGCTAGCAAAAAAAAAAATCCTTTTCGACACCTGAAATCATGACTAACCCCACGCAGCGGGACGGTCCCACGCACGTGCGTGCAGGGCGGGTGCGTTCGAGAGCAAAGTAGGATGCATTTGCGAATCGGTGCCGCGCCCTGCCACGCCTAGTTTTTATAAAATTCAGTTACAAATAGAGGAAAGCGCGTCGAATAAAACAAAATAAAAGCCTTATTTGTTATTAAAAATTTAAAATTTTGCATGTATTGCATTTATTCAATTGTTTTTCCTACCTCTTCTTTGGCGGTTCCGGTAAACAGAATTTTCTCTTGAGAATGTGTACCTACGCTGAATAACAACTCAGTTCACGTGCCTTTCGTCAGGCACACTCGCATTCACTGTTTACCCCGCGCATTTAGTGTTTATATGTTTAGTTGTTTGACGCTTATTTTTGTTTAGAGGTGCAAATCTCGAAAAATTCCTCTTCGGAACTTTTTGTAGTTCAGTTCCTGTTCGGAAATATTTTGCTCGTTTGATATTTATGCGTTTCAAAGACTTATACTTAACATATACTACATTCTGACATTTCGGATATGGCCATCTATCAGGAAAGAGGTGTTAGTTTCGTACTTCATAGCAAGGATCTCTTCGGAGCACGAAATCTGCGAAGCTATTAATTATTTTTTTCGTGCTTGCGGGTGTGGCAATGGTATGGTGATAAGTTCTGTAGGTGCAGGGCAGGTTTTTATGACGGAAGGTTGCGGTGTTCTCGCTGAATGGCGAAATTCGACGCCGACGTACTCGTTGGCTTGCCGGGTTTTTAACCTACAGCTACATCCCTCCAGTTGGGTACCATTCCCGCGGGGACAAACTCAAAGCTCCAAACTGGTCTCCTGAAGTTTAGGCAAAAAAGTGTGTGTACGGGCAGAGGATATGATAGAGAAGATGAAAAGATCGCGCGAGGTTCGTGGCCTGTTCATTGAGCATTCGTCTGGTGTAGATAGGAGAAACCACGGACAACTACCGATCAGAGTAGCCAGCCGTTAGAATTCCTTTCTATACAGAGGCTGAACTGAGACGTAGCTATGTACTTAAGATGGAAAATCTTGTCACCGTTGAGAGACGAAACCCGTTCAGAGGTACCACACTGACATCTCATGATGGCCTGAGCAACCTTGGCCAGTATCAGTGACTGCGAACCGACTCGACTCAAATGTCCCGCACGCACACACACGCACTCAATTCCGTCATATGCTCTGTGTTCAAATGTTCATTTTTTTCGAACGTCTTTTTTTCCACACGCTGTCCCCCAGAGCCAGAAAACATCTCGCACGTCCCGCGCGCTCCCACACGCACTCACGTGCGGAGGCTGCGTTCGAGAGCAAATTGGAACGCATGTGCGTGTCGGCGCAGCCCCACGCAGCAGCGGTAAACCACGCTTTGTCCCGAGAGTTTCATTTTCGGGCTGCGTCATGAACGCGGAAATGAAATTTTCTCTGCGCACGTGGGCGACGAATTTATGAACTCCATGCTTTCAAAATGGTCTAGCGCTTTGTACTGGGAGGGTCTCGTTTAAATGCGATACTCGCGATGCACTTTCCAGGCAGCAGACAGGTAAACGATAGGAAATCCGCAAATTTTCGACTACTTTTTATGCATGGGCTGGGAAATATTCGAGTAGACAGGAACATATTTTGTTATTATCGCAGCGCTCAAAGCGAATTGAAGAATAATACATTATTCTTTTGAACTTTACCTCTACGCATTAAAACGGTAATTATTACGAATGGTCAAAAAAGTTTATTGGTATTTGTACAGGTGTACAGCTCGAATATTGTGTGGTTCGATAGAGGGTTGAGAAGAATTATAAATGAAATAAAATATAAAATGTATTCCAAATTTCTATTAACTGGCGGAATTAGTAACAATTATAGAAGATTTAGTAATTAACCATTTAGAAGGCACTTTTAAAATACAAACACTGGCATTAATGCTGTTGATTAGATTATGTAAAAACAATGTTAAATTTATAATATAAAACATAGATGTACTACAGAAACCCTACATGATACTAAGAGAAAAATAAGTAGAACTGTGAACTGGTTGTCCTGATTTACATAAGAGAAATATGAAAAACAAGTCATGCCGATCGTTTTGAACTTACAGCTTACTTCGGGTTCTAAACATACCAATAAACCATTCGCTCAGAAGAAATGAGTCGTTAGTCCCACAGACTACGATCGTCCTGAGATGACAAGCGTCCCGCTATTCTTTGGCATTCTTCTTTTTGTTCGCTATCTTTCCGGCGGAATGAAAAACCGTCCGATGCGCAGCTAATGCCTAGTCTCGTCGGGATAATCGCTCATACGTCCCTTTCATTTCCAGGCCACTCAGGCCCTTTTTACGACGTGGAAATTGCACCGCACCGCACCGCGCGGGGTAACGGCTGCCAACAGGAGGCCTATAGAAGCCCCACTGGCCCATTGGCCAAGAACGCAACGGTCGCAAGGAACGGGTACGGTGGAGGTGGTGATGGGGTGGAGGAGATAACTTTTGAGGAGAGCTGTTCGAGGGTGGGGGATATGAAGTATTGGGATTTGGAGAGAGGGAGCTGTGGACAGAGAGAGAGAGAGAGAGAGAGAGACAGACAGACATAGAGGAGGGGCTTGTGGAGGATGGAGGATTGTGAAGGATGAGGGATTGGAGAGGACAGGACTGTGAATATAGAGGGCTTGCGGAGGATGGGGATTGTGAAGGATGGGGGATCGGAGAGAGGGCTGTGAATATAGAGGGGAGAGAGGACTATGGAGAGAGGGGGCTTGTGGTTGATGGGGATTGGAGAAAGGACTGCGGAGAGAGGCGGCTTCTGGAGGACGGGGCTTGGAGGCTGAGGGAGGGTAGAAGAAGGAAAGAGAACTCGGGAGAAGGAAGAACGGTTGCGACGGTGGGCGTAAAGACAAAGCCCAATTTTGTGCTTTTGTTTTAAGCGCAGTGATTTTTGTGTCTCTTTCATATTGTACGTCAGCTATTATTATAGGTTATATTAGCGGTTATTCAAAAAATTGCAATCGAACTCTAATCATCTCCACCGACCATTCTCGTTAAAATACCAATGAGATCCTATGTACACGACATATTACAGGGTTTACAAGATGTGCCCATGCAACATTCCTAAGACGATAGATAGATCGAAACATATTCTTTAAAAGGAATTAAATTCGGAGAATTGGAATTCTATTTAATATCAAGAATAGGATTTCCAATATCAAGAGATATACATATGTTACAGTATACAAGCTTATTTGAAGTAAACATTTCTTGACTTCCTTTGCGTTAGGTTCCCATACGGTTTCAAAAAGCGGAATATGGCCGGAATATCGACATGTGTCTCAGTCTCGTCAGATTTTTGTTTGCTTCCTCCAAACGTCCTGGATTTCTATACTCGGTTATATTTTCACATATTCCTAGAAAAATACGTTTGGGGGCTGCTTCGAAACTACATCAAAAAACTATGGGCTTTGTCAGGGAACTTAAGCGGCGATGCCTACCAAACTCGCAACTCGCGAAACGTGCTGTTTTGGTTATCAGTTAATAGCTAACATTTTTCTGCGTATTACTGTGTGAATATAGTTGATTCTTAACCCCCATGAGGAAGTAATGTCCAAAAAGAGACTTTCGGTATTCAGCGACGTATGGTCAAAATAATTTACGTTTATTAAAAGACGAAGGAATAAACATGAAGCACTTTGTAATGTTTCCAAATGAGTCTATTGCAATTACGCCAATAACTGGTATTGAGAATTTGATATTTTTTCTTCCTACATGTATGTTATGTCAATTCTATTTTCTAGAATTTAAATGGTTTTTTAAATTTTTAATACACAGTTTTGCTGTCAATATGTTTCATGGAGGTAAAGGTGATGCATTAAAGCATTTGACAACAGAAGCATAGAAAGACTGTTCTGAAGCATCTTTGGTTAGTGGATATGCTATTGAAGATATTACTGAAGCCAAAGATCTCGCTGCAGCTGAAGGTTCCATGAATATATGTTGAGAAAAGCAGAATTCTGAAAGTCTTATAGAAATAAACAATTTGCTTTGAAATATATTACGATTGACCATAATTACTTGATATCCTCATGGCAACCATATGTTTGCCCGTCTCTGATATTTGGTACCTCTAATTCAGGCGCACTTGCAGTATACGCACATTTGTTGAAAGGCGTGATAGAAGCGATAACAGATCTGGTGGTGACGAAGTTGAGCGTAGAGGATGTTAGTCTGGTATACGGTGGTTCTGGAGGAAAAACTAGCAGAGAAGACATAGCGAACGTTTCTTACACCGGTGGGTGTTGTAATTAAGGACTGGTCCTGGTAAGCATGCACGCGACCTTGGAGGATGTCCCGAATAGGGATGACTGGAGACAAAACGTCAAAAACATCCGGCAGCGCTTGACGAGAACCTTCTTATGCGTATTTCTTTCTTACCAAAAATTACATACTATAAAAACTTTTATTACAAGATTTTTAACATAGCCTACCCCAATGAAAATGAAGTGGAATGCAGATTTTGAAAAAGTGTAATCTTTTTTATGCACATTAAAATAATTTTAAGGTTTCACATTCAAATTTCATGTTATAGCCCATAAAACGTAGTAATTTTATTTTGAAGGTACTTACAAGAATGTAGGAGTCTTCTACTAAACAACGAAAATGTCCTATAAAATGTGTTTGAATGTTTTGCACACGATAAATCATTGAGTTTATAGACTTTGTGTGGTTGAGAATTTATTTGTGGTTTGGAAATAAGATAATCGTTATTAATTTCAGTTTTTAATTTTTATATGTGCGTTCAAACAAATGTATGGATGCACCGTCATAGTAAATTCAAGAAATGTATAATTTCTTCCGATGCAATTTGACTAAAGAATTACAGAACACGTAAAGAAAAATTACAAAACATTGTAAAACTGGATTAACGCTGCGTAGCACTTTTAACACTAAATTAGTTCAATTTCAAGAATCACGAATATTCATAAATATCAATGCCCTATGTTTAAATTCTTTAAAAATCCATTGCACTATTTCTTGTGAGAAAAAAATATGGTCAGTCATGACTGTCGACGAGTAAACGCACAACGGAACAGAATTCTTTTCTCTTTCCTCTGCGAGAATCCTCCCACTTCCCCACCCCCGACATCTCTTGCGCTCTTGTTATCCACATCGCCAAGAGGCCTGCGAATTACCCGTCGCACGGTGGGGGTGGAGGCGGGGGCGGCGGGGGTGGAAGAGGCAGAGGCTCAAGTTTTTATCGCCGCGTGAGATACTTCTGGATGAGTAATGAGTGCGTGCTCCCCGCCCACGCAAAGCTCGCGTGTAGATCGTGTTGGTGGTGCTCTTGTTTACGAGCTCGCTAGGGAATTGCGTCAGGGCAGGACGTGACTGAATTACCACCCTCGAGATTTCAGCGCTGATAGATTACCATTCCTTGGCCGAGGTCGTTAAGCAGGCTATTCCTCTGCCGAAGCGGGGAGAGCGGGGTCCACCGTCTTTTGTTGCCCTGCTCGTAAACAATTGATTGAAAACGTGATCTGGCCGCCGCTTCATGACGATGTTGGTCCAAGGATGGCAAAAGAACCTTTCGCACAGTAGTAAGAGGCGAAATTAGATCATCGCGTTGTAAATGGGAGGTAATTGGTAAGTGGTTCGGTGTGAAACTGTTAACGACTTATCGAATCAGGGGGGTATTATGAAATTTAATATATTTTAACGTTTTGAAATTTTTCTTTATTTTGGAATGACTTATAAAAATTAGGGCTAAATTTCATTCATAAACATGTAACTTATTGCGTGTGTTACAAATGTCACTCAATAAAGAAGCAAATTTAATTTATTAATTTGCTATTTCACATGATGTCTGTGATAACTATATTTAAATGTTTTCTACCTCAATTCTAAAAATGTAATTTGAAGTATTTTTTAATGAACATTCTAATAATTGTATCTCTAAAATGGCCAACGACATACGGATATTTACAACTAACAACATTAGACGATCTAAATAATTGCAATAATAAGTATCTTTTTGGTTGACTTAAAAAATGTATTAAACTTTTGTCAAAATCATTCCGAATATACGATAATGATTTCATAGATATTTGAATAAAATTTTTTATCGTGAATTGAGTCAGAGATAGAGAGATCATTCACGATTAATATATTTTTGTAATTGAATTGGTTTATAATACAGGATATGATATTTCATTTCAAATAATTGGTGATATTAAAATATTTTATCTATCTTGTTTAATTTATGCTGATAATATTAGACCATAATTACATTTTGCTTATTGGAAAGGTATAAGAAATTCCTGTATATAAGTTAATGAAGTTTGCAAGAAGATGTCCATATCCTTAAATTTTTAATTAAAACAAGAATTAGCAAAATTTTTCCTAATGTGAATTCATGGAATGAGTTCGTAAAATGTAATTTTATATAAAAACATTAAGACCATGACTGAAGGGGTCTCTAAAAAATTCTAAAATTAAACACTTCGCATGAAACACCATCGCACATCGAAGAACAATATTGTCCAACAGAAATTCCTCAACAATTGACAACCAAAGCAACGAACATTTAATAAACGAATCACATGTCGCAACTACATTTCACCCCGAATGTCCAAACCACACTTCCTTCAATCACCACATCACTCCGCTTAACATGTCACCAACCACAACCCGCTTAATTCCGAGCAACAGAGTCCACTCCAACCGAGTCAAAGCACCACCGAACTGTCAAAGCACACTGCAGCACCGTCACAACGCGGTCCGCCCGACCGCAGCGGGCGCGAGCCACGGCCAAGTGTTGTCGGCGGCGGCGGTGGCGGCGCGGGCCGAGCGCTCCTACCTGTTGCGGCCGCCGAAGGAGTCGTCTCCACCGGCGCTCGCTCTCCGCTGTGCACGCCGCGCCGTCCGGAAATTGCGCCGCGGGGTCCTGCGGCCCCCGCCCCGCCCCGCCACACGCTCCCCGCCCCACTCCGCGTCCCGCGCCGCCGCGCCGCGCCGCGCCGAGCGACGTGCTTGTCCCTTTCCCTTTCCTTTCGGAGACACCCGCGCCGCTGGTGGTTGCTTCCGGTCGGTGATCAGTGCCCCTCGTCATCTCCTTTGCTCCCTCAAGATGTTTCCGCTTACGATTCCTTTCTTCACTATCTAGTTTTTTTTACTTTCTCGTTTACGTCGTGTAAAGTATTTTTGATGAGAAAAATATGTATTTTGATGGAGTCACATTTCTTATGTATTTAAGTGTAAAAAAATTAATCGCTTCAAAAATTCTGTTTCTTAGTTTTGACGGATTTTCGGTCCTATCTTTCCTTTCGGAGACACCCGCTCCGCGGATGGTTGTTTCCGGTGAGTGATCAGTGGCACTCGTCATCTGCTTTGCTCCCGCAAGATGTTTCCGCTTACGATTCCTTTCTTCACTATCTAGTTTTTTTTACTTTCTCGTTTACGTCGTGTAAAGTATTTTTGATGAGTAAAATATGTATTTCGAGACTTAAACGGAATCACATTTATGTGTCTAAATGTATAATGGACAGAAAAATATTGTAATCCTATCAAGAAAAGTGTTTCAGATTTTTGACAGATTTTCAGTCCTTTCGGAGACACCCGCGCCGTTGGTGGTTGCTTCCGGTGAATGATCAGTGCCCCTCGTCATCTCTGCTCCCTCAAGATGTTCCGTATTACGATTTGTCCGTCTTTTCTTCACTACCTGATTTTTTTACTTTCTCATTTACATCGTGTAAAGTATTTTTGATGAGTGAAAGATGGATTTTGACGGAGTCGCATTTCTCGTGTGAATGTGTAATAAACAGAAAATAATGTAATCGTATCAAGAAATCTGTTTCAGAGTTTTCATGGAATGTCAGTTTTTTTAGCGTCTGCGTGTCTTGGTTTTCTTCGTCTGTGAACAATACTAGTATCGGAATCATTTAAAAGAATATTATCTAAATTCGCATTACTATTGAACTAGTTAAAGTTAGGACTTTAAATTTTAAGGATTTTTTAAAAACATTTTGAACAATACTTCATTATTATTCGTTTTCCATAATGATACTTCATCATTGTCTTTCATCTAATCATTTACTTTACCCTAGCAACTGAATACGTGGGTATTCACCATGGATGCGATAATATTTTTGCCATGTTTGATAACTAGGCATTGCCAAAAATAATTTGCACGTAAAACATTAACATTTAATAAAATGTATTTCTGTGTTGTTTACACGTTGTGTGCACTCTGAATAACACGTGATTTCTCTACCAAACATACGGATTTAATGGTACTGGTATCTCTTATAAACATCAGAATTCCAGAGGTGGCAAACATTTAAATAGTCATATCGTAAGAATAGAAATCAGGTCACCCTAAGGAAATGAATAAAAATAAAATGTCTTAATAAGTAAATGCAAGCTCACAGATGTCATTTATTAACTAATCCTAAGTAGTTTTTTTTATTTTGTTATTTACTAAGTGATTTGAGTTTTAAAAGTCAGATATGTCTCATCAAACTTCATCACTGTTGTGTTTACCCATTGACTTTTCTTTTTCGTTTTTTTAATACGTGTTAAAACATGTCAAATTTATTTGTATGGTATGGCGCACATTTTGAAGCAAAACATGTACTTCGGATATTCATTCTTAAACTTTATTAAGAAAAAATTTCAATATAAATTCCAGCTTAACCCCCGCAAACCATCATCATTTCAAATATGTGAAAAAGCAAAATGTGGAAACAAAGTGTAACATAAGAATCATTAAATTTAAAATTTATAATTAAATATTAAAATATAGTTTTTATTTGCACTAGATTTGATTTTATGCATATTTTATAAAATGTTTACCACTGGATGTCCAGATCTTTTCTAGCTTTATACTAGCCAACAAAGATCGGATAGGGAGGCCTGGAACTAGGGAGGCCTGGATGTGAGGGAGAATGCTGTCAATGCATACTGTATAGTGACCTGTGTCAATTTCAGAAAATCTAAAGCATGCTAGCGCATTACAACTATTGTCAGGTGTCTGATTTTTAACAACTAATGAGCGTTTGCGAACGGAAAGTTCGGCATTGAAAGGAACTTCCCTTTCAGGACGTGTCGCTTTCGTGAAAAAAACGCGAGACGGTAAAATGAGTGAAAGTAGTTCATGTTTATATTCAGCTTTGCCGACCGGAACGAACCTTCACAAGGCAGTACTTACTAGCAATTTTATGGCGTTTGCAAACCTCTGTGCGTAAATTGTGTTGAACGATAATAAAGTAGAAACGTTCACCCAGTTTTTAAAAGGGTTTGGTCAGATCGGAACCCAAGACTTACAGAACAAAATATGAGTTTACAGAAGGGGCAAATGTGTAAAGGCAGCAGTTTTTTCCCATAACAAACTACGTGAGTTTTCTCAATCTTCTCAATCTTCAATGTTTCTCAATCTTCTGAAAAATGAGAACATGAACAACAGGTGGTGTTGGAAACATGGCGTTCTGATTTGTTAGTTCTAGATTAGTCTATTTATGATGAGAAAAAAACTGTCTGGATATTACGTAGAATGTACAGTTGGATTTATAAGTTGTAATTTGCACGAAATGTGACTAAAAATAGTATTTCGCTAGACATTTTCTTTGGGAATTTACAAATTCCACATTTTTAAGCAGTGTATTTATTACTGGGTCGATTAATGATTGTAGTTTTGAGTCCGCAACAAACTTCGCGAGCCAGAGGGTTACTCGATTCCGGAAGGTGAATTTTCGGCACTATCCAAGTATAAGTAAACGAATAGTACGATATCACTGTCGGGCTGAAATCAGGCGCGATGAAGCTTCGACTGCTTAGTTGCTTCACTACTTTCCTCCCATAGATTCCATGCCAATGTTGGAGCCCTTAACCAACTGAATAGGTACAAACTGTGAGCGACCCTTCAGACATAGGCAGAATTGAGAACAAGCAAGTACCAAGCCAGGGCTCTCTTTTAACTAATTCGCCATCATAAAGAAGAGTAAGATAAAGGAGGAAAGTGAGAAGAAGCTCGAGAAAAATGAGAAGGAGGAGCAAGAAAAGCAGGAGAGGGCGAGGAGGAGGAGAAGTAACAGGAGAAGGAGAAGGAAGAAAAAATAATAAAAATAGAAGGAGGAGTTAAGCCTTGTCGTAATTTTCTCTTGCTAATCACACCTTCCAACAAAAAACTTTGCTTTGACCGCACGGTTACTAAAACCCAAAAAGAGGAGCACGAGAAGCAACTTCGAGACTTCACGGAAATTTTATAAGCGTCAATGCCGACGCAATAAAAAGCAACAAGGTCTCATACATTCATGCCCCTGGTTACTGGAGAAGGTTCACGATACAAGCGTCTCCTATTCCTGCTTCCTTAGGCTCAGCGGTGTGCTTCATTAAGTCACCAGAATATTGTTTACGGCGGGTCATAAAATAGAAGCCTTCCCTGCAAAGGAAGCATAAATGTTTTGGCTGATGAAATTTATAACAACACTTGATATAGTCAGAAGTAATGTTAACTCGCATTACCGACACCCGAGAACGTTGTTTACTACGCAAACTCCTTGACTTGATCTATAATTCTATAAACCTACTACCTTTTAATTAACATTAAAGAAAATGTAAGAACTACAACTTCGTTTTTGACGTAAAATAAATAAATAAATAAATAAATACTTCTCGACAACTAGTGTTCATTAAATGCTGATCAATATGTGATTCATTAACATATGTCAATGCTTGTTATTTATTGCACCAGTTTACAGAAAGTACAAAAGTTTCACTTCTTCATTTTAGTCTAATGGAAATTATCATAACCTTCGAATGTTGGTTGAAAGTACTTTATTTCAGAATTATGTTCCTCTTGTCAAATTCCATTTTCTACAGTTACGTCACCATTGTTTGAGCGATATGAACCTTTTCGAAATATCCAAATGAGAGTGAATTGCGACATTGAAATAGTTTGCGATGAGGCCGACCAATATACGAGCAACTGGGAATTCCGATATATGGAAATCTCGATTCCTAGAAACTGCTTGTTACTCATCCATTATATGTCATTCACACGAAAGTTTTTGATTATCATGCCAATGAGAATGCGTTTCTCAAGGAAACTCGAAATGACTTCACATGAATTATGAATATAACATTTCTCTTCTGGTGAAATGTGTTATTTTCTATATGGTGGTGTCACAGATTATAGAAAAGTATAAAATTGTTTGACAAAGAATGACGTTACCGAATTCAATGTATAAATCAATTAGTTCCTATAACGATCGGAAATTTCTTCGGTTGGTATTTTCCAATACACTGAAATGGTCGATCCACCTCGGCTAGCTAAAAGAGAATGTAGAAACTGCAAAATAGTCTGTGTATTAGAAAACACCAGGTAACGGTTAACTTGAACAAATAAAAAATGTGTTGCATAGTGAATAGTTTGTGATCTATGCAGAGAACTTGAAAACCAGCGAAAATATTAGACGCGAATCAATGATTGTGACATACATCTTTCGTTGTCGTTTCCGTAGCAAATGTAATTTTCGTTGCGCCAAGGGGATGCTAGACCTGCCAATCAAGATACTCGGCGTGGCTACGACTTCCACTCCAGGCGCAATCTTCCTCGCCTTGGCAAAATCTTAGGTCTATCTTCGGCCATCACTGACGACCTTCGCGTTGCAGAATGAGAGATACCACGACTAGACCCGAGCTTTCGAGACCGCCTGTACCACAATCATTCAAATATTATGAACGTACAACACAGCTGATATTTGCAAACCTTGCATGTTCATTTTTGCAAGATTGCTATTTGAGACTCGTCTTAGCACAGCGAAGTGGTATTTAACACATATCACGCGAAAAATATCACTTGGCAAGAACGTATTTATGATGTATCATCATGTATTAACATGACGGTACATTATTAATTTAAATTGCAAAACGATCATTCTATTAGAATGAATACAATTTTTATTCAATAAAAGATTACGTTCTAAAACGATTGATATCGCTCTCGAATAAATTCACTTAACCGATTTGTCTAGCACACAAAATGGACTTTCCTTAAAAACCAACGCCTTACAATCTGCCCCTTTCAGCAGCGTCGAAAAATAAATGAGATGATGCACAAAATGTTAAACTAGCCAAATATTTTGAAGAAGCGAAAAATAAGAATAAGGAATTTCAACTGCAATATTACAACGTTTCGCACGAATAGGTGCGTGACTGGTGACTAACGGACTTCGTTTTACACAATACACGAACATACAATATATTTGCCGCTTTTTCTCATATCTTGCCAGCTTACAGGCTCCGGGAAAAAATATACGGACCTATATTCTCTAAAAGTCTCGCCATAAATCGTTTTCCAATATTTCACCGCCCTCTGACGATTTACGCGAGACTCCGCCAGATTTGGGAAAAGAAATTCGCGTCCGCATGTGCAGGAATAAAATTCTGAGCCTAGATAAATATTAGCTACTACAAATATTGGCACAGAAAATTACTCGATACAAAAATTGGCGAGCCCTCGAACCCCACCAACACCCTTCGCCCCGTCCACGATTCGTTTGTTGACATTCCTCTAAAACGCGTGGGCTGTTGGCAAACATGATAGTAAATATGTGCACTCGTCTACGGTAAAACTGATGATGCCCGCTTGCTGTATGCGGATGCTGCTACGCAACTGAATAAATTAACCTTTCGGAAATTATTTGTTATTCTCTCATTTCAGGGTAGATTTGCGCCATTTCCGGGGCCACTTTAAAATTAGTTTCCGAACGCAATCACGGGCTTATAAAAACAAGCTCGATGGGAAGAGTTTCTGTCGAACAGGTGATGGCGGAAGCCATCACAATCCATAAACTGATTGGCAGTTATTTATTTATTTACTATTATTGTGCGGGTTTTATGGACCATATAGCCACTTTCTCGGTTGGTTACATCGTTGCTACCGCATTAAATTGTTGTTGTTAATATTTTGAATGCGTCTTAGATTTACTGGAGAACTTCTTAAAATGTCTCAATTTCTCCCGCAGTTTTGTCTACAAACTGAGGGATTGATGTTGAATTCAAAGTTGCCCTAATAATGCTGTGCGAGTTACAATAGAATCTTGTACAAAATGGTAGGATATTTGTGAAGGCATCAGCAAATATTAGGTCGGATATTTGAGAAGGGAACAGAGAAGAATTCGATCATATTTTGGAATTATTTGAGAAAGTTAAAAAAATTAAAATTTACTTCCATTTTTATGAAATAAAACATTTGATAGATACTTTGTAGCAAGATATTTTAATCCAGAGAAATGTATATAAGGAGAAGCTGGAAATTCTTTTCTAAACTGAGTATTAACATCTATTGAATTTATTTACTTACTGTTCCTAATCTATCAAGAAAATAATTGAAAATTTGTGCAGCGTAGAAGTATAATTGTTAAGGGTAATTATCAACCCCAATTTCCTGAAATATAATACGGAACGATACCTGAAAATGTGATGAATATTATAAGGGACGATACTTGATGATAATATGTATCTGATAATATGATAACCTGATAAATATTTTCTGATGGTTTTGTAAGATTCGATACTGGTCAACATGGTACACTGCTTTGCGTTCTATTGGATTTGATATACCAAGCACACACACACGTTAGTGGTAATAAAGTATATATCATGTAACACATACACGTATAAACGTCCTCTCTAGTCGTATCGGCCAACAATTCAGACAAACGCGTCTAACAATAAGTGACAATCTCAACATCTTAACAGCGCTAGGCGTTGAATGGATTTCCTGTTTTGGTGGTCTCGCTTTCAAGAGGTGCTCAGGCAGTGCCAATAGTTCATAAAACGGCGTTTGTTTTTAAGCGGTCAACTAGGAAGAGTTATCTCCGGTGCAAATACTTTCGCCGGGGAGCGATGAGATCTACGACCTATTATGAGAGCGCGGCTAGGCACCCTCGGATGGTGTCTCCGCCACCGCCGCCTCCGCCGCCGCCCCGCCCCCCACCGCACGCCATCGCCCCGGCACCGCCCCCCACCGCCACCGCCATCCCCGCCGCCACCGCCACCGCCACCGCCACCGCCACCGCCGCTGCCTTCGCCTCCACCGCCCCCGCCGCCGCCAGGAAGTGCGGAAACGGTAAAGGGAGGGAGAGGCATTTCCTCGGCGTGCCCAACCGCGGACGGGAAGGGTATTGATTTGAGACACTTTCCCCCGCTGTTTACCCTCGCGCGCTGTATCTGATCGGCGAAGGGACGCGGAGGCCTCTTTCGCTGTCGCACTCAACCAGAGCAGCCGCTGGGGCGTTGCTGCGGCGCCTCTTCGCGGCCTTTCGCTCGGGGCGCCGCGGGACCGCGAGGCGGGCGCGGGCCAGGCGGGGAGGATTCTCCGATTGAAATGTAGTGACTCCCCAAGGTTGGGAGCTGAATAGATTGATTGTTAGTGATTCCAGGTACGTCAACTACTAGGATCGTTAGTCCCGTAGTGGAGTGCATGATTTTTTCTCTCTCTCTAGAAATGGCGGCGTTCTTTCCACACTGGATGGCGGCGTTCTTTCCACACTGGATGGCGAGATTCGGCACCGACCTACCACCGGCTAACGAGGTTTTCCTTAACCCGGTATCTTCCACTAGCGGGGCACCGCCTCAGCCGGAACAATCTCTATGCTTCCGTCTGTCGTCCCTGTGTGGTAGTGTAGTGCATGTTAGAATAAGTGTGTGTAAGTAAGGGGGTGAGGATAGGACAAGGAAGACGAAGAAAAATATCATGCGCGGTCCGTGGTCCCTTTGATAGGGTACTGCACCTGGCGTTCGCCTGGTACTGATCGGAGAAACCACGGAAAAGTACCGATCAGAGCAGCCGGCATCTAGAATTCTCCTCCAAACAGCGACTGAATTCGATGTAGGTAACAAGCTAGTCAGTAGGATCTCCTGGTCAGAGGGACTATAGTGACATCAGTCACCCCTGAGCAATCTCTCCTAGTCGGGAGCTAGAAAGAGAGGGCGATACCATCATTCAATCGGTAGATTCCAGATTCAAATTCGAAAAATTAAGTTGTAGCGAAGCTACCGATTGGATAACCTCGACACACTGCCAACAATCAGCCTTATTCAACAATCAGCCACACCACGCGTTGTGGTCAGTATCTGTCTCATGGGAACACACATTAACCTTTATACTAGACACTGACGTACTTGCGGGCTCCTCGGTCCGCGACAATTCACATGTATTCAAGACAAGGCACAAATAACCATGCCCACGGCGGGACTCAAACCCGCGACCCTTCCGACCGAGGCGCTGAGTCGACACACGCTCTAGCAACGTCGGCCTTTCAGGTCGGCTCTCCTTCCACTTCTGGGTGCTCGGATGATCGGCCCATTTGAAAATTGTGGTGTGCAATGCGGGTTCGCGGATGGTTTTCGTGGGGTTGCCATGTTCTTCCGTATCTTTCTTCTCCATTGCTTCATAATCTTTCAAATCATAACTTTCTAAACATTAAATATTTGCTACCGTTCATTAATTAACTAACCATTCATAAATTAACTAATAATACGAAGTATTTCCTCATTTTAATGTGTCCCATCCCCTTTTTCCATTTCACTCGTGGAGTACATGTCAAGCATATTGGGCACGTACGATCATAAATTCACAAACATGACTAACTGCTAGCTGCACGTCAAAATCGTAAATTTTTTGTGATTAATTTATACGCATTAAGTTTAAATATATAAGTATCGTTTTATGTTCCATACTGGTGAAGTAATGACACACACTTCCATGGAAATTATCGATTTTAACACTGTATAATTCGTTGCTGTGTTGTTTCCATGGAAATAATATCACTACATTTTATCATGTACAACAGTGTTTCTTATTAAGTCACATCCCTACGTTTTGTCGATTACGATTATCTAAATGTGGTAATAATACTGAAAGGCAACCATAAACTGAAAGTCCTAACATGAGTCTGCGAAATTGAAAATTATGTTTATCCGGAAATAATCATCGAGAATTCGTTGTGGAACATTAGCTGGACGTATCAAGCAGTGGAAACCACAACGACCGCCTTCGAATTCCGGACCACCCACTTTCTCGCACAGCAACTCTCAACCGAATCGCCTCTTATCGCTTCTTAACATACGAGCTCGGCAATCAGGACATTTGTTTTTATGGGTTTGTTGTAGCTGCGACCGGGAGCGGTGCCCGAATGAGCGAATGCCCTATCAAACTGGCCACGAACCGCGCACCATCTGTCGTTCCTCTTCCTTGTCCTATCCTCTCCCTTTACACACACACTTACACTAACATGCACTACACTACCACATATTCCGGGAGATCGGTCGGGAGCTTAGGGCTTGTCCCGGCTGGGGCGGTGCCCCGCTGGTGGGAGAGTCCTGGTTAGGGGGAAACCCCACTAACCGACGGTAGGTCGGTGCCGGATCTCGCCATCCAGCGGGGACGCCACCATCATCACCATCACCACCATCTCTCGAGAAAAAACATGCACTACACTAACGGGAATAATGAGCAGAGCAGTTGACGTGCCCGGAAACGTGAAAAAATCAATCAGTCAATCAATCAATTGTAGCTGCGAGTACATCATTACTCGCGCTCACTTGTGATGTATTCGCCCCGGATAACAGATGCCCCGATATGGGTGATTCACCGCGGGCGTTCGCTTGAACGGATAGGCGCGCGTGGCTGGATTAAGGGCCCAAGCGGGTTGTGATGCGTTGGCGAGTTGGAGCTAGCTGAATGGCCATCTTGTTGGTGTCGGCTCATGTTAGATGAAAGAAAAGTGTCGACGAACGAAATCGACACTTTCTTGAAAACGTTGTTACGTACTGACCACAATTAAAAAGAGTATATAATTAAATTGTCGAAAGGTGACGAAATTATTAGCGGTAGAAAGGGTTGCTATGGTCACGATAACTTGATGAGATATTAAAAAAAAGGTCGGATGTGGAGATCTGATGGACAATATTTTAATAACGATAAATTATTCGAGAAAACTCATTGAGGCGGCCTGCTGTAGAAAATAGGTTGACTAGAGATCGAGAAATGTTTTGGGTTTGTTGTTACCTATACTTCATGTAAATAGAAATGAAAATTGTAATTATGTAAAGTGGTTAGGCGGAAGAGCAGGCCTTACGGCCTGAGCCTCGCCAGTAATAAAGACATTATTATTATTATTATTATTATTATTATTATTATTATTATTATTATTATTATTATTATTATTAAAAATTCGAGAAAATTTGGAGTTACGTAGATGTTTGTTGAATTGCGAAGAATATAAATTTATAAAGTTGAAATTTGTGTAAGTTATTTATGAAATATACTCAAGAATTGGATGTTTCTCATCGGCTTCGTCTTTGGTGAGTGAAATGTCAGCGACGGTCAGTCAAATTTCAGACGATCACAATCGTTTAGCTGTATGTGCTGCCGGCTGCTGTGCTGTGTTGTCGTTAAACATATTTGAATTGCTTTGAGATGTATACCAAAGCGATTGATTTGAGATGAAATAAAAGTTCTGTTAACACTGCTTTATGGGTGATTCTAAAATAATTTTCAAGAAGGTTTCAGGGTTTTCAACATTTTAAATTGTGCAATCATGTATAGAATTTGCTTGGAATTTGATGTGGGGAGCATATTCAAACTTGTTTGGTATCATGTCACCTTATGGAAGAGTGACGCGTTAAAATACACGGAGTTTAAGTTGTACCTCAGATTTACTTACGGAGAGACTTGCATTGCGACTTTCTGAAAACTTTTAATTTATCAAATTATTTTAATAGGTTTTCTTTTGAAATGTCAGAGAGCTTATATTACTGTCGTTGGTTTCTTACAGACTTTCTTACTTACTTCATATTGTCATTTTGTCATGCCCATATTTCTACAATTCGTCACAGAGAGTAGCTTTGCTTCTACAGATAAAAGAGGTCATCCAATGCAATTATCTATCCTTCATAAATTTTCATTGATCTGCAACACCACTTTCAAGTCTTTCATCCCTTTCAGTCGCATCCGAAAATACCGGAGTAGTAAACGCCATTTAAAAATGATTTACCTTCCAAATATTACTTACGTGTAATGCATAATGGTTTATTGCCGTTACGTTTCTTAGTATCCGGATATTACCGACGTGAAAGCAAATGGTGTTTGAATTAAACCACAATGGATAAATGTTATATCATTTCCTGAGTGGCGAGTAAGAGAAGGCCTCTGCTGTTTGCATGCGCAAATTACAAAGAGACGGGCATTTCCCTTCTAGCATCTCGTGCAGATCACCCCCTTTCTCTTCCTTTTCAAAGGATTTTCTCGTGCATTCTTGTGGTTCATTCTTCCAAAGTCTCTTTGATGCTGTCCTCATGCCTACTTTTCCTAAAGTAAAAGTTAACGTAAGTTTTGAAGTGCTAGATAACCCTGTATTCATTGCAAAAATTGAACTGTTTATTCTGGATATGTTATGATATCTCTATAAGTGTTCGATATACCACAGAAAATCTATATTAGAGTCCACGATTCTAAGCCTATTTAGTGTCCATATCAACTAAAGAGCAAAGTTTTAATTCGCCTATTTCATCAAATCAAGAATTGATACTTTTAAAATCGATTAGTTATACGACTTCGAGCCAGAAAATTATACTCATTTGACATCGTATTTAATTACTCAAGATATTTTATTGTGTTACATATAGTATTTATTTATTTTTCATAGTCATTTTATGATTTTTTGTTTCAAAAAAGATCAAAGTAGTATTTTCATTATCTGAGACAAAATGGCAAAGTAAATTAGCGTAGCGCCAGATTAGGAAGAAAACACGTGCCTGAAATATCAACTGACATGGAACAATCGATTATAAATTATTAGATTATACCGATCGACTGACGTTTTGTTATCAACGTCTAATGAACACTAGGGAGTTTTTGCATCTCGAAGCGTTACCGCAATCGACAACACTATCGATCTTCCGCACATGGGCGGTTCGAGTTTCACATCATTTTTATGCATTTAAGAATGCGCAGAAGATCGATAGTGCGGTCGATTGCTGTAACGTTTTGAGGTGCAAAAACTCCCTAATATCAAGACTGCTACTGGAAATATCGGATACTTGGTTGATTGGTTAGTGATTCCGGGCTTAGGTCAGCTTAGGTCACTAGTGTAGTGCATGTTTTCTCTCTGGAGATGACGGTGATTTTCACCCGCTGGATGGCGAGATCCGGTGCCGACCTCCCGTCGGCTAGTGGGGTTTCCCCCTCACCAGGATTCTTCCACCAGGGGGCACCCCCAGCCGGGACAAGCTCTAAGCTCCCGACCGGTCTCCCGGAATATGCGGTAGTGTGGTGCATGCCAGTGTAAGTGTGTGTGTAAGGGGAGAGGATAGGACAAGGAAGAGGAAGAACAGATCGCGCGCGGTCCATGGCCCGTTTTGTAGGGTACTGCTCCGGCATTGGCCTGGGGTTGATCGGAGGAACCACGGAAAACTATCGATGTGGGCAGCCGGCCGCTAGAATTCCCCTCCAGACAGCGACTGAATTCGACCTAGCTGAAAAGCTAGTGTCGAAAATCCTGCCGCCGTGGGGGGAACCTAGGACCTCCCGGTCAGAGGCGCTGCAGTGACATCAGTTGATGCACTGAGCTACCGCTACCGGTCGGTCAAGAAAAGAAGGGCGTTTCTCCAAGGTGCCTTGCCCTTGCACCACCCGGCCTTCCTTCCCTCTCACGCCCCGCCCCTCTCGAGACGCCGCTATTGCACGAATAAATACTCCTCCGCGACAGTCGCCAGCAATCGAAGTGTCGCAATGCGTTCTCCTAATTCGTCCGTTCCCAGAACTTTCCTTGTTGCGGAAGAGTGGGCGCGGTCCCCGTGGGGCACGCCACGCCCCCTCATCCCCACACGCCCCCGCACCACTCCACTTCACTCCGGCGCGGCGCATTCGAAGAAAGGACCTCATCTCGCGCGACAGGACCGGGAGGACGGCAGGACGGCAGGACGCCGGCCCGAGCCGCGCCTGTCCACTCCGCCCGCCCCACTTTTACTCTGACAAAACGCAACGCAACGCGACAACTCCCCCTTCTCCTAGAAACTCGGAACAAATCGCTATTCCTTTCAACGGGAGTCGGAAAGTTTACTTTTAAGACATATCATAATGGCGACTACCGAAAGCAAAAGAACTCAATCAAAGCGGGTAATGGCGACTCGCGCGGTTATAAGCCTCGGCGCGTGAAAGGACCGGACCGAGGGCGGGCGAGGGTCGGCGGCGGGCAGTGACCGGGAGGAACAAAGGACACAAGAAGGCTGGGGCGGCACGGCCAATCGGATGCGACGCGCTTTCGCGATCCGTCCGGAAGCCGGACGTCGCGGCGCCGACGCCCCCGCGCGAGCCGGCGTCTTCGGCCGCTGCGGCGCGACGGGCGCCGCGGCGCCGCCAACGATGCGTTGCGATGCGCACTTTCCCTCCAGATCCCTCTCCGGCTCTTCTCTCACGCTCCTCCGATTTGGTTCGAGATCGGTGGTCGCTGATCGGGATTCCGCGGTGCCCTGGGATGGGGACGTTCCGCCCGTTTACTCTTACGGAATCGATACTTTCGTATCCGATATTTACCGGGAGCGGTAGCTCAGTGCATCAACTGATGTCAATGCAGTGCCTATGACCGGGAGGTCCTTGGGTCGAGTCCTGACGGCGACAGAATTTTCGATACTTGCTTTTCAGTTAGGTCGAATTCAGTCGCTGTCTGGAGGAGAATTTTAGCGGCCGGCTGCTCTGATCGATAGTTTTCCGTGGTTTCTCCGACCAACACCAGGCGAATGCCGGAGCAGTACCCTACCAAACGGGCCACGGACCGCACGCGATCTGTTCTTCCTCTTCTTTGTCCTATCCTCTCCCCTTACACACACATTTACACTGACATGCACCACACTACCACATATTCCGGGAGACCGGTCGGGAGCTTAGAGCTTGTCCCGGGTGGGGCGGTGCCCCGCTGGTGGGAGAGTCCTGGTGAGAGGGAAACCCCACTAGCCGACGGTAGGTTGGTGCCGAATCTCGCTATCCAGCGGGAGAAGATCACCGCTATCTCCCGAAAAAACATGCACTACACTAACGGGACTAATGACCGAAGCAGTTGACGCGCCCGGAAACGCGAAAAAATCAATCAATCAATTTTCTTGACCGAGCGGTGGTGGGTGCCGGTAAAGGGTTAGGAGGATAGAGTGTATTATCGGCGATGCAATGTGAAGGGAACGAGAAACGACGGCGGAATATAGAAGTTGGAGGAGGATGACAGCTAATGTGAAAGATATGCATTGACGCACAAAGAGAAAGAGGTTAGAACCAGGTTAAGTGAAGTTATCTGTGAAGAAGGAATCTTCAATAATGAGGTAGTAGACAATGAACAGAAGGGGAGCTACCAGGCACGGGAAATGGGATCGTCTTTGACAAAAAATTGGACTATGACGTTGCATCCGAATCAATCACTTCACACACCACACCCTTCAATCACGCATTTCACGTTATGAATAACACTAACACAGATGTAACAGCAATCTAGCGATACACTGGAGGTATGAGCATATACCATCACCTCAAAATACATCTCAGTGAATAATCCAGTGGTGGTTCTTTCTGAGTGGATGGCAAAGGAAATACGACACTGGTTGTCTTAGGAAACCATAAAGCAAGAAATGTTTAGCGGACCATTCCAGTTTTTTCCTCAGTTCTCGTTCGTGGAATTGAGCTACTTAATACATCAGAATGAAAATTGCGCTGAATTTATCCGACTGAAAAATCAGAAGAGAAAATTAAATGCAGGAATAAGTAAAGATAATGGGGAGAAATGTAGGGAGAATGTTGAGTGAGGAGCATCTGGAGGGAATATCCAGGCTAGTTAAGTATACACACGACTACAAGGGACATCAAAATGGCTAACAGAAGTGCCGAGTTTCGTGGCTATTTTGAAAAATGATAGTGATTATTTTGGGAAATACGTAAGGAATAACTATCTGACCCGTTCTCTCGCTTGGAAGTGGAAACGGACACCGAATGAATCGCCAACGGCCTTATAATCAGAAGAGATCTGCGTTCTTCAACTCAATTCAACGAGATGAAAACGTGAGAAACAAAAAGGAAAAGATGAGGGAGTTAAATGAAATGGAAATGAAAATTGGAGACCGCAAGTGAGGGAGTCAAGGGAGGCATCAGAAAATATAAACAGATTGGAGAACTACCAAAGGAGATGTCTGAAGGCAACGATAGTGAGTGTACTGGAAAAAAACAGAACGCGCAGCACTCAAGGGTCTCGGCAATCTGAAAGCGAGGGCGGATATCAAACCAGACACCAGACGCTACCTACAGTCAGGAGCACCCAATCCTGTCCGTCCTGCACCGCTTCCCCCGCCCTGCCTCCTCTCCTCCACGGCTTTTTTAACACCACCTTGCACCATCCCGCTTCATCCCGCCCTCCACAGCATAGACCCGACTCGAATCTCCCGCCACGTTTTTGTCGGCCCTATGCTGCCCCTGCCTCCCCCCCCCCTGATTCGCCCGCCAGCCCCGACTCGTCTCACCTCGTGCCTCTCACCCCGCTCTTCCCCGCACCGTCCTGCCCCTGCCTGCTCCTCCTCGTTCTACCCCATCCCGCTTCCCTACCCCATCCCCTTCCCGCTCCACCCAGCCCTGATTCATTCCACCTGCCTCACCACGCCTCGCACAGACCTGACTCGTCTCGCCTCAAATCTCCGCCCGCTTTTCTCGGCACCATCCCGCCCCTGCCTGCTCCTCCCGCCCCTGCCTGCTCCTCCTCGTTCTACCCCATCCCGCTCCACTCCGCCCCGCACAAACCCGACTCATCTCACCCCGCAGTCACCCACCTCGCTCTTCCCCACTCTGCCCCTTCCTGCCTACTCCTCCCCTCCCTGCCCCGCCGTCGGTCCGGCATTTGCATGCAGCTCCAGTCGGCCCTTCCGTCGTCGCCGGCGCGCGATCTGCACGATAAGGGACCGCCGGCTCCGCCGCTCTCTTAACAGCGCTGCAAAGATTCCTGCGCAGCCTCGTTGCGAGTCGCCGCGCGCGGTCGATCTTTCGGGCGGGGGGCGGGGGGACATTTGAATGAAACTCGCTCCGTTACTACTCTTAACCGCCAAAATGAATCACAATGAAGTATGTTATAACGCAGTATCTAGGGAAGAGAGCCAAGTTAAGAAATGTGACGGTATTAGCATAAGATGTCCTTTGGAAGAGGTCCAATCGCGGAACGTCGTAATTTTTCGTTTAATTTTCCCGAGGCCGGAAGTCGTTGGTAGCATCGCAAAGTGGAGTGCCGCCTCGCCGGGGAGATATGCCTCGTTTTGGCTTTCTCGCAAGGCTCCTTCTGTAGGCTCTGCTTGTTTCTCCAACATTGCTTTATAATGCGGTGGCGGGCGCATTATTCCAAGCAGTCTTTGGACAAGTCGGATGTTAAAAATTATTTTAATTTCTATCGTAATTTGAGTAATTATATCATGCGTGACATGAATAAAAAGTTAAAGACTGTTCGGAGAACAATTTTCAGACAAACGAGGTCATAAGGTGGAAAGGATCAATATATGGATCAAAGATATAAAGGATACTAAGAGGGTTAACATGAATATTAAGTGTGTTATTATGATAGATTTCCAAGGGTGCCTGAAAGAAGAGTTATATTTAAATTTGTTTTCGGTCGTATTTCACAGAATACTGTGTTTCGTTGTCATGTTAGTGCTAACGTATTCAATTCGTATGATTGTGTAATTTTTTCTTGCCGGGAGCCGGAGATCAGTTTCCTCTTTCTGTTTCACAATATTTTCCACTATTAAAAGATGTAATATACAATTGACAATAAAATAAGATATCTTGAAATGTAAAACAAATTCCGTATTAAAAAATTAAAATATTTAAAATTAAAATTTAAAGTATTTTATTTATATGGCAGTCAAAGTAATTTATTACTACATTTTGAACTCTTTTTGTAGCAAAATTTAGCGACCTAATCAGCGTCATATGTTTATACCAATGAATCTTATTTTATAATTGCAAAATTTGTTTTATAATTTAATTTTCGAGAAGAACTAATTCATCGTAGATACAAAACCCTGAAAATGGCATTGTCAAAACGATTTTAATTTAATATTTTGAACGACAATTATTTAGAAATTTTATTACTCTATTATTATTATTATTATTATTATTATTATTATTATTATTATTATTCCATTCTGGTGATAATTGTCAATTGTTAGCATTTTTATCTATATGAATTGCGTAGAAAAAAATTACAGACTGATTTTTATTTTCTGTTTTCACAATGTGTTCTTTATTAGTGTATGGATTTTATAATAATAGGAAGACTGCAGTAGTTACTTGCTTGTTTCACTGACAGCTTCAGTTGAGTCAAAGTGGATTTCACTGATTGCATCAAGGTGTTTCCAAGACACGATACCTCAGTCTTTGAGTCGATCATCGGTCAATCGCTCGCTCCATGAATTTGTTGTTCATGAGCAAATGTTACCCCAAACCCTCTTCACTTTTCACCATAAAAGTTCTCCTCTCTCCCAACATTTATTTTGTCAGCGTTCCCTCCACCCGAATACCAGCCGTCTGTATAACAAACGGCGGTTGCTACGTGATGGAAATAGCTATTTTGCAAAACAATGGGCTATTTTTAATTACCGATCGCTGCAGGTTCTGAATTTATATTGGCCACAATCACTGGAGAAGGACTGTAAAAAAAAGGAGTGTTGCGGACGAAATAAAATTTGCTATGCCTTGGCAATTTGCATGTGAAAAATATGAGCTGAATCATAATGCTTTTCTACGCTCGCATTTGAAATGCTAGAGCATGCGGCGGGCAGAGGGGAACTGTGGACAGCGGGTGAGAATTCCAATCTAAATTAAACAATGGTGCCGACTCTATGGGTAATTCCGCACCGCGCCACTGTAATCCACTGCGTACTGTGGGAATCACCAATGACGCCTCTGCGCCGACGGCGCCGCTTCCTCGTTATTCTGATTGGTCGGCGCCCCTTTCAAAAGGACGTTGCAGCAGGCGACGTGATTTACACTGATCTGGACGTGATTTCGGACTGGGGCTGAGAAATGAGAGAAATATTGCAGGATATTTATGTAATTGGTAATCACCACACCTGTGAGGAATTTGTGGGAAAATCTATTGTAGATTATTTAGGTAGAGATGTGAACGCAGATGGGTTTGGAAGTGAGCCGTTTCAAGTAATTTGTAATGGCAGCTGCCTGGTTAGTTTGTCTTTGCCTTTAATCACGTTCCTTTTAATTTAATGAGGGTGTGTCTGAGAAGTTTGTGGGCAACTTCATTGCAGATAAGGTAAGGGAACAATAAATTAGCAAAGCTTTGAAAGAGCTCGTTGACCAAGACTATATAAAACAGTTCTCCCAGAAAAAAATATTATTTCCTTTTTAAATAAAATTAGCCGTAAAAGTCAAAAAACTCATTTAATAAAATAGTTGCCGTTAAAAAGTCTCGTCTTTTAAAAGAATCAATAAAATATAATAAATAATATTATATATACTACATAGTATATATATATATATATATACTATAAATGTTGTTATAAAAAATATACATACAATATTTTTTTCTGTTGACATACTCTTTGAGTACTTATATTTTGCATTGTCTTGTTCTAAAACACTTAAGATTACGCTTAATGTAAGTATTAAAAAAGAAAGTGTAAGTGATTTAGCGTGTACCCAAAGCAAATAAATACTGGAAATAAATTTTTGAAATTTTTATTTTCAAATGTATCATTGATCTTCACTCGCATTGGTTCTATTTCTTACATTTCACTGACTCAAAAACCTTCTAGATTTTTGAAAGACCAGCATTCCTGGCGCTATCGAGAGCAGTAATTGCGTCGCAGACGACCAGCGTTCCGGGAAGAGAAAGCGCTGGAAGGGGCCAGTAAATTCCTGCGGGCGAATCGGCCACGCGGTCATTTGGAATTGCATCCACCTCACCTCACCTCGCCTCGGACGCCGCTCTCCGCCAGGCGGCCAGCCGCCCGCGTGGCGCCCACGACGTCCCCGTCGCCCCTCGCTCGCCCCGTTCGCCCCCCGCCACGCCACCGTCCAGTCAAGTTAGCTCCGACCCGGCACCCCCAAACCGCCACGACCTCGCCCCGACTACGTGCCGATTCCGTCTCACTGGTTTCGATTGACCGATTGCTGATTCCGGGCGCGTCAACGGCTGAGGTCATTGGTCCCGTAAGTGTACTTCATGTGCTTTTCGAGAGCTGGCAGTGGTTTTCCGCTGGACGGTGAGAGTGACGGTGAGTTTCCTGACAAGTGGTAGTGTAGTGCATGTTAGTGTGTGTGTGGGGGTAAGTAAGGAGTGAGAATAGGGCAAGGAAGAGGAAGGAAATATCCCGCGTAGTCCGTGGCCAGTTTGTTAGGATACTGCTCCGGCAGTATGTTGATTGGAGAAATCGGCTGAATTTGACCTATAACTTTCTAGCCAGTGTCGAAAAGCCCGCTTCGACCTATCCCGCTTCTATTCCGCGCCGACCCTACCCCTGCAACGAGAACGTCCTACCCGCACCGGTCGTCTCTCAATATCTCCGCCCCACCCACACCTCTTCCGCGCTCACACCGCACCGCACTTCCGTCTACCCCGGTCATCTGTGCCCCATCCTGCTCTGCCATCGAACTCACCGCGTCTCACCCAGCTCCACCTCGACCTCGTCCGATCAACACCAGGCGAATGCCGGAACATTACCCTCACAAACGGACCATGGACCTTCCTCTTCCTGGTCCTATCCTCACCCCTTACGCACACACTTACACTAACATGCACTACACTTCCACACATATCAGGCAGACCGGAGGTACCTGGTTGGGGAAAACTTCGCCATTCGACGATGATATATAGGATGATGCCTGATACCCCCATCCAGTAGGGAATATAAACGCCACCTTCCCAGGAGAAAGCAGACACTTATGCACTAGTGACCTTAGCACTTGACGCACCCGGAATCACTAATCAACCAATCCTCGTCCCTCCCAGCTGCATCACATTTCTCCTTCTCCGCTTCATTCCGCTCCTCCCCGCCCCCACCGGGAGCGGTAGCTCAGTGCATCAAATGATGGCACTGCAGCGCTTCTGACCGGGAGGTCCTAGGTTCGAGTCCTCACGGCGCCGGCAGGATTTTCGACACTAGCTTTTCATCTAAGTCGAAATCAGTCGCTCTCTGGAGGAGGATTATAGCGGCCGGCTGATCTGATCGGCAGTTTTACGTGGTTTCTCCGATCAACACCAGGCGAATGCCGGCCCAAAGGGCCTCCCCTTACACACACACACTAACATGCTCTACACTACCACATATTCCGAGAGACCGGTCGGAAGCTTATAGGTTGTCCCGGCTGGGGCGGTGCCCCGCTGGTGGGAGAGTCCTGGTTCGGGGAAAACCCCACTAGTCGACGGTAGGTCGGCACCGGATCTCGCCATGCAGCGGGGGAAGACCACCACCATCTCCCGAGAAAAAAACATGCACTACACTAACGGGACTAATGACCAAAGCAGTTGACGCGCCCTGAAACACGAAAAAAAGCAATCCCCGCCCCCTCCCCTGCCCGCAACGCTCGTCTCGTTTCGCGCCGTTCCTCGCTGCGTCACGCCACGCCACTCCGCTCCGCGCCGCGCGGTTGTGCGCTCGACCTGCGTTCGCGGAACTCAGTCAAAGGATCGAGAGTTAGCTTTTCTCGCCGTGGATGCCAGTAACAAATCATTCCACCGCCCGCAAAGCGATTATTGTCGCTCGGCCACCGTATCTTATAAGGCCATCGTGCGGTGGCGCCCGAGAGCCTCGGCGTTACGTAACGAGAACTCGTCGCCGTTCTGGTTTGTTTGATGAAGCAGGGTAGACTGGTTGCGGTGCGCGGGAATGACCGCCGCGTGGTAGATTAATGCTAGTTTGCTCTTCAAAGCGATGTCTGTAGAACGGTGATTGTACGAGCACAATGTGTGACAAATCTTCGATTTGTATGAAAGTGCTCGTGTATCCCACCGAGAGAAATCGACACAATCAC
This sequence comes from Teleogryllus oceanicus, assembly GCA_964035755.1. NCBI lineage: Eukaryota > Metazoa > Arthropoda > Insecta > Orthoptera > Gryllidae > Teleogryllus > Teleogryllus oceanicus. The sequence continues at coordinate 63,798,559 of CAXIVR010000011.1, forward strand.
ATAGCATGAGAGTGTGTACAACGGGACAAAAGATGTGTACTAGTTCCGTGTGAAGGCGAAAGTGAGTCCCACAAGAATACGGGAAGCTTTTTTACATATAGTGACAGTAAGGGAAAAGTGCAAATCCATCACACTGAGGAAAGAATTAAATGTGAAATATGTAATTACAAAAGGCGATTTTAAGGGTGAAACATTACGGAATGTTTTTAGTTTCTTTAAATCAAGAAATGTTGGGGGCATAATTGTCCTAAAATCATGTATTTCCGGAATGCCGTTTTAGTCGAATTCCATTCACAAGGCGTTTCCAGGAGATACTGTTTTATATACTCTGGGGAGACCTAGGACAAGAGGATGTTTGAATGTTAAATTCCCGCCTAAATTATTCATACTAATTCGTCGTAATCCTGAAACAGCAGCTGACCTCAGAACAACGCCCTGCGGGACCCCCTCCCTCCGTCTCCTGAGATCGAAGCAGGCACGTTAAGCTACCGGGCGCCGCGTTAGGCGGCCCGCAGAGGGGCAGGAACAGGGCCATGGGAGTTTTCGGGCGCGGGGACCACGGCGAGCGAGCCCCTCGATCGAACTGCGGGGAGTGGGGGGGAGGTGGGAGCCGGAGGGGGCGGGGCGCTGCGGCGGCCGTGTCGCGCAGGTCCCCGTGGACGCTCCCCGACGCGCGCCCGGGGGCCCCGACACGCGGCCCGCGGTTAGCGCCCGTGTCGGGGGACCCCGCCCCCCTGCCCCGTGCCCCCTGCCCCCTGGCGCCCTGACGCCCTGACGCCTGCTCGCCCTGCCACCACCCCTGCTCCTTCACCAGCCCCCCCCCTGGGCGCCGCGGACGCCGGCCGCCGCCTCTGCTGCCCTCTGACTGCCCTACAACGCGCGCGAGATAATGCACCCCTCCGCACTCCACCTGGTCCTCCGCCCTACTCCCTCCGTCTTCCCTCCATTCTCAGCACTCTGCCAGCTGGTTCTCGCACTCTACCTCCCATTCTCTGTCTTCTACTCTCTATCTCTTTGGCTCTCCGCTCTGTCCCCCGCGCCCTTTCTTTTGCCCTCAGTCCTTTTTCCTCTGCTCTCCACCCTCCGGTCCTCCGTTCTCTACCCTCTATCTTCCTCTTCCGAATCGCTTTCTTTCTTCTGCCGTCCGTCCTCCGCTCTTTCCATCCCACGCACCCGCACCCCTCCCTCGCCGACGCCGCCGTGGCGCAGCTCGCGAGGCGCCTGGCAACCCAGAACCTGCGTTGCTTTCCGTCGTTTTATTGCCGCTTGCCACCGAGACTGCGCCAGTTGCTCCGTCTGGTTTGTACTGCCCCGTGCCCTTTCAGCCAGGGTCAAGCACACTCGGGAGGCGGAACGTCACGCGAACGTATCTTATTAAATATTACCATTGACATTTAAAGAGGTTCTTGGTTAAAATTCATGTTATTAGTACATTATATTTCAAAAATTGCTAACATGTTGTTTTTTTTATTTTCTCGACAAATAGAGTAAAACATTCAAGATATAGCGTAGCTATTTTACTGGGCGGGTAAAACCATAAGTTAACATTCCCTTCTCGTTGAGGCAAATGAAGATGTCTTTCGTGCTAAATGTTATTGTAGTATGTTTGTGTTTATGATTTGCACAAGGGGTCAACTATACTATTACTTTCTTGCAATGTAAGTTTTGACTGTTATCTCGTCGTTAAGGTACCTAGAAAGTTACTGCTTAACAATTGTACAGAACTTTCAAATTCGTGATAGTGAAGAAAATAACTATTACTTATGGAATTTAAAAAAAAAACTGTTCTTGCACTCAAACGAGCCTGTTATTATCTGAATATTATATTTAGTTTGTTAATTTCATTTTAATTATTTATTTAACAAAAAACAGATAAAAATGTATGTTGTCCTATGGAAAGAAATGCAATTCGCTTACGGTTTCTTGGTCTCTGGTATCCCTTTTCATTATACAAAGCCCTGTTAGAATATTCAGTAAAAAAAGTAGCCAATTTGTCATTGTTAAAATTAATGGATTTTTTAATGCTCAGTGTAGTCTCAAATTGCATAGAAAGAATTGAACACCTTTACGCAGATTGCTTACCATTTGAATTTGTGTATTCAAAATAATGTTTAATGCCATCTAGTATTTTCTAACTAAATAATGTACATGCAATTGCAATTCATTCAAATAGCCATTCTCTCTGCGGTTTCACTGAATTCAAAGACCCAAAACCGTTGTTACCTTAACATCAGTCAATTGCGCAGCTCTCGCAATTGTTTATGCTATGATTATGATAACTCACTGTCATTAAATGTCTTTCTGTCATTAAATGTCATTAAATAGATTTTAAAATTCATATTAATAAGCATACAGTAAAAAACATGGTTTGCAAATAGGTACAACTGCGTTTATTTTGAAGAAAAAATGTTTGAAACAATTTGTGGCATCTTCTTCTAAGTAAAAAGGAATAATGTCAGAAATTACTATCGAATGTAAAGAATAAAATTAACAATAAATAACATCGTGTTTTGCTATTGATTTCGTGTTTCACTGTCGATCCAGGCAATGACACGCCTGGCGGTAACATACATTCGTAAGACGAGCAGCTCCCAAACGTCCTCAGATTGCAGAGGCGAAATGCAGCGTGATAAAGAGGATGACGCAAAACAACGATATTGCTATGGATTGTTGCTGTTCTACAACGTGTTTAAACTCCTTTACTTAAAAAAAATTAAAACACTAAAAATTTAAAAAAAATTGATATTTTGCAACAAAATATCGAAAGTATAATATCGATTGATTGCCGCCCGGGACACGATGCGGGGCCGAGTGGCGGTGCGCTGGGAGGGGCGGGGCTCGACCCACGACTCCCGGGCGCGCGGAACGAAGACGCCAGGCAAGGCGCACACGGTGGATTTCATAAGCTCTCTCCTGAATAAAAACGTGGGTAAAAAGAAACGTTTGGTTGGCTTTGAGACGTCTTGCCGAATTGTTGCTATTGAAATGGTTTGACGGATTTGACTTGATTTTTTCGTGTTTCCGGGCGCGTCAACTGCTTCGGTCATTAGTCCCGTTAGTGTAGTGCATGTTTTTTTCGGGAGATGGCGATGATCTTCCCCGCTGGATGGCGAGATCCGGCGCCGACCCACCGTCGGCTAGTGGGGTTTTCCCCTAATCAGGACTCTCCCACCTGCGGGGCACCGCCCCAGCTGGGACAAGCTCTAACCTCCCGACCGGTCTCCCGGAATATGTGATAGTGTGAAGCATGTTAGTGTGAGTGTGTGTGTGTGTGTGTGTAGTAGGAGAGGATAGGATAAGGAAGAGGAAGGACAGATCGCGCGCGGTCCGTGGCCCATTTGGTAGAGTACTGCTCCGGCATTCGCCTGGTGTTGATCGGAGAAACCACGGAAAACTACCGATCAGAGCAGCCGGCCGCTAGAAGTCTCCTCGATAGAGAGACTGAATTCGACCTAGCCGAGACGCTAGTGTCAAAAATCTTGCCGCCGTCAGGAGTCGAACCTAGGACCTCCCGGTTAGAGGCGCTGCAGTGACATCAGTTGATGCACTAAGCTACCGCTCCCAGTTATAATATCGATGTTTCTGGTGGAAAATGTTTTAAAAACATCAATGTTTTTTTTTGTTCCATCCCCAATCCCGGAAGCTTCTCTATTCGTCGCCGGCGACCGCCCACTTGGCACGGACGCCAGCGACTCTGGCGGCGGCGCAGCCAAGTTCCCGGTGCGTGCGAACAAAAAGAACAGCGCGCCGCGGCGCGCCGCGCCGAGCGCGTTCCTCACCCATAAAGCTCGGCGCTAATGCTGGGTCGCCGGCGCCGCGCGCGCTGCCCGACAGACTAACGACTCCACCGCCTTCTAAATTCCTCGCGGCTCCGCGGGTTTTATTGCATTAAGGACGCCGCGAGCGGTTGCACGCCGTAAATTCGTCCGCTATTGCTCCGTTATGATTTAGCGTTCGGCGAGGAATTGTCCGTAACTGCGGCGATAGTTTAGAGAAGGATCGAAGTGTTGTAATTCGATCTTGATCGGAGGTACAAATGCCTGCCAATGTCTGCCGAGTGAGCTTTACTGCAGAAAGGAGAAATAAAGGATGCATTGGTTTCGTAGGGGATAAAAATACCGGATTGTCTCGTACATTTTCAACTGGAAGAGCGTTTTTTTTCGGAGTGAGCAATACCAAGCATTCCGAATCGCCATAAAGCCAGACATAACAAATTTTCTTCGTTTAAACGAAAAAGTTTATAAAATAAAATCATATAAAGTATCACTGTATTTCTCCTCACCGAACGATTAAATTTTCGGATAAAAAATTAATTTCATTATGTTCTCTAACTGTATTTGTTTTTAATTCACTAAAAATTTTAGTTCATGCATCTGACATGTTTCTGCTGGAAACGAATTTCGTTTCAGCAAATTGTTTTGTGTTTGCAATATTTTGCTTGTTTTAAACCTTCCTTTCCTTTTTAATTTTCTTTTTTACGAATTTAGCGTTCTCAGAAAAGTCCTGTTATTATTTCAATATTACTGCTAACATTTGACTATAGAGGCACGAGGGACAATGTTAATGTCTAAAAAATGATGAAATAACGTAATGTAATTTTATTTGCAAAGTGTCAGTTTTCATTCATCAAATTAAGCACATAATTTTTCGCACGGAAAGAGAATGCATTCAATTCGCCCTGTCGTTCATGTCGAACTAACAGTGTTTCAGTTAGAAAATATAGGAAAGTTTGTACCGCACTCAATATAATCTTAAATACAAAAATACAGTATCCGATAAAAAAAAAGGTAGTACGACTGATGAAACATGTAATCTAGTAGTAGTGACAAAATGTGTACTGTAATACATGAAACACAACTAATATCACATTGTTTTCTCCAAATGAAATAAAAATTTAAGAAAAGCAGAATATTTTCTGTTTTATGTTTGCCATATTCTATTAACCATGTGAGGTTGCACATCGTACTTGCCTATTTCTGAGAGATAACTAACGAGAGAGTACATAACGCGATAAAATACCATCAGGACTTCTCCATCAAACCAACCGGTAGCTCAGTGCATCAACTGAGGTCACTGCAGCGCTGCTGTCCTAGGTTCGAGTCCTGACGGCGGCAGGAGTTTCGACACTAGCTTTTCAGCTAGGTGGAATTCAGTCGCTGTCTGGAGGAGAATTCTAGCGGCCGGCTGCTCTGACCGGTAGTTTTCCGTGGTTTCTCCGATCAACACCAGGCGAATGCCGGAGCAGTACCCTACCAAATGGGCCACGGACCGCGCGCGATCTGTCCTTCCTCTTCCTTAACCTATCCTCTCCTGCTACACACACACACACACACACACTCACACTAACATGCTTCACACTATCACATAGACCGGTCGGGAGGTTAGAGCTTGTCCCAGCTGGGGCGGTGCCCCGCTGGTGGGAGAGTCCTGATTAGGGGAAAATCCCACTAGCCGACGGTGGGTCGGCGCCGGATCTCGCCATCCAGCGGGGGAAGATCATCGCCATCTCCCGAAAAAAACATGCACTACACTAACGGGACTAATGACCGAAGCAGTTGACGCGCCCGGAAACACGAGAAAATCAAGTCAAATCCATCAAACCATTTCAATAACAACAATTCGGCAAGACGTCTCAAAGCCAACCAAACGTTTCTTTTTACCCACGTTTTTATTCAGGAGAGAGCTTATGAAATCCACCGTGTGCGCCTTGCCTGGCGTCTTCGTTCCGCGCGCCCGGGAGTCGTGGGTCGAGCCCCGCCCCTCCCAGCGCACCGCCACTCGGCCCCGCATCGTGTCCCGGGCGGCGCGGCGGGGCTGCTGCGGCGGCGGCGTCGCGTTGACGTCAGGCAGCGCCGCCATAATCGAGTTGCGCAGCGGCGCCCGGGATTAATTCGCCGCTGTGACACGCGTCCCGCGATCATTTTTCCCAATTTGCGCCGACGAGCGGGAGGCTCCTTCATTTCGCGGCAGGTGCGGCGGCGGCGGCGGTGGCGGAGGCGGTGCAGGGGAGGCAATTAGGCGCATCTGACGCACCTCCCCCACCCCTCGATCTCCTTCTCCCGCTCAGATGCTTTTCCTTTCCTTGCACCAACTTCATACTCTTCATCCGTTTCCCGTATCGACCGGTGTTGCTTGTTCTCTTTATTCCCTACATATTTTCGAATAATTTCGTTGTTTTCATTCTCTTGCACCATCCCTTCTATCCGTTTCTTGCATCGTCCCATGTTACTTGTGCTATCGACTGTATGTTCGCTCTTCATAGATTCCTTAGATTTCCTTCCTTTTCTTTTGACTTTTGTGACCATTTTTCTCCCTTTCTGTTTACCGTTCTCGTCCGTCTTCCTTCATCGTTTCCGTTCTTATTCCGTTTCGTTTTTTTCCTGTTTGTTGTCTTCGTCTTCGGTTTCCACAGTATTCTCGACTCTTTTTCTTGTCCTCTTTCCTCATTTCCATTTCCTACCCGTTCGCTCTTATTCCTCTACGTCTGCGACACACATCCCATCGCGCTGGCTCTCGTTTTTACCTCCTCTGCCGCGAGTTGTTGTTTCTCTTTTACACACACCGCCATTCCCCCTTCATCTGTTTACCTGCGATGGACCCGTTGCTGCCACGACTAGCCATATCTCTGCAAATTCTAATTGAAAGTAATGTGAGCTCAAGACTAAACAGCCTTCATCTCTCTTAAATGATGAAAAGCAACGTCTGATAATATTATGAAGTTGAAATATAGAAGTGGTTTGTGGTTTCAGTGGTTTCATAAATCAAATGAAGTATAAATATGTTATCACATAATTTAAAGAAAAAATAATGAATACAGTATAGTTGAAATGATGATAATTACTTAATACACACATCTTAATTCTTCACAGATTTTTAGTAGCAATTAATGGTATAGTTATGTTCTCCTTCGGGTGTATTTATGCGTTCGTATTATTCACTGTATTCCTTTTTTTGATTCGTCATTATAATTTAATAATACTTATTCTGGATTTACATTTGTTATTTTATTCTGGATTTACATTTGTTATTCGTCTTTTTGCACTCTCCATCAGATCATGAACTTTTTCTCTCAGCACTAAATTCATTATTCTTATTAATGAACTTTTCGTATTTCTTCAATATTCTTCACTTCTTATGCGGCATCGTTTCTAATTCAATCTACTTAACTTTGTAAGATAAACCATACCGTTCTATCATAGGTTTCTTCCCGGAAGATCCACACACATCCTTCTGCAGGATCGCTTTACTATTCACTCGTTGTTACCGTCAATTAATTGTAGGGCGTTTCGAAAAAAACAGTATTAGGCCAAACATCAAGTTTGTGGGAAATGAGAAAAAACTGTCCATCTTCCAATCTTAGCAAGATATACGTAATTTTGTATTGTACAGGAACACTTTCACACAGCATAAAACATAAAATACAGTTGTGAGTAAAAAATGTTTTACAAGTTTCAAGAAAAAGAAAAGTGGCCATATGTTGTTTTTGCTTGAAAATAGCAGATTACATAAATATATCATTGTCGATTATGAATACCGGCACAAGGAACTACAAACATGCAAAAATAAAATTACATGTATTTGAATTACATTGTTATTCTTGCATACGTTGAAAAAAACATTCAGTCTCGAACGGCAGTTTACATGAGTGTTTATCCTCTATTGACTATAACTTGCAATTAAAACAATTAAAATACAAGAAATAACTACTGAAAGCTGCATCAGAGGAAGGATCATTCATCACACCCATACTGTTTTTAACTGAAACACTTTCGACGTATGATGTTCTTCCAGAATATTTGATATTCCCGGATTTTCTTCGCTCGTTTTTTTTAGGACAAATGCACTTTAGGCCGAGTCAATATTATCCTCTGATGCATTTAAGTTCATGAAAGATGGCAGCATTAACACGAGTTTCTCAATATTGGACTAATACTGTTTTTTTGAAACCCTTTAACTATCACCAAGTATCATGCTAATCTAACTCCTCGCTTCCCTGCTTATATTTCCTGTAAAACGATAAAATCACACATTATATTGATCCAACTCTCATTATTAAAGCGATTAGCATGTATTGTGACTGAAAAGGCATTCCAGATACTTCTGTGAAGTTTAATCTTGAAAATTCTTTCGCGCGTGATACCTAATATGCTTTTAGCATGGCATTGTCAGTTTCACCGTCATTGCCAGACCTTCTTTCGCAACGAACACATCTACTTCACCACATCCCTTTATGCACCAACTCCACTACCACTCTATCAACCAATCTCCCTTCGACACCCATCACCTGCAATACCATCTCCTCGGGTTTTCCACCCGCCCTCGCCAGCGACCTTGTGGAACTCCACTTCCTCCGCCATGCTCACCTTCGATGACGGCGAGGGGGCTTGGAGATCAGCGAGCAACGGAAGCGGGGGTGGCGGTGCCGGGGCGGGGGCGGGGGCGGGCCGAGGGGGCAGTCAGATAAGGAGCGCCGGGAAGGAGGCAAAGTTGCGACATCGCGATCGTGTCCCCGACTCCGGCGCCATTAGCCTCGTCGCGGAGCCGGCGAAGACGACGCCCTGCCGCCCCCGCCAGCGACGCCGCCGTCTGGAGAACGACGCGCCAGCGCCTGGCGGCCCGCGACGCCGCCAACTCGCGCCATTTGCAAGACGCTAATCTTAGTTTCTGGAAGTTGTTGGAATCGCGTTGCAACCTCCTGCCTAGATACCCGTCCTCCTCAAATCCTCGCAAACGCTCATAGGGAAAAGACGGTTGTGAAATTTGCAAGACATTTGAGGCTTTTTTCGCACTTTAAAATACGTAAAGCGGAATGGTAATCGATGTTCAGTATCTGCTTGTCTTAGCACTGCATTAATGTGAAATATATTATTTTAATACAATTGTTTTTTGTCACGCTCAAGGTGTTCAGTGCGGGGAATAAGGTCTTCTGTATTTCAAAATTAGAGATACGTTTATTACAATTACTTTGAACAATACATTCCTCTAACAGTATGATAATCAAAACTAGATAAAAAGGTTAATTAATGTTCGACCGTTTTTAATGTAAGATATTTCATATTCGTAAAACTTAAATCGCAAAACACTTAAATTTAAAAAAAATTTTTTTTTTTTTAAAAATTTTAATTAAAAAAAGCGAAAATTAAAACAAGAAATGAGGAGTCAGAATTTGTGATTGAAAATTAAAAGCTTAGATGCATTAAATGACAATGTTGAGATTCTGTTTCATTTAGAGCTTCAAGGCCTCTTCATTGTAATTTCCCTTACAGATATTGAATTACATATGCGAAACATGCCTTTATCTCCTGTAAACACCCATCATCATAAACGATTCTGTGAGTTCTTCTAAGAGAATGCTCAAGGAATCGAACGTACAAATAAAGCACCTCCGGTGTGCGTTTAAAGAACAAAAACCTGTCTCATAAAACCTCTAACGAGCCGATGTCGGTAAACCTTTACCTTTCCATGTCTGGGATTGCTGCGTACTTCAATGTTTAAAATCGTACTCTAAGAGCATCGTCACTTGCCGGAAATGAGATAGCCGATCGCAAGTACTTTCAAACTCGTAAAGTCGATAGAAAGACCTAGGAAGTCGCTCTGGCGTTGAAGCGAACGACTCGTCGGTCATTGAGGCAGTGAACGGGTATGCGATCCAGGTAGACGTAACAGACGCCTCGAGAGTGGGGTGGGTTGGTTTGGTTTTTTCGTGTTTCCGCGCGCGTCAACTGCTTTGGTCATTAGTCTCGTTAGTGTAGGGCATGATTTTTTCGCGGGAGACGGCGGTGATCTTCCCCCGCTGGATGGGGAGATCCGGCGCCGACCTACCGTCGGCTAGTGGGGTTTCTCCCTAACCAGGACTCTCCCACCAGCGGGGCACCGCCCTAGCCGGGACAAGCTCTAAGTTCCCGACCGGTCTCCCGGAATATGTGGTAGTGTAGTGCATGTTAGTGTAAGTTTGTGTGTAAGGGGAGAGGATAGGACAAGGAAGTGGAGGGACAGATCGCGCGCGGTCCGTGGCCCGTTTGGTAGGGTACTGCTTCGGCATCCGCCTGGTGTTGATCGGAGAAACCACGGAAAACTACCGATCAGAGCAGCCGGCCGCGGGACAAGCTCTAAACTCCCGATCGGTCTCCCGGAATATGTGGTAGTGTAGTGCATGTTAGTGTATGTGTGTGTGTAAGGGCGTGTTAGTGTATGTGTGCGAAAATCCTGCCGCCGACAAGACTCGAACCTAGGACCTCCCGGTCAGAGGCGCTGCTGTGACATCAGTTGATGTACTGAGCTGCCGTTCTCGGTGGGAGTGGGGTGGGTTTCGCGGTTTCACTGAAGTAGGGGTTAGCGTATATCGGTGTGTTATATAGAAGTTCATGGGTTTATTTTTAAGGGCAAAAAATCCTTCGTTCTTCGGAGGAGAAGTAAAGCCTTATGTTGTAGATTTACTGCATATAAAAGATCGTCAAAACCATGAAAGAAGTCTCTGAGCTATATCCAAAACGCCTGTTTTATCGCGCGAGTGATACTTTCTTTCCCTGCTAGATAGAGGTAGGATCTTAGTGAAATTTACATGGTCAGGTGGAAGAGCAAACCTGCTGGTCTGAGCCTCGCCACGTAAAATAAAGCATTGCAGTATTGCATTGTCTAATTTACATGGCCTTACGTATTGCCTTATTATGTAAATACGGCATTGCAGGCAATAAAGTTTGCAGCCATTATAAGGCGGTTTGCAGTGAGATTAGGGTGTGGCGGAGATCAATATAAGAGTTTAGGGGGAAAGTGATAAAGAGAAGGTTGGAGTGTTATTTCATGCAGTGACAAGTTTTACACGAAGTAACATTTTGTATCGGCTACAATTTCGCCTCATAACTTCACGGAATTGAAGAGTAATATTGTTTTTAAAGGTTTTATGCTAGACCTGCCACAGGAATCAACTAGAGTAATAAGAATATAATTGAAGAAACAAGCGTCAAATTTTATTTCATGTGACAGGATATATTTACTGAGCTCATGGAATCTGAAGCACAGTACACCACTTGAAATAATTCAGAAGAGAAGTATGCTCAAGAATAATTATCCGACACTTGAGTAAGTAAGAAATCTGTATGTGCGTGCACGTCGACTACTTTGGTTATTAATCCCGTAAGTGTAGTACATTTTAATGCTGGGGAATAGTGATGTTCCTTCCCTGCTGAACGTTGATTTTCGACGCCGACCTACTGTCCATCAGCTTGCGGGGTTTTCTCCCTGGAGGTAGCTACAGGAACCGCCCCTGCCGGGATATGCTGTGACTGGTCTCCTCACAAGGTACTACCGTGCTCGTACACATACGTACACGAGTACTTGTGTGTGTGAATGTTTGAGTGAATGAGTGAGAGTGAGTGAATGAGAGTGAGTGAGTGAGAGGAGAGTGAGTGAGTGAGAGAGAGTGAGAGAGTGAGAGTGAGAGAGAGTGAGAGAGTGAGAGAGAGAGAGAGAGAGAGAAATGAGGGAAAAGAAGAGAAGAGGCAAGGGCAAGCAAGGAAAGGTCGCGCACGGTCCGTGGCCAATTTATGAAGGTACTGTTCCGGCATTAGTCTGGTGCTAGTCGGAAAAAACACGGAAAATTTACCGATACGAGCAACCGGTCGCTACCTCCAGACAGCGACCGAATTTTATCTAGCTAACCAGCTTGTGTTGCAATTTCGCCATCGGTATGACAAACCCTAGTATCTCGTGGTTTGATTTAGCGATCCAAGTGTTGCATTGCTGCCTTATTCTAGCCCTTCCTCTAAATCGATGGACTAAACGCTTCGCTGATTCAAGGAGAAGTACGTAATATGTTCGAAATGGATTCATGATGCACATTGACACAATAGATGGAGAGACTGACTCAGAGTAACCAATTTAGTTGCACCAGAAGAAAAAATATTTTTCGGTGACTGTAAGACACCGGGAGATTCATATCACTGTTACCGGACGCCTCAATTTGTGGTCTCGCGTTGATGACTGTGAGAAATAAGAGCATCCCCGATGCATCCGGTCAAAGAGTCGTGGGCAGGAATCCTACTGTTGGTGAGAATGTTTTTCCTTGTTCCTCCCTTTCTTATTAGTATGGGTTGGTGGTGGAGAGCATCGTATTCTGCCAATCTCAGATGACCGTTGGCAAGTATGTTAATGAGTCTGGTTGAAGGTGTACACCACTGAACTGTAAGAGGCTTTTGGCTCCTAATCAAAAAAAAACATCAACAACAACGTTCTAGGCCGTTTATTTAATTCCCCTCGATAATCTGCTTTCTTTTTCCCTATTTTTTTTGGTACTTTTCTTCTTTCATCCTACCTCCCCTCCCTCTCTACGTCTCTTTCTCTCTCTCCTTATGTCTATTTTTTCATTCCTTCTTTCTTACTTTTATTATTTATTTATTACTCTTTCTTTCTGTCTGTCTTTGTTTCGAAGAGGGCTAATAATGATGGTTAAAAGTCAATGGGGCGGTCTTTGTGCCTCACACTTTTCTTCCGTCTCGAGATGGCCATCCGCCGTGCCGGAAGCGAGCTAATTGAAAGGCCGGCGAAGGGCCTGGATCGCCGGGCAGTGAGATCGCATCTGGCTGCGGTCGAGGGGGCCGTGTTTACTCGCAATAAATACTCGGCCCGCCGCGTATTTCTCGCTCCCCCACCGCCCCCTCCCGGCCGCAAGGACGCCGGGCCGCGGAGCCAACGCCCCCTGAAAGAAAGCAAGCTTCGAGCCGCGCCGTGACAAATGAAGACGACGCTCTCGCTTATTTGCTCGGTGAGCGCGCGTTAATACACGATCCATATCTAGTAAGCTGTGATCCATGGCCTCCTTACGCAATACTTGCATAACCGATTGCTGTGCAAATGTATTACAAGTCCAAGAGCTATTGAGAGAATGTTCTGCCTACTGAAGTGTAGTAAGCTACAACAATTTAAAGAGCTATAATCCTTGCAAGAAGAGTAGGATAAATTGAAGTGCAGATGTCATTCTCGGACATAAATGTATAACGCAAAGTATCGATTGATTTATACAAATATTAAAATAACATTACTGATAAAAGTTTTATACATTTATATGAAATAAAACACAAGGAAATGTTCTTTCTCCATTTTTAAATGCTCAGGAGTAAATACAAATTTTGCTTATAAATGTCTCATCGTCAGAAATAATATCGTTCTATCATTAGGAAGACGACATTCTTTAATAAGATCGCATGTCTTTATAACAATGTCTACTTTATGACAGTAAACCACGATATAAATTTTTAAAGTGCAAGAAGGTTTTGAATGTTCAACATTTTACAATATTTTTTTTTATTTGACTCATTAGTAATAAATTTGTTTATGTTAGATATGTAATTGCGTGAAAAAATATTGTGGTTTACATGGAAAATGTGAATTTATTTTTACTGAAAATAAAGTGACACTTGATACAGTGCTGCTAATAATAAGAAAAGAAACAACGAATACGTTTAGACTGAAAGGAATCCAGAAAATCATTCCATGGTATTCGTTCCAGTCCAAATTATTCACTTTCACCAAATTTTAAACGATTGACCAACAAGTTAAAGTATCACAAGAAACAATACAAAAATACAGTATGAAATGTGAAGACAAAGACATAAAGCCAGAGAAAGCGAATCTCATCATTTAAAAATGCCTCTTATGGACATTACTTCCTCCAGCCATTCGAGAAACTATAATTGTAGCGTGACGGTGCCTTCTCTTCAGAGGTATCTCTGAAGCTTTTGAAACAATGTTCTTATTCAACAATAGTGGTAAGAGTAAATTTTATCGCAGCATTGTATCCTCCATTGAAATTGTAGAAGGGTTATTATCGTGGTAATTAACTGTAAACAGAAAATATGTTTTTCACCATTATTTTGTGAACGTCCAAATTGTCATTACGAAACATTCACTGCATTGGAATATGCTTTGCAATTTCTCAGGCTCCACTGCAGTAATTCGCTTGCCAAAATCAATTAATGTAATTAAGGAAGAGAATCTACTGTCTATGATATATGGAGTTGCACAAAGAACGATAAGCGTCACAGCTGTTGGCTTTGTTAAATGTAATTTCGGAACACATTGCCTTCTTGAATCACATGAATTGGGAGAGCGCTGATCCATTTAACTGAATTCGCCGCAGTTTCAAATAGGTTCGATTACCAGTGTGGCCGTATACACAATAACACAATACAATCGTATATTAAAACTGATTGAAAAGGCATTCCAAAATAGCTTCCCTTTTAAATGGTTTTGTTGTCATGGCGGACAATCGATTACCATAGCGTACATTGCGCCCAAACGCGTGTATTTGTCGTAGATGAATGCCATTCAGCAGCTAGATGTGTAAGGAATTGGTTAGAGTATTACCATAATATAAATAACATACGTATACTGTGATATTACTCTGAAAGTTGTATTATAGTTGTTTAACGAAGAGTCTGTTTGGTTGCAAATAATTATTTTCAGACTAGTTTTTAAACAATAATAACTGATGATAATAAACAATAATAAATGATAATCGTTTATATTTTACTTGATAGACCCGGGGCCGCGGGTTCAAGACTACTTATCTACACTAGTAGATTCAAGTTCAACACTACTGATCTACAGTAGTAGTCTTGGACCCGTGGCCTGCATGCTTATTGTGGTGGCTGGCAAAGAAATACTAATTTTTTCTACTCCCACTGTATTATGCTGTATTTTGATGGCTGCAACCGGTTGCATTATGATACTCATTACGATACAGATTTCATTATGAAACAGGTTTTTGACTAATCCGAGAGAAATTTACAAAACCAAGTATCGACCGTCAAGCATTGAGAATTGTTCTGGTAAATGTTTCGTTCGATTGTGAACATTAAAATTGCATTTGATATTACATCATGCTTGTCAGTTTTAATTTATTTTATTATTAGTATTTTTTCGTGGAATAATGCTTACAATAAATAGGATCATTTTGTTGATCTTGACCTCATACTAAATATAATGTAGAACATCTTGAAGGTAGGTCAATAAAACCCAAGTTTTTTTTTTCATTGCCAACGTTTCGGCCATTTATTTAGCCTGCTTCAGGGCTGTAATTACGGATGTGTTAAATTAATGTCATTTTGTTGTTATTATTATCATTAGGGATCTCTCCGGTATCTATCCGGGATCTACAAAACGGTCCGATGTTTGTTTGGTCGGTCTGCAAACACTACTTTTATTTAAAATTAATACTATTTTTCTTGGAATCTTATTTTTCTATTTATTTTTAGAGTTGACTCGAGGAAGTTATCATGCGAGAAATATTTTCCAGGATTCTCAGAATTCGTTCGCAATTCTAGCAACACATTCATGGCGTATACAATTAATGGTTGTGGGGAGTATATTGGCAATAATTATTATTATCAATTATTATAAGTAATCCCTACAGGTGCTATAATAATTGTGGTATATTTGTGTTGTGTATCGTCTTTTTGATATCAATAAATGAATGCGGCCCGGAGTGTTTAACCAAAAATAAATCCCCCTTGATTGAAAAATATTGAAAACTACTCTTGTCGACTGTTTATAAAAATGTTTCTCTTGTAATCATAAACAATTATCTATTGTGATATATAATAATACTCTGTTTTGATATTATATGTTTTGTGGAAACCTACAGAGAGTTTAACAATAGAAAATAAATTTGAAACAAACTATTAATAAAATCATTGAGAGAAAAACGTACATTGGTATAAACGCCTGCGGTTGTGGGCGCTCAAAATTGTTGTGTATGCAGAATACGTGAATTGCGAGGGGGAGTACGTCTCTCTGGAAACCAGAATGTAAATATCACTGCTCAGTTAAAGACAGTATACGGATTGTTGTCCTTAAACCCTGCCGAAAAGAAGTACTCCCCCACACTCCCCCAGAAGTACGCCACTCACAGTGGCAATAAATTTGCCAATTTGCCTAAAGCTATTTTGAAAAATGTCCCAGAATCAAAAGAAAATGCTTCAATAACCAAATAAATTTCATAATCTATAATAACGGATAAATAAAGCCAATAAAAATGAATTCGAAATATTATTTAAAAAATAATTCCTTCACCGAAACAAAACACGGCCTTTTTGAATATTTGGTTTTATGACTGATCATTTTCAACTGGTATATATTGTTCTCGAGGTCTCCTTGATGTTCAATTATCAGAATAAAACATCAGATTCTCAGAAGGAAACTGCCCGCAACTTCACCAAGAGCATTTGGAGCATTCTCTTTATGCATCAATAAATTTAAGCCTTTGCATTCGAAATTTGCTTTCACTCTGCTAAATGTTCGAGTAAGTCCGCTTGAAGCAATCACTTGAGAGAATAAAGTGCTCCCGATTCTCGGTAATCGCGATGAAGAGAAAGTGACTCTATTCGTTTCTCCCATTGTTGGCGATTTCCTCACAGTTACGAGTTCTAAAAATCCTATCAGCGGTAAAAAGGAAGAGGGTACCCAGCGGAATTGAAAGGGACACGCCACGAATATTCTTCGAAAGACGAAGTTGCGATCATAGCTTTGTAAAGTCCATTCCCTTTTCGTCTTTTCGAAATCACGGCGTTTTTATAAATCAATTTGCAATATACTCATGTCATATAATTATCACATCACTAACGAAGCCGTCCCGTGGCACAAACATAAAGCGATTAAAATATCATTTATCATAAGACTGCGATTACTATTATAATTCTTTACATTGCGACAAAACCCTTTATCTTTCACAATTGCTTCATACCGGGACGCATTATAAAAGTATCGACCTGAATGTGCACGAAGGTCGAGTTCAAAGAACGCTGACAGTGCAATTACAGGTACAAAAGAGTGTGTTCCTGAGATGGTTCCAGGTATTGCAGTATCGCTTGGGTTATCTCTGTTTCTGGGTGACTGCTCTCCGGGGGAATATAACACTGCGGAAACAAGTCATCTGCAGGGAAGCAGACTTTTGGACATGCGGATAAAGATCTGAGAAGACAATTGTAGGGTTATGACTTGGAAAATATCTTTCAGAGAAGGTTGTATGCTGGGTGGTTCTGTTTAGGTGAATGCAATATTCTTTGCAAGAGAATATCGCGTTATGAAATTGCGCGTAATTATTTTGTATTTAGAGTATTTTTCATCGGAAATCTATGTACTATATACGATTCTATACTATCGCTAAAATGTCTTTAATTGAAGAAGGTATCAAAGACTTTTAGAGAAGGTCATCAAATTAAGGATATCAAGCCCGATAATCATTATCAGAGAAAATGAATTGGACTTAAAAACATAAAGTTCAATAAATAAAATTTAACAAGACAGAAAATTGAGAATGATTCGCATTATTGTGATTGGTTTTCTTAAAATAAGTTATGTTACTAAACGATGAATAAATTTACAAATTCAAAAATTAACGAATTTATATGTTTTTAAAACATGTGAAAAATTAATCGATTGTATAAGATTAATCGATTAATTCGAAACGATTAATCTATGCATATTAATATAATAAAAAGTGATCGATTTGATCTTCTTCTTCACTCCAAGGATTATGCTCTAATGAACCTGTCCCGGTGCTCAATTTGCTCTTGGTCTTCCAATATTTCTTCTCCCCACTGCTCTATAATCCCTTGCGCTTGCCGGTAGACTCGCTTTTGGCATTCGCTCCAAGTGTTCGCACAATCTTTGCCTGTTTCTTCTCAGAGTATCCAGCAGTGGTTCAACCTTCAATTTCTGTCTTATATCTCTGTTTCTTTTTTTTTTTTCATCTAAAATTGTAAAACCAAGAGTGTTTCTCATGAACTTCATTTCTGCTACCTGGATTCTCAATTTGTCTTTATCTGACATACCTGTTATTTCATCTCCATACATGAGTACTGGAATAGCAACAGTATTGAAAAATCTTACCCATGTTTCTCTCCTTGTATTATTTTGTAAGTTTCTGTGCATGATGCTTTTGAATCTATTAAATTTTTCATCTAAATCAATATCCTTTTCATATGATACAGATATAAATATTTGAAGTAAGATACATAACAGCCTAAATATTTGAAGTATTTTTGTGCCACGATTTGATATTAATTTATTATTATTATTATTATTATTATTATTATTATTATTATTATTATTATTATTATTATTTTTATTTTTTTTGCTCGAATAGGCCATCTTGGACCACGCAGGACATGCACTTGTACGGGCACTGAATAGCACACACAAACAGACATACACAAACACACCCTTGCCCGAGGCGGGACTCGAACCCGCGATCCTTTCGTCCGAGATCGCCACGGGACTACTGTCTTAGCGGTCTCGGCTATTATTATTATTATTATTATTATTATTATTATTATTATTATTATTATTATTATTATTATTATTATTATTATTATTATTATTTAATGTCTCCTCCCTACCGCCGTCGCGTCGCCGGCAGGCGGCCCGCGGGCGTCTCGCGTCGCAACCATCCCTCCCTCCCTCCTCACCCTCGCCCGAGTGGCGCGCGCCCTGCGACTGGCACCTGTCGCGCCCCCCGAGGGCTGCCACCCAGCGCTGCGCCCGGCGTTCATGGAACTGCACGCCCCTCCCCCCCCCCCACCGGCTTAGATGGCTCAGGGCATCGACTCAACCTGTGCACGTGAGGTCATATGCTGCGATTTATTTTTAGCTGCCTTTGAAGTAAATCAGCTGTCATCCAATCGGAATGTTGAACGTCACCATAATGATGTCACTGTAGTGACGTGTAAGGTCCCGATTGAATGGCATCGTAATACCTGATGAAACGTCATTGAAAAAATTGCAGTATAGGGTTGGATTTCCGACGGTGGCAGGATTTTCGATATGAGCTAGATACTAGCTATGACTATGAATTCTAGCGGATGGCTGCTCTGTTCGGTAGTTTTCCTTGCTTGCTCCGATCAACACTAGGCAAAGGCTGGAGCAGTACCCTAACAAACGGCCCGTGGACCGCGCGCGATCTTTGCTTCCTATTTCTTGTCATATCCTCACCCGTTACATACACACTGCACTACACTGCCACACACGCCGAGAGAACAGTTGGGAGCTTAGACCATCTCACAGCTGGGGCAGTGCCACCTGGTGGGAGATACCTGGTTGGGGAAAACCCAGTAAACCGACATGTAGGCCGGTGCCGGATCTCACTATCCAGTTGGGGGAGGATTACTGCCGCCTCACAAAGAAAGCGCACGCACTACACTTACGGGAATAATTTCTTTGCCAATGCATGCGCCCAGAATACCAAGCAATTAATCAATCCACCCGTCCCTACCAGCATCTGTCTGCCGTGTCCTGCCCCGCTTCTAAAATTCTCTGTCCTAACACTCCCCAACCCGCTTCGCCTCTCTCCATTCGCCTTGCAATCCCCGTTCTACCCCACATTCCATTTCTTTCACAAATGACTAAGGAAAATGAGTAAGTTGAACACGTGCGGAATACACTGTATAATGGGTAATGATTCAAACAGTTGTACAGTTGTACGAAGTAAGTTAGTTGGGTGAAGTTGGTTAACAAAAAAATCGACAATTTGATACATGTTGACTCCCGCCTCCCTCGTTTGCTCGTTGGTTAACATGCTCGCTTTCCACGGCCCAAAACCGAGTTCGATTCCCGGTCGAGGCAAATCACACGGGTGTGCTTTCATTACTAATGTCGCAGTATCTATTGCTGTGTGACGATGAGAAAACCCACCCTAAGGCGATGAATACCAGTATATACGGTGAAGGGATGTCTTTGTGCTAATCACACGAACCCCTTATCCCACGGCCGAGAAGTTGGGTCACCGCTGGTTGGCCAAAGCTTCTACCGGGCTGTCCAGCCAAAGAACAGGAACAATGTGAGCTCCTTCACTCGTGAATTTCCAAGACGACGGCGGAGCTCCGCTACTGACATAAAATCAGTCTCCAGCCTAAGCAAAACCAGCGTGAATCCAGTGCAACATTTTTAACGATTTTTTTTCCAAAATACCGATACGGTCTCTCTTGACTTACCTCGCATAACTAGAGCTAAAGTATTTAAAGAAATAAATATGCATCCTTCACACGTTCTTCATTTATCCACATTCATTAGCTGAATGCAAAAAAATACTCTAGTATCACCTCCCGCCCTGCTCTCCGACCAATGCATTTCCTGTTTCCGTGATCAGATTAGCCAGAGCTGGCCGCTGAATTGAGCTATCAACGATGTCTGTGGTACTTGGAAAAATTAGACTAATGTATTGTCGTGTAATTAAGTGTCATATAAAATATTTTTAATTTTAATGTTATTAAAAGATAATTGATGGGACATTCTAAGTCAATAACCATTAATTAGTGATACATCTGGCGTGAAATTGTTAAATAAAATGAGACGAATTATTTTAGGAAAATTGATGTGAATTATTTTTAGGGCTGAAACATAATATTTATGATTACGAGCCATGATATCGTTGTAGATTTCAATAATAAATGCTTAATTAATTTAAATGTACTATTGTGTGAACACATTAGTTTTTTTATTGTGTTAAAATACCTTGTGCACATCATTGAAATACATTGCAGAAATGGAACTTATTTTAACTTAATGAATCGTATTTTAGCAAGGCCGAGACCAAACTTCAGTCATTTTCGCTTGCTCTCATTGTACATTTATATATCTGCGTGAATTCATCAGAAACAGGAGTAATAATAGAAAAGCACTGAGAATGCAATTGTTGAATGTAGAACTATTGAAGTAAAGAAGATTTTTCTTTAAATATAGGCTATTACATTTTCTAAACATGTGTTGGAAGATGAAAGATTTCCTCAATACTGAGTGATTGGAGACGTTTGCCATTTTTAAACTGGAGCCAGGTGGACAGGGGTTTCTTCAATTTTGAAAAAATCCTACGCATGGTTTATTTGCTAGTAGTGTTTACAGACGGACGGACTGATGTATAGACCGACGGACGGACGTACAGACAGACAGATGGACGGAAGTTAAAAAAAAATCGGTATCAGGGGACCCTAATACGTTTCTTCCGCTGAAATCTCGAAATCGATTTTCCGTAGCATAACCCTAATACGTTTCTTCCGCTGAAATCTCGAAATCGATTTTCCGTAGCATAAAAGTAAAATGACAGCATATCTTTTGGTAACAGACAATTGGCAAAAAAGATACCACGTCTTACAGTAACACGCCATGAAACAAAATGACGTATGCCTTCCGGAAAGACGCCATCGGACAAAAAGACGTATATCTGCCGGTAAGACGCCAAGACGGCGTGTCTTACGGAGAAGCGTCTGAACCCCCTAAGACGTCCGGTTTGCAGAGAGCTTTGTTCCCTTCCGCGGAGGAGCTTTTGCCGGGTGAGCTGGCGTCGGGTGGGCGGGCGCGCGCTGGCTCTTGGCGCGTAACCATGGCTACAGGGGCTCACAGAGAATGAGAAATAACGCCGGGCGTCTCGCGCCGCGACGAGAAGCGCGCGCACGCGTGCGTGCGTCGTCGACGACGGGCGCGCATCACGGGCGTCCCACAGGGCGCGGAAACGAGACCCAGAGAGACGAATGGTTACGGCTGGGCGCCAACGCGATGGCTTCGAAGTGGTTGCGTGGCGGTTACGAGCTGAGTGGGTGGGGCTGGATGGGGTGGAGCGGTGCTGGAGTAACGAAACGTAACGGTGGTGGAGGAAGGGACAGCTATGCGAAGCGGGTTGTTGCCAGGCGTGTTGGGGGATGAGGCGCATGGTGACGTGATGAGAACTGTGGTGATGGAGGAAGGTACGTTGTGAAGGCATGGTATACGAGGTATTCCAACACACTCAACTGAGAGGGTTTCAAAGATAGCCGGTAGGTTTGGGGTGAGTTTCCTTGGATAACATGATTTTCAGCCCGGACACCTCATACTGGATGTTTGAGTCCGGGTGGCTCAGTCCAGATGGTTCGGTCCGGGTAAATTGGTCCGGGTGGCTGTGTCGGGGTAAATGGGTCCGGGTGGCTCAGTCCGGAAGACTCGGTTCAGGGAAAAGGGTCCGTGTGGATCGCTCCGGGTCATCCATATATGGATGTATATGGATGTTACGTCCATATATGGACGTAATGGGGTGAGCTGTACTCGCGGATCAGATGAAAGCAAATTCATGTCTTGTACAATAAAAAAGAATGGCCATCCATTTTTTCTATATAAAGGATATGGTTCGATTAGATACAGTGAAATTCAGACGGAGCTCGACGAAAACAGGAGTGTAATTAAGAGTTTGAATAAGAGTCGATGATTAAGAGAAATATGATAATAATGGTGCAAAACGCAACTTAATGCATAAGATATCGAATAATTGCTCTATTCACTACTAGAATTCTACAAGAGAGAACACGTTCGAAAGAAACAGCGATGGTCTCGTATGTATTCATAAATGAAAGCACAAAATAACCTTGACACAAAGAATACGTATTATGACTTTGAGTCGTTTCATACAGAGTGCTGAGGGTGCAAACAGCCCCTGACAGGACTCGGAGCATAGAGACATTCCTGTCGCGCTGTATTACAATTACATTACATGATTACTACAGCACCGTCTAGTTTTAATTCTTCACATTTTATTGTGTAAATGAAAATATTTATGCAGCTGATCAAATGTAGCAATATCTAATCTCAAACGTTACCTTGATTGTTATTTTCTTTAAAACATCGAATGTGATAGATTTACTAGATATTTAGATCTCATGAAATTTATAATTATATTATATTTAATACAACTTACAAACTAACCTCTTAGGATCTTCCCTCTGTCAATCTCTGTTAGTTGTATTTAAAGTTATTCATTTTTTTAATCAAAAAATCACAAAATGAAGGATAAAGAAGTGCGTTCCATTATGAAATCTTTAGAATTCCATCGTAATTACATTTTAACACAATTCCATGTTAATTAGTTTCTTTCTAAGAGAAGTATTGGGAAAATGATGTTTAGGCAAGAGCGTGCATAATTCTGAGTAGGCTAATTCTTCTTCGGGAAATCGCAATTCAACAAGGATGTTTTGAAATATATTCTGAAATGCAAAAGCAATTCAAATCAAGTTGATGTCATCTTCACCATATTTCAAGGAATTCCATCATAAAGCAGGAAATTGGATTCTTGGTGCGAAATTAAAGCAGTGGCATTGTATTGTTCCAGCACGAGCGGACGTTTATGGCTTGAATGGCTATTAAGAGGGTTTTTTGATGTTGCGCACAGCTTTATATGTGAACGTAAATTAGTAATTCGGAGTAATGAAATGTTCTTTCCTCTTCTTTGTTTTCAAGCAAACTCTTATTTGAAACGAGAGGGGTATTTTTAGTATTGCATTTTTTATTCCTAAATTTATGCTTAACAAACACATTAAAAGTACATAATCATGGTACAAAATCATGGAAAATCATGGTACATAATCATGGAGAATATTCATTCCTAATTATGGTAGTACCTTATTTCCGATTTCATCTCTTATGGCATTTAAATAACTTTTTTTACGTTTACTTATCTAATAACAAGCCTTCTGCATTTTCTAAAATCAAGAGTGAATTTGTTTGTACGTTATAAAACCATTGCAACGAAGAGCTTCTTTCTCAGCTGTGAGAAACACGATGACCAACAGAAGGACTGGTAGACAAATTACCTCTGAAGTATGTGGAGCAGTCTGAGTTAACGGTAGGATAAAAACTTGTTGCAAACAGGACCTGTACAATCAGCGGAGTATAAGAAATATAACTGAGTTGGAAGAACCGGGGCACCGATACAAACAAGCAGGAGGAGAATTCTGGAAATCGAAAATATCTACTTACAAGCGATTTGCTGCAGCTTATGCGATCGTTTGCTTCAAACCGCCGGACAGTCACCTCGAATGAAAGGACATCTGCACAAAGCGACAGTGACAAAGTGACGGAACCGGATCTCAATGACAGTGACAAGTCGTGAATAGCAGAATCTTCTACTCGACACACAAGCATCTGTTAAAGTCACGATTTGTTGCAAAGCAAAAAAAAAACAAACAATTTTTGTTCGAAGTATAATTCAGCGAAGTAGAATTCTTATCTACTATACAGAAGGGCATTTCTATATCCGTATATTTGCACGCAAAAGGAGCAATGTTTTACAAACTCAATTAACATTTTGTAAGTAGAAGAGTGAATTGTGCGTCTTCCTTTTCAGATTTCTGATGTTACGTTTGCGAAACTATTTTTAGGTTTCTCTCTTATTAATATTTTATTAACATTCCTATCACATTCCTTTGTGCTTAGATAAAAATATTTTCTTATATTCTTTGCAAATAATTTATATTTGAGTATTCTGATCATCAGAATTCCAACTTTTTTACTTATGCAAAACAATGTTCACTTTTAGCTTCATTATATATTCTTACTTTAATAAGCAGTCCTTCATGCACATTCGTTAGATACGAGATTTTGTGAACAAAAAACAAGTACAGATGCGAAAGCAGGAAGGAATTTCTAACGAACCTTATCGTTCGGTATATTCTCTTCCACGTGAATGAAAATTCGTTTTGTTATGCGTAGTGCAATCAAAACATAACTCTTGCCAAGGGTTCGATGGAACCCGCGTTCATCTTTAAAGAGAGCATAAAACAAATTTTAGAGCCCGAGTGCTTCGCTTCGATTGAGACAAAGCCTCGAAGGCGAGTGAACGACGGCGCTACCGGCATTCCCTGCACGTCCGATGCGCCCCTCCCCTCCACACGTCCCTCCCCGCCCCTTCTCCCTCCTTGTAGCCCGCGTCGCCGCCAGACTCACTGGCAAACTCGCCCCGTGCTAGGGCTCCGCTCGCTCGGGTCGGCTCATCTAGCCCCTCCCCCTTGCCATCGTCCTCCCCGTCCCGCCCCATCCCGCTTCAAGCACCCCGTCCCATCCCCCCCCCCTACCAGCCCTGCCCTCCCTCCACCTGCCGTGACCCCCACCCTTTCCTTTCTGCCCCGCCCCCCTTTTTCCCCCTGTTCTATCCAGCCCCACCCGTCGCATTCCATCCCGACCCTTCCAGATTTCTGCAACTCCTCCCAACTTCATCCTAGCGCTCCACCCTTCTCCACCCCCCACTCCCTACGCCCCTCCCACTCGCTCCCCGGCCGCCCTGTTGTGCTCCCGTCCGAATAAAAGCAAGATGCGTCGGCGATAGGCGAAAGGTTACGGATCAGGAATGCCAAGCGACGAGTGCCTCGACGCGAACGACCCTTGTGGAACCGGAAACCCCACGTGCGCGGAAGATACAAACATCTGAAAACCGCGGTCGGCCGCCCGCGCCCGCACCGCTTCCAGCCCGTGCTAGCAGAGAGGGATGCAGGACGCGGGCGGGGCTGTGCGAAGAGAAGCCAGCGGGATGCGGCCTCGGATGCGGGAAGCGGGGGGGGGGGGGGGGATTTTCCACCTGCTCGAGAGGCGGTGACGTCAGGGCCGCGGCCGCCTCGTCAGGGTCGACGAACTTGACCTCCCGCCTGGTCAGTGCGCAGCGGCGGCGGCGGCCGGCGCCAGGAGACTGTAGAGACTAGCGAGTTGCTGCAGGGAGGATGGGAAAGGGGAAAAACAAAGAACAAGAATACTAATTAGAGTGGTATGGATGAGAGGAATAACGTGTTGGAGAGCTACTGTTTTCGAGACGGAATATAAATACTCTTAAAGAACAGGTAGAGGAAGGAGACACTTAACAGAAAGCAAATAATGTAGGATAATTCGTGAGATTGTTTGGAGGATTTACAAAAGGATTTTGTAGTGCTCGAATGTTTGAAAAATATTGATCTATTTCGTCGCACATACGTTTTAGATTAAACAGCTTTAATCTAATTTACGTGAAGCAATGAAGTAGAAAAAAGTTGGAAATTTATATTGTATTTACTGTATTTTGAGTATTTTAAATACGTATTTATTTAGCAATGCAAAACCTCATGTATTTTGAGTATTTATTTATATACTTATTTACGAAGTATTTTGGCGAAGTATTTAAAGACTAAATTTAAAGTATTTCGTCGAAGTATTTAAATAATAAATTTAAAGTATTTTGGCGAAGTATTTAAATACTAAATTTAAAGTATTTTGGCAAAGTATTTAAATACCTAATTAAAAATATTTTGTCGAAGTATTTAAATAATAAATTTAAAGTATTTTGGCGAAGTATTTAAATACTAAATTTAAAGTATTTTGCTCAACTCTACGTGCACCGGTTCCGGTTTGAACGTGGCAGGATCCCGCAGCGCCACCTCGCGGCGCCGGCGCGTCCGCCACGCACCTGCTCCTGGCGCTGTTTATTCTATGCAAATGTTCGCGCCTCCGGCCTCTGCAAGACTTTCTCGGGCGCTCGACTTCGCCCAGCAAAAATATTGACGAAGCGAGGAGTTGAGTATTCTTCCGTTCCGGTACTGTGCCACGAATTCACCAGAAAGGTGATCTTTCTGCAAGTATACGGCTCTTTCACAATGAAGCTTAAACATAAATGTAAAAGTTTAGTATCACGTTGTTCGATAGAACCTTTCACATCGGGAAAGGAGAACTAAGTGTGAACATAAACGTAAGATGTAACATTGAAACATCTCGGGATGCAAGCTTTCTCGTTCAGGGTAACGTGATCTGGGAAAAAGACACTATCGTGAACCGCTTCAAGATTCAGAGAGCTTCATTAATTTGAAATTAACACTGATTTTAAGAGAGTAAATTGTCGTTTATTATCGTCCTTGTCCATAAATTGCTACGTAAGATCATTAGTGATATTCATGGTAGTATACGAAGTAATTTTCGTCCAACCACATTTGCGTCCAGTTTACTCAATAGCAGCCGGTACGGAATTCTATTAGTGGTGCCAGTTAGTGATGAGACATCGATAACAAAACAATAATCGATGTTCAAAATGAAAACATCTATGGTATGTTTTTAAATATCAATGCAATGTTTTAAAAGTGGTTTAGTAATCTCTGAAATAAAATTCATGGGCAACAAAATTTAATTTTTCAGTGACCGTGTTTTTAAATTATAATAAAGATTAAACTGAAAACAAACTAAAAATAATAAAAGCAAATAAAAATTCTCAGCCTGAAAGCCTGAGCGCCCGCAGTAATCTCAAGAGGTCACAGCTTCCTGAGTTCGCCTTACGCTCACGGCGTACGCCTCCTCTCCATATGCGAAACACCAGGGCATCGGGGTCATGCTGAGCGAGAGATAGTCTGCTCGATGAAGATAGTGAGAAGAGAGCGCTATTGGCGCACTCTGTGAATCCCGCAGCTTTCTGTGGAGCAGAACATGAACTACTGTGCTACTTGCACCTTAGCACTGTCTGATCCAAAAGAGACGCATATAAACCAATTCAGCGTTCTTTATACAGAGTTAAATGGGCAGACACGGTGCCAATCCATAGGTGGCTCAGAGGTTCAGGAGGAAGCCGACAGATAGCATAACGGCCTGTGCGTTTGAAGAGAATATTGATAGAGCATCGAATGACTAAGCACTCTTTCAAATGAATTACTATAAAGAAAAAATATTTTGAAGAAATGATATTTTATGCACACATTTGTGGTGAAAAATTTCTTTTCCTTCCTTTTTGATGGTGGTGTCATGACACCATCCTATGGTTCTACCCTACAAGCCGCCACTGATTTCACTTTATGACGATCGATTGAATATAGAATTTCTGTCCCAAGTATACGTTGTGGTGATATCGATGAGTGGTTTGGCGTACGGTGTTGTTGACGGTGTTGACGATGTTGACGGCCGTTGTGAATTGCACATCACTGTTTATATTAAAAGTGCATGTTTATTTCCTCACACCCACGTTAAACGTTTTCATTGTGAATGGCTCTTTATGGCTACAGGTAAAAGCAGGTCACTGAATTCTCGGGTTTAGAATATAATGCAGGTAATGCCATTTGTTGTGGATTTTAAAAATCTCGTAGTGTGACAAATAGAAAATAAAATGTTCGCGAAATATGCGTTTCTGTACTCACTCGGAATCCTCGTGAAGAATGGATGGAGTAAATACTGTGATTATGTCATAGCTCACCTGAAACAAAACAGAAGAAATTAAATAAACATGACGCTATGGAACTATTACTCTTGTTTCTTTGCGTGAAACAATGCTAGAAACGTGCTCTCAAGAAACGTTAACGTATCAATCTGAATATATATCTCAATTTATTACTGAAATTTCATATTTCAGATGAAACATTACGATCTTTTTGCAATATTTGAATTCTGTAACTTTCTACCATTGTAAATGCTTCATACTAGAGAAGCGTTTGGAATCTTATTTTTTGCTATAGAACATAGGACTACCAACAATTGTAAAATAGTGACATGTGGCAAGATTTAATAGCCAATTTAGTATAGGTATAGTGTATATTCACGAACACCTATCAAATATATAGTATATATTTGTAAAATATTTATTTATTTGTGAATTTTATTAGGTATAAATTACTACTTTCACAGAACAATTTTACTAATTTGCTAATATGAAAGTAAATTAGTTTAATCAAATGTGGGTAGGAAAGGGGTGAATTAGTTAAATCAAGTGTGGGTGAATTTTCGATAAGTTGATAAAAACGTACAATTCCTTTTCTCGCCAATTACTTCACTCACGAGCATCGGTATATAAATATTCTCTTTTAAATAGGAGTAGGGAAATAAATTAACTCTAAATTCGTGTTGGTTATCAAATGAAGTCAAGAAATAAAACATAAAATTTTCTGAATATTAAACTTTTACTACGTTATTTATTCTTCCATAACGCAGTATCGGCACAGAAAAGGGAGTTTTGTTTGTAACACTGTATACTACACATTCGAAGTGATCGAGGGTCTAATTAAAAAACTGATAACTCACTTTCTAAAAAATTAGCCGCGGAGTACATAAAATGATCTGTCAGAAGGATTCTTGTTATTAAAATTAAAATCTGTTCTAGCAGAAAATGTCATTTCCCATTCGGGTGTGAATATTACGTAATTGTGTTGTTCAAAGTCGGAGAGAATGGAGGCAAAAAACATATTTCATTACGACGAATGGGGATATCGCACAAATATTTTTTTCATTTTTTCAAAGGAATCTACAATTCCGGCGTCCTCCAAGCGTCCTTGTGGTGTATGAAATAATCGTAGGGTCGCGCTACAGACCACAAACGTACGCAAGCAACAAGAACCTTTTAACCGCCCTGTTTAATTAAAAAGTGTAGCCGTTGCTTTTATTACTCTTTCCGGCAGACTGATCAAAGGGGTTCTACGCTAACACTATTTTGCATACGCTTACAATATTAAAGAAACAACACATATCATGCAAACATAAAAAATATGACTGCGGCGAAAAAGTTTAAAGACAAAAGCTATGCTTAATTTCAATACGCTCGTATTATCTAAAATAACAAGGGAAGGAAAAGAGAAATAGGGAAGTGAATCATATACAACTTGTAATGAACGCCATGAACTCTGATTTGTAAAGCCTTTCTTAGTGTATTAGTGGTTTGCTGTCCTTCAGAGTTTTCCTATGAAAAAATATAATTTTTCAATTTTGTATTATTTCTCTAAATTACATGCAAAATATTAAAATTCAATTTCTTATAAATTACTTCCAGTAGAAGTTTTATAAAATTATAAATGTATTTTAACAATTCTTAAAATATATTTTTGTAAAACCAGTAGTAAGAGAGGTTTATTCTAGGGTATGCCCAGCGTTCTGAAAATTCAATTTTTATTAGTTCTAAAAAACGATATTCAAATCTTCAGATAAAAGTACAACTGCAACAAATAAAAAAAAATACTTTCGCCCCAACTCATCAGCTGCTACTGACTTTAATGTAACATAATACTCAATTAAGTGTGATTTGTGAATTTGAATTGAAATAAAGTTAGAGTGGCTGTTTAAATATAGTGTACGTAACATGTAAAAGTGATTTCTATTTTGCTCGTAGAATGGCTCCATTCGACCTATCGGCCTCGTGTCGCTTTCTACTCACAAACCAAAATGCCACTTTTACTCGTTTACTTGTTTTACCACTCGTGTCATAAATAACTTATTTATGTTGCAAAGAAAAGATAGACAATACACTCGTGGCAAGATTGTCGAAGTACATGATACTGAAATAGAGAGAAACAAGTTTTGGTTTCACAAGTTTTACTTCTCAATGTAGCAAAGTTCATCATTGCACACATTAGAGAAATTTAATAAGATTACATTAGATTATTGTTTCGTTATAATTCCCCCAGTTTCATTTCTAGAGAGACTATTCGATAAGAACGACACACTGCAGACAGGGGAGTGAGATTCATTTTCAAATAAATGCAATATTTTGGCGACGGAAATAGTTTTGAGAAACGTATTTCAGAGTGCAGCGTATAGATTTTCTAAATTTTATCAAAATACCAAAATATATAATGATCAGGGTTTCTGTTCAAGAGCGATTTTCATAAGATTGTCAGAAATATAAAATAAACCTTGCAGTGTTTTTGCGAAATTCACTTCAGAAAATGAAGTTTCAGCAAAGCCAACCAAATTTATCGCACTTGTTTCGTGACAACGAAAAAATCTCTCTTAAAATTGCAACGAGGCCTACGTATAAAATACATTCACAAGCTATTATTTTACGGAGAGTAGTGGCTACCTTGGTTTTGCTTTTTGCGCACTCTTCTCTCGATCAAAAGAGAACGCACTTCATCACAGCATTTTCTCTCATCAAAAGGCTGCACGGCTCAGATAATAGTTTCCGCAATCCCTCTGTTATTATGAATTTTATTTCCCGATCAAGACCGTACATAAACGTCTCATTACTTGGTGCTGAAGTAAATTGATGCCAGAAATGTTTGTAAACGAAGCAATACCTTGTTAAAACAGTTTCAACGAAATTAAATTCTTTACACATTTTGCAACTCTCAAGAATAATAAAAAGAACTCGATGATTCCCACAAATCATGAAACGTGGGCGTTGTTTGAAGAGATCGAGGGGGAAGGAGGGGAGGTGAAGTAAACGTTAAATGCTGGCGATGGCTAACTTTCCATTGAAGGAGTAATTGCAGAGCTGGTGGCGGGGCGGGGTCTCCATGGAACAAAAAGCTGTCGGTTTCCTTCTCCTCCGCCATTGCAATCGCCATCGCCCCAGCTGATTCCACCACCTGCTTCTTTTATCTTCGCTGCCACCTCCATCGCCGCACCCCTCATCTTCGCAATCACCAGCGCCTCTATTGCCGCCCCCGTCGACTCTTCGTGTACATTTTGGTTGTTTCCTCCTTTACTTGCGTCTTCTTCTCGACTTCATTCCTCCGCCTCTGCTGCCTCATTCTTCACATTCACCTTCTCCTCCTCCCCCTTATCCTCTTGTCCTCTTTCTTCCAATGCTTGTCCTTCCTCTCTTCCATCCCGCGTCTATTGATTGATTAGTGATTCCGGGCGCGTCAACTACAGAGATCGTTAGTTCCGTAAGTGTAGTGCATGTTTTTCATTTAGAGGTGGCGGTGATCTTTCCCCACTGGATAGCAAGATCCGGCGCTGACCTACCGCTGACTAACGGCTTTTTCCCCAACCAGGTATCTCCCACAAGCGGGGCACCGCCCCAGCCGGAACAAGTTCTGACTCCCCGACAGATCTCCCGGCATGTGTGGTAGTGTAGTGCATGTTAGTGTAAGTGTGAGTGTAAGGGAGAGGATAGGACAAAGAAAGAGGAAGGAATGATCGCGCACGGTCAGTGGCCCGTTTGTTAGGGTACTGCTCCGGCATTCGCCTGCTGTTGATTGGAGAAACCACGGACAACTACCGATCACAGCAGACGGCAGCTAGAAATCTGCTCTATCCCTCGTCTTCTTCATGCTCAACATCACCCTTCCCCACACCTGGATCTTCTTGACCTCCCTCCGCCTCTGCATCCGACACTCTCCCCAATTAGCGCGCCGGCGCCCCGCGCCGTCAGCGTGCGTCTTCGCTTTCGACGCGCTGCACCGCCGCGCCGCCACGCCCACTCGCTCAGGAGGCCGCGCCAGCCACGCGATTGCCAGCACCCGGAGCTACGGGCTACCTATTGCGAGTTGCTGCTGCTGCAGTTTAGACCGGACCGGCAAAGGTTGCTCAGAACATCTACTCATGCCACTGCTGTATCTCTGACCGTGAGGTCCCAGGTTACAGTCTCGACAGTGGCAGGATTTTCGACACTTCCTTGTCAGCTATACTTGTTTTTTTTCTAACGTCGCAGCTGAGAGTATTATCTTCAAGATGGAATATGGAACGAATATTTGCGTCTTATCAGACCTGCTGCAAGGTGTCGCATGATCGCGACCGTATCAAGAAGTGCTGCAGATCAAGAGAAAGACGTGAAAAGTCGTGCCATGTTCCATGTTGAAGAAAATACTCTCAGCTGCCTCGTTAGAAAAAAACAAGTATAGGTCGCATTCAGCTTCTGTCTGAAGGAGAATTCTAGCAACAGACTGCTCGCATTGGTAGTTTTCCGTGGTTTCTTCAATCAACACCATGCGAATGCCAGAGAGTACACTAACAAACAGACCACGCACTGCCCGCGATTTTTCCTCTTCCTAGTTCTTTCCTCACCTCTTACCTACTGTACGCACACTTTCATACATGTACTGCACTATCACGCATGTAAGGAAATTAGTCTTGTTCCGGCTGAGGTGGTGTCACGGTGGTGGGAGATACCTGGGTGGGGAAAACCTCTACAAGCTGTTGGCTCCGGATCTCGCCATCCAGCAGGGGAAGATTACCGCCACCTCCCGGGATAAAAAAAACATGCACTGCACTTACGGGACTAATGGCCTTAGCAGTTGTCCCGCCCGAAATCATCAGTCAATCAGTACAGACCAGCTGTGATAGCTTAGCGGAAGGACTGTTGCTTCTGCAGCATAGTCGTGCTGGAGGTCCTAGGTTTGGAGTATTGGATTTTCGACTACATTTACTGCTGCATCAAACGCAACCACTAGAATTCTGACAGTCAGATGTTCCAATCAGTAGTTTTATGTGGTATATAAACCATTCAAATGAATGTCTTTTCAACATTTTATTTACTCCTAAGAAGAAACAACTACTTTCAGAGGCTTAATTTAATCGAATTTCATCTTTTATCGAATTCTTGACTTCAAACGTTAGTTCCAGTAATAATTATGGAGCCATCGTTGCTTTTTGTTTAAAAACATAAGGCTATCAACTAAGATTATTTAAAACAATAAATTATTCACAATTTAAAATGAAAAATAAAAATTACCAATGTTCCAAATAATGCAACTCCAAAAAAACATAAAATATTACAATCCCATACCCATTTAAATTATTTTGTAATTAATAATGTATATTTTAGAGCAAATAACAACGTTTGACATAGTTTGTAGTAAATTTAAGAAAACGAATGTTTATTTTTACATTTATTGATCACTTTGGCGTTGTTTTAGATCAAAATGGCAAGTTTGTAACGGTATCTAGCTGTTTTACGATAAACATATTATTTCTGTACATCATATCGTCGTGTGGTATTAATTTGATTTAAATGAAATATGCTCAACACAATTTGTATTAAATATTCTGGACATAATATTGTGTTTAGTACCCCTTTTAGTGATATGATTAATCGAAAATATAATACAATACCCCTTTATAATTTAAAGGCTCTGTTTAAAATCATATGAAATTAAAAAACACGATTGATTTGATTTCCTAGATATCCTATTAAAATTATTAATTTTGAAATATTGAAGGAAGAATGTATTTCACTATTATATTAGTATAACAATTATCACCGGAATATGCACATTATTGAATGAAAATGATTGCTGGTTTTATATTCACATTTGATAAGTAGAAAATTTATCATTACTGAACTGATCTTTAAAAATCGCTGGTTAAATGATGGAAAAATTGCTCTTAATTTCAGGAAATTCGAAATTAACACAGTTTTAATGTCGTTTCCAAGTTATATTGTGTCAATAACTGATATTCGTTTCGGACGTATTATTAAATGTTTTACAGGGCAATTGACAATGTTTGGCAATTTGAAACTGAAACTCGCGAATTTAGTTCATTATCATCTGTTTTTAAACTTATTTTGAAATCGAAAAAAAATTATACGAATGATATATTGTATTCGAATCCTGCCATTGACATAAAATAATTGAAATTTGATATGCAACAGTTATACATTCAATTTTCAAATTTTACATCAATACTCGTTAATTTAATAGTTTTGTGCAATTAATCTTAGGAAAAAGAATTGAAAGTGATAATGCTGTCTTAACAATTCAAGAATATATCCACAATTTAAATTGGTTGCAAATTAAAAATATATTTATGCAATTGAATATTTAATTACCTTTTTTTGAACGTGTGCATATTGAAGAAAATTTTGCAATGATAGTCGGGAGATATTGCCCGTGTTGGTTTCACGGAAATTAAAGAATTTATCATATTACATATGCGACCTGTTAGGTTAATTGATCATATTATTCCCAATATTCTCACAATGTGACCAACAAATAAATCATCTAACTATTGAGAGGGTTGTGCTCAAGATATCCAACAGACGTCCATTACCAAATAAAATTGACAGATCGAATTCCCCATTTTTCTCGCACCCAGCAGTCACTAGGACACCTCGCATGATGAGTTTGAAAACGTTTGACCCATATGTCCGTCTATCCGTCAGGAAGGGAGATTTTCTGCTCACATTTATCACCCTTCACATTGGATAGGTTGGGAGGTCTTGGGGTGGAGCGGGATTTTGAAGCGGACAGAACATTTTTCCAAAACTTGAGCGCGTGAAGTTGGCAGCGCCGGGTGACAGGCGTCAGCGACCGCCCGGTCTCGGACGCGGGCGACAGATCGCATTCGGAAATCGCTGGCGGCAGTGTCCTACATCGAATCCTCCGCGCGACGGCGAAACCGTCAGCTCTACCGACTGCTCTAGTGCGTTTCTCCTTCACCAAAGTTTTTTCTCCAAAAAATACGAATGCATTTTTAGTTTTTTACAAACATATTTGAAACAGTGGTACTTATTAATATTTCACTCATTTAAACAATTTCTTTCCAATCCTCTCCTATACTTAACTGGCTGAGCCACAAAAAAGATAATTTCTCTAAATTTGATTAAAATCTCGCAGTGTTCAACTTCATACATTTGTGATTAATTTATAATTCATACCTAACTTGAAATTAATAAATTTAATCACACAAATGCTGTGAGAGCATTTCATATACTCTCTCCAACAATCTTCAACGACAACGTCTCCAATAGACTCTTTTTAATTCCAACATCAAGAGCGAAGAGGGAAAAATCGGATGTTCCAACTGGAGAACTAACCGTCCGACACGTTTTCTAAAAATGGTTTTAATTAATTGAATGTTCATAGAAAACAATCTTTTCATTCATTTAATTTTTCAAAAAGGTTTTGTATGTTGTATTCATGATCAAAGCACTGAGCTAATGGAAGCATTGAATAAAGCAATGCACGCCGAATAGAATTTCAAGTGTCCTAGATATGTTTGGAGTCACTCGAGGGACCAATTCAACAATACATCAAAATCTTTTAAGTCATGCAGGCAGTAAAGTGCGATAACTACTCCAAATGATATTATCACTTTATTTTCTTTAAAATCATTCCTTTTTTAATAACAGTTCGAAAGTAGCATTCGAATAAAATACCTTTATTTCCTAGGCAGGCTTCATCACAAAACTTATGCATTTTACCACCTTGAAGTATCTAGGTGGACGGCTTTTGTAGCATTGTAAAGTCTTCAATCTACAGTTTTTGGCAACTTCCAAATTGACATTGAATAAAATTATAATTAAACATGACAAATTTCCGGTTTTTATTTCAGAAATGGAAAACTGGAAACTCAAAAGCTGGAGTATAAAAAGTATTTTTAATATTTACAACATTTTGTACATTTATATTGATAAGAATTTCATTTCAATATTTTTTCTATGAATCATTTAATTACTCGAATTATTCAATATCGAATTCACTGAGGTTCACAGAAACTCTAGTTCATTTTGGTTCTCGATCGGATGGAATCCGCTGAGATGGTTCGAAACACTTCGTCTCCTCAAATTCCATCGAACGTAATCACTAAAGCCGATAATGAAATTTGCGGCTTGAACTCGGATTCAATTAGGTGAAGTTCAAAGGGAATTTCAAGTAAATGCTGATCAATTTCCTTTTCTTCAAAGGCTTCCGTTCACGTGCATTTTATTCGTTTACTAAACAGAATTAAAAGCGTAAATGAAAGATATAGTTGGGTCTTATGTCCCAATAAATTGAATTCTATATAACTGCCACATAACTGCCATCTGAAATTGCGGGCTCAAGGGAAGTAATAATTTCCATTTCTATTTTCTATCCTGATGCTTTTCCATTTCGTAAAACGTATATCACATTGCTCGAATAGCATATTTTAAATAATTTGAAACTTTATACAAGTTTTATCTTTAAAATTCTCATGTAACGTTTATGAAATCGTAAGAGTGTGTGATTGTACTTTTTTTTCAATGAAAAATGGAATTGGAATATTAGTTTTCAAAATTTTTAATTCATAGAATGCTCTTGTAATCACACTTAAATAAATGTACCTCAAATGCAAAAATTCTCAGGGTTTTTCAAAGAAATACGTCTCTTTTGTAATAAAATGAGCCTATATTATAACCTTATATTTAACATTAACAAAAAAAGCAATTCTGGTTGTGAATTTGAAACTATAACGCAAATTTCCTACGACAAACTGCCTTACGTGGCTCAGGGCATCAACTGATGTCAGTGCAGTGCCTCTGACCGGGAGGTCCTAAGGTTGGAGTCCCGACGAAAGCAGTATTTATGACACAAGCTAGAGAGCTAAGTCGAATACAGTCGCTGTCTGGAGGAGAATTCTAGCGGCCGGCTGCTCTGCTTATATGTTCATTCCATTTGAGGTTTGATTGAATTGAGAGACCTAGAAATTTTGTTAGCTTAACATCAGCTAATTGCATATTGTTAATTTTCAATGGAGCATACGATTGCCGATTTGAAACGCAAAATTGCATTGAGACAGTTTTTCCTTCGTTAACTATTAATTTGTTGTTACAAAACCAATTTGAAACTTCTGAAATTGTACTATTTATTGTTTCTTTTTGCAAAAAACATTCGTGTCATCGGCAAACAGAACTGTTCTTCCACTTTCAATAGATGAGGACATACCGTTTACCTTCAACAGAAAGAGGATAGGACCTAAGAGCGAACCTTGTGGAGCCCCAGGTTCAATTGGCGCAGAATAAGAAAGATAAGATAATTATGACCTTAGCAGTTGACGTGCCCGATATCACAATCAATCAATCAATCAATCATTCAATTAATCCTACTATAACTTTGTACTCGTTAGTAAGTGCCATAATATTAACCATGAACGTGTATACACGCAAGTAATTCAACTCCTCCAAAAACACTCTCCCTTCTAAATTTTGACCTGGAATGGCTATAATTCTGGTTTAATAGTAGGGAAATTGCTCAAGCGACTTTCTATTTTCTTCCATAAATGTGAAAAATAAAAGTAGGTTGTGTCTTTGCCAAATACGGTTGTTTTCCTACGTTTTGCTAATTTTACGAGATGAGAAGGAACGTGTCCCCATCATAAGAGGGCAAATGAAAGTGTTTAAATTACTCATCGCGTGACTCTTCCTCACGCCCTACCGCTTGCAGAAAGAAGGAAGTCACAGCAAGTGCAGTTGAGCGAAGACAAGGGAGATTGTGAGCCCCCTTTCATCCACAGCTTGAAATAGAAATTGCATTGGAGACTGTATGATGTAATTTTGTAATAGAAAATAGCTATGTCAGTTACTTATTGTTTATTTATAATCTTTGAGCACTTGCAGGTGATATACTGAAACAGTTTTAGGATATTGGTTGTGAAAAATTTCTTTTAAATATCTACAACATTGCTACATGTTTTAGTCATTAAAAAAAATGTTTGTAATACAGTAGTAATTATCTGCTGAAATTACTCAAAATACACCCCTTTAATATTACCAACAAATATTGAATTTCAATGTGTGCGGGGTTTGATGCATAGGCATTTAGTGCGATGCTCACCGAAAATGCTTTTGAAGATTGTTTAATTATAATGGTAAATACTGTTGAGATTACTGGCAATTATAACGAAAATAATTTGATGAAACCTATTCCCAAAAATGCCCTTACACGTAAAAGTAAGTTAAGAAAAGACATTCAGCTGACGAGATAACCTTCTTTTACGCGATTTTATACCTACGTTAATTATTATATTGAAACAATTTGAGATTTTCTATGCAATGTAATGAGTGCGTTAAACTCAGACAACGTATTTTAAACTTGCAAAACGTTGACTATATGGTCGCTAGAAGGTCTCCTCGTTTGAGCCACACATTTTTACAGCTTTTATTTGCTAATTTCTTCTATAAGAATTGGAGAACGATGTGATTGTGTCCCCAAATACACTATGGATATGCAATATCACGATTTGCTAACTTACAGAAGTACCCGTAAATTCACAGTATGCGTGTTAATTTCTTTGATGGTAACTTTAGAACATTATAATTATCACATGGTTTATTTTCGTAAATCCATAAAAAAGTGGTCGCGAATATTTATTCTCAAATCGTTCCCAACCATCTGAAAACGTGCAGTATTTGACCTCGTGCGGTCAGTAACACGCACGCAGGCACGTGCCAAACGTATGGGAAACCACGCGCCCAAAACGCTCTACCAGACAGAACGAAATTGCATCTCGACTAAGGAACTACAGCACAGCTTCTCTGACTCTCTTTCCAGGCACACCGACCGTCACGACTCCGTCGGCCACACCGCGAACTA
Source organism: Teleogryllus oceanicus (assembly GCA_964035755.1). Lineage (NCBI taxonomy): Eukaryota > Metazoa > Arthropoda > Insecta > Orthoptera > Gryllidae > Teleogryllus > Teleogryllus oceanicus. The sequence continues at coordinate 63,837,327 of CAXIVR010000011.1, forward strand.
TAAACCAACCTCTGAGAAAGTCTCTTGCTTGGGCAACAGCACAATGAACAAGACAAATTCGAGCCACCATATAAACATTCTCACGTGGCGAAAACGTTACACAATCCACTTGCGGTGCGAGACTCCACAGCCGAAATTCTTGGGCGGGCGACGGCGCGGCGGGGTGACCGCTAAGTGGATGAGAAAAACCTGACGACGAAAAAGAGAGTGCGACGAAATATTTTGAGGTATGTGGCTGTGTAATTTGTGGTGTCTCACGAAGAAATATGAGTAACGCTGAGCTACATTTCATAATTCTATGTAATTTCTGATGATTATTCCGCAAATAACGTATAACATTCTCGAAACTCACTAATGCACATTCTGGAGATTGAAGATTTGAAATGGATGTGTGCATCTATCGATAATCATGAATTTAATAATTATTGTTCATCGTATCAATTTTTTCCTTAATTTGTGAATATTTATATTTGCGTAGCTATATAAATTATCTGGAATTGTCATAGTAAGTTCCGTGAAAGTGCCTGTTTTAAATTGCCACTATATCAGATCGTGAATTTCTACGGGGAGTCCTAAATGCTATTCTTATCCAGGTACAAAAGCAAAAATAGAAAAATTATAGTTATAAAATAATATTAATAACATTAATGAAAACAAGTACGGCCAATGAATACCAGGAAACGCTGTCTAGGATTAGAACCATGAAAGGCTTCTTAAGAAGTACTAAATCTTATCTAACAAACGGGATTATGCTAATAATCCTACGGTTTCGGGTCGGCATTGGGAAGGAATGTACCGTAAGCGTGAAAGAGTCAAAGCTCATGAGAAGGCGATCTAAAACAGAACTGAACAAGTGGGTGAAATGTACTGTTTTCAAAACCTGGACCACTAAAACGGAGAAATATTACATTCTCAGTAGATTAACCTCAAGATCCCAAAGTTGTTCAAGAGATTCCACATTTTCACGCAGTCTTGGGTAGAAACAATACTTCTGTGTAAGTATGCTCTCTGCGGGACGCGCTGTTCGCAGAGAACATACAAAGTTCCGAACGGGGCTGTGTCGGGAGACGACGTCGTATTTCCGTTAGGTTCTTTCCGAATTTGAATACGATATGTGTGATAATCTCTGGAGAGACATACTTAAAGTATTGTGAACTTTTGTAACGGATGTGATTTCCGCATTCCACTCTACTGCATGCAAATGTGGGGTCAAAAAAGTAAGAGAGTACAATATCCAACATTTCTTTGTTCTTTTGTCTTGGAAACGAAGAGTGTAGACTGGCGCAGACTTCTTGGTCCGAAATTAAGCGAACTACAAGTAAGATTAAGTTTATCTGTCTCCTAAGACCTGATTTATACACTTCCGTTTGGCGAACCGTTTCGGAATTTTAGTGAACGCGTGAATGTGCTCAGGGAATTCCGAGTTTGCAGAGACGTTATGCGCACGCGCGCGTTTACTAAAACTTCCGAATTCATTTTTTTATTAAATGTTCTTTTACAGACCATACATAGTTCAGTACATAATACACTTAACATGTGTATTGAACGGCTTACATTCTAATTTACCAAAATTAAACTACAAACTAATTTGGGTGAGAAAATCTTCTCTAGACACCTCTAAAAACAATATATTTCGGAAAATTTCACTGGAAATGCTTGGTATGGATATTTATTTTTTATTCTGGTTCTATGAGGAGTCCGGAGTCTTAAGTTGTCTAGTTATGGAATTTGAGGTATAGAGTGATAGAACTGGGTTGAGAGATATGTCATATGTATGGAGTCAATTTGGGATTCTTTGTCTGCTGTGAATTTGTGACAAACCAAGGAGTGTTTGTAATAGTTCTAAGAAAATTGTTTTGGACTGTTTTGAGCTTGTTTAGGTTTGTTTTTGCAGCGGAGATTCAAACTGGACAGACGTAATCGAGGAGTGGTCTTATGATAGTTTTGTAGATGGTTATGGCGGTTGGGAGTGGGAGATGTGAAGATCGATTAATGATGGGTTTTAGTTGGTGTATCTTATTTTTTGCTTACTGTATTTTACTATTGATGTGTTGGTTCCAGTTCAGTTTAGTATCGATGTTTAGACCAAGATATTTCACGGTACTATTTGGAGGGATCCCGAATTCGTAAACGGGAAGCGTGTAAATCGGTTCTATGAATTCGCCTGGAAAGATAGTTTTCCACTGTGAACACAGTGTTACTTCTCTTTCTCTCTCATAATTTTTAAACCAGTCAGCGGCCATGACTAAACTACCTTTACCCTGATTTGATACAAATTGTATGAAATTACTTAAAATAAATACAGAGAATACTGTTAAGATAAAGTATTGAAATTTCAAATGCAATTTTTTTAGAAAAAACGTGAGCTTACAGAAGTTGAGATTTAGGTTAGCCATTTTTTCACCCAACGATAATCCAATTCTCTAATTTAATTGAAAAAAAACTTGCCAAGTCTCCAAAGTTATCACAGAACTGCACTCAAAGGGAGAGAAAACAATTAGAAAAAAAACGGAGAATGAACGAGCGCCATTAAAACTTCAGAGGGAGACAATGGAGACTTCAGGCTTCCCGGGTAATCTACATGTCCGAAGAGGAACTGGTTGCACACAACCTCTTCCTTAAGCGAACTCATCGTCTCAGACCCATCCATTCGAAAGGCGAGGGATTTTTCATTTCCGTGAAGAGAGCGTGCAGCTTCCTTACGCGCGCCGCGCGAACAGTGGCGGAGGGAATAATAGGACCACCTGCGTGGCGGCCGTGCCCTTTTGAGGGCGCGTCATTCGTCGCGGCCGCCTTGTGCAGCGCTGCGCAGGCGCACGACGGGCACCACACTGTCACCACGCGGTCACCTCCGGAAAGGTTGAGGCGCGATGTTCTCCAGGGCGTGCACCCGGCTCGGCGTACCCGGCTGACCGCCGCTGAGCGGCGCGGCGCGGCAAGTGGATTTTTCAACGTTCTTGTGATGTATTGATTGATTTTTTTCATGTTTCCGGACGCGTCAACTGCTTTGGTCATTAGTCCCGTTAGTGTAGTGCATGTTTTCTCGGAGATGGAGGTGATCTTCCCCCTCTGGATGGCGAGATCCGGCGCCGACCCACTGTCGGCTAGTGGGGTTTCCCCCAATCCAGGACTCTCCCACCAGCGAGGCACCGCCCTAGCCGGGACAAGCTCTAAGTTCCCGACCGATCTCCCGGAATATGTGGTAGTGTCGTTCATGTTAGTGTAAGTTTGTGTGTAATGGGTGAGGATAGGACAAGGAAGAGGAGGGACATATCGCGCGCGGTCCGTGGCCCGTTTGTTAGGTACTGCTTCGGCATCCCTGGTGTTGATCGGAGAAACCACGGAAAACTACCGATCAGAGCAGCCGGCCGCTAGAATTCTCCTCCAGACAGCGCCTGAATTCGACCTTGAATTCGTTCTTGTGTTTAATGGGTTCTCAGCCTCTGCCATTGCTGTGTCCTCTAGATATGATTACTGGAAAACTGCGGTCGTTATGTAAATGACCACTACATGCCGACTGTTTGCATATCAGTACGGTGGCGAAGTTTGGTGCGAATGAAAAAAATTCCTATTATAGCTCGAATTTATACTGATGTCACTGCAGTCCCTCTGACTGAGAGGTCCTAGGTTCGAGTTCCGGAGGTGGTAGGATTTTCGACATTAGCTTGTCAGGAAGGTCGAATTCAGTCGCTGTCTGGAGGAGAATTCTAGCGGCCGGCTGCTCTGATCGGTAGTTTTCCGTGGTTTCTCCGCCCAAGAGCAGGGAAATGCTGGAGCAGTACCCTAACAAATGGGCCACGGACCGCACGCGTTGTTTCCTACCTCTTCCTTGTCCTATTGTTTCCCCTTACACACACACACACACACACGAACAGACACTACACTACCATACATTCAGGGAGACCTGCCGGGAGCATAGCGCATGTCCTGGCTGGGGCGGTGCCCAACGGGTGGGTGATACGTGGATCAGGAAATCCCCGTTAGCCGGTAGGTCGGCGCCGGGTCTCGTCATCATAGATCACCGCCACCTGTCGAGGAACAAAGCATGCACCACACTTACGCGACTACTGACCCATATGGAAAGGTAGTTTTCCACCGTGAACACCGTGAACACCGTGTTACTTCTCTCTCTCTCTCTCTCTCTCTCTCTCTCTCTCTCTTTCTCTCTCTCTCTTTCTCTCTCTCATAATTTTTAAACTAGTCAACGGATAAATGACTTTGGCTGCAAAAGCACTGCCGAAATAACAATTTTTCAAGAATTCCGAAAGTGAGAAACTACACACACACATACGCTGATAAGTATTGACGCGCCCGGAATCACTAACAATCAATCAAACAAATGGTTGGCGGGAAATGGTTGAGTCTCGTGCATAATTTATAAATTAAAAGTTGCTCTCTGCCATGCTGTGCGCGCGTACTAAGTAAGAACAGCACGGCAATACTTTTTTCTACGACAAACCTTTCCTATTACAACATTCTCGAGGTGAAGTTTCCTTAAAAACGGCTTCTTGGGGGAAGCAGTGGTCTGACTCTTCATACAGTTGGTCTTTTACATATCAAATATTACTATATTACTGTATATCCCAAGTGAGATAAAGCTGGTTATTTATTTGCCAACGATACTTATTATTTGCTTTCAATAGCATTATATGAATCCTGCGTTTGAAAAGTTTTGAATCTATGTGCCTGAAGGTTTGATAAGTACTAGCCAAACTGTAGAGTCGAATGCTAAAAATTGCGTTCGTAAACCGCATTCTCATTCTTCTTGTCATTACTTTATAACACGAGGTGAGTCAATTGGTACGTTCCTTAATTAACTATGACGATTTTGTTTTTTATTAAAATTAGTAATTTTATTAAAAAATAGTATTTCTGAAACAAATAGGCGGAAATAGAGAGAAATGAACTTAAAAAATAAAAACAATAATCCTTAATTTAAGTTGACTGGATTATTATGACGATTATTTTGATAAGCCGTAAACGTATGCTATTCGACTTATTGGTTCATTATTATTATTATTATTATTATTATTATTATTATTATTGCTATTATTATTATTATCCGAACATCTAATTGTAAAAGTTGGGAGAATGTACTTCCATTATTTATACTAGACGTCTCGTTTTATCTCATTACAAGCTTGCTCTACCATAAAAATTTAAATCAAATAAAAAAGGGAATCCATCATTTTTAACTCGGCAGTCTCTGGGTTCAGCCAACGGTGTGCGTCTTGTTCACATCATTCAACAGCGGCACCAACTACATTGCCCCTCATTTTTCTCCTCCTTTACCTCTTTCACCTTCCCTCCGTTCCAGCCTGTCTCTCGTAACGCAGACTCGAGAATAGTAAGTTCGAGTGAAATGGTAGCGACAGTCGGGCCGTTCTGCGTGTGTTGCAATGACGGGCCGCGTTCCTTTTCAGCCGGGACACTTCCACCGCAGCGGCGGGACGAGTCGACAGCGCGTTTGAACCCATGGGGCAAGGAGAAAGCAGAAATAAGACCGTCGGACTCAGGTACGCAATAGACGCACGTCGCTCTCGTAAAGATCACGTTATCTTGATCCTTCGTGTTTTAGGGGTGTAGTATGTTTCTTCAAAGCTTCAACTTTAATTGTGATGTATACGAAGGTCTCGTTTTTGTGTCTGAAGGTATGAGATAAGACTTTTTCTAGTTTGCAAATGACATTCTGCTAAGTGTGTATCTTCATTTCTAATCAGTTGAAATTTCATGCGGTCCTCACACGGTGAAACGAATGTTATAAAATTCGTGGTTGGAAAAGAGATCGTCAATCTCTGTCGGTAAATGACTTTGGCTGTAAAACATTGCCGAAATAACAATTTTTCAAGACATTCAACAAGTGAGAAATTACACACACACACGCGCGCGCGCTCATAACAACTTTCCTTTGTTTTAGAGTGCGTCGAAATTATGTTAGAGATACTCTAGTTTGATAAGCGTAAATAGTAATGTAAAACTATTTGGCAAAGACTCCTTCTCTTCATAATTTTTCGTGTTTATTTTTAACTGATAAGGAAAAGAAGACTATAGTGAACATGTTTGTCTGGGAAAGAAAAACGATATTTTTCATAAACCGAACTCTGTACAGTCTGTTTTGTAGTAAAAAGTGGTATCTGAATGATCGATGCAGTTATGGCAGTATGGTTATCAGATGTAGCAAAACCTTGATAGCAAAATAAAACTCATAAAAGACGTCAGTCTTTATCAGTCGAGTATTACGGATTGTTTTCGTACATTAATTGTTTTATAATGGATATAAAATGAGATATAATATTTGATTAAGAGAACTCCATACAATAAACTCAAGCCTGTTTATCTAAAAAAATAAATAAATACAGTTGATGAATTACATCAAAGGTTAGGCTAATGAAATAGTTAACATATTGCTGTCATTTACGTTTTATTTATTTAGATGTCCGCAGATGTGTACAAATACATTTAATGGCCCAAGATTATAATAACATATCATGCATAGCAGGATTCATTTGTATAAATTACACATGAATGAAAACGCATTGATCGTGATCTCGTTTGTATTAATATTAGTAATTACTAAACATACAGGGGATCGAATGCATAAGCACGCACCACAGGGCACCGAATCAGTGGAGCAGCTCATGAGCTAGTATTGCTATTGCTCGACCCCGAGTTATTATGATAAGCTCGCTCCATCCTTTACGGTCAAAAATCTCTTGGTTTACTGCGAGGCAGTCTGGACGAGTAAATCTTGCTACTACCGAATCCAAACGAAATTGGGCGATAGCGCCAAAAATATACCGCATTTCCGCGCTGGCCCCGGACTCAAACCTCGACTCCTCCGCCGAGGGGTGCGTTTCCCTGCGCCAGTAACTCAGCGCGTTCTCCATACTCAAGGGCGGCGCAGGAGGTCGTATTTCACGCGGAGGCGTCCTCGGCCGTCGCGACGCCCGCGCCGCCGCCAGCCGGGGCAGCGAGCGAGGCAAGTGAGAGGGAGGGTGAGAGCGGGCAGAGACGGACGGGCGGCGGAGGAGGCAAGGACATTCGCAATGCCCAGGGGCAGGGGCACAAAACGGGAGGGGCAGGGCGAGGGCGGGTTGGGGGGGGGGGGGGGGGAGGGGCTGGGAAGGGGCGGGAGGAGCGGGATGGAGAGGCTGGACAGGAGCACGGAGGAGCTGGACGAGGGATAAAGTGAGGCTGATGCTGCGGCCGGGGTGGTGCGGGTCATGGCGGGGGCGCGGGCAGGGCAGTGACTGCCGACACGGACGCGTGGCGGAGGAGGCAGAGATATTGGACAGGGGGGAGGGCAAGAGGGGAGGCGCTGTGCGAGGGCGAGAGAGCCTGGGTCTGGTGCAAGGGGTGGCGGAAGGAGGGCGGGGCCGGTGTGAGGCCGGTTCGAGACGGACAGGCGAGGCACGAGAACGGGGCGGGAGCGGAGCGGCCATCCGTCGGTTTCGTTATGACGGCTGCGCCGTGGACGACGCAACAGAGGCGGGGTTGGAGGCTGACTGAATTACGCAGAGCAGCACTTCGATGGTAGCTGTAGAAACCAGTGGAAGAGAAGAGGGGCGAAAGAAGCGGGAGGAGAGATGTGAGAAGGCTGGGATCTGATGTAACTCTGTGAAAGTAGTGAAAAAATTGGTTACAGGAAAGGGAAGACGTAGCGAGATAGTCGAAAACCAGCGGGGGAAGTACAGATTAAGCGGGAATAAAGTGAAGAAGCCTGACGTGAAATTGCCAGTAAAAGAAGAAACAGCGACTTGTCGGGATGCAACTGGAATCAAAGAAAACACAGAAAATGAAAAATCAAGAAAAAGTGAAAAATCAGAAGGGATGTGTTAAAAACAGAAGAAGAAAAAACTGGGGAGTGAACTAACGAGCAGTGTAATGTCAATCTATCATCACTAGGAGATGTGAGTGAGGCTTGTAGGCCTGAACGCGACGGCAAGAATGGATGTGTGTGTGCAGTTGAGAAAAAAGCACTACTGTCGGCAGCGGCGACGGGAAGGTCGAGGGCAGAAACATGTAGCTAGAGCTTGGGGACGGGGTGGGGTGGGGTGTGGGGTCGGGGGCGGAGCCGGAGGCGGAAGTGTCGGCGCCGGCGAGCGCGCGGGCAGGGCCGACGCAGGCGTCTCTTCGCGCCCTCCACATTTCATCGGCGACGCCCATGAATCTCCCGTGCGCGTCTCCGCTTGCGCGCTGCCCTTCCTTCCTTCCTCCCGAAGTACGATACCCCCCCCCGCCACTTCCCTCGCTTTATTCCTTACAGTGATATCTCGCCCTTGTGTCCGTTCTTCTTAATGACGTTTCATTGTTATTTCTGAATGCTTTAACTTTATTAATTCTCTGAATGACACTTAATGGAAAAAATTTTTTTTTAATTTTTTTTTTTTTGGAAGAATACAGTAACTATTTATTATCTATTTTAATGTAGCGCCTCTGACCGGGAACTCATAGGTTCGAGTCCTGACGGCGGCAGGATTTTCGACATTAGCTTTTCAGCTAGGTCGAATTCAGTCGCCATCTGGAGGAGAATTATAGCGATCGGCTGCTCTGATCGGTAGTTTTCCGTGGTTTCTCCGATCAACACCAGGCGAATGCCGGAGCAGTACCCTACCAAACGGGCCACGGACTACGCGCGATCTGTCCTTCCTCTTCCTTGTCCTCTCCCTTCTCCTTACACACACTTACACTAACATGCATTACACTACACATATTCCGGAAGCCCGGTCGGGAGCTTAGAGCTTGTCCCGGCTTGGCCGATGCCCCGCTGGTGGGAGAATCCTGGTTGGGAAACCCACTAGCCGACGGTAGGTCGGCGCAGGATCTCGCCATCCAGCTGGGAAGACCACCGCCATCTCCCGAGAATCAAACATGCACTACACTAACGGGACTAATGACCAATGCAGTTGACGCGCCCGGAAACATTTATTATAACAAACTATTATTATATTCCTCCCTGATCACTTCTTATTAACTTTTTTAGTCTTATTCTAAATCACACTTTTCTTCACTTTTTAATTTTTTTTTCAACTTTCTGATTCTTGATCTCAAGTTAATACATACATTTTTATTCAATTCTATGTACTATCACATTCATGTCTTTCTCTGTCATTGACTCATTTCCAGAATTCTCATTGGAACGCATGTTTCCGGCATTCCCGTTAATTATTTTCCTTTTCTCTTAACACTAACTCGCAGGTCTGGTTGCCTTCTGGAACATTAGTTTTCAACACCTCTCCCTGTGCTAGCTCATGCTCTTAAAAGTCGCATGACTTCTCCATCCCTTACATGGGTACATCTCTTCACGCCGCCTCCTCTCATTACATCGCCCCTCTGCTTGTTTGCTCCTTTTTACATTTGCGCCGCTTCGTCGTCCGCGGGTCGTCATCGCCGCGCCGCGTGGCTGCGCCGTCTGCCCCGGGCCGCGCGCTCTTTCACGCCTCGCGTCCCCACTGGTCCTCGTAAATCCGCGCGCCCGGAAGAACAGCCCGCCTCGGCCCCGCTGCGGATACGCCAGCCGCCCACGAGCCCGCTTCCGACACCACCCTGCTCTCTCTCGGTCTCGGCTACCTCGCTTTACCCGCGTCTTTAGAGACCGCAGCCTCACCGCCGCTCTACCATCCGTCCACGCCCCCCACCTTCACCGTCCCAGCCTCCGTCCCCCGACCCTGCCTCCGCCTCGACCCGCCTCCGCCTCGACCCTGCCTCCGCCTCGACCCTGCCCCCGACCCTGCCTCCGCCCGACCCTGCCTCCGTCCCCGACCCTGCCTCCGTCCCCAACCCTGCCTCCGTCCCCAACCCTGCCTCCGTCCCAACCCTGCCTCCGTCCCCAACCCTGCCACCGTCCCCAACCAAGACTTCGTTCCCAACTCTGCCTCCGTCCTTGACATGTCTCCGTCCTCGACATGTTTCCGTCCTAGTCATGTCTGTCTTCAACATGTTTCCGTTCTAGAAATGCCTCCGTCCTGAACCCTGCCTCCGTCCTCTACCCTGTCTCTGACCTCGACCCTGCCTTCTTACTCGACCTTGCCTTCATCCCCGACCCTGGTTCCGTCCCCGACCCTGCTCCGTCCTCGACCCTGCCTCCGTCCCCGACCCTCCCTCCGTCACCAACCCTGCCTTCTTACTCGACCTTGCTTTCGTCCACGACCCTGCTTCGGCCCACGACCGTGCTTCCGGCCTCTACCGGCCTCCTACCCGTTTCTTCCTACGTTGCCGTCCCTCCCCCCCTTTTCCCCGTTCTTTTCCCCCCCTCCTCCTCTCCGTCTCCCGTCGGTCTTCCAGACCGTCCTCCCAACACCGACTGCGTCTCCGTCCCAATTTTTGTCTCCCCATCCCATCGCATCCCCTGCCCCGCCTGGCGACGCCCGTCGTGGAGAGGGTGCATTAAATATTTCACCCCCGGTGGATTCGCAGCCGTGATGAAGAGGAATTCTTCCGGAACGCGTAACTCTTGCCGCTTTTTAGGAGCGGTCGCCGCGGCCGACGCGGCTGCCCCCGGCACGCCCCCGCCACACCCCCGGCGCGGCGGCTGGCGGCGACAACGCCCTTCCACACACACACCGGCCCAAACGAGCGACCTCGCTGCTCCGTCCTCGCTCTGATTTCAGTTCTCTAGCGTTTCTTCTTTCAGTTGCGCATTTGTTGTACTAGCCTTGCTGTCCTCTAGCATTTTCAACATTTATTTATTCAAGCTTCGCCATTGACCTTCTACAACCGCTTAAGACGTTAGATTGGTAAGACGTGAGATTACGTTGATGTAAAATATGTATATCATTTAATTTCATAATATACAAAATTCTAGTTTGATATATACAATACAATACAATACATGATGAAGGAATCTATAATATTTTAGGTAGAAAGTTATTTATGGGAGGGAAAAGTGGACAGGAATGTTTGTAATGCCAAGCTCATTGTGTAGATGTGTACTAGGATTGTACCTGGGCCCTCTAGCTTTTAATTTTTGAACTCAAGTACTTTCCTTTTTCCTTTCATTGACATTTTGAATCTCATTGAAACAATTAATCAGCATTAATATTACTTGTCTTTATCTTGATAAATTACGTTATAAGTCGTATTTTTTCTTCCCCTTTTACTGTACTTTGGTGTATATTCCTTGCCGTCGTCTCCCCTTCACTCAGTCGTGCATCGTCATTTTAAGAACATCGGATTCTTTACAGAGCAGAATAACTCAACTCCTGATCTCGTGATCACAAGTTGCTGCTTCTTGCTTTGCGTCGGGACTCCTCCCCCCACGAACTTCCACTAGACTCATCGCAGCTTTCCACGTTCCTCCGTGCGTCTCGCGAGGTCTCTTGGCACGAGCCTCGCCATCTCAATTTCGCCCTCCGTCCTCCGAATCGCATTCCCTCTCCACTTCCCCGTGTGCCTTACCGCACCTTATTCCACTTGGTTGCGCCCGTCTCGACATTCCTGGTGTCAGCGGCGGCAACTGCGACGCGCCCTTCTCTTCCGCCCCTGAGCCCCTCCCACTTGAACATCTGCTCCAACCTTCCACCCCTGCGGCCAGCGCGGCCTCGTCCCCCTCCGCCCTCATGGTTCAGTTCCCGCCTGTCATTCCCCGCGTCTCAGATCCAGTCTGTCAGTCCCCGGCGGCCAGTCCCCGGCGGTCAGTTCACGGCGGTCAGTTCACGGCGGTCAGTTCCCGGCGGTCAGTTCACGGCGGTCAGTCCCCGCCCGTCAGTCCCTGCCCGTCAGTCCCTGCCCGTCAGTCCCCACCCGTCAGTAACCCGCCCCTCAGTCCCCGGCGGTCAGTCCCCGGCCGTCAGTCCCCGCCCGTCAGTCCCCGCCCGTCAGTCCCTGCCCGTCAGTCCCCGCCCGTCAGTCCCCGCCCTCAGTCCCCGCCCCTCAGTCCCCGCCCCTCAGTCCCCGCCCCTCAGTCCCCGCCCCTCAGTCCCCGCCCCTCAGTCCCCGCCTTCCCCCCTTCTCTGTCTCCTTATCTCTTCCCCCCCCCTTTCTACTCCGTCTCTCAGTCCCCGCCTACCAATTGTCGCCATCTACTGTCCCTATCCCCAGTTCTGCCCTGCCTCCAAGCCCCCTGTTCCTCATGCGTCCCCGACGCCAGAGGGCGTCGCAGGCTCGCCCCGAGCCGGGGGGAGGGGACCTCCCAGTGCGTGATATTCACGCGCCGTCGGGCTGTGCAACGTGGCGAGGCGGCCCGAGCTGTGCATTTCGTTAGCGCTCGCGCCGAGACGCGCGCGCTCGCGAGAGACGAGTATTACTAATTGCGAGCGGATGTCGCACGCCGCGAGGACGCGCGCTTGTTTTGAGATAGCTCCTGCCACGCCCCCTCCCCTCCCCTCCAACCCCACTCGCGTTTCACGCTTCGGAGACACGTGTTCGCGTCGGCGCGATTGTCGAGTGTCGCCACCAGACACGGGCGTTGGAAGTGCGTAAATAACCCAGCATTTCTCGCTGCATTTTCGCAGGTATTCGAGTAACACGGAAGAGCTTACTTGGCGTGTGAGCGAAAGAAGCTGAATATTTTGTGTGCATTCCGGGACGCGTTCGCGACTGGGAACAGTTAGCGGTCAGCGAATCCGCCACCCGGTTACCGTGCCGGTCGGCGTCTTTACGCGGTCATAACTCATATGGCTGCGACGTTCCGGCGTGTTGCTGCCCTTTACGGGCTGGTCGGAGATGAAACACAAGGCAATTTGGGACGAATGGGTCATTGGGGGCCGGTGCGATTGCATGATGAAAGCTTACTGAGCTTGGATTATTGACTGGAACACGGGTGCCAGTATAATTATTGGGATCCGGCTCTTTCATTTGCGTCATGTTCATGTTGTACGTGTGGGCCACCGCACTGACTACAGTGCTAAACGTTTTTAAATCGTTCTATTGACTGCAAAATAGGACTCAACTGAGTAGGCCAGTCGATTAATCGCACACTCAGCGCTCGGGTGGTTGAATGTTGGAATTCAGATGTAGATGGATATTTATATATATTCGTTATTAATTAAATTAGAAAAATTAAAGAAATTTCTAAGAAGAATTCTAATATAGGAGATTATTTCTCCTTTAAAACCTTTGAAAAGCGATCCTTATTTTTAAACTTTCTGAGTTTTTGCAATATCGTCTAACTGCAAGAAGTCGAAAGTAAAAGAAGTAATTTTTACAGTAACTTCAATGATACATGACAGTATCTTCTGATATTTTACGAAGTAATATACATACTTAAATACTATATTTCTGTCGTTTTTTCACACATATTTCTTCATGAATCCTTTACTTGTAAGTAATGAGCTGCCAAAATACTAGCATGTCTTCATTCACTGTATTCGTTAGCATCAGCGAAGATCGTGAGAAACGGCTTTTTATAACGTGATCGTCGTCGCAGAGTAGTGTTAAATACGAGACACGTTTCTTGCTCAACATGTATGCCTGCTGCACCGTTCTGAACATGAACGTTCTTCATGCGCGGGTTTCCTTGAATACCCACGGTGCAAGCGAAATGTCTCGCACATCAAGGCGAGAACTTCGACTGTTTTGTAGAATAATTTGAGAAAGTAATAGTAATAACCATAATAATAATAATAATAATAATAATAATAATAATAATAAAAATAATTGCGAGAAAAAATAAATAATTATTAGGTTTCAACATTTTAATACTGAGCATGTATCAAACCTTCCTCGCTAGTAGGTGGCTATAATAGAATGTTGTTACGAATTTCAACATAACTATCAAAAATTGAAATGAATCTTTATATCGATTAAAGCAACGAAGCTATAAGTAAAAAGTAACTGAGTTGCAAATGTAGCAATTCTTTAAATTTTTCAGACATTAAGTAAAACTATTAGTTTCTCTTCATGTGGGAACATACTAAGTCATGCCTACACACTTCATATCTGCATTTCCAAAGGGTGACTGATCAATAAAATGTTAAAACTTTGTTATTGTATTACCTATTTTCGTTTCATTATGCCCTTTGCAATAAGAATAAAATAGCACTTTCGTAAATTTCGAACTATTTAGAATGTTCCTTCAACTAGTTAGAAGATCTGTAGGAAATGTACAGCACCAATAGCACCAATAACACAAAATGTATTACTTTAAACATCATTCCTCAAAAAATATTAATTTATGTGACTTGGATATTTTGTGCATAACATCATTCAATGTAGATGTCATTCACTTTTTTTAAAAAAAATCTGAGCAATTGAGAAATATCATTGAGAAATATCAGATGAAATTAAACAATTAAAATTGGTACACAAATGTAAGTTAAAAGTAAAATCTTTTCTGCAGCAAAACTGTTTCTATACAATTAGAGACTACACTGATAGTCAAAAAGAAAAATAATGTTTACTTTAACAAAAAGAAGATATAGTATAATGAATTAGTCTACATTTGCGTTATATAATTTTAAAAAAGACTCAATATGCCCGTAACAAATAATGTACTTCCGGGTCAATGACCCCCATCTCGATCGGGTTTTTAATTCATGCACATTTTTGTTACATTATCTTAGATTCCCTGATCCATTGAGCAAATGCTGGGATGGCCCCTTGCTTTGCTTCTGGACGTAAATGTAGCTTCACTATGCGCACGTTTTGTTGAACTTTCCTTTGCTTCTAGCGGTAGTAGAGCTTAGGGTGAGTTTCTATTTTGTTAACAATACAGAAAAATCAAATCTGTTTGTTACTCTACCGTTAAAAATAAGTTTTCTATAATTTTTCAACGAAAATATCTAGTTTTTTAAATGTTAATCCCTCGCTTTTTAAATTTATTATTATTATTACTATTATTCTTCATCTGTAAACTATTAATAGTTAAATTGTTGGGAAGGGATTCTGAAACTCAAGAAAGCGTGCGCGGATGATTTTCTCCCCCATAAGTCACATACAGTTTTAACTGTTTTTGACTAAATAAATAAATAAATAAATAAATAAATCATTACAACGAGAAAAATGTCCGATATATCGCGTATTTCCGCCAGTTTATTTTGCTTTTGCCCTAGTTATCGAACTCCGTCGGGTGGTCCACAGGGATCACAAACTCGTTCTGGTTGGCAGGTACCGTTTGCGGCGGCGCTCGCGATCATCTGGGCGATCGCTCCGAAATTACTCTGATCAAGCCCGGACGTGGTCTCATAAAAGTCGGTCCCGCAAGCAGGCGCAATTGAGCACGGCGAGTGCAGGGCGCGAGGAATGAATAAGATCGAGAATCGGACCCGATTTATCATGTGCTGATTTATGTCACGGGCTCATTGCCGTCCGCTGAAAAGGAAGTTGGTGACGGATGTTAATGAAGTTGTCTTTCATTTCTTAGTGTTTTCCAGAATCTCTTTAAACATTATCGTTAGCACGATTGCCTCTGGTTTGGTCTGCCTTAAATTTACAGTTTACAGCATATGAGATCACTGTAGGAAGTAGAATGTGTGTGTGAAATCCGGAATGTCGTGCAAGTCTTTGTTGTCTTGCAAAATTTAGAGCTAGATCAGAAACATACCATAATTCTTGTTGTATTGATATGAGAACTGAAAATTTACGCATGAATATGAACAAAAAACGTTACAACAAAATATTTTTATTTTTAATACAAATTAAATATTTTTGATAATAATGATTATCGTTTATTAAATCCCGTTGTACGAAGTCACGTTAAGTTACAATGTTCTTATAGATTTATGAAATGTAGGTTGAAGGAATTAATAAATTTCAAAAACCTACTATAATTGTCCTTTATCTTTCATCATGTCTAAAAACCTTTAAAAATCGGATAGCACACTTATTGGATGCAGTAACTGGAAGACGAATAATCTGAAAGTAAATGAAAAAAGTGTTTGTCAAATAACCACCTTCGAGCACCTAATAACGCCTTCCAACGCCTTTCCCAACTCATATCGCTTAGATCACGGTCACGCGGCTAGCCCATAAACTCCACAAAACCCCTTTCCCTTTCACCCTTGTTTATTATGCGTGGGAAGCTCCATCAAGCAGCTGTGTAGGCGCAGCATGACAGAAGCAACGTGTCCAGAACACGCTCATTTCTCAGATTCGCCTCAGACGCGCTTAAAAAACAAGTACTGCGAGTTACGAAGAGGCATGTACTTAGCAGACCTACTTAAACACTGTCAATGACGCGAATGGGCAATCTACAGCCGAACGCGGCTCGTATTAAATACCAGTCCGCAGTGACAGAATTGATGAAGTATCCCAGTGAGGTT
This sequence comes from Teleogryllus oceanicus, assembly GCA_964035755.1. NCBI lineage: Eukaryota > Metazoa > Arthropoda > Insecta > Orthoptera > Gryllidae > Teleogryllus > Teleogryllus oceanicus. Next base: position 63,853,526 of record CAXIVR010000011.1, read on the forward strand.
AGCGCTTAATTGCAACCTGTTAATACGAAATCTTATCGCGGTGGCTATGAATTCACTCGCGGCTGAACCGGCGATGCGGTGGCCCGTTCATTGGCATTCAGAGATACCTCTGAGGTCCGCTGCAGCGCGGCGAGCGCCGGGTGACGTCATACACACGGGACGCTGTGGGATTTATGGGTTTAACGGGTCCCCTTTCACCACGATGCGCTTTGATCACAGCGGACGCGGCGGATTAAAAATTGTTTCTGATAAAGTGGGATTACGAAAAAAGCTAGAAGTTTTAATTACCTCGCGGATGAATTCCCGAAGAGGAAATTCCCTCGTGAATTTTTTTTTTTATTCAGGATATTGAACAAAATTTGTCAATTTTTGGTTGGATCTATCGGACAAATTAAAGTTATTTGCGTCGTCAGGATAAGCACTACTTTGACGTTAATGACGATGCTCAGTAGGCATGATATTTTATTTAAATGTATCACCAGATGGATATGTATTGAAGATGTGCGAGCTGATCTTGAGCAAAATTTAAGAATAAAATAAATCCTCTACAGTATTACAGAATTGTGTGAAAAGATTAAACAATTGAAACGAACTCTCTTGCAGGAAGTGATACCCAATTATTATAAGATAGAGATAAGAAAATTCACTCAAACTCTTTTATTGCGTGTTTGTCAATAATAAACACGGACATTTTATATTGTAATGTTTATAGCGGTAATCAATACCAATTATTACATGACTTAACAAAACATGTTTTGGGCATTTAAAACCCCTTATTGGGAACACTAAAGTTTAGTCGAGATCAATCTTTCGATTGAAATTAGTAGCACCTTCATAATTTGGAACTAACAACCACCAATACAATAATATTTTTAAAACAGACTCGCACCTGACTCTTCACTTGCTTTCGTGGGAGAGTGATATTTTTACGCGGAAAATAAATATCGATAAGTAGGCAAGGAGAACAGAAAGCGAAAGATGTACAACTTCCTAGAATATAGAATAGGTGTTCAGTGACATCGTCTCGACCTATAACCGTGAGTCGCGCAGGTCTCCTGCGAACAGAGAAAGGGCGCGGAAGCAATCCGAGTCTCGCCGAATGAACAACACGTCATTGCTTTCTCCGTGGCCTCGTTGGCCGCCGACGGTAGCGCCGTGTGTGCCGCCTCGCGGATGAGCCCCGACCTGGTCATCCGGGTCGCCACCGCCGCCGCCGCCATCAGCGTCCTCCGCCCCCTCCGGCGGAAAAGACCATCTATCGCGCTTGCAGGTGGCCGTGGACAGGCGAGGCGGGGAGGAGGCGGAGACGGTGGCGGGATTGCGTCGAGAGTCGGGCGAAGCGTAAGAGGAAAAAGTGGCGGGGAGGGGTAAAGCAAAGGATGGGTCTGTCACGGGGGTAGGATAGGAAGCGGGGCTGGGCGGAAGTGGAGAGGAGGAGGGAGGGAGTTAGGGAAAGGCGGGGCTGGGTGGAGCAAGGAGGGGAGAGGCGAAGCGGAGCGGGGCAGGGCAGGGAGGGTGAAGCGTAGCGAGGCGAGGCGAGGAGGGATTAGACGTGGTGAAGCGGGGCGGGAGGGGCGGGGCGGGGCGGGACGTGGCGGGGCGGGAGGAAGTGGGATGAGGCGTGTCGAGGCGGGACGGGACGGACAGGGCGAGGCGGGGCGATGTGGGGCGTTACGAGAAGGAGCGGCAGTGGGCCGGGGCTGGAGATGGAGGGAGCGGGGGCCCCCCAAACGCGCCTGCGTCCGCTACGGTCCCACAGCGCCGCCGGGAACAGTACGTGCCGGCGCCAACCTTTCTACCAACTCGCCGGCACTGCCGCAGGTGGAAGAGCCACCGTAAAGATTAGATGAAGAGCCGTGATTAATTCGCGTGATTATACACTGGAAGTTTGATGACTATGAAGATTATTTTCATTTTTTAATATTTTCTTTGCTACTTTTTTTGGAGATAACTCCATAACTCAATAGGTATATTCCCCAGTTACTGAAACTTCGGTATATTTCTCAGTAATTCAAACATGGGATGCCAAACTCATTCGATAGCTTGATTTAGCAGTTTTCTCCTTCAGAATATTAATGTTTTCTATTGTACACATGTAGGCTTCTTGGTCACATACCAAAATAAATTACTCTGTTTTTAATCAGTTTCCTCTTAATTTACAAAAATTCATTCATCAATTGATGAAAAGTGCCCAGATTACAGCTGAGAAATGTCTAGATTTAAATTACTTTATTTTGCCTGTACATGCATTATACAGTAAATCTTGAAATTCATCAATTCAAAATTAGATTTATGAGTTTGTAAAATGTATGCATTACTTCTTTGTCGATAAGTCCGTATTAATATACGTAATGGCCTGCAACAGCAGAAGTACTGCTGTCAAGTATGTCAAAAATGAGGTCCTGGAGCAGCAAAAACATTGTCATGTTATGAGGTTTTGAAGCATTTCGGAAACGACGTCGCGGTTACTGAAATATGTGTCATCCTGTATTGTAATATCAGACCTGTGTGATAATTGTGGATTAACATAATAAAATATGTTGATTTTTCAGAAAAAATCGATAGCGTTTAATTTTATTTTTTACTTTTTCAGTCTTTTTGCTTATCTAAGAAAATCATTGACACCTCTCATATTGCTAGGGATTTGTTAGTTTTTCATCGTTTTGTCGGTATATTTGAAATTAGTAATAAAGATTTATTTTCAGTTGAGTATAACTGATATTCGTTGCTATTGTTTGTAAATATCCCTCTGTGTAGCATTATAAACATAAATAAACAATTATGACGTTAATTTTGACACTTATCGGTATTACAAATTTTCTGCTCCATTTAATATAATTAATATTTGATATTAAAATGTTACATTGACTATATTAATATTGTTATAATCAACAAAGTGACTATTGATTGGAGTTCATTCACGCCCATAAATAAACTAATTTTTTATATATGCTTTGATAGCCGTCAGAATTAACCTGTTCCTTTCTGTCATTTCCTCGGCTGCCTGTTCCCAGAACACCTGTGATTTTATACCTCATCCTGCTAATCATTTGCCACCTCTCATCAAAACCGGACATCATCAGTTTCTCATCAAGAACGGTTCTTCTTGTGAAGCAAACGGTGCTGAACATTTGGGGGCCTACTTTCGTTAGCACCTGCGTAGAGAGCCAATTTTTTAAATGCTTTTTCGAAAAAAACTCAAATTGTGTTTTTTATAAGTAAGCCTGTATTAATACCTATTCACTTCGTGATACGTTCGCAATTCCGAGTACTTCTCGAGCTCCCCTTCCTCTTCTATTTTCTTCCTTTTCTCTTCTTTACTATTACTTCTTATTCTTCTCCTTCTTCTTTAGAAAATAAGTATGTTTGTTCTTCCTTGTATGGTCCATTTCTCTGCAATTCTTATTTCTTTCTAGGCTTCTTCATTAAACTTTTCAAAAACACGCATTGGTCTACAGGTTTTTATAGCAGTTTTAAACATGTGGTTCTAGTACGTGATTGCGTTTGCAGAAATAAATGTGCCGCGGCTACCGTGGGAAACTGCGTAGGGTCACTTGCACGTATGTTCTTCGTGTTGATGTAGCCGGCCTCCTGCAGTCCTGATCACGCCCACCAGTCACCTGTTTTTCTGCCCACCAGGCCGCTAGACTTCCCCTCGCCTGTCCATCCGCTCCCACGCCTCGCCTCACCATTTAACGCGCTCAACCTGTTGCTCAAGGAGTCTCGCACTGACAATTCGTAAGAAACATTTTATTCACGCAACAATGACCAGAAAATGTAGAGTATCTAATAGCTGATTGGTTAAGAGGTACAGAGATATTTTTTTTTGTTTTATTGGGTTCTTGTTCATTACTCCGTTTGTTGAATTGTTTTGTATGTTTTATTAGACAAATTACTTTTTAGCAAAGATATTTTATATATACAGCTGCATATGGGAATAATCATTATATAATTTTAGAAGGATTCATTTGAATTCATAATGGAGCAAACATTATTCAGTAACCGTACCTAACTGATACTAACTCTTACTTAACATATCATGTACTTCACGGTTTCGAATTTTCTACACGGACGTGTCGATTGATTGATTGGTGTTTCCAGTCGTGTTATCAGATAGGATTCTTAGCTCCGTAAGTGTAGATCATGTTTTATCGCGGGAAGAGGCGATTATTTTCCCGGCTGGTTGGCGAGAACCGGCGCCGATCTACACGTCGGCATGCGAGGTTTTGTCCCCAGCTGGTATCTTCCACCAACGGGGCACCGCCCCCGCCGGGATAAGCTCTAAGCTCCCGAATGATCTCCTCGTGTGTAGTAGTGTGTATCATGTGTAGTAGTCTAATGAGTGTATGTGTAAGTAAGGAATGCGGTTAGAACAAGGAAGGTGAAGGAAAGATCACGCGCTGTCCGTTTGTTAGGATACTGCTCCGGAATTTGCCTGATCTAAGAAACCACGGGAAACTAACGATAGGGCAGTCGACTATCATAATTATCCTCCAGAGTGCGACCAAATTCGACGTCGCTATGTAGTTAGTGTCGAAAATCTTGCCACCATCGGGACTCCGACCCTAGCCATTGACTTAAGCTCTCTAAACTGGTCAAAACATGTTGAATTTTAGAGATGAATTATTAATGTTTTTCGTATTACTCCCTTTGATCTACACGACAATGTTGCGACTCTTACGGTCCATGTATTTTAAAAGTTTCTTCAAGTTCGCTCACTTGTTCGAATGTCCTGTATTCTAACTGGCATCATGGAAGTTTCCATTCTTATGAAAAGGCAATAAAGTGCAAGTATAATAAAAAAAGGATATACGTCGAAATACATATGTTTGAGTGACTTTTAATCCTGGCATAAACATTTAAGCTCACACTATTTTTCATTGATTATTTAGTTTTCGTCTTGTACAAAAAGTCTGTATATTGTCCTTTACCCTGATATTTTTCTATCCTTTGACCTACCACACTCTTTTTACATATATGTCAAAACTAGCATTCTAATGTCAATATTTCACCTTTCCTTCTCCTCGTCCTATTTGCATACCATACGTCACTTCACGTTTAGTATTGACGAAATCACAGTAATATTACTCACCATCAATTTCAGATTCAGCTAACCTTTCTTCATACCCACTACAAGTCTTAAAGCACACAGCTGCATCATCCGGCAATATTTCATCTTAGCATTTCCTCGTCCTATTTGCATGCCATCCGTCGATTCACCTTTAGTATTGAGCAACTCTTACTACTAGTACAATAAAATACAATAAAGCCATTGATCCGAATGTTGGGCAAGGCCTCCCACTTAAATAGTGAGGTCGCTTAAAATTGTAACCACTTTCAGGTGATCTAGTCCTGAAGAGCGTTCTTACTCTTAGTACTCACCATCAATTCCAGATTCAGCTAACCTCTCTCCACACCCACTACACGTCTTGAAGCACACACACTACTTCACGATCCGGCAATATTCTATATTAGTATCTCCACGCCCTATTTGCATGCCATCCGTCAATCCACCTTCAGAATTGAACAACTCTCACCATTAGTACTCACCATCAATTCCAGAATCAGCTAACCTCTCTTCACACCCACTACAAGACTTAAAACACACAGCACACCGCACACCACTTCCCCACGTGGCAACTCCGCCGGCGCGCGAACTTCAACTGCCCATCTTCGGGGCCCCTGCCCTCCCATCCAGAGCTCCGCGAACGGGCAGCGGCCGGTGGGCTGGCGGCGGCGGCGCGGCCGGGGGCGGCGGCGGCGGAGTGCCCGGCGGCGGGTCACTGAGCGGGCGGGCTGACCCCGATCCCGCGGCACGCACGGGGGCAGGAGGCGCCCACCGCCCGCCGGCCCGCTACACCCGAAATCTCGAATTAATTCCCCTAATGCTCCCGCGCGCCAAACGGGCAAGATTTATTCCGCGCCCGCCGCCCTCGCCCCGCAGCTTCGCGCGTGAGGAAACCCGGTTCTTCGGAGGAGCAGCGGCGCCACCGCATTTGTATTCCGGGGGGAGGGGGGACACCCTGCTTCCGGCAGCGGTAGGCGACGCCGCGGCCGCGCCGCCCGGTGATATACGCCGTTATGAATAATTTGGCAATCGTCAGAAAAAGAGCCACTAATCGCGGAGAGCTGGCAATTGGCGAAGCCCGGCACCGCGGAGTGGCCCGGCAGGGGGTGAGAGCGGGCGATTGGGAATTGCTCATTAGCATTCGGAATGTGCAGACGACGCTAGGACGTGGGACTGAAATAAGCACCTGCTGGACGCTGGGAAGTGGTGGAGGAGAGATTTGGTACTGGCTCCCCTGCTTAAGTGGGACGCGGGCGAAAGGTGTTGCTGAAAATGCACATTCTCACTAATTTATGGGGTTGGTTTATATGGGGAAACAAACATTATTAGCGAATATGAAATGTGTTTCTTGAATTAAGGAAGGGATTTCGTAGTCTTAATGAATGAAACACCAACGGGTTCTGGCCATGTGATCACAATTTAGAATTAACCTTACGGAACTGAAATGTTCTTTGGATGGGTTTGCAAATGTAGTTTGCCCCAAAGAGAGATATTTTAGTGGCCAACTCTTACTAGTTCTCAAAAAATGGAAACAAAAGAAAATCACCTAAGGGAAGAAAATATGTTTATTAGATTAGGATTAAATATACATCTGTAGTTGTATAGTTATCGTGCTACTCGAATAACGTTTGCTCATCAAAAATAAGATCGTACGTATTATCGATATATTTAATTTTTGGGTATATAATAACTCGTAATTTGAGTGTTTGAGCGTTAAAAAAATGACAATAAATCCGTCACCAATGTTCGTAAGTAGCCATATAAATTGTATAATTACTTTATTATACATAATTCAGTTAAATGTAGTGGAACTTTTATTAGTAAAATTTAAAATTGCTTCTCAATTGTTTTGCTGTTTCCTATGTTTAATTACGGTGAAGCACCGAACTTTCACACCTTTCTCATGACTTTGGAAAGTGCGGGATGCACGTTTGCAAATAACTGCAATTCCCAGAGATATCCTTCCCTAAGTGTTACTCATAACCAAACTTTGGAAGGGAAACGTTGCTTGAATATTGACGGATATGGTTCACGCCAAGAACTGAACGGTTCTAGGTTGACTTTCCTGGGTTCGTAACGGAAGTAAATAAATACAGAAGCCTACCACAAGTAAGAAATATAGTTTTTCACATGAAGTAGTGAAATCAATATCAATAATCTTCCTCAAAACTGAAATCCTTTCTTAAAACATTGTATGACTATTTTTATTTTAAAATTTTAAAATTTAATAGTTCAGATATAGTTACATGTAGTAAGCAAAAACAACTAGTTAGTTGTTTAACTGTTCTAGTTATGGACAATTATAAAAATAACCAATCAACAAAATGTACATTTGCGAATTTCACATCAACAGTGCCGGGTGATAATCTGATTCATTGAGTAACTTCCCTCCTTGAGTTTAAATACCAAATATTTAAGAGGCACTTCTGTTCAAAAACTAACAAAAGTATGGAACATGACGTGATGCAATTTCACAGTCATGTTATTGGCATGTTGAAAGCACTGGTAACCACAAACTGGGAAATTAAATTCTGATTTTCCCCTACGTAGTATATAATTTGTATTGTCAAGAAAACGCCATTTTGCTGAAGTATAATACATTTAACACATTATTGAATTATAGAGATAATTAGAAAGTATCTAACCCTAATCCTATTAACATTAATATTATGAATATATATATATATATATATATATATATATATATATATATATATATATATACACACACCTTAAGAACTAATAGAATTTATGTAGAGCATCTTAACTGAATACGGAAGAACGGTTTGCTTGTGTTTCATTTACATTGATAGAATGAGAATTGAATGTGCTGGGTCGGATAAACTGAGTGCAAGATACAATTGAAAGATAATGAAATTAATAGTTATGAATTCTAACATTTAATCAATTTCGTTTAAAAACAACGCTGAGGAAAAGAAAACACTTCACCTGCATAACATTCCAGAAATAATAAAATTCTCAAAAATCTTAATAATTAAAAAAAAAATGATTACGCGTCCTTTGAAAGTTGTCAGTAATGTTAAGAAATTCTTCTACCATAATTATCGTAACTTTGCCTAAAGCATCTCCTGAAGCTTACTTATTATGTTCTATTCAAAATATTAATGAAAATGAACATTTAAAACAATAATTATAAAAATAAATCTTTACAATCAAATGAAGAGTTAAAACACTTTTCAACCCCCTGAAACGGAGAAAGAATAACGGAGATATTTCTTAAGTCCATGCTTTTGGATGATCGCAAATATCGACCTGAATCAAAGGGCATAAGAAAAGCGAGCAGGAATGAGTGCAAGGAATAAGATGAGGGCGGTGATGAACTTGGGAAGGAGAACGTAGGTGGGATGAAGGTAGAACTGGAACGTATGTGGTGTCGGAAAAAAGGGTGGAAATGGGAATAGAAACGGGCAATGGAGACGGGGGCGCGGCGGAGACGAGAACGCGGGGGTAAAGTGAGGAGATCGGAGAGGAGACGAGGGTGGGTAGGGAAGGGCAAGGACCTAATTCGGAAACAAACGGGGACAGGAGCGCGCGGAGCGGGAGCGCGAACGGCAGTAGGATCGCAAACGGGAGGGCGATTAGGACGGGAGTGGGAACGAGAGCGCGAACGGCATAGGATCGCAAACGGGAGGGCGATTAGGAACGGGAGGGGGAACGAGAGCGCGAACGGCAGTAGGATCGCAAACGTGAGCGCGATTAGGAGCGGGAGTGGGAGCGAGAGCGCAAACGGGAGCGGGAGTGGGGGGGGGAGGGTACGTGGGTTGTTACGCGCATGTTGAGCGAAGACGGATGGGTGTAGGGCCAACATCTGAACACAGAACGGTAGCAGGGTGGTGCATGGGAGAGGGCACGAGGCAGGTTGGAAAGTGAGTGGAGCGCAGAGCGGAGGGGGAGTGGGCGGATGATGAGCGGGTGCGAGGTCAAGGGTGGGCGGGTATGGAGACGGAGGCGGAATCACGAACGGGAGCGCGGGCGGCCGTGAGGCGGGTGGAGCGGAGACGTAGTCGGGAGCGGGGCAGCCTGATCAGACATGCAGAGCGCGATCGCAACCTTAATTGCGGCGCGGTGCCACAGCGCGAGAGGGGCGGGGTGCGGTGCGGCCACCTTCTCCAGATAATTCACGGAACATTTATTTAAATTACTTAATCTAATGCGCGCCTAAGGGCCGCTTTGGTATTCCCCCTGCAAATCGCCGGTGGATGGCGGCGCCCCTGGTGGCGAGTGTGCGAACCATGTCGTAATGACAACTAGTAGCGGCTGCGTCCAAACACGCGTGCAGCGTGCGCTCGTTTTCTAGGATGTTAACTCTGAGCAAATCAACTGGGAAAGTAACGTGGTTAGTGCGATTGACTAAATATTCAGAGCACAATCACTCGCTTACGCGTTTGGTTTTGGAAAGTGGGAGCGTCAATTCCTGTTAGTTGGTCATGCGAATCAAGCAGCACCTAGTACACCGTTACTATTGAACGTCTATGATCCGTGAAAAACAGAATTCCGGTTTAATATAATATATTAAGTGATTTCAAGTGGAGTCATGTCTCGGTTTCCCTTAACATTCTTAAAATGCCGCAAAGCATTTGATGTATTAGCATTCTATTTGAGTCAAATGTTTGTCGAGTTGAAGATCCAGAGAATATTTCCGGATTTTTAATGATATTTCATGGATAAAAATGATTGAATGTATGCTTGCTTGTAAATATAAAAATGTGATAATATATCAGTGATCTAGGTAAACCTTCCAGTAAGTCTTTCTCCAGGAATTAATTAAAAAAGTACAATTTAGTAGAATATTTTCACAATACATTATAATTGGAGACAAAAGTTTGAAGAAACGCTAAATTTGTTAATTTTCCAAATAAATTATAAAACTGTAAAACAAACTGTGGTAATATCGACACAGGAAAAAATAAGCATATCTAAAGATTGTGATTGAAGGTTTCGTTCTTAGTTAAACAAATTAGAGGGGATCATAAATAAGATAAGTTTAAAAAGGATCATGTTTATGACAACGTATTATCATTAATTCATTTAAACATGCAAATCGTAATTAATTGTTCTTTGTGTCTGACGGTCATAGTATAAACGAAAGAAAAATCTTCTAAACCATGTTATAATTCTGGATAACCAACTAATCCAATGAAATGAGTTTCATAAAAAAAGCTTAGAGAAGAGGAGACACCTTATTATAGAGCAATCGACTATTTATTTACGATTCGGTACAAGTACAAATGTTGGATATAACGCAGCCGTGAGATTTCCCCTGACACCCATTTTCCGGAAGCTGCACTGCAATTATAGAATCCAAATCCTAGAAGATATTAATATCTGCAGCAAATCCTAGCGGTGCGCAGACGGATTTAAGCGAAGCAACCTATCGGGCAGATCTGCGCCTCCACCGGGTGGAGACCGGGGCTTTGTATTTCATCCACTTCCGTTCAGCCTGCGATTGGGATGCCGCCCGCGGCGACCGGGGGTGGGGGTGCAGCCTCAGGTGGGAGGACGGGGGACAGTGAGGACGATTGTAGCGGCGAGGAAGGCAAAAGTCGGCGGGTTGGTGAAAGTGGCGTCAGAGGGCAATGGCGGTAAGTGTAAAAGAAAAATAAAGGAGTGAAGAAATAGGTACACGAGGTTGACTATATTAAGCACGGCAGATGATGATGGGTGGAGTTCGTGATCATTTACGTTAGTGAGACGGAGTTGGCGAGGGAAAGTTTGAGAAAACCGAGGTTAGAGAGGGCGGAGACTGTGAGTTTTGGTGTGGGACTAGGTTGATGGTTAAGGTATGGTATAGGTTGGAGGTGGGTTTGAGAGGTGTCGGGGTTTGAGAGGGGGCGAGGAATGAGAGGGGGCTGGGTTTTGCAGGGGTTACTGTTTCAGAGAGGGCGGGTTTGAGAGGGGGCAGAGTTGGTGATGGGTGAGAATGAAAAGAAGCGTGGTTAGAAAGGAGCGCCGTGGAGGTGGGCGGGGTCGGAGTGCGGAGCGCTAGTGGTCGGCAGCGGTAACGGACTCGGTAGCGACAGCAGCAGCCGCTCTTGGCACACAGCCAACGTCATCCGCACGCGCCACGCTTTACGCCCACTGTTTGCACGTGGAGCGAAAATGTAGGTTCACCGACTCCAAAATTGCTGTAAAATATTGAATCAGCATTTGATGGCAGCAAAACACTCGTACATCCCACGCTGGAAACGATATCTATTAACGAATGTGAATACGAACACAGGTTTTCATTACACCTAACGCTATCAACATAGCTGTACGGTTTACAGGGGAAGTTAAACGCAACGCGGTGGGCAGGGTGCGAAACGTGGCGAAGAGCCGTAGCCGTACTCAATTGGTTCAATTCAGGTTTTTGTTCTGGTTTCGCTCCGTCCACGGGGCTGATCGATGAGCTGCTCTTCCGCAATGCTATGGGCTCGCGGCCGCGAACCCGCTCTTGCAAATCCAGTTCGTTCCAATCGACGGGGTGCACTGAAACTAAATTCCATTTCGCTTCGATTGATATTTGTCCGTAGTAAGTTGTTAACGCCACGTTTACTTTAGTAATTTGAGTTTGTTTTAGCACGAGGTTTGTATTTGGCAATGTTTACTTGCGTTCGGCGCAATCAACGTTTCATTTGAAATTATAGTACTGCACAAAATTGCAGCTAGTTTTCTGACAATATTTTTTTTTACTGGAAATATGGGGGATTTTGAAATAAAACGGAATACGAGACCGGGTCGGTCGTTCCGCGAACTTGACCGTCACTAAGTTGCAAAGTCATGGGCACGTCCATTGAATATTTCATAGCTTTCACAACTCGTAACGAGCGTCCACTAAATGAACACGGCCGCATGCGAGCTCATTACCGCGTACCTTCATACTCCCGTTGCATGGGTAAGTAGCTTCCATTACTCTGATATACGATTCGACGAAATTTCCAGCAACCACTGCCAACCAAATAACAGGGTCGGCGGTGTTCATTGTGCTGGCGAGCAGTACTGACGCACGAGGATATCATCTTTCAAGCGAGAGGATTGTTCTCTTTACATAACATTGAAGGGATTCGTGTTTTTAAAAGGCGTCGTCCTCTTCTCACAGGCCACAATGGCCGTGGTTGGTCGCCGGAAGCACATCTCAGATTCTCTCCGGAGCCGGGCATTGTCTAGCGACGCGCAACAACGCCGCCCGCTAATAGATTCAGGCCGCTCTGTGAGGCTAGCGGAGCCCCGGCCGGGGACGTGGGACGTGGGACGTGGTGGTGGCGGTGAGCTGAAGGGGCGCTACTCGCTGAGAGCAGAGCAGAAGCTACGGTCGCGCACCAGGGATAGCTCTGGATGACCTGGGCCTGGTGCGGCCCGCTGCGCGAAATTGAGGCAAAGCACGGTTTAGGCTAAATGTTACAAACTTCTAGGGTCTGCGGGGGGTCGAAGATGATCACCTATTGTCGTTGAGCTTGTAGTGGGAAATATATTACGAAATTATTCATGTGGTTATTTTGACACGGTGATTTTGAGTGCAAGGCAAATCACTCGGTACTGTTGTTTTTCAGGCATATCTCCATGGAATAAATTGTAAACTTTAGTAAGTTATTAATAAAATAAGTTATTAAAGATATATTACTAAATAATAACTTTTGATTGAATGCAGGTACATTTTATGTTTACCATTGAATATTTTGAAACTTATTGAATTTTTTTTAATTATATGAATATTCTATATAGAGTTTTTAAACAAATTCCATATGAATTACGATATGGGTGACATATATGACGTGATGGGTGAAGGTGATGAGAGATGAGTTATTCACATGAGGTAAGTTGTAAATAAATAAATAAGTAAATAAATAAATAAAATTAAATAAATAAATAAAATTAAATAAATAAATAATATTAAATAAATAAATATTAAATAAATAAATATATAATTAAAATTAAATAAATAAATAAATTAAATAAATGACTTAAATTGAATTTTCTAGCACTGGCTACGTATGCACAGCCCTTTGCGTACTTCAACTCTACCTCAAGCCGGCGCTATTGAACCCTGTATATGAACTGAGCTGCGAATTCATCCTCTCTTTTTTTTCATCCACGTAATTAAGCCAAATACTCGAAATTCAATTAAAAGCCTCAATTTGCTTGTTTTGTAAACTTATTTAATTAGCAACAATGTATGCCATTTCGCGAGTGCCGTGCGGGGTTTCGGGGACCGCAGCCCGGCCGTTGCGCGGGGGGCCGCGCTGGCGACCCCTGGCGAGGCCACGGGAGGCGCTGGCGACGCTGCTTCGGTCGGCGGACGCGGATCTGAGTGGCTGGAGCGAGGAAGCCGCGATAAAGCGGGGCTGCCAACTGCAGGAGCCGCGGGACACAGCGGGTGGGTGGCGAGGCCGGCGACCGTTGAGGATGAGGCACAGACAGCTGCCGGTCCCGGAAGGTGCACATCGCTAGGAGAGCGGAGAAAGGGGTGTCTGAGGGTAGATGCGGATCACGAGTAAATCCAAGGGGAATCAAGGGGTATGAAACCAACATTTATTGAAATTTTACTCAATTTATTCAATATATATATCTAAAATTATGGGGACACGGTATGAAGCTTGTAAAATCTAGATATAATTTAACACTGTAAAAGAACTTAATTAGTAATCGAGTTGTCGACTCCTGGAACACTGCCCCAAAACGTGGTATCGCCTCCTAGTCTTCAGATATTCAAAAGAGCTTCTGATGATCTCTTCAACGAGGAAGGCCATAGACTTCATTGAGATGCGGACTTTGTTTCTTCCTTTTCAATAATTGTGTCAATTTGCAAATTTGCCCATTATTGTGATATTATGTGATATCACATGTACATTTAGATGTGATGTGGATCATTTTGATGTGAAACATTTCAATTAATTATGTTAGCGCCGATGTGAACTTCATCATGAGTATAATACCTTAAATAAAGATATACATATCTGATCATTTATATAGATCTGTCCACGAGAAGAACGAAATGAGAGGGTTGAGTAGTGATGGCGGATGTGATGGGGAATATTGTGCGAAGAAGAATAGACATGACGAGGTGAAAACGACTCGGTATGTGACCGAATAGTGGTATCCTGAATAAATAATTGGATGGAAGGAGAGTGTGATAGCGTTTTTTAAAACTCGGGACGATAATACAGTGAGGTTTCAATCAAATTCAGCGAAAAGCATAGGCCTTTGGGGGTGGTCAGAAAAGAAGTTGGCTAAGGATGGGATGACGGGTGTGGGTAACACGGAGAGGATGGGGTCAGCGGTGGAGAATGAGACGGAGAGAGTGGGATAGGTAAGGAGGACGGGGCGGGACGGGTGTGGAGGATGGGTGTGGGGAGTAGAGGACGGGTCGTGGCTGGTGTAAAGGTCGGGGCGGGGTGGGAGTGTAGGACGGAATGGGGGAGGAGTGGGGGATGGGACGTGGCGTGTGTGGAGGTCGGGTCCGGGGTGGGAAAGGAGGACGGGGTGGGTCGGGCGAGGGGTACGGGGTAGGGCGGAAGGGGGGGGGGGGGGGAGGAAGAGACAGGAGCGGGAGGCGGGATGGGTATGGTGGAAAGGGGCGTGACGGTGTGTGGAGGTCGGACGAAGGCTTTCGTGGCCAAAGGGACTTCGCCGGCAGATCTCAATGAGCCCAACGAGCTGCAGGGCCCTCATTCAGCTCTTTTTAACCTAAACGTCAGCCGCACCGCCCGCTCTTCACTTTCCCACAAATGAGGATTCCACTTAATATGCTACTCCACGCGTCGCTTCGACTGAAATTCTCTTTCTCAGACCTCTCTCCGGACGATTTATGAGAGTTGGCTCTTTGAAGTACTACCTGATGAAACCACACAAGAATGGTACCACATAACATTCGGGTGACTATTGTTTTGTTTCGAGACATTACACAGCATATCGCCCTCGCTCACCAGAGCAAACAGAACCGTATGATGTTTCCTGCTACAAAACAATTCAGGCGGAGGACATAAATGTGATTTATGAGTAGATACGTCATTTAAACCTTGATATTGATTCTTTGCATGACATTTTTCGAAGTATATAATTTTTTAGTAACTGCTCGTCAGGGGAACTTATCCTTCGGGCCGTTAGCTCGCTGGCGGTCCTGATAGAATCTAATATATAGTTTGCACGTTGTGTATGTACTGGTTGAAGGACGAGGAAGCTGTAATCTACTTTAAGTACATACGATCTTCAAATTGTATTCAATAGCAATGTCTATGACCTCTTATCTCGTGAAAAGTATTTGCTCTGTTGAACATGTTAAGTATCTACATGGAAAAGAAATAAAACTACTTTCTACGTAACGTTGAAGTTTGAAATGTCAGAGTATTTCAGGATAAAATTGAAGTGTTTTAGTTGTTCAGTATATTTTGTTGTTCACTGTCGAATTAATTATGTGACATATGGAGTTTATTTTATTTACACGGTGTTTTGAAAAGAATAACATTAATTTGTTTAAAACATTGGCTAAAGTACAATAATTAAAATGTATGTTCAGTGCCCCATGTTTGCAATCTTAAGTGACTCGTAAGTATGTCATTCAAAATTTAGTGACAGCTATTGAACATATTTTCTGCGTCTCATTCTCATGAACTCCTTTCAAGGCAAATTTGATCTCTATTGTGGTGTGTTCAGTGTCAAGAAGACAATTGAAACACCTCTCAGGATTATTCAATGCCAAGGACAAGAGAATTCCCATGCAAGTCCTTTCAACTGAAGATAACACAAAAGAAACACCGGTCGCATTCCTCAGATCAAGTGTTCTAGCACTTCAAAGCAAATATGTATTCACACACGTTAAAAAACAATAACAAGAAAGAACGTGTCATTAACCAATATCATTCTTTAAGGTAGTATTTTACATGTTTATATCAATAGAATAACTTAATTTTCTTTTATTGTCAAATACGATATGAAAAACATCGAAATTGTATTACAATTATTTTATTACAATATCAACAGCTTTCTACTACATGAAATATACTAATTTTTATAATTAAATATTTTGAGAACTTTGCCATTTATTGACTGTTTACATTTCTTTAAGACGCAAGCTTAAGTCTTAGAATCTAGATACATATTTTGGAAAAACAGTATTGTGATAAGCAAAAACATCCACAGATCTTGTTAGAATTAAATATCCGTTACAATCCCAAACGTTTCATCTTCCCTATTTTAGATTTGCAAACATTGAACTCGAAAGCAATGATGTAATTAAATTTTTGTTCTTTCAAACCCCTTTGTATTAATTAGTTAATGAAATTAAAAAAGTTCATTTTATGAAGTAGTATTGCTTATACAAACGTATGACTGAAAACTCTCAATAATATCTTAAATCATCTTACCCTGAAATATGGAAAGCTATCCAGAAGTGACTTGCCCAAACTGGCAACCACCTCGGGCCGCCAGGTGATAATTTGAGAGCGGATCAATAGGTACTATAAAACGGAAAATAGGCTGGCAAAAATACCCTAATAATTCTCAAAAATAGGCACGTAAATAGAAATTTAAGCTCATAAAAGGCACTTATATACAGGTAAAAATAAAACACTTGATATTTTTTGCTAATTTTATATTCTATAATGGTAACAAATTACTACAAAGGAATGGAATGAAATGATATATACACGTCAACACGTAATTATGTTCATGCAAATCTCACGTAGATGATAACTCGTTCAAGGAAACTTAACTTAATATTAAGTAGTATAAGTATCTGCTCAAGCCAAGGCGAAAGTGTCAAACAGTCGCCTTGAAAAGTATCACATAAATACTGAAATGGCATTATGCTGCCAAATATTGTTCAAGATGTGATGAAGTAAACTGCGATTTCCTGTCATTCAAAACATTTCATTGTCGGAACATTCTCGAAAACGGCATTAGGATTTCGTGTTTTAAATTACATCAACTGCTTAATGGAAATTTGCGTTTAAGAATAGCAGTTGGGCTGGGCAATTGCTGCTTCAAATCTACATTGTTACGAAGCGCGAGTTTAAACATACGGTTGGCAAAACCATACATTCAAATGGAAAATATGACCTCAAAAAGCGAAAATAAGATGAAAATAGGCATTTATCTCACAATAGGCACTTATTTCCAAAATAGTCATCATGAAAATCCATTATGTGAATGTATTGATAATGGAAACGAATTAATATATGGACAGCCTATGATCCTGAGCAAAAGAATAAAAAAGATGAACAGGGCGAAATCCGCGCTCTAGTGATGATTCTCGACTGAGCGCTCGCCGTGGATGAGCCCCGCCTCTTTAAGAGCACTGCGCCGGCCCGCAGCGCCCTCGCTGCAGCTTCCTCGCGATGCCACAGCGCCCTCTTGCGCCCCTTACACCTCACCTTACACACCCTCTTACACCTCACCTTACATGCTCTCACACTATCGTCGTTTTTGTGGCCTCGCTTTCGACGCACTGCTTTCGAAGTGTTGGTCTTTCAATATCACTTCGTTACGGATTGTCACATGAGATACTTCAACGTATTTACAGTTTAGGAGGAAAACTAATAACAGATTTTTAGAACTAGATTTTGAAATATTTCAACGTATTTACAGTTTAGGAGGAAACCTGATAACAGAATTTTAGAACTAGATATTGGTGTGGCCACAAAATATGTGATAATATTTACAGAGTTACCCTTGTAAACATTCAAAACTGCTCGTTAAGTGCGGAGGAAATGAAAAACCATATTGACAATAAACTACATATTGCGAGGCCAAGCAAGCAATACTTTAGTATTTGCTAAATCGCTTAACGGAAACTGATTATATCTCGTTGATATGGAAGAATGTTATATTTATTAAAGGTATTAAATATTATCTGTAAAAAACAAATAAAACGTGAGTTACTTGATTTATATATCCATTGTTGTCCTAATTATAAAATGAAATGAATGTGACATCAGTTTTAATGAAACAAATTGACTATACTTCGAAAATTTCAGAAGAAAATAATACTTGAGAAGGGTTAATGGAGAGAAAGTTTTGCACGTTAAATGGATGTAGTTATTTTCTGAGTGTGGATCTCATTTTTATAATTCCTTGAATTTGTTGTATTTTTTATATCTTGGAAGGTTCTTTGGCTTTTAACTCAGACATTTATATTATATCAATTTTATTAATGATTTTTTACAATTTTATAGACCATTGTAAAATTGATATATAATTTAAATTAAAAAATTTTAAGAAATTTAACGTTATTATAAGAACGTCTGCCTTAAAAACCAAACGACCTTCCAAGATTTGAAAAAAAATATACCAAAAACAGGTACTACTTTAAGTAATATAAAGAAATTTAACATTCGTAAAGAATATTGTATTTTCATTTCAATTCCCGATCATCTTGCGAGGTTGGTAAAGATACTTTCTTGTGTCGGCATTTGTTGCGCGCCCTCTGTCGCCCCATGGCAACCAGTGAAGCTGCGCCCGAGGCGGTGAGGTGAAGCGTGAGGCGCGAGGCGGGGCGGAGAACCGAACGCCGTTGCGGATCATTAGCCCCCCCCCCCCGTCTCCCCCACCCCTACCCCGGACCGGAGCTAGAACGACCCTTTTGATAGGTGCGGCGCCGCTGGGGTGAGAGACAAGAACACACACTGATGTAGTAGGTAATGCTGCTAAAGTGCAGTTAATAATGGAAGGACTAGTCATGTGTCAATCGATCGGTGATGTCTTCACATTTGCCACTTAATTGTGTTGGGCTCGGTATTGTGTCAGAATGTTCTCTTATTATTGTAGCTATTCTGCGAACAGAAGTATTTTATGGAATAGTTCTGGAAGAACACTGGGAACATCGTAAATTTGACATTTTACTCTCTAAGAAGATATTTCTGGATTTCCCATTCTAGTTTTTATCATCTGCGTCTCATCATCTAATTTCTCGCGGTTTCTACAATCTCTACATCGGAGTGTCCCGCCAACCTCTCCTGACCACAATGACGTTACATCGTCGCTCCTTCCTGCTATCCCGGTTCTTGTCTTCATAACGCGTCGTCATTCGACCATCTGATCGTTCGATCTGGCATCCCAAATCGATTCATTTTTACGCTTTCTCGCTCTCAGTTCTTCTCGTTACCCTATTCTAACATCCTATCATTCCTACATCCTATATTTACAACATCCTGTCATTACATCTTATAATTCTAACAACCTATCCAGTTCTAGCATTCCAATAACAGCAACTCCACTATATCAACATTCAAACAACCAATCATCCCAACATTTCAACAACACATTATCCTCACATACAAACGACCCATCATCCCCACATCCCCAAAACATTTTTGTTGCCCTCTTCTCGCTCCTAGGCTCCAATCATCTCATTGTTCATACTACTGTTTCTCAATGCCTCGATTTACCGTTTCGATTCTATTGTTGTTTACTCATTCCCACCCCTTCCATCGCACGATCTCTGTTCCTCTCTTTCTGTTCTTTTCACCACGTCCGTCTCCATTGCCACACCCACCTCCTTTTCACCCTCACCCCCTCTCCGTTTACCAGCTCCACCACCACTGACCTCGTTAGGAGCTTTGTCAGGGCGCTCATCCCCACATCCCAATTTTTCTCGTCCCAAGGACATTTTCTCGTCCTCCTTCTTGCTCCTCTGCTCCAATCATCTCATTGTTCATACTACCCTACCTCAACCCGTCTATCTACCGTATCGATGCTATTGTTTACTCACTCCCACTTCTTCCATCGCACCATCTCTGTTCCTCTCTTTCTGTCCCTTTTTACCACCTACGCTCCCATTGCCACTTCCACCTTCTTTTCACCGGGAGTGGTAGCTCAGTGCATCAACTGATGTCACTGCAGCGGCTCTGACTGGGAGGTTCTAGGTTCCATCTCTGTTCCTCTCTTTCTGTCCAGTCGCTGTCTGGAGGAGAAGTCTAGCGGCCGGCTGCTCTGATCGGTAGTTTTCCGTGCTTTTCTGATCAACACCAGGCGAATGCGGAGCAGTGCCCTACCAAACGGGCCACGGACCGCGCGCGATATGTCCTTTCTTCCTTGTCCTATCCTCTCCCCTTACACACACACACTTACACTATCATGCACTACACTACCACACATTCCGGGAGGCCGGTCAGGGGCTTAGAGCTTGTCCCGGCTGGGACGGTGCCTCGCTGGTGGGAGAGTCCTAATTAGAAACCCACTAGCCGACGGTAGGTCGGCGCCGGATCTCGCCATCCAGCGGGGAAAGATCACCGCGCATATCCCGAGAAAAACATGCACTACATTAACGGGACCGATGACCAAAGCAGTTGACGTGCCCGGAAACACGAAAAAATCAAATCAAATCAAATCCATCCACCTCCTTTTCACCCTCCTCTCCCCTCCCCCACCGCCACTGACCTCCTTAGCAGCTTTGCCAGCGCGCTCATCCCCGACCGCAGCCGGGCGGGCGTCGCCGCCCCATTAACGCATTAATCCCACAGCGGCGGCGGCGGCGGCGGCGGCGGCGGCGGCGCCGAGCAGCGCTGCGAAGCGATTGTATCGCCGGGAAGCGACGCAGCGAAAGAAGCGCGCGTTTTAATTGGAACTAGAATTCAATTAGAAAACGAATTTACTCTCCTCGATGCAATTCGCTCGATTCCTATTTTTCAGCTGCTTCATTTCCATCGGACAGATTGTAGCGGAGCGGAATCGGGAAATGTCGCGAAATCTCAGTTGGAGATAGTTGAATCGTTTCGATACACCGGCATTCAGGTGTAAAGGAAACGAATACTTGCTATGCAGCTCTCTTGGGCCGTGCTGGCGATTGAATCTACTCGGTTTCGATTGTTTCTCTGGAGAGCATTTCGTGGTTGCACGAGTTGCATGGGATGCCAATTTCCTCCACCACCAATGTACAGGGGAAATTTTGTAGCTGGAAATTTTCGATTCCATTATTGTTTTTTGAAACTAAATTACAACACAATTTCAATTTAAATTGTTGGAAGTAATATCATTTTCTGTTCAGTTCGCATCGCTTCAAATGCATATTTCTAAATCTGTACAGGTATTAGAGAGAGAATAATTGAAGGGAACTCTCAGAATGAAGTCACTCTGAGCGAAAGCTTAATGACACGAGGACGGGTTCCCTCGTTCCCTCGTGCATTAAATATTCTTTTTGAATCGGGTGAAATAAAAAATAAGCTGGATGTTGTGCATGAAGAAATGACTCTACCATAAGTATAAAAAATCTCTAGAGCACTCATTCGCCCTCAAATCTTGTTTACATTCATCCGAATCTTGTTCCTTTTGGTTCGTATCTCCTCGTTCTCTCTGCTTTTTCGTATATCTTTCGTACGAATGTCTCTGTCGCAGTCACAGCAGAGTGGTCGTACTGATAAAATACTACGCAAGATATTGATATTACAATGCCATATGAAGGTGGCTCTTAATTAATGCTGATCGTGCTTAAAATATTTTCATTGGTGCGTATTGCTAATTTTCAACACATACACATACATACACACACACACATATTATATATATATATATAATCGCACGTCAGTGAATGTTGTTTTGTGTAACACATTTCCAGAGAATGTTAATTAAGATTACTTCACATACTTAATTCTATTTATTAGTGTTGAAATTAAACTTGTAAATAAATTTTATGTAGTAGAAAAAGGCAAACATTTAACTGGGAACAAATATTGACTTTCATACCGGTTTAAACAATCTCAGTGATGAATATACAAACAGCTTGCTTACTTACCTACCTACCCAATTCTGAGCTCTGAGAACATGCATGTAAATTGTAGCAAATGAGTTAGAATTTATACATAATTGGACGCAGGACACAGATTCTCATTAAAATGAAAATTGAAGGCAATGTGCTGGTGGTGGTTGACTTGTGTTCATTTAATTCACCACATTGATTTGAGACATTTCGCAAAAAGAATGTTCGTTTCCCCACCAAAGAAATGGTTTAATGGGCAGTCCGCGAGGCAGCCGCGGATGGAGACGTACTAAATGCGCGTGTTCGATCGCGCCGTCAGTCGCAGAATGTGACAGCTGACGCGCATGGGCACGGCCGAGCGCCTCCCCCGGTGCGCATCTTGATCGGAGAGCCGCAAGAAAGCAGACCTGTAGAACGCGGCGCAACACCTCCGACCGCGCTGCCTCAGGCCTTGCAGGGGAGGGGGATGACGGCTGTGGTGAAGCTGGTGGTCGTGGGAAGGGTGATGGTGGAGGTGAAGTGGTGTTGGTGATGGTGATAAAGAGAGCAGTGATATTAATGGAGGTGGAGGTGGCGATAGAGGAGGTGAAGGAGGTGGATGGGGGTGATGGTGAGGTGGTGTGGTGACGGGGGGTGGTGGAGGTGGTGATGGTGGTAGAGGTGATGATGGTGGTGAAGGTGATGGTGAAGGGGTGGTGGTGGTGCTGCCGAAGGGATGATAACGCTAAAGAGCTTGTGGTTAGGTTTGGATGGTGGTTTGAAGGTGCTGAATATGATGCGGATGTTGACGGTAGTGTAATGAAGATGGAGGTGGTGAAGGTTGTAGTGAAGACGATGGTGGTGGTGGCAGAGGAGGAGGCAAGTAGCGGGGGCGGTGGCTGCAGCGTCGGCAGTTGAGCGAAAAGAAGGCGGCGAGGCGCAGAGACGCGCGACCCGGGAGCGTGCAGGGCATCGTGTGTGCGCGCGCAGTGGAAAACCTGTTTAAATTCCTCATGATCCGCGCCTTAATGGACATAGTTCCTCAGTTCGAGATATTCGAGTCACGCGGCGCTGGGATCGCCGCCGCCGCCGCAGCCGCGTCTGCCTTTCATTAATTCACGGACCGGTGCCTCTGCGGGAGGTGGCGATGGCAGAAGCAATGGAGGTGGTCGTTTCTTGGGCGATGGTGCCTGTGACGGCAATGGCGTGGCGACAGTCTGTAGCAATGTTCTGAACGATGTTACGAGCATCGATATTTGGGAAATTCAGTGTGTTAGAATTCCGAATTGGGGAATATGAATGGGAAAACGGAGTAGACCTGAACTTTGTAGATTAACAGGTATGTGATGTGATCTACCATCAGAATTCGACTTGAGAATTACATTAATAATTTAATTGTAGCTTCACTGTGTTTTAAAAATGTTTCCCAAAATATAATATCCGGAATTGTGTCACTTAGAAATCAATAATTATGCACCGGTTCTTTCTTAGTTGCTTTCCATTTTGATATGTAATTTAGATGCAACATTGAAGAAGGAAGTCGATTCAACTACATAAAAAGAAAATGATAGCAATGGAATCGGCATCCATAAAACAGAAAGTTGCGAGACAAAAGTCTTAAGAAGACGGGAAAGAGGGAGAACAGGGATTTGAACGCAGTGGAACAGATAATAGAAGCAATGCCTAGGAGTGGGATAAGTATGAAGAAGACTCCAGGGGGCGCCATGGGAAGCCAAGGGAAAGGAAAAGCTGAAGAATAAGAAGTGTGTACATAAATTTGGTCTGTATTCTTGTCAGTTACTCTCTTAATCTGTAATGTCTCATCCTAAAGAATGCGTCTGTGAAGACAGGAAGAATAATTAATATAACAATAAGATGAATAATAAAACAATAATAGTAATAACAACAATAATAATAATAAATTATATAAATAATAATAATAATAATAGTAATAATAATAATAATAATAATAATAATAATAATAATAATAATAATAATAATAATGAAACAAGTAATGCTGAAGATGTTTTCTTGTTGTTGATGTTGGTGTGGATAAAGCCGACGAAGAGCGCGTGTTGGAATGTCAGGAAGCGAAATGATCTCATCCGAACGGTCCGCGGCTGGCCACGGCTGATGGCTCCAAGCGGGTCTGCGGCAAAGGCCGTCGGGCAGGAGCACCCAAAATTCGGGAGGGCGGATGCGGTTCTACGCGGCGGCGGTGGCGGTGGCGGGCGATTCCACAGAGGTCAGCGGCGGCGCGTGCGTGTGTGCTCGCGCCCCATTACCGCCCTCCCACCAATTAGTCCGGGGAAGCGGGCGGAACCGAAGGCCTCACGGCGGTCGCGCCTCCCACGCCAGTGCTACTACCGCCGGCGCTATCGCTCCTCCGGCGATCTGAACGGGAGGTCCTAGGTTAGAGTCCTGACGGCGACAGGATTTTCGACTCGAGCTTTTCAGCTAGGTCGCATTCAGTCGCTGCCTGGAGGAGAATTCTAGCGGCCGGCTGCTCTGATCGGTAGTTTTTCGTGGTTTCTCCGATCAACACCAGGCGAATGCCGGAGCATTACCCTACCAAACGGGCCACGGACCGCGCGCGATCTGTCCTTCCTCTTCCTTCTCCTATCCTTTTCCCTTACACACTCACTTACACTAACATGCACTACACTACGACATATTCCGGGAGACCGGGCGGGAGCTTATAGCTTGTCCCGGCTGGGGCGCTGCCCCGCTGGTGGGAGAGTCCTGGTTAGGGGGAGTCCCCACTAGCCGACGGTAGGTCGGTGCCGGATCTCGCCATCCAGCGGGGGAAGATCACAGCCACCTTCCCAGGAAAAAAACATTCACTACACGTACAGGCCTAATGATAACGTAACAGGCTTAGTTGACTCTCCTGAAATCACTAGCAACCAACCAACCAACCAAACAACCAAACTACCATCGAACCCCCCGCCCAGCAAAACCACCATCGCCGTCGCCGTGCCGTCGCCGCCGCCGTCGCCGTCGCCGCTGGCGTCTCCCGTGACCCGCATTCGCCTGCGGCCGGCCGCAGGCTCTGGGGTAATGCAACGAAACGACGGGTGGCTCCGCAGGGTCTGCCCTGCGCCCTCAGGACACGTGCGTTCGACGGGGGCGAGGGTGGGAGCGGGGGAATGCGCACGGGCGAGCAGCCTGCAAATATTTGACCCGCACGGCGCGCATGAGCCTCGTACAGCCTTTCACCATGATAGAACGATTAGAGCGTATTCTAACACGTTGCGCGAATTTTCACCTGCTCCACGCAGAAAGGCGAACGGTACTATAACTTCCCCAGCGCTTTTTCACCTCCGAGTTCAAATCCCTGACGATCCACGTGGAATTGGCAATTAATAAAGCGAGTTCGACGTAGTTTTTCTCGGATATTTTTCTTAGTCTCCGTCCTTTCATTCTACTGTTCCACCATCGTGTATATGATTTCATAATTAGGTAACTGAGTCATCCAGGTATGGGCATAAGCCATAATTGTAGTCCAATTTGGACGTAGCCATAGCCTGAAATCACAGTAATACCCCAGATTGTAGCAGATACGTTGTCGAAAACTCGATTAAAGTAGCGATTTGATTCACAGTCTACACAATACAGTTAGTGAAACAATTTAATAGAATTGAAGTGTCAGTTGTGGAAAACAGTGACTCCCGCGAATTAAAGAATTGGATTATATATTTTATTGTTCTTCGGAAATGTGCATTTTAAGTTTTGGAACACTACTTTTTGTTTTGTTCACAAACATTTTCATTGTTACACTCCATTAGTGTACAATAGTCCTGAAAATAAACAACCTTGTACCCTTATCCTTGAATCGTGAGGTCATGTGTGGCACAATTGATTGATTCTAGAGCGCGCCAACAGAGCAGATCATTAATCCCGTAAGTGTAGTGCATGTTTTATATTGCTGGAGGTGGGGGTAATTTTTTTTCTCGCCGAATGGCGAAATCCGGCGTCGACTTGCAATTCGGTACGCGGGGTTTTCCACAACGAGGTATCTCCCACCTGGGACGCATCGACCCAAACTGTACAAGCTCTTAGCTCCCGACTGTTCTCCCAACAAGTGAGGTAATGTAATGCATATGAATGAAGGTGTGTGCAAGTAAGAGGTGAGGATAACACTAGCTTTTCCGCTAGGTCGAATTCAGCTGCTGTCTGAAGGAGAATTCTAGCGGCCGGCTGCTCTGATCGGTAGTTTTCCGTTGTTTCTCCGGCCAACACCAGGCGAATGCCGGAGCAGTACCCTAACAAACGGGCCACGGACCGCGCGCGATCTTTCCTCCTTCTTCCTTGTCCTATCCTCTCCCCTTACACACACTTACACTAACATGCACTACACTACCGCATATTCCGGGAGACCTGTCGGGAGCTTAGAGCTTCTCCCGACTGGGGCGGTGCCCCGTTGGTGGGAGAGTCCTTGTTAGGGGAAACCCCACTAGTCGACGATAGGTCGGCGCCGGATCTCGCCATCCAGCGGGGGAAGATCACCGCCATCTCCCGAGAAAAAAACGTGCACTACAACAACGCGACTAATGACCGAAGCAATTGACGTGCCCGGAAACACGAAAAAATCAATCAATCAATCAATCAATCAAGAGGTGAGGATAGGTGAAGGAAGAGGAAGGAAAGATCGTGCACGGACCGTGGCCCGTTTGTTAGTGTACTGCTCCGGCATTCGCCCGAACAAGGCAGCCGGCCGCTAAAATTCTCGTCCAGACGGCGACTGAATTCGACCTAGCTGTCCACGTGTGGCAGGCTGGCGTTGGCAAGCAGCCTGCAAATATTTGAGCCTCGCTTTGCCCTCACGGGGAGGGGGCGTGGTTCTTCCGTACCGTTCACGCCGACTGCGCCGCCACCGCCGCCGCCACCGCCGCCGCCACCGCCGCCGCCGCCGCCGCCGCCACCGCCACCGCCACCGCCACCGCCACCGCCACCGCCACCGCCCCCGCCACCGCCACCGCCACCGCCACCGCCACCGCCACCGCCACCGCCACCGCCACCGCCACCGCCACCGCCACCGCCACCGCCACCGCCACCGCCGCCGCCGCCGCCGCCGCCGCCGCCGCCCCGCCGCCGCCGCCGCCACCGCCACCGCCACCGCCACCGCCACCGCCACCGCCGCCACCGCCGCCACCGCCGCCACCGCCGCCACCGCCACCGCCGCCGTCGCCATATCGCGGAGCCCCTCCCCGAGCCGCGGATTTCTTCAGTGCAAGCGGCCCCGCGTTCAGATGTAATGAATATTTGACTTTCAGTTCCGCTCCAATGCCGGCGTTTAGCGATTGCTGCAGCCGCGCTCAAAGGTCAGAGGACTACCACTCTCAAAGTCGAGGCGGTGGTGACGCGGCGGTGGGACTTTCATAGGTGTGTCGGTTCATTTTCAAAAAAGAAATGACTCCTACACGAGTGGAAGAAGGTTTAATAGATAGATCAAACGAATCCCATAAAAGAGGAAATGAGATGAGAGGAGCAGATGGTCGATGGATGTGGTATCCGAGGGAAGAAGATTCAATTTGCCTCTAATTTCGCCCCGCTACGCCGTACGTCTCATGAATTGCAGACACGGGCGCCACAAAGAGGTTTAAACGCTTGGCTCCTTCGCCTTACGTCTTCTTTGAATCAAGGCGTTTGTCGGTTGAATTCACCGCGCGTCTTGCGGAGTGATATTCAAGGACGGTCTGGGATCGGGAGGTGCTTCCGGGGGTTCACCAGCGCCCGGTCGTTACTTTCTCTGCTAGGGCTGTAGGAACAGGCCTTCGGAGGGGGCGGGGCCGGGGCGACGGTTAAGTGATGAGATGAATGGGGTTGAAGGAGTGGGTGGATGTTGATTGATTTATTGATTTTTTCGTGTTTCCAGGCTCGTCAACGTCTTTGGTCAATAGTCCCGTTAGTGCAGTGCATGTTTTTTCTTTTTCGTAAGATAGCGATGATTTTCCCCCGATGATGGCGAGATCCGGTGCTGACCTACCGTCGGCTAGCAGGGTTTCCCCCTAACCAGGACTCTCCCACCAGCGGGGCACCGCTCCAGCCGGGACAAGCTCTAAGTTCCCGACCGATCTCCCAGAATATGTGGTAGTGTAGTGCATGTTTGTGTGTGTGTACGGGGGAGAGGATAGGACAAGGAAGAGGAAGGAAAGATCGCGCGCGGTCCGTAGCCCGTTTGTTAGGGTACTGCTCTGGCATTGGCTTGGTGTTGACCGGAGAAACCACGGAAAACTACCGATCAGAGCAGCCGGCCGCTAGAATTCTCCTCCAGACGGCGACTGAATTCGACCTATTTGAAAAGCTAGTGTTGCAAATCCTGCCGCCGTCAGGACTCGAACTTATGACCTCCCGGTCAGAGGCGTTGCAGTGGCATCAGTTGATGCACTGAGCTACCGCTCCGGTGTGGAGATGTTGGTAGGCGAGGGTTAGATGTGGAGACGGAGATAGAGCGACAGATGGGGGGGTTTTTTCACGGGCCAGGGTCTGCTGCGTGGCAGGGCAGGGAAGGTTGGACGTGGTGGTAGGGTGGGTAGAGGCCAGATGTGCAGTGGAGTCAGGAGGTGGGGCGGGGGCGATGGGGCAGAACGGGCGGGGGCGTGGGCATGGGCGGGGCGGTCCATCGCGTGCGCCAGGCACGGCCGCGCAGCGAAGGTCTATAGCACTCGTGTTCCGCTCGCCTTCGTAATGCCTCCAGTTCTTAGCCTCCACGATGTCTACAGTATCGCGAACTTCATTCCATTCGGTTCAGCTTTTCTTAAATCGACACCATGAACAATCAATAACATAAAATGATGGGTGAATGATTTTAAAAATATCGACAATCATTAGTACTAAGTGCATATTGATTGCTGATACCCAGCAAAATATTGAAGGATGGAGTTGTTATAGAGTGCTGTAAAGTAAAATGCTGAAATGTAAATAATATTATTTGTCTCGCATAATTAATATGCAATATTTTTTACCATTTATTTTAAATCCGTTATATTTTTATTGCTTATCAGTATGAAACAACTCATTAAGAAATCTAGAATACAATCTTATCCATTGCTTAAAATGATTGAAAAATATTGTTGAAGCTTTCTAAAAAATTTGTTCAATTCGGTGCAAGTAGATTGTGAATGTACGTAATCATGGTGTAATGATTAAATAATTGTTATTTAATTATTGAATTAACATGCATAATTTATGTGTGAACAAACATGGTTTGAAAATTGAATCAAAATATTATGAATAATGCATTTCATCAATGAAGGCCAGCTCCCAACAAAAAGAGCGAAAAATAGCTCGATATAATATTTAGCATATTATAATAGTTATGTGCGGAACGTACTGAAGGCATTGTGAATGATATTATTATTCTAACCACTAATATAATTTAAATACAGATAAACGAGGAGACAACAATATAGAAGTAAGATCCGATACAAACAGCACGTCGATTAAGTATAACAGTTCTGCACATCACTATCACACGCATCTCTTGTATTTTGACTGCAAAAAACATGGCGGCCCCTAGTTCGGCGATCGTCCACCAAGAGCGCTGAAACCATAAGGTCAGCCACTCTATGTAGAATATTCCAGCTCGCTGGCACGGCGCAGCAACAACAGGGGAGAGAACTGACAGGCATACGGGGCTGCTCGGGGGAATCAGAAGCTGGGCGAATCGGCGGCTGTCCCAGCGTCGGATGAGCGGGAGACAGGGCGGGCCGCAGGCCCTCATCGTGGATAGGTCAGCCACAGATCAAGCCGGCGATTTGGAGCGCTTGCCATTGTGGCCGGGAGCGGGTGTACTGGCCCGCCCGTCCCTCATCAGCGCGTGTGCCTCTGCGCTTAGCCGTCGGCCCGCTCGCCACGCAGCCCGCCCGCTCGAACGTAATCCGCAATTTCGACGTGGATTTGCCGCAACGTTTCCCAGCATGTGCCAGGGCACGTTCAATAATATGTCGGCTACCGACTATACCCTTCGCGTGGGAGAGCCTCGGAGTATATTTCGCACAACGTAGCTGTAGAGACTTTGGCTATCATATAGATTATCCAGTGCCCATAATATGACGATGAATGAATAAATGATTAATGTAGTTTCATTGTCTGGAGCAGTTATTGAGGAAAACGGTCTCGTCATTGAAGAAAAAAGCTTCCTGTTTTTTGTTTGCAATATTTCATTTATAATAGACACATTTTATGACTGCTATTATTAACATTCTTTGTAAGTTGACCCTCGTCGGATGTGCGTAACGCAAAATTTACGGTTACACCACACAGAATTTTGTTTTTTGTATGTCAACATTCAAGCGTGGAAGAATTAACAGCTTCCTTTCTCATTCTGTGTCTTTACATTTGTGTCAACTGAATACAATGGTATAAAGCATAACACGTAATATAAACTCTTTTAATAGAGTTCAAAAGCTTTTGCAACACAGTGTTTAGAAATTATGCTGTAACAAACTCGAGCATGTATGCATTCGAATATCTCTGTGTTTTATTCACGCTCGAACATTGGCAAAACAAAGCATACAAACCCTCGGTCGCAATCGTTCGTCCACAATCACTCTTCCATCTACTCAAAATTGCGCACAACAACCCGCACTCACAACAACCCGCACTCACTCGCCTGGAATTACTCATTTGCCTGCACTCACTCGTCTGCACTCGCTCTCTCACTCGCCCGCGCGCAATCTCTCGCCTACACTTACCCATTCGCCCGCACTCACTCCCTCGCCTCACAATCACTCTCTCTCCCACCTCACACTCGCCCACAATCACTCTCTCATCCGTTCTCGCACTCACTCTCTCACCCACCTCACAAACTCTTTAGTCCGCACGCACTTACTCACTACCTCACCCGTTCTCAATCAATCAATCAATCACTCACTCTCTCGCCTGCACTCACTAACTCTTTCATCCGCACACACTTACTCACTACCTCACCCGTTCTCCCCACCAAATCGTCCGCCCCCTCAACCCAGCCGCCCCCCGTCTCTCGCGCCTCGTCACCTCCGCACGCGCGCGTCCCAACGAGCACCGCTGGTCGCTGACGCGGCGAGCGCACTGGGCCGGCGGCAGGCAGGCAGGCGCTCGTTTGCCCCCCCGGAAAACGCCTCGCCCCCCGCCCCCGCCCCGCCCCCGCCCCCGCCCCGAGGGAGAGAGTAGGCGCTGCGGCGGGGGAGGGGGCGGGAACGGCGAGGACCGAGCAGAAGGTGGGGATGCACGTGTGTCCGGCTGGAGTAGGTGGCGTGATAAGATGGGTTGAGGCAGATAGGTAGGGATGGAGGAGGATTTGGCGAAGGCAGTGATTACGGAAGCGGATTAGCAATCGTCTTAAAAGATAGATGGGTAAGAGGATAGGACTGAACATCTGAGTAGATTTAGTGGCCAAGATTGGTGGGGATGGTGATGCGTTTGGATGATAGAAGGTGAAGTGGGAGAGACAGTATTAGTAGCGAGAGGCATGTGAATGAGTAACCGAGAAGAGTGTGAGAATACATATTGAGAGAGAACGAAGGGCTACACCACCGCTGAGTCCGGTGAGTGAGACGTTCCCGAAGGGAGAGAATGGGGTCAGGTGGCGTGCTAGGAAGAGGAGGGTTAAAGAGGTAGAGTGATCAGACACGAATTCACCCCAAGATTCAGATATGGTGGTGTACGTGGTGATGTCTAAAGTAAGAATTACGAAAACGAATTAGTTTATCTCGGAAGATGAGATGGATAAGAATACACCGAAAGTATGCTGTGAATCTAACAAAAAATATTATTGCGACTATAACGATGATGTGTTTGAAACAGTACCGGCAATAATGGGACATATTTTATCAATGGCTTAACCTGGTACATTGTGGTGAATTATTTGGATATGAAGCGTGAATAATAATGAAGATAGCACGCCTTCATTTACCATTGAATTGAAAGGTATGGAATAATCTTGGTAAGTTGTGCACACTACGCGATTGCACGGGCAGCGGGAGCTGGTGGCGTTGGTACGAGGCTGGTGGTTTTTGCTTGCGTGTGGCGGGGGGCGGTGGTAATGGTGGCGGTGGAGGCGGTGGAGGTACAGGGCCACGCGTGGGCGGAGCGAGGTCCGGCATCCGCGAAGAAGCCTCCACTTTCTAGCGCGGGGTTTAATCAAACGGTCGTTCCGGTTTGTCTCGGCGGTGGCGCGGACCTTCGTGCACAGCCTGGCCCCCTTGCGAGGCGTTCGGGACGCACCGGCGCCCCCAGTGCTTTTTGCTTGATTTTTATTTTTTGTTTTGTTTTTATTTGATTGTTTTTATTTTGTTTTTTTTTGTTGTCGTTTTTAATGTTAAAGCAAATGGACAAATAGAACAGAATTGGAATGGCTTGTATACTTCGATTAAAATAGTAAGTCAGTTGACACATGGATGACACTGGATGACAGGGAGACAGCTGAAATGTGTCAACGAACTTAATTTCTTAATGGAAGTATATAATGGGTGATGATTCAAAACTTTAGGGGCAAGTTAATTAGATTAAGTTAGTTTCTAAAAATATCTCAAATGTGATCCAACTAATCGCTTCGTTCAGAATTTCCAAGTCTACGGCGAGGCTTTGGTATTCGGTTTCTACGAACAATACGTGTTTGAGTTCAGGCAACACAAAATGCACGACGTATTTTAGAACAAAATACAGATACGGCTTATATGGATTCACTTCCGTCACGTTACTACCACTGAAGTATTTCTACTTAATTGAATAAGCACATTCCCCACGTGTGCATTTGCCCAAGCTTTAGCTGTTCGCCCAAAAGAAACTTGCCGTCGAGGCAGGGTCGAGGCGTCTGGGTGGGGGGGGGGGCATTAGGGGATAGAGGAGGGTGGGCTCATCGACCTTGTCGAAAGTGGGTCTCGGTCCGTTCCACTTGCCTTGCTTGGATCCTTGCGCAGTCAAATTACGATATCCGGTTAATGCGTTCATGACCAATTCTATTAGCAGAAGTTAATACTAATAAAAAATGAAAACCTTCTGTTGTTAATGTAATTGGTATTAAACTTATATTATTGTAATAATGGAATTGACAAATCAATAATAATTTCTTTTAATAATAAAAATACAATTTAATATCTACTGAATATTGTTAGTCTGTAACAAATCTTGCAATTGATCAAAGTTCTAAAAGGAACAGTCAAACTCAAATTCCCGCAGAATAGTCGTTGGAATCATATTCAGTTACTAATTTCGGATTAAAATATGAAGGTAGTTCAATGGCTGAAGACAATGCTATTTTACTAACTGTCCTCTAAATTTTGTTGAATTACCTTTAAGTTTGCGTTAGTGGTATTTTTTAAAGCTACTTGTACGAAGTAGTCCCTGAACTTTATTCTAAAAAATACGCATCATTGTTGGATAATATTCACATTAGTTATAGTTTTGGGAGTATATTTACACTTTTTAAATTTTTAATAGAATTTAATTTTATTTCATTTTAATAGATAATTGGATAATTAAGTATAATTTTCCGGCGTTGTTCCCTTCATTGTTCATTGAGTCATGATACTGTGTAAGAGTTTAATAATATGTAGTATTCTAACTCGAAGTACTTCACAGTAACTCGCAATTTAAATAAAATAGCGGCTCTTCTTTCCGAATATTTTGTAAGGAAAGATCATCGAAGTGCAATTGTACATCTGTTATTTGCAAACGGCTGTGACTTTCGCAACATTACTGAACGGCCTTTTGTTAAACGATGCGTTCAACTGTTTAATAATATGAGTTTGAAAAGTGAAGACAGCCACGGAGGTCATTTCTAATTTGACGTTACATCAGTTCCACAACGCCACATTTCACAATTAAAAATGAGATTTGCATTGTGACCGTGAAATCGCCATTTCATCCTCTCCCTGCAATTGACTTGTCGAAGAAGAGAACGTTTCAGGATGAGGCCTGCCAGGCAAGTAAAAGTTACTTTGAGGCACAGCATTCCCGGAATTATAGGAGTGACTCCGGCGGACCTTTGTTCTCTTAATGACCGTAGAGGGAGCGACAGTAACATTAAACCCATCGCACAGTGTTGCACCGCTTCTCCGCGGAGAAGTTCTACGCCCCTCTGTCAAAGGTTATACTGTCGTCCGAACATTCGCAGTGACGACCAGTACAATTTCAGAAAGATCAAGGCGACGCATGCATATTACAAGCGCAAAGCGGGTTCTCATTTTCACGGATCTGTGTAATGGCCTCATCTACGCTATTGTGGGAGCGTTGAGAGAACCCGTCGGGGCTCCTCTTGGTCACAAAGTCGTGCGATGCAGTGCAGAGGACGCCGTTGCAAAGTGAATGCGAGATTCGGAGCGTGTGAGAACATGTTCACAACCACCGGAACCAATCCCTGCACTAAGTACCTTAAAGAGGAACAAAGGACTGACGCTGAGATGCATACACAGCCACGCCAATGATCTAAAACGATACCCAGAGATCAGAAATGTATTTTATAGACATCAATTTTAATACAAAATATCTGAATAATTGTTTTCTCATTGTCAATATTTTGTAGTGTATTCAAAGAACAACTACAATTTAAATTTCTCAATTATGATATAATAGCAATTAATTTCAATTTCAATATTTTTTATAATTATTGGCTAGATTTATTGTCAAACATGTCAACATACGTCCTTTTTTACACATACCTCTATTTCGTTTTACAGAAATACATTTTTTGTTGCATCCAATTGATACTGAATTATTAATTATTACAGTATTTAATATTCAATGATAGTTTCATTATTTTAGTCTTCTTATTAATTGTGAAAAGTGTATGTGAAAACTATTCTTGTCATAGTGGTTGTACAAGTAGTAAAATCAGTAGTTGAGAATTATCAGAATTAGATCATCTGATGTGTGTACAAGAGCTACCCTATTTCAAATAGGAGGCATTTGCCCGAAAGGGATTGATAGGGGCTTATTGTATTGCTGTATAATAGTTTCAAGGGCGCAATGATTGAATACTAATTCAGGGTTCAGAAGTTCTCACAAACGTCCTTTTTCGTATGGCATACGCGAAATAAACATTTCTGGAAAGTCAAGTGAAAAAATCGAAAGGTTCTCATGTACGTAATGCTTGTCTATTTATAAAATTTGTGTATATACGCGTATATTAATAATTTAAGAATATTTTAAAACGATGGTAACAGTCAGTTGATTTTGTTTTTAAATTCATGGGGCCTAATTCCGAGAAAAGTATATTTTTAATAGAAGTATTGTTTCAATTGTTCATGAATGTGTGAAAGTCACTTACCCATCGCCAAACGCTCGAAAAATGCTACAGGTTCTTGGAAAAGCAAAGATAAATGACTCACCTGAAAAAAAAGAAAAAATGATATCAATACTCAATGTAAAACAA
This sequence comes from Teleogryllus oceanicus, assembly GCA_964035755.1. NCBI lineage: Eukaryota > Metazoa > Arthropoda > Insecta > Orthoptera > Gryllidae > Teleogryllus > Teleogryllus oceanicus. Next base: position 63,888,617 of record CAXIVR010000011.1, read on the forward strand.
TAATTAAAACCATCGCTTTATTTCCAAAACCATAAAATTGATTCCATTACATTATTTTGTGAAAATCCGCGTAGATTTTTATGGTGGCGGAAATAAAACTCATCTAAAGTTTTTCGCAGATAAGATGTACAATACTTTTGTTTTCTCTAACAAACAATTGTTCTTTCTCGAATAGAATACTCCGGAGTTTTATTATCAAAATTCTTCATAGACGTAAAAGAAATGGTTTACTAAACACAATACTGATGTAAGTTAAGTAATTATCATTCCTTGAATGATTGTGAACCAATATTACTTCTTCGTGACTTTCTTGTTTTTTTAGAGAACAATCTCATCTAGAAATCATTATTGACCTTCCTGATCACTGTAGTAAAGGAAAAGGGAACAAATGCTTTGCTTTATACAAGCTACTATTCGTAGGCTGAAATCAAGAACGAAATGTATTCGTGGAATATATTTTCTGTATTCGTGAAGTCTTCCTGAAAAATATTTTATATACAATAGTAAAGTAAGTCAACATTATTGCCAAGACGTCTGGTAAAATGATTTCACCGTTATTGACAAAGAACGTCCCCTTGTTTGAAGCCGAGATGATGGATAATGAGGATAAGATGTCACAGGTAGCTAGAAATAATTGCAATGTGATTTTTTCCAAGGATGTAAAGGATTACATAGTCAAAAAATTGGAAAAAATGTTCTAAATGTTAATGAGACAGGAAAGGATGTTGTGGGAGGAAAAATAAACAGTTGTGGGGTACATTTTAAGAGAATAAGTAAGCATACTTAAAATAGTACGGAAGGAACAGCAGAATAGTCGATGAGTGTGAAAACATTCTGAGGTCCCCATTATCATTCAGTTACAGCGATTTTGAAGAAAAATTACTGCCTTATTACAACAAAACATTTTATTTTAGTTCGTATTCAATTATATTGAACTAGTAAAAAATTTGTTTTATAAATGTTTCCCCGCGTGTTGCTCACCCAGCGAAGGAAAAAAAATTCTCAGGCTAGACAGACCAGTCGTTTCACGAAGTAAATAATCCGGCTTTTGGTAGAGTGTGCCCGACTTCTAAGAGCAGTGGGCGGCCGGTAGCGGGCGTGAGAGACAAACGGAGGCCACACAACTAACTCAAAAGTGCACACACAGACCCACACTGGCCCGAAGTAGATAGAAAATGTCCAGTTTTTTTGAGCTCTCCTTTTGCTTATTATGGTAGGAATAGAACCGGAGATGTGCGTTGATTTATTGTTAGGAATACTAAAAAATGAATTTTTTAGTTGGTTTACTGACGAAAATCCGTTTCCTGGAATTCGGGAATGAAAATATCTCGTTTTCACATGTTTCTAATCTCGCTTTGTTGGTACTTTTATTCATCATACAACTTTGTTCAGTAAAAGGATGGGAAGAGATTATGGAGCTCAAAAAAACGTGCGCATATTATCCTTCTTCCCAATACGTCACAAGCAGTTTTTACTGTCCTTTACCTCGAAATTTTACTTTTCTTTTACCTCAAAATGCGTATGTTTTCGGTGCGAGGTAAAGGAACGATGCTATTTTTCGCTTTTTGTAATCAACGGGTTTCAAGAATTTTTGTTCTGTTAAATAATAATAACTGATAACTAATTTGCAAGCTGTAATAGGAAAGGTTTCACTGATTTATTTTAATGGCCTAAACGCGTTTACTATTAATGTTGTATTAAATGGATACCAAATGAAGTATATTATCAATATTAACTAACATTGGTCAATCAAGTATTACTTTTAACCCCCGGATTGGTGTATATTGTGATATAGAAATAACCAAACAAATATACTCACAGCTCCAGATCTCCTAGATATATCAATATTTTTGAAAGGAACTGATGGCGCCTTAGATCAAATGAGACTCTATTCAACTTCAATAATATGAGTCTCGTGAAGCTACGTAAATGAAATGACATATTGAACGATATATCCGTAATAATTCGTATCTTCAAAAAGTACATTTAGCGAGCCAAGAAATTTGCCACAGATTTTCTGCAAAAAATAATAAACAATTTGACATACATTCAAATTCCATGTGAAATACAAACGCCGAAAGATATCACATAAGTAAGTAGAAAACGAAGATTGCTAAATACATTACGTTACTTTACCGTGTTTAAAATGTATTAGTACGTATAGATCACAGAGCAAAGGAGTGAGATTTGGCTCACTGTGCGGTGTGGGCGGGCAGAAGCGTGGGCGAAGCAGGTGGAATGAGACGTCGGAGCAGAAATTAAATGGACTATGGGGGCCGCGAAGCCTTTGTGCTTTGCGAGGGCGGCAGCGGTGAAATGAGCGTGGGTGAAATGGAGCGGCTGTTTGCCGGACAGAAAAGATCGCAGTAGACACTGACATTTGGGAGATCCTACTTGTAATGTGAACAATGCTTACATCAGGAACACCACCATGTCTTCACTAGATATCATGGAGATAAAATAGTAGGTTGAAAATATCATGACGTAATGATTACTTCATTATGATCATAAACAGCCTTCTGTAAATTTTAAAATTATTTTCACTTTTAGTGATGGAAGGATTACTTTATTGGTGAAAGTGATGGTGAGGAATAGGCGAGTGCAGAGGGCAAATTCGAGTGCGAGGGGGATCATAAACAGCCTTCTGTAAATTTTAAAATTATTTACACTTTTAGTGTTGGAAGGATTACTTTTATTGGGGAAAGTGATGGTGAGAAATAGGCGAGTGGAGGGGCAAATTTGAGTGTGGGGCAAATTCGAGTGTGAGGGGCAAATTGAGTGTGAGGGCAAATTGGAGTGTGAGGGGCAAATTGGAGTGTTAGGGGCAAATTCGAGTGCGGCAGGGGCAGCCTAAGGGACATCCACCGGCCTCCACCCCGATCGCCCTTTCGCCTCCACCCCGTCCCTCGGCCTAATGCGCTGAGCGGCGCTCGGCCGCGGCATCGCGCAATCGCATCGTTATATCCGGCATCATACTAATTGGAATCGATACTGCGCGGGCAGCGATACGCTCGCGACCGCTAGCTCACGGGGATTAGCGGGCTGTGCGAGCGGCCTCGGGGCTCCGGAATCGGCGTTTGCGGCCGCCCTCGCACTGCGGGGCGTCTCCAGAAGGTGGGTGTGGCAGCGGAGCTTATTGCTCGGAGAAAACATGGAATATGATTTCGAAAGTGGAAATACTGCTGAATAATCAGGCTTTAAAGAATCAGTTAACGTTGTAACAAAGAATTCACCAGATTAAAAATATTCTTTGTAAATTTTCCAATAATTCTGTTTCAAATTCAAGTATTTTATTCATTTTAAAATGTAGAATTATCACGGCGTCTTATGTCTACGTATAAAAGTTTTCGTATAAACGTATAAAAAGTAAGAGATTTTCATTGGTAAGAATGATATCGAATTGCGAAAATTAATTTAAAAATGAAAAATTAATAAATTCGAAAATGAAATTACTTTTTCCAATTATTAAGTAATGCAAACTGCATCTGGATTTTAAAATCGATAACACAGTCAAAATCGCAAGTGTCAAATATTTCTTAAATTTAAGTACTACCTTGTTACCAATGAAAATCGGAAATACTTGGGATATCTACTCTTTATTTTTGCTTACTTCTTTCCAATATTTCGTATACTTCTTTATCTGGAACACTTTTCCTCTTATTGCGAATTGGCGCATGTTTGTGAAGTGTCAGTCGCAGAGTCTCGGCAGGGTTTCACATTTCACCGAAGGAAAGCAAACAAAACTCCGGAGGCATCAGCGCATTCTGCTGTCGCACGGAGTACGTGGCGTGGGCTGGCGCCCCATTTGAGATGGATTTCGTCTCCGGCGAGGCCCTCGAGTCACTGCAGCCGCCCCCACTGGCGCCGCGCCTTGTTTCGTAAATCCGCATAACCTCGTCGCGTCGCTCGCGCCTCCGCCCCATCTCCATCCCCTCTCGATTTCTTCCCGCCCGCGCGCGCTTCACCCCTCCTTCGTTCCTTCCCACTTCTCCCGTCCCGGCCTTGTCTGGTGCGCACCAAACTTCCCCTGCCCCTCATCCGCACCGTTCATGCCCCTGCTCGCCTGGCTCTCGCCTCGCTCTCGTCCCGCTCTCGACCCTCCCTCGACCCTCCTCGACCCGCCCCGACCCGCTCTCGACCCGCTCTCGACCCGCTCTCGTCCCGCTCTCGTCCCCCCTCGTCCCGCTCTCGTCCGCTCTCGTCACGCCTCGTCCCCTGCTCTCGTCCCGTCTGCCCCTCTGATGTCACTGTAATACCTCTGACGGGGAGGTTTTGGTTCGAGTCCCGACGGTGTGGCAGAATTTTTGACATTAGCTAGATAGCTAGGTCGAATTCAGCTGCAGTCTAGAGATAAATTCTAGCGGCCGGCTGCTCTGATCAGTGGTTTACCATGGTTTCTCCGATCAACACCAGGCGAATGCCGGAGCAGTTCCCAAACAAACGGGCCGCGCATCACAAGCAATCATTCCTCGCTCTTCCTTGTCCTACCCTCACTCCTTACACACACACACACACACCACTTACATTTACATGCACTACACTACTACACATACCGGGAGACCGATCGGAAACTTAGTGCTTGTTTCGGCTGGAACGGTGCCCCATTGATGGGAGATATATGGTTGAGGGAAACCTCGTTAGCCAACGGTAGGTCGGCGCCGGATCTCACCATCCAGCTCGTGAAGATTACCGCCATCTCTCGAGAAAAAAAACATGCACTACACTTATGGGACTAATGATCTCAGCAGTTAAGGCGCCTGGAATCATAATTAATGAATCAATCAATCAAACCGTCCCAACGCCGTTTGCCTTGCCGAATGCCGTGTGTCGTCCATTCCGTCATCCCACTTCCTACCCCACCCTGCCCCCACCGCCCTTCTCGTCGCTTCAGCCCTTCGGCGCCGCCCCCCCCCCCGCCCCAGAGGGCGCTCGTTCTTGGAACTCTGACACGCGCGGCGCAAACGAGCGCAACTTTTTCTATCGCCGCGGCCTCTGCCCGGGGGAGGAGCGCAGCGGAACAATCGCCCACCAGCCCCGACACGCTGATCCCTTGCCGACGCCGCGACGCCGCCCTGCGCCTCTTTCCCCCTCGCGGTCAGCCCTGGGATGTTTAGAGAGATGGATGGATATTTGTTATTTCTGCTGGTAGGTTTATACAACCTGGTGGCGCAACTCTACAATTTACATATTACAATTAGGAATATTAATAAGGAATAATAATTATTTTAAAACAATAATAATAATGATAATAATAATAATTTATTATTATTATAATGTGATAAAAATGTTAATAAGTGCAATAATAACAATAATAGCATTAACTCTGCATTTTATGGCTATCCTGCGCAATTATTTTAAACTATTAACTAACCGACTTTTTAATTATTCTGCATTTCATTTCACTTCACAAAATTTGCACTTCACTTCTATTTCTACTTCTCTATTTCACTACACTTCACAACACGTCACATGACTTCAATACAATACTACTTGAAATATAATTATAAATACTTTGTTTATTTTATTTCTTTATAGTGATGCGTTCAGTAATGTTGCTGATAATCCTTCAATATCAGGTTACAATGGATGTTATAATACATAATAAAAACAAATGATATTATTATTATTATTATTATTATTATTATTATTATTATTATTATTAGAAGCATGTACATCCCTTTGTAGGCCAAAGGCCTCAGGCTTACAGCAAGGAGGTTTTATATCACTTGAACGAATCTTGAGGTGACGTTGATTGGTAGTCTGTGCTTCAATGATATTTACCCTTCGAACATCCATTAAAAGTAGTTAAGTGTTCTGTATCTTTTCCACCGTTCAGAGCCCCTGTTCACCAATACACTTAAAATACAAATATGATACACATACATAATAATACATACAGACAATTATTGCTTTATACACGCATGCTTATTCACTATTCACCAGCAGATAAAAACAATACTGCGAATGAAATTGGAATTAAACTTGGCATTCATACATTTATATAATCTTGAAACATGCACTTCAGGCACATGGTAGACAAAAAAAAGTGTTTTCTCAATTTTTTCATTATTCAACTCATTCCGAAGACACTAATATTAGATGTGGATCTTCATTGTCATTTCTTACGATAATTATGCACTCAATATCGTATTACTTTCCCATTGTTAATAGCTCTCCACCTCGTACTTTCTTGGAAGTGGTCTTACTCTGCTAGAAAAGCCATCGACCTACTAATTCACGAAGTTCAACATTGTATTGGCTTCGTCAAATAAGGCATTAAAATGCCTTTCATACAGTTTTGTTCGCACTTTACAAATGCTTATTTTTGTATTGTTTTTCTTGAACCAGTGAACATTTTCACCATTGAATATTGTTTATTCACATTAATTTATGTTTATTTTACATTTTTAACGAAATCAAGTGTTATGTAGCCCGAGAATAGTCCAGTATTTATATTTTTGCATTCAGTTATCACAGCCTAACCAGTTTTATATTTTCGTTATTTCATTTTCCTTCAGGTAAGAAACACGTTTTTCTCTCTTGTCAACTTTGTATCTCTAACTCATACCGTATGCTTCACACGTGTCAGGAACTGGAACAACATTCAATTAAACCAGTATGGCAGGGCATCGGAGTGATATAATATGGAGAAATAAAAACTTACTCCACGAACGTTAAGTAATGATCCTTAACTCTGTCGCACGTGCGTCAAAATTTAGAACTGAAACGGCAAGGTTTGATTGATTGATTTTTTCGTGTTTCCGGGCGCGTCAACTGCTTTGGTCATTAGTCCCGTTAGTCAAGTGCATGGTATTTTTTCGCGAGAGATGGCAGTGATCTTCCCCGCCGGAAGGCGGACCGGCGCCGACCTACCGTCGGCTAGTGGGGTTTCCCTTAACCAGGACTCTCCCACCAGCGAGGCACCGCCCCAGTCGAGACAAGCTCTAAGCTCCCGACCGGTCTCCTGGAATATGTGGTAGTGTAGTGCATGTTAGTGTAAGTGTGTGTGTAAGGGGAGAGGATAGAACAAGGAAGAGGAAGGACAGATCGCGCCCGTTCTTTGCCCGTTTGGAAGGGTACTGCTCGGGCATTCGCCTGGTGTTGACCAGAGAAACCCTGGAAAACTACCGATCAGAGCAGCCGGCCGCTAGAATTCTCCTCCAGACAGCGACTGAATTCGACCTAGCTGAAAAGATAGTGTCGAAAATCCTGCCGCCGTCAGGACTCGAATCTAGGACCTCCCGGTTAGAGGCGCTGCAGTGACACCAGTTGATGCATTGAGCTACCGCTACCGGTGAAACGGCAAGGAAAGTATAATTGTTTGAAATCACTAAAAATCACCAAGAAACACGATTGGAGCATTCAAAGAATAACCACATAAAGGAACTCCATGCACAAACAGAGAATGGACAAAAATCGCTGGCATATAAACAGATGGATTGACGCTCTGAAGTAACAGAGTATAAAGTTACAGATAATAATAAAAAAGAAAGAGGATAAGAAGAAGACGAAGGAAAATTAGGAAAAGAAATATGAAATCGAAAAAAATATGAAGGAAAAGAAAAAGTAAAAAAGTCTCACCACTGTCAATCTACAACCCAAACATCACGTCAATGCTATTCTCACATCCCGCACATATTTTCTGATCGCACCATTTTGTCAATGCCACCCAGCCATTTCCACATTGTCCCCAACGGGTGCCCGTTCCTCTCCAGGAGCTCCGCCGTCGGCCGCGCTCTCTCTCCGCCTCCTGTTTCCTTCCACCGATCGCCCCCCCCCCCGCCTCCAGTCGTCCTCGGTGCTCCAGGGACTCCGAAAGTTGGCGGGGCCCCTTTGATTGGATGGCTGGCGGGGCTGTGTCAACTGAAAAGGCGTCCGTGCGTTCCGAAAATTGACCCGCGCCCCGCCCCCGCGCGCCCCAGCCCGCCCGCGCCCGCCCGCCCGCCCTCCCGCGCCGCCCGCGCCCCGCCCCCGCGCGCCCCAGCCCGCCCGCGACCGCCCGCGCCCCTGAATGGCGCCGATATTGACGTCTCCTCCTTATAAATGGGCGACAAAGGCGCCAACCGCCGCCGGGACGGGTCTCGGGCGGGCGGCGACTGCGCGCCAAATCTGGCGATAAAAGTCGTCGATAGTTGACAAGATACGTTTTTCCGTCTGCGAATGAATCGCAGGCAATTACTATTTCATTTATACAGCGGGTGGGTGAGAGGTTCGAGTGACAAAAGCGAGTGTTTGACTTCGGAAAAGAGCTTCCGAGTGGTGAATGCTCATGTAATTGAACCGGGGGCTGTGCCTTTTCCCCCGATACGATTTGATTGCCGGCTACTCGCGTTCTTCGTCAAAGGGATGTATCATTATTCTCCCAAGCCCTACTTTAAAGGGAGTTCGTTTAAATGTTCTTCCCGAGAGGGCGAGCGGGGATTGACGATTGATTTGAGTTGTTAACTCTAGGATGCGCTCTTTATCACTTAAGCTCCCAATAATCGATTCGCGGGAGAGAAAGTACGTACTTCGAATAAATTGCAGTTCCTCCTTGGCTAAGATAAAATAGAAGGGTTAAAATGAAAGTTACTAATGCAAATGCGATCGTTCTGATTCTAAATATTTTTGTTGTCTCAAATACTTGTTTTCTATATAAAAATCGAGGAGCAAACATTCAAAAGGTGACATATTAATTTGGCAAAAATTGAGTTCTTCTGTGATTTTTACCTAGACTTCTATATCCAGAAAAAAAGTGAGATGTTTTACAATACATTAAATAGAACTCTATTCGCTGAGTTAAAGACGGTGTTGAAAAATGTAAAATTAGTGCTATATTTTTCTTTTCTTTTCTTGCAAAAGAGTAAAGTGGACATGTCACGTTTTCAATGTTTGCTTCTCAATTACGAAGGCCATATTACTTCAGAATCTTTTTTTAGAAAACAATAATTTATTGACGGTAATTTGCAAGGAACTTTATAATGGAATGAAGTAAATTTCCGACATAAAAGTGAATGAAAAAATCCCTTACATACAGGTACTACACAATAAAGGGGGTGGTACAGTTATTTGTGTTCGATAGCTAAACATTACTTTCTCAACACTTAAACTGAACAACCTCTGTTCATAATTCATCTAATAAAGTTTTGAAAAGCATTTGTGAAAACACAAACATTTCTTTAAGAACTCAAAACAATTTTCTTTATTATTTTACCAAACTATAACACTATTCATGTATCGTATTAGACTAGAAACAAACTTTGAGAAGTATTTTTCAAATTAAAATGGAAAATTTAAACTTCTCATACACTACAATACCATTTATGCCCTATTTTATGTTAAATTAAGACTTTAACATATCAGAAATCGAAATAAATGGGAAGTATTCATTGTGTTAATTATTCACATTGCAATCTTACAATCTTTTACTAACATTTTTTATTTCATTCTCTAGATTAGAAATCCCACAAAGCCGGACACAATGTGACGAAAGCACAAAAGTCAAGTATCAGCGTTTTAATTTATTCTTCTTGTCATATCCCTTCAACGGTGGTTGGAAAATTCAATCGTAATAGTTTGACTCGCTACCTAGGATTTTAATTACGCACTTCATCGCCTCTGTACGTGCTCCGGAAGCTTCACAATCGGTACTGTGTGTTAGGCGCTTATCTCTCCAAATACTATGATTTTGGGGCTTGGCAAAATCGCTAGCTGGCAGAAGTCGAATTAATCCTGACCCTAAATACCAAATACACTATTATTATTATTATTATTATTATTATTATTATTATTATTATTATTATTATTATTATTATTATTATTATTATTATTATTATTATTATTATATAGTTTATTCTCAATTTTCAATTCGCACATGAATCACCATGCTTCGACGAAGGCAAGAAACACAGAGCTTAAGTGATTAATTATTAATATAACATCACTATTATTACATTTGCAGACTACTTAAGAAAAACAATTAAAGAAAATCAAAAATGTATAAAACTACAACTTCAAGAAACAAATATTATTAACAATTTGATTTTAAACTATAGGTTTGTCTTTGTTCGTTCATTTTCTAGTTCTTAACACATGAATTTTTTCACCAAAAGACACGTGTCCAGAATCACAGACTTATGCATTATCATTAATGTTTCTGCTGTACCCAGTAGTTCTAAATGATATTTGGTCTCACTAAATATTTTTATTATTATTATTATTATTATTATTATTATTATTATTATTATTATTGTTGTTGTTGTTGTTGTTGTTGTTGTTGTTATTATGTATTATTCATAATATTCAGTTTCACTTAGAATTTTGTTAGGCACGAAACGCGAATAGGATAAACTGGAAATCCCGCTCATTGAGGATTAGTTGAGTAGCAAAGTGGAACATCTGGTCGGCAGCGAGGTGGCTGTCGCGAGTTCAAAAGAGACCAAGGCAGAGGTAGTGGGGACACAAGGCTGCTTAAGGTGGCGGTGGAGGCGGTGGCAACGGCGGCAGAGGCGGAGAAGGGGGCGGAGGTGGCAGCGCTGCCTCTTTGGCGAGCGAAACAAAGTTCATGCCTTGTTCCAGTGACAACATCCAATTTACTCGAACAGTAATTGACACGGTCGCGGGCCGCCGTGCGCCCCTAATGAATGCAGTCGTCTCTAATTACGATCGCGGGCGGGGCAGATCCGCCACCCACCGCTGCCCTCTGCCCACCCTGCGCGGCCCACGCCGGTCCCTGAGCCCGATGCGGCGGCGTCCCTTCCAGGTTGCTACCGCCGGTGGTTCAGTCATCGCCACACCCGCAGACCTGTCGCTTCTTCTTTCTTACCGCCTTTGCCTCCCGTGCTAGCAGCTATCTCGTCATCTACCCTCTACCATCATCTTCTAAACCTTATCCCAGTTAGGAGGGGGCGGCTTTTTTGGATCTCTTACTATGATCCATTACGATCTGACTAACGCACATTTGTGCGCTATTTTGTTGTTGTTGATATTATTATTATTATATTATTATTATTATTATTATCATTATCTTAGCTTATCGAGCTCTTGTACCCAAGTTTGTGGGTTCAAACTAGATCGAAGGCATGGATTTTTAGGGCGAAAAAATACTTCCTACACCTTACTTCGGAGGAGAAGTAAAGACGGCTGTCCCTTGTTGTAGATTCGCTGAATGTAAAAGATCCTCATATTTAAGAGAAGCCCCTGAGCTATATTCAAATCTCATTTTCGTCGCCCAAGATAATACCTCCTTTCTCCGCTAGATGGCGAAAGGACCGTAGCGAAATTCGCGTGGTCAGACGGAACAGCGGGTCTGATGGTCTGAGTCTTGTCACGTAAAATAAGGCATTAACTAACTAACTAGCCTGACGTCAACCCCCAACCTGCAGGACCAAATTTTGTGACTTCACGTAGTTAACGAAGTAGGTTTAACAACGCCGATTTTGCGGTCGTGTAATTTTCAGTAGAACATCCCCAGCATTCTCTTCGTTGATCGAGGGAAACTACGAAAAACCCCTGTCAGGATGGTCGGCACAGGGATCTAACCAGAACCTCCCATTTGCAACATCTGTGCGCTATGTCCTGATACACTTCTTTTGGTGTCATTTACTCTCAATCGAATGACCTTTTTACCTCCTTGCCTCTCCATCTTCCTACAGTCTCACTCTCACGCCTACATGCCATCATACGGAATCGTTGCAAATGTCTTTGTCTTTATTCTAGCGACCTATCTCAACGCCCACTCTCACCACCATCCCACCTGATAAGCATAAGCAACTTGCTTATAAGTACCTTATAAGTCATCAACCCATGTTTTATTACCACCGCCGACCAAATACATTTCTTATTTCTCTCTCGTTATTCGTCCAGAACACACGACGCCTTCATATTTTGCACACTTCTAATTCCACCCTGTTTGTGCTTTTCGCCAATTACAACATATTCAACAAGTTTGGCTTTTAAACTATATTCTCCAGCGTCCTCTTCTCGAATACTGAAACACCGCACTCATCTCCTTTTTCCCTCTTCGTCCTTTCCCATCACCACTTTTTCCCTGCCTTCTCTAGTGGTCCCCAGTAACCTCGCGCCTCACACCCTCTTCCTCCTCACCGCTCCCTCGCCCTGCTTGACCCCCGGCGGGGCGCCGAACTCTCGTTAGTTTGTTCTGCCCAGTAACACCCCAGACGTCTATTGTTAGTGAAACCGTAATGAGACTCTTTTTATCCCTGCGAAGAGCCGCTAGAAAGGGAATTACAAAAGTGGCGAGCCGGAGGTAGCGGGACAGCAGAGGGCAGCTCAAGGGATCGGGGCGAGGGCTGGGGCAGGAGGGAGGTTGCAGTGGGAACGGAAGGGGGGGGAAGTTCGGAGTTGGAAGGGAAGGCGGGGGGGGAGGCTGGGGACAGAAACGGACAAAGAATTGGAGAGAGGGAGCGAGGGTGCGGATAGGGGTGGGAGGCGATGACGAGGGCGGGGAGGAGGCGGGATCCACCAGAACGCAATTACAGCACCCTCCGATACTCTCGTTGGCGCCGATACACTGGCGGGGCCCTAAGAGAAATATGAACACAATTTCTCAGATTAAAAATAATTTGTGTAATGGGATTAGCATATTAAAAGGTACTTCCTACGGTGTGCAGAGCTTTTAGGTATTATGAAAGGTGTTACTTATTATGCATAGAATTTCTCTCAGACAAAGTCCACTGCTATTTGAGGAAGGAAGTTCCGTTTGGGACAAAAAAATGAACTCCAACCGCACGACATCGAAAGGAAACTAAACGACTATGAACGAACCGCAGTTTAAAGAATTTGGAATAACATTTGCAGTTTCGATTCGACTTTCCATCTAAGCGACGCCAAATATTGATCGTCAGACTCTTTGCAGATGCGAAAGTGAGCCGCGCGTTTCAACCACTCCACGGCAGGGAGCAGCTCGTGCACTTGGAAAGCGGGAAGGAGGCAGATATTGAAAAATGCAACCATAACAATAAAGATACGAGGCACGGGCGGGCGGTGGGCGAGCGACGGGCAGGCGGGCGAGCGACGGGCGGGCGGGCAGGGCGGAGCGGGCGGGCGGGTTGGTGGGCGGGCGGGTTGGCGGGCGGGCGGGCGGGCGGGCAGGGCGGAGCGGGCGGGCGGGCGGGCGAGGGGGCGGGCGAGGGGGCGGGCGAGGGTCTCGCTATTCTGCCGCGTGCCCATAACGCCTGTGTACTTTTACTTTCAAAAAAATCGAACCAACGCCCACTTCAACGTTCGTTTCCCTTCCAAGTCGAGGCCGCTCCGCCATCTCGTGGGGCGGGGAGAAAGGCGCCAGGGGATGAGGGTGATTCTGGAGAAGTGGAGTAGCGGAGGCAACGCGTTGGGTGCGAAGTCGGTTACCTTAGAATGAATTCAGAAAGAGACAGGACGTTGGTGTATATACATAGAGAACAGAACAGAAAGGACAAACAACATCCGTTGTTGGTAAATGTTCTCTTGTAATCGAGAGAAGAATAAGGAGAACGAAGGGAAGGGAAGGAAATTGATGTGGAAAAGAAGAGGAAGGGATAATGGAGGAAAATAAAATCCAAAGTGATATGTTCCGCTTATGTAGTTTTAAGTTACATGGTGTTGAAACAGATGATGAAGTAAAAAGTAATGGAGTAGGAGACGCGTAAACGGATGAGATGGAAAAAAAAAGAAAGATGAAGAAAGAATCGACTGTCATTGAAAGGCCTGGACGCAACTGTACAGGCAGCGTGTTTCCAAGGATCGAGTGTTGACACTACAAGATGAAAAGGGAGAGAGAGAGAGAGAGAGGGAGGGAGAGGGTGCGTGAGGCGTGAGGGCGCAGAGAAGAGGCGAGCAGATGCGTGGGTTCTGGCAGCGAGGGGCGTTCCCTGCAGGCGAGGCGAGGCGTGGCGGGGCGCGACCCTCGTGAGGGACGGCCAGACGAGTGCATAAACACGCGTGGGAGCGCGCGGGGCCGCGGCCTGATAGTGCAGGCGCCGGCCGCCCCCGCCGCGAATTTACGAGCGGCGCCCCGGGCGGGGTGGGGGCGGCGGTGGGGACGGCAGTGTGGGCAGGAGCTGTGGGGGGCAGGGGGGGGAGGGCGGGGCGGCGGTGGTGGGGGGGGCGGGGGGGCAGGGTGGCAGTAGGGCGGAGGCAGGCTGGACATGGGTGGCAAGTGGTGAGGGAGGGCGGGGCGGCTGTGGGTTGGCAGTGCTAGCAGTGAGGGCGGGAGCAGGCTGGGGCGTGGTGTGGCAGGCGGGCGCGGGCGGCGCATGCGGGTGAGGCGGGATGGTACTGGGGGTGGAAGGCAGAATCGGTAACTGCAAGAACAACATCCAGCGAAGGGCCGGCCTCTGGCAACTCGTGAGCCTAGGCGATATAAAATAGAAGGGCCACGATACTTCGGAAAATGGCAAACGAAGTGAGTGAATGCACAGGAAGGAACAATGCTTCGAGCTGTTGGCAAGTGATGAGACCGTTTTTGCATGTTATTATAATGATGTGCCAGAGAATTCCCGCTGTTTGTCAGAGCATGGTAGGTAAATGATATTTGTAAGTACAGGTTGAAATTAAAAATATTGTAGCAAAGAAATTTGCCTGTGATCGGGAACGGTAAGGCACGTAATGGACTTCGAATAGAATTTAACATCAAATCAATACTGTGATTGAACGATTGTTGTCAGATGAATAGCAGACTAGAAATTCCGTAAACATTCCGAGAAAAAATATTACATACTAAAAAAATCCAAAAATTAGACTTACCTCTGATGGGACGAAGAAAAATATCCACAAACGAACGAATATTGCACGTTGCCAGCGAAATTCCCAGCTTCAGTATCGCACAATACACCCAGCAAACGAATCACGACCGTACGCAGCTCTTGAGCGAGAAGTACTAACCGCGCTGCCGGCGACCACCGCAAGGAAAAGAACGGGCGGATCGGAGGTGCGTGCGCACGCGATGGAGAGCGCGCCCGTGACGCGTGTGAGGGACGGTTCCGCGAGATCACGGGCGGGGGCGGGGCGGCGGGGGCGGCGGCACCTGGCGGGGGATCGAGCCGAATAGCACGGCCATCGCCTCTCTCCGCGGCGCCGGCGGACGGAACGCCCGGGAGAACAATCGCTGCAATCATACATCGCACGGAGATACGCGGCCCTCGAGCCGCCCACCACCGCCACCGCCACCGCCGCCGACGCGAAGTGCAGCGCGCCGCCGCCGGCCGCACGCGAGGCGCGGGCGTGGCCGCGGAAGCACGACGTGTTTGTACTACTCGCGCAACTTTTCTTGAACGATGGATTCAAGTAATGCGGGCGTAGTGGGAGTATTTGTTACAAAGTCAGCCTCTAGAGTATTTACAGTAATGCCAATTTTGGAAAATGAAAGTCAGACCTGCTACGTGTGTGGCCGGATCATCGCTCTAGGTAGGCAACAGCATGGACACTAGGTAGGAGTTTTAGGTGGCTCCCTTGAAGGACCTGGACCTGCCTCAGCCGTGTCTTTAGATAATGGTAATAAAGCTCAACAGAAGTTCTCGACTATGAAAGCAACTAGTTTTGACTAGCTTCTGTTTCGCGCCAGCGACGTTTTAATGCTTGGAATGTTGTCAACAGTGCTCGCTGCAAGCTTTTGCTTTCAACTGTTTATTGCTCAAGAGAGGGGAAACAAGGTCATCGTTCACGAGAAGTTGCGCGAGTAGTACGGCATCTGACGTGGCGGAGATACGCGCTTAATAATTCCAAATTTTACAAAATCATATTAATAATACTTCGATACATCACCGAAAGGTTTTCGATGACGATGAAAACCTCGACAAAAACATCTATGTTTAAGTTGGTTGGTTGGGTGTTAGTGATTCCGGGACGTGAACTACTGAGGTCATTAGTTCCGTAAGTGTAGTGCATGTTTTTCATCGGGAGGTGGCTGTGATCTCCCCCGCTGGATGGGGAGACCCGGCGCCGACCTACCGTCGGCTAGCAGGATATTCCTCAACCAGGTATCTCTCTCTAGCAGAGCACTTTGAGCCGGCACCAACTCAAAGATTCCGATCGTTCTCCCGGAATGTGTGGTAGTGTAGTGCATGTCAATGTAAGTATGTGTAAATAAGGGGTAAGAAAAGGACAACGATGTGGAAGGAAATATCGCGCGCAGTCCGTGGCCCGTTTGTTAAGGTACTACTCCGG
Source organism: Teleogryllus oceanicus (assembly GCA_964035755.1). NCBI lineage: Eukaryota > Metazoa > Arthropoda > Insecta > Orthoptera > Gryllidae > Teleogryllus > Teleogryllus oceanicus. The sequence goes on from CAXIVR010000011.1 coordinate 63,904,760, forward strand.
CATTCGCATATTGATCGGAGAAACCACGGAAAACTACTGATCAGAGCAGCCGGCCTCTAGAATTCTCCTCCAGACAGCGACTGAATTCGACCTAGCTGACAAGGTAGTGTCGAAAATCTTGCCACTGCCGGGACTCGAATCTAGGACCTCCCGGTCGGAGGCACTGCAGTAAGATCAGTTGATGCAATGAGCCACCTCTCTCGGTATCTATGTTTAAAATTTTGATTTTTTAAATATGATATATTTCGATGTAAAATGTCATCCTTCTAATGTAATATATAACACATCAATGTTAATTTAAGTATAGTCTGCCTTACATTTGTCTGTTTTCTTAATTTTCTAATCTATGTTCAATGAACTCAAGGTTCAAATTACAGTTTAACAATATTCGCACGTACAAAATAATAAAAAAAGATAACAACACTGGAGAAAGCCTATGAATAGTAAACGATTGCATGCCGCCTGGGGATCGACACTAATTAGTTCCAATGGCTGTTGATTACATGCAATCCACAAATAAAATAAAAACTGGAAATTTTATTTATATCATGAGAATTTGTTTTTGAAAACATCGATGTTTCTGGGCAAATATATCGATATGAAGAAAATATCGAAAGGAAAACGTCAACGTTATAATATCGTAATTTCTGCTCGAAAATATCGGTATTTTAAAAATATCGATGTTTTAAAAATATCGATGTTTGTTTTTGCCATCCCTAAACGCGCTGCAAACAGAGGCCCAGAGCCTTGCCTCTGCCTGGGGGTGGTCGGCAAATGGGATACGCGTGATGTTACGTGTGTTGAAGTATCCACAGGGAAAGAGCAAAGTCCGTAGGATGAGAAATATAAGCAGCGTTCGCGAAGTGCAGATGAATTCAATTTCTGCTCGCGTCTGTCCTCAAGGCAGTAAGTTTTGTCAACGATAATAATTTTTGGGCACTCAAATAATCACACTCTTGTCGCCCAACCTCTCCTCTTTTCATTGATGGAAATTGTTCAACTTTGGCGACTGAGTAGTGGGAAGTGAATATGTGGTTGTGTGACGCAGAAAAGACGGCTGAGAGAGGAAGCCAATAGTCTTAATAAATTGACTGCGTTAAAGCAATTTTTTGTAATTTTTCGCTACGTTCTTTTTGCTTGTTAACATGGTATATTTTCATCCAGGAACTGTGAATCGCTCCAGTCGTTTTTGGGACGCTCGCCTCGGAATGCTGTATTACTAGAATGACACTTGATCAACCGGCATTCTACAGCTTTTGATTTAACAGCTGTAAACATATTTCTTTTCTGGCTTCATTATTGCGATATTGCGCACATAAAAATTTGTACATTATGATGGACTTGTTTTTTCCCTCAGAACAAAAAAAAACGAATTTTAGTATATTCCTATTTTAAACACATTAAAATATTTTAATTTCTCTCAAACAGATATGTGGCAGAAAATTATTCTGGATTTCACATAGCATTTGTGGTAGTTGTTTCATTAATGTAAAATGAATCTAATTTCAACCTAGGGAGGAATAAAAAATATATATTCATATAAACGAAGCGGGAATATTTTCTCAACTGAATTGTGGGAGAAGTTTTAGGAAAGTGAAATGTCAATAACAAAATTATATTAAACTAGCTTTCAGATCCCTTTCGAATATTCTATGTATATATAAGTATTGTTACATGTTTTCCAAAAACAAAAATTGTAAATTTTCTTATATTCTATACAGGGCGAATTTACAACAAAAAATGTTACTATCATGTTTCATAAAATTTCAGTGCAGTATGTAGTGCTCTTAGTACGAAAGTAGCAATTAGAGACACTTGCACAAGAAAGAGATGGCCAAAGAAACGTAAACTTCTAAAACCCCCGATTCTCTTCATCAATCGAAGAGAAACTCCACAAAGGCGGATGAAAGGCCGCATTGTGTGAAGACCGCGGCGCGAGTGGGCGTCTCGGCGGCAGCGACGCAGCACGTGCGCGGGCGGGGCGGGGGCGGGCGCCGCGGCGCCCGTGGCCAACGCGTAATGACAGCGCGGCCCTCTCCCGGCCTGCACCGTCCCGCTTTGCTCCACTACGTTCCGCCCCGCTCCTCAGCTCCGCTCCGCCTCGCCCCGCTCCGTACCTATCAGCTCCGCTTCGCACTGCCACTCCTCACCATGCTCTTCCCCACCACACCCCTTTCATCCACGCTCTCTCACCCCCCCCCACCACCATGTCATTCTCCGCCACGCCACCCCCACCACATCCCTCCCCACCATGCAACTCCCCGCCACACGCCCTTCCCCACAACGTTCATCTCCGTCACGTTCATCCCTGTTGTTCTCAGCTCCGCCACTTTCCTCCCCGCTAGTCTCTTCCCCATCCTTCCCCAGCTCACACCCAGTGCGCTCCACCCCGCGTCGCTGAGACTCCCCCCCCCCCCCCCACGCTAGCACTCCCGCCCCCCGCCCCCCCTTCCCACTCAATCTTGCCCCGCCGCGCCCCGCCACGGCTTGCTTTCATGTAGAGCTGCCCTGCGGCGACCGGCGGGAGGCCCTCGCAACACGGCCCTCTCCGTCTGAGGGACATGCTGCTGTTCTCAGGCGGTGGCGGACGCTTGGAGGCGCCGGACCCTCGCTGAGATTCTGGGCTTTGTGTCTGCTCTGAGGAGTCCGCTCTCTCTATCTCCCTCTGACGCACTTTTTCTGTCTAACATCTTTCTCTCTTCACTTTTCTGACTATTCTTCGAGATGATAGCTTTCCACATATTTCGTTTCTACTTATATTCCTTGCTCTCTTCCTTTGCCTTGGTTTAACCCTACGAATGTTCACTTCCAGACTAATGTTGGTAATAAATTTAATTGAGATACACTGCTACTCTCTGATTGTGACAGTCATTGAGTTTCTATAATTTGTGTCTATTCCGATGAACATGCTGTCTGCTATTTTAACGCTTACAAATGGGTCGTGTGATAAAAATCTATATCCATATCCAACTACATATCAGAAAAATTTCCATCATTTTATTCACATCCTAATCTGACAGTTCTCTCACATAGAATTCATTTATACACACTACACATTGCAATTGTTGTCAACTAATGTTCTCTTCAAGAGTAGTTGTAGAATTGAACTGAGGAACATTGCTACTCTGAGGCGACGGCGGCTACTTGAAGACTTTGGATGCTGATTCGCTCATTGTCACGGACGCTGACTTCGTGTTTGTCCTGAGGACTAAGGACTGTCCGCTAGTGTCTCTTACGTGGTCAGTTGCAGAGACGTTGTCAGTCCCAACATGTTTCTTTTCCCGCAATATATTTTTTAATTTTTTTAAACCCATCATGTTGTGTCAGCTCTTTCACACAAACCTTTCATAATCATCCACCTTCGTTGCTTTTGTCATTCAATTTTTTTGCAGTACAAACATTCTATTCAAGTCTCGAGCAGCTAGATGTAACTGACGTTCCTTGTCCTCACGTTTTATTCGTCTACATTGTCAGAGACAGTGACTCAAATCCTTCATACATTCCTGTTCTTGACAATTGTATTGACCGTACGAAATGAACGTTCTCAGGAAGTTTAATGTAGCATTCAGTCCATCTCTAGAAGTTCTTCAACTCTCAGGTGTCCTACTTTCAGGCTCCGGATGCTCATTTAGAAATATTTTGCCTCGTGTCCTCACTTTCGTTTCCTGGCAAAGAATCGGCACTCTCGTGCGCGGACTGGCCCCACATGAATCTCTCACAGAACGGGTTTCAGCGGTCTTGGATCCTGTTGTCACTGCTCTTGATATATCTTTGTTGCCACTTTTTCTCCATCTTTTCATTCGTCTCCTAACCTATCACCCTCCATGGGGCTACACATTTGTTCTCGCAACTGTCGCTCTCGTCCATACAATTTCTCTATATCCTTGGACCAAACGTACAATCTGTTTTCTTCATGACTCGTATAGCCATTCGACTTCTTCCGCCATCCCTCTCGCCATCCCTCTCGCCATCCCTCTCGCCATCCCTCTCGCCATCCCTCTGGCCTCCCTCTCGCCATCCCTCTCGCCATCCCTCTCGCCATCCCTCTCGCCATTCCTCTCGCCATCCCTCTCGCCATTCCTCTCGCCATTCCTCTCGCCATCCCTCTCCCCATCGACAACCCTCTTCATAAGATCAAGTTTATTCCTACAAATCAGTCATTTTTTGCTGTACATACCGGTTTCACAGAATATTAAGATTCTATCAGACTGAACAAATTTTATAGGAGAACATTTTGAATGTTTGGAGTTATCTAATAAAGATATGTAAAACTAGTGCAAAGGAAACAATGCCTTTTTTTGCTGATAGGTTTTCTGAATGTTATATTTAAAAGTTATTTTAATACGTTATAGAACGTAAAATAGAGTTCAAGTATGTCAATAAATTGTTTTCTGCGATATCAGAAGGAACCTTGATATTCTGAAGTCTTATATAGAAAAAGTGACTGTGATTTTTGTGAATAAAACTGAGGCTGCGATATCAATGTACTCGGGTAGAAACATGGGCATTATACGTTTCCAAGAAATATTTGCCTATATTTTACAACTTAGTCGCCTGTGCTCTGCCAATTGCTACATCACGCCATCGCCGAGCTTCATCGACCACATCAACAAGTTAACGCGTTGCGCATTTCTTCCAAAATCGACGCTACACGGACAGCAAGCCCCTGCCCTCCATCGCAATCACTTACCTCCGTCTTGAAGACGGCCTCTCCGCGCTCGCCAATGCCACCGCGCCGCCGCCCCTCCACACCGCCGCTTTCGTCCCTTCGGTCGCCACGCAATGCAACCATCCACCTACGCGTCGCGCGCGCTGGCCCGCCTTTGTTGCCACGGTCGCCGCCCCCGCCCCCGCCCCCGCCTGCGCCGTCCACTCAGTTTCGAAAGCGAACGCGCGGGCGCGCTGCGCTTGGCGGAGCGCGCGACCAAGCGGCCACTGCCCAGGTAGCGCAGAGGAGGCGGAGACGGACGACGGTTCAGGGCGGTGAGAGGGACGGTGGGAGGGAGGTGAGAGGGGCGGTGAGAGGCGTCGGTGAGAGGGGCGGTGCGAGGGCGGTACGAGGGGCGGTGAGAGGGAGGGTGAGAGGGAGGGTGAGAGGGAGGTGAGGAGGAGGTGAGAGGGAGGGGAGAGGAGGTGAAGGGAGGGTGAGAGGGGCGGTGAGAGGGGCGGTGAGAGGGGTGATGGGAGGCAGTGAGAGGGACGGTGAGAGGGGCGGTGAGAGGGGTGATGGAGAGGCAGTGAGAGGGACGGTGAGAGGGACGGCGGAAGCCGCTGGCGGGCAGGTAGCAGGGGCGGGCATTTGGCGGTGATAGTGGAAGGAGCCGGGGCTGTCTTAATGGAGACGTCGTGGCGGGGGCTGTGGTGGGAGCGGGGGCTGAGAAGACGGCAAGCCAGGTGGCGCAGTCATGTGGTGGGCAATGGTGGCGATTCTGGCGGGGCTGTGCAGGTAGTACGAACAATGCATGCCCCATATGGAAGTGGTACGGGTAGTAGAATAATTTAATACCGTACTCACTACAATCTTAACAGATGTTTAGGGTGTTGTCCCCATCACCTGTTTCTCAGCTATCTGTTTACTACCAACAAATATGCAATTTTTAATTGGAGACCCTGACTCGGCCCAGTGCGAAGAGACTTTCCTGGCGCACTTTATTTGTTTGCGGGCCGCCCAAAATGAAGCCAGGGGCCGCACGCGTCCCCGCGCCTCGCGTTGTATACTGCCGCTTTAAAAGCAAGAAATGGGCGCGTGGAAGTGGTTACACGGCAGCAGATGTGACAACAGGAGAGGCAGGGTCGGTGACTGGGGGGCGGGGTAGTGAGGGGCGGTGAGGGGTGGTGAGGGCGGTGAGGGGCGGTGAGGGGCAGTGAGGGGCAGTGAGGGCGGTGAGGGGCGGTGAGGGCGGTGAGGGACGGTGAGGGGCGGTGAGGGGCAGTGAGGGGCGGTGAGGACCGTGGAGGGCGATGAGGGGCGGTCAGAAGCGGTGAGGGACGGTGAGGGGCGGTGAGGGGCGCTGAGATGCGATGAAGGGCAGTGCGGAGCAGGGCGGGTGTCGGCGGAAAGGTAACCGCGATGATGGCGATGTCGGAGGCAGCAGCCAGCACGGCGAGTGCACTCAGAAAGCGGGAGTGTCCCCGCGCCGGTATTTTCGGAGTTTCACGGCGAGCGCGTTCTCGAAAGCACTCCTCCGCTATTCGGCTCAGCGGACCGGAGTCCCTGCACGCAACAGCTCGCGGTGGAAGACGTGTACTGACACAGTCCAGGCGGAGGAGAGGAGGCGCCACGCAATTCGCGATGGCTGACAGCGAGCCTTGAAGCCCCTTGGCGTATGGCTCCACCCCCGTCACTGATTTCATAAAAGGTAAGAGTTGTTCAAGGACTCTCCGAGTAGAGGACCACATTTGCACACTGAACGAAATTGCTCAATATTTCGTAATTTTGTGACTAAGTACGTGAATGATCGTTGACCCCTAATACATTGAAAACCCAAGTTAATTACTTCACATATTATTTTCTTTAAAATCGTAGTTTTCCTTTAAGATCCTATCAGTTTTTTTTGCAGCTGTTTGAAAAAGAAAAGCTTTTACATTTAGTCCAGAACATTTGAAATATAATTATATTCAAGAGTAATTAAAGAAATTTTTAAGAAAGAATTCTAATATAGATTAGTATAAGCTTTATAAGTGAGATATTATCATTTAATGTGACACAATTTTCAAACCATGAGACTCCAAGCTCTCTTAACCCTTGTAGCAAAGCCCCAACATTCCGGAAGGATCCGGGACAGTTGGTCACTGCGGTCATAAATAACGCGCTCTGAAATTGCGGCCGTCGCCGCGAGCGACGCGAAGCCACGCACCGCGCGCGTTTGCACGAGCGATTAAATTGCAGTGCGCGCGCTACGGCTGTGGAGCTGCTCGGCGGTGCCGACCCACTCCCACCCACAGATCGCCCCAGCCGCCACCGCCACCCCCGCCACCCCGCCACCCCGCCGCCCCCGCCGCCCCGCCACCCGCCACCGCCGCCCGCCACCCCGCCGCCCTTGACACCCCAACATCCCAGCAGCCCTCCGACCCGCACCTCGCCACTCCCGACCTCCACCCTTGCTGCCGCCACCACCCACCTATTCCACCACCCCTACCGCCCTCCGCCATACCAGTCACTCCCACTGTCCTCACTGCTCTCACCAGCTACGCCGCCCCGACTTTTCCGCCGTTCCGTTTTCCGGGTTTTGCCGCCTCTGTCGTCCCAGCCGCCCCCGCCTTAGTACTCACGTCTCCATCACCCTACGTCGCTTCGCTCACCCCACTTCACATGAGCCGTCCTCGCTTCCCTGCCTGGCGGCCTTTCCACCCCTCCCTTCCTCCCCCCCCCCCTTTCTCCCCCATTTTCCCACGCCTTCGCCCATCCCCAATCCCCCTCCCCCCTCGCTTCCGTCTCCTCCGCCCCCACCACCAACCTTCCGCGGAGGCGGTCCGCGGTCGGCAGAAGAGGCCGCGTCAAACGCCAGGAATTTATGGGCGCTGTTTGCCATGCAAAATAGCCCCCCGCACGCTCTGAGCGACTCCCGCGCGCGGCGGGCGCCGGCCATTGGAACCGCGGCCCCGCGCGCGTCGATATACATGCGCGCGCGCAAATTAAAGATCGGAGATGGACTTAATTACAGGAGGTCGCGAGTGGGGAGGAGGCGGGGAAAACGTCCGGCGAGCGGCCAGTGGCGGGCGGCTGGCGAGATCGGTGGGCGTGGAAAGGAAATATAAAGGTCGAAGAGCGACGGAGGCTGAATGACGGATCAAAGGAAGAGGATGCGGGTTGAGTCGGAGGTGAACGAAAAAGCACAGGGTATGAGGAATTACAGGCGATGTGAAGCACATGGATAAGAGAGAGTTGAGTCTGAAGGGTAAAAGGTAATCTGTCAGGTGTTGGATGTGGGTCGATGTGTGTCTGTGTAGCATGTGAGGTTTGTTTTAGCATGTGAGGTATGTTTATGATGCATTGAGTATGTGTGGATGTGTTGGAGACATCGGTGTTTTGAGGAGAGATCGGTGTGTTGGGGAGAGATCGGTGTTGAAGAGTGATCGGTGTGTTGCGGGAGAAGGAAAAGGATTGGTGTGTTGCGGGTGTGTTGAAGGTGTCGGCGTGCAGGGGCAGTACGGTGTACGGAAATCGGCATTGGTAGCATGTACCGAACGGGATTCAAAGAGAGGGACAGCAAACCGAGGCGAGCAAGCCGACGCACGGTAGGCAGGTGAAGAGAGACGGCGGCATTTTGTGGGAGGCGTGGTGGTGCGTGGTGTGGCGTGGCGTGGCGGGTTGGCGTGGCGTGGATGGCGGGGGGGGGGGGGGTGGCATGGTGGGGAGGGGGGGGGGGGAGGGCTAGGAGAGGCGTGGAGGGGCGGGGCATGGAGGGTCGTGCTTGGTGGGGCGGGGCGGGGTGAGGGGGTAAAGGGCGTAGAAGGGGAATGCAGGAGCGTGGAGGGGTCATGGAGAGGCGTGGTGGAGCGGAGCAGGGCGTGGCGGCGAGTGGTGCGTCGTGGTGCGGGAGCAGGGCGTGGCGGAGCCGCAGTCGGACGGCAGGGGGGCGGGGCCGGTGTGGGGGGGGGGGGGGGGCGGAGAGGCCGAGCTGGGGGGGGAAATTTTTTTGCCCCAGAGGTGAAGGTTTTTCTCGATTACACAGCGGTGCGTTGATCAGTAGTTTTAATTATCAGAATTAATTGGAAATATAACATGTATGACTAAATAAATAATTACAAAACACGGTTTTGTGGCTTCATAAATATTTAATGTTTAGTCATTAGTATTAATCAATGTTCAACAAAAATATGAATTATATGACCAAGATCAGAAAACAATGTATTAAGATGATGTGAATATCTGTCACGAGTACTCGTCCTTCCTGATTTACAGGAATGGGCAGGAGAAGATAAGGAAGACTCTTGAGTTTAGAATTCAAAGAGACGATAAATGGGTATAAGTTTAAGAGACATTCAATCTGGAATCATTCAGCTTGGAATAAGAAAGAATGACATGGATATTATCCTAAAAACAAGCAGAGTTCAAAACCTTAGAAAAGGATGTTAGAAAGAAGGAAAACATATTTGCGCGATCATATATGTGTCTTTGATCTCGTATGTATATATATATATATATATATATATATATATATAAATTAAATAAAGACACATACACCTATGATCGCGTGAATATGTTTGTGTGTGTGGTGTGTTTGAGTGTGAGCAAGTATGTTTGTCTGAGTCTGTGAAACGTTCAGATGGCATAAAAGTACCGTACTGTATTTCCTTTATTTCTCAATAGTCGTCTTGAAAGTCTTCTAAGAGCTTTATACTTTGGATAATAGTCAGCTTTAAAGGAAGAATGAAATGAAATGAGGAGTTAAAGAATATCCGCTTTCTTTTCTGCTTGGCGAGCAACATCATCACTTAATTACCTTCATCTTTCCTAATTGTATTTGTAAGAGGTACGTGCGGATAGATTTGACGTGTCAGAGGCCACCCATGGCGATTTGCGTGAATACAACCGTGAAAAAAGAATTTTATCGAAGGTAGTGGGAAAACATTCGATTACGCTGAACTGCAACTAGTGACAAGTGCAAATAATAGTAAAAATTGCTCTCCCATGAGTACGTTGTAACTCCTTTTGCAACCATTTTCCCCGAGGATGGAAGGATATGATTGAAGATGTAGTATTACCAACTAATAATAATGATTATTGTTATTTTTGATTTTCGTACCATCACTAATGTGTTTTGCCATTTTCAATTTTTATCAATCTCAGCATCTATTTCTTTACCTTTATAACATCGTGCCTCCGCTCGCATGATTTCTGACTTGTCCACAGACAAATGGTTGTCTCAATAACACCCGTTTGGCTCGGCCCCATATCATATTCTTGACGCATTACTTACTTGTTGCTATTTTACTTAGTTCTCTTACCTCTTTTTCCCCTGCAACTTTCAACTCTCAGTAACCCTCTTTCCCTGTTGCCTATTCATCCTCATCTACCATTTCCAACTGCACACTTTTTCCTCATTTCAGGAAAGAACTCTTCCTTCTCGGCAACCTACCATATTGCACGGGCCACGGAAACACTTGCACCCTTTCGCCCATTTTCCACCTCACCCTGCCTGTGTATTCACTTCGCTTTCCTCCTCCCCTGCCATTAAGCCGCCTCGCGGTCATCGCCTCTCCCCCTCGGCCTGCTTCCGGCGCCCCGTCGCCGCGCTCGCCGTCCCCGCCTGATGCGTGACTCGGCACCCGCAGCCGCCACCGCCGCCGCACAGTGGGTCGAAATTACACCACCTACACTGTCGTTCGTTGGTGGGTGATTAGTAATTCCGGGCGCGACAACAACTAAGATCATTATTCCCGTAAACGTTTAGTGCATGTTTTGTTGTGAGAAGTGGCGGTGATCATTCTCAACTTCAAGGTGAGATCCCGCGACGACCTACAGCCATTTCCCCAACCAGGTATCTCCCACCAGTGGGGCACCACCCCAGGTGTGACAAGCTCTAAGCTCTCGACAGGTCTCCCGGTATGTAGGTTAGTGTAGTGCGTGTACGAAACTCGTAAGTGTAAGTAAGGCGTGATGATAGGACAGGGAATGGGAAGGAAAGATCCCGCGGATCGTGGCCCGTTTGTTAAGGTACTGCTCCAGCATTTGCCTGGTATTGATCGCAGAATCCACGGCAAACTACCGATCAGAGCAGCCGGAAGCTAGAATTCGCCTTCACAGAGCGGCTGATTTCGACCTAGCTGTCTAGCTAGTGTCGCAAAATCTGCCACCGTAGAGAGTGGAAGCCTAAGACTTCAAAGTCAGACGGACTGCAGTGACATCAGTTGATGACTTGAGACACCTCTCCTCCTACGGAGGCGGTCGAAATCTAAATATCCCTTTTTTCGTAAGGTGCATCTGAAAGGCATGTTTGCTAGCTCCTCCACTACGGGGGTGGTCAGAAATACTAAATACTCTCTTATTTCCGTTAAGGTGCATCAGAGATGCATGTTTGCTAGCCTATCCACTACGGGGGGTCAAAAATACTAAATACTCTCTTATTTCCGTGCATCAGAGAGGCTTCTCTGCAAGTGTTTCCTTTTGGCGCCTTCGGGCCCAGTGTGCGCGTCGTCGCGGCCCCGGCGCCGGAGTTGCGTCCGCGGAGGCCCCTCTGTCGCTACCGCTCGGCTCACAATGGGCGGCGGATGTTTTGTTTCGCGGACACACCGCGCTAACGTGTTTTCTTGCCGCGAGAAAACGGCTACATAAATTGTGGCGCGCGCGCTCTTTCTGCCAACGGATGAAATCGTGAATCATGAGATCTTCTCCCCCTCACCTTGCAGATTGCTTTGGGCGGTACGCAGGCCGTGAATAATGGGGAGATTCTACGCCTCCATGCTCCTCCGAAAATCGAATTCCCATGTCGTGGGTAGTTCATATCTGTTCTGATTCTCAACAGTGTAGGATACATTAACTTTTATTCAGTTATTCATCATTGCATGGGAAGATACTAATGTCCATTTTCTACTATTTCACGTCGACGAACATTAATTTTATTTCCTCTTTATCATGTCAGCAGAGATATCTTTTCGTAATATGCGAATCGACAATAAATCATTTGGAAATTCAAGTTATGTTTTCAGTATTGGTTGAAAATGGGCTATGGAAGCGCTGTACAATCTCTGGGATTATCAAATACACTGAAATTGCTTTGGCATGTTTTCTGGAAAAAAAATCTTTTTCTCGTTCCATTTCTACGTCTTTATTAATATCTTCTAATCAATTATACAAATGTTGTAATATAACTATTCTACTCTTCGTTGAACACTTATGACCCTACGATAATACATTTGGAGAAAATTATACGGAAAAATACATTTTTATTGTAAACTAATGCGTTTTTTTCAAACATGTAATTTTATAAAAAGCTTAGAGAATTGACATCATGTGATCAAAACGACTGTAACATTGACCTCAGCATGGTGTCAGTCATCGCTTTGGATCTAGTCGCAGATGAATTCGTTCAAATTATTTAGCATTTTTTAATTATTGTATTTCATCATCATTTAATTACCCAAAAGTATCCGTATATACTACTCACGCATTTTTTATTGATCCTAGGGATCACAATCAAGGTTGACGCTACATTTTCAAATGTCAGTTGTTCAAAAGTCGATTTCCGAACGAACCGAGCCAAGCCGGTCAAGCCTAGGCAAGAAAAAGTGCGCGATTTACGGGAGTAATAATTCGCATTTAATTGTGGACGCAAGAAGATCCACCACAGCGAAGTACCTTGCAGGCAGCGCCATCCAGTTTCTCTTCCCGGGCATCGTTGATAGCCCCGCTTTCTCGTCCCGCCGCGCCGCGGAGCAGGGGCTCCGTCCGCTAGAGGTCGCGGGCCGCGCTGGCGGACGGGCAGGCCGGCGTCCGCCGATGGCCTATCAGGGAAACGCACCCAGCCCCCGCCCTGTCCCTCACCGCCCCCGCCACAACACCCCAAGGCCGGCGGAAGGCGGATATGCGTAATTCTCCTTAATGAGCCCGAGGAAACGCAGCTTACCTGCTGAGGTGGTCGCGCTGGAGCCAAAGTCTGGTGACAAATTTACAAGTACGTCGACGCTGTGCTTGGTTGTGAACCATGCGTGTGGAATGTATGATAAGGCATCTGCTGGACGAGTTGGAAACATATAAAACAGAATTTTGAAAATGTGCACACAATTCACTTTTCCCCATAGCACGTCATACGCAGTTTTTAACTGTTTTTTTGACGAAAGTAAATAAATAAATAAATAAATCCTGTCTTACGGGACCTCCATTGTTTTGGATGAAGCAAGCAAGGGTCCAAGGGTGATCAAAAATGACTGTTCTGAAATAAATTACTTGTATCTTCTCCATTATAGTGTTTGTAATCCATGCTTTGGATACATCGAATGTGACGTGTTTACCAAGCGTTAAAGATTTAGATCTCATATGCCCCGTCAACTTCGGTGCGGACCAACCACTTTCTTTTACACCAGCCTCTTCCTTCGAGTTAACCATATAGCAGCTAAGCACATTTTTAGATGAAGATTCGAACGTACGCTAGTCATGTGTACACCTAGGCCAGGAGTGTACAATGTCTTAGCGATAACGGCTAAACTGACTCCTGGCAGGAGAGAAAGACATGCTATCGTTTAGAATGTTTCCATCTATTGAAGAAATAAAATTCGCAAGTTAAAGTACACAAAGAAACAATGAAACAAATATGAGATATCCAGTTCGGGACCAATGGGTTAAAGAACGCTTTGAAACTAAGTAGGATTTTTGAAACTAAGTAGGATTTTACTTAATTAAACTTTTTCATCTACGTAATTTTTTTTCAAGAACCATACAGCCACAAAACAAACATGGTTAGAGTTGGGGCTGAAATATCTCCGAACTGACAATCTGGTCACAAAGACACGAAATAACTACCCCAAGTGCACACGCGAACAGCCAGGAACTCTCGCGACCTTTAAAGCACTTCCACGGCTTCAGTCCTGCTATACACCTCGCTAATACGTCGATTATCAGCGTTCTCTCAATAAAGCTCGACCCGCTGATTGACCGACCCGCCGTGACCAGAACCAACCATCAGGAAGTTCATAATACCGCCTCGTTACACCATCTAGGACCAACAACGTATTAAATGTTCAGTCTTCTTCATCCTCACATCAAATACATTGCCGTTTTTAGAGTATGGACCAATGGTACACAACAATCTAAGATAGGAAAAATTAATATTGTAAAATTGTTTGGGCAGAGAAACGTGAATAATATTGCATCCTCCTTTTAAATATTTAGCTGTAGTTCACTATTGGTAAGTTCACTACACTCCTTCTCGACGTATTACAAATCATATACGTTTTAAAACTGTAAATGAAGAAATGAGTAAAACAAGAAGTGTCAAATTACGAATATCCAGATTTCACATAGACCTTCGGTAATGGCGCAAGAAAACTGAATAAGTAGAGCATTTCTTGCTTAGTTATGGGTTCTTTCTCTATTGTTCTTCAGGGTTTGGTTGGAAGTGTAGCATGACAGTTCAATTGTTTCCAAACTGTAGGTTTTAAAAGGATTATGTATTATTAAGACTTTTAAAACGTGTTTTATTTTGTTTATTTAAAGTTTCTTTCTAACGACAAAGGTCATCGTTTAAAACGTTTATTACAAATGTAATCAATGATATTAAACAGTCAGACGTTTCATATTATTGCTTAAAATTATCCGTAATTGGTTATTTTTCTGTTTCCTGAAATTTTATAATTTGGCCACTTCCAGTGATAAAATACACCTCCAATGAATTCCATTCATTATACTTGTAGGCATACACTGGATACGAATCTCTTGAAGCCGGTGATCTGATATAAATCAAAGTAATTTCGTATTCCCTAATCATCAAATATGAAGTGACGAAGTGAGAAACTAAACTTTAAGTGAAGCTCAGTGCAAAAATATTATTCCATTGAAGACTTTAAGTTTATTATTTCCAGTCTTTAATTACTTTTCTTCCACATAGAACTAGCTTCCTTCCCTTTGTGTACATGTACATTCAGCAAGCTAAAAACGATGATCTAATGTCCACATTAGAAGTCCCTTATTCAGTCATCGGCAAACATGAAGCGAACAAGTAAATACTTGGATAGTATGCTCGCCCTGCTCCTAGTGAAGAAGTGAGAAACTGAACTTTAAGTGAAGCTCCGTGCAAAAATATTATTCCATTGAAGACTTTATGTTTATTATTTCCAGTCTTTAATTAATTTTCTACCACATCGAACTAGCTTCCTTCCCTTTGTGTAGATGTGCATACAACTGGCTAAAAACAATGATCTAATGTACTTATTAGTAGTCTCTTATTCGACCATCGGCAAACATGAAGCGAACAAGTAAATACTTGGATAGTGTGCTCGCCCTCGTCTGTGTTTATCCTTTTATCAACGCGGCGGCCACCAGCCGTCGCGGTGGGATGGCGGTAATTAGCCCGAGGGCTCTTGGGATCCGCGCTCAATAGATCGGCTAATTTGCTCGGGAACGCTATGACCGTGCAACGAATGATAGGGCCGCCGCCACCGCCGCCATGAGACATGGCTCCTGCGAGGGAGGTGGGCCGCGCCCACACTGGGCCGTCGGAGGCGGCCGTTAAGTTGGGCACAAGCAACTGCGCCCACTGACTGAATCAGAGTGGTGGGGTGAGCCCAGGAAGTTCTAGGGTTGCGTTGACCCTCGTCGTAAATCTTCATTTGGTGGTGGGACAATTCGAGTGTTGGGAGACAGAGGGGAGATAATGTGGGTTGACAATGTTGTTTGTTAAGGGGGCTAGAGAAGTTTCGTGAAAATTAGTAATCAAATGGGAAGAACAGAAATTAGAAGTAAGATTTGCTTTTATTTTAGATCACATAGGCGACTGGATTGTAATACATTACCAGTACCTACGGTAAGATTTATTTTAATATAGTTCTTTTATCATACATTAGTTTATATTAATTTCATAAGGCTTACTTATACATTTATATTTACGTACAAATTCCGCCTATGTAAAGAAATGTGAATTATTAAAGTTATGCGTTTTTTAACAAATAATTAATTAACCTGCTCTTCTTTACAGAATCTTCCAATAATTTCATGGTTTTGAGCTGATAGTGCATCTAGCGAAACAGAATAAAGAACTATTTAGCAAGCCTGATAATAAATCCGTGTTTAAATAGTGCATATCACAAGGAGAATATTAATGAATTACCACTTAATGTAATCACAAAATTGTAAAGTCACGATTAACTGAAAATAAATATATATTTTTACCGATACATGCTGGCAAGTAAAGTATCAATAAAATTAATGTTCTTGCAATAAAATACGTAATTATAAACTTATGGGTAAAATCATTCGAGTTATATCTGTGAGAGAATTGATGAAACTTCATAATATTTTATCGCTTAACATAAAACTCAAACATTTAAACGTGTCAATAGTTTCAATTAACCGTTAGAATAGTAAGTTACAAGTGCCCACGTTACGTCGTACAAGTTTTGCGTATACTATTTCCCAACACATCGTGTGTGAAAGATATTTCGCCATAGGATTTGTAATGGTTTGCACACTATTAGTTAGAACCCCAAAATAAACTGTGTCACACACGAAAAACAAACACTAGGCACCGTGTTTGACGCATGGACACTTCATGCAAAACAAAATCGAAATTCACGTAATAAAAGAAATATTAAAATTGTGACTCTTGTGCACACTAATTGTGGGTGTGTTAAACCAGCTTCACACATTCCGTATTCGGCGAGTAGAGAGCGACCGCACGCCGAATCCCGAGTAGTTTGGATGGTTTGCTAGCTATTTGCCTAGCAGCGAACATTCGGTACTTGCATTATGGCAGCTCCACACATTCGGTATTCGGCCAGTAGAGAGCGTCCGCACGCCGAATCCCGAGTAGCATGGGTTTCTTGCCATTTACTGCGCGCTCTTAGCTCCCGACCGGTCTCCCGGCATGTGTGGTAGTGTGTAGTGCATGCTAGTGTAAGTGTGTGTAAGGGAAGAGGATAGGACAAAGAAGAGGTAGGAAAGATCGCTTACGGTCCGTGGCCCGTGTGTTACGGTACTGCTCCGGCATTCGCCTGGTTTTGATCGAAGAAACCACGGAAAACTAACAATCAGAGCAGCCGGCCGCTAGAACCCTCGTCCAGACCGTGACTAAAATCGACCAAGCTGATATCGACAAGATAGTATCGAAACTACGATATGAGAGGACGATATCAGAGGGGCTGCAGTGACATCAGTTGATGCCCAGAGCAAAACGTGTCGGTCTTTTGAACACATCAAAAGAAGCAAACATCCGCGGAGCGCATCAGCTGCTCGGGATTCTGCGACCAGTAGCTTGCTGCTAGGTGAATGCCGAACGTATAAAGCCTTCTTTACACGTTTGTGAGAGAATTGATGCTACTATGACGTCGTGGGAACACAACAGCAACGTTAAACTACCTTAAGACCGTTTCATTGGCTAACTTTCAACACGCACATCGAAACGTGCCCTTGCTTCCAATGAACCGTTTGAGAAAAATATTGTACTTTTCATCGAGTCGCAGAGCTGCAACACACTCAACACACAGCGAGCAGACGGCAAACAAGGCGGAGCTTCCTTCCGCGCGTGACGCGGTCGCCGGACAGCGCGAGGGCCCGCGAGGGAGAGCGCATCGACCTCGCATTCTGAGAGTTCCCAGCGCGGAACCGGCTCCGTGAATGTCTCCGTGAATGTGGTTTCTCTCGGAGATTTCCCTCGCCTCGCCTGACGTAAGCTGGACAAAGTGCATCTCCACTCAAAAATATACCTACATCCGGTACGATTAAAAGTTCAATAGATTCGTTAAAGCTGATCTGAACTGCAGATGATTCGACGACTTTTCTGCCGATGTCACCATAGTTTCCTTTACGTTTACTCTGACATAGACTGGACAAAGCGCATCTTCACTCAAAAATATACCTACAATCGGTACGGTTAAACGTTCAATATATTCCTTTAGGCTGTTCTTACCTGCAGATGCTTCGATGACTTCGGTGCCGATCTCACCATAGTTTTCTTTACGTTTACCTGACGTAAGCTGGACAAACCGCACATTCACTCGAAAGTTTATCTACATCCGCTCCGGTTAAAAGTTCAATAGATTTGTTTCATCTGATCTTAGCTTCAAATGCTTCGATGACTTCGGTGCCGATCTCACCATAGTTTCCTTTACACCAGTCTCTCTGCCCGACTTACTCATATCAATATTGCAAGTAAGGGCGGTTTTAATATTATTCAAGCAATAATATTCGTTTGTTTTCTTTAAAGTGTTCAATCCAATTGCATCATTAAACAAGATATTGAAAATATTACACTTTGCCATCGGAATTTATTGTACTGAACTTCAATTCACCTGATTGGACTGTACTCAGCAGGGTATGTAAATTGACATTCATTGTGAACGTTATTAAAACATTTTTTCTCTTATCTGTTACCTACTAATTTTCTACTAGTCTGTAAGTAATGAAAGTGTAATAGAAGTCTAATATTTATATCAATATACGACTATGGCAAAACCATTAATTATTTTAATTCTGCTTGAAAGTTTGAAATCTTACGAATTGAGAGGAAATAGGTTACTGACCTACCACTCCCTAGAACTCGTAATGTTTAGTTTCTTTTCCGGTCAGTAGGTACCATTGAATTAAGCCCAATTGCTACGACGGGTATATCCAGCTCAAGCATAGCGTGAATGAAAGAACCGGATCCTAATAATCATAATCGCACCCGATGTTGTAGTCAATTACACACGCCCAGAGGAGGCCTTCACCGTTTGCTCATTTTCGGCTGCGAATGACCCATTCGCCCAAATTGCCTTATCTTTCATCGGGCGCGCGGATCAAAGGGCAGCGACACGCGGGAACGTCTCCTCGTATGAGAAATGACCGCTTAAAGGAGGGGGCTGCGCGGAGGATCCGCTGACCGCTAACTGTTCGCTGCCCACGTGTACGGCGCCGCGGGAAGCGGAGGCTCGGGAGGTGCGATCGATGGCGCGGAGGTCGCGTGTTCCCTCGCCAACGCGGCTTTCCCCGCGGCCTCCGCCGCCGCATCTACACTGCGAACACTAGCACGGCTCTAATCAACAACCGGGAGCGGAGGCTCAGTGCATCAACTGATGTCACTGCAGCGTCTCTGACCAGGAGGTCCTAGGTTCCCACTCCCCACGGCGGCAGGATTTTCGACACTAGCTTTTCAGCTAGGTCGAATTCAGCCGCTGTCTGAAGGAGAATCCTAGCGGACGGCTGCTCTGATCGGTAGTTTTGCGTGGTTTCTCCGATCTACACCAGGCGAATCCTGGAGCAGTACCCTACCCAACGGGCCACGGACCGCGCGCGATCTGTCCTTCCTCTTCCTTGTTCTATCCTCTTCCATTACACATACACACTTACACTAACATGCACTACACTTCCACATATTCCGAGAGACCGATCGGGAGCTTAGAGCCCCGACTGAGGCGGTGCCCCGTTAGTGGGAGAGTCCTGGTGAGGGGGAAACCCCACTAGTCGACGGTAGTTTGGCGCCGGATCTCGCCATCCAGCGGGGGAAGATCACCGTTATCTCCCGAGAAAAATATGCACTATACTTACGGGACTAATGACCAAAGCAGTTGACGCGCCCGGCAATACGAAAGCATCAATCAATCAAAACCCTCGGCCTCAGCCACACACGTCCACACTGCGAACACCGGCACGGCCACGGCCATCCACACAACCCCACCGGCCCAACCACATTAACCCTCAACTGAGGAGCGAACATTCAAAACGTGACATGACCACTTCACTCATTTGCAATAAAAATAAAAAAATATAGCACTAATTTTACATTTTTGCAACACCGTCTGAGCTCAGCGAATAGAGTTCTATTTAATGTATTGTAAAACATCTCACTTTTTTTCTGGATATAAAATTCTAGGTAAAAACAACAGAAGAACACAATTTTTGCCAAATGGACTTGTCACCTTTCCAATGTTTGCGCGAATTACTGGCGTTGTGCTATTTTGACCCCACTCTAATTTCGAAGTTGGGTATTCTGCCTGTTTTTCAAATGAGAACTATGGTATGTCGTTTACCTTCAAATAATGTGCTTATCTTTTGATTTGAGAAGTAATGTTGAATTTAGTATAGTTGTTTTGCTGTGTCGTAAGTGAAAATATTTGTTGGGGGGTCACTGCGGCACCACCACGCCATTTACGCAATTGTCTCTGTAATGGCGTTTTAAACGAAACTTTTGTCTTGTGCTGCCACGGACCATGGTGTCGCTATCTCTGGATTGTTAGAGAGGTGCAGAGTGAGTATAGTCCCAATGAAGACATACAAAATGGGTATGTTCGTCATATCAAGAATTCTTCAAGATGATGCTATGTCAAGTTGCCGAACCTCACATGAACAATAATCACTCTTGAACGTGCACCTAACTAGAGAGCTTCGTGAAACCACTTCAATAAGATAGCAGAAATCTTTTGTTGGTGTAATCCACACGTAGCCAGGTAAATGAAATGGTGAGCAGTATGTGAGAAAAAAACAACCGAAAAAACAAATTGTAATACATGTTGCTGATCAATATGCTATGAATATCAGCCAAACATTTGTAAGGAGTGTCTACGAGTCAATGTTTGCAATAATGTTTAAATTTTATTGTTAAATATGTGTATTTGAAAATGATAATACGAAAAAAAAAAGATTAAAAAAATTATTGTCTCACCGTCGCATTTCCTCTTAACCCTGTCATCGCTCTCTAAAGAAATTTCCTCATAATAAACTTGGTCGAAGGTATATCCTAAAGAAATCACTATCAGGGAGGTGACAAGTTACCCCTTCCACATTTGTTGGTACAATGTTGCTCGCCCAATCAATTGAAGAGTCTTATGGTTTATTCAAAGACATGAGGATGCCCATTAGTGAAAATAATAACAGAATCTACCAGGATTTTGAAGATTCATGGTCATATTTCTTTTACAATTAGTTGAATATTCTTGCTCTTGACTACAGTCTATAATTTGATTCGGCCAGCGGATATGAGGTATTTAAGAATGTTGTTGGAATTCAAAGCTAAAACTTTCTAATGAACTACACATCTTTTCATAGGTCGTCGACGCTTTCAGGTAGTGACGATGAATTAAGAATTTTTCTTAATGGCGAGGTAGTTGAATATTTATACATCGCACATAACAAAAATAATAATATAGAATCATATATGAATCAAAACACACAAAACGTATGATCTAGTAAGTTATTCTAGGTTGCAGATACGTTGTTGATAGCTAAAACATTGAAAGACGATCATAAAAAATTACAAAATGTTGATAAAGATATTATTCTGAAGTGTGCATCTCTAAATGTAAAAACAAAACTGAAGGTGTTACTCATCTTGCCCTTCCCTCCCTCTCCCCCTCTTTGTCCCTCTCTCTCCCTCTCTCTCCCTGTCTCCTCTCTCTCTCCCTCCTCTCCCCCTCTCTCTCCCTCTCTCTCCCTCTCTCTCCCTCTCTCTTACTCTCTCTCTCCCCCTCTCTCTCCCCCTCTCTCTCTCCCTCTCTCTCATACACACACACAAACAAGAACAGACGAGAAATAGTTTAAAAACTATTTCTCGCTCAATACGGCATAATATACGTGTTTGTCACTTTTTAAAGAACTGTGGTTTCATGTTTTAATGAGTTTCAAGCGAAAAGAACGAACAGAATAAATTCCTCAAAATTAATATATTCGATGTTATTTCCAGATTACGCTCTGCATTTTATTTCATTTTTGTGATCGCTTGCGGCGTAATGGTATTTGGAATTGAAATAGCATAGCAAAAAGCTTTTAAAGCCGATCGTTCTGACCTAATCAGGGAGACCCGGAAAATAGTAGATTCGTTTTAATTATTTGTGTGTAATGTTCAGTTGAAAATGCACTGACTCGACAATATCGAAAACGAGTTCGTTTAACGCAAAAGCGAAAAGTTTCAACTGAAGATATGATTATTAAAAATGTGTCAAAAGTGTAGAGTAAAATATGATATTAGAAATACAATACAAGTTAAACCACAAGTAAAAGTTTATTAAAATATTACGAATATTACACCAATTATTTAAATTATTATTTGGAATATTATTACGAAATTAGGTAAAAATATTAGAAGTAAATGTAAATTTACATTAGTAGGTTTAAATTTATTGCTTTAAAATGTCCTTGGTACGCGTGCATGCATCATTTATTAGCAGATTAGTATATTAATTGATCGACTTTACGTTTGCTTTGAATTTTAATTTTGAAACAAATCATTAATTTTCTTCAGTAAGAATTACATTTGGTCTTTGTTGAAACAGTTTTAAGATTTAATTTACTTTGAAATAATAAACAAAATATATTTATCACACAATACATGTCCATTTCAAAACGCATGCTATTTTGCCTTGGTGTTTATATTGTCTTGCTCTGTTGCTCCTCACATATTCATCCAAAGTTCGTTCTGGAGCCGCCACCATTTTTCTCTCGCCCACTGTCTCTCCAGGAATGTGGACATTTCGCAAGACCAGAGAATGCTCGGACAACAGAAAGCTATCCGACCTTCTAGATCGTATCTTCGCGAGCACCCACGGCTACATGAAAAGAGGATCCCCGGGTCAACTGGTACATGCTACGAGGTCGTGAAAGCCGTCGAGGCCGCTCGTTCCGAAGCATGATGACCAGGAAGAAACGACCTTTTATTCGGCAGTTCGCTGGTAATACCCGGCCATCGTTACTAAGGGGCACCCTTCTGCGGTTTCGACCTTATTTATGAACCGTTCGGCAATTGGTTGGCGGTCCGGTTTACACCTTTGGCATGTAAACACGTTTAATGACTCCTACTCGAAGCTACCGCAAAATTTGTTTATTTACAATGAGTCTGTTTAAAGAATATGACGCGGACGTATTTTTCTAAGTTAAATGTATCAAACTTGGCAAAGAGGCGTACTGCCGAGTATTTTTTTGAACTTTCAGTAACTCTCGCAGAATTGCTAAAAAATGCATCGCATAGCGAAACTCTTTGCTTGTTTAATCAGCCATTAAAAGACCATTAAATATTTATAGAAACGAGTTTTTGAGAGATATTTGGAGTACTTCTTTAATATTTATGAGAACTGAGTCGGACATTCTTTAGAGAAAATGGAATGTAATTCCAACAGTCTTAATCGTCTATTTGGACCCCATTTTGGGGCTAAAATTTTTATCATTGCATCATTTAACTAGTTGACAAAGTACAAAATAATTTTTCTGTAGCCAAATAACTACCAATTTAGAACTATTGCCTGGTGTGATTTTCGTTTTACTTTCTCGTTTTACTACGTAAGAAGCGAAAGTATTGTGATTGTGCGACGGAAAACGGCGATTTTTCGACAAAACCTTTTATTGCCGGGCCCTTGTTACGAAAAACTACATAAATCTCGGTACTACAACTTGTATATTACTTATTCTAACATGTTGTTCACTAACAAGTAGAATTTATATTTTGTGGGTTTTCGATACCGAAAAATGGATTGACAGCAACACGTCCGAAGTCAACGCTAGCGCCGAAAGTGTTCTACAAAATCGATATTCCCCAGTCGATCTAAATGAGCTCAAGATCCTACGAGTTTGAAAGCGATATTTTGATTTTGGGGAAACATTACATAAAGATTCAACATTTTGAAACTTTTCTCAAAAATGGCTTCAATTTTTTTGTTACTATTATATGTTAACCAAGTACATCGTAATGACCCCGAAAAGAATGGTACCAGTCACATTTTCGTTGAAATCTCTGTTTTTCGCAAAATTTTAAAAGTTCTAATTTTTTTCGATGACTTCCTACAACTACAGTATTGAAGATAGGGAATTTTTCCGTACTAAAAGCTGTTATTCAAAAACATTTTTCAAAAATGTGAGTAGTTTTCTACAAAAAAATGAGTAATTTTGCGTGAAATAAATGCAAATTTTAAACAATTATTTAATAAAGCAATTAATTAATACAGCAAAAGTAGATAAAGATTTGGGTCATGAATGAAATCTGTTCTTAAAATAAATCAATTAAAAATGCTGTTCATAAAACCTATATGATGTGCTATTTATAAAAAAAAGCAGTTTCACTAAAACGGCTTTGAATTTTTTCTCGGATAGAGCAAAGGATGCTTAAGAAAATACCTCATTTTCGTTGAATTCTCTGAATTTTCGAAAATTTCAAAAGTCAGAAACAATGCGAGAAAATGTGTGCTGTTGTACCATTTCTGGTTTAGATTAGCACAGAAATCGCGGGATGTTTCAAGACCAATGCTCCTTGACAGAATGATAATTTTGAGACCAGTCTCAACAGATTACATCTCCAGAGATAGCAAATGTTCGTGAAGGCAGTCATTTACGCTGGTGGCAGATTTTATAAATTCCACTCAAGACCCCAAGGGCGGGCGGACAGATATTTTAACGGGACTGCGGGCCGAATAATTTTGGAAAGCGGGCCGCATCTGGCTCAGGGCGATGGTTAGCTGCCACTTGATATATTCCATCTTCATATCTCCGTAAAGAACATCTTGTGAGCAGTTTTCTCTTCGTCCTCTTCCTGCTCTTTTTTTTTTCTTCTTCGCGTCTTTCTCTTCATCCTACGAAGCCTCATTCTCCTCATATTGCTTCTATTCTTCTCCATATGTTATCCTCTACCTATTCGATTTCTCCTTCTCTCCCCTTTCTCTTTTTTCCCTTTTATCCTTTTCCTATCCTCCTAACCTCTGTCTCATCGTTGTGTCCTTCTCATTTTTCTTCTCTTCTGCCTCTCTTCATCTTCCCACATACTCCCTCTATTATCTTCATCCTCCCTCTATTCTCTATCCCCGTCTATTCTCTTCACCCTCTCTATTATACTCATTCTCCCTCTAACTTTCTCAAGGTCCTATTCTGTTGAACGTTCTATTTTCCTCCTCCTCGTATCCTTCTAATTATCCTCTTTTATCTCCACTCTTCTATTTTCACTTCCCTTCCTTTTTTTTCCCCCCGGGAAAAAGATCCAGACGCGGAGTTGCCTACAGCCGCCGCCGCGCAGCCTGCCCCAATCGCGAGAGAGCTGCCAAGAGGCTGTCTCTCCGGCGAGCCCCGCCCCCGCCCCCGCCGACGCCGCTGACGCCTTCTCCTCCGAGGCTTTGCAGACTTCATCGCGCATTCTCTCGCTCGGCGGGAGGATAGGGACGTCAGTTTGCGGCTGGGACGGAACGTCGATGGGTTTGCCTTTGAATAGGAAATATGACAGAAAATGTTGCATTAAACACGTTTTCGGCGCCGTCTCCAGTCACTTTTAGAAGATAGTTCAATCTTCTACTAATTCCCGACTTTCCACTACTCTTCATTCCTGACACTGAAATTATCTGGCGTGAAAAACGAGAAAAGTGAAGTTCTTTCGGAAAATGGGTTCATAAGAAATGAAACCCGTTCGGTCTATTTGCGAGTCGCACACGCTAGTTGGGAAAATATAGGAATATTGTTAAAATTGTAACTGAGCGGTGTTGTTAATAAGGGATTACAACTGTATTGAATTTCTGGGTGCCAAAAAGTCAGAAACTACGCTGTGTTCTTACATACACGCATTGTAAATTGATACAAAATGTTTCAATTGATGTCATACATTTTTTTAAATGTCATCTTAACAAGCATTCGGAAAAGAAGATAATATTATATTCATAAATTTAACAATGTATTGTAATTTACTTTCCCTTGTTTTAGTTTAAATTCTGATCCCTTGTGTGGTCTTATAACTTTCTATGTAAAAAGTACATGATATTTTACAAGAGCACCTCACAAATTCAACTTCTTCTGCATACGAAACAACTCTTGGAATTCTTCGAGTTATTGCACAAAACGCTGCATGATACTTCAAAAAAGATGATACTGACGGCATAAATTACAAACTTTACAGAAGCTCTAAAGCACTTTACATCGTGATTACGCAAATGAATTTAACAGTTAAACGAAACATGGTAGAACTAAAAACCATGCATGTCAACACTTTGTTTACTTTTATAGTATGGTATTTTTAAGCTGAAATATTTCTTACGTGAACAGCTCCTGCAGTATGTCAGAGTTGGTTAACAAGGAAAATATCGCGTGCGAACAAAAGGGAAATAAGTCATGATAATTCACAACATGCTCATAATTCGTAAACGGATCTCTGCAGACTTTCCCTTGAGTAGAAACAAGCCCCAAGCAGTAAAGTTTTATTTACTCACTTGGGTCTTCCGGTGAAATATCCACTTTTCCACTGTCACTTTTTCTGAGTGCTGAGTGAGCATAATTTTATTGTTTGTGTAAAGATACAAGTGAGCAAACAATTCGTTTTAAATGCTCTTTGCTACATGTTTCAGAACCATGAAAACATTGTTTTGGATGTGTTGCTGTAATGTGTTTTTGTACTTAAACAGAGAAGTAGTTCTCAAAGCAACACTGGCATTGTAGATTCTCAAAGAGAATTAACTCATTTATAATTGCAAAGGAAGCCACAACGGACGTTTTCTGTTTTAGATATGTAAATCGTGGATCAAGGACAGTCCATCAGCTTCGAATATTGTATGTCAGGATGGAAGGTTTTCACAATTTGCACTGATTCGAGGTATCTACCTCGTTTCACTGCACGTTGTTATTTCTCTGCGTTTGACCCTGAGATATTCCAAAGCCTTTTATTTGTGCATTCTGTTTACGCGGGAAGCGTTTTGTGAGCTATGTCGAGATACGCGGCGAATAGCGGCCGTGTGTCAATTCGTTGTCGTAAATGGCCGTAGGGGGGGGCAGTAGATGGGGAGACGAGCGGGCGGGCCTGGGAGGGGCGCAAAGTTGGGCGGGGAGAAGGATGGGCACACAGTCCAGAGTGGAAACCACGATGGAGCTGAGAAGAGGGCGAATCACAATCCGGAAATAGGTCAAGGAGGTTACAGGGCTGGGCGGGCACTGGGTCACGGACAGATGACAAGATGGAGAAGAGTCAGAGGACGAGATGGAATTGGGGCAGGGGTACGAGTGATACAGAAGAGCATAAAAACTGTGGGAGAGAGGGAGGTCGGGGAATGAAGAGCGAGGTCGGAGAGCAGAGGTAAAGGGGCAGAGACGGGGCGGGAGTAGGAGATGGGATCGCGGAAAGGTAGAACGGGGTGGAATATTTCAGATCTGTTGTGGAAAGGCTGGAACACAAGCGGGAGACCGAAGCGGGAAATTGGGGGCGCGGTCGGAAGCCGATACTATAACGCTGTGATGAAGGAGGTGGGGGGGGGGATACGGGGACGTGGGGGACAACGTGGGGAGGGAGACATGGGGGGGGCGGCTGACACTAGGGAGAGTGACGTGGTGGGTGTGACGGTGGTGGCGAAGCGGGGGCGGGGTTACGCAGTGGGGTGACGCTGGGGCGTGACGCGGGAGTGGAAGTGGGGAGGGGTGCGCGGGGGAGACGCGCGGGGAGGGGGGGGGGGGGGGGGGGGGGGTCGAGGGGGGGGGGGGGGGGGGGTGTGGTTGACGGGGTGACGAGGAGGGTCGTCTGTGGATAACACTGAGTGTGACGCCAGGGTGATGACGCGGGTGTTTGACGCGGGGAGGGTGACGAGGAGGGTTGTTTCTGGGATAACACAGGGGGTGACGTGAGGTGTGACGCCAGGGTGATGACGCGTGTGGTTGACGAGGGAGGTTGTCTCGGAGGTAACACACTGTGGTTTCTCCGATCAACACCAGGCGAATGCCGGAGCAGAACCCTACCGAACGGGCCACAGACCGCGCGCGATCTGTCCTTCCTCTTCCTTATCCTATTCTCTCC
The DNA here is from genome assembly GCA_964035755.1 of Teleogryllus oceanicus. NCBI lineage: Eukaryota > Metazoa > Arthropoda > Insecta > Orthoptera > Gryllidae > Teleogryllus > Teleogryllus oceanicus. The sequence goes on from CAXIVR010000011.1 coordinate 63,932,122, forward strand.
TTACACACACACACACACAAACATGCACTACACTACGACATATTTCAGGAGACCGGTCAGGAGCTTAGAGCTGGGGCGGTGCCCTGCTGGTAGGAGAGTCCTAGTTAGGGGGAAACCCCACTAGCCGACGGTAGGTCGGCGCCGGATCTCGCCATCCAGCGGGAGAAGATCACCGCCATCTCCCGGAAAAAACATGCACTACACGAACGGGACTAATGACCAAAGCAGTTGAAGCGCCCGGAAACACGAAAAAATCAATCAATCAATCGGAGGTAACAGGGGGTGACAACGCGGGGGTGATATCGCGAGTGGTTGACGCGGGGGCGGGTGCCGCGGGGAGTGAATCGGGTGGGTGTAGCAGGGGGAGCGGGGGAAACGCGAGCGGGGTAGTAGGAACGTGGGTGGGCGAGCGTGTCGAAACGGCTTCACAGCGCCTGTTATGATTTATGAAGATTGCCTCGCGGATGGCCCTGCTTCGCGCTATTGCGGCCGTTTACATGCCTGGGAGATTTCTGCGCGAACAAACGGTGGCCTGGTCCCACGACCGTCCTCCCCCACTCCCACCCCTCTCCGTTGTACAGTGTGTGGAAGAGGATGAGCAGTACACCTTTGTGTTATTCCGAAGAAATCATTTCAACCGACAAAAATTGGGAATGCTTTTTTATAATTAATAACATTAATGGATTACACTTGTGTTAAACGTATAACTGCAGAGCTCTTGAAAATATATAAAGGCCAATCATTTGTTACTATCGAGAGTACGAAGAGAGTACAGTACCGCAAAAATCATTTAGTTTTTGTAGTTTCGTACATTTTTTGTAAACACTATAACTTAAAGATGGATTTTGTTCTTTTATGGACTTAACGTTTCCTTAATCCCTTGCGTATGCGTAGTGAGTAAGTGGTTAAGACAAATTTCCTTGTTTCAGGACACGAATTTTAACTTACCTCATTACTGATAACAGTACTTACACCGGCTTTGTTATAGTTTTAAGGTTCTGACATTGGAGTACATTTTCTAAATTTCGTTGATTTTTTTTATTCCGATCTTTTGCAACTCTGACAACTAGAAAAGACGTGTCCTGAAAATGAGAGAAAATTGTCTCAACCACTTAATTCTGAGCTTAAAGAATTAATCTCTGCATAAAAGGGATACTGCAAATAAGTATTGTGTAAACTTATAAATATTATGAACAATGAGTAGTCATCAATTGTATTCATAATCTTGAATGTTTGTGAATAATTTTTTTCAATCAAATGTTGTTGAATAGCATGAATGAGTTGTATAAACTCATTGTTGCTATTTTCTCTTTTTCCTTTTAGTATTTAATTGATACATTTTGAAATCAACTTGCTTTCTCATGCGAATGTTAACAGATATTTGATAATTAAACCATATTATTCAAAAAAGGGAATGAAAATTCATCCAACTATTATAAAATAAAAGGAAATTACTATGATTGATTTTATTACAACTAAATAATTTACATTATACTTGAATTACGTACTCTTTGCAGCACTTAGAGAAAAAGTTTTACAAAATTTTGCTAATCAAACTAACAAGCAAAATGTATTTGATTTGTTGATTTTATTCTGTTGACTGAGCATCCAGAAACATTTGCTTGGGAAGGTATTTATTTAAATATCTACGTCTCATTGCTAGGCGCGCTTGTCCTTCCGTTCCGACAACACGTATGGCGTGGGTGCGGCGCGGGTGGCGCGCACGCGACGTCGTCGGCTGTCGCGGTGCGGCGCCCCTCGCCCTGCCGCCAGCGCTAATCGCCCTGGCCGCATGCGAGACGGGGCGGGCCGCGCCTCTTCGAGGTCTCTCCCTAGGTGGGCACCTTTGGCGGATTTCTTTGGTGGCTCAGTGCATCAACTGATGTGACTGGAGTACCTCTGACCCGGAAGTTCTAAGGTTCGATTCCTGACATTAGCAGGATTTTCGACACTAGCTAGATGGCTGGGTTGAATTCAGTCGCTGGCTGGAAGAGAATTCTAGCGACCGGCTACTCTGATCGGTACTTTTCCGTGGTTTCTCCGATCAACACCAGGCGCAAGCTGGAGCAGTGACCTAACAAACGGGCAACGGACCGCGCGCGCTCTTTTCTTCTTCTTCCTTGCCCTATCCGTATACACACACTAACATGCACTACACTACCACACATGCCGGGAGATCGGTCGGGAGTTTAGAGTTTGTCCCGGCTGGGGCGGTGCCGTGCTGGTGAGAGATACTTGGTTGAGGGAAAACCCCGCTAGCCGACGATAGGTCGGCGCCGGATCTCGCCATACCGCGGGGAAAGAACAGTGCCACATCCCGAAGAAACATGCACTACACTTACGGGAATTACGACCCTAGTAGATGACGTGCCGGGAGTCACTGTCAATCAATCACGATGAAAAGGCAGGCATTACTCTTAAGGACTAATGACCCTAGTAGTTCACGCGCCCGGAATCACTAACAATCAATCCGGCGCCCCTTCCACGCACGTCGATAGAGCGGTTTTGCTGCGTGCGTGGCGTAGGGATATAAGGAAGGTTGACGCATCTCTGACGCGGTAACGTCAAGGGAAAATTGGAAATACACGTAGTTTTTTACTTTTGTCTTTACTTTAAGAATCTGGTTATGAGCGATAGTGGAGAAAGTTTTACATATTTGGACGAGTACTGGAATCTAGGTCTACCATCTCTGATATAGTGATCAATGGCAAATGCATGACTTTAGATGTTTGAAGTTCATAAACATTTGAATTTTCGTAGTAAATATTCTAAGTAAACTTTTGACGCATTAGACAAGAAAACAGTACAAATGATTGCTTACAAATATTCAATTGTTAATGTAGAATTTTGTTTGATAATTCAATATCACTTATATTTTAATGAAAAGCGCAACATTTGCGCGTTTGCTGATAAACGTCTACTGTATTTAAATGTGCAACATTTTTGGCGCCATTTTACTGTGAGATTAAAGGAAATATCAAGAGAAAGAGGATTTCTATTTTAGTTCCTCCTTGAGAAGAAATATTTCATTTTTGTTTATTGCCTTTTCCACTATAAACGAAAATAATCCTCTGTAATTACCTAGGTGGACGCTGAAACTGATACGAGAAAGACGATGAGTTATTCCGACGTAAGTACGTATCAGACCTTCGTTCGTTCAGAAACAGTTCCAACAGCAAGAATCGGCTTAGTCCTGCCATCCTTCCTAACGAGAAGGGCACTTATTTCTCGAGCTAGATCCCCGCAATCCTCCGCCGAGCCAGTCCCCTGGGGCGCGTTCTATTTTTACCCCTTCGATCGCGTTATCCCCTCCTGTTCCCTCGATTTTGCTTCCTCGCACCACCTCCCCGCCCTGCCTCCTCCGTTTTGCCACCCTTCTCAGTGTTCTCTCTCTGCCTGCCCGCTTCGTCTGCTCGCATCTCCCCGCTTCGCCCATCCCCGCTTGGCACCTCTCCGCTCCAACCATCACCACCCTGCATATTCATCCCCTTTGCGGACATTCCTGCATCCCCCCCCTCTCCCGCTCCTTCCCTCTCCTTCCCCTCCGCCCACCCCCGCTTCGCCCCATCTCTTGGGCGCGCTCTGTAATGAGATACGCCGCATCCGCTTAAGCAGGCGATTACGCTCTTTTGAGCGGCGCCACGCCTGGGCGGTGGCGGGGAGTGGGGAGCGGCGGGGTGGGCGCGGGGACGGACGCGAAAATCCTCTTTCGTGTTGACTTAACCGCCGGCTAATGCCCTGCGTTAATGTGTTTGGTCAGGCTATCGACGGAGCCTCCTGCAACAAATTGATAAACGCCGCGCGAAAAGACTCCGCGGCCTCCTGTAACTGGGAAAAGGAATGAATGAGCCACGCGGCCGGCGCGCAGTTAGGATGCTTTTGAGAGAGGGAGAGCTATGCCAGCGGCACGCGAGGCAGGTGTCAGAGAGAGGAGAACTAGTTCACAAGTCTAGATCTCGCTTTTCAAGAAAGCCCGCTTCTCTGAGAAATGGATGAAGAAACTGTCACTTCTTTCCTGTTAAGAGCTAACTAGTTATACGAACAAAATTGCTTCGCGTGGGAATTCTCGGATCAATTCTCAGGTGCTCTCTACATTTTAAAGGTACAATGTAAAATGTAACGAATGCACTTACCTTTAGACTATCGTAAACCTGACTTGGCTCATATTTTCTCGAGAATCTGGTTGCACTGATTACACTTTACTATATTATTTGTGATATGTATGATTTCATAGGGTTTTCATAATGATTACGTGCTATTTAAAGTATGTAAATATTGCACTCTACGTATAGTTAATGAAATATTGTATTGCTTTTTTGCTGGTTTAATAGATTTTTTTAAAAACCCCATGGTCAATTAGTAGAGAAAATGTTCAAGAACGCTTCGGAAGGAAATCTATTCTTAATTCTAGTAGGGAAGTCAATTATAGTGACCAGGTTGTAGTGGACGGCTCGGTTTATTGTATTTAGGTTGGAGTAAAAATTATTGGAGAGATGGGCAATATATTTGATGATCGGTGATATTTAATAGATAAGTATCATTTTATCATTCGCATCTGGTATTTTGTATAAAGAAATTATTTTGACAGCAATATGACGCATTACAAATGCCTTTCGTAAATTAACCAAAAATGACCAAGTAACTTTTAAAATACATACATACATATTAGCACGTACACATTAATTAATTTCAGCAACGGAATACTTAACAGAAGTACATTACATGTAAAAATACGAGTTGACCGAACACTCCATCAAAAAGCAGCTCAAATATTATTTAAGCCGCGGCATATTTGAACTAAATAACAAAGCTCATCTCTCTGAACATTCTTTCACTAGTAAACGTAGTTGGTCGTTTTGCCTCCAGGCTTCCATTGGCAAAATTCTCCGTTTGTGCTCCCGACTCTGCCAGGCGAACAGTGGTCCGAGTTTTGGAGAGACCAGCCACCGAAGCATAGAACGGTTCTACTACGCGCCACCGAACTTTTTTGAGAGACTAAGAAACGCCGCTGCCTTTTCTCGTTATTTTTCCCTTTTGCAGATTTCCTTCCAGGGCTGACTGAACTCCGCAGTAGTCACCGCCCGTGAGTCGGTGCCGAGAGGGAACAAAACAAGTCCGCGTCAAAGCTGTCGCGGCCATTTGCCGCTGCCAAAGCGCCTTGCCAAACGCCGAGGAAGTTATGGACGAAAGTTCACAGGCGGCTTGACCTTTCGATGTCAGCACATTGGGGTGGCTGAAGGGTATCAACCTTGTGTGAGCAGTCAACCATTTGCATTCCTTCAACCGAAACCTGCCGATTGCTCGAGTTAAAGTCTGCGTAAACGAAAATTTAGGGGCAGAAAATTCAAAGGATAGCAAATGGAAAGTAAAGAGATTCTGTCTAACCGACAGAACGAATCAAACAACCCAAATTATTTAGTTCACTAATGATGGTGTAATTGAAAGTAATTAAGAAATTCTTTCGGATAGGATGCAGTCGAGTTTTGAAATGAATGCAATAAAAATATGGAGAGTAAGCTCTTGTTTAAATTTAAAAAAGACAAAATAATTTTGTATCTTTAAGCAACCATATTTGTTTGTGTTTACATAATGACAACTTGGAAAAACGCATTAGCCTTCATTATTTACAATTCTGAGAACATAATTTATACATATTAAGTTCGCCTTTAAGTTACATTTTCATTATAAGCTAACAAATTGTAAGTAATCGAGTCGTAAAACTGCTGTGTCTGTGGACTAGATGGACGATTTTAAAGAACTCTGCAAACATATTTGAAATTTTATTTTATTGCCACTAGCAATTAGAAATCTCATAAATAAGGTAAATTTATCTCAGGTAGTGAAATATTTCGTAACACACGAAGTAGAGCGGTACCTTACCGCAGTCTCCCACCCCTGTAGCGGTGTCTTTATTTTAATACGATCCCAACAACGAACCCGTCGCAAACTATGTAATAGACGAGAAAGTAAAACTTGTGAACTTCTGTCGCTCTTTCACGTCAAATAGAAGCCGTCCTTGTTAGGCAACGCGCGCAAGGCAAGTCGCAAAGGTCTCGTGCAGTGTTTTCTCCGCGCAGGCACCGTCTCCCTGCGGCCGGCCGGCGCTCGAGCAGGTGAATCGGGTGACGTCAGAGGGCGACGCCAGGGAGGAAAGCGGAGAGGTCACCGCAGCGGGTCGCCGCCCCCCGAGTTATGCTCGCTGGCCGGTCGGGACTTCGCGCCCGAAATCCGGGTGTTCGCCGTGGGAGGTGACTTATTGCTGTCTGATGAATTAGGATGCCTGGTAGTTTCACGGACGTGGTGATATTCGGCAATGAGGCCAGTGGAGGAAATGTTTAGTTTTTAGAAATTGTGAGTGTGAAGAAATTGTGATTAGGAGTATCCTAAATCTTTCAAAATAATGTTTCTACACACAAATTTCTACCCTGAACTAGTTTTCCGGGTGCTCAGTATGGTGGTGCTTTATTGGTTTCCAAACAATTAGGAGATGTGGATTAGCGTGTTCATTTTTGGCTTTGAGGTCAGTAAATGGAATTTTTTAATTTTAGAAATTAATAGGGTGAAGGCGGGTCGCCGCCCCGACAGTTATGCTCGCCGGCTGGTCGGGATTTCGCGCCCGAAATCCGGGTGCTCGCTGTGGGAGGTGAATTATTTCTGTTTGATTAATTAGGTATGCCTGGTAGTTTCACGAACGTGATCGCAATGAGGCCAGTAGAGGGAACGTTTAGTTTTTAGAAATTGTGAGTGTGAAGGTTGTCCTAAATTTTTCAGAATAATGTTTTTACACCAAACTTTTTATCCTGAAGTAGTTTTCCGGGTGCTCAGTGTGGCGGTGGTTTATTGGTTTCCAAACAATTAGGAGATGTGGATATATCGTTGATTTTCGGCATTGTCGGTCAATATTTGGAATATTTAATTTTAGATACTAATAGGAAGATGTCCATCTTAAAAGTCTTTCTGAAGTATGTTTCATTACGAACTTTCTGAACTGAAATAATTTTCTAGGATTCCACTTTCTTCTTCGATTTATGTAAACTCTTTGTGGAGGTGATAAACGTGTGACCTAAATCATTCACCACAATCCCTCTCTCTCTCACGATTCATAAGAGATGAGATCGGCTTAAAATGTACCTCAAGAAACCAAAGAAGTAGACAAGTGTCTGAGATCGGCCTACGAGCCGATGCGGTTTGAGGATGGAATGTTATAAACCACCCAAGCAAGTGGTTTGGTAAGATTTTTCGGACATCGGGGATAGAGAATAGGTGGTGGAAGAGTCCAAACAACAGGCGGAGAGAGCTTAAGAACTAACAGTAATAAATAAAAAAGATGAACCCCAACCTATAGCTGATGATGAACAACGTTTCATTTTGAACCGGAAACTCGGCGTTTCCGAATCCAGGTGAATTGGCGTTTCCTTCTCCCGCCTCCAGGTCCGCCGCTGGTGCTGGCTCGCGGAAGAACCGGCTTCTGCGAGGTCCTCAACCGGCGGCGGCGCCAGGGTCACGGCGTGGCCGAGGCTACTCGCCACCGCCCCCACCGCCGCCTCCGCCGCCGCCGGGTCAACGTCGCGACCCGCGGCCACGCAGCTGGCCAGCCAGCGCCGAGCCTACTTCCCTGCGGCCGAGCCCAGCACCCCGGTGGGCGGGCGAACACGCCGCGCTGCCGCGCCAGGATCTCCTCCGCAATTTCGGATGCTCGGGTGCTCCGCAGCTTTCTTTGCGGGATCGGGGCCGCCTGACGTCACCCGGTTCACCTGCGCGAGCGTCCGCACGCCGCATGCGTAAGTGGATATGCGCCCGGCTGCGACTCCCAATTTTTCCCACTCAGGCTGTGACCTGGCTGAGCAAAGTTTGTTCCGTGTTTGGGGAGCTGGAGGTGACTTGACTGCAAAGTTACTTGCCAGAAAACTTGCTGTATGAAGTCTTGTAATCTCCTATTTGATAATAATGAAATAGTATGCTTATCAGTGATTTATATTTACGATAAACATTTCATGCCCTAAAACTAAAAAAATATTATGCAGAATTTTATGGAAAATTGGAATTGTAGAGTAAAATTTTCTTTTGTGTTTGCAAATTCCGTATCCGAAGTAATTATTGGTCGTAACAGACTGTTGATGCGTAGTTGTAGTTTTCTCGATAAAAATGGTTCTCTTCTATTGAGCTGCTCTATTTTCTTCAGCACCGCAATGAAAAAATTGTAAAGTTTATTCTTTTATGGAATTGTGATTTTATTTCCGGTTTCTGTGAAATAAGACTTAATGTTGACAGGCTACATTAATAAGTGAGGGATGTTGAAAATAATAAAGTTTTTTCTAAGAGAAACATTGAAAGCATTACAAATTTTAACTTGTGATGATTTCAACGCTTCTGAAGAGAAAACGGGATTATAGTAGACTTCTAGCATCATTCTTTGCAATATTGTTTCTATTAATGTTAATTCATGTACAATTTTTAAGGAAAGGGATTTTGATAAATGAAAATTGCTTGCAAAAAGTGAATTCGTTATTCACACGCAACATAAATAGCTTTCGTATTGTTTTTGAACTTTCTTCACAGAGAAATATTGCAACAGTGTTCGGAGCCCCTATATGATATTGACCGAATGCTACCTTTTGAATTAAGCATACAAAGTCAAAGTTAGGTGAACAATAAAAACAAACTGGTCATTATGTGATATAAAATACTACAAAACGGACTGGAAATTGGAATAGACATTTTTATATTATTATACGCAAATTTGACATAAGGTTGCGATTTTCTGTAATAATACTGATCATATATATGATTTTTCTCGTAGTAACATATTCGTATTGCAATGTTCGCGTTCAGGGCTAACCCGATTGATATTAATGTTCAATAATGAAGATAGATTCTTCAGAGTATGTAAAGCAATTTCCGCCGCTCTCGTTCACCATTTTACCACCTCTTAATATTCTTCATTCCCACACCTGTCCTTCTTCTCCATTTCCTTTCTTTCCGCCAAACCCTTTTCCTCCTTTTGTTTCTCCGAGACCTCTCACAGTGAGTGTGCGCGGCCGGCGCGGAGCCGGCGCGGAGCCGATCCGAGACGCCGGCAGCAGCAGCGCCAGCAGCCAGGCAATCGGCTAGGACTGCCTCGCGCCGAGCCCCTGTCCCTGGCGTATTGTATCTCCAAAGGCTATTACCTTGTCGCCTGGGGGGAAAGGCCCTAACCACATGAGCTCATCCGCTCACCTCGTTGCAGCTCTTTTTCTCGATTTTCTGCGCGAGGTCTCGTTCTCCGCGGAAAGGGTTAACCAATAATAGTTTTACGCTTGTATGTTCTGTCCTACGCGGTGGAAAGAGACGGTCCTCGTCCTAAGGTTTTCTAAACGAAGTCGCTGTTTTAGACTTTTAAGGAAAGTTCGGGAAATGAATTAAAGAAATATGAAATTCGCTTGGCGCTCAGGGAGCTTATTGACAAAATTTGTTGCTTAATTTATGTGAATTGCAGAGTTCAACTCTCAAGCTTAACAGATATCAATGGAAAATTTAGAGTCACTAAGTTCATGTCACAGAGGATAACTTTAAAAAGATGTGTTTCAAATTTCAAACAAATTCAATAAATAAAAACAGAATACATTTTCCTTTTAATAAAAAAGAACAAGTATGTAAACGCAACACACTTCATTTTCCTCTCCCACAAAGTTCGTATTAATATTTGTATTAATATCCCGGAGGATCCAGAATATTAATATTGACTACATCGAATTTGGTAAAAAGTTGTATACTTGTGGTACTCATTACTTAACATCCATTTTTTTACATCTCTCCCATTGATATACGTTGTTTAGATATGTTTCCCATAATGACGTATGTTTCTTTACTACTTAAATTCTACACCCATACAAATTCCACTCGCTCAGATGTAAACGTTGAAACTTCCACCGAGAAATACAAGGGTAAAAACAGCATTGATAGATCTGCAGCCAATACAATATTTCTCAAAGTTTCAAAACATTATTAAGGGATGATGCAAACACGCGCGGCCTCTCCACTGTCCGAGCGCCCTCTTGAAACGGTCTGGCGCTCCACATAGGGTGGGCGTTTTCACAAAGGCCGAGGCGCATGCGCTGCCTCCCCCTCCCCCGGAGATGCGATATTAACTGTGGAGCCAGAGGCGATTCGAGCCAGCCTCCTACCTTTCCAGGAAGCCGCCATTGAACTCTCCGGCAGACGGTGTTCGATGCGTCGACATCCGAGAAGACCGCCTACGAGAAACTTCTCGATGCTTTGGAGAGAGAGAGGGCAATAATAGGTAATTCGAGGCCTTTAGAAGCTATTGTTTGTTGAAATGGTGTGTAAACCGGGAACGTTGGCGTATGCAGATGTGTCCTCAACTGAAGCTTTGTTGATCGAAGGTCCTTTGTTCAAATTCCAACTCTGGCACCAGCTTAATAGCGCGGTTGGACGAGGACAGTGCTGGGATGGAGATTCTGTTCTCTTTGACTCTGTCCGCGGTTTCCCTCGGTCAGTTCCAAGCAGTTGCCGGATTTGGTTGATTAGTGATTCCGGGTGTGTCAACTGCTAAGGTCATTAGTCCCGTCAGTGTAGTGTATGTTTTATCGTGCGAGGTGCTGATGGTGATCTGTCCCCGCAAGATGGTGATTTCCGGTGACGACCTACTGACGGGTAGGGGGGTTTTCCCCAACCAGGTATCTCCCACTAGCGGGGAATCGCCCCACCGGGAGAAGCTCTAAGTTCCCGACCGATCATGTGTGATAGAATAGTACATGCGTGGGTGTAAGTAAGATGTGAGTATAGGTAAGGAAGAAGAAAGGAGAGATCGCACGTGGTCTATTTATGAGGGTAATGCTCCGGCATTTGCATATTGGTCGGAGAAACTACAGAAAACTACCGATCAGAGTAGCCGTCCGGCCGCTAGAATTCTCATCCAGACAGCGATTGAATTCGACCTACGAGTAGCTAATGTCGAAATTCCTGCCACTGCCTTCGGGGCTCGAACCCAGAAACTTCCGGGCAGAGGCAGTACAGTGGCATCAGTTGGTGCCCTCAGTCACCTCTTGCGATTATTGCCGGAGTAGTTGCGTTAAGAAGGACCACTCTCAATCCTTCTTTATCTCTACTCTGATCCTTGTCATCCTGATAGTATCTCAGCGCCCTACAGTCCATAATGTGCAATGGCTCAGGCCAGTGCTGGGATGTCAAACTACTGCTCTAGTTCGGCTGCAGCGTCGTAGGAAGAAACGTTGTGTAATGGTTGACTTGTAGTATGCTACTCAAAGAGAAAACAACGGATGTGGGTGAAGTGCTTGCTGAATAGACGAACGGTCGAAGTTTTGACGGAACATCAAAACACAGCAGCAACGGCCATCTCAAGGAGTAGGAACACTTTTGGTAACACACGTGTGAACAAACAACCTGTCAACAGTCTTCAAGGGCAAGAACTTTGAAAGTGAAAGTTCGAAGTGTCGTGAACGACAGGCATTGGAAATAACATCATAGAACTGTACACCTGCATTCAGCTTATGAAGGAAATGTGGCTTTCAATGAACTCGGTGGCAGAAATAACTACACCTTAGACAGCGATTGAGGAAGCATCTGCGGTCCGGACCATCGAGAGTTCCAAGAGAGAGAAAGGCGTTCTGGGAAGAGCAGTTAACGGCGCGGGAAATGGCTTATGGCGGTGAGGGGAAAGGGAGGGGTAGAGTCTGCAGATACAGTAGCACAATTTGAACGACAGCCGCCATTTAATATCTTATCACCAATAGCTCCGCCAGATTATTATTTTGTTTATTCATTTTGTTAATTCATTGGCGAAAAGGTTTAGTTTGTTTTTCACAGTTACTTATTTTCTTTAACATCTCTAAAGTGATTGTACTGAACGATGTAATCCACCTAAAATTAATAAATGTGTTAAATAAAAAAAACTTATTTTCTTTAAAATTTAAACAAATAAAAGTTAAGTCAACCCATTACAAAGATATTCCACTCCCACTGACCAATCGGTTAGAAGAGCAATCTTAGGTAAAATATTGCTCCATTATGCCCAAATTCCCATATGTATTAAACCTTCTGGAGTCTGTTAGGGTGGGGGGAAGGAGGATGTACGCAATGGATAGGTGCCTTCGACTCTCATCTTTGCTAGGCTGCCGATTGCAGCGTCCCCTATAATAAGATATTTATGAGTAAACAATAATAATAATGATTATAACAATTATAAATAATAATATTGTAATAATTAGAATAATAATAATAATAATAATAATAATAATAATAATAATAATAATAATAATAATAATAATAATAATAATAATAATAAAAATACCGCTCCGCCAGGGAACATACAGGAGTTGAGGAGAAATTAAAAAATTGACGGTATTACAGCCATTTGTGAATATATTAATTTTGATTTAGAGTAAATTGATGGTTCCCAAACACAGTTTCGAACAACTGCATACAAAATTATGGAATCATCGGCGCCACTTTCTGTATCTAGGGACTCTACCACCTCCTCTTTCCCCTCCCGGCCGCGTCCGTGGGGTGGGGGAGGGGAAGGTGAGCGCCCTCCATGAGGGAGGGTCGCGTGCACCGCCGGTCAGTGCCACGTCCGCCGGAAGCGCTCCGGGCTCGGGGCAGGCGGAAGCGGCAAGGTGACGCGGACTTGATGCGGTGTCGTGGAGCTGCGGACGATGGTGGAGGCAACGCATATAGAAAGAGAAGGTAACAGTGTGAGAGTAGACTGTTGGCGAAATTAACACTTGTGTTGCATGGGAATTGGATTGACTTTATAAACTGACCTTTGTATTGTACAATACAAATAAATTAAATAGACAACAATTAGGAACAGGATTGTTTGATGGTTTGATTGTTAATAAGACAAAAAGTATGAGTTTCACGCTTTTCATTTTAGTGACATACCGAGATGATATACAGCTTCTCAACACTAAAAGAGTTAAAACACACAATCCGATAGTTTGCCAGCGTTCGTTACGGAAGATGGATTATTTGTAATATTTGTTCTGACGTTAGAGCTTATTTGATAGTAATACCGACAATATACTGGAACATCTGTTATGGTAGGGGAATAGTCCTACGAAATCAGGAACACCTAATATTGTAAGATTATTATGAATAATGTACTTTACATTAAATATAAAATTTATTTTTTCGATTTTACAATTTTATTTCACAATATTATCGTAACTTTTTGATGCATGTTTTACATTATTTCATCTCACGTAGAGGTCAAGACGACCACAAGTGTTGAATCTGTTGTGGTGGCAAATTCAAATACCACTATTTGCGTGGGTGAGCCGAATTTCAATTTGTATTGGCCCTAGAGTCGAGTCGCAGACGTGTATCATCAATATGTAACGTATTGAAGTCTTATCTAAGGACAAGTGTCTTTGAAACATATTAAAGGTATTCAAGTACCGGTATGTTTCTTTGAGTAAAGACTATCGCATACTCTTTCAACCGCTAGGACTCGGTTCAATCCCCGACTAATGCCATGGCTGCAGAGACCGGCTGTGGTGGACGAAAAACTCTAAGGTTTTTCCTCCTGGCTGTCTCGCTTATCCTGCCCTCATTCCACCTATGCGTTAACATCAATTGCGTTATTCTCATTTTCGCGATTATCGACTCTTTAGATCATCATTCACGGACCTGAACAACTTTATCAATTGAATAGGCCCTAAAACCCGCATAAGTAATACCAATATAATAATAATTATTATTATTATAAAAATAATAATAATGATAATAATAAATTATTATTATTATTATTATTATTATATTATTATTATTATAAAATACTTTTGTCACAGATATAAAAACATCAGTGAATTGAGCTTCGAGAGATTAAAAAACAAATAAAACAAAGATAAAAACGAAGCAATATTACTAACAAAGTACGAACCTTATAACGCAGCAATGACATTTTTACACGTTTTAAAGAGTCGTGTCATTTCAGGAGAGAGCAAACGCTTTCTTCTCGAAGTTAATACGCCAGATCACGCATGCACATTCGCGTTGAGAAACCGCCAGCCATCGGGGTAGGAGCGATGCTGCCGCAAGCGCTGAAACGGAGGGGGAGCCCGCGAGGGTGGGAAGAGACAGTGGGAGGGCGGGGTAGGGAGCGAGGAGTCGACCTTGTCCGAGCGGTCGTCTTGACGCCGCCGCCGCCCTCGCCACCGCCGCCCCCCCGCCGCCGCCGCCGCCGCCGCCGCCGCCGCCGCCGCCGCCGCCGCCGCCACCGCCACCGCCACCGCCACCGCCACCGCCACCGCCACCGCCACCGCCACCGCCACCGCCACCGCCACCGCCACCGCCGCCGCCCGCCACCGCCGCCGCCGCCGCCGCGCCGCCGCCACCGCCGCACCGCCGCCGCCGCCCCGCCGCCGCCGCCGCCGCCGCCCCGCCGCCGCCGCCCCCCGCCGCCCCCGCCGCCGCCGCCCCCGCCGCCACCGCAGCTCTCTAGGTCAGCCGGTGTCGCGATGGCCCGCCGCGCCACGCCGAGCCGTCACCGTGAGGATCGGGGACGCCGGAAAAGGCTTTTCCTGCTCATCTGCACGCACCTGTACGGAGCGCACGCACGGCGCTTGGCGTATGAGGGACGCCTCGGCTGACCCACACAGGACCTTGTATTGGATTATTGGTGATGTGTTGCTGGCATTCCCAATATATGAACAAAAAGCGTTGTCTTGGCCAATATTACTGTTTATTTCAATAGCAGCTTTCGATGGATTTTCCATCGTCACATATCTGGTTCAAAACATTTAAAAACATTCAGTTATGAACCAATAAATAGATAATTATAAGTTTTAGTAAATATATGATTTTAATTTTAATTTAAAGACGGATTTTAACTTAATAAAATGTTTATTATATAAATATTAATTCTTTTCATATAGTTAATTTTTACTTTAAATTCAAGTAAAAATTATATATTTACTAAAACTTCCAATTATCTATTTATTAGTTCGTTAGTGAAAGTTTTTTCTTTATATTGTACCAGTTCACTGATGATGATGGTTGAGCCATCCATTGCTGTTACTATAATACACATTGTCCATAACAACACCTTTTATTTTTATTTCACAAAGTGAAAGCAACGATTGCGATTCTCATTCACTACCCTCTCGGCTTGAGGCTGTGTCAAATATAGGGCAACATTCAATAAGTTGGAAAAAACTCCCATTTCGTTCGTTCCTAGCATGCCTCGGTATTTTCGTGAGTGAAACAATTGGAAATACATGTACTTCAGGAGATCGTGTTACTATTCTCAGTCACCTTGATTAATGTTTTAAACACTTTGAATTAGCAAGTGAATTAAATACACTGCAATAAGGTCACGTCATGAACTACATTTACTGTGCGGAAAGTAATTCCAAAGTAATTGTTAACCCAACAATGTGACAGAAGGGTGGGATTTGAGAAATGTGTGCGGTATTCGTTCAGAAGGTACATTTGTCGTAGTTTCGAGTAGCAAATGGCTGGTGGTAAACGAAGGATAGTGGCCTACTCAAGTCCCTCTGAACATATAATAGTTACGTTTTTGTCTGAAATTAATTAGAAGCTCTCAGAAATAGAACGAAGTTGTCAGTGTGTATAACTAATATCCGAATGACAGCCTAATTTTGGAGAGTATGAATAATTTGCGTCACTTGACTTTAGAATATCATATTTTAAGTTTGCCTGATTTCAAAATTGGCGAGACAATTCAATGTGTTGATAATTCGATTCTTGTTTATCTTTCAGAATAATATTGTGTATAGTATGAAGCTCAAGTAAAGACTGAAATGCTTAATTTGTTATTAGCGCTCAGTTCCAGAACATATAAATATGGGGAAGACGACAAGCATTTATCCTCCAATTGTAATTCCTCTTTTTCCCTCTGCCCACAATCTTCTTTCTCTCTCTCTCTCTCTCTCTCTCTCTCTCTCTCTCTCTCTCTCTCTCCTGCCTCCCTCATACTCCTCCATTTCTCTCGTATACATAAATTTTCATCAACAACTCCAGGCTAGATGAAATCCTCTTCACAGCTTCACAATCAATAATTTCAATTCGAGATTTTCTGTCAGGAGAAAAAAAATGTCATAAACGAGATTTCTACTCTCGGCAGCCGTATCTGTATCATCCAAACGCGACGAAGACTTTGAACGATGTGCGCCGCGCGGCTCTTTTCACGCAGAATTTATTGAAATTCCTGGCGTTCTACGAGGTTCTCTTTCGTCCTCAACATCGAAGCGCCGGCGCCATTCGACCTGGGCCGGACGGGGCGGCCGGCCGAGGAGAGGCCAGCGACGGTCTGCCACAGGAGGTGGAGGGATTCAGTTGATGTCGACGTGCATGTGGGTAAGGAATGGGGGAACCTCTCAAGGTAGGTGAAGGTCACTGTGGGGGAAGGTCACTGAGGGGGTCCGGTACAATGGTATCAAATGATTGATTGATTGATTGATTGTTAACGATTTCGGGCGCGTCAACTGCTAAGGTCATTAGTCCCGTAAATGTAATGCATGTTTTCGTCGGGAGGTGGTGGCGATCTTCCCGCGATGGATGGCGAGATCCGGCGCCGACCTACCGTCGGCGAGCGGGATTTTCCTCTACCAGGTATCTTCCACCAGCAGGGCACCGCCCCAGCCGGAACAAACTCTAAGCTCCCGACCGATCTCCCGGCATGTGTGGTAGTATACTGCATGCAAGTGAGTGTAATTAAGGGGTGAGGATAGGACAAGGATGAGGAAGGAAAGATCTGCCGCGGTTCGTTGCCCGTTTTGTTTGGGTACTGCTCCGGCATTCGCCTGATGTTGATCGGAGAAACCACGGAAAACAACCAATAAGAGAAGCCGATCGCTAGAATTCTCCTCCAGACTGCGACTGAATTCGACACGCTAGTGTCAAAAATCCTGACACAGTCGCAACTCGAATCCTAGGACCTCCCGGTCAGAGTTACTGCAGCGACATCAGGTGATGCCCTGAGCCACCTCTTCTTGTTCGGTATCACCGTGTGCCGTGAGTGTGGATTAGGTGTGAAAAGGGATGATTTAAATGATTGTCCACTAAATGGCAGTTCCTAAATCGTAGCATTCTAAATGGTAATTCCACGGCCGGATTATTTTGTCATAGATCGCATATATATATATATATATATATATATATATATATATATATATATATATATATATATATGTGTGTGTGTGTGTGTGTGTGTGTGTGTGTGTGTAACATATGTGAAATGCGCGTTTTTAATGGAAAGGAAATTCTTTAGTAGAGGTTACGGAAGGGAAGCGAGTGAAGATAAGATGTATCTTTATTATTCTGTACAATGCGTTGGAAATTTTGCATTGGCCGAACTCATGGCGGAAGACAAATGCTCGCCATCCACTTAAAAATGTGCAAAGAAGGCGAGTCAAACTTGCCATATCAAATTGGTGACCATTTTCTCAAACTAACGCAACCCCAATACCTTACCATATCCAATCTTTTGGATGTGTCTGGCTATTTAGCGCATTCCACGCATGTGTCAGTTTATCCATTTAGCTCATTGACAAAATCTACTAGATTGACGTTTATGTTGTTTTTTTTTGTGCCTACAATGTAACTCTGAATAAGGCAGCGACTCTATGTCTGAAACTTCAGATATTCGTACCATGACAAAGACGTGACCCGTTCCGGAATTTGAAGAGCCATAGCGGACGTAAGGGTGTTGTGGAAGAAAGTAATTAGTGGGAGCGTTGGAACTATACGTCACAGTGACTGTGATGATGTCAAAATAATAACCGAGCAGCGAAGTGAAAAGAAATGGGACTTGTGAAAGCATGCGATGCCTTCCAAATGCGGAATGATGGAAGAGATCTTAATAGGGTCAAACGTGAGAGACCTGCACAGGCGGAGACACCGCAATGAGGACTAGTCTCCGCGGATCCGTAAACGAATAGGCAAAGGGCAAAGAAATCTGTAAGGAAGGTAAGTCTTACGGTAGTTTTAAGGAGGAAAAAATTCCGCCAGGAGAGAAGACACGAGAATAGCAGAAACTTGCGATGTTCTCCACATGTTGAATGATGGGAGAAACCGGAATAGCGTGACGTGAGGCACAACCATGGCTGCAGATGAGTCAACCACACGCCCAGTAAGCGAATACGAGAACTAAGTGAAGGAAACAAATCTGTAGCAGAAATGTAACAAAATGTGACGAAGATGAATGTGATGCCAAATGGAGACTCAAAGAACCAGATGGAGAGAAACGACGAAAGAAACCGGAATAGCATGACGTGTGACGTCACCATGGTTGCAGATGAGTCATTCACATGCCCAGTAGGCGAATACGAGAATTAAATGAAGAAAACAAAACGGTAGAAGATACGTATGTAACAAAATGCGATGAAACTGATGGTGATGACAAACGGAGTCTCAAAGAACCAGACGGAGAGAAACGGGATGTGGTGTCTCCAGATGGAGACTGACAGAAGGGGTCGTAACACAGAGTAGCCGCCCCCGCTGTGCGACGAGGGCGGGGCCGCCGTCGGCACTTCCGGTGGACGATGGGAACTTCAACGACGCAGTGGGGGCTGATGACGCCGCCGAACGACGCGTAGGGCGGCGGCGGGGGCGGGGAGGGGGGGGTCGAACCGCGGAGGCGTGGCGACGCGGGTGCGACCGACAGGAATCAGATAAAGGCGCGCGCGCGCGGATATTTATTGGGCGGGTCCACGCCCTCGCCGCCCTCTCGCCACCCTCTCCGACCCCACCGCCCCCGCCGCCCCGCCGCCCCCGCCGCCCCCGCCGCCCCCGCCGCCGCCCCGCCGCCCCGCCGCCCCGCCGCCCCGCCGCCCCCGCCGCCCCGCCTCCCCGCCTCCCCGCCTCCCCGCCTCCCCGCCGCCCCGCCGCCCCGCCGCCCCGCTTCTCCATTCACCCGTGCCGCCCCTTCCCCCGTCGCCACCCTCGCCGCCGTGGGCGTTCGTTCGCGCCTGACAAAGCGCCGTCGGCCGCGCCCACGTGCGCCGCCTGCCACCCGCACTCGCCGCAGCCCTCGCGCTGAAGAATACTTCGTTACGCACACTTTCTCGTTTCGCGCTGGCTAAACCGCGCCGTATGACACCAGGCCGAATTGCTGACGCGCGGTTCTTGTGATCCTGCCTGTTGAAGTTTATGGATGAAGATAGTGATAAATTGCCTAAATTGTTTCTAAATTAGATAATTTTGTACATTTCGAAAGCACTGAAAGTCTGGAAAATATATTGCTGATATATTGCTGTTCCAAGAAATGTAATGTTTTAAAATTTTAATTACCAGTAGTTAATTGAATTTATTATGTATTGTGGAACATTATTAACATATTTTATTTTAAATGTTATAATTCAACAATGTTCAACTTTCTTGGCGCAATTAGGATAAGAAATAATCGTCTTGACTTCGCAATATGTTTTATTTTGATTATAGTAAAGGAGATTGAGCATTATCTATTACAAATTTGAAGCATTATAATTCTTTAAATTACGAATACCTACATGAGAAATCATTTGCGTCACTTTTAAGACAAAATTATTTTTTGTAATAACTTTTACCTCATTTACAACTGAATGACAAAAATAAATAATGAAATATTTCATATTTTCAACTCGTTGAATCAGCAGAGGTTTCAGCTGCCGCATACTCTCGAAGTCTCTAGATGCTCTTTTAAATGAAATGAAGTTTTCCAAATGTGTTGATCTTCAGAAATGAATTTTGAAATTT
This sequence comes from Teleogryllus oceanicus, assembly GCA_964035755.1. Classification (NCBI taxonomy): domain Eukaryota; kingdom Metazoa; phylum Arthropoda; class Insecta; order Orthoptera; family Gryllidae; genus Teleogryllus; species Teleogryllus oceanicus. Next base: position 63,951,841 of record CAXIVR010000011.1, read on the forward strand.
AATTTCAGAGACATATTAAACGAGTTCTTAGACTTCCTCTATTCCAGACAACAGTCTCGAATCATTACAGAGAAATCTGCTGAATTTGATATTTTAATCTTCTTATTCTAAACTGTTATTGACGTGGTAATTAAAAAAGCACTTCGCAGTCGCTCTCACTGAAGTTTTGCGACCTAACAACTTTTATCGTATTAAGGATAATTACTCCTGGCAAAATTAACGTTCATTAAAATTACGCAAATGAATTGCCTCTCATTATAAAATCATTCAGCACATTTCACTCTTTTGGAGGCGGCGACCGTTCCAAACCGACGCCTGCCCGCGGGCGTCGTCGTCGGCGTCTTCGCACGGAATAGTCTTAGCGGCGTTCATTAATCTTCGGTTATCGACCGCAGGCGCCGCCCGCAATAATTGTCACTTCCCGCTCCCTTTCTTCTCCTCGTCGCCCCGGCGCCCAGGCGCTTCGCCTGTGGGCGAGGGGGCGCTGAAGGCAGCGGAGACTTGAGGCGCCGCGGCTTCGCTGGCGCCCGAGAGAGCCTCGAGGGGCTTGGCAGCGGGCGTGGGCGTGGCGAACGGGGCGTGAGGTGGGCGTGATCGAGGGCAGGACGAGGGTGCACGAGGTGAAAGGGGGCGTGCGTTGTGGGGGGGGGGGGGGGGGCGTGACGGGGGAAGTGGGCGTTGGCAATGTTGTGGGGATGGGCAAGAGGGAGCAAGAGCGCGAGCATGAGGGCGAGCATGAGGGCGAGCATGAGGGCGAGCATGAGAGCATGAACATGAGCATGAGGCATGAGCATGAACATGAGCATGAACATGAGCATGAACATGAGCATGAACATGAGCTTGAGCATGAACATGAGCATGAACATGAGCATGAACATGAGCATGAACATGAGCATGAACATGAGGCATGAGCGTGGGGATGAGCGTGAGCAAGAACGCGAGCATGAGCGCGAGCATGAGGGCGAGCATGAGGGCGAGCATGAGGGCGAGCATGAGAGCATGAACATGAGCATGAACATGAGCATGAACACGAGCATGAACACGAGCATGAACATGAGCATGAACATGAGCTTGAGCATGAACATGAACATGAACATGAGCATGAGCATGAACATGAGCATGAACATGAGCATGAACATGAGCATGAACATGAGCATGAGCGTGGACGTAAGCATTGGTGATGACGGGGAACATGGGTGCGGTGGCGCAGGCGTTGGCAAGGACTAGACTTGGGATCCTGAGAGTGATCGCGAGGGGTGGGCGAGTGTGTTGTCGTGGGGATGGGCGTGGCCTTCAGAGTGGGTTTATTGGCTTGTGCTAGAGCCAGGGGGGCGGTGGGACAGGAAATGGAGACGGTGGCGTTTGCCGAGGGCGTGGGCGGAATTTCGTACACGGAGTGGGCGTGGGGTGGCGGTAAGATCAGTGCTCTGCGAAGGAGACGGGATCCGGAGCAGGCGTAAGAGCGGACGTAGTAGGCGCGGAAAATTTCGTGGTGATGGTGATGCGAAGGCACGAACAGGGACGTAGGGAGTGCGGGAACCTAAGCGCGGGTGGAGATGGTGGACGTGCCAAAAGAGACAGAGAGAAAAACAAGGGAATATACCTGGTTGGACCTGAGGTGAAGTTATTTGGCTCATGGAAAGGTCCAGGAAACACAGTAAAGGGAGAATGAGAAACAAAAAATAGGGAAAAGGAGAGGAGGGCAAAGAGCGAACTGCAGGATAGAAGGAGATACAATTATACTATATACATCTACTTGAAACTGGATATGACAAATAATAAAGTTGTAAAACGACGATGATAGCTGCAATCAATTGAAAACAAAAGACGAGACAAGGTTCTCACGACAGTAAAAGAAAACCTAAAAGCAAATACGACTACATCGCGGAGATAACAGTTTAAGGCCACAAAAATGTCAAATCGAAGATATCTTAGTGGTTATTAAGGCACGGAAAGGCGATGAACGAATGAGCGAAGTGATGATTGACCTGTGGTATAAAGTTTATCAAACGCGGACAATTGCGAGCACGATGTTGAAGCGCTCTTCCGGGTGGAGTCCGTTGAGGTAAAGGGATAGCAATGCGGACAGAGGGAGTGGGCATTGTAAGCGGGATGATGTGGGCGGGGCGCAGCGGGGCAGAGTGCGTGGGTTACGGGGAAGGGTCGGAAAGGGAGGTTGGGTGTGGGTGGTTGGGAGGGGGCGTGGCGGGGTGCAAGGGTGGGTGCGGCTGGTTGGGGGGCGTGGCGGAGGGCAAGGGTGTATGGTGCTGGGGCAGAGCGCGTGGCATAGGGAAGGGTGGGTGTGGGTGGTTGGGGGGGGGGCGTGGCGGGGTGCAAGGGTGGGTGCGGCTGGTTGGGGGGCGTGGCGGACGGCAAGGGTGTATAGTGCTGGGGCAGAGGGCGTGGCATAGGGGAGGGTGGGAGCGGCTGGTTGGGAGGGGGCGTGGCGGGGTGCAAGGGTGGAGGAGACTAGTTGAGCCGCCTGCGGAGAGGGGGGCGTGGCGACGGACGCCTCTGTGCGCGGCGGCGAGAGGAAATCGGTTTTCTCTCCGGGCGGCGGCTAACGACCTCTTCATGTCGCCCGCGGAGCCCCTCATGCCGCACCCGGCCGCGGTCGAGGGCCGGCCCCGCCCCCTCCACCCTCCCGTCCCCCTTTTCCTCGCCCTTTCTGTTTCTCTGGGCCCGGCCACCGAGAGGAGGGAGTAGACGCACGCCTCGCGCAATTTCACACTACAGCCCCACTAGAACACGTGTTGTGATACGCTCGAAAGCCAACCGAATTTAATTATGGAACATTTAACGTTGAAGAAATGTTAAAAGATTTTCTAGTTACATGTTCCTCCCAGAAGTATTCATTTCAATTATATCAGCCTGATTTATGGACTACTTGAGAAACTACAAATGGATATTTGGCTAAAGTGATGTGTTTTACTGATACACCAGATTTATAAGTTTACTTTTCCCTAAGAAACATGAAATTCGAACCCACAATCCTAGCATCGAATGGTTATCTTGTGGCTGTGAGAGCTATTTAGATGTCTGGGTTAAGACGGTTAATTTCAAATGATATGTTTCCTGGAAAGAACGTGAGATGAATACTGAGAATTCTTGCAAAAGATCAAACCACTGCTTTTCTCTCTAGTCATTGTGTTGTCTTTCACTTGGAAATTACTACACTACATTAATATTTTCATATTTATTTCATCATCTTTCGATCGGGCCAAACAAATATTTATTCTTGAAACAAAAATAACTTTCCGTCATAATATAGTACACTAGTTAGTACGTAACGGCCTGAATTGTACAAATGTGTAAACAAGGAAATGAAATTCAATTGATACTATTTTAGATGTATGCTTACACATACCTGTTTTCACTCAAACTTGATGAATATAACGATTTGGTCACATCACGCGAAGGTTTTCCGAGGACATCTCTGCTTTCGCCTGTAATGTGTTTACCGTTTTATCCAAGTGACTTTAATGGCGCAAGGGATCCTGAAGCTTTACCGTTCACGGACTCTCTACAGACCAGGAAAGAGATGGGAGGAGAAGAATCGGACAGTTTACGCAAGGGGCAATATTTGTTGACCGAATGATCATAATTATTTTCTTAACATTTCAAATATTACATGGTATATTACTGTATCCGCTAGTAAGACCAGTTGCACGTAGCTGGTTGGGTAACCACATTTAGGTGATATTGTCGCAAAATTTGAAAGCCGACTCGCATTTTAAGTACAGTTTTTGTCTTTTCTGTACAATACGTTTTATTATCATCTCGGGAGATTCGCTTTCCTCTAAACTGTCAGAACACCTTTGTCGCTTCTTCCCGGATTTCTTTTGTGGCAGCAATATTGCAGTAGAAACTCATCACCGTGACGTAGCATGAAACAACTTCCGCTGCTATACATTCGGGGTGTTTCTGTTCTCCGTGACGATATGAACCTTTGCAGCATCGCTACGGAAATTCGAAGCTATCGCACCGTACAACGATTTCGCTGTAGAGAAAACTCGAACTTTTTTGCCCTCCTGTCGATTCGTCACGATTTCTCGTTCGAAAATGCAACACTTGTGGAGAGTGTGCAAGCACTATTTCTTGTAAGACGACCTTGGAAGAGAACGGCCAAGAACAACACTCACTGTGAGGTCATATTTGAAAATGATCTGAAAGCTGAAAAATAACCAAAGTACATTTATGAAACAACAGTTAATTGAAAGTAAAAAAAGATCGATTCCAATTTCTTTGGAACTAAATTAACAAAATTACACTGTATTTTTAATTTATTTGAATGAGTAATGCATATTACTTATAAGTCAAGTGGGAAACACTTGAAGAACCTCTCTTTTAGGATTCCATGTTTATCGTGGTTTTCCTCTCATTTCTAGGGAGAAAAAAGGCAGAGATGTTTTCATGTTCATCTTATTCTTTCTAATCTTCGTTTTCTTCTTATTTATATTGTGTAATAATAATAAAAGTAATATATTAATATAATAATATATGTATATTAATTAATAATAATATAATAGACACCGAAAAAATCCGGAAGTATGCAGATCTTGTTCAATCCGTTGAGAATCAGTGGAATGTGGAAAGAGTCAACATTATCCCGATAATTGTTTCAAGCACCAGTCATTCCTAGGAGTCTGATGTGGGGCCTTAAGCAACTGGGTTTGAATGAAGACCTGTACAAGCTCATGAAGAAGGCAGATGTTATTTCAACAACAAGGATAGTACGGAAATTCATGGGAAATTATGTATTATAAATTTTTTTTTTAAATATATGTATTATGCATTGATTTTAATATCTGTACTATAATTCATTCAAATGTACCAATAAAATGAGAAAATAAAAGGATAATAATAGTAATGATAATAATAAAACTATTATTAATATTCCATTATTTATATTAATTATGGCTACTGATTGATTCAAATGGTCCAGGTACCGCTAGTAACAATTCATTTTCTTTCTCCAAATTGGAATCTAAACAATAATATAGGAAAGAATTTATTCAGAAGGATAATAGTTTCTTTCCGCAAATGTTCGTTTGAACAGAAATCCAATATTAATATTTCTTTTCCCAAGACATTTTCTCGCCAAGCGGAAGGATGGGCAATCCTAGGAAGACTTCTCCAAATTGGAATCTAAACAATAATTTAGGAAAGAATTTATTCCGAAGGATATGTATTTTATTGGAATGAATGCGTCTACTACGCAGTCCGTTTGTAGCTCCCAGACAGCAGAAAACTGATGATGATGGTAAGCCATCGAAAGCTGCTATTTGTGAAATACTATTGTTGACAATGACGCCTTCAATCATTCCAATCCTAGGAAGAGCATAGGAAGGTAGCTTCGCCGAGGGAAGGGGAAGTCGGTCGGAGCGATTACACGGAAGCCCCGCCCCCCTGCCCGTGGCACGCGCAGAGAGCGAAGTGAACCAGATTGGAGGACGCGAGCCGAGTGCAGGTAACGTCTGCGCGGAAAGAGAAAGTTCGTCGCACGGAACGGCTGGGCTGGGTCGGGTCGGACGGACCAGACCGGACGCCTGTGCGCTCGGGACGTCACCCCACGAGCCGACCCTGCTCCGCCCAGCTCGGTCCGCCACGCTCCACTTCGGAGCCCTGAGAAACGACGAAAACAGAGAGCGCACGTCAATCGGATTCAGCGAATACAAAGACGTTCAAAACGTTATGCCACGCGTAAATAATTGGAATCGGGACCCTGGGTGAATAAAAAGTAGAATGATGATTTATGGTTTTTAGATATTATACTGTTGGTGATAAACTAAATAGAAGAAAACAATAGCGTACGTTGGATTGAAGCTAACATTATAACTATAGTTATTAATATCTAGAGTTATTTTTACGAAAAATAAAGAATAAGAACGATTCCTTTACGTTGTTCATCTATTTTAAGAATCTTGACTGCCAAAGTTTTTATGTACATGTAATAAAACCAGAGTACTCGTGAACTACTCTAATCTTTTCGAAAAGTAATGTGTTTGTAGTCATGTATTATTTTAAATCCCATAATTGAGCTCTGTGACATCGAACTGTAGTTGTAGCCAGAAAATAGCTGTAATCAGTGCTTGATTTATGCAATTTTAGTTTCCGGAACGGTTCCCAAATTAATGATTAATTTAAAAGACTTAGTTGAAAATTTATTTTAGATATTTAATAATTATTTCCGAGGTTTCGGAACGCCGTTCCTTCGCGTTCCGCTGGAAATCAAGCCCTGGCTGTAATAATTTTCTTTCTTTACCTACATCCTCGATATGTGCGAGTACTTCTCGCGCAACTTTTCTTGAACGATGGATTGAAGAAATGCGGGCGAAGTGGGAGTATACGCTACAAAGTTGGCCACTAGAGTATTTACAGTAATGTCAATTTCTGGAAAATCAAAGTCAAACCTGCTACGTGTGCGACCAGGTTATCGCTCTGAGTAGGCAACAGCAGGGACCCGAGATAGAAGATTTAGGTGCCTCCCTTGAAGGACCTGGACCTGCCTCAGCCATTTTTTTGGGTAATAGTAATAAGGCTGAACAAAAGTTATCGACTATGAAAGCAACTAGCTTTGACTGTCTTCTATTTCGCGCCAATGAAGTTTTAATGCTTGGAATGTTGTTATCAGTGCTCGCTGCGAGCTTTTGCCTTCAACTGTTCATTGCTCAAGGGAGGGGGAAGCAAGGTCATCGTTCAAGAAAAGTTGCGCGAGTAGTATGACTGAGCCTCAGCTTCACCGGGGCCCGGGCGTAATGTATTTTGTAATTGAAAAAAACTAGATAAACCTCTACCAATGACGCACAGCTCCCTATTTCATTTCATAGGAATTGCAACTTATAAATGTTTGACATGAATGATTTGTTTTTGATAAAAACGAAAAAAATTAAGCAATTGTAATTGTATGTTCACACTCTTAGATGATATTCATTTGCCTTTACGATCCCCAATGCAATTTAGAAATCAGTAAAAATTAATTATATATTTTTATTTTATAATGTATTTGAAATTCTTCAATGCTATATATTTTAGTTCGGAATAAATAAAAAAATCTTTCATTAATGCCATATTTTACCAATGGAATAGGAAAATGGAGTTTTTTTATGTACGAAATTGTAATAGTGTTTTCGTACTCACGCAAGAGCCGGATCCACTGTTGATTTCTGATATTACAGCATGCTTACCTGAAACAAAACATATTCATATAATGTAGAGGTTGTACCCAATTTACTTCAATTAGTTACATTCAAGAATATTTGTCTATTAAACCAATGTCTAATAGCAATTAATTGGTTAAATTTGTATTGTCACGGACAAAAATCACGGTTAAATATTGATTCCTTATAACCTCTGTAGTTCTATATTAATTTTGTAACATGGCATATTTATCTGGTAATACGTCGTTAGAACTTGTCTCAATGGACAAGTTCAAGGACAAATGCTTTTCCTGTTTTCAAGCTAACAGGCGCGCTCTATATTTACACGCGTGGCAAACTAAGAGTAATGTGTGGCAGAGAGTAACCAGTGTTTTGCTTGTAAACCTGAAAGCGATCGCAGGAGATTAATTTTAGTTCCCCGTACAAACTCACACCTTCTCTGCAACACACATCACCGTACGAACACTGTGCCGAAGCGCTCCTGTTATTTTCCCGGCCGACCAACGAGTGTGGAGTGAAGTGAGGCGGAATGGGGCGTGAGTGGAGGGGTGTGGGGATGGGGTGGAGGGCTAATAGCGCAGGGATGGTGCACAAGACGAGGACAAAGTTGGACGCGGATCGAACGGGGGGGGGGGACGGGGAGGAGTGATGACGGGGAGGAGTGATGACGGGGAGGAGTGATGTCGGAGAGGAGTGATGACGGGGAGGAGTGATGACGGGGAGGAGTGATGACGGGGAGGAGTGATGACGGGGAGGAGTGATGACGGGGAGGAGTGATGACGGGGAGGAGTGAGGATTGACAAATAGTAGTACCGGGGCATAACATCTACCAAGGGGCAGAGGAAGTTCTAGCGGATAGAAGAGTAGCAGAATAGATAGGAGAAGTAGTAGTGGGCAATGGTGGGGTGGGGGGGAGCGATGGAGGGGATGCAAGGCGGGAGGGTGGGAGCGCGTGGGATGCGGAGACCGGTAGCGTTTGCTTGCGACTACACGCCTAAACTTCCTTGGACGTGCGAAGTCATTATCGCCTGAAATTCGCCTGTCGCGACGCTGAAGATTAATAGCTCAAAGTTATATTGCGAGTTGCGCTTGCCTTTTTTTTTAAGCAAGAGGCGCCTTTTTGTAAACACGTCGTGCCGGCGTGCGACCAATTAACCCGCCGAGCATCGCACGCGCGCCGTCGGGGGCGACGAAGGAGGGGCGACTGGGGCGGGGGCGGGGGCGGGGCCGGGGGCGGGGAAGAATAGCAGAGATGACTACCGGCAAAGAGGCGATTCATAGCTTAACGGCTTTCGATCTATAGTTGTAACTGTGTCTCGAATCGCGACCAATATATGTGGTGGAATTGATGGTGGCAAAGTGGGTTTGCGGAGTTCTCGGGTTTCTACTTTTTCGTCTTCTTCTAATTGCCCTGTAACCAATCTTTTCATTGATGTCATTATCACTTAACTGTCAGTCCTTGTTCCTTTAAGGCCTCGTATAATCGGGTACTTTAATCATGACACCTGATATAAATGAGAAATAATTTTAGAAATCATATAATATTTGAAAGGTAGACGTACTAGTTTTAAATACATTCGTCATCGAAGATAGTTTCAATTGCATTCAAACGTTCGTTATTATTTGATCAAACACATTTTTTATGTTACTTGGTTACAGAAAGAAAACCATGTTTTAAGTATCTGTTAATTTGATGTTTGTATGTCCACCTGTTTAACTGTTTCTGTGGTCACCAATTATTTTCAGAATAAATCATATTGTCACTAAAACCATTTAAACGTCCTCTCTCACTTTCAAAATATTTCTCCGATTAGATATTTTCATACTGTAAGAGATAGGGACATTTAATTTCAGGAATTTATCATCAGGACCACAAAAATATCCTCTTGAATTAGAACTTCTGTCTAGAACGAATTTTAAATATGTAATTACTTAAGGGTGCTGTATGAAAGTTAAGGAATACTTACCGATGTATTTCCTCAATATACATCGCTTGATTGACAGCATATAAAATACTGATAGAAGTTATTTAGGCAGATGTTTTCGACAGCTTTGCTAATTTTCATTAGGGTTAATAGTCGACGAGGACAATTTCGATAAAATAGTGAACCAGTGGAATATCGGCACTGACGAAAGTCATAGTACGATTGGAGTGACACGATGGAAATAAGACTGGAACTAATTTTATTGACCTTGCACACATAGAGTTGTAGTTCGGAACACGCTACTAAGGTTGCCTGAGTTGCTAAGGAGTTTAAAATGAAGTAAAATATTGCGGGGAAGAATAAGTGCTAAAGAAACAGTGAATTATATATGATTTTCAGTTATGCAGCAATGTGCAGAAGTGATGCAATAATCGAATACGTAAATATAAAAAAATTCCAAAACAATATAGAGAAATTGAAATCCTCGAAGAAACATCAGTAATTAAATAAACAAAAACCATGGCATTACGTTAGAGATGCAGGAGAATATTCTACATATTGTTGCCAGAGACATTCGTGAGTACTTTTATGATTGCCCAAAAACAGGATAATAAGAAAACAACTCGAATACAACAATTGATTCCAGAATCCTGGAGTTGATTGAGGTAGACATTTAGTTCACCAGCCACAAGAAACTAGAACTCTACGAATATATTCTACAGGCATGCTAGACATTACTGGAATATTGGACATGGCAGTGTAACGCATGGTGAAGGCATTGGGGGCTCTATAGGAAAGCGATAACGAGAAAGCTGGAAGGACGAGTTCTGGGGCGAACGACAGGAATTGCGAGACGAGTGAAGACGATAGGAATGCGAGGGAGAAAGCGGGAGAACTGCAACAGAAAGGAGATCTTCATGGCCACGGGCGTGTGTTGTGGTGGGGTGGGGGGGAGAGGGGAAGATGGAGACGGGAGCTGGATGGGGACCAAGATGTTGCAGGGGTAGAGGACTGGCCGGCCCGAGCCGGTCTGGGTGGTGAGAAATAAGTGGGCAATGACGGACCGGTGAGCAACGGGATGGAATTGGGAAGGAAGGGGTTGTGGCCAGGAGAGGCGGGAGTTGAAGGAAGAGGTGCAAGGGGCGGTGCAAGGAGTGTCGGGCGCAAGGAGTGTCGGGTGCAAGGAGTGTCGGGCGCAAGTAGTGTCGGGCGCAAGTAGTGTCGGGCGCAAGGAGTGTCGGGCGCAAGGAGTGTCGGGCGCAAGGAGTGTCGGGCGCAAGGAGTGTCGGGCGCAAGGAGTGTCGGGCGCAAGGAGTGTCGGGCGCAAGGAGGGTCGGGCGCAAGGAGTGTCGGGCGCAAGGAGTGTCGGGCGCAAAGGAGGTCGGGCGCAAGGAGGGTCGGGCGCAAGGAGTGTCGGGCGCAGGGTGAAAGAGCAGCGAAGAACGGTGATAAGGGAACTCTGAAGGGGCTTCCACCGGGAGGAGAGATGATCAGGAGGGGGAGGGTGGAGGTGGGAGGGAGGGGGCCCGGGGCTGGGGCGGGGGCCGGCTGACGATGCGGTATGCGCGGAAATTGCCTCCGGTCGCGCGTCCCCACCCACACTCTACTCCGTGTGATGGATTGATTGAGTGATTGATTGGTTTAATATAGTTCCGGCGGCGGTGCAATGGGAGGGCGGGAAAGGGCGTGGCCTGCAGAAAAGGATGCGTCGCGATGGCACTCCCCGAAGCCTCCACGTTGGTCGTGCCCTTCTGCATGCCCTTTTGACCGAACTCGTGATCAAGGCGTTAAGGTAATGACATTATGTCGTGGTGGAAAATTAACGATGAAGGCCTCTCTTATATAAATTCTTGTTTCATAAAATATTGTCTGCTTTTGATAAAATGATTAGTTTTGTATTCAATTCGGCTAAGATTATTTTTCATTATTTTACGTTAAACAATGAAATTGTTTAATGGAATTTAGGGACGAAGGGTAATAATGATACTAAATTTTGTGACGATAGATAAGCCTTTTATTACAAAAATTTGTTTTATCCAGCGTTGAATCTGTCACAATGCGGAAAATGTTTGCTTCGCAGGGTTAAATAAAGGAAGTTGGTTATTATTTTGTATCATGGCTATTGTTAAATGCTATATGTATATTGCTATTTTTTAACGCTATTTTCCGTTACATTGCGACTCGATTTCGAAGAGATAAAGGGAAGTTTTAATAATAAAAGTAACTGGTGTAATACTAAAAGAATTTTGTGTATGTGGGTTGTTTGCGTGCGATTGCTTATTTCCAAGAAATAATAATGAGAATGCCAATATTTTGAAAGAAAAGGCAGCCAGAAGAGTTCAGCAAAAATAAGCCAGCATAAAGTTAAGAGCACTCGTGCAAGTAAAAGTAACAATGAATGGAATTTATGAAAAGGAAACTACATTCAAAAACCCATTCGTTTACCATTAAAAAGAACGCAGCGTAAGCCACTAGCATTAACCTGTTTTCAAGGCTATTTGGAAAGCAATATGAAAGCGTCACTTCAGCAAACGCCGACATTTGCAATACTCGGTCTCTTCACAAAAACCCACCGTTCCGCAAGACGCAGAGGGGACGACTTTCTCGAAACAATTCAACTTACCGGCATTCATTCTCAGACAGCCTCGGGAACACAGGAGAACCCGCTATATGCTCAACTTAAATTAATTTCAGGTTTGCCGGATCACGAGGTGGTCTGCAGCACTCTCTTATATTAAAAACAGCTTTCTTGGGACATTTCAAACATAATAAAGCACAACCGGAGACAAAACTTATTTCTCGTAAATTCGTTTTCACTGTATCTCGCGGCAGATATCCGGCTTCCCGCTTCAGGACACGCGTATTTCCAGAACTCGTCTGTATTAACAACCTAGTCCGGGCATTTTCGAGATCTTCCAACTTCTCGTTTATTAACATCCTACTACCATCGGCTCGGCGATATTTACCCTCGTTTCTCGTCCCGGGTTTCTTTAATCAAAATAAAACCTACTTTCGTCAGTGGTAGTGGTGGTGGGTGAAGAGAAGCGTTTTCCGCAATTGGCAAAAATAAATTAAGAAACCGCCTCGCCTCTCCTCGCGGCAGCGCTGGTGGCGCTGCTAATTACCTCGGCGCTTGCGGACGCCGCTTTTGATTAAGCGACGACGACCGAAAGGTGCGCTTTCGGCTTCCCGACCGGACGGCGCGCGGGTGCGGGGCGCTCACAGTGGTCCGCAGTAGGACAAAGACTGTAACTGATTGAGATGAAATGGATGTATATACATTAACTGATGAGATGATATACATTAACTGATATAATATATATATATATATATATATATATAACATTAATAAAATATATACATATATACATTAACTGATGATACATATATACATTAACATATATACATTAACTGATGAGATGTAACTGATGAGATGAAACGTATGTAGTAGTATAGAAAAAATATATATTGCTGCGGAAAATAGATTTCGAGATTTCAACGGAAATACACGTTTTGGGGCCCCCTGATTTTTTTTCAAACGTCCATCCATCTTTGTCCATCCATCTGTCATCTGTGAACAACACTAGCGCCTAAACTATAAGTAGTATTTTTTCCAAACTGAAAAAAACCCTATTGATCTGGCCTCATTCGAGCTCAGCGATTTGGAAAAAAACATTCATTAATTTTTGGGGGTACTTTATATGAAGGACCTGCAACGTTTTCAAAATTTTCTAAAAAATGGCTCTAAATTTAATACAGAAATATTATTTTTGATATTTATCACATCTTAATGCAAATAATATATATCTGATTCTACGTTGTGTTTTCAACGTTATTTGAAGTAACGCTATTTTGTTTTGGAAGAACAAATAACTACATTATTGTCCATATTTTTTATTCCTAAAAATATGAAAGTTTGTTAAAGATTAACAATTGTCATCTCTTTATATGAAATTTTACAACAGTTTAAAAGTTTACATAGAATTGATCTTATAACGTGTGTTTGTCGTTAAGATGAAAATAACGCAAAGTAAAGCTCAAGTATTAGCCTGTTATCAAAGCGATTATTGTAAAAGGAAATACGAAAGCGTCGTTTCACTAGGTACTATTTTGACTTTTATTTAGTAAATGGATAGGGTTATAATTTTCTTGAGTTCGAAATACATTTAAATTAAAAAACAGAAAATGATAATTTTACCAATAGTTAGTTTTATGACCACAAAATCCGAAATTGTAGAAACATTTTTATTAGAAATATGTATCTCAATGATATTGTCGACATTCAACTTATTTTACAGGAGAGTAATTTAAGGATGTTTGACAGCTGAAAACAATTTAAGAATACGCCTCGGCAGGAACGTGCAATTCTTTAGTGATATCACCTTAATCAACATCTAAAATAATTATCCAGAAATCCCAAAATTTACTTATATATTTTGTTTACGGTGTCTATTGAGGGTATAGAAATCAATACCTAAGACACTTGATCTAAAGAAACACGATTTTGACAACCCGTTTTGGGAGACATTGAGTATAAATTGGTGACTTTTAGACTTCTCAATGGCATTGGCAAGAGCAATTAGACTTCGTATATCGTATTTTGAAAACAATGGGCGTAGTGTCCTATACCACAAAGTCTCAGAATTATTCCTCGTCTTTCGACCGAGTACAGTCTTTTAGGGCTACCGGACCTTTGTACGACGTGGTGGTGGTGGGGGGGCGGAGAGGGGTAGCGCGGCGGTCGCCTCCAGATTTACAGTCTCCCTCGCGGCCCTCCGCTCTCTCCTTTAATTAGGCCGGGCATTAGCATGCGATTTGCCCAGGCCCTTGTCGCGCCGGAAACACGACGCCTCGTCACAGCGCCCCGGTCCAGCGGCGCCTCGTCCCGCGCCGTCCGCCGACGGGGCCACTCAGCACTCCAAGTCCCGCTGCCGCTGCGAAGGTGCTGCTTGAGATCCGCGTTCAACTGTTTTCCATCGCCCCCTATATTATTGCAGTCGAATATATACCTTTTGTGGCTCTCACACGCAACCAATCTTTATAAATGAGGTCTCTAAAGAAAGAGAATTACACGGAGACGTGATTAATTGCACCATGACTTTAGAAATATGAAGGATTTGTTTTAATAAACACATCTAAATATATTTTCGTTTATATCGTTAAATTTAATTTTAAATTTATATCGTTAAATAACTTCTAAACGAAGTGTTGTAATATTGCTAATTTATATTTTTCCATATATGTGTTTCTTTTAGTGACTCATTGAAATTGATTCCTTTTAATTGCCTATTCCTTTTAATCTCAGTATGCAGCAATGCCACTAAATACCATTGGGAATGGATTGCTTGTATACGGTACTATGTTCATGAGTTCTATTTATCTCATGTTTCTATCATTTTTGATCTTATCATATAAAATCTCTCTAGGTTGTTTGTCGTAGGATGCCTTTCTACTGGTAGGGAATGTTTTAGTCAGTTTTATTCAACCTCTTTTATCCAATTTTTAAAACGACGGGAACATTTTGAGGCGAAACACTGATCTCTAAGAAATAATTCCTCTCTCAAATATTTTTCTAAATTACATCTTATTTCTCTATTATATGGACTCATTGCAGCATACTTTCTTATAAAATAGCCCTAACGCAATTTTTATTACTCTTCTGTGTGATTCAGTTATTCAACAACAATCTCGCAATCGCATGGCTCCACGGAGCTGAAGTATATCTGCGAGATTTCATTTTTTCAGGCTAATAATAGTATGCTCAAACATTATTATGGGCGCCTTCAAGATATTCCCGTAGCCTTATTTCAAATGTGTACCTACCTCCTTGCGAAGCAGCGGACTCCAGATTTACATCGCTCAGCTCCCGCTCTGCTTCTTTTAATTAGGGCAGGCATTAGCATGCAATCTAGATGGTCCAGAAACATCTTTATGCCCTACAAATTTTCCTGTATTTTTTCTTAGTGGCTGATGCACCCGCTGCCGCGAAACTTTAAAACTTGTTTACTTTCGCTTTTCTTTGTTTACGCAAGGTAACCACCAACATCTCTGAAAACTTTCTTTTAAATAATTTATACCGTTTAATGTTTGAGCTGTCTAAAGAAGAAGAAGAATAGTAGGCCGTAACGGTGACTCGAGAGGGACTTTTGTTTTCCTTGGCTGTTTTGGCAAGAGGCCGGGCCTTGTGTGATAAAGCCCAGGAAACGCCGAAACGTGAGCGAAGTTCACCAGAACACGGCCTCATCGGTGAGGTCTTCCAAGGTCGGGTGCGTTTACGTATGTAGTTGCGGGTTCCTCATCTCAAGGTTGAGATGTTTGAAATTTGACACAAGATGCGTGAAAGTGGCAGATTTCGACACCAGCTGAGTACCTACGTCGGAAGTGAAGTCGTCGGCTTCCGTGCCGGAGTCATGTGGAAGATCTTGGCTGACCGGGTGACGCCGCGTCGAAGGCTGTGTTGCCGACGTTTCGACCATCTTTTCGTGGTCTTCCTCAGGGCTGGTCTGCCAAACTGGTCGCAACCAGCCCTGAGGAAGACCACGAAAAGATGGTCGAAACGTCGGCAACACAGCCTTCGACGCGGCGTCACCCGGACAGCCAAGATCATCCACCTACGTCGGAAGCTTTGAAGTGAATTCCAGGGGCCGGATGTTTGATCCGTGATTTCCTCCAAACCCATCAAAGCGAATGTCGGACCAGTTATTCAATCACAACGTGGAGAGATCTTATTTCCCCATCGTGGCCAATCTTCCATCCTTAAAAGTCGGCGACTGATCATCCATTTCCATTTGTCCGTACCTCATGATCCACTCCAAGATTTCGAAGTATACTGAGTACGTGAATATCACGCCTAAATTCATAGAGGTCTGAATTGCCGGGGGAAGAAGAAAGAGTAGAAGGAAAAGGAAAGGAATAAAGATCGGAACGAGAAAGTAAAATGAATGAGTAGAAGCAGAAAGGGAAATGAATGATAATGAGGAGGAGATACGCATTTGGAGAAGGAGAAGTGGAAATGGATGAGGAGAGGACGGATGACGGGAAGTGGAAGAGGAGAAATGGATGAGGAGAAAGATACGGGGTGATGAATGAGGAGAAGGAGAAGGGTGAGGAAAAGGAGACGGAGTGATGAATGAAGAGAAGGGGAGGGGATGAGATGGAGAAGGAAAGAATGTTTGAAGAAAAGAGCAGCAAGCGCCTGAGTCTAGCGCGATAACGCCCCAGCGACGCCGAAGCGTGAACGAAGTTCACCGGCGCACAGTCTGAAGGAGGCGCTGGGCGAGCAGCTTCCGGTGCGGTGGGGCGCAGACTTCCGGCGCGAACAACAGCAACAACCGCCGCCCCCCCGCCCCTCGCCTTTTCTCCCCCCCCGCCCCGCCTTGCCCGCTCTCCCGCCCCGCCACCCCCACCGCCCGCCCCCACCCCAGCCCTTTCCCGCCCCCGCCACGCCCCCGCCACGCCCCCGACCACGCCCCCGTCCCGCGCCCGTCACGCCCCCGTCCCGCCCCCGTCACGCCCCCCGTCACGCCCCCGCTGCGCCCCGTGCCCCCACGCCCCTCGCCACGCTCCTCGCCACCTTCCGTTCTCTTTCGGCGCGCGCGCTGTTAAGCCCCTGAGCCGCGTTGAACGCGCGTGCGTGCACGCAGAACGCGGACCCTGCGGCTCGACTGCCCGGGCGGGCACAAGTCGTTAGTGTAGCGGACGTATTTACTACGGCGTGCCTCGGCAGCGCCAAGTTTCACCAGAAGTTTGGAGACTATGCCAAGGGGTCGGCAAGCTCCGGCCCGCGGGCATAATCCGGCTAGGCGTGCAAAGTTCCTCGTTTGCTTTGGGGAATGTAATTGAGACGCGGGGAATAACACGTGTATCCTTGAACATATTTTCTGTGTTAGACTATTGTTCTATTTTCTGTGTTAAACATATTTTCTGTCTTCTGTGCGTGATTTACAAAAGTTTAGGTCCCGGAACCCCCGAATAAATTATTAATTTAATATAAATAGTTATATACTTATAATATCATATAATAATTACTCCCCCCACTGGAACGCCGTTCCGTCGTGTTCCGTCAGAAATCAAGCTCAGGTTATTTTCATTTGTGATTGAAGGAAATGGTATAAAATGTTATCTTTCGTTACAGTAGTTCAGCATCTGATGTGATTACACAAGGTAGAGAGTTAGTTCAAGATTAAGATTCCCTGATTGATTTATAAAATTTAATTACCATTAAACGACTAGGCGTTTGGAGCCGAGTGTGCTAAGTTTGAGAAAATATAATTTATTTCGTGTGCATAGTACTATTTTATTAATGTTTTTGCACTCTTTCCTACATAATGAGAAGCGAAAACTTTTAATGAAGCCTCAATAATAGGTTATTTAACTGTTTAAACAAAACACGTATTTGATCATTTTAATGAAACAAATGACAGGCAGTTTTAAACAATTTGACATACTCGTCCAATATACATAATTGGTAATAACAATGCAATCAAGTTTATGGAAGTGAAAGTAATTTTGTGAGAAGAAAAAACCTTTTGTATTTTCTGAAACAACAAAATAAGAAGTAGATCAAGAAGTGGAAAGCGATAAATTGTAATTCCATGCCTTGGTATTAGAGGTCGCCAAGAAGAATTCCAAACTATTTCCCTTCGTTATATATGATTTCGAAGCCCACCCTGGCGAAGTATTTTTGTGTCCATTTTCCTTCTATAATCGTCTTTAATCACAATAACTTTGGAATTCACCGCAATTAACTTTTATAACGAACGTTGTTGAAATTTTGTCAGTTAGAAAGTCTCCTTTCTCTCGTAAATTAACGACTCGGTCATGATTGACAGATAAAAATACGTCTCAACTTCAGGGCTACGACAGTTTTCATTTTATGGGCTTTACATTTGGTTAAAACTGAAGAAAGAACAATAATTATGAAACTCTTTTGAAATATAATTATATACATTATATACATTTTAAAGGTTATATATATTTTAATGGTTACTATGTTTGTTTTTCTTGAAAAATATAAAATAGAAGACAATTCAAGGCTAATGTGGTTGGTAAAATATTGTTTCATTAAGACAAAAACTCTGAGCTTGAAACTGTTCACAAATAAAGCATTTTTTAGTAAATTTGAACTTCATTATGAAATGCTTGTTACAGGAAAAGTACGACAGGATATATCGTTGTTTAACCGGAACATTTTCATGGTAGGAAAACTGTGTTTTGTTAGCATTTGTTTGAGCAAATACACAGTATTGCCAACTACAGCTTTGTTTGTTCAGATTGAAAAAATGTTTTCCATTCGCTTCTGTGATTTTCATTGTATTGTTAATATTAAAGCTCTAGTATGAAACCAATTATTTGCCTCTGGCTGCGGTGGTTGGGTGGAAATGTTTGTAAACCCCTGGGCAGCAGAAGTCGTGAGGGCGTAAAGCTACTCCGCTGTTTCTGAAATTGACTTCTTAGTCGGAAAACAACTTGTTTGCGGTCTCTGCGTCTCGGAATATGCTTTAACAGCGTGAACCTGGTGCAAGCTGCCGTGTGGCTACGCCAATCAAACACTGCTTCTTTGTTTCCAAGTTCCGTCCAAATTTACGGCCCAAACAAACAGGTGGGGGCCTAGCGGAAACTTCGGCGCCACAAATCGATTCTGTTTGAATTAGCGCTGGCGTAACATCATGAAAACAGTATAGGGCCGCCGATTTTAGGTATACTGTCAGAAACTACATTAAATTCAATGTAGATTTAATATACATGAATTTTAATGTACATTGTATATTAAAGGGAGATTAATGTACGTGTAAAAAAATGTAATGTACGCTATTAACTTAACTTACTTGTGTACATTAAATTTAATTTCCTACATAAATTTACTTTCATGTACTTTTACATTAAAAGTGATTCAGAAATTTCTGAGAGTGTACGTTCTAAATGAAATTAGTTGGGGTAACCTGTTATAAATATTTGAAGTATAAAAAACTTTCGTACATTGTTGATTTAATTGTTATGTAACATTAGGGAGCATCAGTTGAATAGTGTTGGTACTCACACAGGGAAAACTCAAGAGATGATATGAAAATAACAACTGATAAATAAAAGAAATTAATTTTGGTAGTTCGTAAACTACAGGTTTTACTTCAGTTATTTTAAAGCCGATAGAGGAGAACCAACAAAATCATAACTTTGAGTTGTATTTTCAATGTTGAGTAGCATATTTATTTTGGGGTAACCATTGGCTCCTGTTTTCATTTCCCCGAAAGATTTTATCATCAAATTTACCACTTTACATTCTCCTCTATTTATCACAATCGTTTAAGACATTTGGGTTTTAATATTCGCTCTACTATCTGACAATAAATGTATCCACGCAAACATTTCCATTGAACATATTTTTTCAAAAATACAGTTTTACAATTCATTAGTACTTGAGGTTGTGCCCATAATATTTTACTGCCTTATCGAAACCTCGCGGTGCCATCCTGAGCGCCCCGTATTTCACGAGAGGAGCTTCGCGACGACGGCGATGCGTCTGTGTTCGTGTGCGACCCCGCGTCGACTGCTGCCATCGATCTCCAAGGAATTCAAACTTCAATCTCGCGCACCACCGTGCTTTCCAGCCCTCTCGCTCATCCTTCCTCCGCCCTTTAACACACTCGTTCTCCCTACTGATTCTCCACTCTTAAACACACACGTTCTCCCCACTGATACTCCGCCCTTAACTCCCGCCCTCAACTACCACCCTTTAACACAACCGTTCTCCCCACTGATTCTCCGCCTTCAAACGCACCCATTCTCCCATTCTCTCTCCCACTCATCCTCCATTCTTCCACTTTCTCGTTTTCCAACTCACAACCTTCTCGCTCTCTCGTACATGCATGCTCTTTCCTCTACTCATTCTCCCACCCCTCCTCCCCCCCCTTTCTTTCCTTCCCTCTCCCTCACCCATCCGCACGCCCTATTCCAACCTCTCCTTTACCTTCCCTATCACGCGCCGCCTTCTCATCAACTGCCCAATCACCCTCACGCCAAGCCGTCTTCCCGGCAGCTCCTTGCCCACCTCCTCACTCCCCCCCTTTTCCACCTTCGCCCTCTCGCTCCCTCTCCTACCCCTCCTCTCCCCTTCCCCCCCCTCGCCCTCTCTCGCCTTCTCTTACTGTCTGTCCTCTCACTCGCTTGCTCCCGATTCAGACGTCCCCGCCGCAGTCAGCGTATGAATAGAGTGATCCCCTGCGAACACTGGCGAATTCCTACGGCTGCTGCCTTGCGGCGACGAACTGTATAAGCCGAGGCCGCAAAATTCCGCTTGAATTTCCATTTAGCGTAACGAGATCTGAAGTTGAGCGCCGCGCCGCGGACGGGCGGGAGAGCGGGGGCGGAGCCGGGGGGCGGGGCGGGGCGGCCTAAAGAGCGCCGTGGGAAGGCGGCGGCAGCGGTTGGGGGCGTAGGACAGTGGGATTGGGGGTGGACGAGAGGGAGGGTCATAGGGTCAGGGGGAGGGGATCTTGTGATGTGCTTCTGCTGCAACCGCAGATTTCGCTACAATCTGCAGTCCAGCCACAATCCACTTTTCATCCTTATTAACCTCCTTTTCCACTTTTTCTGTCATTCTCTTTCTCATTAATACATGCAGTTCCTCAAACGTTACCACTTGCACTCTTTTATCATTACCTCCCACATCATTACCTCACACTTCTCTCCTGTATACTGTCTTTTACTTTTCTCATCATACGGCATCTATACGTTTTTTATTACAACCACATCCCCTCAATATAATTAAATGGTCTTTTCATCACTTCATCGGTTTCATCAGTTTCTTCTGTTAGTGTTCTACTTCTTTTTTTGCTAATTTTCTTCGCTCTTTCCTGTTTTTGAGATCGGTTTTATTTTCGCCTCCCTGCCATTGTAAATCCTATCCTCCTGCAGATAGCTGTCGTTCTGTTTTGACGAAGATTTTGCTTTCACATCTCTCGTTACAGAAGTCAAGTCCGTTCCAGTACCTCATCTATCGTCTTTCACCTTCTTTCTCAATTGGCCTCTAATCCATCCTGCTCCTCTTCCTCGTCCACTTGTCTTTGATCCTCGATTCTTTCTCCTTTCCTCTCCTACCACTGCTCTCCCCGTGCCGTCTGATGCCGCCGGCTGTAAATTAGTTTTGCGTGGGGCCGCCTGCCGCCGCCGCCCCCGCTTTCTCGGGTCAAGGTCTCCAGCGCCCGTGGCCCGCCGACCTCATGTAACCCCTCGCTGCCGTGGTCAAACAAGAGGCAATCCTGCGGGCTGGCACGAGCATTAGGGGGCTTCGTTCCTTTCGCGTGGAGCATGAGAGTCCATTACCACGCGTCTCGAGGTGATTATTGGCATTGACTACTCACCAATAAAAAAGGATCTATTATCCGTTTTTTCCATTTCTGTCCCCTTAGAATTTTGAACACAGGCTATCAAAAGGGAATATAAGGTAATCTTTTAGAAACGAATGATTAATGATATTTATTCTCGCAGGTCTCACGATCAATTTTCGAAACATTGAAACCCGTTAGCTGTAGATCGTAGTGTTAAAGAAATCGGTGCCACAAGGTCAGCCAAAATCATGGCCATTGGTCTTTTAGAAGATTGGCAGAAATGCTTAGCCATTAGCTACAGCACGGGCATGTCAAACCGCGCCTGCACGAGCTACTTGCCCACCTGGGCAGCGCGCCGCTTCTGCGAGCACGAGCAACATCCCGCGACTCCGCTCACATTTCACCTGGAAATCCACGGAGGTTATACACCCCCAAGCTGAAACAACGTGAGGCGTGGAATATATGCTACTTCTGAAAATATGGTTGTTAGATTTGTTCAATCAAACAACCTAGATTTGAATTATGTTTATATTCTTTCCTATTTAATATTCATTTTCTTTTTAAATTCTTCCTTTAACGTTTGTGTTAACGGGCAGTAATATGTTTGGTTGGCGAATTCTTTTCTTGTTTTCGCCTTTTCACTTGCCTTTTCACTTGCAGTAAATAGCACTTGTATTGTCCATCCTCTTCCCCATCGTTCCATGTCGGAACTTTTAACTTGCATTTAATCACTTTGCCGCATAATCCCTTTTTGCGATTCGTCATTGATTGCTCTGCACGGAGAATTTCGATTAAGAATATACGACCAAATGAAAATAATATTCTAGTTAAATACGTGCAAATGACATTTTGCAAATGAACAATTATAGGAACACGTAACTCCAATTAAAAACTATTTTCCTTATTACAGTGAAACCTCTCGAACGTTCGAATTCAAACATATTTTCTTTTCGTGGTGCAGCACTTAAATAAAGCACATGACGGAAAGAACAACCTACCTAGGCAAAATCATAATCTGTAGAAGTGCTACTCCAAATCTTCCACAAAGAAAAAGAAGTGCCGAAAAATTTTGTATCCACAAACAAAACCACGAAAATAATATAGTTATTATGAAAATGCACGTAAAAAAAAGCATCTATAGTATTGAGTGATATAACTCGAATTGATGAATACTTGCAGTATCAAGAATCCTTTCTCCAGCTGACATTACAATAGGTTTCCTTTACGTGTGCAGTAAATCATGATTTCCCCCTCCCCAATGTTGCATTTTCAAGCAATTTTAATAAACATAGTCTCCGTTCCATGACGTGCTCTCAAACGTACACAGAGCTCGTCTGCGGAACATGTGATTGCATAGGTAATCCGCTCACATCGGAGAGCAGCACGTCAGCGCGGAAAGAAAAGCCGCCGAGTTTTGTTTTCTCCGTGAGGACGGTGCGCGCTCGCTACCTCACAATGGATTTTCGCGCAGTCTTCGCGGATCGGGCAGCGTGTCTTATGCAAAGCCGCGGTAAGTGCGGCGGGAGCCAGGAAGCATTGTTTCGGATCGCGTCTGCGCGAGTAACGGATCTGTTTGTGCCACACTCCGATTCTCCCGGCAGTAAAGCACGTCGCGCCGTGCCGCACCGCCTGGGAGGTCCCCTTTCCTTCTCTTTCTCCCTCGCTCACTTTCTCCTGACGGCGCCGGCGCCTGCCGTCTCCGCGCAGGAACTAGCTCGGCTGCCACGGCCTTCGGCGGTCGAATGTGTGCATCAACGACGTTGGAATAGAAATAAACTACACTCGCGGAGAGCGCTGCTGTTGCGAAATAATGTAAAGGCCGCCATTTTAGCGCAAACGGGTATGCCTCCTATGTATTAATTAATTTTTTTGTATTTCCGGACGCGTCAATTGATTTGTTCATTAGTCCCGTTAGTGTAGTGCATGCTATTTCTCGGTAGACGGCGGTGATCTTCCTCTGCTGGATGCCGAGATCCGACACCGACCTACCGTCGGCTAATGGGGTTCCCCTCTAACCAGGACTCTCCCACCAGCGAGGCACGTGCCCCAGTCGGGACAAGCTATAAACTCCTGAACGATCTCTCGGAATATGTGGTGGTGTAGTGCATGTTAGTGTGTGTGTGTGTGTGTAAGGGGAGAGGATAGGACAAGGAAGAGGAAGGACAGGTCGCGCGCGTTCCGTGGCCCGTTTGGTAGGGTGCTGCTCCGGCATTAGCTTGATGTTGATCGGAAAAAAACATGGATAATTACCGATCAGAGCAGCCGGCCGCTAGAATTCTTCTCCAGACAGCGACTGAATTCGACCTAGCTGAAAAGCTAATGTCGAAAATCCTGCCGCCGTCTATACCTCCTATATATTGTTGCTACTGTGTTAGGAGCAAGCAAGTTAGTTGTTTAGATTGATTAATTGATTTATTATATTATACAAAGAGAAAAAATATTATTCTACGAGGTGGAAAAACTGCAAATCATCCTGAGCCTACTCAACTCACTACTCTCACATGTAAGGGCTGAGTTTTCAATAATTTTAAATAGTACATTATTTTAAAAGAAGTAAATATATTATTAAACAAAATTTTAAATATATTATGTAAGTGAATTTGCACTTGTCTAACGTATGTATTTTCAAAATTGAATATTTTATGTAGGTCATTGATTTAAAAACATACTTTAAAATGAGTCGATAATGTTTTGTCTCAATGGAGTTATAATCGATTAATTGAAACAAAATATAATTCAATTAATGATTAAATGATTTCAATTCTTTAATGAAAACGCGCTTTTGATTATTCGTTGCCTTCACTATGTGTGCGCTTACGCTCGGGCTAATGGCAGGTGCTAAAATGTACACCTTGATATATTTAAGACTGTAGATTTATTTTTCTTCAAGAAAATGTCATTCATTAAACCTATTGAAAGTCTAATAAATGATTGTTTTCAGGATCCCAATAATAGGATTAACTAAAAATTGTTCTTCACTAATGATACTGCGTAAGGTGACATTTCTCTTCAGTAATATTTGCCTCGTGATCTTCTGGTTGGAAGCTCGTCTTTTAGCTGATTCTCTTTACACTTACATCCCATTATTTTATTAAACACGTATTTACTGTTCTTACCTGTACAAATTAATAAACGTACTTCATTATATAAATTTTACTTTTAAATAACACTTGGAAAACATTGCACAGCATTCAATTTCAGAATATGAATATTAAACAGGTTATAACTTACAAAACAAAATACGCAGTAGAGCATTAGAAAACATCACGGTGTTATTCTTATTGATACAACCGATTTTCATGAATACTTTACACACTATATTTCTCCCGAGCCGAGAATTAGCGGGCCCTCCCTGGTATGAGAAAATAGCAGGTGGCGCTTTTAGTAAGCCGTGAGTTGGTAAATGTGATACGTTTTTTTATTACATCGGACCGTTCAAAACAACTTCCACCCACTCACCTTCCCCAATTCCGCCTCCAATGAACACAACGAAAACGAAGGAAAACATCCGAGATCAAATCACATCAAAGCGTAATGGTAGATACATCACCACTTCATTGTTTAATGCCTATTATCTACTCAGAGATTTCTACACATCTAAGCACATCTTTCAAGAGCGGCAAAAGAAGAGGCTTATCTTAGCCTTGCACGAGTGTGAACGCAGGAGCACTCGGTGTGACGACCATGTACTCATCACCTCGCCTTCTCCATCGTCGCACTCGACTTGGGTCGGAACCGTGGAACAGCATGCAACCGGGCGGCGCGTTATAAAAGAGAGCACAGTACAGGCACCATTGCTCTTATCACTTCAGTGGAGCTAAATGTGAGTTATGGTAGGATTCTATAGACCAAAATACTATGCCACACTGCAATAGACTGACTTTATCGTTAAAAAACGCCTAAAAATGTGTTTTTCAAGTGCGTCTCACACAAGTATACAGGAGCCACTCCGGTGGCCGAGATCGCTAAACCAGTAGTGGCGTAGCGAACTCGGACCGATGAGTCGCGGATTCGAGTCCCGCCTCGGGCATGGTTGTATTTGTGTTCGTCCTTTCATCCATTATTATCACCTTATCGTTTCATCTTCATAGTTACCATACCGTTAACTCCAAAGGTGGTCGCTAATGATATAGATGTTGATGCAACTTTAAATAACCAAAAAAGAAAAAAAGAGGATACAAGACTCATCTGCAGTGTTGGTGTAGTCGTTCATAGTCTGGCTCGCGAGCCTAAATTATTGATATCGAACCTACATGTTACTTTTTTATTGTTAAAAACTATTCAACCCTACTTACGTCATACTCACAGACATTCTTCAAGAGTCATAGTGGAACCCACTAACCTTAGACTTATTCTCAACCTTACACCAGAACGCTCACAAGTAGGGATGGAAAAAAAAAGATCAGTGTTTTTAAAACATCGATATTTTCAAGCAGAAATATCGATATAATAAATTGAATGTTATGCTTTCAATCTTTTCTATATTTGTTCAGAAACATCGATGTTTTAAAAAAAAGTAAAATCACATGATGTTAAAAAAATATTGTATTTTATTTGTGGATTACTCGAAATCAACAGCCATTGACAACTATCCCTATTGCTGATCCCCATACGGCAGAAAACCGTTTGCTGTTCGCAACCTTTCTCCGGTGTTGTTATCTTTTTTGATTATTTTCTACATGGTAATATCTGTAAAATGCAATTTGAACCTTGCCTACATAGAACATTGATTAGAAAATTAAGATGACAGTCAAATTTAAGGCAGAGAAATTTAAGACACTATAAAGTAATATTGACGTGTTATGTATCACATTAGAACCAGGACATTTTACTTCGAGATGTTTCATCATACTTTAAACATCGATTTTTTATCGATGTTTTCATCGCCACCAAAACCTTTTAGTGATGTATCGATGTTTCGCTAAACTTCGCTCCACTCGCACTACTCCCACCGCGACGAGCACGGCCTCGCCCAACCAGCCTCCTCCATCGTCTCGCTCGTCGGAACCACGGGGCGCACGCGATGCTGTATCCGGATGCAGCCGGGCGGCGCGTTATAAAAGACAGCGCAGGCGTCTTGCTCTTGGAACAAGCGACGGCGGCGGCGGCGCACGCGAGAAAGTGAAGTGCTCTGCACCGGAAAACGGGAGCGCGCCGCGCCACGCCGCACCGCGCCGCTTCGTCTCCGGCAGCGGCGGCGAAGGAGCTCGGAGCACGCGAGACATCTGTTCCATCCGTTCCGCCTGGGCCCCTCCCCCTCGCCCAAATCGGACGTGTTGCTTATTCATAAGGAAGCCTCCGCTGATAATGGAGACGGCAAAAGGTGCTCGGACCGGGCCAATAACCCGGGCGGTATCCGCTTCCATAAAAGCGGTCTATAAAACGTCCCGAAATAGACGCGCTTTGCTCAGGTCGCGCTGATAGCTCAATCGACAAGTGTTGGAGGCCGATGCGCAGTTTTGATGATCTGTAAGTTATTGTTCCTTAGAGGCAGCCGAACTTTATGAATGCGCTTGGTATGTTGCGTCGTAAAATGAGAACTACTTGAATGAAGGACGTGCTTGATAGTCATTCCAACTTGTTGGAAGAGCTGAATTTGAAGGTACTGCGCCCTTGCGACGTACGAAAATTAAGTACCAATCAAATCATATATCATCTATCAAAATCAATACATCGTAAATCATGTTATTTGAAGAGCGAGAAACTTATATTTACATAATTTATCATCATTTAAATACAGAATTATTTAGTACGTCAACGATTCACGTTAAGTCCAATCTTTCACTTATTTCTGATATCACATTTCAATAAATTATTCTTAACGCAAAATGAAATGTGATGTAAAACAGGAAATTCACACGATGGGAAACTTCCATTGAAACAACAGCAGAGGTTTTTTCTGTATTGCATACGTAATTGTACATTTCGTTGCTTGGCAAGGCTGCTAGACACTCGAAGAAAGTGCCCCGCCCCGTTTTGCCCTCAGTAGCTGACGTTGACGAGAAGACGAGCTGTGCTGTGTGAACAGAAGCGGGGCTGCCTGAGGCGGAGAGAAGCGATCCTCTGCGGCTGCACATCCACGCACACAGAGGCAGGCGCACGCACGCACGCCCGCTGGCGCCTGGGTGCTCGCAGGTGCGGGCGGCGCGCGAGATCTGATTTGGGTCGCTCGCTCCGCGCCTCAATCCGCCACTCGCGGTTGCTGAATGTTTCACGCCGGCGCTTCCAGCAGCGGCGGCGCCGGCGCCCGGCGGCCCGCCCGCCAGCGCATCCGCTCCGCCCCCCCCCCCCCCCCCCCCCCCCCGCCCCTGCGCCGTACATTGCCATGCAACGCGCCCTCGTCACGGTCTTCGTCTTGCTTCGCTGTTGCTCGCTCTGCGCCTCGCCCCCTTCCTTGCCTTCTCCACTCTTCGGCCGTGCCATCGCCGCTTCTCGCTCTTGCCGCGCCCCTCTCCTCTTCTCTTCACGCCCCTTTCCTCCCACTCCCTCCTCCCCTCTCCTCTTCTCACCACTTTTCTCATCGTTCCTCTCTTACCCACTCACTTCTGCCCCATCCTCCCGCCACACTTCCTCCCCTCCCTCTTCCCCCCCTCCTCTCTCCTTCCTCATCTCCCTTCGCCTCTTATCCTCTCGCCTCACCTCTTCTCATCCCTTCTCCTCTACTCTCCTTATCCCATCCCTCTCCGTTACTCCCCTTACCCATTTTCTTTTCTCGTCCCTGCCATCTCTTCCCTCATTCCCTCTCCTCTGCTCATTCCTTCCTTCTCCTCTCCCCATGCCCTCTCCTTGCTCCTTCCCACTCCTCCTCCCTTTACTCACCTCTCCGTCTTTGCCCGTTCCTTCGTTACTCGACCAGTCAAACAAGTTCCGCCCCACGCCTCGCCCACACAGGTAGCATCTCGCGTCCCTCCTCTCGCAAGTTTCTGACCACCACACCAGTCACATTCCGCGCAAAGCTTTGTATCCAACTTCACGCTATGCTTTTCGCCTTCTCTTCCCTGCTCGTCTTATTTCTCCCACCGCATATCGCAGCCCAGTCCTACTTTAATTCCAACATTCATTCCTCGTGCTCCATTCCATCCCTTGCCCTCCCTTCCAATCCTTGCGAGACGCCTCACTTTGTCTTACCATATCCCCACTCCCTCCGGTATCTCCTCCTAGACTCAACACTCTCAAGGGTCATCATTTCCTTCACTAAACCTCTCGCCATCCATCCTTCCCTCCCACCTTCTTTGCCCTACCCTTTTCTTCCTATTGCATCAACGTAACTTGACCCACCCTTTGCATCCTGGATCAGCTTATTGACTCCGCTTGCAAGACTAGCAAACTCCTCAATGTTCAAAATATTCCCACTCGCAGCATATAGTACCTGTATCCGCCCCTCGCTCTGACACACATCTTGCCCTGACTTCTGAACCCTTTCTTCATGTGCTCCCCCCCCCATCCCACTCATCTCAACTCAAGCTTTTTATCACATTTGATAACACAACTCTGCCAACATTATAACGGCCCTTGCGTCATCGATTGACCTAATTGCATCACTTAATGACCTCCTCCATGTCTCGTTTTACTCCTAAACGTTCCTCGCTCTTAGAGAATCACGCCTCATTGAAGAAGTTCTTCATGCAAACGTCCCCTCCTTCCCCTCCCTACGTCTCTCACTTTTCACACCTCACAGTTCTAATAGTAAAATATATTTAATTCATTGCATTACATTTAATAAAATTCATTACTTTTACTAAAATAAAAAAAAACGAAGCCTTTTCTCTTCATTACGCATCTTTCTCCCCAAATCCTGAAGCCCCACGCCCTTTTTTTTTTTTACCGACGATTCCCTTCATGCCATTTGTAGTGCCTCTTCGTGCGGCACACCTCGTGCGTACCATGCCCTCAGCACAGCACACGATATTAACATCTCGCCCCCACACATTCCTCGCGTCTCTAATTAGCAGAATCCTACGTTCCTGACATGCCACGCCTCCCTTATCTAATTTGTACTCCAACCACAACCTACAGGGCTTCACACCTTTAGTTTTTTTTCCTTCTTTCTTTCCTTTTTCTTTCTTCCTTTCTCTTTCTATTCTTTCTCTTTCTTTTTTTTCTTTATCGTTATTCACTAGGTTACCCAAGGCTCTAGGTTGCACTATCCTCAGTCAATCTCCCATCATCTGCAGCCTCATGGGATGCCGGTACACCCCTGACCACACAACAGGCCCCATATTCCGCACCATATCCAACACAGTGCCCTTTGCTTTCGGTCCTCCATTCCATACGTCTCCCTTTAAACATGCATTTAAACGCACCTCTCTCCATTTGTACCTCAAACTTTCCGTTAGATTTCCTCCACTCTGTTCCGCTACTTGCAACGTGACTATCTACACAGCGCTATGCACTCATTTAGAGCACGTGGCCAGCGCACCTCTGCTCTATAGCCTCGCCTTTCATGTCCTCACTTTGTGGACTCTCAAACTGCACCTCAGCGCTTTGGATGTCCCGTCCAAAAGCCACTGTGCTTTCCACAGCACGCCTCTGACGATGTTCGATTGGAATGCGTACTCCCATTGCCTTGTGTGCAGCATGCATTCCTCCCCCGCACAAAACGCCCGGCACGATGTGTCTGGCCATGGCGTTGGGTGACGCGTCGTTTGCATAAAGATTCAGAGGGCCCTGAAATTCTTCACCGCAAGAAAAACTTAAAATTAGTAATTATTTGTTTGCAGTAATAAATTCTTAAACTGAACAATTCAAAGATCAAAGTACTATTAGTTAAATACATCTCTTAATATTTTTCAATTTCAAATATGTATTAAATATTCTACAATTGTCAGAAGCGTAATGTCTGTAATATAATCAAACAAAATTGTGTAAGCTACATACGATATAAAATGTTCATGTGGTTGTATAGCAATCTAGTATACATTTTTTTCCTCTGCAAAACTGAATTTTATATCGACAATTTCATAAGATTATTTTAGAGATCAACTATTTTATTAAAATTTATCAAATTTGTTTCGTTCAGCCAATGTAGCTCCCTGGTACAATAGTACTAGGGAAAAGGAAAGTTGTAAAGGATAAGGGAAGTAAATTTAAATATACACTAAATATCAAGATGAGACAGACAGTAGAATTTCTCGTCACCTGATTATAAATCGGTTTGTAATCGATGCAAATGTTTACCTATTTTATTCAGGGGAATAATGAAATGAAATTGCCATCTCATTATACTTACTCTCTTTTAAAAAAGCGAGTCATCTCTAAATTACTACGTAAAATGGAAAGCATGAATATGTTTTACACAATTGTAGGTATAAATGCTAAAATGAGATAGTGCCTCAAATGAAAACCCAGAATTTGTATAAAACATGATAATTAAATATTTTTCACTCTGGCTAAGAACTCGGCATCTCTAAACTCTCCAAACTCACAATATAAATGTCCAAAACCTCAAAAACACGCTTAAACCAAAAAACCACTACGCGAAGCTCGACAGAAGTGTGTTGCAGAGGGAAAAAAACGTAAAAAAAGTGAGGAAAGAAGTAATTCACCGCGAACTAAGCGAGAAAAGCACAACTTCATGCAATGCATACGCGTCCCATGGCTTGCGCCTCCACAGCGACATTCCACAGGCGCTTGCGGCGGCGGCGGCGGCGGCGGCGGCGGCGGTGGCGCCGCCTACCGCCAGTTGCGCGCATAGTTGGAAACGCACTCATCCCGCCTGCTGCCCGCTACCCCTCCCCCGTCCGATGTGCAGTAGCCGCCGCCTCGCCCGCCCCTCCCCTCCCCTCCCCCTCCCGCCCACCACGCCCTCGTGCGTTCTCGTGCGGGCGCGCGCACCGGGAGAGGTGGCTTAGTGCATCAACTGATGCCACTGCAGCGCCTCTGACCTGGAGGTCCGAGATTCGAGTCCCGATGGCAGTAAGATTTTCGCCACTAGCTTGTCAGCTAGGTCGAATGCAGTCGTTGTCTGGAGGAGAATTCTAGCGGCCGGCTGCTCTAATCGGTAGTTTTCCGTGGTTTCTCCGGTCAACACCAAGCGAATGCCGGAGCAGTACCCTACCAAACGGGCCACGGACCGCGCGCGAATTTTCCTTCCTCTTCGTTGTCCTATCCTCACCTCTTACACTCACACTTACACTAACAAGTACTACACTACCACACTACCACACGTTAGAGCTTGTTCCGGCAGGGCTGGTGCCCCGCTGTGGGTGATATCTGGCTGGAGAAAACCAAGCTAGACGACGGTAGGTCGGCGCTGGATCTCTCCATCCTCCTTCCCGAAAAAGTCATGCACTACACTTACGGAACTAATGACCTCGGTAGTGGACTCGCCCGAAATCACTAACAATCAATCGTCAATTGTGCGGGCCCTGCCACGCCCCCCATTGCTAGCTAAATACTTCGTCCTGCGCTGACCTACCCTTCCACGCCTCCGGTCTACTCATCTCTCTCTGTGAGGAGCCCACCCTCTCACTTCCCTGCGTCCCTCAGTTCACCTAGCTTCCTCTCACCCAACTGAAGAAACTCTACCCTACCTATTCATTCTGTCAATGCCATCAACCCGCCAGCTTGCCCCGACCCTTCTCGATCTACTGCCGCAGTCTTCCTCGGAAATCCTGCGCTTTTCTCCATCTCCGACGCATTTTATTCTGTCAGTCTCTTCATATCCGCTCTCTCCATCACACCTACTCTCTCCACGTTGTCTGTTGTCGACGCCCGCTCCACCAACTGAACCTCTTTGTCATCTCTTAAGTTTCTCGCCATTCCCCCTTTCCCCTTTTCCCAAATCCTTCTTGTCATCCCTTACCGTAGACCGCTTGATCCACCCAGCATTTAGCCACGCGTCCTTCATTAGCGCCATTTAACACTGGGCTTTCTACACATTGCTGCGCGTCGCCCTTAGCGTTGTTCTTTGCTCGCCAGCACTTTCATCGGTTCTTTGCTTTCATTCACCTACTCTTCGCTTCTTCGCAATCCCAGGAATTTACTAAGCAACCTCAAATTACACTGAACTCCATCTACCCTCCCGCCACCGTCGTTTACCTCTCCTCCCTTTCTTTGCTATCAAACTCTGCGTAGGCACCGCACCTCTGCTCACATAACCTCTCTCCCATTGGCCGTTTCATGTTTCCTCGCCAATTCCTTCAATCAGTTTCTCTTCCACTATCTCTTATCTTCACTCACGCTCACACCACTCTTGTTGCATTTTCCCCCTCACTCTTCCTCCATATTCAACATTTTTACTTAACATCCTTTTAAATGACACCTAAATCTCTCTTCTCTCCCAACTCTGGCCTATAGTTTTCCCCCTGTCCTTCGCCATCTCAGCCCCCAAATGCACATCTTCAAAGTTGACCCCCTCCACCCAGTTTGTCCGTGTTCCCTCCGCCATTCGCTTCGTGAGATCTCTCCTTCATCGGCCTTCACTCATCCATCCCCACCCCCACCCCTCCCGTCCCCACCAACCACGGTCAGAATCTCTAAACGCATGCACGTCCGCTCTGCTGCATTCTGCCCCTGCGGCGCCATTGCCCACCCTCGGGTGCAGTCGGCGGGATGGCGTGCGGCGCGAGTCGCGACCTGAAAACCGAGTAAACTGGGGCGCGTTTTTCCGCGCGGGCGAGCGGGCGGAGGGGTGGGCGGGCAGGCGGGTGGGCGATTGGGTGGAAGAGCCAGCGGTTGGGTGGGCAACCGGGCGGGCACGGGGGACGGGCGCGACGGGTAGGCGGGGGGGGGGGGGGGGGGCGCGGTCGCCGGGTGGGGTCGGGGGAAGTGGCGCTATTACGCGCCAGTATTTAGGATGGCTCTTTTTTACTGGGGCGTTCGCCCCCCGAGGCAGCCCTGGACGCGCTTGGCGTGCCGAGACCGTTTGTTCGGCCACTCGCGGCGCACGCGGGTGGGCAAGGAGGGGGCATGCTGCAGCGGGCGGGGGAGGGAGGGGGTGTTGCAGCGATGCGCTTCGCTTCACTTCGTGGCACGCCACCGCGGCAGAAGTAATTCCACCGGTGGCACCGATAATTGCGCCTCTGTGACGCACCGCGGGGATCTGGTCTATTTGCGCAGTCCCACGTTTTTTTGTTCTTTTTTTGGCCGCAAGCTACCGCCGTGTGTTAACCCTAAAGGGTCGCATACACTAGTATTACAATGCCGCGATGTATTTTGGGAGAATGGGCGTTGCCTGTTAGTGGATCTAAGGGCACCTCAAATGTTGATGAATCAAGTTTAATGCTTTGTCTGAGATACTCGTCTAGACAAGTTGTCTCGCTGAAAATGACAGAAATGATTAGTTGGGCGTACTTTAAGTAAATTTAATTTTATCTAAGGTCCAATTATAGTGTTATCTATAACTTGCATCAATTGATTAATTTGTTTTCATTTCAAACTGAAACCTCTTTTGTGATATCTGCTATGATTTTTTAAAAATTTTGTTGAACAGGTAGATGTGGTTTAAAATTGCGATGCACGATTTCTGCGCTTACATCATATAGTTCTTTACTAGCAAGGCTTATACATGGAGTCTGAAAAAATACTGTAAAATATTAACCAGACCACAAAGTTGAAATAGGCAGTAACATGATTGATATACAAAATTGATTCAATCGTAAATAAGAGTATTTCTTGACTTTTGTAGAATAACATCTGTACTAATTATTAACATTTCCATAAAATGGCAGATTACAGGAGGAAACGGAATTAAATGAGTAATGAGATCACCATTTACGTGCAATTTCACTGACCATCGAAAATTTACTGCCTACTCATACCTCTTGTAAAAATTCGAATGTGGGTCTCTTGATTGGAATTTCATGTGCATCGACTGAAGATGGCAGTTAGAAAGTAATATTCCGCGTGTATTTGTTGCGTTTATATCTCTCAGCTCGTGATAGGAAACGCCGTTAAACAGATTTATGACAGACACATTAAATACGAAAGTCGTTAAATTTTACGGTTTAGAGACTGACTTACAAGTGATGTCATGAGAATGTATACATGACATAGAGTTTTTCGAGACGCTAGATAATTTAGATTATTAGCAAAACCATAAAATAGTTTCATAATATGTGTTTCGTATGTATGGTTTTTTTGTACTTTATTTTGTATATTTTAAACATGTTTATTCATATTAGTATATGGTCTTTGTGGTTTCAATTCTAACAAGACGCAACAAGAACATTTGATTTCCACGGCAGTATTTATGTTGGCTTATAAGTAAATCGTGTATTTCAAACTTATTTAGAGCTTACAGTATAATTGAAAAAGATAATATTTTTTAAATTGTAATTATAATGTGAAGATGGATTATTAAGAGATGTAAAAAAAATATTACTGACTGCGAAGGCTGCTCTTGATTTTCTCTCTGGATGTTTTTATCGATCAGGTTATTTAGAACATCCAACTCTGTGACACCTAACGTGTAGAATGTACCTTATCATTTTGCTAAACACTCGGATATCTTTAAAATTACTTAAATTTTAAGACTTACAGAGAAATAACATAAAAGGAAAAACACCGTTTCTTTTCTTGATATTTCAGTGTCAGTTTGAACCAAATCAGCTTTTTACTTTCTAGTGTACGTACTGTAGTGTAATGTACGTAGGACTAATATGCTTAGTGTAGAGAAAGTTATATAATGCTGAGGAAAATATATTTCTATATTTCAAGGGAAATACACACTTTTTTATTTGCCCTTATATCATATTTATGGTTATTCTGTGGTCTATTTAAGTTCAAGTGTATGGTCTATTAAAAGATCTATGATACGGTTCATCAATTCGTTTGCGATTTTCATTTTTTATCAAAAGGATTGTGGGCAGGCACAGTTCTCAGAAATCTCATATCGGTTAAGTGTATTTGCGTGTATCTCGCTTCCTGTTAGCCCAAGGGTATGTTCATATACATACATTGTTTCTCCATATATTTACAAATTAAAATGGCTTCCTTAAAGATTTACAACTGAACTAGACGTTTCATCATTTTCTTTGAAATATGCTTCGTCTTCTCTCTCTCTCCAGCTCGTAAGCATTACTTACGAGGCAATTAAATTCATCCAGGAATTTGTAAAATATTGTACCAGATTACATGAATTTGGCGTGTCAATAATTTCTGCCGCAACAACACATTACCGCAGAAGGCACTAGTTCCATAGCCTTTCGTTTAGGGTGTTGCTCCGGTACTTGCTTGTAGGCGATCAAGGAAAAACCACAGAAACCACTGACGAAAGTAATCGGCCTAAGAAATTGATTCCGGCAGGCGCTACAAACAACAAGATGTTAAACACATCACCGCGCGCGATCTTTCCTTCCTCTTTCTCGTCCTATCGTCTCCCCTTACACACACACACTAACATGCACTACACTACCATACATCCCGGAAGACCGGTCGGGGACTTAGAACATGTTCCGGCTGGGGCGGTGCCCGCCGGTGGGAGAGCTCTGTTTAGGGAGAAAGCCCGCTAGCCGACGGTAGGTCGGCGCCGGATCTCGCCATCCAGCGGGGGAAGATCACCGCCACCTCCCTCCCACATGCACCTCACGTACGGGACTAATGACCATAGTAGTTGACGCGCCCGGAATCACTAACAATCAATCAATCAATCAAACTAGACTAGACGAGAATCGCCACAAGTCCTGGTGGTCACTTGGAGGCACGCCCTCCTGCTCCATCGGTCGCTGACCCTGGGTCATCGGCGGCGGCGGCGGCACAGAGCGGCGCGACGCGGCGCGCGCGAAGACGAAAGCGAAGCAGCAGCGAGTCGGCGGGGAGAACTCGGGGCCAGGCGCAGCGACGTAGAAAGTTCGACGTTTGCGAAGGAGCAGATGATGGAGATGCGAACGCGCTCACGGGCATCGCCAGGGGGAGGGGCGGGTTCCGCTACCTTTGGTTCTCAGCCGCTGGCGCCAGGAGGTGGCCGACAGGCTGCGTGAGCTACGAAGGGGATGGGACGACGCTGGCTGCTCGTTTTAATTTATTTTTTTGTTTTTTTTATTTCTTTGTTTTCTTGATTGATTTATTCAATAAAGTTCGACGTTTGCGACGGGATAATAATAATAATAATAATAATAATTATTATTATTATTATTATATTATTTCTGCGTTCGATTTCCGGCCGAGCCGAAATTGAGTTGTAGGTTTCCTTTAAAGTCGTCCCAGTTTCTGTGAGGCGAAGAAAAGCTCAATTAGGGGAATCTTGCCACTTACGGTGAAGAGAATACATCATGTTCGCCTCATGTCGCTCTTACCCCCGAGCATGGGAATTTAACTAGGCCCAGGCATGGGGACACCGGTACTGTCCGGCAAAGTGAGACTATCGATCCAATTACGCCAAATTCATACACACATTATTATTATTATTATTATTATTATTATTATTATTATTATTATTATTATTATTATTTATATCACTATGGTTAAGATGAAATCGCTTGCACTGGGTAGAGGAAAATTGCTATCCCAACTTCCTACTAGATAGACGAAACATTTGATAGATGGTATTCTTTAAAATGAATAGATGGTAGATGGTAACCGTTTATAATTATTTTTATGCTCATAAGATTCTCAGGTTACTCGCAGGAAAACTTTCAAAAACAGTAAACGATTTTGTCAATATTTTCGAGTACTCTTACAATTCAAACTGAGTATCTTTGAAAAATAGAATTGCAAAATTACACCTATATTTAAAGTAATTAAGTACAATATTGTATTGTTCTCAGTATTGTTCTTTTGCGGAAGCACATATTGGAAAACAAATTTCCTTCAAAACAGTATCTCAATTGTGATATTATTTTTGTTCGTCTAGTATTTTTCATTTCGCGATTTATGGCGTTTATAAATTAAGTTATCGGAACTGTAGCACAGGCAAAATATATTGGTATCCATAATTTTACTGAAAATGAAAAATGGAAAATACATGAATTTCCCTTGTCCTCCTAAAACAACAAAAGTGAATTTTACCTTTCTACAAAATTAATAGCTGTATCTCTAAATTTTCTATTTTTTTAGTTATCTACTTACAATTAAATCTCTCCCAACAAAATATTTGTTTATGTTATTCAAATGCTACGTATGAGAACTTGCAATTATCAACTGCTTTGGATTTAAATACTTCGAAATTAATGTTAACAATCCGAAAACGTTTGGAAATTCTTGAGTGTAGGCATGAAAGTACCATCTAAAGAATTTTAAATTTTTCACACTCTCTGATAAATGGTTTGGTCTTCAAATACACTCTTGATTACTTGGAATGAAGCATGTAAGTGCTCACTCACAACAACTGTATTGTCTCACAACAGGAATATTTAACAATTTACCGTACTTGGACTCGCAACACGTAGGTATATAGCAATATACCTATGTGTTGCCTTGATAACTTACTTATATAGGTATTGCATCATGGATGAGTTTTCACTTCTGAAGCACGTTGTCAAACCTATCACAACCGGTTGGCAACTTGTTTACAGTAACAATCGTCGAGAGACTGACGTTATGCACCTGTTGGATTCAAGTATTGTTTGCTAGTCTTCACATACTCGTTTGTCGCTGATTCTTCAATGCGAATAGGATTTGGGGTTTGGTTGGTAATTGCGTCTGAAGTAACCTTCTTGAATTCAATAGCTTCTTAGAAAGTCGTGAATTAATGTTATTATACGACTGGTTTCTACTTAAGCCGATTATTTTGAAGAGTCATATGTTCGCTACAAACATAATTGCAAAACTCGTTGGAGAAGGATCAGTATTACGTAAGGCATTTTCGACAGGGCAAGAATGTTTTCTTATTATTTGAAACATTTGCACAATTCATGCATAGAATTTCTATACTTGATCTGAGACATTTCAAAACATTGGACATTTTTACATATATATATATATGTGTATATATATATATATATATATATATATATATATATATATATATAATTAGTTCCTCTTGTATTTCTATGTCTCTTTTTGTTCTCAAATGAAAATACAGTAATGAGAATGATGAAGTTTTCAAATGATCATTATACATTTTGAGGCTATGTATTATAAGTGTGAAACTTTAACGATTTTTAAAACGTGACACAATTTACAAGGATCGAGGGACCAATCAGATTTTTAATTCAACAACCGTAAACAATTTTGAAATAGCACAACAAATGATGAATTATTTTAGATATGTTGAAGGAATTAAATCAGAAATAACTTTGTAATACGCAGCAAAAATAAATATTTACGAAGATAAAGTAGGAGCCTGCTCGAAAAGGTAGATTGCGTGTACAATTACAATTGTTCAGGCAGAGACGACTTTTCCTTTCACACCGCTTAAGGAAAATTTTGACTCAGTGCTCCTCGAGTGAATCGAAGTGTAACGTTTCCTTACGTGTCGATTTCTTTTCGATAAACGAGTTACATTCACCAGATCTTCACTCGCAATGCGCTACCTCAACCGCAACCTTACGACAACAGGAATTACATCTTTCTCGAGAGATATGAAAGAACAAACAATCGTAAAGAATAGAAAACAGTCATTTCTGTAGTAACAGGCTTCGTATGCAAAAATAATTTTAGCGGTGGGCACAAGTGATATCCATGAAGGCAAAAGTTGGTAGCTCATTGAACGATGTATGGTTACTTATGTTTTTAATTCTGAATGAAAATTTTAGTTGATGGAAGAGCTTTTTCGAACACCAGTTAGTACATAATTCATGGAACTTTTTAATATAAATTATAACTATGACATTTAAATTACAATTTTGGAAGTTGGTTTATTACAATATTAAAGCTTGATATCACTTGGTATAACGTTTCGGAGATTAGTGTATCCCCAATCTCAGGTACACTTCGGAGATACACTAATCTCCGAAACGTTGTACCAAGTGATATCAAGATTTAATGTTGCAATAAACCAATTTCCATAATTGTAATTTAAATATTATAGTATATAATTCATGGAACTTTTTAATATAAATATTATAGACAATCAAAAGAAACTTAAGAATAGTTGTAATTTAATTTATTTTCCATCTTTAAAGTAAAAATCCTCTCTTTCTACGTATAATAAGAAAGTAACAACGTTAACTGCATTAGATCAACTTTTATTCTCTTTCGAATGAAAACGAACGGAAAACAGTGTGTGCAATAATCCACGTGTTACAGTTAACCGTTTCTTAGAACAAATGAAATTCTTTGGAATTTGGAATAACGGAAACACACCGGTTTGTCACGACCGGTTCTTTGGCTCAACCATTTAAAACGGACTTTTTCTACATGTGAAATTGTTGGTGTTATTCATTCATGTCGTGGCGCGTCGTCAACTTTTTTGCGCTGAGTTTCGCCACATACGCTCTGCGGTACTACGTCTTACTGTACTTTGCCAGTGTCCCATCATTCTTACATCGTACGCACTAAATTTCAATGTGACATTTCATCAAGTACTGGTCCGCTGTCGGTAGATTTCTCCTCAAAAGAATTCTCATGCACATTCTCCCAGTCCCTGTAATTCCTGCACTTTCATACTCGTTTCTTCCACTCTTCTCGTTAATTTATCTCCTCTACCTTAATACTTCATACTCCAGGCCATTTTTTATAACTAACATTGAAATAATTTATGTGACCGGTATCGATTAGCAGAATATTAAAAAACAGAATTTGAAAAACGAGGGAAGAAAAAGATGGAAGAAATAAAAAAACACTTTCGTTTTAAAATGTTACATTCACCTCATTGGTAGTATTCGTGATTTGTGAAATTATTTCACGATTTCGATTTTCGTCATCAGCTTGTTTGCCGTCGGCAACGATGAAGCTCGTATCAAACGGACTATCCTAAAGAACTCATTGTCCATTTCGCGAATCTTTACCCTCCCTTGCCACCCAGTTTCTGACGAGAGAAGAGAAAGAATATTAATTAAGCAGAATATTAAAAAACAGAATTTGAAAAACGAGGGAAGAAAAAGATGGAAGAATAAAAAAAAAAAACTTTCGTTTCAAAATACTATAAGCACCTCATTGTCGGTGTCTGTGATATGTCAAATTCAACTCCGAATTTCATCTTCAGATGGTTTGTCGTCGGCAACAATGAAGCCCGTATCAAACGGACTATCCTAAACAACGCATTGTCCATTTCGCGAATGTTCACCCTCCCTTGCCACCCTGTTTCTGCAGAGCACGAGCATCCCGCCGTCTGCAGAGCCCCCGGTGTTTTCGTTTCCCCTGGCTGGGGGAGGGGGGGGGGCAACACAGCAAGCGTGCCCGGCGCATTCCTCTGTTGCTCTCTGCCGTGGCTCCTTTCTCTTCCTGACTGTGCCTCGCACTGCCCTTCTGCTCCTCTCCTCACCCGCTTCCCGTCCTACTCCCCGCCGCCCTCCCCCCTTCCCCCCCCCCCCCCCCCCCCCGCTGTGTACTGCCCTCCTTTGTACCTTGATCCTCACACTCCCCTCCTCTTCCGTCTCCCCTGCCCCCCCGAACAATCTGCCTCGCTTCTACCGTCTCTTGTTCTACGGATCCCGCCGTTCCAACATCCCCCTTTTCCCACTCACTATCGCTAGACTGGGAGCGGTAGCCCAGTGCATCAACTGATGTCACTGCAGGTCCTTGGTTCGAGTCCTGACGGTGGCAGGACTTTCGACACTAGCTTTTCAGGTAGATCGAATTCAGTCGTTGTCTGGAGGAGAATTCTAGTGGCCGGGTGCTCTGATCGGTAGTTTCTGTGGTTTCTCCGATCAACACCAGGCGAATGCCGAAGCAATACCATAACAAACGGGTCACGGACCGCGCGCGATCTGTCCTTCCTCTTCCTTGTCCTATCCTCTCCCCTTACACTAACATGCACTACACTTCCACATATTCCGGGAGACCGGTCGGGAGCTCAGAGCTTATCCCGGCTGGGGCGGTGCCCTGCTGGTGGGAGAGTCCTGGTTGGGGGAAACCCCATTAGCCGACAGTAGGTCGGCGCCGGATCTCGTCATCCAGCGGGGGAAGATCACCGCTATCTCCCGAGAAAAAAAACATGCACTTTACAAACGGGACTAATGAACAAAGCAATTGACGTGCCCGGAAACACGAAAAAATCAATCAATCAATGAATCAATCAATGTTCTGCGGATCCCGCCGTCACCACCTCCCCTTTCCCCACTCACTATTGCTAGACAACACTGCCTCTTCTTGAAGCACGGACCTCTCCGAACCCCGCCGACGCTCGCCACTCATCCTCACCACCCCCCCCGCCCGCTGCCTTCCCCCCCCCCCGCCGCCCCCCCCCCCCCGCTCGCACGCACTTGCGCGTGTTGATCTTCGATTTACACAGCGTCGCCGCCACCGCCGCCGCCGCTGCCGCCGCCGCTGCCTCCACGGCTCCCTGGCTCAATAAACGTGTTTGCTCCCTGAAGTCTGCAAACTTCCTTCCCCGCCGCGTTATTGAATCCGAAATCGTACGCGCGTGATTCATAACACGCGGTCTGGAAGTGGAAACCCGGGGAGAGGGCGGTCTCAAAGACGATGGTTCGCCGTACTGACCTGATTTGTATTCCCTTCCAGTGTTTGTCGCGACCGATATTTAATATTCGCTTCTAAGAAATAATTACCATGAGTGTATGATATTTAGAATGCAAGAAAAAACATACCTTCTTCAAGGGAATACAGTACATGGAAACTTTATATTTGTATTAATTAACATTAACATATATATTAATATATTGACAAAATTCTATATTTTTGAAGTAAAATTGTCTGTTGTAATGCACGTGCTCTATATTTTGCAATACAGGAATGGTCGGAAAGAGAAGTGATGTGGAAGGACAGAGGGAAGCACAAGAATCCATTTCCAAAGAACACAGAAGGAAAAAGAGAAAATAAAATTACTTCGCTTTTCTGAGAA
Organism: Teleogryllus oceanicus; assembly: GCA_964035755.1. Lineage (NCBI taxonomy): Eukaryota > Metazoa > Arthropoda > Insecta > Orthoptera > Gryllidae > Teleogryllus > Teleogryllus oceanicus. The sequence continues at coordinate 63,994,097 of CAXIVR010000011.1, forward strand.
AATGTGAATGGAAGTTCTGACAAACACTCCCTAAATCAATATTGCAGAGTATGCTTGCAGTGAAATTTCTCTGTTGGATTAGTGTACATGAATTTACTCAGTAGCGTCTACTCTGTGGTGTGGACATAAAACAGCTGTTGTTATCTCACGAATTCTGTTACGGCTCACATGTGTTCCTTCCGGCATCAGGAGATCGTATCCTGAACAAATAGCAACACTATGTATACGTGAACTAATTTTCTGGAGCACTTCTGAGGAAAATAGGAACACGCTCTGAATATGCAAACTTCTTTCCGGGGAATTAACTCTTTCGAGATAAGCGAGTATTAGCATACATCCATTACAACTTCTTCCTTATTTGCGTTGATATGCATGTTTTTCCTTTACTTGCGATGTTCTTTTGCAACCCTCGTAACAATTTTTTGTGTTATAAAACTATAGCTACTGTACTTGCTTGTTATGGCCTATAAACATTGTTACACTACCACAGGTTTTCTATCACGACAAAAAGTATTTACGAAAGAGAATTTCGTGATTCCTTTTAAAAAAAATATCATTTTACGAAATTCATTTAATGCCACTTTTAATGGAAATTTCAAAAGAAAAAATTCAAAAGGTGCACAAAATGTTTTTAAAGAAATTCAAAATAAGAAAAATGATATTTTATGAAATAAATAAGAAAATGCATTAAATAATGTTGCTTTTTAACATTGAGTTTTAGAGAAATCACTTGTTAGTTTTGATATTAATATTAAATATCTTTTATTTATCCTCGATTATACTTCAGGGTTCAGCGGGTTACTTCGGTCAAATCAAAACATTCAATGAAGATTTTGAGTCTAAATCGTCATTGTGGTTCATATTCACTAATACATGCAGAAATGTAGCGTATGATGAGAGAGCTTTCATTTCTACATCGACGAAACGTGTATGTTTTGGGTAAATTAAATGCCTTTAAAACGAGCATCTGTTGAGAGCTTCCCACAAATGTATATTTTTTAAAGAATTTAATGAAGTCTACTAAACTTCATTTTATGTTTTATATTCTCAAATACTTTCCTTAGAAACACTAATTACCCTTTTCTCATAATTCTTATAGAAATTATTTTACTCCACTATGTTTGTAACATGTGTTTTCTTGTTTATCGAATGTCGAAAAATAACCGAAAATTTTTGTATCAATGTAATAGTTTATTGACAGTTAAAAGTTTATGTCATCATATCGAATGACACTGTGGATGTTGATGCATCGTCGATGTTTCCAGTACATTTATTATGAACCTAACTTTGCAACTTCAATGTGCCAAAAAAGGGGCTGCTTTATAGCAAGTCCTTAAGAAGCTTGAAATTGTCCGCTGGTTCATGAATACCGGGAATATTTTTTTTACTGAAACTCCCGACTGGTTTTCGGTCTAACGGAATAAGATAATATTTTAGCTAAAGAATTTTCAGAATATTAAAGCTGTCATAGCGAAGAGAATGTGATACGTTGATGATAGCTGTTAAATGAAAGAATATTATGAAAATAAAAGAGCAGAGAATCTTTTTATTTATTTATTTTACTTAAAAAAAGTTAAACACTGTGTGTTACGGGATACGGGGAGAAGTGAATTCTGTGCACGTTTTCTTAATTCTGTGATCCCCCATATACTACTTGAATTTTCAATACACGAAAAAGTGGATAAATCCAGTTGCTAAAATTAGAAAAAAATCATCTAACAGTAGATATAGCCAGAGTCCAAGTTTTGTGGTTCCTTGATACCGAAAAATCGAATAACGGCAAAATGTCTGTCTGTCCGTCCGTCCGAACGGTTTAGCCGAACAATGTTTGCAACGTTTCTCCAAAATTTGATAATTAATATTCCCCAATCGATCTGGTTGATGTTGCGGCTCCTTGAGTTTGAAATCGATATTTTAATTTTAGGGGGTACTGTACATGAAGCCTCTGGGACATTTTTCAAATTTTCCAAAAAAAAATGCTCAATGGTCTTTAATTAACTTGCGTTGTTGGGTAGTGTGAAGAACGTCTAAGAGTTGGCGTAGAGTTGGTGTAGGTCTCATTTTCATTGAAAACTCTAATTTTTCGAAAATTGCAATAATTCAAAATGTTTTGGCGACTTCCTACAGCTACAATAATGAAGATAAAGCTTTCCCCCTTGAAATCTGTTCCTTAAAGATAGATTTTGAAATAAGCTGATGTACAATTTTCCGAAAATTGGAGTCCTTGTCTCGTAATTCTGCGTGACAGTACGGACGAGAAAGTAATGAATTGAATTGAATTGGCCTTATTTTACGTGGCGAGACTCAGGCCATGAGGCCTGCTCTTCCGTCTGACCACGCAAATTTCGTTACGCTCCTTTCACCTACTAGGGGATAAAGAAGGTATTACTTGGGCGACGAAACAGGCGATTTGAATTTAGCTCAGAGGCGTCATTTAGGCTTGAGGATCTTAAGTACGCGTTGTTTGAGCACTACTAGTTCCTTCGCTTGAACTTGCAAGATTCCGCATACTGCGAGGAATTTGTGTGCCCCGTCTTTTGAATGGTGCCGCAGGTAGAATCACAAACTGCTCGCTGTAATTCCATCGAACGAACGACTGAGATCCGCACCTCCTGGGCTAGGCACCGGCTGCGGGCGGGAGGCGGGGAGTGGCCCACTGACTTTCGGACTGTTATCCGTCCGGTAGGAGGAGGCATCCGAGCGCTGGAGGCGGCTGCCCGGGCACAACCTGTCTGGGACGGCCCGTTGCGCCGAAATTCCTGCGAGGCGTTTTCGTGTTCGGTGACCGCGACGCGGCGCGGCTGTCACACATAACTCCCGCGATTGCATCGCCGGGTGTGCGTGCGGAGCATGGACGAATATTCGGGTAATTTCGGATGCGCGGTAATAAATACGTGCTCCCTGATGTCTTTCTGTACCTCAATCTGCTGACACACTGCACACGGGTTCGGGAACTCACGTTTCCTAGTCTACGGGGGACCATTCAAGGTTGATGTCATGGGAATTTGATGAAACACAATCATAAATTTAGGTTTTACTAGTTTTATATAAAAACGAAAGAAATTCAATAACTCAATTGAATACGTTATTTGCTAATCTGCATAAGAATCACTTTGAAGAGAAACTTCGATGCCAGTTGATTTTCCATATTAGATTTTATAAGAAACCGAACATCGTAGATTTCTGTTTCAGAAAACACAATTTATCAAATGTAATTACTGCCAATATATATTATTATACCAATAAACGTTATTTCCAATAATAATTATTATTTAGTATTTACGTTTACAATAGTAAATTTGCAACATTAAATACATATCTATGGTGAAAGGTTACTCCGAACCATATTAGTTTGCAGCATTATTATGAAATATCAATTTTACACTGTTTCTGTCTCATAACATTATTAATGTGAAGTAAGCTATAAACTGCAAAATCTGATGTATGTTTATTAAATAATAAAATCGATTGAAAAAATCAGAGAAAACAATGTACATTCACGGCAAATGAATGGAACAAGAAGGTCCTTGACCTTCGTAATCTTATTAATGCTCTTCACTACAGAAGGGAGATTCCGTTCAGTTGTAGATGTTGATGACGACACTGCAGCTTGTAATCCCTTTGTTATGCAAATCTATCGCAAGTATCTTGTTTGCGTTTCCACATAAACAAGCAGGGTCGTGACTTCCGAAACAAATGCCACGCACGCCTCTCGCTCGTATATTCCGAACCCACGCGGGCGGCTGCGGTGAGATACGAAAGGGGAGGGGGATGCAGTGGCAGAACCAGCGTGGAGGCGATGTAAGCGGACGAGGGGACATGGTGGACGAGGGGAGAGGGCGGACGAGGGGACAGGGCGGACGAGGGGACAGGGCGGACGAGGGGACAGGGCGGACAGGGGACAGGGTGGACAAGGGGAGCGGGCGGACGAGGGGGACAGGGCGGACGAAGGGGACAGGGCGGACGAGGGGGACAGGGCGGACGAGGGGGACAGGGCGGACGAGGGGGACAGGGCGGACGAGGGGGACAGGGCGGACGAGGGGACAGGGACGGACTGAGGGACGGAGAGCATTGCACTTTCGTTTTAATCAAATATATTAATTTATAATTTTCGTATTGTATGGAATGGGGAAACGGTTCTAGAATTTAGTCGTTGAAAAAATGTCCACTGACGAAACATTGCTATTTAGAAAATTTTGAATGTTTTTGCATCCTTTACTCAATTCCTGGGAAAGTGTCAGGGGAAACACCACAATTTGACGATGCTCTTTCTCCAGCCAAACATCTCTTGATCAGACATCTTGTCTACCGGAAATCTGGAGGATCGCGAAAGACCTTCTCGGGATGTAGTGGAAGGTCATGGAGATCTACATCGAAGGTACGTTTACGATTCGTTTGAAAAATATACGCCCAACAAAACTGGTTTCGATCGATAAAAAAAGGATTACATCTTAACAACGCGTAGCTTTTTATCGGTTGTAGGGAGCTGCGAGAAACGTGCGGGCGGTGTAACGGACCACAGAACTGACCTTGTCTGTGGTCGCGGTCGGCACACCTCTTCTCCGTCTGCCCGCTCCGACTAGCCGAGTTGTCTGACCGGCGGCGGCGAGAAATTCGGCAAGTGCCCTGCAATCGACTGAAATTCTCGTTCTTTGGCTCACCGTTACGCGACATCGGATCAGACCTGTTCTGCACGCACCCGGTTCTTCGGTTGGGCACATTTTGACGGTTACCAAGGCTTTGCAGCGTCTGTTCGGCTTCCTGAATCGACACGATGTGTTTTCCTCATTGGGGGATTGGCGGTATTGTTTTATATAAGTAGCGGTAGTTTTATGTATGTTCTGTGATTCTCGATTTTTGCCAGCTTTCACGCCACAATAACGACCCTGTGTTTCAGACCTATTTTTCCGAATCTTACTTGACGAGATACTAGAAGATATTGGAGGAAAGATGAAAAGAAATCTATACGCGCATTTCATGATTACAAAAGTTATAAGTCGGTTTACAACTCTTGTTTCTACAACTTTACTTATTAGAGCTGTAAGTTGTAAATGTTTAATGGACAAGCACAAACAATAATGGTGGACGTAATCGTATCATTGCATAGCGAATTAGATAGGGCACTCCTACGTTGGCGAATACGGATCTGAATAGTGTTCTTTTTTCTAGAAATTAACTGTAAATACGGAGTTTAAACTACCATAAGTTACTCCTACACAGCAAAATATCTATTGTGAAAGTTTCGGAGATACCCTAATCTAGCAAGTTGTGTAGGATATATTGTACTCTCGAACGTGTCACAACTGCCGTACCTTTCACCAAACATATTGAAATTACTTTAAACAAAAGGGTAATAAGCCAAATGCCAAGCCCACAGAACATATTACATTCTACTGAATCGGGATGAAGATTAAAAGATTATTGACTTGCAGCTCGTTCTTAAACCACTGCTTCAGTAAGCGCCAGGAACTGAAACTCCTGACTATTTGAGTCACCGACTTCCTAAAATGTTTATCCACGCAGTGTCCCAATTAAGGTATTTCTGTCACTGCCCTAAGTTGTTTATTCAACTGAAACGTTTTACATGAAATCTTCCTTGTCCTAATATGAATGATTTTATACATTTTATAATGCATTGCGAGAGTGACAGTCAACTGCGTTACTAGGTTTTATGAGATGTAGTTTTATTTCGACATCTCAATCAACATTTACGCGATTTCGCAGCTTTTTAGAGAATAACGCGGCGTGCTAGTGACAGAAGCAATCTTATTATTTCATTGATCATACGTGAACATAATAAAACATATATGGATCCTAAAGAATAATTATAGTCTTAAGTTAATCACAAGGAAAAGAAAATGGTGATAATAAAGTCCCGCCATTTGGCCTAAATTATGTTTTATAGTACTGCAGTCTGTTACAGGTGAGCTTCACGGTAGCAAGTAGAACACCATTTGCGAAGATCGCGTGAAGGAAACGAAATAAACTGACGTGAACCTCTTCTTCTAACGGCATATTCGGTTTATCCTGAGCTTTATGGAGGTTTTACAGCGTTCTGCCCTCTTTATTACTAGCGGTTCCGTTTGCAGGAATGCCCGATCTTGGATGGCAGGCACTTTGTGCCTCGCACATAAATAAACAAAAATCAAATACTCTCAGCTAGCACTATGTAATTTATTATTATTATCATTATTATTATCATCATCATTATTATTATTATTATTATTATTATTATTTTAAATTTATGATTGTTATTTATTGTAATCAAGAATACAAAAAATACATCACATTTCACTATCGGAGAAATTTGCTAACTTGCTTGTAATAATTGTGTATAACTGGCTTTTAGCAATCCGCATTGACCTTTTCAGCATACAGAATTGGCTAACATTAATATGTCACGACTTCTTTTTTCTGAAACGGGCTCTGTTCAGGAAAATGTTAATGTCAATAACATAATAATTTCCAACGTGTGATTATGACATATTGAAATTTCTGTCGAATGATTTAACTTTGAATATCGTAGAATATGTTTACGAAATGATAGTAATGAAAAAAACCTGTGTACCAATATTAAGTTCTTGCAATCCTATTGAATAGTAAACAATGTATTATGTATGTTGATTTAAGTTCAGACGTATAAGTTTCTTCGAAAACTCGCGTGGACGAAGCTGAGAAGCATGTAAGTTAACTCTCACGTATATAGAATCAAATCTGTAGTTTGTTTACCTCTGCAAGTACGTTTCAAAATGTTAACCACGCTTGTTTGTTGTATATCGCGCCAGGAAAGTTCCCGCAATGACACATAGCTGGTGAGAGTGCTAGAAACAGATATTATGTTGGTAGCAGAAGCTGCAGTTTGTAACAAAAGAAAAACTTATATTGCGTACTCACCATAATCATAATAGATGTTGGAAGTGTTGTCCCCTTCACTTGTTTCCCAATAATCAAGTTGCTACCAACATAAAAGCAATTTGTAATAGGGAGACGTTCATTCAGCTCCGTTCGGAGAGACTTTCCTGACGCACTACACATCCATTCATAATTCAACCATGTAAGTAGTATAGTAAAATAGTGGATTATCGACTCCCGTTTAAAAAAAATGTGTGTAGATTATAAATCTCTCCTCTCCGTCACATACTTTACTATTTTTGTGACAACAAATAAAAGAAATAAATCAAAACAATAAACTGAAGAGAACATAAACGATACTCGTTGGCCGATATTACTCACTTCCCTGGCACCTCATCCCAGTAAAAGTGAATAGAAGTGCGCGTCAAGGAGTGCACGTTGGCAGTACGCGCTTCTCCCTCATAAATCAACGTCTTATTAACTTTCGCGCCAACTCCTGGAGCGCAGCTCTCCTGCTGTCGGCAGACGAGGGCAAGACTGTCGCGCATCAGTTACACGCTGGTCGGGAGGAAAATATGTACAGCCCTCTGGAGCAGAGATCCGCATGGGAAGGTACGACACAGACAAAGCGACAATATCACTCTGACGTATGGCGCCCGTCTCCACCGTCCTCACTCAACTGTCTAGGTTCCCCCCACCCGTCTACTCAGCAATACAGCATGGGCGAGCTCGGGTGAGGTAAAACTCTTCGCGGGAAAGTTCTTAAATTTTATTTTTAAACGAGAACAACTCGGCTAAAATTTTGCGTCGCGCAGGGGCACGGCTTTTTTTTTGATGCAACGGTGTTTGGGGCAACAGCGGACTTTACGCCCCGCGTCCTTTGTTTCTGAACTTCAAAGCCCAGCCGTCAGAACTGAAAGCAACCTCCGAAAATGGCAGACGGCCGACAGACAATTTTTAGGAGCTGACGAGAGCTTCGGCTTTCGTTCCACACCCGGGAAGGAACCCTGAGGTCCTCCAGAAGTTAAAAATATCAGCCTCATATTTCACTCTGCGTGTTAATGAGTTTGCGGCGGGGCTCGTATAACGTGTTCCACATTAGGGCGAATTACGGTCATCCTGGACGAACGCGAGGCACCTTTTACACATATCTCATCTTCATTTTTTATCTCCACTAAAAAAGCAGCTTTTAGGTCCGCATATTCACAAACTAATTTGAAGTGTTGTTCGTGAGAAAGTTTTATTCACTTTATAGACTCGCATATAACCAGAAAACAGACGAAACAATTACAAAACTATTATTTGTTCATGATGAAAAGTAATTCTATTTGATGTGAGAAATTGGGAATGGATACAAATACAATTTATTATAATTTATTTTTTGTCGGGAGCATAATAGTTTATGAGTCACTCGGTCCGTAACACACTTGTTCCTCATCTTAGAGTTGAATTTGCAATAAAACTCGCAGCATTTCCGCCAGCAGATGTGCTTTTTAAATTTAATAGGAACCTATTACACATTTGACTTCTGCCACAGTCGAAAGTAAAGAAAATATTAATTTCAAATCTCTACAAATGTTTCTTTATGGTCTTTCTGCCTCGCTTATTTCCATTATCGCGCAAATGTAGCTCTTAGTGTAACCATCCCCTACTTTTGAAATATGTCTATTATGAATCCTTTGAGGCTCTGGATGTAGAATGAAGTTTACAATGCCACATGAGTATGCTAATCGCACAGTACACAGTTGTAAATATAATTTACTATTGTCAAGCGCACATAAAAGCTAAATATTTTTAATCTATATGTTTAAAACTTGTGTTTTTATAAATTAAATTAACATTTGTTTACAAGAAATAAATAAAAATTTATTTATTCCATCTATCTATTATCATTTTTATTTTTATTTTTTCACATATTTTTTAAATATAAAAATATGTAGGTTTCCAAGCAAAATTAAATTTAAAAAAAATAATATTTCAAGCAGATTTGAATCTTTTTGTTTAATAATTCATAAATATACATGTAATAATATATGACTAAGTGTTTCTAAAAGCGAAGAAAATAATTCTCTTATTTCATTAGATAAGAAATAATGGTCATTAGATATTTTTATTATATCATGTGTGTTTTTTAACTAAAATTTAATTAAAAAACTAAAAACATTTTAAAACTTTTTCGACATTAAACAATAAGCCTTTCGCAACAACAGCATACTTAGTGCATTCTGCAATTGTACTTCGTCATCTAGTTTATCTAGGAGTAAAAAAACTCACCTATCAAGGATCGCGATGAACCTTTCTCGTTGCAGCCAACAGCCGGGGAATCTGTAAAGAGAAAGAACGTGTCGCTTAGAACCCAGCCACATCATCTAGCCTTCCCACCCGAAAATTTTAAAATGTATGCAAATTAAATATAAAATTCATTCTTCATCCAGATTTCCATTAAGAGGGTGACGACGCAGTCAACACACACACACACCAACACGCACGCTTCGCGTTAAACGCGAGAGCGAAAAGACAAATGATATATTACGTATTCATGCACCTCCGCGAAAATGACTAGAAACACGGCCATATGCAGATCTTCATTAGCGCCGGAAGGGGCCTTGGCAAAGGCAACAAAGTGAGGTTTATGAAGATGATAAAGTGCAAATTCCGTGCACCTCGTGGCGCCACGGGCGACGAGAGAGGCTGGCCTAAAAGTGCGGCGACGGTGCTATTACAACGCGCGGTTATTGCAAGGCGCGCGCGCTATTGCCCCTTGCTTCGTGTAACGTCGAGCACACAAAGCTATGCGGGTACGCGGGCGGGCGCGTTGGCTGAGAAACGCCGAGCGGCAATGTGAAGCAGAGGACCCTCCCCATGAATACGAACTAGGCGCTCAGAATTCGATTAATTCACGCAATGAGGGAACGACGAGTACTGCGAAACGGGGATTGGAATATACCGGGAACGAGCTGTAAAGTTGGAGCATATTTCAAAACCTGAGTTTGCGGAGTTTCATACTGAGAAGATAATTTTCGATTCATAGCTCGGCAGACAACGCATGGGGATCAAAGAAAATTATTTTTCGTTTCACGTGTAGTAAGGAGGGGGAAATTAAAGTATTCTCAATAGTTTTTGTAGGAGTTGCATGGCTAGATATTTGATTGTGTTCTTGGATATTTAGATAACGTCTCAAAATAGGAAGAACCTAAAACCTAATATAATTCAATGATTTTAGATCTAATAATAATTACACTCACAAGTAATATCCTGTTGACTCAAATTATTCAACGAATGTGTTCAGTATTTTAATGTAGATACACAGTGTGTACAGAATAATACAAAATATTACTGTAACTGTGCATAAAGTAGGAATACTAGTGCAATTATAATTGGCTAGTATTTACCAGAATCCATTTAGTGAAGTAAATCAGTTATTGCAAATTATGTCATGTAATTGCTGAGTCTTGTTGCTAGTAATTCAATTCGGATTATGTAAAAAATAAAGTTATTAAATATCAACTTAACCAGTGTGCAAACAGTTAATACAGTTAACAAATGTTTTACAACCCAAAAATAAATAGCATTCCAACTGAGAAACTTTGTTTAGTTGCCGTAATAACCAACATAATTCGAATCGGTCGTAATTCCTCATGTCATCCATAAATAACATTTTCAGTGCGTCTGTCCGGAAAAGGAAGGTAGCGATCGGCGTTAACGATCTTTCTGCCACATAAGTTTCAATGTTCAATACTCAAAATAGCTGACATTTCATTTCTGAAAACCTGCACAGAGTCATTATATATTTACGTTTATAGGAACTACTACAAAATTTTTAGAAATAAGATTTAACACGATATGTTAGAGGAAATTTTCAAATATATGTAAATCATTCAGGTTATGATTCTTCTTCTTCTTTCTGTTAGAATGAAAAATAAATTATTCTGGTACTTTTTGAAGGCAAAATATTACGTACTTACGATACCACTTTTTATTAATTTAAAAGTTTTTCTACTGCTAGAAATTTCAGAAATATGAATTCTGGTTGGTCGACAAGAAACAGAAATCACACAGTAAGGTATTACGCATAATTTCTACCTGTCCATCTAATTAATGATCATTTGACCTTTTTGTTTCTCTTTTTGCGGGGGAGTACGGTGCCTATGAGCGACAATTATTGGAAAATGTGTCTGTTTTGATCAGCAAATGAGAAATAGATGGACTCTGATGCGGTTGATGTTAAAGAAGATTATCGATGTAAATTATTCAATAGTTTGATGAAAACCTGACAATATATACAATTTAAATGTTTATTTAAAAATGTAAAATGAAAAAGTCTTAAAATTCCTACGTTTTTGTGCAACTGTTGATCAAATTATAACGAACAGTATCCACACGACAAATATTAGAGGCCCGGAATAACGCGTAATCACGAGGTGACAGTTCAATATTAGAGGTAAACAATGGAAAATTAAATAACGGAGAGAGAGGAAGATTTTGAATGGGTCTGCTACAGCGATGGAGCATTATCGTGCATTTTGCATCCTCACCGCAGATTTCATCAGCTGTCATCGCGTGCCGTGCCGCGGCGCGCCGTCCCGCAGCTGCCTGTCACCTCACCGCTCGCCGCAGCCACGCCCACTTCCACCACCATCACTGGTTCCCCCCGTCTGTGGCCGCTGTCAGCCCCTCCCCTCGCCCCATCATCCCACCCTCTCGTCCACACCCCAAACGTGAGCCGCCCGACAGTTGCCACCCGCCAGCTACCTGCTCGCGTGTTCAGGGGCTCATTTGCTCACACACTTGCCCATCCGATCGTACATTCTTAGGCTCACCACACTAACCCAGGCCCCCCCCCACCCCCCCCTTACCCACTCACCCACCCACCCACCCACTCACTCACCCACCCACCCACTCACTCACCCACCCACTCACCCATTCACTCCTTATCCATCTACTCACACACCCACTCACCCACCCACTCACCCCGCTCACCCACCCCACCCATCCACCAACTCACCCACCCACCCACCCACCGACCCAACGACCCACTCACCCTCCCACCCACTCACTCACTCACTCATCCACCCACCCATCTACTCACCCATCCACTCACCCACTCACCCTCCCATCCAGCTACTCAGTTAGTCAGACGGACAATCTCTCATTCATTTCTAACCACAGTTTCTTTGCATTCGCAACCGGATCTCAAACCAATTGCATTTCTTGCATAATGCACCACTTTGTCTCTGTCTCGTAACATTTCTCGTTCAAAAATTATACTCAAGAATATGCCTGCGTTGGGATTAGGCCTAAAGAAATGAGAGAGATTCCAAATAATTGAATAACAAAGACTATTCACTCAGAGATGTTTTAATAAAATGTGGTAATTCAAATTTACAAATTGGCCGATCTGGTGGCCGGGATCGTATCGTAGCGATCTCGTATCTAAGGGTCGCGAGTTTGAGCCCCGCCTTAGGCATGGTTGTATTTGTGTTCGTCCTTTCACATCTTATCATCACCATTTCGTTTCATCTTCACAGTTACCATAATTTTAAAACCAATAGTGGTTGCCAATGACCTAGATGGTGATGCGACATTAAATAACAAAAGAAAAAGTCGACAAATTGAAAGCACTAAATATTTTAACACGTTTTAACGTGATTTTCTGCTTTACTTTCACTATAATATATTATTATAGAGAAAGTAAAACAGCTTCTACAGAACGATGAAGGAGAAAAGACAGGAAAGAAATTTAGGAAAGAAGAAAATAGGACGGAATTATAACATGAGATAAATAAGGTTAATAGAAAAATGTCTAAAGGAGTAAAAAACGGATAAAAATGAGTAAAGTATGTTACGAATTTAAAGTTGTATATGGGAAAGTAGAAAGCACGAATTTAAATTATATATTCATAAAAAGAAAGTTGAAAGTAAACTTGGATTTCAATATTTGCTAATATACCACAATGTGAAAAATAACTTTTTAAAATATTTTTCTATAGTTGTCTAAATCTCTCCCTCTTTTAAAAAAGATGACACGAAGAGAGTACTATTTCAAGTTACAAATACTTTTATCATCTCCTCTTTTCGTCAAATAATGAATACCTTTACGAAACGAATATGTGCAGTAAAGTGAATTTCTCGCATATTATACGTGCCACTATTCGAATACCCGCATCAAATTCCCAGGGGGGGCGTTTTATCATCGGCACATAAAAAAGCGCTACGTGGCTCCTCTTTTGACCGACGGATTATGCGTCATAACCCCGGCCTGGGAAGTGCATTACGCCACGGTGTATGCGCGAATCCCATCAGCAGACGCAGCAAATCCTCATCTAGCATTTCATCACGCCGCGCGCCAGACAGGGCGGTCAATTGCCCTCGACGGGGCAGCCCGTTCGAGCGCGCGCGTCGGGACCCGAAGGCAACGGATGCGAGGGGGTGGGGGCCCTCGGCAGGTGACCCCTCGTCCTGAGGGCCGCCGCCTCTAGAAAGGGCGTGACATCTCTTCAGCCCCTTGGGAGGGGTCAAGACGCCCGGGAAGAAATCGTCGCCTGGGCCTTCCCTTCATATCTCTCACATCGCTACTCCGCCTTCGCTTTCGTGGGTACGCCAAACCTTGCTTCCTCAACTCCCCGCTTTTCCGGCTTCCCGCTTTCCGGCTCCCCGCTTCCGACACCACGCTTTCCGGCTTCTCGCTTTCCGGCTCCCCGCTTTTCGGCTCCCCGCATTTCGGCTCCCCGCTTTCCGACACCACGCTTTCCGGCTCCCCGCTTTCCGGCTTCCCGATTTTAGTCACCCCGCTTTCCGACACCTCGCTTTCCGGCTCCCCGCTTTCCGGCTTCCCGATTTTAGTCACCCCGCTTTCCGACACCTCGCTTTCCGGCTTCTCGCTTTCCGGCTCCCGTTTGCACCCCGCTTTCCGCCGGCTCCCTTTCCCCGTTTTGCACCCCGCTTTCCGGTTGCCGCCCACTTGCCCCTTCCCTCTTCCGCTGGGCCGAGGATGAATGGGCCGGAGGAGGGGCAGCCATCGGGAGACATTAGCGGCCAGTAGCGCTCCGGGGACACACTCAATCCCGCGCTCGAGCAGAACCGGGGACGCGTCGTGGCTCCCGCGCCCCGCCCCGCCGCCGCCCGTCCCGCCGCCCCGCCCCGCCCCGCCCCCGCACCGGCCCGCCGGCCGGCGCCGCGATTACCGGCAAAGTTGCGGCGCGTTGGGGGTCGCGGTCCCAATTCAATTTCCAGCCGCCCCGTCCGTCCGGGGCCGCGCTCTCCGGGATGAGCACTGGCATGTTGACAGGCCGCGTCTCGAGTCCGCCGCCGCCGAAATCAGGGGAGTGCGCGGGCGCGCGAGGAGCACAGTGCATTGTGCACCGCCCCCCGCACCCCCCAGCCCAACTCGTGCACTTGATATTAAGTTACGTGCAATCCGGCTAATTTTGTTACGGATGTTCTCGATGGGTGGAGACAGTCGGGTCGCGTGTGGGTTTCCGGGACTAACTTTGCGCGATGAATGGGGGGATCTGCGGCCGAATGAGTGTGAAGACCACTAGTCGGAAGAGCGACGCGGGTTGATGTGAATGAACGTGGAGGAAACCGAGTGAATGACGACATTTATTAGGGTAATAGTAAGAATAATAGCTAGTGAAATTGGTTATACTTTGGAGGTAAACAATTAATGTACAGATGAAGTTGTGAAATGGTACAAAAAATAAGAGAATTCCACAAAATGCTTTTCTTGATATTTTATGACGGTTCTCGAAAAGGTTAGAGAAAACATGAATAAACAAAGGACCAATGAAGTTTAATTTTTAGACGATAACTAGCGCACTATGATACATTAGTAAAAGTTTGAATAACAATATTGGAAAAAAGTAAATTAGTTGGTGAGAGGAGACACCTGAAAATGATATCAACTACTACAGTTAAATCTTTGCTTATACTATATGTTACTTAGTATACATATAAAATTTGCTCTACCAAAATTTGCAATATATATTCAACTTGTAACGAAATAGTAATAATAATAATAATAATAATAATAATAATAATAATAATAATAATATAATGCTGCAATTACGCGATTGCCCACGCATGTATTTTAATATTTTCAGTTCCGTGATTTCAATCGTCTCTGTCTTGTTTATAAAACCTCATATCTACAGCTTCTTAATCTTCCCTCTCAGTTTTGTCTTCTAAAGATTTTATGGCAGGACCATCGTTGATATTCGCTATCCAAATTAAATCATCAGCCCTTAGCACTTTTCGTATTTTTCTTTGGATGATCTCATTTGTATCACTCTGCATTTGGTAAAATATGTGATGGTATCTTATTTTTCATAACAGTTTCAATTTTTTTCACAGTTTACGGAGATGAACACTTACTATATTGATAGTTTCAATACTGTGTGCTAATCAGTACCCACACGGAATTTCCTAAGTTCCACAGACCCTCCCTATAGTCGAAGGCCATGGCTACGTAACTCATTGTTTGTTCGAAGTGTTGTTTCGATTCGTTGTACATTCGGTGGTGCAGTGCGAAGGTGTACGGAGCGTGACTAGAGCCTGCCGAGAGATCAGATATTTGTATGTTCTGATGTAGGGGATGCAATAAAATGTGAGTGAAGAGGATCGCCGGATGATTAATATGCGTTTTCCAGAGATGCATATAAAAAATTTAATATATTCTAGAACATTCAAAGAATAATAAATAAAACTAATGCAAAGTAATATACTCCATTTCTCTCTAACATACCTGTTTTGCGGAGTATGGCTAGTTCTTAGATGAAAATATGAATTATGAATGAGCAGGACAGACTTAAATATAACACATACAGAGCAGGCACACATAACACAGTAGAAAGTCGGGGTTCTGATAAGAGATAAAGTAATATTTCAGAGAATGGAAGTTCTAAAACGAACATAATAAAGGTAAAACAAAGTGGTGCCACGAAACTAATCACACATACAGGAATAGACCCAATATTTCAGTTTTGGAAACGGACATAGCTAATATTTGGAAATATTTATTGCTAACCTATATAAAAATTTAAAAACATGAAAGAGTTCAATCACATAATCTCATCAGGTCCCACATACTTTTCTCATTTCGTGTAACAGTAGATGTTGGGAAGCCCATTAGACATATAAAACACTATCAAGACGCACCACCGGACTCTACATTTCATGAAACGTCATCAGCACGTGGTGCAGTGCAGAATGAGCGGACAGGAAACACCAAAAGCCAGGGTTACATAGAGTGTGTGTAACAGTATATATAAATATATAGTTACACGTTATCCTTCACCTCCAACCTTAAGCTGCGATGATTTGTTTAAAATCAGAAAGTAAACTTCCATACAGTCAAATAGAGGCTCAACATTTGCATTGTCGTGACAGCACTACGCCCGTAGGAAATCTGTCCAGCTGCGACCACCCTCTCCAAAATCGAAGCACAGGCCTCCGCAGCCCACATTTCGTGGCTCGATGACCCGGTCAGCGCAGTGCAGCGGAGGCGGCGAGGGCCATTCCGCGCGCGTAGCCGGCTGCGCTGGAAGCGCGCCCAGCACGCGGCGGCGGGGCGGCCCTTCATTTGCATGGCGGCGGCGCGGGCGGGCGATGCGGGCGCGCCGGGTGGCGAGTTCCCGGGATTCCCCTGGGGCGCTTCCCGGCGCCCGCCCGCCCGCCCGCCCGCCCGCCTGTCCGCCCGCCCGCCTGTCCGCCCGCCCGCCCGCCCGCCCGCCCGCCCGCCCGCCCGCCCGCCCGCCCGCCCGCCCGCCCGCCCGCACGCCCACCTATCCGTCCCCATCCATCTCCTATACGGCCCCATCCGTCCCCATTCGTCTCCCAAACGTCCCCATCCGTCCCCATGCGTCCCCATCCGTCCCCATCCGACCCCATCCGTCGCCCATCCGTCCCGCATCCGTTCATCCGCCCTCCGTCCCTCCACCCCTCGCCCCTCCACCCCTCGCCCCTCCACCCCTCGCCCTCCACCCCTGCCCCTCCACCCCTCGCCCTCCACCCCTCGCCCTCCACCCCTTGCCTATCCACCCCCTCACCCCTCCACTCCCTCGCCCCATCGCTCCTCGGCCCGAACGATTCTCCGCCTCTACGCCCTCCACCCCACCCTCCGCCCGTCACCCATTCACCCATCCGCCTGCCCGTCTGGGCGCCATTCTTCGCCCGATGCCGCCCGCGCCGGCTGCGCCTCCGCCTCCGCCTGCGCCCCGCCCCCCCCCACGCGCCGTGAAGTAAACTCTGCACTCATCGCTTCTCGTCTCGCCGACGAGCCGAACCCCTGCGCTCGCGATTGAGGGGAGTGGCGGGAGTTTGGAGGGAGGGGCGCGGGCAGGATGGTCGCCGGCAACTCGCATGCACTGCACGCAAGATGAGGTTAGCATCTGGCGTGCAGTTGTAACATTTACCAGTGTTCTAATATTTCCTATCGGAGTAATAGATTCTGAATTGCCTAGGCATGTAAATATTTGAGTGTTCTTCATTGTTAGACGTGTATTACGTTTACTAAGGGCTATTTCAAAGTTACAATCTGCCGATTCGTTGGCCGAGATCGCTAAAGTAGTACTGTCGTAATGATTTCGGATCGAAGGGTTGCGGGTTCAAGTCCCGCCTCGGGCATGGTTGTATTTGTGTTCGTCCTTTCAACCCTTATCATCCTCATATAGTTTCATGTTCATAGTTACCATACGGTTAACACCAATAGTGATCGCTAATGACCTAGATGTTGATGCGACCGTAAATGACAATAAAAAAGTTACAGTGTAAGAAATCGAATCTGCAATCAATGCCCAAGCATGACGCTTGCGTGCTGAAAACTATCATTTAAAATTTGGAGGTGAATGAAATAAGGTAGACAGGGAGAGGTAACAAGAAGAATACGAGCTTGTATGAAAGGGCCAAATATCTTGTAACTCACATGCTCTGAGAACATGTTTAGGCTAGCGTGCATGTTGACTTGTGAACGTCATTGCCACTCAGTTTTGCTTGTGATAGATTTTGAGAAATTATCTTCACATCTATGTGTTGTAAAGAACGTTTTCTGAAATTCGAAAATAAAAAATGTAAATTTTATAGTTGAGAAAGTAATAACTAGGACGCGAGTCAGACGGTAAGTAGAAATAATCATTTCTCTTAAATGAGAATTTATAATATTACCAAGGTAACGAAACTGTCGAAAAGTTAAAAATTAATCAAGTATAGGACATTGATAGTGAAAATTTTGATAACTAACATTTAATAATTGATAACATTATTCACTTTTTAACTACATGCTCCGAATATTGATTTATATCAAAATCCTAGTTAATTCAGCTCAATAATATGTCTGTAAAAATATTTCATCAGTTCTGTGCTTTCATATAGCGTTCTCGATTCCATATGAAGAGGTAGAATTACGCTTACGAGAACATTCCCGACGATAACTCGCTAGAACCAACAGCAAACGAACGTAATAAAGAACTGAACGTGAAATTAAGCGATGCGACAGTGGAATCTATTCACCCAGTTATCAAATTTTATTTTCGCAACATAACGTACCTATCAGATGGTACGTCAATAACTAATGCTAAACCAAAATTTTCACCTGAAAAAGGGAGACAACGCTTGGGGATGGAAATAATGTACGAAAGGGAGGCAGTTGAATATGCGCGCTTGCGTGAAAGCTTCGGCAATGCTCGTCCATCAGGAAAGCGGGAAAAGGAGAGGAATATGTAAACAATGGCTAATGTAAAAGATAGAATGAAAATAATATTTAATTGCGATTCGTCAATTACACCATCAAAGCCAATGTAAACGTAGCGGAAGATCAAGCATACATCTCTTAATTATTTGGATTGTGTCTTTAAACCTCACATAAGGCGACATTGAGGTGGTAAATGGGAATGCAACCCATCAAAAATATCTGATTCAGTTTTCTGCTATTAGTCCAACACTGAGAGATTGAGATCACAAGGAAAAAGAGGATTAAGAGGGAGAAATAAAATAAGGTGATGGAGGAGAAGAGGACAAAGGAGAAATAAAACAGAATGCAGAGAGAAAATGGCAGTGCGTATAGGGAGAGAACTTTGATGCCAGCGAGAGCAATAAACCTCTGACGACCTAGAATACAGCCGCATGAGGGGTGGGATTACCAACCCGGGGGCGTAGGCCCCAGGGAGAACAATACAATGAAGGGGGCGTCTGGACAAACCAACACGGACGCGAGAAGCAGAGGTGGGCGCTGCATGACATCCAGCAAGGGGGCAGTGTAAGGTGGGGCGTGAGCGTTGGCGAGGGCGTGGGCAGGGATGCGGGGGTCGAGGGCAGGGCGTGGGCGAGGGCAGGGCGTGGGCGAGGGCAGGGCGTGGGCGAGGGCAGGGCGTGGGCGAGGGCAGGGCGTGGGCGAGGGCAGGGCGTGGGCGAGGGCAGGGCGTGGGCGAGGGCAGGGCGTGGGCGAGGGCAGGGGCGTGGGCGAGGGCAGGGCGTGGGCGAGGGCAGGGCGTGAGCGAGGGCAGGGCGTGGGCGAGGGCAGGGCGTGAGCGAGGGCAGGGCGTGGGCGCGGGCAGTGCGTGGGCGAGGACAGGGCGTGGGGGATGCGTGGGCGTGTGCGAGGCGGGGCCTGGGCGAGAGAGGGGCGGGGCGAGGGCGTGGAGGGAGTGTGGGTGGTGGCAGGGGCGGGGGCGTTTGCGAGGGTGAACGACGCGGCGTGACCGCAACAGATATGCAGTACCGCCAGGGGACGCACGTAAAAAGGACACCGCCGCACACCTCTGCGCTATGCTAACGTTAACGCTAACGCTATTCCACCGCTTTTGACGCACCGCTATAGGGCGCAATTATAAATAATTTGCCGCGCACCGATAATTGGCGCGTTATCGGACGGCCGCAGGCTGCGTGCCGCGGTCGGGGGTGGGGGCGAGGTGGGAGATGCCGTGGAGAGATGGGGGCACCGCACAGCCACAGGGGGGAGATACGGTGTTATCGGAGTGGGAACAGGTGATGGACAACACCGGATGAGGATCAGTGGCTTGGGAATGTATGAGAAGATTAACGGATTGAAAGAGGAGAGTTATCGGTGTGGGGCAGACGTGATTGCAGAGGTCAACTGTTTTGGAGTGAAAAGGCAGATTAGATTCGATGGTAGAAATAAATAATGAGAACAAAGCTAGGCTAAATAAATATCGTCGGAGAAGAGGGAATGTAATTATAAAACTCGCGAGGTGGATAGATAGAGAGCTCTAAAAGCAAATACCACTTGAGATATTCAGAGAGTATTCTATTGAAGTTGCATTTCTATTGAGTGGTCGGATCTCGACTAAAGAGGGTAGAAGTGCATTTTGACGATTATTGAGTGTATTGCAATTTCGAGAGGAAAATCCACGGTAGAAACAGCAGAGATTGTTAGTGTAATCAGATCAATAAACTGTAGAGTACCAATGACGTCAAAAGCTTTGGTGAAATACCAGTGATGTCAGGGTCATGCGAATAATCCCGGCTGATCGGGTGATGTGACGTCGAATGCCATGTTGTCAACATTTCGACCATCTTATCGTGATCTTCATCAAGGCCGAATCACAAGAGTGTACTTTAGCCCTGAAGAAGACCACGATCAGACGTTGAAACGTCGGTCAACGAGGCGTCCCCGGACAGGCAAATTCAGTTGTAGAATTTAAACTGACATTTGACACAACATAGTAACGCATCTGACGCGCCGAAGTCCCAAAAACAGAATGATTCGATTGTAAAAGGGAATGAATCGAAACGTCTAGAGTCCGGTATACACGGTGCAGTTTTCGTACAGATGGGACGTACAGAAATCGTGCAGTCCAGACTGCACGTTTTCTATATGAACATATTCATAATTTTTCATGCAGAGAGCCTACAGTTTGACTCAAGCGTCTCTAGCGGCAGAATGATTCACTAACGGTGATCGGCCATTGCGATTTTGTGGTTAGTTGTGTCAAAGTGCGATTATGTGAAGTGATATATTGTAATAAACTTCCTTTTTCCCAATTCTTGACTTCCTATTTTTATTCTTTATGCTCCTCATGGTTAATTAATATCAAATAAAGATCACAACCAGAACGCACACACAGAATTACCACCACTGACAGTACTCGGACGGCGCAATTCAGTTGTTTCTCTTTAGACTCCCTAGCGGCGGCCTGTGGCGATTCGTGCAGAAAACGTGTAGACCGTGTATGCGCCACTTTTGGCTTTTCTATCTCTAGTTTTGGATCTTGAAGTTTCTGTATAGAAACTGTATGAGAATCTGCACGAAAACTGTACCATGTATACCGGGCTAAGGGAACGAAGGAAAATATACCAGGAGCCTCGAATTTACGAGAGTGCCATCGACCCGCGAAATAACCATATCGCGTTCGCAGAAACCCCGTGAAGTGTTCAGCGAACGCATCTCGCTCTCGCGGAGAGAACGAAGTGCGTGATGCTTCGCTAACGAAGAGGCTTACGTAGGCGAAGCAGATGTGGGCGACGGCCACTGCCGAGGAACGGCTGCAAAGCCTACGCGAAGTAGCCAAGCGACCAGGGGACCTCCTGCGAGTGACCTGCACATGCAGCAGAAACCTCGAGTAGAGAAATTCGAGGGACGGAGGAAGCGGGCTGCCGAAAGCGGCAGAAGGGGGGGGGGAGCGAGGAAGAGAGCGGGTAAGTGGGCGACGGTGGCGCGCTGGGTGGTGGGATCAAGGAGACACGCCCTTTCATCCCGAGGCTCATGGGGATTTGGAGTAATGAAATTCGACTTAATTCGCGGCGCTAGCCTGATATTGGAAATGAACTTGCAATTCCGCCCCGGTAGTGGTCGCTGGGCCTGAAGCGGATTAGCAGAAATGGAAACGCGAATTTTATGAAGCGAAACATTTTCATTATGTGTTGTCTATTTGCGTCGTTAAATAAGCAACTAAACAGCCAGACAGGCGAATTTAATACGTTCTCTCTCCCTCGCTGAATGAAAATGAAATGTCAACTTCGAATACGGCGACGATTGGGGTGGGTTCCGAGAAAATTGAAATTTAAGAAACAGAAGCTTCGTCGTTTCGCGCTTTGGACGCGGGGAAACCAAAGCGCTGGGGGAGGAAACACAGAAGAATCGTCCGGGAGCGG
The DNA here is from genome assembly GCA_964035755.1 of Teleogryllus oceanicus. Taxonomy (NCBI): domain Eukaryota; kingdom Metazoa; phylum Arthropoda; class Insecta; order Orthoptera; family Gryllidae; genus Teleogryllus; species Teleogryllus oceanicus. Next base: position 64,016,054 of record CAXIVR010000011.1, read on the forward strand.
AGCGAGATGAAAGGTAATTTTATTCGAGTTCATCAAGTGTGGGAACCGAGCCAGCTGTTATCAACAAAACGAGCTGCGCGAGAGAGTTCTTTTCAAGCGGAGTGTAAAGCAGAGTCTGCAGCTCTTTCAGGAATAAGCAGACACTTTGGAGGCGATTGGAACATTAACCCTGCAAACAGAGAAGCAAAGAGAGACTGCTCGCGAAACAATTGGGCCACCACTGGCCCTGGATGGTGGTGGTCGGTTCCCGGAGCCTCGAGGACGTCGCATGGGTTCGAAATTTGGTTGGTTGATTAGTTAGTGATTCCGGGTGCGTAAATCTGCTTTGGTCATTAGTCCCGTAAGTGTAGTGCGTGCTTTTTCAACATGAGATGGCGGTGATCCTCCGACGCTGGATAGCGAGATCTGGCGGCGACCTACCGTCGGCTAACGAGGTTTACTCCTAAGGGTTTCCTCCTAACGGGGTTTCCACCTAAAACTCTCCCACCAGCGGGGCAGCGCCCCAGCCGGGACAAGCTCCAAGCTCCCGACCGGTCTCTCGGAATATGTGGTAGTGTATAGTGCATGTTAGTGTAAGTGTGTGTGTGTAAGGGGAGAGAATAGAACAAGGAAGAGGAAGGACAGATCGCGCGCGGTCTGTGGCCCGTTTGGTAGGGTACTGCTCCGGCATTCACCTGGTATTGATCGGAGAAACCAAGGAAAACTTCCGATCTGAGCATCTGGCCGCTATAATTCTCCTCCTGCACTGGACCTAGCTATCTGTGACGTAAATCCGGTCATCGTCGGGACTCAAACCTCGGACCTCCTGGTCAGAGGCACTGCAGTGACATGAGCTGATGCTCTGAGCCACCCCTCCCGGTCTGTGGTTAAAGAATCTCGGCTGTTCAACCATGCCGAGCAAAACGCACCATTCAAACTCTCTGTATGAACTTGAGTGAAACGCTGTGATGTTTTTTGTTGCGCTATGTATTTTCGGAGCTTGTACTGGGTTTTATTTGAGTTATCAAGGTTCTATCAATTGCCATGCATTAAAGGAAAAACTTTTTACCGTAATTCTATTGAAATTAAAAAAAAAGCAGTTGGTTCACATAAATTCGAAGACGAGCCTTTGATGGTATAGAAAGGGTTACCGAGCCTTTCGTTATTAAATTTGACAACTAAATATACCCAAAAAAAATCACCGGGCACTTTTTGGTGTTTTACCACTGACTCTGTGGAAGTAAACTCATTTGAAAATTAAACGAAAGACTAACAAAGGACGCTAGTAAAGATATTTGGGTTTCTGCTGGATTTTCTAATTCAAGTGCACTTGTAACTCAGCTAAATTTCAGGAAGATTCAGAATATTTCTTATCATAATAATTGCAATGCAAGGACTTTTAGTTTTCCCTTCCTTAAAAATAAACTTCTTCCGTCCGTGATCACGGGAACAAAAACTGAAGAACTACAGTAATTTCGATTTCAGTGTGTGCTTAAGTTGCTCAGAGGATTTATTGAAACGAATGTGGAGAAATAATACCAGAAAAATGAGCGTTGTCACGCCTCGTCACTGGTCATTTTGCTGAGAAAATATTCGTTACTACAATACACACAATGACAATTTCTGTTCTTTTATAACATGCAAACATTGTGCTTAAAGTAAGTCTAAAACGAAGTAAAGAAGAAATTACGAAAAAAATCTATTTTTTTTAAGTCGACCAAAAACGCTGGTTTGGGAATTGACGGAGTTCAGTTATTCACTAATGAATGGAAATTGAGAGATATTTTAAGAGGAAACAGGAGCAGTTGAACTACTAAGGCGTCTCCGAATACAATCGATTTGCAGAGTATGATTTTTTATAAGAAAAACGATTATTGCGTGCAGAATACTTTTAAAAATTAATTTTATTATTATTATTCATATTATTATTGTTATTGAACATTGATTAAAAATAATTAAAATACGATTAGGATAAGCTAACTTATTTCTCAAGCAGGGATTGCTGAAGACACGCAGTCACTTTGGGAACTACAAGAAGACAACAAAAGAAAAATCCACATTCCTTTTATTCACATCGGAAGATAGCTTGGCCACAGCTTTCTTGACAGACCGAGTCACTTAAATATTTAGAAATAAAAGCATAGCGTCATATAATTTAATTTGCACTGTGGCCAAACTATATCTTCCGATGTAAATAAATTGTTACAGACACATTCATGTTTCTTTTATTGGCATACATATGATTCCCACAATATACACCTATTGTCGATTCTGATCAGAGCAATTTTCAACACAATACCCGTCAAGTATATTGCTTTTCGTCTCAGAAATAAAGACGGACAGCAACAGGATCCCGTGTCAGGAACGAGGCATCGGCAACATGTGTTAACATGCCAGTCGGGTGGTGAGGACTGAAGGCTGAGAGCATAGGTAGGCTTTGCATCACTGGCGCGCCCGCTCTAGAGCTTTTCTCACTACGAGGCGGCGAGCACGTAATATATTAGGGCGCCACCATGACCTTCGCCTCTACCGCCGTCTCCACTCTCTCCCGCCGCAATTTCTTCTCCCACCTCTCCTGCCATTGCCCCCGCCACAGCCCCCGCCACAGCCCCCGCCACAGCCCCCGCCACAGCCCCCGCCACAGCCCCCGCTTCCCCGTTGCCCCTGCTACCGAAACCGCCACTGTCTCTGACTCCTTCCCCTCCACCAGCACTGGTGAAGCTGCCGCCGCCGTGCCACAAAGACCATGACCGCCACCCTCTCCGCTACTGCCGCCGCACACACAGGGGCGCCTGGATCACGCCAGGCAGTCTCGGGCGCCGCCGCCGCCGCCGCTGCATTCGGATGGCGTCTGGCGGCGCGTCACGTCTCCGGGCGAGAAGCACGCGTGCGAAGTGCGCCCGGAATTAATTCTCCCGAGTCGGTGCTGGCAGCGCGCTCAACGCACAGCCATGAACTGATTCGGGGTTTGCTCCCGACGCTGGAGTGGCGCTTGATTCTGTGCTTCATTCGTAATTAGCTTCTATGTTTTTCTTTCGGTAGACGGCAGTTGAATGGCTGGGATATTGAGTGACACTGATGGCTAGGATTTTGAGTGACACTGATGGCTAGGATTTTGATTGACACTGATGGCTAGGATTTTGAGTGACACTATGGTAATTTTTAGGCACTGGTCGACACTGATGACTAGATTTTTAATTCCGGGGTTTTTTAAGGAAAAAGGAAAAATTTGAATATAGGTAAGGAACTGATTACATTCATTCTCTGGCCCCGTTTAAATGTTTATTGGATTAAATCTCGTAATAAAAGACGAATTTGGTGGTACATCTTTGGCCAAGAATTCTAGTTTCTTCTTACTTTTGTTCGGGTTGTGTCATGAGAGCTAGCAATGTGACTCTTAGCCATCAGTTTTCCACAGGAGATCTTTTCCTTATGTTGTAATCCGACCCACGCACCAGATGAACAAGATGGTGTTGAGTGTTTTAGGATATCACGTGAACATAAGCATTGACGCTGAATTAGATTTAGTGAGAGCCATTGCAAACTTGTGCGCAATGGAGCATCCATACTGCAATGCAAAGCTTCACTGGGGAATGCAACGTTTGGCATCCCTAGAAAAACTTATTCGGGAAAATATCACTGAATGAAACTTAGCGCTGAGATGGGAACACGTCTTCAGGCAAAACACGTTATGCATATAAAGTAGCTAACATTTATTTACAAAATAAGTGCAGGAAGACTTCTTATCGGTATAGGATATTAGAGAACTAACAAACAGGACCGTTAGATCAAAATTGATAACAAATTGAATATTGTAATAAGATGTACCAATTTCATGCACCGTCTTATCCACACACAATTTCAATGGAGTACTATAATCTTCCTTTAAATTTAATTATTCATTATTTTCTAAAATATTTGTCTACCTGGTCTAACACAATTTTTCAGAGAGTTTATAACTATTTGCAATAACTATAATGGTAAGATGCCAGCAGTTAGATAATATTATCCATTAGTCATTAAATATACCTGAATAGACAGAATGAATTTAAGGCGAAGTGCACTAAAAATGAAAAAATAATTTAAGTTATTAATATTTCGAAAGGTGCAGACTGATGTTGATAGTATGATAGCAGGTAATATGTTGATAGTAGGAATTCAATAATTTTTGTTACGAAACTCATTACAGTTATCAATAGTGAGGCAAAAATATTATCAGACCGCTTCTGCTCTAAAATCTATTATTACAAAACTAATCTCAGTAACGCAAAGCATAAAAATATTAATAGCAAATCATTACATGAAACAAGTCTTCTTAAATCCTTAAGCCTTAATAGTTTGAATCTGAAGTCATGCGAACCATTTCTAGAAATAAAATTTCTTATTAAAAACGTCCCTTTCCCCTTCCCCAAAACTGCTTCACCCAAAGCACCGAATATCGCGAACGCATCTCGTTTACGTGTCCAGAACAGCAGCGGAACGCGACGGACATCAAACGCGGCCGAAATCCCATTCGGCGCGCCTCAAATCTTCGCCTCGCGTTCATCGCCGCTGCGAACCCCCGATTTACAACCGGAACGTCGCCGGCCAACGACCGACTTAGCGCCTCGATTAACACGCAGTTATCGCCAATTGGGCGCGCGGCCGCGGGCCGCGGACCGCGGACGGCGGGCGGCGGGCAGAGGGCGGCGAGGGCGACGGGGGCGACGGGGGCGGCGGGGCGGCGGGGCGGCGGGGCGGCGGGGCGGCGGGGGCGGCGGGGCGGCGGGGCGGCGGGCGGCGGGGCGGCGGGGCGACGGGGCGACGGGGCGGCGGGGCGGCGGGGCGGCGGGGCGGCGGGGCGGCGGGGGCGGCGGGGGGCGGGGGCGGCGGGGGCGGCGGGGGCGGCGGGGGCGGCGGGGGCGGCGCGGCGCAACGCTGCGGCCTGGTCGTTGCGCGGCCCATTGCGGATTTCTGCGTGACGCGACGCGACGCGGAGCGCCCATAACGCGTGACCTCGGGGGACAGCGACGCAGCGGTGGTGGTGGTGGGGGGGGAGGAAGCTGAATGAGGCGACGGTGTGAGTTGTGCAGGTCAATCAAACGTCCACCACATTCCCTCCCCTAGACATCGCCACTCCCGCCACCGCTGCCTCCAGCTATCGCAACCCTCACCAACACTCGGGTGACCCGGAGAGGTGGCTCAGAGTATCAAATGATGTCACTGCAGCAGCTCTGAGCGGGAGGTTCTAGGTTCGAGTCCCGACGGCGGCAGGATTTTCGACACTAGCTTGTAAGCTAGGTCGAATTCAGTCGCTGTCTAAAGGAGGATTCCAGGTGTCGTCCAATTTCATCTCGTGACTATTGACTATCCCGATTGATTCCGAGCGCGTCAACTGTTAATGTCGTAAGTGAAGTACATGTTTCCCTCGGTGTGGCGTTTCGTGACGGCATGGCGTGGCGGCGTGGCGCGGCGGCGTGGCGTGGCGTGGCATGGTGGCGTGGTGTGGCGTTTCGTGACGGCGTGGTAGTGTCGCGTGACGGCGTGGCGTGGCGGCGTGTGTGTCGGTGAGGCGTGGGCGTGGGTGTGGCGTGGCGTTGCGTGGCGGCGTGGCGGTGTGGCGGGGCGGCGTGGCGTGGCGTGGCGTGGCGTGGCGTGGGGGTGCGTCGATCGGCGACCAAAAACCGGCGAGGCGTGCTAATCCGGGGTCGCCGCCGCACCGGGTGGAGCGGACCGAGATCGCGTGCGCGGCTAACGGAGTCCCCGGAACTCAATTGCGTTTGCCACCGCGCCGCGGGGCAAACCCGGAGTGTGTAAGAAAGCAAACTATAGATTTCCGTTCGCCCTCGAGTTGTTTGAACAGAAGAAGGAATAAATTTTTTCAGTTTTTAAACAGTCAAATACAATGCGCCAGGAAAGTCTCTCTGCATCGTCCCGAATCAGGGCCTCCTATTAAAAAATTTAATTATGTTGGTAGCAATCAGATCACTGAGAAACAAGTGAAGGGAACAACACTTCTGACATCTTTTATGATTGTGTCGAGTACGCTATTTACTTTTGATTAGCTGCTGCTCATACTACCAACATCATTTCTGTTGCCAGCAATCTCACCAGCTGAGTGCCTCTGCGGAGAGGCTTTCGCTGCACACTCAACAAATGAATATTACGATTATCTCAATTAATATTAATAATTCAACACGTGTTTCATTTTTTTCAGATAATGAATGAACATTTGTCAAAAAATGTTTTCGTTTTACATTATATATGAAATAATTCTCTTTTTGAAAAACGTTCATTCATGGTCAGAAAAGAAAAAAGATACGTGTGTTAAATTATGAATACATATTCAATTATTTAGAACTGATGAAAGAACAGAATTAGAAAAACTTAGCTTTTGAGATGGATCATGGGCAGCGTACTAACTTCCCGTGCTGTGGTCCCCTAGAGGCCGCTCGCCATTAAATATTTGTTACTTAAAGAGTCGCATTATGGTACAGCAACGTTTTGGATATTCTTGGTATGTAAAGAATTGTTGTACTGCATTCCGTTTATTCTATTGTATGTTATTGCAGAATTCGTGCAGACTGTCTTTGTTGATTCATTTAAATTATTGCGATATAGCCCGACAGTATTATATTTATTTTCCTTGGGAAGTGTGTGTGTGTGCAACTCCTTGAAAAAGGATTTTGTGCGGTTTTGTTTAGCAACATTTTTGTTGCTGCAGGCCGCAGGTATCGTTAAATTTACATTTTTTCGAGGCGAGTCTTTTCCCCCTTTTCTTCCATTTCCAAGCACAGTGCCGGCGCGTTCGTGGGCGGCCCAAGAGCTGGAGTCGGTCGCCGCCGTGGGCAGCTTGCAGGTGGGCGTGGACGAACGAATGTGTGGGCGTGTTCCCGCGTGGTTGGACCGGCCGCGCGGCGAGCGGTGACGCGCTGTTGTCGCATGAGCGGTCGAACGGATATGGACACGCGCTCGAGCGAGTCGGCAACAGGCAGAAATGCCGAAGGCTGGCGAGATAGTGGACGCATGCGCAGTTCCAAGCGACACGACACACTTGCAAATTCGGGCGGCGATCGGACGAGTGGTTCGGCAAGTGATGGGCCGATTGATTACCCGGAGTGACCCGGATAATCGCGTACGTAACGGAATGAGCCAGTCGGTCCGCGCCAGAAGTCACTGGGCAGAATGGAAGATGGGGAGCCGGGGTGCAGGGGGGAGGCATTACACGGGCGAACAATCTGACGGATTAGCAACTAAACTAACAAGTGGGGGGGGCCGAGGGCAAAGGCAGAGAACGTAATGACGACCGCGAGGGCGCGCCTGCGAGCCGCCCCCAGCGATTGGCTGAGCGCCGTCTCGATTGGGCTCGCTCTCAACGCGCCGATCTCTCGGCGTGCTACCGAGCGCAGCGCCTCCCCGCCCCGCCCCCCTCATTCCAACCGATTTCCCGCCGTCGCACGCGCTCCGAATTGAATACCACCGCCCTCAACCAGCGCTCCGTTCCGTCACCGATGACAGTCTCCGACCCGTTTGCTTCGCATGCTCAATGTGTTATCTTCAATTACTTCTCGTCCTTTGAGGATATTCAACGTTGGTTTGTCGTCTCAAAGTTTACGTTTGGTACGAAGTTGTTTTTTTAACACAATTCCAAATCGACATTCTTTATTTTCTTTTATATGCCGCAGGGTACATTAGCATTTTCTACATTACTTAACTTCATTCTTCGCTAAGTCTTCACTTATTGTCTCCTTTAAATCACATTGATATCTCTCTTTCTACTTCATTCTGTTCATCAGTCCTCTTCAAGTTTTTGAATTGTTTCTTTCTCGTACACATATTGCTTGTATTTTTCCCTAAACCTTCAACTTATTCTTTCTTGCCTACTCACCTACTTTTTCTCCCTCTGGACTTCCTTTTTTATCCCTTTTCTATACGTCTCATTTCCGTTGTTATGCATTCCCATTTGTGTTTTTCCATCAATAAAGGAATATTTCCAAGATTCACAAGATTGCGCAAGAAACGGATATCACTCACAATATCGTTTTGTTTTTTTGATTGATTGATTTTTCCGTGTTTCCGGGCGCGTCAACTACTTCGGTCATTAGTCCCGTTAGTATAGTGCATATTTTTTTCTCCGGAGATGGCGGTGATCTTCCCCCGCCGGATGGCGAGATCCGGCGCCGACCAGGACTCTCCCACCCGCGGGGCACCGCCCCAGCCGGGACAAGCTCTAAGCTCCCGACCGGTCTCCCGGAATATGTAGTAGTGTAGTGCATGTTAGTGTTTGTGTGTGTAAGGGGAGAGGATAGGACAAGGAAGAGGAAGGAAAGATCGCGCGCGGTCCGTGGCCCGTTTGGTAGGGTACGGCTCCGGCATTCGCCTGGTGTTGATCGGAGAAAGATATCATTTTGTGCTGCAGATGAAAAATCCAGACCCAGATGTGGTTGGCATATGTGATAGCATAGCGCTATCCCCCACCCAAAAGCTGTTAACATTTACGTATGTAGTAATTCGCAGCCCCGTCATTTCTTTCTCCTATAATTAGATTAGGCAAAATATTAACATTCCATCATTTGGGGCTTTTATTAGGAAAACTTTCCGAGGTTATGGAAACTTTCTGATGATAGTGTCGTGCTTAAGCGCTTATCAGATGCTTTCAAAAACCGTAACCAGCGCCGTGCGTAATTGGTTTGTGGAAAGTCCATTATTCTCTTTCAGTCCTGTCCATAATCACATTGAAATCTTCCTATAGTATCTGACAATGGATGAAACATATACACTATCTGGGCAACGTAATTCTTCAAATGAACATTATTTTTGCTCATTGGATAGAATAGCAAGAACAGACAATGTTCAAAATAAACTCTTACCCAAACTCTCAAATTATACATATTGTAACGCAAGATTGTAGACAATGAATGTAATATATTTACAAACACACGCATCCCGAGTTCTTAAATATTCGAAATTGTGTTTCAATTATATTGTAATTTATTCTCGGATCTGCTTTTGCACCCTCCTCCTTTGGTGTTCTCCGGATACGAGAATAGAATTGGTACGCTCCGTTTTTCAATGTCATATTTCTATACTCAGATTTAAAAGTAGTGACACTTAAAGGTCACGAGCTGGAAATAGAGAGGGAGTTGCCATCCAGTCGGGAAATCCAATACCAAAAATGTAAATTGTAACAAAGCTACCAATTGGATGAATGACCCCCTCTCCGTTCAGCCCGTGGCCTTGAAGTGCCTATTATGTATTTAAATCGGAGTGCATAATTCGTACTACCTTTTGAGATTTGTGCCCTAACTGTGCAACGATGGCTTTGACGGCGCTGAGGAATGTGTGGGAGGAGAAGGGATGCAAGAGAAGGAGAAGGGCAGGTCTGTAGTAGTATGCCCTACTGTGCGACGATAGCATTGGCGGGAGAAGGCAGGCTGTGTGTGCCCCACTGTGGACGATGCGTAGGCAGCCGGAGAAGGGGGGGAAAGTGTGTGGGAGAGGCTAGGCGAGGCCGGAGAATGAGTGGGAAGGGGTAAGGGAAGGGTGGAGAGGGGTGGAGATGGGAGGGGGGAACCCCCGGGGTCGGCTTCGCGGAGAATGAGGGGAGGGCAAGGGAAAAGGGGGCGTGGCGGGGCCGGAGGGGCGTGTGTACGCAACGCGCCTGGAATCGCACGCGCGGCGCGGCGCCGAAGGCTCAGCGCCAGAACGCAATTTCGCGAAACGCAGCGCGGCCAATGGCAATCCGAAATGTAATGGTTTCTAAACGAGAGTAATGTTGGCGCTCTATTTGGAATGTTGATCACCAGGGAATTCGGAAATTGACGTAAATACTATTTAGCGTACCTTCCCTGAGTTTTGTTTCAATTATTGTTTAGAGGAATTTTTTGTCGCTTGTTAACAGTGAAAACAGACAATACTGGAGTCATGATGCAGTGAATGTCGACGATGTAGTGAATAGTTTTCAATTTGTTTTGCGAATGAGCTTTTTTTACCCATTATCGATCAATTACATCGTTGTATCCTAACAACACTCGTTCACCAGTGCGTTCAGCTCTGTAATTTATCAATGAAAATGTTTTCATCAACATTCGCAGAATGTTGTTCTTTACAAAAAAAACATTAATTTCTATTTAATTTCGCGGATATTGAGATCACAATTGAAACGATTTAAAAAGTAAAGAAGGCAAATTTCAAAATACGGTCGTGCACCCTTTAGTTAATCGCTTATTGATAGGCAAAATGATTAGTAATGATCCTTAACTAGTATTATATTCGTGATTTATAATTTGAATGTAGTTATCAGTGAATGTATCATGTGGTGAATAATATTAATGCATACAACTTTGTGACGTACAGTCGCAATTTTAAATCACATTTACATTGTTTTATATTTGAAATAATGTAAAAAATAAAATAATAATTTAAAGTTTTGAATTTTATAGAAAACGACATATAATAGCCCATCATACGAAATTGAAAGAAAATTCTAATGATTGTATGAATACAAGTGCGACACATTCCGAAAGAATTTTGTTTGAAGTTTTAGAGGTTTTCTCCGCCACTCTGAACCAATTTTGGAGAAAGGCCAAGAATTCGGGTGTAAATGAGAACATAACATATTGGAACATTTCCAGGTGTGTCAAGTATGACTCATTATCGTACGAAAAAGCCAATGTAAGATATCTCAAGCACTAATGGGCAAAAACAGTTAATCGAATAGAGGGGGCGGATGGGACGAGTCCGATGCACGAGAGGTCAAACACGAAAGCAACGAAGAGGACCTCACGGGTTAGGAACATCCGCGAATCCTCCACGAAACGGGAGATTTATCTCTTAGCTTTAAGCGCCGCTACTAGTGCCAATACGTTTATGGCGAACACAGTTCGGCGGCTGACGTCTGCCATTAAAGCTGCGAGCTAATGATGCAGTGACCGCAAGACTGGTTCGTTGAAGCCACTACCGCTGCCTGTAGGCCACTACTGCCCGACGCCCACTCCACCGCCCGCTACCCCCTTCCCCCCTCCTCCCACTGTTTTCGCCCATTCCGCAGCCTCCCGCCGGTACCGCTTGTCGCCACCCATGCCTGCTGCCCACTCTGCTGCTTCCCGACCGTTGCAGGTCGCCGTCCATTCTGCCAAACGCCTTCCCTCTACCTCTCCCGTCCTTCTGTCCGTCGCTTACTCCCCCCTTTATTCGCTGCCCTGCCTTCCCCCTCCATCTTCCGTCCCCCCGTCACTTACACCTCATCTCCTACTTCCCATCCTGTCCCCATCATTCTCCCGTCATCTCTCGCTAATGCCCCGCCTGACGTTAGGCAACTCTCGTCCCTGTTGCCTCGCCCCTCGTCCCTCACCGCTCTTTGCTCATTCCCTCGCCCCCGCCCTCGTCCACCCCGCCCCTTCGTCCCTTCACCACTTGGTCCCTTCTCCCCTTTCGATCCTTCACCGCGTCGTCCCTTCGCCCCTTATCCCTTTGCCCCTTCATCCCTTCACCCTCTCCCTTCGCCCCTTCGTCCCTTCTCCCCTTCTCCCTTTCGTCCCTTCTCCCCTTCGTCCCTTCCCGCTTCGTCCCTTCCCCCCTCCTTCCCCCTTCGTCCCTTCCCCCTTCTCCCCGCTCTTCGCCCCTTCGCCCTTTGTCCCTTTCCACTCGCCACCTGCACCTCACCCCTTGCCATTCGTGCGCGCCTCGCATACTTCGCCCCACGCCCCTAGTCCCGCGTTTCCATCGCCTCCCGCCCGCTGCCGTCCATCGGCTTCTCCTGGCCGAATTCCGGAAGGCAGCGTCTGGGTTCCCCGGCGCACGGCAAAAAACCAGAGACGCTTTTCGGCGCGGTGCCGTTACACGGGGGCGGGGCACGAGCTGGGGCAGGTGGCGGCCTCGGGACCTCCGCTCCGCCCCGCGCGCTCCCCCTCCCGCCACTAGAGGAAACTACGTGTGCGGAATTATTCCAGCGCGACAAACGAGAAAACCCTTTTCTGTTTTTCCGGGATAAAAAACGCGGCTCCAAAATATGGGATATTACTATGTAAGTAATTATTACGACACGTAATTAGCACAAAAACAAGGGTTTCTTTTTTTTGCGGCGGAAAATTCTAAAATACCTTCCTGGCGTTGCTCGTGCATTAAATATCTTTTTTGTCCCGGTCTTGTAGTCGTAAAGGTAAGGTAAGGAAGTCGTACACATGAAAATGTCCGCAAACATTGTGTTACGTATTGCGCGTAGTAAAACAATGTTAGATTTGCTCTCTCGCTGTAGAGAAACTGTTCCAAATGCAATTAAGGTAATGCTTAGTCGAGATGTTGGGAAGCCAGGTATGTTCTTATTCTGTGTGCTGGGGGAAATAACTCGCAAAGTTTATTGGACTTTGCTGTTAGTATTTCTACCAACGTACTCTAGATCATAAAAATGAAACACGAAGAGATTTCGAAAAATAACATACATAGGAACTCGCGGATAGGAATTCGCAAATGCCTCAGCAATACAAATAAAAACTACAGGCATTATTATTTTTACTAAGTGTATTGTTCATATTATTCTCTTTCAAATTAATTTTTAATATTTAACTTTCAGTTTAACTTAAAATTCCACGACTTGATTGAATTATTATAAATTAATGGAACCAGATAAGCATTTTTAATGTTTCTTACTGATCATTCCATCAGCTTTATATCCATAATACATTTTTTTTCAGTTCTTTCTATCTTCTCGCAAAGAGTCAGAAAGTACTCTTTACGAGAAGGAGTGATAATTATACAAATAAAATAACATTCTTTTCAATCAGATTTATTTGCGATTTGCAAAATAATTATTAAACTCAATAATAAATATATTTAAAAAAATCAGTCTTCTTATTGAAAAGTATAATAGAGAACACCGCAATGGAAATAAAAGGTAATATACGTCATTCTGTGACAAGAAGAACTCACTAAAAGTGAGAGTGGGATATCACTCATCATAGAAATAATGTTTTCGAGAAAATAGAAATTTTCAAGTGCTATTAAAAACTGAACGTATTCATTTTTATTTCATATTCATTTACACATTTCAATTACACATTCATTTACACACTTTATATATTTGCTATATCTGATGAAAGAAAATAAAACAATGGATGGTGTGTGGAGGTGAATATTTTCAGCTTTGCATTAAAATTCCTTTCTCCGCCAAGAATGCTCACAAATTATTCGGAGGCGTCGAACTTCGATTCCGAGCAACACCCTTCCTTCCCCATTCACTATATTAATATACGCGCAGAACGGTTACAGTCTCTCAGGGAACTCTCGCGGAGGGAGTTCTTTGGAAACTCAGAGGGCGGAAATAACACCTGAAAAGTCTCATTTTAAAATATCTCATGGGATCTTCTGCTTTTAGCAAACATAATGCAGATCGATACGGGGTCGTGGTGGAATATTCGTCGTGTTATAATGGTCAACTTCCTGATGTAATATTTTAAGAAAATGTGCCTTTGTATTTATATTTTTTATGTTTTAGAAGTAAAGCATTGAAAAAATTGTTGATTGTTGGATATTGTCTGGTTTATCATTTTTCTTGAACGTTCAGATTAAAAACTAGAACACACCTTCGCTCTCAAAGTAGAACGATCTCTACACATTTAAAAATATTTCGTTAGTATACACTCTTTCAAAATAAGTAAGTAACTGGAAACATTTTCTTTTGTCATTCTAATGATCTTAGGTAAGGGTGTGTAATATGAAAGGAAAAAAAATAAGAAATGATACGAACGAGAGAAATAAAGTTACGATGGATTGTTTTCGTTTAAATGTTTTCGTTCTGGATGCTTATTTCCGTTAAAATAAAAGTCAGATTATAATATAACATTGAAATTTTTAATTCTCTTGTTATTCTAACATTCAGAGATGGGACAAATTATTGGGAGTAAGAATTTAATGTTCTTTCCAATGTACTGACAATTTGTCGGTCTTTGTTTGATGTGACAGTTTGTTGCTCTTTGTGCGTGCGTTTCGCAAGTGCTGACGAAATTAACCCGTATGTTTCATAGCATCCTAATGTTCTACATAATTTGCGAATATTTCACCTTCGTGATTCAAAGACATTTTACGCATTTCACAAGCGCGCGGAATAGCGCAAGTGCAAATAACAGATGCAACGTGGTCATGAACATTTCTAATTACTCATTAACACGACAAGTTTAGATCACAGAGACGTAACAGCACTATAAATCCAACAAACATAATTACGCAATTAACGTCATGCGCACTAAACCACCGGGGTAGACAGATGAGTGCCATAAAGCGAGACCTCTCCCCCACCCCTGGAGCGTAACGCAAGCGAAACCGCAAAGCAGAGGCCCACACAAAGGTGCTGGTGTTGGTATGGGGCGTCAGTGAAAGCACAGGGAGGCATAACGCACACAACGTGTTGAGGTTGCAGAGTTAAGACGTAGGCTGGGAGAGTAAATTTCCAGCTACGAAGTACGATTTCAAACGCGTATACCCCGATTTTTTTAACGTGGCGCCTCGAAGCCACAAGCTGGACGAAGGGGACGACAGTGTCATCCTATACGGAACTTCGTTACGATAAATAATTTTGGTATTGAAGCTACCGATTGGATGACAATGCCCCCCTCTCCTTCCAGTTCCTGACCTCAAGGCGCCGTATTTAAGAAATCAAAATATAATTCGGAGATTACCTATCCCCAAGTTCCGTACCCCCACGTAAATGAACATAAAGTTTCTTACCACCATGTCAGAAAGTTCCTTCAATCTTCGTGAAGAAATGAGAGGTAAGTATCCTTCTTTCATATGAAGAAACGTGAGGAAATTCCCTAAATAAATGGGAGGAAAGGTGTCACTTCCCTACTGCCCACGTAGGGAAAAGAAAGGAAGTTGGGAAAGTTCCCTTACCCCGACTTATGGAAAAGTTTCTTACCCCTGACATGCAGAAAAGTGAGGAAGTTTTCTGCCCTCGAAGAGGGAAGTAAGAAAGTTCTCTACCTTTACGTGAGAAAACTTGTACATTCCCTATCTACCCGGGGGAAAATGAGTGGACGTTCCCGACTCCATGTGGGAAAACACGAGGAAGTACCATACTCCGCGAGGAAACATAAGAAAATTCCCTACTCCCGTGTGATACTATGACGGTGAAACAATATTCTAATCCCTCATCAGGAAGTTCTCTACGCCCATGGGAAATTGTTTGTAACGAAGGCAAACTATCGTTTTGTATCTCTTCGACTCTGCAATATTATATTATTTTAGTACTTAATTTAATATGTTATAAATATTAATAATACATAATATATAATAATAAATAATTTAATTTTATTATTAATATTCAATTCAATTAAATTTAATATATAATAAATATTTTAAAATATAATTTTAATGCACTAGAATAAAATACTGAAATTCCATGGCCGCTCCATTAATTACTTCTAAATTAGCATTTACATTCTCATTAACAAGTTAGTACAAGTTTTTCTGGGCGTTGTAAAAATGCACGCGCCCGCTACAACAAAAATGAGCGTTCCATCCAAAAGGTTACGGGTGAGGGCGAAGTTCTCACCAAGATATACGAGAGCAACGTATAGATCGGAAGCTCCTCCTACCAGGCAAGGAAATGGCTTTCTCAGATAGGAAGCGGCAAAATATTACCCGTTAAGGAATTAATTACTCGGGGGTTATAAACTGAGAAGAGATCCAGTAATATAATTAGAAGAAAACTTTACCCCCTTCTTACAACTGGCCCGCGTCAGGTCTTAGGAGCCTGCCCCATATTTCCGTCAATTTGCGGGAACTGCAGAGCCGGGGGGATCATGTAGAGTAGCGTTATCTAGGGAATAACTTCATTAAACGATAATAAAAATTAATGTAACGAAGTTATGAAGGTTCTTTCTAGGGTAGCTTCAGAAGAGATTTTTTATACAACGCAAAGTTTCTTCAACTTGCGAAGAGGGATGGTATGGCGGCCTCGAGGGCGAGAGATGAGGTACCTCGGCTGGGAACCTGAAGAGAAGATGGAGCTGGTGAAAGGATGCAAAGGTGCTGTATGGTAGGTCGCTATGCAGATTGCAGAGCTCTCGAGAGAGTTCTTAAGCTCTACGTTTTAATATCTGCAGTGGCTCAATTTTCTTGTTCTACAGAAGTCTTGAAATCGTTCTGCGTAGTCATATAAGTAGTAAGAGCTATAAAAGAAATAGCATGGCTCTTAAAAACATGGAATGAATAATCTTCGATCGCCTCTTGTATTTCTGAGGGACTACGGGCGTATAGAGATCTGACATCTAAGGATTTCTTGATCAATTTCGAAATAATTAGTGTCGATTCAGAGGAGGATGTGGAATTCGTAGCAGTTTGGCTTTCTCTATGCCGCCCACCCTAGATCAAAATAACTATGCCCTATAAGAAAGTCGACATCGCAACCCTATGACGTCGAGCCGCAACCGTTTGCGTTGGCTGTTTCAGAAGATGAATTTTTTTGTGAAATTTACGGAATTCTGCAAAAAATAAAATATTAGTAATAACAAACTTTTGTCGCGTTGTTACAATACTCCACACTCCGTATTGTTTGGTAGCTTCAAACCACTATTAATAAAAAAAAAAATTCTTTTAATTTTTTTTTCATATATTTTATTTAATTTCAGTTTATTTTTCGTATCAAAATTATTGTGATCAAGCGAAATTGAGAATACAGTTGCGAGTACACTTGTAGAGAGTAGTACACTGCACAGTTTCGTGGCCCGACATAAACTGAATTGCACAGTAGAAGCCTACATTCGTCTGGATGAAAACACTAGATTATTCTAGGCTTTCTAGAATCAAGTGTTCGAGGCGGGCGGATCAGTACCATGACAGCGATAACCTTTGACCCAGATAGCATAAGCCTGTCAAGCATCAGCGTCACTCGACACCAATCTACAGCGTTCCTTTCAAAGAAGACTTGCAAACACACCTCTACAAGGACTAACGCTTCTTGTTTCATTTAACATCTACAAAATATAACATAGTTTTTATTTCGAATTTTCGTCCTAAAGGTTCGGTTTTTATACGAATATTATTAATATGACATTTTATTACTCAGAAACGACAAGGAGAGGAACCCGACTGTTTTTTGCGGGAGTCAGGGCAAAGATTTCTCTCTTCGTTTCTGCGGAAAGGTTAGTGGGTGTCGAGGGGGTTCGGGGTTTATTGGCTTGAGGCTCCTGCCAGCACCGTCACATAGGCTGCCTCCGTTGCACCTTCGCCGCCTACGATTTCTCTCGAAGCGCTTGCTCGAAAATTACTGGTCGCTTCGTTGCGAAAGGAACGGCGACAGTTGGCGTCAAATGGTTGAGTAGTTGTTCTGCGGCGGCAGCTGACGCGCGGTCGGCGGCCCCTGCGATGGGGCAAGACGAGCAATTTCCTTCACATTCAAATATAGGGTGACCTACAGGTATGGGGCAATTTGAAAAAACATCAGTTTAGCGTTGGCTTCCAACTCTGAAATGTATTTAATGTCATAAAAACATACAATACAATACAATAAAACCGGGAGTGGTCGCTCAGTGCGTCAACTGATGTCACTGCAGCGTCTTTGTCCGGGAGGTCCTAGGTTCGAGTCCTGACGGCGGCGGGATTTTTGACACTAGCTTTCCAGCTAAGTCGTATTCAGTCGCTGTCTGGAGGAGAATTCTAGCGGTCGGCTGCTCTGATCGGTAGTTTTCCATGGTTTCTCCGATCAACACCAGGCGAATGCCGAGCAGTACCCTAACAAACGGGCCACGGACCGCGCGCGATCTGTCCTTCCTCTTCCTTGTTCTATCCTCTCCCCTTACACACACACAGACACACACACACACACTTACACTAACATGCACTACTACCACATATTCCTGGAAATTGGTCGAGACGTTAGAGCTCGTCCCGGCTGGGCGGTGCCCCGCTGGTGGGAGAGTCCTGGTTAGGGGAAACCCTACTAGCCGACAGTAGGTTGACGCCGGATCTTGCCATCCGGCGAGGGAAGATCACCGCCATCTTCCGAGAAAAAACATGCTCTACACTAACGGGACTAATGACCGAAGCAGTTGACGCGCCACGTAACACGAAAAAATCAATAAAATAAAGCCATTGATCCCAATGTTGGGTAAAACCACCCACTTAAGTAGTAGGAGACCTCAAAATTGTAATCGCTTTCAGGTGAGCTAGTTCTGGAGAGAGTTTATTCAAAGCGAATTGTCGACTGTCTATATTATTGGCCCCTGTTCACATTATTCGCTGACAATATTGTTATTGACCACTGTCCATGTGATTGGCCACTGGTCGTATTATTGTCCACTTCTTATTTACTGACTACTGTTTATAGTACCACCACTACCCTCTGTTCACTTATTGGCCACTCTCCATCTTGTTTCCCGCTATTGACCACAACCCTGGCCATTATTGATCGTGGAACTCGCTGTAATTGTCGTACATTGTATTAATTTTATTTGACTTAAATTATTCACACTTGAAAAATAATGTTTAGCTGCCCTGCCCCGGAATAACGATTCGATCAACTTTCGGCGGTCTATTGTCAATATACAGAAGAAAATGAAGAAACCAAAGCAATGAAGTGCATTTGAATGGAATTGTGAGTTTACCGAACTTTCTTTGCCTGAATAATCTCGAAGATAGACCTCTCCAATCTTTCCATTTAGCACTAAGATGAGTGGTCTGTTTTCATAATATCGACCCCCATTCTTTTGAGAAGAATGGCGTAACTTTTAGTACATTGGGTTAACTGCCAAATAATTTCAGACGTCAAACATTGTTAATAGGAATTCATAGAAAAAGGTTATGTTCAGCTACCTAGTGCAACAACTCATTCTGTCAAGCACCAGTGGCAATCCTTGAAACCGTTTTTTTCGGGTGGCCTTAAGGGTACGGACTCCCATCGATTACCATTTAGGCAGCGCTTAGAATTTTCATCCAAACACGCAAATAAAATTCGCGATCTCGGAAAGTTGGGCCCGAAGCAGAAGAAATGTTCCGTTTCGACTTGGTGTGAAGGAGAGAATAAGGAAGTTGTATATCGAGATGGTACGCTTGAATCACGGTTAAGTTATTCTGCCAACTTTTGCAACGAAATTGTGAAGTTAAAGGGTGTTTCTAATTTCTTGTTAAACTTCTGAAACTTCATTGTTCTTCGCAACCTCTTCCACTGCGTGGCAATAATTTTCATATTTCAGTGGTAATGAATGAAGAATTCGTCGTAGCTCAATTGCAGAGAGGACTGGCTAGTCCCTGGCTAACATGTTCGAGAATTAAATGAGCAGAATGAATTTTCTCATTTCTGGTATAAATGTGATTAAAATTTATATCTAATGATACAAACGATATGATGAACGGTACGACAATACGATTATTACTGCTCACATTAATGAATTCTTATTAAAAATCTAAATCCTCATATTTAATCACAATCATTGAAGAGTATGGACGTGTACCTGATGGAAAGTATTGTAAGGTGGCTGACGTTAATTAATGGAAAAAATATTACTTTTGAAACAATACCTCCAAGCATTGTGACGCATTAAGGTCGTGAATATTTAATTCAACTGACGTGACTGATTATCTTAACATTTTCTTCTTGCAGTTTAAAATCACAAATTCTACTCGGAAAACAATCTTTACGTACAGTTGAGTCTCAATAATCTTTGAAATATCGTTGATACGATTTGACAAATTTGATGACGAATCTTAGACATATTTGATGCGATCCATTGCAAAGCAGAATCTTAATTTTGCGCTGTGTTGCGAGTAGGGATGATTACTTCACACCGCAACATACTGCACTGTGTTCGGCAAGTCGACCGGCACAAAGTGACCACGCGACGTTCATTCTGTGCACGTGGCATCTGCGTCCCTTTGGCTTTTGTGACGCTGCGGGACTGCGGTCTGACGGAGCCACTACCTTGATTACCTGGAAGTTGGTGCTCCGGGTTTCTCCGCGGCCAGTGTTCCAACAACGGCATCCCGCCTCGCCGCTCCGAGGCACCCGCCGACAAGGCGCAGCACCTCACCTCGCCCCTGCCCGCACGACTCGGCGTCACTTCGCATCACGTCTCCCTTCACCAGTCCCCGCACCAGTCCTCCCTGCACCAGTCCTCCCTGCACCAGTCCTCCTGCACCAGTCCCCGCACCAGTCCTCCCTGCACCAGTTCTCCCGTGGCCGTCTTCCCCTCGCCAGCCTTCCCTGCACAAGTCCTCCGCGCACCAGTTCTCCTCGCCCCAGTTCTCCCCGCACCAGTCCTCCCCGCACCAGTCCTCCCCGCACCAGTTCTCCCTCGCCCAGTCCTCCCCGCACCAGTCCTCCCTGCACCAGTCCTCCCCGCACCAGTCCCCGCACCAGTCCTCCCGCACCAGTCCTCCCCGTACTAGTCCTCCGCATCTCAATCCAACCCGCTCCTGTTCAATCCCCCCCTCTTTCTGCCTGCATAATTCTTCCCCGTACGGGTCCTCTCTTTCCGATTCCTCCCTGCAATTTCTCCCCGCCTCACCCCTTCCCCCCCCCTTCCTTCCAGCTTCTTCCCCTTCCCTGCCGGCCTGACTATCTCTCTACCAAATTCTGTTCTCTTCCTCCTCCTCCTGTCCCATCACAACTCACCCAGCACGCTTCATCTCTTGTCACCTGTCCTCTCCCCACCTCTCTAGCCCTCGTCTCACACCATTTTCGTACGCCACGCCCCGCCCCGCCCCTCTTCGCCTCAACCCGCGCTCCTGCCGCACGAGAGGTCACCTGTAGGCGGACCGCTACGGGCGGGAGCGTCTGGACTTTTGGGACGAGCTGCGAACTTGGTCCGGGATCCGGTTGTCGCACTGTCCCAGAACAAGGGAATTGCGGTGGGAGGTCTCTCTCTGTGAGGCAACTTTTTCGTCGTGTAATTTAAGTTACACCATACGTGATAAAAGATGAAAAGTCATGTCGAAATGCGTATTGTTTGGTTTTCGCTGCCTGATAACATTTTGTAGTCTACTAGAGAAAACAATACGTCGTATAGTGACATAATTTTGAGCGATTCCATATTGTTAATACGCTACTGAAGTATTGACAGGCTCGAGTCTGGAGAAAAAAAATCAAAAGTATAAACTCGAATAAAATGCAACATAAAATTCTATATTTTTGGTCAGAAATTATTTCAATTGTTTAGTTCATACATTCTGAGAAATAATATTCTACAATAAGAAACCTTTTGTACAGTTTAGCTTGGCGAAAATGAAATTCAGTACGCTTAATTTCTACTTTATTTTATTATTTTACTATAATGATCCGGTAGGTTGGTTAAAAGAGGAAACAGTGCTCCACAGCAAGATATGAAAGCTGTTACAACGTTTTATTTACAATTATTATTAGTGCTGAACTAAAGACGCTCGCTTCCGCTCGTTCTCGGAGCCGACACCAGTGCTCCAAGACCGTTATGTCCCAGACAGCTTGTTCGGGCGCAGTCATTATCGACAACGAATGATACCGGTATTAGGCCTCTTATCGGTATCGTATTGCGACTTCCGCATCGGCGGCCGAAAATGCAATGATGGATAACGAATGCTGGACGGATCACCGATCTCCTCCCTTCGCTTAGTGATCAAGCTTAAACCTTAGTATTCCTTAAACCTTAGTAACATTTAAACCTTAGTATGCCATTCTCTACGACGAAATTTGAATAAAAATTCGGTTATTCAAGGCACATTGCAAACCCCTCACAGTTGTGCAGTTGAAACTGCCCGAGAACCGAAGTGATGTCATCTTCAAAAAGTTTGTTTTAATTTATTTTTATTATTGAATATAATTAAAACGCTATACTAAATTATGAGCGCGTTCGCCCCCACTACGAAAGGAAACTAGCGAGAACGATCAAGAAATATAATTCTTTCTCCAAGCTCTAATTATTATGTTAGTTGTGTGTGAATTTTTTTGGAAGAACACTCACACATTATTATCGTTAATATTAAATCGTTTCTCGTAAGAATATTTTTCTGTAACCACTTCAACTTCATCAAATGGAATGCCGTAAAAGAAGTACAGTGTCGAATCACTAAAATAACTCTTCAAAAAACAAAGCACGAATGTGGTATCCAATCAATTGAAACAAGCGGAATCGTAACAGCCGGATCGAGCAAGTAGCCTTTCTAAGTGAAGTTGGGAATGCAAGGGCGGAGGCACAGCCGATGGGGAATTTGCCGCGTGGCTGCGTGAGTCGGCCGAGTCGGCCCCTCCTGAATTTTCGGGCGGCCGGCGTCGGATGACGGTGATTGCGCGATGGGGAACGTGCCTTCGGCGGCGGTCGACCGGACCTCGATCGGGCTCGCCACTGCCCGCCACCTCCAGAGCCACCTCCACCATCTCCGCCACTGCCTCCGCCGTTGCAGAACACGTTCCGGCGCCCCTAGTCCCGCCCCGCTCCGCCCCGCCCAGTCCCGCCCAGTCCCGCCCAGCTCCTGCCAGACACGCCCAAACCCGCCCAGCACCGCTCAGCCCTGTCCAGACCCGCCCTTACCGCCCCGCCCGGCCCCCGTCCCGCTCAGAAACGCCCCCCTGCCCCGCCCCGCCCCGCCCCTCCCCGCCGCCTACCGCCCAGCCCGCCCAGCCCAGCCCAGCCCAGCCCAGCCCAGCCAGCCCAGCCCCAGCCCAGCCCAGCCCAGCCCAGCCTAGCCCAGCCCAGCACAGTCCAGCCCAACCCAAGCCAAGCCCTCTACTACTCGTCTCTTTTGTATTCTCCCCCGTATACGTACAGGCTCATGTTTTCTCCACCTTCCGTTTGCAAGATACCCGAGTACTCTCGTATCGTCGAGGACTGGTTTTCCACTGTGATATCGACTAGTGAAAATGAAAACCGGTGATCAACTGTCGCCATTAATACAGTTTTAATTATGGTTCTTTTCTCTTGTAGTCAGACTCTACAATTGTTCACAAAACTGTGCTAGATTTTATATGTATTGTTATCGAACGAAGAGTGAGATACAGAAAACTTCAATAAAAACCGCTTCAGTCATCTCATTCACAAAACGACATTTAACAACAGAAGTATGCAAATGAGTCAACAATCACTTAAAAAAAATCGATTAGTTTGTCGACTAGTGGTCACCACTTTTTCTGTGCGTTTTCTATTCCACACTTCCATAATTTGTTCACTTATTTCTACAACTATTTTCTCTGAAATATTTGTAATATTTGAAGAATAAAAATAACTCTTTTTGTGCTGATTTTTTTTCATCCCCCTCTAAGCCTTACGCAGGTACACACTACCTCATTTCTTAACATTAGGCCTTGCCATCAGTGTCCACTCGCTGGGAAACCGAAGCTTTTGACAGACAGTGCCTTCCTCCATAAGCAACATTTCGGCAGTGCCAGTTCCCGTCTCGCCCAGCCTCCGTTGCTCGCCCCTCCCCCACCCGGCGCTCCGCCCAGAACCCCGCCTCTCCACCGCTCACCGCACCACGCCCTGCTCGCCCTCCCGCCCCGCCCCCCCCCCGCCCCCCCCCCCCCCCCCCCCCTCCAGCTCCTCTCCGTCGCTCGTCTCCCCTTTTGGCTCCTCCCCGCCCCGCGCCGAGGGCCGGTGCTTCTCCGCCGCCGGGGGCGAATCGATTACTGGCGGCGCGACGAGTCGCTCGCATTCGCAGGCGGCGCGCGTCCTCTGCCGGCGACCGTTATTTATTCAGGCCCCGAGCGCCCCGCCCCCCTCCGCCGGACCTCGGACGCACTGCGCCAGCCACGCACCGCCGCGCCCCTGTAATCACGCGCTAATCCCACTCTTCCCCCTCCCCCTTCTCCTCATTTTTAGCGTCTTCTCGCTTGTTTCTTTCCTGCTTCTATTCTCATTTTCTTGCTACCGGTAGCGGTAGCTGCGCCTCTAATCGGGAGGTCCTAAGTTCGAGTACTGACAGCGGCAGGATTTTTGACACTGGCTTTTCAGCTAGGTCGCATTCAGTCGCTCTCTGGAGGAGAATTCTAGCGGCCGGCTGCTCTGATCGGTGGTTTCTCCGATCAATACAGGCGAGTGCCGGAGCAGTACCCTACCAAACGGGCCACGGACCGCGCGCGATCTGTCCTTCCTATTCCTTGTCCTATCCTCTCCCCTTAGACACACAATTACACCAACATGCACTACACTATCACATATTCCGGGAGACCGATCACCGTCATCCGTCAAGATCACCGCTATCTCCCGAGAAAAAAACATGCACTACACTAACGGGACTAATGACCGAAGCAGTTTACGCGCCCGGAAACACGAAAAAATCAATCATTTTCTTGCTACTCATCTTCTGTTTCTTCTATTATTCGTTTCCCTTTATATCGTGATTCTCATGCGTTCGTCTTCAATTCTCTTTTATGTTCTCTTCAGTTTCTTTCTTCTCCTTTCTATCTTTTTCCTATTTCTTTCTTTTGTGTTTTCTTTCTCCTTAATACCTATCCCATACTTCTCACCCTTGTGTACTTCCTCAGACTCTTTATTCTTTCCTGCCTCTTCTTTTTCTACATATTCATCATGTCGTTCTCTTCATATCGCTGCGTACTTCTACTATTTCTTTGCATTTTCCTATACTTGTTGTTTCTTACTTTTCGCCTCATTGTTCTCTTGCTACGCATTCTCCTTATTACCGTCATCATTGTCTTCCTTCCTATTCTTTCGGATTATTTCTTTGTACCACTGATTTGTACAGACAGTAATGAGCTGTTCCTTTTTTTACCCGCTTCTTTCACTTCACTTTTGTAATGCCTTATGCACTTCTTAATCCATCGCCTCTCTCACTATTTTCTTTGACATTATTTACAAATGATGACCCGTGACTGTTCTTTCTCTTACGATCTGTTAAGCTTGTGCTTTATTCAAGCATCCTAACTAGTTTCTTAGTCGTCATCATGACTAACATCGCTTTAAACAATGAATAATTCCGTTTTTGCAACCACAAGGTTCATTGTATTTCTATAGAACATTTATATAGATGTAAAACATTTTATTGCTATTATTGTATACAAAAAGCAACATCAAACTATCTAGGACAGTCCAGTGTAATTGCAATTGTTAATGTGTTGTTTAATGATCTCGCTACAAATAAATCTGAGAAGATAATTATTTCCCCAGATACATTTCGAAACTTCTCGTTTCTAGTCATTGGAATGAAAATTTCAAGACTCATTCTATAACAATTTGGTTGATCTTACTGCAAACACAATTTAGCAGGTTTTTCCAAAGAACGAGAACCTGTTTCCTCGACGCGTGATAACATATATGTATTCTTAATTTAGTCGTGTAGTTTCTAAAATGCTGTTTTCAAGTTTGAGTACATAAAGACACCTCACCTACCTCGAAGATACTACTTCATCTGTCCAGTAATTTTTCTCCGAGTCACGCTGACAGCTGAAAAGTAACAGAAGCATTTCACGTTCCATCCACCCACGTCCAGATTCCTCCCGTTTGCATCACTCAAACTGACAGCGAACGTAGCAAATCAAAGATTTTACGGGGGCAAACGACCATCATATATTTTCCTGTCAGATTTCTTTTGTGAGATGCGGTGGCACCTCGAGGGAAGCGCCACACCTGGACTGCGGTCGCTCACTTTCGCCGCCTCACGACTCCGTCCGCGCCCCCACCCCCGTCCGTCCCTGTCGCCGCACCACCCCCCCCCCTTCGTCCCCGCCGCCTCCGTCCCCGCCGCCTCCGTCCCCGCCGCCTCCGTCCCCGCCGCCTCCGTCCCCGCCCCGCCACCACTATTTACAGCCCAATACCGACGCCTTTAGTTAGTTAGTTAGTTAATGCCTTATTTTACGAGACGATGGCGAAACTCGGGCCATCAGGCGCGCTTTTCCGTCTAACCACGCAAATTTCGCTACGCTCCTTTCACCACCTAGCGGAGAGAGGGGTATTATCTTGGGCGACGAAACAGGCAGATCTCAATTTTGCTCAGAGGTTTCTTTTAGGCTTGAGGATCTTTTACATGCAATAAATCTACTAACATGGGACAGGCGGCTTTACTTCCCCTCCGAAGGAAGGCGTACGAAGGATTTTTTCGCTCATAAAAATCCACGGCTTCGATCGGGTTTAAACCCGCAAACTCGGGTACAACAGTCCGGTACGCTGACCGTTATACCACCGAATCCGTCAATGCCTCTACTTTTCCCCCCTACCCTCTACTCCCCCCCCCCCCATTCCTCAGCATCTGTATCGCCAAATTCCCGCTTCTTGCCTTTTCACTGCCGCACCGCCGCCGTTTACTCACGAGACCCCCTACACCTACATAGACCCTCTTAGCTGTGAGATGAGTTGCGCGTCTCTTCATGATCAATGACTATATGTGTTGCACAAACTCTGAGGAAGATGTACACAAGTTTGCCCGTAGATTACATTTCCTCGTAGGTGACGTATTTTGCCGTGTACCTTCAACCGGTTAGAATGTAAGTGTTATGTACAAAGTAAAACAACAACAGTTCTTTCAGCATAAGTTTATTTCAGTAAAGCCACAATCCAAATCAAGTCCGAAATACAAGCCAAGTTCCAGTCTGCCAGAAGAATACAATCACCGTAACACACGCACATCAAAACCGAACTTACTACTATTTCTAGGCACTCGCTTGCTGCTCCAGAAATGTCCTACTGACTACCTCCCCAGGTGAGGCCCTATAAATACGCCCCGAGGCATCTGAGTGAGCCTCTTACTTCCCGCCTCCGTGACGGGGCATCGAGGAAAACTGCCCCTCCTCTGACCGCTTAGCCGACACGGCCCGGTGACCACGGAAAAGCGCCGCCGCTTGCTCTGCTCCTGGTGGCGTCTTCCCGTACTCCTCATTTCTCGACTGGACGCGCCCCCGGTGCAACTCTGCAGCGGCCACAGTGGGCCGCAACTATGTTGGCCGGTACAGTGTGCCCACCACGTGGGCACAAATGCTGTTATACACAGCAGTAAGAGTATGAGCATACAAAGAAAAGATCCTCAGGTTTGCCTTCCATTCATTCTTCTACGTATGATAATTTTTAATATTATATTGAACGGTACTCACAAAGCATGTTGTTTGTATATTCTGACTATGAAGATGAAACACATTGACATGGGTTCGATCTTGCGGGATATATTTTGACATGTACTTTCCTCTTTGAGTTAAGTACATTGATGTTTAATGAACAAATAATTGAATTATTCCCGAGGTTGTACTCCACATAACATGAATGCAAACTTTTAAAATTATATTATCTCAACAAAAACAGACACGATCGTAAAGTATTAGGCACTTGTCATGAATCGATTGATCAACATTATCCTTGTATTGCCCAAAGTATATAATGTGAAATATTGTAGATGTGGTGAACGAACTAGCATAGTTTCCTTAGCTGCTTGTACTTAGGAATGTGGGTATTGACCGATTGACTAAGGCGTTTGATGGTTTGACAGTTCAGTCAGTTCCAAGAATTATGCAACGACTGGAGTCCAGTAAAATAAAAGGAACCTGCAGATAATTAGTTTTTAATAGCTAAATTGCATTGATGCAATCCAACATTGTTCAGTTATTTTACAACCAGTAACACACAGCTATTCAAAAACGCTCACATAATGGTGAATGACCCTCATCATCTACCTATGAAAGGAGATCCAACAAACGAAGGTATTTAGAACTCAGAAAGGACAAGATTGTAAAACCTAAATAAGTTCAACTTTCATGATGCAATGGAAGGGATTATATAAAAGTTCTATCAAAGTGTTAAATTAGCAATTAACAGAGAAACCGTAACCTATTGACTGTTTCGCAAAGATCAGCGAACGTTTCCATGAAAGCATCTTGTGTAATTCAAGGCAAACGACCGAGGTCACTGACATATCATCTCCTGAGAAAAAAATCGTTATATTTGTATAAGCACTTCGTGCTCTTCAACTTTCACTGTCCTCCAATACTACTCTATTATATAAGTCGTTATTTAGTTTTTAAATATTCGAGAAATAATATTGTAAGATAATTGTCATCTAAATCTTGTTCATTAATTCAAACTCAAGAATTCGTTATTGTTTGAGCGTCATCACAACATCTCTTTACGTTTATCCAGCAGCAAACATTTCAGGAAGGTTTGACTTGTACGTGATGTGACAGTAGGGAAACATTTGGTGTTAACATTGTTTTGAAATTACCAGTATGAATATTTTTGGGGAGGGGTGTTAAAGGATCTGGACGACCTTCGCAACAGAAAATAAAATTGAGCTAGTTATTTCGAAAAGTTCATATCGGTATCAGCTGTTCGGCTCGCGCTACTCGATGAAACACGCCGCATCTTCGGAGAAGAGGTCTACCTGAAGTACTCAGTAAATAACTACGTATGCCTCCCTAGATAATATTAACGAATGTATAGTGTATTTGGTAAAAACATACTCTGAACCAAATAGTGATCTCTACCGTATTTTTCAGTGTATAAAACGCAGTTACAATTATTTATTACAGTATTTCTTACTTTCTGATAGTATACACGTAGTTTTTCTAGTACGCCCTGATAGTGGTCTTGAGTAGCCGCCGACGTGCAGTGCTGCCTTTCCATAAACCTGTTATACCCTAACGCTGACCCAACGAAATTTACAGCCTTTTTTTCTTGCAATACTTTCATCTTCTGTAATAATCAATTTTGAGGAAATACAAACTCCTGTTTTCCAGTGTACAAAAATTTTATTTTTGTTATACTATATCCTAAACATTCAACCAATTACAAAAAGTCCCATCCGTTGCATATGACGCATCCTGGTTTTTGACGAGTTATTGAAGGGAAAATATGCGTCTTATACACCGGTAAGCACGGTAATTTTCGCGAAGATTGCCGAGTACGATGCGCTGCCGAAATAACGGACTCAATTGACGTAGCCTTGAGGAGTTTTCTATAGTCACCATCGCTTCACGTACCATCCACGTTCCCTCCTGGACCAAGAGCCCCAACTTGGGAGACTCCCAGAATAATTGCTTTTTAGTGATTTCGGACGCGTCAACTACTGAGATTATTAGTCGCGTAAGTGTAGTGCATGTTTTCCATCGGACGGTGGCGGTGATCTTACCTCACTGGATGGCTATAACGGCGCTGACAAACAGTCGACTAGCAGGGTTTTCCCAAACCAGGTATCTCCCACCAGCGGGGCACCGCCTCTGCCAGGACAAGTTCTACGTCCCCGACCGGTTTCCCGACATGTGTGGTAGTGAAGTGCATGTAAGTGTGTGTGTGTAAGGGGTGAGGAAAGGACAAGGAAGAGGAAGGAAAGATCGCGCACAGTCCGTGGCCCGTTTGTTAGGGTACTGCTCCGGCATTCGCCAGGTGGTGATCGGAGAAACCACGGAGAACTACCGATCAGAACAGCCGGGCGCTAGAATTCTCCTTCAGGCAGTGACTGAATTCGACCTAGCTGACATGTCGAAAATCGTGCCGCTGTCGGGACTAGAATCTAGGACCTCCCGGTCAGAAGCACAGCAGCGACATCAGTTGATGAATCGAGACGTCACTCCCGGCCCACTGCCCTGCTGTCGTGCCAGATGACACGCCGCAGCGGCCGCGCGCGTGCATCCAGAGAAAGTTCCCGACAGTGTTTTAATTGCGGCAACAGGTCTGCGGCCGCGCGGGGCGGAGGTGGCGGCGGCGGCGGGAAATTGCATCTCGACGCCGCCCTCGGCCGTCCTCGCGAGATGCGCCTCCGCAGCTTCCATTTATTTATTTATTTATTTATTTATTTTACGTCAAAAACAGTTAAAACTGCGTATGACGTGCTATGGGAAAAGTGAATTGTGTGCACATTTTCAAAATTCTGTGATCCCTACACTAAGTCTGATACTACTTAAATTTTGAATTTTGAAAGGAGAAAAAAACAAAAAATCCCATGTAGTAAAATCTATTTTCAAAAATAAATAAGCAATAAATTTTGAATTTTGAAAGGAGAAAAAAACAAAAAAAAATCCCATGTAATAAAATCTATTTTTAAAAATAAATAAGCAATAAATTTTGAATTTTGAAAGGGAAAAAACAAAAAAACTCCCATGTAATAAACTCTATTTTCAAGGATAGATATTCCATTCCAAGGATAGATATTCCAGGATAGATATTCCATCCGAGAGGTTGCAAGTGCACTGATTGTGTATCATGAGTAGCCTCCGAGGTGTAGTGGTTACACCGATAACATTGATTGATTGATTGATTATTCCGGGCGCGCCAACCGCTAAGGTAAAAGTCCCATAAATGTAGCTTTGCATGTTTTTATTGTGAGAGGTGGCGATCATCTTCCCAGTGAATGATGTAATCCGGTGCCGATGTACAAGTCGGCTTGCGAGGTTTTGCCTCAATCAGGTATCTCCCACCAGCGGGGCTCCGCCCCAGCCGGGAGAAGGTCTAAGTCTCCGGCCGGTCTCCCAGTGTGGCGTCATACGGGTGTAATCAGTACCCAGACGAGAGTGGGTTGTAATAACAGCAGGTTTATTCACAATTTAGACCGTAGTCACAAATAACCAATGCACTGTTAACGATTAACTAACTAAATAGACCCCACTGCTAGGAGAGAGATTTACAACGGCTACCACACCGCAACACACTACCTAATATTTCGCCGTGCGTAGTACCGCCTGCCCTGAGACCGACAACATGTCTCACTAGTCACGACAATAACTGCCGGCTCCTTGCGCCGCCTGCATGTTCGCACCTCTCACGAACGACCTACGCTGCTGCCTCCAGGATCACAAAGAAGGAAGAGCTATTGTTCTGACGGCCCTACATAGCCCTCGCGACGCCGCCCGACGCCTCCATTGCCTCCGCCCTAGCGATGCGCACACCCTGTCAGAAAACCCTGTGCGTCATCACTTCTGCCTTTGTCTACGCATCCTGTGCACACCACGCCGCGTGCCCACGCTGGTTTTAGCGACACGACGCTACCCCCAGTATGTGTGGTAGTGTAGAGCATGTAAGTACATATGTACTAAGAGATGAGAATATGATAAGGAAGAGGCAGGAAAGATCGCGTACGGTCCGTGGCTCGTTTGGTAGGGTACTGTTTCGGCATTCACGTGGTGTTGATTGGAGAAACCATGAAAAAAGTCCCTTAAGAACGGCCGGCAGCTAGAATTCTCCAGACAGCGGCCGAACTCGTCCAAGCAAATGTCTAGCAAATGTCGAAAATCTTGACACCGTCGGGACTCGAACCCTGGGGCCTCCCAGTCATAGGCACTGTTGTGGCATCACTTGATGCCGTGGGTCACATAAGCCCGGCAGAATGGCCACCTTCTGTCTCTGAGTATGGGGGTTCGAATCCCGACTGATCCATGTTGAAGTTGACACGAACAAAACGTTTTCTTGGCAGATTTACTGAGCGTTATTCCGTTTCCATTTCCTACTATTTCACTATTGTACTTTTGTCATTCATATCATTTGTCTTAATCATCGTCATTTATGCATCCAAGATATGGCCGAAAAAGCTTGGAACTGGGGATCACAATAAAGAAAAAGCCTAATTTACCGCGTCGCATATGCTTGAGATTTCGGAACGTTTTGCTTTGAGTAGTGAAGTTCAACTCGACATAAGGTGACCAGGGACGTAACTAAATTGATCATTTCTGTAATTCAATGGTCATTCTGAAGAGAGCTTTTTGAGTGCAAATAACTTTAATTTAGTATAACTAAACTTGTGGTGGCTAACAAACTCAAGTATTTCAGCTGCCCCTATGTATACGAGTACAGGAGGCCTTTGATCTAAATGGAGAATTAATAGGTAATGAGACAGGTAACAGAACTGAAAATGTTTAAAAAAGTATGTGACAAGTGAATTTCAAATTATTGTAAGAGTAAAACATAACGGGGAGAATGATGAAATATATCTTGGGGAGAAATGTATGCGACCTCAAAGGAACAATTTGATTCGGTCTGTCAGAATTTTTCGTTACGATTTGAAGTGATCTGACAAACATCACTGAGTCTTGATTGGCAGTGCGAATATTGCCGCGAATAATATTGAAAACATCCAGCCGTATGAGCCGGTTTAATGGATGAATGCGGGTTGACAAATGGATGACGTGCGATCTTTCCGCAGTACGACCTAATGGGCCAATACGGGCTCCTGTAATCAGTATTAGAGGTACCGCATGTTTTACGAACATTTTGTTGCAACGAGTAACGAAAAACATTATGTAGGCAAAAAAATATTGAACAGTTACTTGTAATTAACTTTTGTCACTGACTTGCAAACACAAGCATGTAAAACATAATTTTTATTTCTTTCATTGTGATTTTATCGAGCTTGTTATTGTTGATTAAACCTTTGAAAATAAAATATTTACCAAATAGACCAGAAATATGAAGAATTTTCACCGTTACAAAATTTAATATATATATATATATATATATATATATATATATATATATATATATATATATATATATGTAATGTATCTGTTTTTCTATTAGTTAGAAATAATAACACGAATTTGTTGCTCTGCAATAACAAAGATTCTTTTTATTGCTTCATACAAAAAGGTATAACACAATCATTTATTTTAATAATTAATCTTACCTGCAATAACAAAGAAACAACATTCAATGTTATTATTCAATTTGCAGTTTCTTGATAAAGCTTATTATCTTTGCGACCTTATGTCGTGATTGTCATATGTCTGAATCAATAACTTTTTTCAACATCCACGCGTGCGTCTCGTTCGAGATCTGCGCTATCGATCCGCTCATCATTCGATTTAAGCTCCAAACTCAATTAGATTAGGGATACCTCCTTACATCTTCCCCAAAATAAAGGTTTTGGTACAAAATTTTGGTGCGAAATTGTATAAAGATAGAGCTAAGTGTTCTCGTATTTTCTTCATCTGGTGCAGGGATTGGAATGAGTTTAGAGATGTGAAATAAATTTGATTCTGATTTTTGTGTCCTGTGTCAATTTCACAAATTGATTTTGATATTTTCTTCTGAATCTTGTAGGGTCCAATTCTCAATTCATCCAATTTTTTTCGGTTCATTCGGTTGCCATTTTCGATGAATACCAGGTCTCCAGCATTGAAGTCATAGTCTTTCCTGTTTTTGTCAAATAATTTTTATTGTATTCGTGGTGTTTAATACTGTTCTGTAGGGCAATTGTTCTATCATTCTCTAGATTATTAGCATTTTTATTTTGTATCAGTTCATTTGGTAATATTGAGGTATCTTCACCTATTAGCAAGTATTTTGGGCTGAATCCAGTTACTGTGTGTTCAGTTTCATTGTATTTTTACACAATTATGTGCTACATTTGTCCATGCATACTTTTTTTCTTCATTTATTGTACATCTAATTTTATTCACTAAGGTTTGATTAAGTCTTTCATTTAAACCATTAGAGAATGGTGCGTTAACCGCTGTAAAAATCATAGTGATATTCTTCTTTACTAGAAAATCTTTGAAATCTTTGGAGTTTATGCCTGGGTATTGATCAGTCAGAAGTATTTTGATATTATGATCTTAAGTGCCATTTCCGTTAGTTTGATGAAATCAGATGAGTTTTGTGTTTTTGATGTTAATATGTAGGCAAATCTTGTGAAGTGATCCACAAGAAGATGTAAATATTTTTAGAGGATCGTGAACCACCGAATCCACCAATCGTGTCAATGGAAACTACATCAAACGGTTTTTGTGCAGGACCAAGATGTGACATCAAACCAATTTTGTCTTGTCCTCTTGATTTGTTTTTTATACACACTTCACAGTTTTTACAACATTTTTTTATGTTTTCTGAATATTTTTTGATGTATAATGAGGTAGTATTTTAAAAAGTTTTTTTATAAACTTCTTACAAAATTCTTCTGATAAATATGATTTTTTTCTTTTTTTCTATTTTTTTGTAATACAGGTTGTCTTTAAAAGTTAGTCTGTTTTTGCTAGTTTTTATATCTTCGTTTTTTTTGATCCTCAATAATCTCTTTTATTGTTATTAAATTCACAGTTTTTAAATTATCATCTTCATCTTCATGAGGTTCTAGTACTGGGTTTCTGCTCAAACAGTCTGCTTATTATATAGTTTTAAATTCACAGTTTTTAAATTATCATCTTTTTTTTTATTTTTACCTGATGGTATATTATTTCGAAGTCATATTGTGATAAATAGTAGGTGAGATCACCTAATTCTTCATCTGTTCTAGTTTTGATGTTCATTTTGTTTAATGGTTTATGATCTGAAAATACTTTGAAATGTCTGCCTATAAGCCAGTGTTGCAATACTTTAGTGATTTTTTTGTTTCTAGGGCTTCCAAGTAAATTGCTTTTTTGCTTTTTTGTGATTCGTTCAGTTTCTTTGAAAAATATGCTACTGGTTTTCACTTTTGGATCATCATGTATTTGTGGTTGTTTTAATACGGCTCCATGCCCAGTAGACTTGCATCTGTGTATATATGTATGGGTAGGTCTGGATCAAAAATAGCTAAGACTGGTTGGGTGAGAGGAAATTTTCATATATTCGAAGGCTTTTTGACATTCCTCAGACCATATGAATTTTTGTCCTTTCTCAATAGATTATGTAGTGGTTCGAGAATTAATGAAATCTTGGTATGTATTCATTGTAGAAATTGATTTTTCCCAAGAATTGTCTCACATTTTTCTGATTTTTTGGTACAGGAAAATTTTGTATTGATATCAAGTTATCTTTTATTGGAGAGATTGAGTTGTGTTTTATTATGTGTCCTAAATATTGCACAGAATCCAGTGCAAATGTGCATTTAGAAATTTTAAAACCTTTTTTTTTTTTTGGGAGGATTCTTTGAAAGATAGCTGGTGCTGTTTTTAATCCAAATGGCAAACATGTCCATTGAAAATGACCTTCTTGTGTTACAAATCCTGTTTTTCTTCTATCTTCGATTCGTAGGGGAATGGACCAAAATGCTGAGTTTATATCAAGTTTTGAAAAATATTTGCAATTTCTTGTTTTCATTACTAAGTCTTCGATTAGTGGAAATGGTTGTTTTTTCTTCTATCTTCGATTCGTAGGGGAATGGACCAAAATTCTGAGTTCTTCAATTGTGCATCTGTAAGGTCTTTTACAACAGTATTTATCTATTTTAAGATCTATTCTAGCTTCATAATCTTTTACTGTGCCTATGTCATACTTATCTTTTGCAAATATCATTTTATATTTATCTACGAGATTGTTTATAATAATTTCTTCATGATGATTTAAGTGATTTGTTAAGATTTCAAAATCGTTTAAGTTAACATGTTCATTAAAATTAATTCGATATTCTTGTTTCTCTGGAAAATCAGAGATTTTCTCTCTATCTCTAATTTTTCATTTTGTATTAATTTGAATGTTTTTATGCAATCTAATCCACTAGAAAGTCATATTTAAAATTTTCATTATCAATTATGAAAACATTAATATATTCCTCTGCATTTAATATTCTTGCTTTGAGAGTTATCAATCCATCTGTTTTATGTACACCATTAATTGTTCTCAAGTCAGCTTTTTGCATAATATTATCTCTTTTCGACTTCACATGTATTAATTTTGAATTTATTAATGTAACATTTGAGCCTGGGTCATAAATGGCAGAGACATCTAAAGTGTCATTTAATGTTACCTTGAGTCTAATTAATGGTGGAACTACCAGTTTTTTGGATCATTGTTGTTCAATTCCACCTCCAATATTGAATTGTTGACATGTTTTATTTTTTTGTCTGTATCTTTAAACCAGCATTCGGCTTCAGGATGGAAGCGGGTGCCTTTGCCTTTAACTTTGCAAATTTGCAAGGTGTCTTTTCAATTTTGTCTTTGTTAGCTGATGTATTTGTTTTTGTTTCTGATTTTTTTTTGTAAACTAAGTGTTCTAATTTACCTATTTCATTATATAGGTCTTCGGTTCCTTCCAATATTTCTCTATCAATTCTATCGGCTACAAAATTTGGTAAGCCAGTAGCAATTAGGTCTATTAGTGTTCCATTATCAATGGATCTTCTCACTTCCAGTAAGAGTTTTTCTTTTTAGTGCATAATCTAGTAATGAACCTGTTTGATATTTAAATGACAGTGCATATCTTATTGGAGACCAACCTTTATTGGCGAATGTATCGCAAAATTTTTTTTTCCATTCTGTCCATTCTGCTTCAATAGTGAGTTTTAATAATGTACAACCATACCAATCTATGGCACCTTTATCCATAAATGATTTTAGAATTTCAATTCTCTTTTCATCTTCAGTTATATTAAATCGTTCACATTCTTTTTCAAAGCTAGTGATCCATTGATTGGCATTTGAATTTTTTCCATTAAATTTTTCGATTGTAAATTCTTTGGCAATTTTACCAAGATTTTTTACCGCGGATAGTTCTTGATTTTTTTGAAGTAATTTTTCTATCATTTTTATTAGTGGTTGTTCTGAGACGTCAGACTGAACCTTAGTACTTTGTGATGTGTCAATTATTTCCTCTAAGTAGATATCAGCGAATTGTAAATTTTCTCCTTCGTCCAAGTATGTTTCAGACAACTCTTCATTTAAATTAATCCATACCTTTCTTATTTGATGTCTTGTTACAAGTGTTTTTGATACTTTAGCATATGCTGAGGTCTTCATAATCGCTGTGTGGTAACCTATTGCTTGATAATTTTCTGGAATAGAGTACTCACGGCCATCCGGTGTGCCAATTGAGGTTATGCATATTAGATTTGTTTTTCCATCTTCTTTGCTGCCAACTATGAAGTTGAACGGAGTTTGTCCATTGTGAGATTTTGTGAATTCCAACGAGAATGTTGTTTTGTAATGTATCTGTTTTTCTATTAGTTAGAAATAATAACACGAATTTGTTGCTCTGCAATAACAAAGATTCTTTTTATTGCTTCATACAAAAAGGTATAACACAATCATTTATTCTAATCATTAATCTTACCTGCAATAACAAAGAAACAACATTCAATGTTATTATTCAATTTGCAGTTTCTTGATAAAGCTTATTATCTTTGCGACCTTATGTCGTGATTGTCATATGTCTGAATCAATAACTTTTTTCAACATCCACGCGTGCGTCTCGTTCGAGATCTGCGCTATCGATCCGCTCATCATTCGATTTAAGCTCCAAACTCAATTAGATTAGGGATACCTCCCTTACATATATATATATATATATATATATATATATTAAATATATATATATATATATATATATATATATATATATATATATTTGTAATGATCTAATTCAACGGTCAATTCATATGTCATCGTCTAGAAAAAGCAAACAAAAATATGCGAGGAAATATCAATGATGTTGCAGGGTTTTTAATCTTATTTCTAGAGGAGTAATTCCTCGAAGCCATCTAACTCCAGAGAAAATGAACGACGCCTGCCAGTCTGTCAGTTCCTAGGTCTTGCGTAGAAACATTTCTTTCTCGCGAAAATCCTCCTATTATGAATGAGCATTCCACTTAAGATTATCAACCAGACACACGCATGCATATTATCCTTCCCTCGTAAAAGAACAAGACTTGAGAGCTTCTTCTGAGTTCTGCATTCTCTCACGTCGTGCTTTCCGTTCCGTCGTGAATCAACTCTCACCGCAATCTGCCCGCTTTATCGCTGCAAATGAGCAAAAAGCGGCTCTTTTCCTCAACAAGAGTTAGAAGGCGGCAGGAGGAGATATGACGGACCATTTCGACGCTTTGAGCACAACTGCAACATTAGTACCGGAAGACACAGAGAATTCCCTCGCACTTGATGTATGTGCGTTATCAATCCGTTCGTGATTATGAAAATCTCCCCGGCAAGTACATTGCCCAATACAAAACGTAGTCACTGAGCTCGCGATTTAGACACTCGTACGCGGGCGAGCACTTTGTCGCCAGGCTTCATATCTGATGCAATAAGACCCCGGAATCTCTCGATGAATTATTCATTTCTCCTCTCCATTCCGTCGTCCTTTTTCTACCCCCATCCACCACCGCTTCTCCAGCTCCCCCACATGACAACTGAGGACCACTGCACACTTTTCATTTCGTTCGCGCTGCTGTCGCCCTGTTCCGAATCTCGCGAACGAAGTTGGGCTGGCAGATATTTCGCGACGCAGCGGAGAGGAGATGGACGTCGGGGAAGAACTTGCGAAAAAGAGGGATATGATGTAACGGAGTGCCCAGAAAGGGGTCGTGATCAAAATACAAGAAAGATAACGTATTTTTATGTGCTGTAAAAGCAGGATTCAATAGTTATTTTGATCCAAACTTTGTAGAGTTTGTTATTATTACTGCGTAGAAGAAAGAGTTGCTTTACTAGTAGTGAAAACTCGTGAGATTGTCAGTTTTATATGTTCCCGAAGAAGTCCGCGTCTAGCACGCATGTTTCAGCCATTTTTTATAAATGTGTGACAATGTAATACTACGGTCGAAGTAATACGTTTTTAGGCTAGTTCAGAATCAAGGTGGCAATTATTCTCAAGTCCGTCCTCAATACATAAAATAAGCTTCGCCCTGTGCTTTATCGTAGTTTTTCGATTGAATAAAATAAATTGATGTATTTATATTAGAATCCAAGTGTACCCAACTTGACATTGTCTGTTCGAATCTAATTAACGACGATTCTGTATTCTTACTTTGTCTTTATGTATTTAAAAACTCGCTGAACATTATATTCGTAAAGATAGAATCATTAATTTATAGAACTTCACCGTGATGTTCTAGATCCATTTTATTCTTTTTTCTTTAATAGAAAAAATATGTAAAGCAGTGAGGTTAAAACGGGTGCATTTGAAAGGAGCGAACGTCAAACCTACGGCGAAGAAGCCATCAGAGGAGAGGACGTTAAGGGCGCGAGCAGGTGCGGATGTTTTTAATGCGGATTGATGCGGATTGGTAAGAAGAGGCACGACAGCCTTGCATATCAAATCAGATTTTCAAACAAAGAAGAATGGCATCACAGTGGGTGAAAGTAGAGACAAGAGAAGTGGAGAGACAGAAGCGGGAGATGAGCAAGGCGTAAAGATAAAAATTATTCTTAATAAAAACTCTATTAAATATAAAGAAACGGGACTGAAACAGTACGGCAGATGATTCAGAACGTATACAGTCCGGTAATACGCACAGTAGTGCACAGTCGAGTAGAGGGGGTCAGAATGACCACACGAGCAGAAGAAATAGGAGTTATCAGAAAGGGCTGTCACCCGACGAGTAGGAGCAGAAGAAACAAATAACCAGTACGGGACGTAACTAAAGAGACGAGACAGGATCCGCTAAACAATGGGCTTCTCGAAAACTAAAATGAAATGTTGAGACCTCTCAAAAATAGAAATACGATCCCATGCGTAGGGAAGAAGTTTTGGCGAATAGAATACCTGACAGAGAACCTTTCACACAAAGTCACGAAGTCAAAGCCAATGCATTGGCGAGGTGGCGATTGGAAACGTGCACAGGACTGTAATGCGGGCCAGCGAGTGAGAAGCGGGTGTTGGATGAGCCTTCAGAAAGGGCTGCTGCAGAGCGAGTAGTGTCAGAAGAGACAGATCGGTTCGTGGGTGGGGGTCGGCGAGGCCAGACAGAGTACCGGGCCAGCGTGGGCGTCTGTCGGAATGACGCGAAGGCAGCAGGGATGGCACGGCGGGGCGGAAGGGCGAAGATGTTGAAAGGGTGTGAGGCAAAGGGGAGGACGGGAAGTGGATGGGCGGGCAGAATGGCTGGTAGAGAGTGGAGGGGTTGGGGAAGTAGAGGCTGGAGTGGAAGGAGAGGTGGAGAATGGAGAGGCTGAATGGAACCGGGGGGGGGGGGGGGGGGGTTCGGTGGGAAGGAAGGGCTGGTTGAAGAAGGGAGGAAGGGGGGGGGAAAGGGGAAGGGGGGGGGAATGGCGAGAGAGGCGGGGCGAGGCGGGGCGAGGCGGGGCGGGGCGAGGCGGGGCGAGGCAGGGCGAGGCGGGGCGAGGCGGGGCGAGGCGGGGCGAGGCGGGGCGAGGCGGGGCGAGGCGGGGCGAGGCGGGGCGAGGCGGGGCGAGGCGGGGCGAGGCGGGGCGAGGCGGGGCGGGCGGAGGCGGGGCGAGGCGGGGCGAGGCGGGGCGAGGCGGGGCGAGGCGGGGCGAGGCGGGGCGAGGCGGGGCGAGGCGGGGCGAGGCGGGGCGAGGCGGGGCGAGGCGGGGCGAGGCGGGGCGAGGCGGGCGAGGCGGGGCGAGGCGGGGCGAGGCGGGGCGAGGCGGGGCGAGGCGGGGCGAGGCGGGGCGAGGCGGGGCGAGGCGAGGCGAGGCGGGGCGAGGCGGGGCGGGGACGAGAGAGGAGGTGCGTGGGCGGCGGCAGCAGACAGAAGCACGACGGGATGAAGATAATATTGCGCGCGCGCTCGCTCGCAGGCTGACGGGCCGCCGGCGACTGTGACAGCCGGGGCTGCGGGCGGCAGCTGACGGGGCCTCCCCGCCCCCGCCCCTGTCCACGGCGACGAGGCGCGGCGCCCGCGCTCGCCCGCGTTGCGCTGGCAGCTGAATGGGATGAGCCGCGCGTGGCGGAACAAAAAGCACTGTCCGTCACGGTCGCCCCCGGAGAGCCAGCCCCTTGAACTCCGGGTTTCACCGCCCCGCGCGCCCGCCCGGCCGCCGGCCTCGGACCTCGCCGCCGCCGCCGGCTGCGGAACGCGCGCGTCAGAAAGCGATGCTGGGAGTGCAGCGCTTGTGGCCGTAGAGATGGTGGCGCTGGCAGCGCCGGGGGTGAAAATGAATGGGGCGGCGATTGTTGGTTGGTTGTTAATGATTCCGAGCGCGTCAACTACTGAGGCCACTAGTCCCGTAAGTGTAGTGCATGCTTTTTTCATCGGGAGTGGGTGGCGTATCTGCTCCCGATGGATGCCGAGATCCGGCGCCAATCTGCACTCGAACCTAGGACCTCCCGGTCAGAGGCGTTGCAGTGACATGAGTTGATGCACTGAGCTACCGCTCCCGGTGACTCTCGACGGGGATACAGCGATGCTGCACGGGGACAGATAGGGCCGGAGGGGGGCGTGGCCGGGACTTGCGAGGGCGGAGAGGAGCGGGTGGCGACCCAGCAGGGATTGTCGCGTTGCGAGCGCGCGCCGCCAGGCACTTAGAAGGGACGCGGCGCCCTTTGTTCCGCGGATGTCAATGCGCGGGCGAAGCGGACGCCAGCGCTCGGCGTCTCGCCTCCCCGCCCCTCGCCGACCCGGCCCGCCACGTCATGCGCCGGCGCGACCCGCTCTGCTCATCCCCGTTCCGCAGCGGCCCTCGGCGCTCCGCCCTGCCCCGCCCCACCGGGCCGGGAGCGGTGGCTCAGTACATCAACTGATGTCACTGCAGCGCCTCTGACCGGGAGGTCTTACGTTCGAATCCCGACGGCGGCAGGATTTTCGACACGTTCAGCTTGGTCGAATTCAGTGGTCGTTTCCCGTGGTTTCTCCGATCACCACCAGACGAATGCCGGAGCAGTACTCTCGCAAACGGGCCACGGACCGCGTGCGATTTTTCCTTCCTGTTCTTTGTCCTATAACACACGTACACTAACATGAACTACAATACTTCATATTCCGAGAAACCGGTCGAAAGATTAGAGATGGTCCCGGTTGGGGCGGTGCCTCGCT
This sequence comes from Teleogryllus oceanicus, assembly GCA_964035755.1. Taxonomy (NCBI): domain Eukaryota; kingdom Metazoa; phylum Arthropoda; class Insecta; order Orthoptera; family Gryllidae; genus Teleogryllus; species Teleogryllus oceanicus. The sequence goes on from CAXIVR010000011.1 coordinate 64,057,521, forward strand.
GGTGGGAGATATCTGTTCGAGGAAAACCCCGCTAGTTGACGGTAGGTCGGCGCCGGAGCTCGCATTCCAGTGGAGGAAGATCACCGCCATCTCACGATGAAAATCATGCACTACATTTACGGAACTAATGACCACAATCGATCAATGAAGCGAGCCACCGACCCGGATTCGGGATTGCCAGTGCTTCTGTAAAGACTGACCGGGAAAATCTAGGGTTCATGTCCGGATGATGGAGGAGTTTCAACTCTACCTAGATAGCTGGATAGAATTCAGCCGCTGCCTGGAGGAGAATTCTAACGCACGGCCGCTCTCATGGGGTGTTTTCCGTGGTTTCCTTGATCAGCACCAGGCGAACGCCGGAGCTGTTCCTTTACAAACGAGTCTCGGTCGCGATCTATCCTTCCTCTTTCTTATCTCATCATATTCCCTACTTACCCATTTTCTACATATAAATGCGCTATACTACCACATGTCGAGAGCTTTGATATTGTTTCGGTTGACGCGACGCCCTGATGTGGAGACACCTAGAAGGAAAAGTCCCACTAGTCGATCTGTAGGTCGATGCTGGATCTTGCCATCCAGCGAGATAGAAAAACGACCACTTTTCAGCTAAGAAACATTTCCTACACTAACGGAAGTAATTATCCGAACAGTTGATGTACCTGGACACAATGAATCAACCCCACCGCGCGCCATCGTCTCTGCACTGCCCCGCCCCCTCTCCACTCGCACTCATTCCACCATCGTACCGGTAGCGGTAGCTCAGTGCATCAACTCATGTCACTGCAGCGCCTCTAACCGGGAGGTCCTAGGTTTCCACTCCCCACGGTGGCAGGATTTTCGACACTAGCTTTTCAGCTAGGTCGAATTCAGTCGCTGTCTGGAGGAGAATTCTAGCGGCCGGCTGCTCTGATCGGTAGTTTTCCGTGGTTTCTCCGATCAACACCAGGCGAATGTCGGAGCAGTACCCTACCAAACGGGCTACGGACCGCGCGCGATCTGTCCTTCCTCTTCCTTGTCCTATCCTCTCCTCTTACACACACACTTACACTAACATGCACCACACTACCACATATTCCGGGAGACCGGCCGGGAGCTTAGAGCTTGTCCCGACTGGGGCGGTGCCTGCTGAGGGAGAGTCCTGGTTAGGGAAACCCCACTAGCCGACGGTAGGTCGGCGCCGAATCTCGCCATCCAGCTGGGAAGATCACCGCCATCTCCCGAGAAAAAACATGCTCTACACTAACGGGACTAATGACCGAAGCAGTTTCCGCGCCCGGAAACACGAAAAAATCAATAAATCCACCATCGTATGAGTCTTATCCTTCCCCTCCACTCTCTCTCTCTCTCTCTCTCTCTGTTATCCACTTCCCCGCCCCGCCCCATCCCGCCTCTCACCACCTATCGCAATCCAATCCAGTTCCCATCCCCGTCTGCCTCCAAGCACCTGCCACCCACACACCGCCTCACCTCACCTCGGACCACTCGACTGTCACCATCAGACCCACGCAGCCGCGTTTGAAAAAGGTGCTCTCGATGCCAAAGTTCTAGGACGTTTCCAAGCTTTTCAGGTGTCCCTTGACGATGAAGTGAAAAATAATTGAGGAAAATATAAGTACGTCATATCTGCAGGTGAGCACCATTGACAGCTCTGTGTCATGAAACAAATAGAGAACACTCGTCACATTATTTTCATGCAAATGTCAGAGAGAGATGGTAAGTACTTCTCTTCAGTTTCACTTCACCTTTCAGCTAGATCCGATACGTGACACAAAGATCTGGCGATGAATTTTTTACGACTGTCATAGTATCATCAAATTATTATGACATTTTTACGGTCATAATAATTTCATTCTTACCTTAAAGTAAACAAGAACATGTGCAAGAAAACATTTATATTGAAACATATAAAAACACTGTTGTGTTAAAAAGAGATATGTATAATGTAATTGGATAAAATTGCTAAAATAAAATCCTTAATATTTCTTAAAACTTCGTCACCACAGCGTCTGCACACTGTGACTAATATGAATTACATGATTATTCCCATCCTTTCTTCGGGCACAAAATTGTGTTCCTGAAGACATTTTTAATATCCCGGTCTATAAAACTACGTAGTATTGAAAAATATTGTGATTTTGTTAGTAAAGTGCTGATTTATCGTCAGAAAAACACGTTTTTTGAGTTCTTAATACAAAAAAATTGTTTACCTAACTTTTTTATGTAGTAAATTACTTTCTCGATTACGTAATGTCTCCCAATTCACGTTTTATGGGTCCTTGCTACCGAAAAACTGATTTCCGACAAAATGTTTCCCTTCTTGTGTGTATCTGTCTGTCGCCTATGGAAATTAAGGAGTGGTTTGCGCCCATTCCTGCCAAATATTTTTGCAGGTTGGAATCATTTTAGTGGGTTCAACTAGGATTGAAATGTTACGAAAGAAATAAAGCGAGAATGTATATGCTGTTGTATCTTCACTAGTTTTCTAAGTTAACTTACCGAGTATAATATATGATATTTGGCAAATAATAATGATAATAATAATAATAATAATAATAATAATAATAATAATAATAATAATAGTGAATAAATCTTCTCATGTTTAATGACGTGGTCTGTCAGTAATGAATTGGCCCAATAACATATATTATGCATTCAATTTGCGACAGTCGTTCATAAGATTAAATAACTGCCAAGTGCAACGTTTTGAATCACCACCCGTTCCACGGCGTGTTCCGGCCTAGTTCCGTTTCTGCATTCGCCTGAGCTGCTTGTCAAAACAGCGCTCTCCGTCGGGGCAGCGATCACCTGCCGCGATCTGCCGCGCGCACCGGAGCGCGACGGAGGCGCTCGTTCCACTTTCTGTTGCTTCAGTGCCGCCGCCCGCCCGCGCCAGGGTAACCCCCGCCCACGCCCGCGCCGCGCCGCTCGCCCGGCTCCTTGCTCTTTCCGGCTTCCCCTCCGCAGTCGCTCAACTGATGTCACTGCAGCGCCTCTGACCGGGAGGTACTAGGTTCGAGTCCTGACGGCGTCAGGATATACGACACTAGCTTTTCAGCTATGTCGAATTCAGTCGCTGTCTGGAGGAGAATTCTAGCGGCCGGCTGTTCAGATCGGTAGTTTTCCGTGGTTTCTCCGATCAACACCAGCACAATGCCGGAGCAGTACCCTAACAAACGGGCCACGGAACGCCCGCGATCTGTTCTTACTCTTCCTCGTTCTATCCTCTCCCCTGACACACACACTTACACTAACATGCACTACACTACCACGTATTCCGGGAGACCGGTCGGGAGCTTAGAGCTTGTCCCGGCTGGGGCGGTGCCCCACTGGTGAGAGAGTCCTGGTTAGAGGGAAACCCACTAGTCGACGGTAGGTCGGCGCCGGATCTCGCCATCCAGCGGGGGAAGATCACCGCCATCTCCCGAGAAAAACATGCACTACACTAATTGGACTAATGACCGAAGCAGTTGACGCGGCCGGAAACACGAAAAAATCAATCAATCAATCCGCAGTCACCCTGAGGAGGCGGGAATGTATTGACATAGTGGCATACAATTGCGTTAAATGAAGTCGTGGTTCCCGCGGCCAGAATCATGAAGATCTTGGCTGTCCGGGTGACGCCGCGTTGAGGACAGAATTGCCGCAGTTTCGATCATCGTTTTCCCGATCTTCTTCATGGCTGGTCTGCAAGCCCTGAAGACGATGAACGATGATCGAAACGTCGACAATTCTGCTCTCAATGCGGCGTCACCCGGACAGCAAAGATCTTCATCTTTACAATTGCGTTGCTGCCTTGCGGCTTAAGCAGCTAAGAATGAGATATAATAAAAAGCTAATACTAAGCTAACTTAATTCTAGCGTAAATCTAATTTAATACTAATTTAGTTGCACTTTGGCATACTTAACTTACACACTTTTTTTTCTTAATTCTAAATGTTTTCGTATGGTTTACTAGGTGATTATTTTTTTAATTTATTTTTCATTCACGCATCATTAATTAATTATATACATAATCATTCATTCTACTCAGTCATTCCCACAGCACTTCACTGGTTGTCTTCTGTTTGCCATGGTAGTGACTTGACGCAAGTGTCCGTGGCGCTCAGGCCCATTGGGAGGTGTGGCAGGAGGGGTGCGTCGTCGGCCGATGGCGAGTCTTCCCCTCCGCGTTCGGCTGCCTTCGCTTGCTCGCACAAGAAAGCATGCCTTGCTCGGGTACACTTTTTCTTAAACCCTCGGCACCAGCAATAGTGGCTCAGGGCATCAACTGATGTCACTGCAGTGCCTGTGTCCGGGATGTCCTAGAGTTCCAGTTATGACGTTGGAAAGATTTTCGACGCTAGCTTGTCGGCTAGGCCGGTTGCTCTGATCGGTAGTTTTCCGTGGTTTCTCCGGTCAACTCCAGGCGAATGACAGAGCAGTACCCTAACAAACGGGCGAATAACGGGGCACCGCTTGCCACCGGCGGGGAACCGCCCCAGCCGGGACAAGCTCAGCTCTAAACTCCCGACCGGTCTCCTGGCATGTTGCAGGAAGGTTGTTCTGACACACGTGATCAGAACATCAGATGCCCCGAATTTTCTAATAGCATTCCGTACCATTAAGGGTGTGACTGGCAGGACTGTGCATAATGTAAAAAGAATAAATATTTATTGTCGAAACAGAACTAGTGCAAAAAGATTATCCACTTTACGGCAGGGGACGAGGAATAAGAAAACTAGAGGTGCTACAGAATGGCACAGACTTTTTCGTAGTACAGTTTTCTAATTTCTTTGGTGTAGACAGACTTTATAGTCTTGCCCCATCCTCATTCCAGCTGCCATCTATCGTCGCCTAAAAACATTTTTTGATATTTACTCAACATTTCGCTTTCTTAATGGTAGAACTGAAATATGACTTCAAGAATATTAAAGAAGAGTAAAACCTCGTCCTAAATACAAAATTTTATTGAAAAATTTGAAGCCATTATTACGAAAATGGCGATTAAGCATTATGATAAATTCGAATTTGAAGCTCTTTTTACAAGAATCTATTGAGTTCTCGAAAACCTTCATTGGAAGTAATTTAAAGCACATTCACTCACAAATGTAATAATGTATTCAAATCTATGAAAATGTGAAAATAACGGCGTGAGAGATATTTGAAAAACATTACATTAGTGTCATTTTTGAAAAAAACAAACGATACACCAAAATAAACTTAACGTCATATTGAAGTCCTAGGCTTCCGCGGCCAGAGTAAATGATCGTGGCTGTCCGGGTGACGCCGCGTCGAAGGCTGTGTTACCGACGTTTCGACCATCTTTTCATGGTCTTCCTCAGGGCTGGTCTGCCCTGTCGCAGTCGCAGCTGTCGTTTGTTCACATACATCAGACGGACAGATAGACGGACGGACGGACGTTTTGCTTTCTATTGTTTTTTTAGGCATCAAGGACCCACAAAAGAGGGATTCTGACTACACCACGTCTTAGAGGATTTTTGTTCTTAATTTAGCAACTATATTCATCTACTTTTTTGTTATCAGGGCCTGGCAATTAATTTTTTTCTGGCGAAAATTCGCCGTTTTTTCGCGCAACATTACATAACTTTCTCTATACTATGTATACTACTCCGTATATATGTACGTATACGAGAAAGTAGAAATAGGAAGACGAGTTGCAAATTCGTAAGCATAAAAATTTTCATATTGATGTTTTTGAGAAAAATTATTATATCGTATACATGACCAGTTAGTAATTTCTTGAAAATATAAAAATATTATGAAATATTGTACAATATAGCTTGAGGAATCAAATTTGGTGTTATTTCTCTTCCACAACTGACGACGACAAACACTACAGAGCTTCATGAAACATTACATTGTTCTCTTTTACAGTACCATTTGCAAAGTGGTGTATACGTAACTGTAAAATTCCTTACGATAGGTGCTCCCGCTTATACTCCGCAAGTTTATGGTCACAGCATTATAGACACTACACAGAAGAACCATATAACTTGCTATGTTAGCACCTCCTGGCAGACTTTTGTCTCTATGACTGCCACCACCCACGCTCTTACTTTCTCTAAGCTTGCAATCCATATATGACAATGATGTATATCATACCAATGCTATAACAATCGGAAAGTATGTTAAAGGGCGGCCTGGGTTCCAGACAGTTCCATAAATGCTATTAATCACATGATTAAATGGCAGTTGAAGATGAACGTAAAAGTTTAGGTTAACATCAATATTCTCTGGTACGTACAAAACAACGAAGTCTCCTGAAAACATTTATACGAAAACGACAAAAACTTGGCTCTTTGTTGTTATAAGTATAAAGTAAACGAAATCTATGTCAAATTTTCTCTCTGTAACATATTATGCTACATTCGAGTGCTTATTGATGTGATGTAGAGGATCTAAAATTAAAGAGCTTGAGTGTAAATGTTGTGTGTGTGTGTATATATATATATATATATATATATATATATATATATATATATATATATAGGAAGTTTATATAATGTAATATGTGATACCGGCATAGTTACAGAAAATGTAATAATTGATATGGCAAGTATGTTAATAGAATTAACTTAATTCTGACGAAAAATGCATGATAAGACTTATCAACAGCCCATTGATATACCCGTCTCCTTGCATCATGCTCTATCTCCTCTTCTCCCCGTTGACACCCTCAACCGTCTTGCCATCACTTCCCCTGACTCCGTCAACGTCACGTCCGCTCCCCCTCCCTGCCCCACAGCGACGCTCCCTCGCGCCCTTCCCCTCCCCACCCCTGGCGCCGGGTTAATGGTCTCTCCGAATCTGCAACATCATTAGCCGAGTGCGAGTTACGAGGCGGCCGTGACGCGCGCCCTCTGTCAACTGCGCGGGGGATTAGCCCGCGGCGGCGGGGAGCAGGGGGAAGTGGCGGGGCGCGTGGCACAGGTAACAGGCCGACGGCCGGGGCGGGGGCGAGGGCGGGGGCGGGGGTTATCGGATGGGCGGATTAGCGCCTGCGGGATCAGCTCCCGCCGCCGCCGCCGCGGCGTGTCATCCGCCCCGACACGCTCCGGCGCCCGCGCAGGCGGCGCGGGGGGGGGGGGGCTGGACTGCGCCCGAGGCGAGCCACAGGGAGAACGAAGCCGCCGGGGGGGCGAGAGAGTTCGGAAATGGCGAGTGGGTGGACAGGAAAGTGAGAGGGCGAGAGGAAGGGGGGGGAAGGGGGGGTTGGCGTTGGTGGCGAACTAGAGGATCCGCTAGTAAGGCGGCGGATGGCAGTAAATAGGGGGTGAACAAGAGAACGACCCAGTAAAGGGAGAAATAAGTTAGGGAGGCTGGGTGGGCGAGTAAATAAGTGGCAAACGAAGGAATGAGCCAGTAAATAGGCGGCGAGGGAGTGGGTGGGCGAGTAAATGGGCAATGAGGGGGTGGTGTTTGCAAGTGGTGAGCGGTGCGCGAGGCAGCCAAGGTGAGAGTTTGCCCTGGGGAGCGAATGGAAGCGAACCGAAAAGTGACAAGAAGTAGCGAAGGCGTTCGACACGGCGGAGAGCATTGCGGCATCTGCAAGTTAGACTACCAGGGCAATCAGCAGTTATGCTTTCAGCTGAAGCAAAACATTATTCAGAACTTTCTAAAACTTGAGTCACAATTATTAAATTGCTGACAGGTTCGTAAAGTGATGTAATACCCAAACATATAAAAGCTAAGATCTGTATATTCAAGAACGGTTAACAAAATGAATAGTTTCTCATCTGAGATTAACGTTTCAGATTAACTATCCTGCAGTTCGTATCTATATACAGTCCATATTTCACTGATTTGACTGCTTTTACGGATTTCTCAAGATGCCAAATATAATAAAACTGCTATGCTAAAACCTGGATGCTTTATTCACCAACAATTGAAATAAAATCAACTTAATAGTTTCCTTTGACATGCTCTTTATCAAATCGATAGTGTGGTTTACAATAATGTAATGTAGTAAGGAAGAATATATCTCACTATGTAGTCACTAATGAAAGAACCACAAGTTAACTAATGTAGACATCACCAACCACGATCAATCTTGTGGTTAAATGTGAAAGTGCCAACATAGCTAACACGACGGCACATCCGAGGGCAATCAATGCTGACAAGCGGCGGGAGAGATCTCCTGGGGGCTGGGCTGGGGCCCGGGTTGGAACGAAAGCAATTTGTGGCAGGTGGACAGCGCGGGCTGCACAGGGCGGGGGGGTGGGCGTGGTCGTGAGGAATCCTCCATCGCCTCGCCCGCTGCCCGGACAGACCGCACCGAAGTCGTGCTTTCCCGCCCTGTCCCGTCTCTCTCCGCCCATCTCCGCTCCGACCAGGTTCGACCCGCTCCGCTCCGCCCCGCTCCGCCCCGCTCCGCCCCGCTCCGCCCCGCTCCGCCCGCCCCGCCCGCCCGCTCCGCCCCGCTCCGCCCCGCTCCGACCCGCTCCGACCCGCCCCGCCCCGCTCCGCCCCGCCCCGCCCCGCCCCGCCCCCCCCGCCCCGCCCCGCCCCGCCCCGCCCCGCCCCGCTCCGCCCCGCTCCGCCCAGTCCGCTCCTTCCTGTTCCTCCCCGCTCCGTTCAACTCTATTCCGCTTCGCTCCACCTCCCCTCGCCCCATCCCGTTCCACTCCGCTCCACTCCGTCTCTCCTCTCCGCTCCGTTACGCTCTGCCTCCTTCCGACCTGCCCTCTCCGCCACGCTGTCCCCTCCCCTTGGGTGACCGCTCCGCGCCGCGACGCCTGTCACCCTAACTGCCCCTAATGAAACGCATTCTTTCGCTGTCGCGATCGATCGTCCGCCGCCGCAGCGGCGAAAGCGAAAGAGAAGGAGGACAGAAGCGGAGCGACGCGACGCGCACTTCACCGGCGCTGACCGCGAGAAGGCCAGAGGCACCGGAGATACTTTGCAGGGAGGAGGTTGCGTTTACTGAGCTCAATGAACACTCAATTCGTACCGTGCAGCATTTAGCGAACTCAATAAACGTTCTATTCTTACTGTGCAGCATTTAGCGAGCTCAATGAACACACTATTCTTACCGTGCAACATTTAGCGAGCTCAATGAACGCTCTATTCTTACCGTGCAACATTTAGCGAGCTCAATAAACTCTCTATTTTTACCGTGCAGAATTTAGCGGGCTCAATGAACGCTCTATTTTTATCGTGTAACATTTAGCGAGCTTAATGAACGCTCAATTCTTACCGTGCAAAATTTACCGGGCGAAATAAACTCTCTATTCGTACCGTGTAACAATTTTGTGGACTCAATGAAAGCTCACTTCGTAGCTTGGAGCAGAGCTCAATGAACACTCTGTACATGTAATGCAGTATTTAGGAGGTTCATATTATTTCCCCGCGAGTACGTACTTTATATGTTCAACAAAGTTTCTGTTGAATGCCATGTGTAGTTTAAATTCCTCCGAGCATTGTGTTTTTCATATACTCTACATTCTACACACATTCTCCTGTCAGTGATTTGCAATCGATAATAGGGTTTATGTGTAAGAGACAATTTCAGTAAATTCGGAGTTCTGATTTTGTGAACTTCATAGGTCAAATTAACAGTTTTTTACTTTTACAAATGCAATATTGCTATCCAGTCCTCAATTTTTTTTAAGTCTCAGAACAGAACTTCCGCCAATAAAAAAATAGATTAATGTAATGTTTTTATGACTTTCCGTGGCGCATCATAAGAATGTTCTCATATATCAACTCAACTCATGTATAAATAATCTCTTTCTAGCTTGAGGAATGTGTACGTTTCTTCTGCGATGTTATGTAACTGATCAATTCATTTTCACTCCAAATCTAAAAAATGTACAAACACCAAAAAGTTTTGGTGTTTCATTATCAATTAACGAAATTCAACAACATGCTCGCAATATAATAATACTCCATGTTTACTTTCCAATCCCGTGTGTTTAATGAATATATGACTCCATTTTTATCTTACTTGCTTCCCTTAGCCAGAAAACAATTCCAAAGCAAATGAAATTTTATTATTTTAAATTCTCTTTCCAGGTAGCAATCATTAACATTTTCGATTTAAATCTTCGAAATTTTAATCCAAAGCGTACAAAGAAATTCTTTCCGTGCTGGTTGCGTTACGAGTTCCAGCATCCAGCGCAATGCTGTTCGCAGGTGCCGATGGGCCCGTAGCTACCGCTGGCTGCGTTTCCCGCAAAGTGCTCGCTCATCGGTCGGCCCATCCCCCCGGCGATCACGACAGCAGATAATAGCCACTAACGCCCCCGGCACGTTAAAACGGCGCCCGCTTGGCTTCGCACTGCTCCCGCGGAGGATTGATTGTTTTCGTGATGTTTCGTGATTACGCCTGTGTTTTTGTTGCGGCCGGACGGGGGTCAACAACTGCAAGCAATACCATTCTTCTGATTGTGGTAACAGATTTAACGAAGAGTGAGATATTGTTAGTTCTTCTGTTGAGAAGCTAGTGAAGTTTAGGAGACTTTTGGCTATGATTGAGCCAGTAAATTTATGTTAAATAGATAATTATCTATTTGTTATCTTAAATAGGTAATTGTAAGCTTTTAGTTAAGCTTTGACAAATACGTTTACCCAAGGAGACTTCAGTGCACGTTGTTAACAAGGTTTTGTTAATGATACACGTATTAAACTGGTATGGAAAGCTTTTCCGCATTTGTTTAGTTGATTGATTCATTTTGTGACACATATTTTCACTCGCAGAATTTTATTCATTGAAACATAGTCAACTTTTAAACTTATATGGAGAAGAAAATGATCAGAAATTGCAATTAAATGTGTTATCATGAGTAAAGAGAAACTATAATACATTTTTTTACAAATGACCATCCACGTTCTACATTCCATAGTAGTATATGATTTTCAAGCTTCTGAAGTTCCATCTTGGACTGAATATTTTGTGGCGCTGGTCACTCTAGGACGTTCACTGGAGTCCGCCATCTTAAATTTCGAGAGGCCAGTGATGTGTGATAATGAGTATTCTGCCATCCGCTCACGCGCCAATAACTACCGGCTTTGAAACAAGCGTCGCAGGTCCACGTCCTCTAAAAGACTACTGCCTCCCGTCCTCCCGCCCGCCCGCCCGCCCGCCCGCCCCCCGCCCTCCCGCCCGCCGCCCGCCCGCCCGCCCGCCCGCCCGCAAGCTCGCCCGCTCGCAAGCTCGCCCGCTCGCCCACCCTCCCGCCCGCTCACCCGCCCGCAAGCTCGCCCACTCGCTGGCTCGCTTGCCCGGCCGCTCGCTCGCTTACCCGCTCGCCCCCCCCCCCCCCCCGCCCACCCCCCACCCGCCCACTCGCCAACCCGCGCACCACCCCCCGCCACAGCTGGCCCACCTACCTACACACCAACCCACCCCCCCACTTCCCCCCCCAACCGCCGCACCCACCTTCCGCCGCCTCCAGTGTCCGCCGTGGCCCGTCTTCTGTCCCCTGCCCCGCGTCCGTCCCGGCCGGCGCCCGCGGCTCGCGAGACCGGTCACGCGGAAACGCCGGCATCTCGCCTTGACCGCCACTTGGGCGCTGCGAGCGGCCGCAGCTCGTCTCCGCGGGGGCTTGGCGGCGCCGCAGGTGCCTCGGCGCTGGCGCAACGGGGCCCTGACTCACCGGCTCCATTGAACTCCGAAGAACGCCCATGCCCGGCTTCTCCTTAACCCCTTTGACTTCGTGTGGGATTCGCACGAGGAGCACTTGTGCACAAGCGCTCTTGAAGGCATTCATTAAATGGCCTTGGAGATATAGAAAGAGAACACCGTCGGGCGTCCAATTTAATCAATAAGGTGCGATGATTTTATTCCGAGCCTAGAGTACTTTATCCGACAATTTCCGAAAGATGGCATGACTTAGTAACTTTTTGTTATAGTGGACCTTTCAAAAGACTTTTGTACTGTCGATTGTTGTGTTATAACGTCTATGGGTATTAACCATAATGAGATTAGTTGGATCGCAGATGGAGTTTACAGTTTTCTGCCAGTGTATTCGTGAAACTCAGAATTGTCATAGCCAAATTTTCTAATTTTCATTACATTTACTTTAAATTTTTAATTTGATTTTCCAAAATATTCCTTTGATTGAGTAACATTCATACTTTTAAATTCTCATTTATTACAGCATTTATTCTGAAAATGTTTGACAGTCAGATGATCACGAACAAAATTCATTGTATTTCTCATATACTACAGTAAATTATTTCAAAGCATGCTAAACCTTTTTCCTTCGGCAAGGCAGGGGCTTAGAACAGCATCTAAATATGCGAAGTCATCGATGTTTTCATCTTCTAGTTATGACTTGGTGACTTTTCATACCACTCGCATCGCATCTGAATCTTCATCCCATATATAATCATCATCATCATTCACACCTCATATTCGCCCCACTATCATCAAGCCAGCCGAAGGCAATGTCAAATTACCACAGCGCACAGGAAAGTGAAAGCAATAAAGGCATAATCCCCTTCCCTCGCCTTCACGCAGACCTCAATATAGCAGTCATCAGGCTAAACCTACAGCCAGAGGTAGAATAAAGATAGCACGCCTTGCCCAAAAATTTTACTCGCAAAATGTCACACGCGCGGAACAGATTCTCTCCGCCGCCACGTAACTCCAATAATCCTTTCGCCTCGCAATTGAGCACGCTAGCCCTCTCCCTGTTCCGCGAATGCCTGTATAATCTCCTGCCTCCGCGGCACGTCTCCCGTGCCGCGACTTTCCACGGCGGCGTGAGTGAAATGGCCGGCCGCGCCACCGTCACGACTGTCTTCTGTCATCGCCGCCTCCCGCACCCTGTTGCTGTTGCTGCGTCCTTTTGTGAGGGGAAAATTAATAGAAATTGCTTCCTGCTCGCGCGGTCTCGTGTCGTAGTCTTCGTCGCCTCGTGCCGGGCCAGTCGCGCAATTTCTCTTTCATTTGCGCCTTCATTTCGCCCGCTTCATCGTGCGTTCTTTGTTTACGGCCCCAGCCGTCGCGCAAGGGAGTCGCTTCACGAGGTTTTGGGTGGCCAGCTGCCTACCCCCGAAGGGATTCTTCAGCTGATGTTCCTTGTGATGTGGTTTTCCTGCCGGTGTTAGTACCTCCACTCCCCCGTACAGAGACGGGGATTGGGAGGCGGATGGGGATGATGAAGGGAGGGTTTGTTATATTGTTGGGGGTTTTGGGTGTTGGGATAGAGGTGGGAATGGGGATAGGGAAAGGATTGGAATGGGGAAAATATGTGTATTTATTATTTATTATTTTTATTTTATTTTTATTTGTTGAAGGGAGTAAGCTGACTGGCGTACACCTCGGGTGTGGAAAAAAATTAGGTCCCGGCTCGTATTCATGTAGAGGACGTGCGTGAATAGTGGATGAGTGTGTGGATTGCTCCTGGAGCAATATCGAGAGTGAAATATGAACATTGTTGCCTTGCCAGCCAGATGGAATTGCACATGAACTTCAAGAAATTATTTTAGCAATATTCGCAAATTATTAAATTCTGTATAATTCTAAGTGAAATTATTTTAAATCGAATTTGATAATATGTTCTATCAAAGCCTAGTACACAGGTTGAGAATGTAATTTTTAGTACTATTCTACTCTATTCTCTTAAATAACTCGATAAAATAATACCTCCTATGAACACCACTCAGATAGCCACATAGATATTTCCAGAATACAAAACACATTAATTGCAATTTAAATCCATGCAGAGGACTCGAGGGAAAAGTGAATGAATTATTTCTGGAGAAATACCGAAACGTATAAATCGCTGTTTTTACTGTAAATATTGCCCTCGTCACGTGAACTTCACGAAATTATTTTTCTACAATTCACGAATGAAAGGAATAGTGCTAACTTATTCTAATTCGTAATATTTTAAATTACATTTTATTACACCAATCTACAATGCCCTTTCCAATTAAGTGATTTTAACTATTCTACTCATGACACATAACTTCTCAGCGTAAGAGTTTCTAACAAATTTTTCACGAGATATATCTCAGAGTTTTAACGGTTTCGTTTTATGGTATGGACATAATACCATTTTTTTTATATTGATAACGTTTGAAACTAATCTGTATTACGTAGATAGCATTGGTAACCAGTTACATTTTCCCATTAGTATTTTTACTTTTATAAACTGTTTTTGTAAGGAAATAATGTTGAAGCTGTTTTACTCTCAAAATTGTACTTCCAGGTTTTATTTTCAACAGTACATATATTTTCTGTTTTGTTTAGAAACAAGATGTTATTTTTTATATCTCACCTAAATTTTGAAGAGAGCGCCAAAATTCCTAGGCTTTGCCTCGTTTATTGCCATCGCACCCACACTTTCCTCCTCTGCTCTCTCCAGGCTTTGACTGCGCATAATTTCCAGGCCTCTTCTCCAACTCTGTTCTGTTCTCATTTTTATCTTCTCCGGTTTTAATATTTTATAATTTACTTCATTCATATTCATGTTGCATTTCCTGTTAATTCTCAATCTTCTTTATGCCTTTCGTAAACATTTAATGCTTTTACTTTCTACTCTCTGGCGCGAATTTGCAGGCAAGCAGAAAGCCCGCTTGCCCGAGTTTTTTTGGACCAGGTCTTTCTTCGCGCCTTCATTTCGCGTCTTAGGAAGAAAATCTTCCAAACACCGCCGTCTTTACCAACGGATGAGCGAAGTTCCTCGCTCAATACAAAATTCAAGACTTAAGTTCTTTCGTACTTGCGCCTTTCTGTTGGGAACTCGCATACTTCGATCAGGCAGGTTCAATGTGGATGAAGAATACACGAAGTAAAATATCTTATATTTAAAATTAAATACATAGCATATTATGTATAGTGTGAATTAACTGCACTATGGTTCACTCATTCTTAAATTAACAACCAGGTTCAAAACTTTTTTAAGAAAAAAGAGTTATATAGCATTATGGAAAATGAATTGTCAATGTGTATCATTGAGACAATGTATATTAAGGTTTTATAATAAAAAATGTACATATTTCATGTGTCGAAGTACCTGTATATCCTCTGAAGACTTTAAAAAGTGACGCATGAAAGAAGTGATAAATGAATTTGACGAGTTGAAAGAACTACCGAGAACGCCCGGAAATAGGGCATCATGAATTACAAACTTATTTACTGAAATTATGTAGATATGACATGAATCTTATTGTTAACTTGGAATTAAGTAAATGAGACAATAAGTGTGTCCGTTTTGTAAATTATTGGCTCCAATGGGGCATTTTGGTATACCTACCAACGTATTGCTATCCCCATATGGTACGGAAGACACCCCAATAGGTTATTTGTCAATAAATCTTAAAGAACTCAGAGTATATAATTCAAATTCATACTGAGATATTACTATGAATATATTTATCTTCCTCAATTCATTTTTAAAGGAGACATTTTTTAGATATTTCTTCGCATTTACTCGCCTTCATATTTTCCACAAGTGCTAGATATTTCTTTAGAGAAAATAACAACGATAATTTCTGAAAGAAGATATAGTTGGCACATTAAATATTTTTCATTTGATCTAGAGGTCATTAAGTTCTTTCTTTCTTTCTTTTTTTCTAGGGCATTTACCCAGCCAACAGTCGGTTACCAATTCGTCCCGATGGGACACATATTCGACCATACACTAGACTAACACACTTGCGGGCTCCTCTGATCTGGGGTCAGCAGAACGCGAGGCCCTCCGCGACCATACATACAAAGTCAAGAGACAAACAACCATGCCCAAGGCGGGACTCGAACCCGCGACCCTTCGGACCGAAGCGCTGAGTCGGTACTCGCTCTTAGCCTCCTCGGCCATACAGGTCGGCAACTTCTTTCTTAATAAGCAAATATTAAGGTGCACCTAAAAGCATCACGTATCGTAAGTGTTAAATTTAACATTGTATAATGAAAAATTAGTAGTACCTTAACATTGTGTGTTTAAGAGTTAAACACGTTTGGAACATTTGCAAGACTAAAACTGCGAATACATGTGACACAGGGTGAACCTAAATAATTACATATTCCCAACTACTCTGAAATAGGGTCATATTTACAGCGAAATGGTCACTACATTCTGCATATGTGCTAAGCTCACTAGACTCTGCGTTAAACAAGCAGTACGATAACTACGTACTCAGCGTCCTCTCTTTCCTTTTAGTCGCACGAATAAAATATGATGTTGCCGTCGTTGTGCAAGTAGCATGTATGTAACGATCCTGTTTTACATGAATTTACTACACGACAATTTCCACGTTAATGCATAGTCGCCGAAAATATTATTGTTAAAATACAATGTAAATTTGAAACGATAAGATTACTAAGTACTTTATTTATTTCATATCAAACCATTCAGATGTAATGCTTTTTTGTTATTTTTGTAGTAAAATTCAGTAGTGTAGTAAAATAGTACTGAAGCTTTTTAACGTAAGAGAGGAACAACACTATGTACTGTACTACGTCACAAGGGAATAAAAAACGAATATATTTACTTATTCTAGTGTCCTTCCCTCGTGATGTAAAGTATAATATTCTTTTCACATTACGATGAAACATTACGTTAAACTGAAACATTCGAGTTGCCAGTAGGAAGATTTCTGCGTTACAGTTAGTTTACTGTATTATAGGGAAATATTTATTTATAATTTCATCTATAATGAACATTTCATACCAAGAAGAACATTTTTTCTCAGTTACACGTCATTTACTGTTCCTATCGTCTAATATTTGTCTCTTCTTGTCTATTCCATTAAAATGAATAGCATTAAATATTGTTTTGTCCAAATTACGACTGACTTGCACCGAAATTCTGATATATTTTTGGGGCCCCATCTGAACATTTTGATAATGTTTGTGAGTTAAATGAATCATTACCATAGTATTTTGTACGTGATAACTAAAGAATTAAAATGACACAACTGTCCCATAAGAAAATACTAAGAAAAAAAGTACATGTGCATGAGTTAAAAAGTGTTTTAAATGCGAAACTCGTTTAAAAGTAAAAACATTAGAGATATATTAAGAAGAAATATTAGTCATACTCTAATAATGGTTTGTGTCATATTGTTTCAGAACTCTTAGGTACTGTGGTAAAGAGTACGATGCCTTAGATAGAAGGAAACATTTAACTGGTATATAACTAAATTTAGTTACAATAAATTAAGTTAAATACCCACACCATATACATTTAACATTACATGAATGCTACATTTTTTGATCTCTTCTTTTCAGAAATACCCTGTGTAATACATCATAATTCGGAAGTAAGTATCACATTTAACACATTTATTAATTTTAGATGAATTACATCGTTCAGTACAATTACTTTCCATATGTTTTTCAGACAATCTAGTTAAAATATCTAAGCTAACTTAATCTATAAATTGAAGAGGATATTCTAAGAGAGAACCTCGGGGTTATGAATCGTAGTTGGCTTAAATTTTGAGGAAGGCTTCAAACGGATATCTATTTTTTATTTGGGTGTGAATTGGATTTTTCGGTAGTTTGTAATGGGATGCTGTTGGTATGTTTGTTAGGTTTGGTAGAAGTTATGTGATATATGTGCTATTTGGTTTACTATTGCATTGATGTTTAATTCTGAATGAAGTTATTTATTACTTTGAACCAGGGGGCATTTGCGACTAATCTTAAAATTTATTTTGCATTTCTTGAATTTTATTGACCTTTGTGGGGGTTTGTCCATTTTGAGCATGCATAAAGCAGTAGTGGTTTAATTGTAGTTTTATATATTGTTGTACAGTTTGTGTATGACAGGGATTTGTGTTTGTTGGCCAGAGCTGGAATAATTTTTTTCTTGCTTGTTTAATCTTGATATATGGGTTTTCCAGGTTAGTTTTGTCCAGGTAAAATCCTAAGTATTTTATGGGTTGTGATGGCGGGGTACAGGTTATGGGAGAGTTGTTTATTACTAGCAGAGTGGGGGAGGTAAATATTCTGAGTGAGAAGATTTTGGCTATTTTGTCGGGATTGAGTTTAATTTTCCAGATATTTGTCCAAGTTTTGATGTTATTCTCAACTCAGAAAAAGCAACGAATATCACGTGCATTTCCACCGAAAAGAACCGGAGCCGTCGCTTCGTGCATCAACTGATGTCAAGATTTTCGACACTAGCTTTTCAGCTAGGTCGAATTTAGTCGCTGTCTGGAGGAGAATTCTAGCGGCCGGCTGCTCTGTTCGGTAGTTTTCCGTGGTTTCTCCGAACAACACCAGGCGAATGCCGGAGCAGTACCCTACCAAACGGGCCACGGACCGCGCGCAATCTATCCTTCCTCTTCCTTGTCCTATCCTCTTCCCTTACACACACTTACACTAACATGCACTACACCACCACATATTCCGGGAGACCGGTCGAAAGCTTAGAGCTTGTTCCGGCTGGGGCGGTGCCCCGCTGGTGGGAGAGTATTGGTTAGGGGGAAACCTCACTAGCTGACGGTAGGTCGGCGCCGGATCTCCCCATGCAGCGGGGGAAGACCACCGCCATCTCTCGAGAAAAAACATGCACTACACTAACGGGACTAATGACCGAAGCAGTTGACGCGCTCGGAATCACGAAAACAATCAATCAATCAATCAATCTCCGAAAAGACGGTTCATTTCGTGACGCCCGCGCCTTTGTCGTGGAATGCTCGCAATCCCAGGAGCGGGCGTCCGCCTTCCACGCAAATGCTGCAGGAGCGCGACTGCGAATGCAGCTGGGACTGCGGCCGGGGATGAGGATAACGCAGGTAGATTTACTGCCAATTACGCGCCGCGGGGGATAAAATAAATCAGGGCGCAAGGAGGCGCTAGCGATCCTCGCGCCGCAGTAGCGACTTTCAATTCGCCTTCGGAACCGCAGCTTGCGGCTTCGAGGCTCCACCGCGACTTCATTGGGCCGCGACGCTCTAGTTCACTGGGACGTGGCCGCCCGCGTTTATGGGGACGTGATCGTTTGAATTTATGGGGTCCTGGTCGCTCGATTTCGTGAGGTCGGGCCTGGCGGGGTTAATTTCGTGGGGGGGAGACGATTGATTTCATGTGGGCGTGACCATTCGGTTTCATGAGGTGGGTTTCACTTCTGACTTCAGAAAGCGAATCGACTGCATGGGTGAAAGGTAGTTTAACTTCATGGGGACGTTGCCATTCTACCTCATGAGGGAGTGGTCATTCGATTTCATGGGATTGTGACTGCTCACTTGAACCTTTTTCTGGTGGAATGCATCTGGATGTTGTAATATGACTAATAAATTTCGTGGAGGCGTGGGAGTTTCAATTCATGTGATCGTGAACATTTAACTTCACATGGCCATTTTTGCCTATTACTCATAATCACTGCGTGACTCTGACTTAATGGGGAACCTGTCAGTCCTGGTGCTTGTTAGCCGCAAAGCTCTCACAATTAATGAAAATTTCAATACGAACTTTCTTCTTATTTGCAAACAATCTTGAAATGCGTTCCGATTTGGAACTTCCTAATCAATAGCGGTCCTCACTTCTTACTATTATAAAACAAATTGGTGGCTTTGGCAACGAGCAAAGAAATGTTTCTCTAAGAGAGAGCCTGCAAAGAGGTTTGTTCCTTTACACATATATCTGCATTCATAATTCACCAGCATCAAATCTTTTGAATCTGGTTCAGCTGTTCGTGAGGTACCAATATTTGACACTGTCCGAATCAGAAGTGATACGACACCAAAAAAGTTAAATATTAAACATCAATCACATCAAGTGCTTTCGAAATAAAAATGTTGTTCAGTCTGTTTCTTTCATATAATCCATTGCAAATTTCTCAACCCACTCTCTAGCATCGGTTCCTTTCACAATTGAAAATCCGTGCATATGATAGTATTTGATCATATCTTAAAATAGTAAAACGTTTCGTGCACTCGTCCCCAAAGCACTTTGGCTAACATATCCCTGACAAAAAAAAAACGTATGTAGTATTTCATCAGAAAAGACGGTCCCCGATCAGGAATTTCATCTGCCATTCCGGGGCGCGCAGCCCTCGTCCAATCCATTCATATAACTCGGCGGCGCGGTGCGGCGCGGCGCGGCGCGCACCGCAGAAACTCATTCCGAGCAACACGAGCGCGTTCCATTTGCACGCCTGGCCCCGCGGCCGCCAGACCCCACGCACGCGTAGAGGGGGCGGCGGCCGCGGTGGCTGGCGGTCGATGGCGCCGCGATCGTGCTACTTATATCCGGCACGCTTTGTCGCTCGCAGTGCGCTCTGCTGCTGTCTCCGGCTCTGTTGCCTCCGCTTTTGGCTTCGCCTACACCTGAGTCTTCGCCTCCGCCCTAGTCCTTACCTCTGTTCCGCCTTCGCCTCATACGTGCGCTTCCCTTCCATCTTCATCTTCCTCCGCCTTCGTCTCTTCCTCCACCTCCGCCTCGACCTCCACCCCTCTACCCTCTCCTCTCATCTCCACTTCTCCCCTATCTCCCCTCCCCCATCATCTCCTCCGCAAACTCTGCCGTCATCTCTGTCTCCATCTCCTCTGCCATCTGTCTCCATCTCCGCAACCATATCTCCACCATCTCCAGCACCAATTTTGCTTCCATCTCCGCCTCCATCTCCGCCGCCGCGCTGCCCCCCCCCTTCCATCTCCGCCTCCACCTTCGCCCTCCCCACCTTTGTCTCCGCATTCACCTGTGGTCCGCCTCAACATTCGCTCCGCCTTTATCTCCACCATCGCAAACCCCTCCGCGTCAACCTCCATCTCTACCTCCACCACCACAATGACCTCCACCTCCGCCTCTGCCTCCCCTTTTAGCGTCCGCTTAGATCGCGTGCGTTTCTGGTATTTCATCCCGGCGCGTGTGAGCGCGTCCGCGTTCGGACAATCGCTGCTCAGTCGCCGCCCGCGCCGCGTGCGGAGCACCCGAGTGGAGGAATGCGCTCGGCGGCTCGTGGCTGCTGTGGCTGCGATGGAGGGTGGAATCGGTGGCAGAGAGGATTAAAATCCAAACCCTACGTGATAGGTCGGGCAGCTTGTTGCCGATTTATGTGCTAGCAACCGTGCTTCTCATCTGGGATAGTGGGTTTCAAACCCGTGGATGGTTTTGGATTTTCGCCTCATACGAAATGCAGAGGATGAGTGATTAACTTACTGGCCTCTCAATCCCAGAGCACGGATTTGATTCTCACTGAGATGTGTGGATATTGAAGGGTGGAAAATCCACAGACCACATATTTTAACTTGTAGCATGTAAAAGAATCCTGGTGAATGCCCGACAAATGTAAATTCTCCGAGAGTATCCGTCCTAATCACGTTCGACTAGCCAAAGATGATAATAATAATAATAATAATAATAATAATAATAATAATAATAATAAAATTAATACCGACAACACCAAAGTTACACGAAGTTTGCAACATTTTTTTCCACTCCGTATGCGTTACGTCGATTGCATGTTTGGCTTTCCCCCACCAGTTCCGCTCATGTCTGCGCTTTAGGTTTGTGAATTCCCCTCGGCGTGAGGCACAGCTGGCCTTGCGATTGCGACTAGACGGTCCAAAGCAACCCGCCGCGCGCCGCCGGCATTTGCGCGCGGCGCGCGGTCGCGTGTCCGCGTGCGTCGGGGCGATCGCCGCGACACGTCGCCGTCCGTCCGTGGCGGACGCAACGCGGCCCCACGCGACGCCAGGAATGTGGCCCCCGGCGGCCGGTAACTGTTGCGAACGGTTGCTGCCGCTGTGGATGCGATGGCGGGCGACTGCCATAAATTCAAACCGGACACTCTCAGAAATGTGTGCACTACTTCAATATAATAATAAAAGTAACAATAATAATAGTAATAATAACAATAATAATAATAGTAATAATAATAGTAATAATTGTATGATAATAATAGTAATAGTAGTAATAATAGTAATAATAGTAATAATAAGTAATAATAATAATAAAATTGTCTTTATTTGTGGCGCGGCTTATGCTTTAAGTCCTGCTCTTCCACCTAACCACTTTTGTGAATTTACAATTTTAAAAATTACAGTTGAAGCGCTCGGATGTAATTATTATTAAACTGACATTTCATGTCGCAGAGGAAAAAATCAATTTGTGTCTACCATCTACATTCATTGATCTGTGGGAGTGAAATGAATATATTGTCATTTTGTGTTTATTCTTGAAATTTTGCAAAATGGAAAGACATGATATAAGGAACATTATTAAAAAATGAGATAGAAAAAGAACTCCTACTTATTCCACTTAGAATCAATAATTCTAAATTCGCCAGAAATGTCAGTTGTTATTACCCATATGCCTCAATTGTGAATAATAAACAAGAAAGGAGGTATATTTACATTTACATTCAATATCTCTAATATGAAACGTCATTTTAAAGGAGATAGAAATAGAGGCAAGACATTGGATGACAAAAAACGTCGTATTGTATGCAAAGAAAAAGAAATTAAAAAATGACGTAGAAATTAAAAATTGAAACGAGAAAGATTACGTTAGGCCAAGAAAGAACTACGAGTACATTAATCTAACGAAAGAAAAAATAACAAATCAAGCAAAAAAGCTGACCTTTAAAATATGAAAAAAGTATCAAGAATAGTACCGAGTAAGTAATAAAAAAGTGCTAAAGTAACAAGGAAAATCAAAAGGAATAAAAAGTAAAAATTTGGAAATTTTCCTTAAGAACATAGGGGAAAAACACCGGAAAACTTTAAATTAGAAAGATGATTATAATCTTGCGAAAGCAAAGAAAAAAAACGAAAAACTAATAATGATGGCAGAATAAAAAACGTACTCGAAAGGATGTTATCATAGATCATGACAACTGGCGATCAAATCTGCAGCCTGTCTCGCAATGGGCGACCCCAGGCCACTGACAGCACCGGCCGCACGAGCAGAACAGACAGGAGGACGACCGCGCCAATGGCAGAACGAGGCCACCGAACTCACTGGACGCGAAGGCAGGACGTTCAGCACAAGCGGTAGCGGTAGCTCAGTGCATCAACTGATGTCACTCAGCGCCTCTGCCGGGAGGTCCTAGGTTATCCACGGCGGAGATTTTCGACACTAGCTTTTCAGCTACGTCGAATCCAGTCGCTGTCTGGAGAAGAATTCTAGCGGCCGGCTGCTCTGGTCGCTAGTTTTACGTGGTTTCTCCGATCAACACCAGGCGAATGCCGGAGCAGTACCCTATCAAACGGGCCACGGACATATTCCGAGAGACTGGTCGGGAGCTTAGAGCTTATCCCGACTGGGGCGGTGCCCCGCTGGTGGGAGAGTCCTGGTTAGGGAGATACCACACTAACCGGCGGTAGGTCGGCGCCGAATCTCCCCATCCAGCGGGGGGAGATCACCGCCATCGCCCGAGAAAACATGCACTACACTAATGGGACTAATGACCGAAGCAGTTGACGCGCCCGGACACACGAAAAAAATCAATCAATCAATCAACGTTCAGCACCGCGTGTTGAGGGCGCCAAACGGCTATGACGACTCACAGGCAACACTTTCGGCTAGATTAAGGTAGCTGTCTACCTGAGAATGATGAAAAGCGGTGAAATTTTGTGTTTTTCAATTTGCAATAGGTCGTATGCTCTGTTTAATTATCTTTTAAATACTTCAAACCATTTTTTGCTAAGTATCTTACTTTTTGAGATTTTTTTTGAAGCGTCAACTGTCAAGCCATTAATGAGTGAACTTCAAATGCATTTTTTCAAATTGGAAATTTTCACCACACTCAGGGATTTAAAACATCATAAATCATAAATATTGAAGATAATAATATTATTCATTTTCAGCATGAAACCCATGATTTGCTCTAGTGAATGAACCAGAGTAATTAATTTTTCACAAAAAGTTTCCTTTTTATGAACATCAAATTCCCAGAATAAATTTATAATAATCAAGTTCTCACTATAGTTTTCACAGTAGTTATACCACTCTAGTTTATACACTACAATACTCAATTTTGATTATTTCAAAAACAAAATTATCAAAATATATCAGTTTATTGTAGAGATATGATGTTTGAAGTAAAAACTTGCATTGCTACCAATTATTTACATACAACTAGTTGTATGTAAATAATTGGTAGCAAAAAACATTTTTAAATGAATTATTAGACCTCTAAAAGCACAAAGAAATCAAATGTACGAGAGTAAACAAAATAGACCTAAACTTCTAGAATTTTTTTCTCCGATAGACAGCTGCCTTGATTGAGTGGCTGGTGCGCATCAACAGTTAACGTCATTAATCTCGTAAGTGTATTGCATGCTTTTTCTCCGCGAGGTGGCGGTGATCTCACCTAGATGGTGAGATCCACGCTGACCTACCGTCCCCTTGCGGAATTATCACCAACCAGGTATCCGGTCCCAGCCAGCGGGACAACGCCCCGACCGGCAGAAGCTATAAGCTTCTGACCGGTTTCTCGACATGTGTGGTAATGTAGTACATGGATGTGTAAGTGTGTGCAAATAAGATATGAGGATAGGACAAGGAAGTAGAAGAAAAGATCGCGCGCGGGCTGTGGCCCGTTTGGTAGGGTACTGCTCCGGTATTCGCCTGGTGTTTATCGGAGAAGCCGGGGAAAACTACCGACCAGAGCAGCCGGCCGCTAGAAGTCTCTTCCAGACAGTGACTGAATCCGATCTAGCCAAAAGACAGTGTTGAAAATGCTGCCAACGTCGGGACTCGAACCTATCACCTCCCAGTCCAAAGCACTGCAGTGACATCAGAGGAATCTAGGAGCCATCTCTCTCTGTCTGTAGTTCGGAAAGTCGTAGTGTTTGCGTCCCCACACTACCTACATAGTTGGATCGAATTCAGCCCCGCTGTGAAGGAAAATTTTAGCGATAGTTTTCGGTAGTTTTCGTTGTTTCGTTATCCCTAGCGAATGCCGGAACATTAACAAGCGGGTCATGAGCGCACGCGATACTTCTTTCGCTATCCTTGTCTTCCTCATCCCTTGCCATCCTCTTCCCTTACACGCACATGTTTTACATCCTCTACACCACCACAATTGTCAAGAGACCAGGCGATAGCCTACAGACTTTCCAGGCGGT
Source organism: Teleogryllus oceanicus (assembly GCA_964035755.1). Lineage (NCBI taxonomy): Eukaryota > Metazoa > Arthropoda > Insecta > Orthoptera > Gryllidae > Teleogryllus > Teleogryllus oceanicus. The sequence continues at coordinate 64,082,499 of CAXIVR010000011.1, forward strand.
GCGTCTCTGGGGCAGACATCTTGGGGACGAACCCTCCTCAATGTGTAAGATGGCGCCAGATTCCGCGTTCAGAAGCAACACCACTGCCATCTGCCGGGGTATAACGTAATGCTTTGTCGGACTAAGGACCTGAGTCGTTGCCGCGTCCAGATTCAATAAATACTCGAGGGCCATCTCCCGGGATATAACGTACTCTGCGCTTTCGGACTAAGGACCTGAGTCGTTGGCGCGCCTAGAATGAATAAATACTCGAGGGCCATCTCCCGGGATATAACGTACTCTACACTTGCCGGACTAAGGACCTGAGTGGTTGCCACGCCCAGAATCAATAAATACTCGAGGGCGCCGCTCTCACCTTGCCCGAGGTGCCCGTGTGCGGCGTGGCCATGTCGGGAGCAGGTAGGTGTCGCACCCACGCGAGGTCAGAGGATCCGTGAAATTCCTTCCGAAAAGGAAGAAGGGCAGCGGTGGGCGGTGGGGCGGCCGTTTAATTTAAAAGGGGGTTCTCACGAGACCGCCGATGAAATTTCGCCACGCCCCCTTGGGCTCGAGGAAGCCGGCCCTTCGCCTGACGAAAATCACCTGCCCTCACCTGCAGAGCGGGCGGCCGCGCGTTGCAGAAACCTATTGCACACTCTAGTGTTGGTATGCAAATGTACTTATGTAATTACATGGGGGCAGTGTGATAAATTAAGTACCAAATGTTCCTCTAGTTATACCAATAACAAATTCGTTAACTTTATATATATATATATATATATATATATATATATATATATGTGTGTGTGTGTGTGTGTGTGTGTGTGTGCGTGTGTGCGTGTGTGTGTGTGTGTGTGTGTGTAATTTTCGAGTAAGGAGTGTCATTTATAACACTTATTATAACCTTTATACATTATTATTCATTTACTATGTAAAATTAAAAATTTGAATTAAATTGAGATTCAAATAAATTTTTAAATCTTACAGTTTTAGGTTGAAAAGTTTAAGTCAAAAAAATGTCAGTTTAAGAGTTTATGAGGGATATTATTTTTGTCTAACAAGTGCATTTAAGCTCGGAACAATTCCAAAGATTTACGTTCTTACACCTTCGCTTGTTAGACCAAAAGAAAATGGATTTTTAAAATTTTTTAATGAACTGGTGAACTTGGATATCTTCTTTTGAACATTTTAAAACCTAAAGTCTTTTAATGTTACGGTCTAGAATTTTTAGAATTGACGTATTATGGTTACATTTTCACAAAGAATAACGTTCTGCAGAATAATGCACTTGTTGACTTTACTTGTTCAAGTATTCCTTTCTTGAACTAAGAAACATTAACAACCAAACTGAACCGCAGCAGATTTTATACCCAGGAATGAATATTGCAGAAAATGAAATACTGGTTTGTTGTATTGTTCTTAAAGGTAGAGACAGACGTTGCAATGATGTCATAGCCGCAATATCTTGCTAACTGAAGCTCAGAAATTACTTTGCGCTAGTAAACGTCATGCAGGTAAAATACGCTTGAAAGAACAATTCCATTGCGAGCTCGTCTACTGTTCTCCATCTATGTGCTTTGTTTTATTCATTGGATACAACCAAGATTGTAGACACAAAGACAGAACATCCACAGCAACATCCATACACCTTGGAAACTACAGCAAAAACTTTTCGAACAAGACAACCGGAAACGTCTCCAACACAACTACGTGAGCTCGTATCTGAGAAACAACTAAGTCAACAAACGCAACCGTATTATTAGGACAACTGCCGTAGCACCAGTTTCGGGTTATAGCGGTCTGCAAAGGAAATTACGCACACGCACATAACGTTGCCCATGAAAACACAAAGTCTTCGCCGTATGTGTTACCTTAGAACTGAACCCGAAACACCATCTCTCGCTTGAAACGGAACGTCGTAATACTCCTTAATGGAAGGGAAACTCGAAATCACCGTAGCGGTTAGCAAAGGGCGAACTGCAGCGGACTCGGCATTCATGGCGCAGCCCGAGGGACGCCGAAAGTGCATCACGATTTTTAAAGCAGACGCTGCTCCGCACGGTACCCGACGCACCGGTTACCACACAAAAGCTGACGTCGCCACAAAAATTGCTCGACATCTCCTTCGCGAGAGCGGGACTGCATTCCGTTTATCAGACCACTTAAAGTGAGCGCGGACCGCGTTCCTTTGTGGACGCGTCGGAGGCGGAGATGGCTGCGGGAGGCGGAGGGGGGGGGAGAGAATGGAGCGTGTTGCGGTGTTTCGCGTGCCCTCCTCCCCCTCCCAGCGACTGCAGCGTCGTAGCACCCGGTGACAGAGTCTGGCGTGTGCGGCTGTTTTGTTTGCGCGTGCAAAGGCGTGACGAAACCGTAAATAACTGAATGCCAGGGACCTTGTGTAAGACGTAGCCAGGGAGCGAGTTCAGTGTACGCGCAGGAGCGTCAGAGAACGGCAGATTAACATAAATGACGATTATAGATTTGGGGATAATCCAACCACAATAATAAAAATAGATAATATATATTTAAATATATGCCCAATGTAACTTTCGGGAGCAATATTGTCCCATCCTCAGTTGGTCTCTAACAAAAAGAAAAATTGAGTGATTAACATAAAGAGGAACAGTAATTTAAAGAATAAAATAGACGAAAGAAGTGAAATGAATACTACAATGTTAAAACTTTGAAAAAATAAAAAACATTGATATAAATGACTGCTGAAGCAACGTGGATAATTCAACGTTTCATGCGAACGTGGATATTTCAACGTTCTTTTTTATTTTTTCAAAATTTTATCATTGTATTATTCATTTCACTTCTTTTGTCTATTTTATTCTTTATATGTGAGCTTAATATGTGACAAATAGTTACAACACAGAGCGCCTATTAATTATTGACATTACAATTACAATGGTTGACAATACAGAATTTTGAACTGTAGGGAAAGAAGAAGCACACTCGAAAGACAGGAAACTTCTTGTACCACGATCTAGTTTCTACTATAGACCTTTCTCTCTATCCGTAGGGATTCATACTTAAGCAATTGCCATTTACCGGATCCAGCTTTCTCTTTTTGTGTAAACGAGTCTTTAGGTAAAACGTTTGTCATTCCCCCTCAATAATATCTTATAGTCTTACAATTATTATGACGAATTGGTAATGGACTGCATTTTGCCATTGCTTTAGAAAGATACAACATTATCGGTTACTTACATTGAATCGTTTCTATCTTACGAACTGGTGAATAACAAACTCCGCAAATAAGACTACACAGCAATGTGACTTATTATAAAACTTAAAAAGCATTAACAGATTCCACAGTTCCACAATTTTTGTAATACAATTATTGCTGTTTTTAGATTTAGTTAAGAATTTGAGATGAACAAGATTAATGCTGAATTCTCTTAATCTTGTCTTGTCTAGCGACTGATACGAGATTTATCATGCGCGAAACACAATCTACAACGTTCTGAAATGACTTCTTTCACAAATCTTATGAGAATAAAGAGAAAAATCGTAACACGAAACAAGCCAAAGATAGGACGCTTTCTGAAAGCTGCTTTAGAATTCATTAAAGCAATCACAAAACCGCGGATTAGATCAACTGACCTCCGGATTTTCTGTGTGACTTCATTAGAGGTAGCGCATTAACTGAATTCGCAATCTCGGAGCGGAAATTTCCAAGTCTACGAAACCACAGGGATCGACTAGGAGAAACGAGAAAGGGAAACGCAAGGCAAATGAAGGTGAAATGCCTGGGACCGCCCCCCTGCTCTCCCCGTTATCCCCGCGTAGGTCGTGCGCGCACCTCTTGCCCTGGCTGCGGCTGCGTGGGGCACGCGTGACGGCCGGCGCCGTCCCCGCCCCCACTTCCACGTTCGATGTCGCCCCCGCCGCCCCGCCGCCCCCGCCGCCCCGCCGCCCCCGCCGCCCCGCCGCCCCCGCCGCCCCGCCGCCCCCGCTGCCCCGCTGCCCCGCCTCCTCACCGCCCCGCCATACCCGCCGTCCCCACGTGCCCCGCCACCTCATCACCCCGCCGCCCCCGCCTCCTCACCGCCCCGCCATACCCGCCGTCCCTACGTTCCCCGCCACCCTCATCACCCCGCCGCCCCCGCCTCTCTATCCTTTCCACGCTGCCCTCGCCTCCCCTGCTTCTCCCTCCACGCTGCCCTCGCCTCCCACGCCTCCCCCGCCACCCCCGCCCCACCCGCCGCCCGCCGCCCGCGGCCGCGTAGGCGCTGACGACGCACGTCGCCGCCGCCTGTCGCGCCCCCTCACGGCGCCGCATCAGCGTCCGCGCCTAATTAGCTCTCCATTGGACACGCGTGGACCGCGCCTCCCGTGCGTGATCCCTCCCGCCGGACAGCTCTGACTTCCTGACGGGCCTGCTCAAAGGGGGATGATGGCCGGCATAGCGAGTCACTTTGATTAGCTCTATTTCGTCTACCTGCTTCCCAATGCGATTTATAAATATATTTGAAAATTTACTGAAGCAAGTTTAAAACAGTATTTACCTCTCTCTCTCTCTCTCTCTCTCTCTCTCTCTCTCTCTTATATATATATATATATATATATATATATATATATATATATATATATATTAACGTGAATTATGGGTTTGTTACTCGATTGCTTTGTGTGGTACTTTACAATGAATACAGATGCTTATAGAATGCTTGATTGATGTTGAAGGCTTTAAACTACCGTCCATGAGTTGCACCGCCAATAGAACATCGCGTTACACTCTCGAGAGTGATGGTAATTTTATTAACAATACAACCCAATACTTAACCTTGAAAGAAATTATTCAAGAGAATGTACTGGGACAGGAGCGCGTATAAATTTAACCTTTTCAAATATTCTTCATGTACTACGTACGCATATATTAGAACAAAGAACATGAGTGTTTTCTTCTGGGGTGTTATCGTTGATGTAGTGTGGCTAAGGTATTTGCTGCTATTCTCGTTTGGCAGCCTTATAAATGGTTAAATAATAGAGGAAAATGGAATGGCAACTAAGTTGTTATACTGCTAAAAGAGTTTTTTTAGTTTCACAGTATGTGGTTTTTAGGTTCAGATTGATTGTTACGTCAGGGAAATGTTGAAAATTTAATCCTCTAAAAATAAAGTTTAGTGAATTCATGACACAATCCTTTTCTTTGAGCTTCAAAGCATTTGTGTAACTACCGATACTTACAATTAGAATAAGTGATTTCAAAATAGATTTGAAATTGATGAGTCCAGGAATATACGTAAACAACTATAAAATTATACATGAAACGAGTAAATTTGAAGGAAATACTTTTGCGTCATGTTATGTGAACAATGTTTTTGTTATTATCTTGGTTTTGCAGTTACAAAAAGTAACATTTACTAGCTGCAGAAAACGTGCAACTCATTCTGAGACACCATTTTTTACATAGAATTCATAACTCGTGATAGAATAGGAAATTGCAAGCTTACATTTTTCCCTTCACTGGCGATCGAGATCTGTATTTCTCCTCCGATTCGAACTTTCTAGAACGTTCAGCGAGCCAACTGCCCTCACCGACCTCCCCATATATTCACGCATTCGTCTTTTGTGTCGTTCATGATAAAGTATTCACCCCGAGATGGTTGCAAAAAGGCGACTCCGGCGTCGCTAAGATTCATATCTCGACGCAAACGTATAAACGCAGGGAGCACTCGGCTTTCGCGGCATGGAGTGCGCGACACTCGGACCGAGCAGGGATATTTTACATAAGCCGACCGGGTAAAATACGGCTTGCTCCGGAAAGGCCCTGGGAATATTGTGGAAGCGGAAAGAGTCGCCGGCCGCCGCCCGTGCCGCCGCCGGGATTGTAAAAAGAAGGGCCAAAGCGAGTCACGTACCTGATAGCGCGGCCCGGCGAACCATTCAGGTGGAGCTAGATGAGATAAGCGTGCCCCACTACGCCGGCACCGCCCCGGGAGTTTTAATATTAGCATATAACGGCGGCGGCGGTGCACGGTGTACGAATCCCCGCAGGGGGTGTGTACTTTGCCAAGTATTTTCGCCGTGTGTTCTTACGTACCGGCTCTTGCGAATAAACGGGCTCCCTGCCTTGCGGCTGAAGTTGAGAAGTTGTGTGTTCTATATCTAAATTTTGATGGCCTTGAGAGTTAAGAAGTTGCAGAGGAATTCTCGGTATGATCTATATGAGGACAGTACAATCAGATCAGCCTTATCCCTGAAAATTTTTGTGCACTTGTCAGAGATTTTAACGAATATGGCAGTCTTAATGTGTAAAGTAAACTCATGATATTAAGAGGATTTCGCGGATGTAAACGCTATAAATTGCAGGTAGTGTGAGGTCAATAGAGTGTAATTTGGCTTCTCTGATCCTTTTGAAAATTTTGATTTGTATTCTTGCACTACATCATTCTACAAAGAATAGTAGATCGTTTTCATTGACAAATAAAATAATACACTCACGTTTTAAACGAATACATTACGTTGTGAAATATATTAAAATTATTTTCTGTCGATTGACAATATTTGCCACAATTTAGTTTCTTAACGAAAAACTTTGTAAAAAGTGGCGTGCTCATTTCTATTATTTCCATTAGTATTAATAGATATTCCACCACGTTTCCTGAACGGTACCACTTTGTTGGAGTTACTACTATATAAACTTTTCAAATAGCAAGTGGTCGGTGTGATTGCGTGGACCAGCTCACGAGAACAAAAAGTCTTGTACGGGTAGCTCCTGCGGGATTTATAAATAGTGCAGATGCTGTTGCAAAGGAAGCCGCTATGCCGGTGCAAGGCCTCGGGGCTACCGTACAGTTGAGTGCAGCTACAGGTCTGGGTTTGCTAGATGCCCGGAGCACGAGTTTGCAGTGGACACTCGTTGGAAACAGTTGCCAGTGAAACTCGTGCAGGCGGCTATGCGAACGAGCTGAGTGGTTTGAGGAAGTGCAAAGCGGTGCAGAGTGTTGGAGAAAATGTGAGATGATTCGGTTTGGTGCGGATGTGCGTGACTTGGTGCATATTGCTGCAGACGGATGCAGGTTGGTGGGGAGTGTTTTAGAGGGGTGTGGAGTTGAGGTGTGCCAGATCACATGACGTAGATAATGGACAGCGCGGACTGCGCGCGGGGTTGGGAAAGAACGGGTGGAGCGAGGAAGTGCAGAGAAAGGTAGGGTAAGATAGATTGATAAACTAACTATTATGATTAATAAACTAGGCGCGTCAAGGGCTAATGTTATTAGTCCCGTACGTTTAGTGCAAGTTTTATCGCGGGAGGTGGCGGTCATCTTCTCGCGGCGGATGGCCAAATCCGGCGCCGACCTACCGTTGGCTACCGGGAATTTCCCGAATTAGTTATCTCTCAGCATCGGGACACCGGTATATATGGTAGAGTAGTGCATGTAAGTATAAATGTGTGTAGCGGTGAGAATAGAACAAGTAAGAGGTAGGAATGAACACGCGGTCCATGGCCCGGTTGTTAGGGTCCTGCTCCGACATTCGCCTGGCGTTAATCGGAGAAACCACGGAAAATTACCTATCAGAGCAGCCGGTCGCTAGAATTCTCCTCCAGATAGCGATAGATCTTAGCTATCTGGCTAGTGTGGATAATCCTGCCACAGTCGGGACTCGAAGCTAGGACCCCCCGGTCAGAGGCACTGCAGTGGCATCAGTTGATGCCTTGAGGCACCTCTGCCGGTACGATGAGATGTGTAGCAGTGAGGAGCGCGAGGTGGAACGGAGGCGGGGAGAGAAGCGGTTCGGATTTATTTATTTATTTATTTATTTATTTAGTCAAAATAGTTAAAACTGTGTGTGACGTGCTATGGGCAGAAGTGAATTCTGGGCACGTTTTCAAAATTGTTTTTTCCCTTCCCTAAGCCATATACTACTTGAATTTTGAATACAGAAATAAATAAGCGTTTTTGCAAGAATTGTTAACAAAAGCATTTGCTCCAATGTAATAAAATCTATTTGAAAGGATAAATCAGCAATAAATTAGCACTCTTATCCCTCATCATGTCCTTCGTCAAGGAATAATACTTCCTGCAATGACATCATGGAGATCGCTGATTTGATTAACTATATACTTCCCACTAAATTCTAGAAGACGTGCGCAGATAATGAAATTACAATTATGTCCAGAGGCAAAACAAGGGGCCATCTCCGCATTTACTCAAAGGATTAGTGAAACTGGACGAAAAACCGATCGAGATGGGGGTCATTGACCCAGTGGATGAGGCAGCAACGGTGAGGGGGAGAGGCTCTAGAGGAGAAGCTCGCGGCGAGGGATGTAAAGCGAGGCTCCGAGTGGAGGGGTGAGACGAAGAGAAGCGGCGGTTAATGTTGGGACGAGCGAGAACAGGCGGAGGTGGCGGTTAGAGGGTTAAATAATATTGCGTTCGTTTTTCAAAATACTGCCCCACAGTATTTGTGCAACTGTCAGTATTCGCGCTTGCATTCAAAGGTTCATTAAAGATCAAAAGAGAGCAGTTAATTATTGACCTGACGTAATACATAAATTTAAAGAATATTAATGATCCTACTAAATGTCAAGCATATTCTCTTTTGGAGAGAAACACTATTTGCGTCACATGAAACTATTATCTTTTAAAAGCCTTCTGTTTAATCTGCTAGTTTCAAGTAGAAGTACATGTACTCCCTCTTTCATGTATTAAACGGTTTATTTTATGTATTATGCTGTTTAAAATAAAAAAAATAACTCAAAAAATACATTTCAAACATACATTTCTGTGTCCATGAAATTGGAACAATTTTATTTGTGCTTAATCAGTAAATGAATTTACCGTTTCCATGAATATATTTTCTCTCAATTTGTTCTCAGTGAATTTTTGGGGAATTTACTTAACCGTAGAACGTGGGGTACTCGCATATTTTAGCCCCAAAACCATTTTTATCCAAGACAAGGGGCTGGACTAATGAATACTCTTTATGAAAATGTTTAAAAACATTATTTTATTACAAAATATTGTAACTTTTAAAATAGGGTTACGTGTATTCACATTACTTCGTATGAGTTATGCATAAAGCATACTTTTAATACTTCTAGAATATATTTTAACTTCACTAAATAAGAGAGAGTGCTAAAGTTCATTAACAATTTAACACTTCACTTGCTCTCGACATCCCATACGTCATAACGAGCATATTGTTGCTTCCACGCTCATAATACAAATTTGAACAGAACTTATCCTGCGGGACGCAAAGTTACCCAGTATACACGGCAACCTAAACGGGCATTTCCTTCCTGATTGGCGGGCCTGTCGTATCCCTTCATCGCCTTCATTCGTCTTGCCGGCCGTCCAGTCTGGGGGCAATCTGCATTTTAGAACAGGCGGTGGGTGGGTGGGTCGGTCGGTCAAAGCGCCGGTTTGTCCGTTTCATCTCGGGTAGGGGCGCCGTAACGGCTGCTGAGAAGGCTTTGAAGCGAGGACCGTCTGGAGGATGAGCTGGCTCCCATGGGGCCTAAACGCGCTTGGGATAAGTGTTAGTTTTATCCGAATGAGTTTGCGTCTCACGTGTTCAGCTGAACACTTATTCAGTATTCTTATGCGTTCAGTATTCTTTCCAGATTGCGTCTTACCATCGGCGCCGATTCGTGAAAGTGTTCAGCAGAACACTTATTTAGTATTATATGCGTTCAGTATTCTTTCCAGATTTCATCGTACCCATCTGCGCCGATTTGTGAAAGTCAACAATCACCATAACTTTCATTATTTTTATTTTATGACTACTCTCGCATTTCCTACAAAACAATGCCCTCAGCTGTTTCACGCGCCCACACATTCATTCAATGTCGAGCCCGTGTCTTTAGAGGAGCTTTGTGGTGTAGCGGTCAAACCGCTGGTCTTCCGCCTGTGGGACCGGGGTTCAAAACCCGGTCAATGCGCGCGGAATATGTGCGGTGGGGGAGTGATCCCTCGGCAGGTGTTCTTGGGAATCTCTCGTTTCCTTTGCCCAAAGCTAACTCATCTTTCACACCTTGTCTTTATAATCATCATTCATCCATTTCAAGGATGGTTGTAAGCCTTAGGCACTCCCATGGTGATAATAATAATAATAATAATAATAATAATAATAATAATAATAATAATAATGGTACTAGTTGATCCGGGTAGCCGAGATCGCTAAAGCAGTAGAGTTGTGGCGATATTGGACCGAAAGATCGCGGGTTCGAGTCCCGCCTCATGTATGGTTGTGCATGTGTCTGTCTTTGGGTTTGTGATTGTCGATTTAAATCATCATCATCATATTCATACCTCTTCCCCCAGGGCTAACAATCCCGGGGTGTAAAACTGGACTCAGCATAGATATGCTGATCCACCCCTCCCCCTCCCAATAATATCCACCCCCCCCACGTGCATACCCACAGGAAAAATTTGACTTTTCTCCGGTGGGTACAACTACGCGTTCGCGTGTTCCATAGACGCCCGCGATAAATAATAATAATAATAATAATAATAATAATAATAATAATAATAATAATAGTGATGATGATGATAAAAGCCCATGTCTTGAGGAAAAGGAGACGTTGATCCACCCAAAGATGTGTTTGTTCCACTTCTAGCCGCGGGGTTGTGTGCGCGAGGTTTCCTCCATAGCACCTACGAAATAAATCGCACTGGTCCGGAGCGTGTTGGGGCAGGTGTGCATCCGGCGCCCAGCGTATGCGCGAGGGAGAAGGCCCGCAGCGCGGCTTCGCTGTAAGGAACCGGCCCTGCAATTGCCATTTAATAAACAAGGCGGACGCGCCGGTGTGGGAACCTTCGCGTTTGGAACCCGCTGGCATTCGACTCCCGGCGCCGCCTGGCACGGCAGCACACAACACTCGTGGTGAGGCGGGTGACCCTTCTGTGATTTAGCGAGGCCGTTCGCCCTCTGGAATTCGGCTGTGCCTTTTCGCACCTCTTGCTGCACGGAGCTGCCTAACTCCTTGGAGAAGCTAATGAGCAGATAAGAAAGTATGTCACATATACTGGAAAGTGTAAGTTCACAAACATGTATTCGGTGTCAAGGGTAATACAATGCCTTTGATGTCAGTAGAAAAATAAAATGAAGATGTATTTATTGATTTACATAGAATACAATAGTATACAATATGTACAACATTAATCGCAGTTCAACTCTGTGCTGAAATATTTTTGGTGTTGGAACGGAAATAAAAAATAAAACTATGTTTATAAAGCATATTCAGTTCAACTCAACCTACTGAGTTGAAATTGTAAATAAAATTGAAACAAAATCGCTACTGCAGTAGCAACGATATTTTGCTAAAAGTCAATGTAATTACAGCATTATCTTTAGGTAGATATATTGGTGTAAACAAATACTAAGTCTAAAACAAACCAAATAATAAAGATTTTACAGACAGAGTTTTTCGTTTGTCAATAATCTTATTTACATAAACGAATGTTTTCTGAATGAATTCAATCAACTAGTAGTCAAATAATAAATGACCCATTGAAACCATATTGCCAGGGAAGAAAAAAAGAAAAAACGACCTTTAAAATCGTAATTTTCTACAAAATGGAAGAAACGTGTTTGAAAATATATTTTTACGAAGACAAAAGTAGTTTACAAAACAGACACAGAAGTATAGAGTATTAACTTAGTCTTTCCCCTCGAAATATACTGCACCGCTGAGCAAAAGCCTTTCTCTTAAAAAATGACAATTTTTTATACTCATCACTTTTCCTGTTCCTACATCGACGATACGCGCACGACAATAGAAAACAGCAAATTCACCGAAAACAAAAGTGAAACCAGGACTGAGGGAATCCGAGTATGGGGACGAGTGCAACACCCTGGAGAGACGCGAAGCAGCAATTGGCTTCGGAGGCCGCTCCGTCATTACGTCGGGGGTGGAAGTGGGAGCGGGTGCGGCCCCTTACTTCGTCCTCGCGGCGCACGCTCAGCGAAATTACCGTCCACGCGGCGAGTATTCAATTTCACCGCGCCGCCGCTATTATTTAGAAACGCCCTTCTTTCCCCCCACCCCACCCCACAATCACACACACACACACACACACCACATACACGCTCGCAATCGGGGCCCACCGTGACAGCGCCGAATCCCTGTTCACGAAAGCCCCCCGCACGCGCACCTGCAAATTGCGTTTACTTTCTTTCCGACGGCCGCGGCCGAGGATCGCGTGAGATCGGTTCACATATCAAACAGCCCGGACACGACGCGGGTAGTCATTATTTCGGGTTTCACTTCGGACGATTTCTCACTCGTCGACCGACTGGAAGTTGAATTGTAAGGGTATAGCGAGATCCGGTGTTGGGAACGGTACTGGTCAAGTAATATGAATGCAATTTTAATTTCTTGGGTGGCTTTCCTTTCATACGTAGACCAACAATAATAATGATTACTTATGTATGGATCTTCGGTTTATTAATTTAGCTTTCTTTAAGAGTTGACACTCTAGTCTAACAATAAATGTATATTAGCATTTTTTATTTATTTATTAACGTAGGAATTATACTGAGTGAGAGACGAATAAAAGAAGATTAAGAAGAAGAAGAATATTCTTTTTGAGAATTATTTTTGGGGGTCTAATGATAAAATGGTTTAATGACGACCTACTCATTCTAAGCTGCCTCATTCCTGCATTAACTATTCGCACTTCTTAACAAGAGTCTCCAATATTATTCATATGAATTAATTTGTTATCAAATGTGAAATAAATAAATTTTATCACAATGATATCACAAAGGTTAATTTGTTCTTTTGAAGGCAACTGATCACTGTATTCAATTCTATGTTTTGATTTCATTGTCTGACGTTTTGATGTTCAATTAGTCCTATTTATCAGCGAATTCACATATTTTAAACGAATGCTTTACAAAGCTTTTAACAAATTAACTCTAAAAAATTTCACAAACGACAACGCAAAGGAGGCAAATATTTTCGTACACAAAAGCTCTAAAATTTTTGGAGGTAATAGCGTGCAAGAGAAAACATTCAACTAATTCTCATAAAGAATTCCAGAATTAATTCTTTCAAAGTGCACTAAATGATTCGTCCATTAAAAATAGGACACGCAAAAACCCAAAGAGAAGCGACCTCTGGCAATTTTTTTCTTTCTCTTTGCTTCGTTACCAGACGGCAAAAAAGTCCCAGAGACGTACGTGCCCTGGAGATGGATCATTTTGACGGTGTTAGTGGAGAAATTCAGGTGAGCGCTTTGGGAAGGTCCGGAGTGCGGGGGTAGCATGCATAAGTAGACTACGAGTGTGCTTAAAGCCCTTGCTGGATGGGACTCCCACACATTTTTGAACACGATTGATTGATTGATTTTTTCGTGTTTCCGGGCGCGTCAACTGCTCTGGTCATTAGTCCAGTTAGTGTACTACATGTTTTTTTCTCTTGGGAGATGGCCGTTAACTTCTCCCGCGGGATGGCGAGATCCGGCGCCGACCTATCGCCGGCTAGTGGGGTTTCCCCTAAACAGAACTCTCCCACCAGCGGGGCACCGCCACAGCCGGGACAAGCTCTAAGCTCCCGACCGGTCTCCCGGGATATGTGGTTGTGTAGTGCATGTTGGTGTAAGTGTGCGTGTGTGTGTGTGTGTGTGTGTGTGTGTGTGTAAAGGCAGAGGATAGGACAAGGAATGGGAAGGACAGAAGGGCAGGAAGCGCAGTCTGTGGCTCGTTTGGTAGGGTACTGCTCCGGCATTCGCCTGGTGTTGATGGGAGAAACCATGGAAAACTACCGATCAGAGCAGCCGGCCGCTAGAATTCTCGTCCAGAGAGCGACTGAACTCGACCTAGCTGAAAAGCTAGTGTCGTAAATCCTGCCGCCGTCAGGACTCGAACTTACGACTTCCCGGTCAGAGGCGCTGCAGTGACATCAGTTGATGCACTGAGCTACCTCTCCGGTTTAGAACACGATTTTGTGATAGTTCATCTAATTGTATATTCATCATCACTTTGATAAAATATGTTCAATTCAAATTCAAAATTACAATTAGGTTCCCAAGTTCCGTGAGGTGAAGGTAGTAATCCGGTCCTGCCTAAGTGATGTGAGGCGATATGGAGGAAGTAGGGTGGAGTGGACTGGACTGGAGTGGGGTGATCACTCAGGTACAAATGCAGTGGCGCGAGGGACAAGACGATGCGCCGCCTGAGCAGAGGTCAAAAGGCGGGGACGAGGTACGGCTCCGAAAGGGTCAAGGCGGAGTTCACAGATCAGGAGCTTCGCCCAGAACTCTAGATCCGAATTAGAGAGTAACCCCGAGTTAAGGTGGAGATACGGGAGGCGAAGCGAAACATGGAAGTTGGAGGAGAGGAAAAGAGAAGAGGCCAGCAGGTGGATTGATTGATTGATTTTTTCGTGTTTCCAGGCACGTGAACTGCTGTGGTCATTAGTCCTGTTAGTGTAGTGCATGCTTTTTTTCTCGGGAGATGGCGGTGATCATCCCCTGCTGGATGGTGAGATCCTGCGCTGATCTACCATCGGCTAGAGGGGTTTCCCCCTAACCAGGACTCTCCCACCAACGCGGCACCACCCCAGCCGGGACAAGCTCCGGCCGGCCTCCCAAAATATGTAGTTGTATAGTCCATGTTAGTGTAAGTGTGTGTGTGTGTGTGCGCGTGTGTGTGCGGGGTGTGTAAGGAGAGGATAGGACAAGGAAGGGAAGGAAAGATCGCGCGCGGTCCGTGGCCCGTTTGGTAGGGTGCTGCTCCGGCATTCGCCTAGTATTGGTTGGAGAAAACACGGAAAACTACCGATCAGAGCAGCCGGCCTCAAGAATTCTCCTCCCGACAGCGACTGAATTCGACCAACCTAGAACCTCCCGGTCAGAGGCGCTGCAGTGACATCAGTTGATGCACGGAGCTAGCGCTGCCGGTCCCCAGTAGTGGACCTGGACAGGGAAGGACAGCGTGAGTCGCGAAAAGGAGCCAAGAACTACGCTCAAGATTCGAAGTCAAGGAAGGAGGTTGGAACGAGTTGCCGATGGATTCCGTGATACAAGGAGAGGTGGAGTTAAAATGGATTTCACGGTGGACAGGTGTGCTCTTTGTGGAAGGGGTTCATGGCAAAGCTTAAATGAAAAACGGGTCCATATAAACTGGGGAGGGCTGTACGTGTTGGAAATGGCAGGAACGAAGCTGAGCTCGGGGTTCAAGGAGGTAGTAGCGAGGACAGATGGAATATGGTGGCCAGAGTGGATATAAACAAGTGTGAATATCTTGCTGAATAATGTATAAATTAAGATGTATGAGATGAAAAGTAGGTTAAGGCTAATGGCTGAATGGGTTTTGTAGGGGCCGAGAAATCAAAGGACCGAGGCGCGTAATTGAGGACGAATGACGACCAGGTAACCAGGCAAAAGAATGAGATAGTACACAATGTCAATAATGTTAAGTGAAGAACAGAGATGTTAGAAATGCATTCCACAGAAGAGCAGACACGAAAGGTAATGAGCGCAAGTATTGCACGGCTTGACGAATTCAAACCGGGAGCGGTAGCTCAGTGCATCAACTGATTCCACTGCAGCGCCTCTGACCGGGAGGTCCTAGGTTCGAGTCTTGACGGTGGCAGGATTTTCGACACTGGCTTTTCAGCTGGATCGAATTCAGTCGTTGTCTGGAGGAGAATTCTAGCGGGTGGCTGATCTGATCGGTAGTTTTCCGTGGTTTCTCCGATCAACACCAGGCGAATGCCGGAGCAGTCGGCGCCGGATCTCGCCATCCAGCGGGGAAGATCACCGCCATCTCCCGAGAAAAAACATGCACCACACTAACGGGACTAATGACCAAAGCAGTTGACGGGCCCGGAAAAACGAAAAAACCAAACCAAATCAAACCAACCCAAAAGACAAAGGCGGGGACGGTCTGCCTGTACGTATGGGTAGGGGTTAAATCAATAGGTGGTGACGAGTAGCCCAGATATTGGTTGCTCGATTGATTACTAGTAATTCCGGGTACGTGAACAGCTAGGGTCATTGGTCCCGTAGATGTAGTGCAATTTTGTTTGCTCTGGGGGTGGCATGACCTTGCCTGTCTGGATGGCGATATCTGGCGCCGACCCACCGTCGGCGAGCGTGGTTTTTCCATACCAGGTATCTCCCGCCATCTCCCGACCGGTCTCCCGGCATGTGTGATTGTGTAAAGTGTGTGTATGTGTAAGCGGTGAGGACAGTACATACACTGGGAAGGAAAGAAGGCGCGTCCTCCATGGCCCGTTCTTTTTGTATCGCTTCAGTATCGCTTCAGTATTGTCTGATATTTATCGGGGAATCTCCGGAAAACTACTGATCAGAGCAACCGGCCGCTAGAATTCTCCTGCAGACAGTGACTGAATTGGACCTAGCTATCTAGTGACGAAAATCCCGCCCCCATCGGGACTCAAACTCCTGAACCTCCCGGTCAGATGCACTGCAGTGACATCAGCTGACGCTCTAAGCCACCTCTCCCGTTTAGACGAGGGATAAGGTAGACAATGAATCCGGAGCGGATATCACGTTGGCCAGAGCGGGCGGTCGGCGGCAGGAAGAAAAGGTGGGCGCCCACCACCAGCGGACGGCGACGTTCCGTTTGCTTCGCTAAAAGAGATTTACGGTCCGCGGAAGGAAAAAAAGTTGTCTCATTTCTCGCTGCACGCGCCACGCACTCGCCCCGCCCCCGTCCCGGTCCCATCCCGCTCCGCCCCCGCTCCGCCCCGCTCCGCCCCGCTCCGCCCCGCTCCGTCCCGCTCCGCCCCGCTCCGCCCCGCTCCGCCCCGCTCCGCCCCGCTCCGCCCCCGCTCCGCCCCGCTCCGCCCCGCTCCGCCCCGCTCCGCCCCGCTCCGCCCCGCTCCGCCCCGCTCCGCCCCGCTCCGCCCCGCTCCGCCCCGCTCCGCCCCGCTCCGCCCCGCTCCGCCCCGCTCCGCCTCCCCACCGCCGGAGCGCCCGATTCCGCAGACGTAGCTGTAGCTCTCCGCGTCTTCCTCGTTCCGTGGGCGTTCTGAACCTCCCCAATGGTGTACCTCACGCCCGCCCGCGCCAAGTGTGTTGTTCCGTTGCAGTCGGCTGCATCTTGGCTCGACGTTTCGTGGCGGTGTCTTCCTAAATGAGTTTTCTCTGAGGAAAATGTCACTATCTCTGCAGAGCAACCGGGAGTGGTAGCTCAGTGCATCAACTGATGTCACTGCAGCGCCTCTGACCGGGAGGTCCTAGGTTCCCACTCCCCACGGCGGCAGGATTTTCGACTCTAGCTTTTCAGCTAGGTCGAATTCAGCTGCTGTCTGGAGGAGAATTCTAGCGGCCGGCTGCTCTGATCGGTAGTTTTCCGTGGTTTCTCCGATCAACACCAGGCGAATGCCGGAGCAGTACCCTACCAAACGGGCCACGGAAGCTGCTGTCTGGAGGAGAATTCTAACGGCCGGCTGCTCTGATTCCGGGAGACCGATGGGGTCTTAGAACTTGTTCTGGATAGGGTGGTGCCCGCTGGTGGGAGAGTCTTGGTTAGGGGGAAACCCCACTAGTCGACGGTAGGTCGGCGCCGGATCTCGCCATCCAGCGGGAGAAGATCACCGCCATATCCCGAGAAAAACATGCACTACAGTAACGGGACTAATAACCACAGTAGTCGACGCGCCCGGAAACACGAAAAAATCAATCAATCCATCAATCAATCTGCGGAGCATATCGCAATAAATAGAACTTCTTTCATTAATACAGACTACCTTGTACTCATCTTGTGACGGAATAAACGATACTTAGAAGCAATAGCGAGTGGAAAATTTGATTTAACTTTTGAAACTGGCTAAACACTCCTGACAAATAATTATAACGAGTTCTTATGCACATAAGTAAAACTGTGTTTAGCATCTAACTCATTCTGTAGTTTCTTAGCCGATTGTTCCTCCAGAGTCACTCCGGGAGTACTTCATTAACTTCTATCATAATTCAAATTAACGACGACAGTACAAGTTGTGTAAAGGAAAGAACTATGGCTATTGTCCCCTTCCACAGTGCTTCCTTCGTGTAATACATTTTCACCCCATTCATCATTCACGAATCATTAATCATTAAACATTATTATTCCTCAATCATGACTGAAACGTAACACACCACCAAATCCATTGATTATATTTGATTGAGGTTTCAATGTTATAGAGCTATGAATTCGAAACACCCGCACGCACAAACAGATCGCTCGTGTGTGCAGCCAATGCCTAAAAATGCATCAGCAGCTCCCTTTCGTTTGGCGCCTCGCCGCCCTCGCAGCCTCGTACATACCATGCATATCGCCGATCCTCCCTCTCCCGACACAGAAACGTTGCCGCCCTCCCGCCCTCGCCGCCCTCGCCGCCCCCTCGCCGCCCCTCGCCGCCGCCCTCGCCGCCGCCCTCGCCGCCGCCCTCGCCGCCGCCCTCGCCGCGCCCTCGCCGCCGCCCTCGCCGCCGCCCTCGCCGCCGCCTTCGCCGCCCCGCCGTCCCGCCCTTCGCTGCCTTACCCCCTTACGTTCGCCCCGCACCCCGCCCCAGTGGTGCGTGTTCTCGGCCAACTCCAGGGGAAGAATGCCGCCGGCATTCCAGCGAAACGTCTGCATGTCTCCGCGCCTCGCTCTTCCCCACCTCTCCCCCTCCCCTCCCCTTCCCCCACAATACTCCCTTCGCTCTCCCCAACCCAACTCTTCCGCTTGTTTTAATACTTTGCCAACGCCGTCAGACTTTTACGGGATATCCGATTAGATTAAAAATGTCATTCAATGTTGTAACTCGCAGTTTCTTGAGTGAGTTGGCGCGAGAGAGAGGAAACTAGACGAGAAAGTTTCTGACGGCTGGGATATAGAAACACGAGCTTGTCGACAGATAATATTTACTTCATGGTATACATCGTGCTGGAGTGATTTCATCCGTGAAGTAGAAATGATCTTTTAAGGAGTCAACTTAAGGAGGAAGGAGGAAAGTACCACTTGACCTAATAATGTCAGAAACAAAGATAACGTGCATATTTCGGTATTGAATATATTATAAGCATCCTTACAATGATGCGCTGTCAAAAATCAATCATTATTGCAATTAGCCATTGCTTGCAGAGTTTTAACCGTTAATTTCAGGAAAGCATTCTAATCTAAATGTTGTTCTCATTCTGAAATTTCATTTCATTTTGTGATCATGTACTGTATTACTTGTTACCAATTATGACGTTTGTTGTGGTACCTGAGATAAACTGTTGAATGGGAAAAAGAAAGTGTGGAGAAACTCTTCGTAATTAAATACATTTTGAAGATGGCCAAGTCCTCACTACACATCCTGCTTTTAATGAGATAAAGAGCAGAGAAATTACTCATTTTCAAGTACTGCTTATATCTATTCCTTTTATGTTCGAATGCAATCTACACAAGTAATTACTCGTGTAAATTGCATTAGAAAACGTAGCACACAATGCAAACGTCTTGTTCACAATGTCTTTCCTCATTTGAATAACGTAGGGTCCTCTCGGAAGTAGAATACTCACACAAGAACACTACTTAAAACACTCCACTTCATCTCACTTTCGAAATATATGTGCCACTCCCTTAATTTATATGACACTCGACCCTCAAGAATGCAACAAGCTTTTAAACTCGTGACGAAGAATTTGGGCCGATGCGGCGTGAAGCAGTGTGCCTCGCGGCGAGAAGTCCTCGGCCGCTTTTACGAGCGCCAGCGATGAGTCGGCGAATAGCTGGCGCAGTGAGAGTGCTTCGAGCGAGACGAAATGCAGCGGAGGGCGCCGTGGGTGTCGCCCCAGGCGGGACTCGAACGGCGGACTCGCCTTTCACCAGCCGCGGACGGGGATAAAGAAGCCGCAGAGGGTGGTCTCTGTGGCCGAACCCGGGACCTTTCTCAGTTGCGCTTTCTGCGATATCTTGCACTTGTAGATTACGTATCAGTGCTAGAGTTTCGCCATTTGAAATGATTAATGATGAGTTGTCCGTATAAACGTTCGTTTTCCTTGTAGGTGCTCAAAATACATAAGAACTAGCTTGTCTGCCGCACGACTGTGACCGATATGCCATCCATTTAGGAAGTAGTGCATTTTGATATCCCGACCAATATTTATGGCTTCATGACAGTGTCATATGCTTTAATTCACTTGCCAAATTGGTCTTAAATGTGATGTGAATGACAGCTTGAAGTACTTCTAAAGTATATAATCATCTAAACGTTACTAAACTGCAAATGTGAAATAAATTTATAGAACAAAAATAATGTGTATGAAACCTTAGAAGCTCAAAACTTGTGAAATATTTGGTTGAAAATAATTTTAAAAAAGTGTTACCAGTTGCCTCATCATTTGAAAGCAAGAAAGGAGACAAATGCAAAAATGATAGACTATTAACGTGATTTAAATTTCTTTACCATCAGGATTTGAAGTTTTGAAAACAACAATGCACTAATTAACGACTATTCCATTCATAAAACGTATTCCAACAGCATTTAAGAATATGTCTGGTGCGCCTGAATCATAGTGTGTCTAAAAAAGTATTGCTCTTCTTATATCCACCATGCCACTTTCCTCTACTGACCAATCTAAACTGAGGTAATAACATATCTATAATTGGTCATAAAAGGATGTATTGAAAACCCGAGTTTCTTTAAAAAAAACCTAGCATTTGTAGCATTCAGAACCTCCATTGGTCATATTTTCATTCGTTTAGTATTTTTATTAAATATCACTCTCGCGTAAGGAATTTTCAGATCAACTCCCATGATCTGGCGATATTACCTTCGAACAATTCTCCGTAGTATCCTTCCGGCTCAAACAAACTCCACTAGTATAGAATAACACTAGGCAGTCACGAAACCGCGGAGTCGTTCTTGCAAGTCGCCTACAGCAGCGACCGGCTGTTTTCAGGCCTCCGCAGCCGCTCAGGGAGATTAGACGCCCCTCCCCTCCGGAGAAATACGGGTGACAATAAATCGCGAAATAAGAACTCGGCGCTCCATCACTTCCTCGCCATTAGCAAGCGCGCCGCCCCGCGCCGCCCGCGCCGCCCCGCGCCGCCCCGCCGCGAGAACAAGACAGACCGCAGAGGAAGAAGAGGGAATCGCGAGGCGAGAGAGAGAGAGAGAGAGAGAGAGGGAGAGAGAGAAGGAGAGAGCGCCAGGAAATGAGCGCGAGGGTCGAGGGGCAGTAGACAGGAAGAGAGTTGAAACAGCGCGGCGGGGAAAGAAAGGTTTAAAGCAGCAACCATTCGTGTTACGAGCAACGGCAAGGAAAAAGGCAGCTTGTACATGAACTGTAGTGCTTGGGATGGAGAAAGAAAAAGAATAGACTCGTAAAGGACTGACGTATGAATGAAGGAGAGAGCATTACAATTATTCGAAGAAAGGTGAAATTTTCTGATAGAGAACTATATAAAATGTGACCACAGAATTCTGAAACAACAACAAAATGCAATGCGAAGAAGTTGACTGGAAGAATAAGAACGACTAATGAGAAGCAATGCCCATTTTAAAGTGTATGACAAGTAGATGAAAGGAGTTGACAAATATTAGTACTGAAGTGAAACAAGATGTAAAAGAAATAACTTATGAATTATCAAACTTATTTGCCTGACAATGAAGATCATCTTTAGCTATCATGAAGAGAATATAAAGACATTACTGCATAGGATCTTGCTGGAAATATATGAGTGTATTAGGGGTAAGTACTAAACCTTAGTGAATACCTATAAAAATCCGTTGGGTCGGAACAGATAGGGTCGTTCAATTTTAGGGAAGCTCGATGATTGAAAGCAGACGGACGTAGACCCTACGAAAATGGATGGTTAAAAAAATTGTTTTCGAGAACGAAAAGTGGTCTTCGCCCCGGAAGGAAACCGCGAAGTGGGAAGGCGAAGAGCGGGACGCATGACGCACGGCGGGGGGCGGCTAGAAGGAGGCCGTTCGGAGCGGGATGGAGGAAGGGGGCGGGGCGCTTGAGACGTCGGAGGCGGCGGCGGCGGGGGCGGCTGCCGCTCCGGATGAAAGGATTTGTCTCCTCGGCGGCGCGGAAGCGGCGAAGAAGTCGTGATTTATGGCGAAAATCTGCGGCCCAGATGTGTTTTGCCTACGCAGTGGGGTGGGCCCGTCCCGGGAAGGGGCGGGTCTGACTTCGACCGCTCACAATGGACCGCTCTGTTCTGTTATTTTGCGCGGAAGGCGGCGGGGGCGGCGTCGGCGGCGCGGCGGACGCAGCGTCCACGAGCCCACATTTCATCCGCGCGCCGCCATCGCCGGCCACTGTAACGTATTGTTTAAGCCTTCGAAGCTCATAAAACACTTCTCGACGCCGCGTGTTCACTCTATTGTCTTTCGCGTTTTCAGCACATTTTTGGCTGGAAACTGCTGACGTATCTTTGATCGCGATGTGAAAAAAAACACGCACGCTCGCGATGAATAATTGCCGAACAATTCACGTCGGTCATTTCAGTTTGCTAATGTCACTAATTTGATCGAGAGTTGCGTTTCGGCGTTACGTAATCGGCGGGTGCTGCCTATAAATACTTCAGTGGCGCCACGCCCCACGCCCAGCGTGAATTTACGGGAAGCCGTCTGATGTACGCCGCACGTGTGATCGACCGCTGGGGAAAGCGAGAGGGACCGCTGCCCACGCTCGACTGCAGACTCGTGCTCTGGCTTCCATCCTCGAACGTCATCGCCCCCTCCCTCACTCTGCCTCACCCACCCTCACCGACCGACCGCCATTGTATATCCTCGCCCCCCCCTTCCCCCCCCTTCCCACCCTCCCCCGCCCCGTCTTTTCGTTCCTCCCACTATCTTCCTCCCCTTCCTTCCTCCCCGCCCTTCCTTCCCAAACCTTCCTCTCATGCCCTTTCTCCGTATTCCACACACTTCCTTCCATGTTTCCCCACCCACCTTTCCTCCGCGCCTTCTCTCCTCCCCCTTCCCCCCCTCCGCTCCTCCCCTCCTTTCCTCCTCTCCCCCCCCCCCCGCCTCGCAGACGCGTTGCCTGCGCTCGCCCTCGTTGCCACAGACCGCAGGCCAACTTCCCCATTGTCCGAGCAACCCAGTGACCCACGCCACCAACTGCGGGGCTGGTCGAATGGCTAATGAACACGTCGAGGCGTTGATACCACTGTGGACTTACAGATACAATCTCTGTGTTGGCTGCCGGTACTCACTAGCTTGCTGAACACTCAAATCATGAAAAAAAATTCATTTATCATATTTTTAAATTTTTATTATCAATTTAAGTTTATTGTGATACACTTTGCCAATCTAAATAGAGCGTAATGAGTTATTGTTACAATTTCTTTTCGCGAAAGTTTTAATTTCTGTACTTGAATATATAACATCAACTCTCATTCATTCCACACAACAATTTAAATCATTATTTCATTATTACCCAGGAAAGCCATGTTTTTCAAATGAGATCACTTTATACACGTCAGTTGTAGGCTAAAAAAGATACGAATAATACTTTTGGACATCACGTTGTTGTAGATATTCTCATTCTTTATTTGCACGACTTTCCTCGTATTGTTGAATCGATAACTATTTTCCCGATTGTAGTTATTCTTATCTGTCGTATTCTCTGTGCATATCTCCCATTTTATGTTTCCTTATGTCTTCTCTATTAAATTTTTATTGTCCTCTATCCTGCTTTGTTGAGAAAGAAAGAGAGACAGACAGACAGACAGACAGACAGAGAGAGAAGAGAGACATGGATAGATAGAGAGAGTGGGGAGAAAGATAGAAACAAGTAGAGATACAAAGAGAAAGGGAGAGAAATAAAGAAAGAAATATGTGAAGAGGAACAGAAGAGTACCAGGCCGGTGAATATCCGCACTTATAAATATCTATTTCCTCATCATATAAAATATATGTCTAATCTAGCACTTGTTTGGTTATTTTTCCTACACTTATGAGAAACCGATGTGCCATTTTTTTTATATGTACATAAAAACAATCATGGGCGAGAAGCATTTGTCTTGGCCGTACATGTTTTTAATTGTCTGCACGTACGCTGAACGCCCCCCTCACATTACATCGCCTCCCCTTGATGAAATGGAACGCGGCCCAATTCAATTTCATAATAAGGGGCTCCTAATTCGCGTGGCCGATCGCCCCTCATCCCACCGGCGCCGCTGGCGCAAATACAGCGTAACGAGAAATACATTTAATTTCGACGACCGTGGCACCCGCTCCACCGAACCCCACTCGCCCGCTCTTCCTCGCACCGAACCCACGGTCGACCACCGATCGACCAGCCTTCGGTCGACGTATACATCTCTCGGCTGTTTAATCATTGCGTCTGATTTCGCATATTCTGGGCGAGGATGAATCTTTATCTCTTATAATGCTTTTCTTTATGCTTATAATTACCTTATACAAATTTGAGTGGTATAAAAACACTGCATTTAATACACTTCATGTATCGTCGATTGGTCCTGTGTACGTCAGTTGTATTCATTTCAGTGATCATGGTTCTTACGTTTAATACGTTTCCTGTTTGTTTTTTTTATTTCATACTCCAATATTTGCCAACGAATTTGTTCATTCACATTTCATGTTAGTTCTCCCGTGACACTCCCTCCACCATTCCGTTCGTTTGTCATACGACCCTTGGATCCCCATACGCGCGCGTGCAATTTCAGCGACGTTTTGTTGGATTATAAGGCTTGAGTCCTGTTCCGCGACCCGGCAAACAGTGACGTGGAAGTCAATTGAGCTAATGGAGCCGCCTAGGCCGCGAGTCCTCTCGCGCCTGTGGTAGCAAACAGCGTAGCGAGCGAGAAGGAGAGGCAGGCAGGTGAGCGGGCGAGCGAGCGGAATAAACGAGCGAGAAGAAGCGTGTTCGAGTAAGCGGGTTGGGGGGTGACCAGATGAGGGAGTGGGGTGGACGGACGAGTGAGTGGGTGAAGACGTGCGAGTGGACAAGCGGGTGGACGGGGCGAATGAGACGACGGATTGGTGAGCCAGCGGGTGGACGGGCGTGCGAGTGGGTGGACTAGCGGCTGAACGAACGGGCTGATCGAGTAAACGGAAGAGCAAGCAAAAGGAAGGGAGAGCGAGCTGGAGAGCAGAAGAGAGACCAGAAGGGTGGGAGAGCGAGCAGGAAGAGAAACCGAGAAGACGGGAGAGCGAACAGGAGGACGGGGAAAGGGCGGGAGCGAACAGGAGGACGGGAGAGCGAACAGGAGGACGGGAGAGCAAACAGAGGCGGAGAGCGAACAGGAGACGGGAGAGCAAAGGAAGTCGCCGTCAAGCGCTCCCGCATACGCGTATGTGCGTGACAATCGCCGGCGGGCAGGTGCTATGCTGGTAAACACGCGCCTGTCGCTGTACCAGTGCGACGCAGAGGACATGCCTCCCTTGGCGTTTGTGGATTTTTCTGAGCCTGCGCCTTCCTGTGTCGATAAACGAGTAAATAAACGTTAATGTTTTTCCCCGTCGGAAGAATAAATATGTCTTCTGTCTCTGGCCTACCTTGCACGAGTTAATAAC
This sequence comes from Teleogryllus oceanicus, assembly GCA_964035755.1. Taxonomy (NCBI): domain Eukaryota; kingdom Metazoa; phylum Arthropoda; class Insecta; order Orthoptera; family Gryllidae; genus Teleogryllus; species Teleogryllus oceanicus. The sequence continues at coordinate 64,107,922 of CAXIVR010000011.1, forward strand.
TGTTGGTTGGGATTTTCGGTATTTATTCAACTGCCGATGAAAAACTAATCAATCTTTTACAGTTGAAGGGATTCCAGAAAGTAACTTTGATCAAAATTAATTTTTATATCATAGTTGTGAAGATATCATCAAATGCTTTGAACTGAAGCTTTCCCTTTTACTTGCTATGCCGACACTTTTAGGAATTAAAAAAATATTTTTGAAACATCATCTACAGGATTTGCTTAATGGGTATGAATCTTGTCTGGAAATATGTTCAACCTATGTACACTTTAGATTTCTAAGCAGGTTATTCACGGTTAATAATATCCTCTTGCGCAGGTAGCAAAGAGATTTTTGTGAAACTGTTACTCGGCAATACGTGACACTTCATACATCTACATTCCCAAATACGCTAGATTGATAAAAGTGAGCAACGGTGAAAGAAGGTCACTCACAAAAATTGGCTTTTAGTTTACAATGATTAAAAAGAATTTACTTGAAAGTTTTCCGAGTACTCACGCTTCCATTGAACTGCATAAAACTTTACTTTGGTTCCGGACTCACCTGTAACAAAAAACGATTAGTTAGCATTTGCTTCACCTTATTTTATCAATTACACATTGGTACAGAAGGAATAAGTAGAGTAGCACAAGGAGGGAAACACAAAAACCAGTAGGACGGGAATTCAAAGGGATAAATTTCATGTTCAAACACGAGGTTATTCATTTGAGTAAACATGAAAACCATCAGTCTTGATTTCATTCTAAAGACAAATGTATGCTTGCTGCACATTACTTCTCAGATTATGATAAATATTTGGAACATTTCACGCTACGTAGCGCTGACTCAACGTTAACAAATTTCCTTAATAAATTCGGCGACCCGATCTTTTTCTCAAACGTACACGAGGCGAAACAAGAGAAGCGCGAAAATATGAATGAGGGTTATGGGCTGCCAGAGGAGCGTGAAACGGGCAAAGGGTGCGCGTGTGACAGATGACGAACGACGCTACTGTCGCCACCCCCCCCTTCCCCAGTAGACGACGACGATGACGACGACGACGACGACGACGACGACGAGTTCCTACTCAAACAACTCTTGGAATGAAATATGCACATTTAGCACCGCGCTCCTTTTGGAGATAACGGTTAGGGTTAGTAGGCTCACAGAAATTTCAGGATTTTGAAGCTAACAAACCTGAATGCTTTACTTGTAAAGATATTACGATCGCCAATTCGTATTTTCGAAACTGAAGAAAGGAAGATCGATAACAAGTTTTCGTAAAGTTAATGAATTTAATTAAGATTTCAGGTTGAAATAAACAGATCATAACTTTCATTAATGTATTGAGTTGCATTATTTTTTTTATGAATGATCGTCTCACTTTCATGTAGATTAGAAACTATTCTTCCCAAATTTAGGTCTAAAAACAGATTTCAGTTAAACTGAAACTTGTTTGGATAATGTTGCTAGTGGGAAAGATAACCATGTAACTATATTTACAGTTCTTTGGAAGCTGAAGGTAAAATAAATGGGATTCTGAGTGCATTATTATACTGACGAATGTAATTTTGTTTACTTTTCAATGACAATTACGTTGAAAACATGTTTGTAAGTAATTCATTTTTTAGATTTTTCCATTTTCTAAAGTAAAAGTTACTTTTTTTTTGTGTACTACATGAAAAATTAATTTTTTATGAAGAATTTTGGAAGGCCACCGTATTAAAAACTCACGATTTACTAATTGAATATAAGCAATATTTCAAAGGAAGATATGAGAATATTGAACTTTAGAAACATCTTAATACTTGACATTTAAACATTTTTAGGGTATTGAGGGTTTTTAGGGTGTATATTAAGATCGCATATTACAAACAACCATTGCATAACGATGATAACATTATTTTAAAATTGATTTTTAAAACTAACGTTAATGTATATTGAAAAATTATAACAGCAGATTACTTAAATTATGAATAATTCCTCTGTCTAAACAGTGTAACAGCGTAGGAAACAAAGTTATGTTTGTCGTATTATCCACTCCAAGGAATGTAAGACAGTTTATCGTGCTTGAAGTCCTGAGTTTCAAATAGCTGTCATGTTTTACCACCCCTTCTCCTCGAGCGAAATATAAATGTATGTTAACTCCTCATGTGTTCACTACAACTGCGCTGAAACCACGACTGCTAGTCTCAAATATCCACGCTCTACAGCTTTTACAAATGTGTAGAGTGGTCGTCATTTATTATCACAGAACATGTTGTATTCAGTAAAGGAAGAACACAATTTTGAAACTCTGTTATATGTTATTTCAAATGCCATTTTGAGTAACCGACTTACAACAAGTCATGATAATTTTTCATTTGTCTTAAGGTCATTTCAAGTAGATTCTGTTGTCACATGTTTCTCATAGAATTTTTTTTCTTAAAATAAAACATCTAATAAATTTTTCTAGATAGTAGTATTCATCATGTTTATAAAATATATATACTAATTTTAATTTTATAAATTCGAACACTATTTATTATGAATATTTAAAAAAAAAGAGTGGTGTATTAAATATGATTAAATATAATGTTTCATGACTTTCATGCGCTTTTCCGATACTTGAATAGATAATTGATAAATGTTATATCAAAGTATGTTTAAGTGAAGTAGTTGTTTCTATTTATAACACGTACAAAACCTCTTCCATTAGCAACTGATCAAGACCTACATCTCCCGTCGTGATGCCGTCGATCGCCAACTTGCCATTCAACTCCTCGCGTGCGGCGGTGGCGGCCGCTCCCGTTAGCCTCCGATCTGCCCACCCTTTTTCCGCCGGCGCTGCTTAGGGTAATTACCGCCCTACTGCACGCTCCGCTCTGTCCACCGCACCCCACCCCGCCCGGACTCGCCACGCCCACTGCAATGCCATGATCAACGACCTCAGCGAGAACGCTGTGTATACAGAAGCATACTACCACTCGTGTTAATAAAGAAATCAGATGTTTCCGTAGCGAAATTTAAACATTCAGACCGGGAGCGGTAGCTCAGTGCATCAACTGATGTCACTGCAGCGCTTCTGACCGGGAGGTCCTAGGTTCCCATCCCCACGGCGGCAGGATTTCGACCGAAATTTAAACATTCAGTCGCTGTCTGGAGGAGAATTCTAGCGGCCGGCTGCTCTGATCGGTAGTTTCCTGTGGTTTCTCCGATCAACGCCAGGCGAATGCCCGAGCAGTACCCTACCAAACGGGCCACGGAACGCGCGCGATCTGTCCTTCCTCTTCCTTGTCCTATTCTCTCCCCTGACACACACACTTACACTAACATGCACTACACTACCACATATTCCAGAAGACCTTCTTAAGTTCCACTTAAGGGATTCTTGTTGCACCCAGGGATTCTTAAGTTGCACTTAAGACGAGCTTAAAAACACACGTACCATTTTAAAGGATTCGAAATCTTGATGAATTAAAATGATGTCTTTGACCCTTTAATATTGACTAGGAGTATTCGAAAACGTTGAGAGAGAAAACATTTAAGCATTTTCAATAATATTTGTTATTATTCCAAACCTATCAAAATGGAATTTGGATCCCTCCTGTGATTGGCATTACCAGTGCTTAAGAGGTGTCGCCTGTTTAATCCCCCACACGGTATAATACACCCTCTGGGAGATACACATTGGCCATGAATTTTGAAATATTTCTGAACGCTAAGCGCATTTGCCAACGGCGCATTATTTTGAAACTCGCATGAAGCATCAATTATGCATTATACAGTTTTTCATGGTTAAAACATCGGTAAGAGGACGTGTTTGTTGGTAGCATCATATGTTATATTACAGAATTATATTTTTAAATTTGAGCCAGTATTCACATAAATCTTTAATAATAATGTTGATATTTCACTTCATTCTATAATTCATGATCTAATATTTATTATTATTTATTATTCTAAACCATATCAAATGTATCCTATAATACAGCATATGTTATACTGCCTGTCAAAGATGCGTTTATGTTACTCGTATGTTACTGATGGAAAATGCTACAGTTACACTAAATTGCTTGCTTCTTTTTTGAACAGAGAACATGCTTTTGCAAAATGGAAAAAAACATTTCTCGTTTCCTGCGTCCCAACCAAAGCCACTGGGGATGTTATAAATATGTACCTTTTCTGTGTCAAAGAACAACGTAAAATATTTCGAATAAAGAAATAGGTAACATCTGTAATACTCGCGCAAACGATTATCGTTCTGGGCGAAAGCTGAGTGTCTGTATCCCTTGTGATACGACCTTATCGCTTTTTGCCACTCGGCTCACGGGATTAAAAGCAACGCCATTTGGGTGAAAATAGGAGGGTTATCGAAGTGATGAGCAATACCACTCTCCCACCCACTCGCTGCCTGCCAAACGACCTTCCACCAAATCGTCCGTTGCATGGTCAGTCTACAAACCTGCCCGCACTATGTCTAAAACTGAGTTGCTTGGTACAATGTTTTGTTGTTTGAAGTGCTCCATAAATTCGAATCTTGCCATAGTTTTTGAATCTAATTAAAAATTTTTTTGCTCACCTTGACGAAATTGAGTTTTTTGTTTGTTGTTTTCGAATATTTGATTCATTTAACAGAATTACACTTCAGAGTTTTTAATCTAATGATTGATTGATTGATTAATGATTCCGGGCGATGCTACGTTCAGTGGTCACGTAATTGTCGTCAATAGTTGTATCTCAGAAAGTGGCGGTGATCTTCCCCTGCTGGATGGTTGAGATCCGGCGCCGAACTACCATCGGCTAGTGTGGTTTTCTCCAACCAGGTATCTCCCACCAGTGGGGCACCGCGTCAGCCAGGATAAGCTCTAAGCTCCTGACTGGTATTCCAGCATATGTCGTAGTGTAGTGCATGTATGTAAGCGTGTGTGAGGGGTGAGGATAGAACAAGGAAGAGGAAGGAAAGATTGCGCGCGGTCCGTGGTCCATTAGTTAGGTTACAGCTCCGCCATTCGCCTAGTGTTGATCGTAGAAACCACGGAACAATTCAGTTATATATCTTTCTAACGGCCTACCGATACCGTGGTCTCACTACCGACGATAATGGTTAATTATTTGGTTGTCGTACTCCACCATTTCTAACTTATTAACTTGTATGGTATTTCACTGTCATTCGATCATTCTCTGTTTAGAAGAATTTTTCTACGTTTCTTGACTGAAAACTCTATTAACAGTATTAAAATATTGGCAGTATACTCCATCATCTCCAATTTCAATAAAAACCATTTCCGTATGTTTTTCAGTTAATGATTTGACAACACATCTTTTATCATCTACCTGTAAAATTGACCGAAAACTACGGTTTACCATCTGAATTTCAACAACTTTAACACCTCCTCCGCTACTACAAATCGCGTTGCCTTCACACCCCCAACGCCTCCACTTTTCCATTCCCTTTACTACATCATCCCCCTTAATACCTGCTGCACATCTAGCATAGAATAAACAATCATCTTTAGTCCATGCTTCTAGCGTCTCTTGCACCTTCAACACATACAACCTTCGCCACCATGCCTCCAATGGCTCCACCACCTCTACATCCTCCTCCGCCTCCACACCAACACCAATCAACACCAGGCGAATGCCGGAGCAGTACCCTTAACAAACGTACCACGGACCGCGCACTATCTTTCCTACCTCTTCCATGTCCTATTCTTCTCCCTTACTCACACTTACACTAACATGCACTACACTACCCAATTGCCCAGAGACCGGTCGTGTGCTTAGAGCTTGTCCCGGCTGGGGCGGTGCCCCGCTGGTGGGAGATACCTGAATGTGGGAAACACCACCAGCCCACGGTAGGTCGGTGCCGGATCTCGCCTTTCCAGTGGGGAAGAACACCGCCACCTCCCGAGAAGAAACTATAATAATGGGACTAATGACTCTAGTAGTTGTCGCGCCCGGAATCACTAACAATGAAATAATCCGCCTCCACAACACCATCGACTTGTACCACCTCCACTTTTCACCGCCTCCACTGCTTCGGAGCGCAGCCGGTGTCGCTCTCCACCACCGCCACCGCCGCCGCCTCCGGCCCCGCCCACACGCCCACCCACGAACCGATTGCGCGTCCGCGCGCTGCCCGCTTTAACCGGCCCCCCCCCCCCCCACTCCACCCCCCGCCCACCCCGCTCCTTTATCGACTGCCACCGGCGCGAGGCGGACAGCTGTGCGACCGCCCGAAATGGCGACCCCGGCCGCCGATATAGGATGCTTCAAAAGCCCGCTTGTGTGTTTCGGAAAAGCGCTGCAAAGTAGTGCACAAAGGCTGAATATGCGCGGCGGACTAATGATTGATTGATTGGTAGAACATTTCGCATTATTCGTTTTGAAATTGCGAGTAAATTAGAAAATGTTTGGCTCAGTAAAGGAAAAGAAAAAGGACATGCTTGTCAAACAAGCTTAATCGAACTTTTCATTACGACATTGCTATTCAGCTGTTAAGAGAAAAACCTATGCACATGTGTTTCAATAGCAAAAGGGATCGCATCGTTATGTATATTAGATCTCCTCTTTTGAAGTCAGAAATTGCAAAACAGTAATTTTCTATTCATAATGTAAAAGCACTGAGTAGATAGCCTTTTCAATATTTTAATTTTCATTAATAGAGTTACATAATATTATAATGCAATAAAAGTATAGTAAAATAAATAAAAGGGGATATAATTGAGACCATTTTCTCGCTGTATTTCTGAAACCATACTTCTGTAAACGTGAATAAAAGAAAAGCATTTCAATGTGCATGAGAAATTGAATTTGCATTATATTCTATTTTGCTTTCCGAAGTGGTAAAACCGACTCATCACCTCGGTACAAAGGATTGCGAATTCGAATTCTGCCTTGTATTGAATATTTGTTCCTGGACTTTAGTATGTGTAGTTGTGTAAGGGTGAGCGTTCTTCTGACTCACGATTCGAGTGGTCTAACACCAAGCAATAAATAATAATAATAATAATAATAATAATAATAATAATAATAATAATAATAGTGTTATTCAGAAATTCAATATTTGAACAACATTAATATTGTTTTCAGAATAGCAATTTTTTTCAGAAAATGAAATCATAAAATAAACGCTGCGGAGCGACGAAAAGTTTTAAAATTTTCAATATTTTTATAATCTAATAAATACCATCTTACGACAATATTGGCGGTATTAATCATAGGTAATATAGCATTTTTGATGAAGCCAAGTATGTTGAAGGATATATACTTACTTCCAGGGAGAATCCCGTGCTTATGACAAAACTCATATTTAGAAATTAATGCTTCGTACACTACTATAGTGGCATAGTAACTTGGTCATAGTTGCATAGTAATAATAGTAACACGGTCGGGGTGCTCGCTTTCCATGACGCGGCCCCGGATTCGATTCCCGGTTGGGCATGACTAGAGTACATTTTCCTTGCAATGTCCCAGTACATGTTGCTGAGTGACGAGAAGAAAACTTACTTCTCAGGTTGAGGAGACCAGAATACGGCGTAAGGATGCCTGCGTGCTAACCCCACGTACCATGTAAATCATGGCTGCAACGCCTAGGACGCCGCTTACATGTCCAGACGTCATGAAAGTTTGTTGCGCCGAAAGACAGATATAACACTTGTAATGAGTTCAGGTCTATTTTATACGCACATCCTCACTATTGTTTCCTGCATTCTCCGGGAGCGGTGGCTCAGAGCATCAGTTGCTGTCACTGCAGCGCCCCAGATCGAGAGGTCCCAGGTTCGAGTCCTGACGGCGGCAAGGCTTTCGACACAAGCTTTTCAGCTAGGTCGAATTCAGTCGCTGTCTGGAAGAGAATTCTAGCGGCCGACTGTTCTGATCGGTAATATTCCGTGGTTTCTCCGATCACCATGCGATTGCCGGAGATTTACCCTAACAAACGGACCGCTCGCCATCTTTCCTTCCTCTTCCTTGTCCTACCTTTACCCCTTAAACGCACACTTACACAAACATGCACTATACTACCACACATGTTGAGGGACCGGTCGGGGACTTGGAGAGGGGGTCTTGGGGGTCTCGGGGTCTTGGGAGGTGACCCACTGGTGGGAGATATCTGGTTGGAGAAAACTGTGAGCCGAATGTAGGTCGGCGCCGGATCTCGTCATCCAGCGGGGCAAGACCACCCCTACCTCCCGAGCAAACTACACTTACGGGACTAATGACGTCTTTAAAGGACGTGCCCGCAATCACTAACAATCAATCATTTTCCTGCATTCGGCTCTTCGCAACGATAAAAATCCTCCAAGTCGCACTCTGACCGGGAGGTCCTAGATTCGAGTCCTGACAGCAGCAGCAGGATTTTCGACCCTAGCTTTCCAGCTAGGTCGAATTCAGTCGCTGCCTGGAGGAGAATTCTAGCAGCCGGCTGCTCTGATTGGCAGTTTTCCGTGGTTTCTCCGATCAACACCATGCGAATGCCGGAGCAGTACCCTACCAAACGGGCCACGGAGCGCCCGCGATCTTTCCCTCCTCTTCCTTGTCCTATCCCCTCCCCTTACACACATACTTACACTAACATTCACACTACCGCATATTCCGGGAGACCGGTCGGGAGCTTAGAGCTTGTCCCGGCTGGGGCGGTGCCCCGCTGGTGGGAGAGTCCTGGTTAGGGAGAAATTCCACTAGCCGACTGTCGTAGGTAGGTCGGCGCCGGATCTCGCCATCCAGCGAGGGAAGATCACCGTTACCTCCCGAGGAAAAGCATGACTACACTAACGGGGCTAATGACCAAAGCAGTTGACGCGCCCGGAAACACGAAAAAACCAAACCAAACCAATCCGAGTCGCAGGAGCACTTGAGAAGCCCGAGCGCTCGCCTTGGCGGGGCCGGCCATCGCGGCACGGCGGCCGGCGAAAGAGCATCAAGTCGCATTCTCGGCTGGCGAACGCAACCGGTCCGGCGCGGGACGTCGCAGGGCCGTGGTGATGTACGGGCCGGAGTTGCGACACCCTGGAGGGCCGCCAGATTCCTGAATCCGTCGGCTCCGCCGAAGACGGACGACGCGAGAGTTGTTCGAAGTTTCCGCGGCGCCTCTCGAAACAAAATAACCACGGCGTAAATCACAGGTCTCCGTCTCGCGGAAGGGCGTCGCTTCCGACAAGGGATGTTTTGATGTTTGAATCCTTACGATATCGGCAGTGACCGAAGGAGAAGCTTGTTCTTGTAGTCAGTTTCACATATTCACAAATATAAATTTTACTTTCTCGTATACATACGTATATACGGAGTTATGTACGTAGTGTAGAGAAAGTTATGTAATGCTGCGGACAATCGATTTCGAAATATCGACGAAAATACTCGTTTTGGAGTCCCCTGATACCGAAAAATGTTTTTATTTTTCAAAACGTCCATCCACCCGTTCGTCCGTCTGTCTGTCCGTTCGTCTCTCTGTCCGTCCGTCTGCCCGTCCGTCTGTCTGTCCGGCTGTCCGGCTGTGAACACTACTAGCGCCTAAACCATCCGTACAATTTTTTCAAATTGATTAATACCCAGTGAAAACTTTGAAATTAAAAAAATTCTTTAAAATTGGGGCAAGGGATGTTTTGATATTTGAATCCTTACGATATCTGCAGAGAAGGAGAATTATGAGAGATGACGGCGATCTTTCCTCGTTGGATGGTGAGATCCGGCGCCGACCTCCCGTTAACTACCGGGGATTTCCCTAACCAGATATCTCCCACCATCGGGGAACCGCCCCAGCCGGGACAAGCTCCCGGCATGTCTTCCGGCGTGCGTGGTAGTGTAGTGCATATGAAAGTGTGTGTAAGTAAGGGAAAGGTAATGACAGGGAATGGGAAGGAAAGATCACGCGAGGTCCGTGGTCTGCTTATTAGGGTACTACTGCGGTATTCGCCCGGTGTTGATCGGAGAAACCACGAAAAATTACTGATCCGAGCAGCCGATCGCTAGAAGTTTTCTCCAGGAAGCAGCTGATTTTGACCTATCTAGCTAGCTAGTGTAATCCTTCCACCGTTGGGATTCGAACCTATGACTTCCCAGTCAGAGTCACTGCAGTGGCATTAGTTTTCTGAGCCGTCTCTTCCAATTTGAGTACTTCATAAAAAACTATAAATCAACTAATAAAAATAATATTTAAAGAGAGCATAAATTAAATATTCTTTATTAGAAAACGTCAAGTCGGTTGCGTAGTACCTCTTCGGCTACAGCTCCACCCACCCCACACAAAGAAAAATTCTAGTCTTACCTCTGAATTTTAAGTACTGTTACGAAGGAGAGAACACAGTACCGATACGTCAATTTTATCTAACCTTGATAAAACGAAACTCGAAATATCGAAACTTTCAATATTGTTTGGAATGGATTTGCGGAATAATTCTCCATATTGTAATGGGAGAACTTACGAGTATCCGTCCGTCTGAGAGGGATAGATCTCTTTCGGTCCACCGATTGGGGCAAGCAAGGTGTCATTACAAGAGTCAGAGTCCTATGGCGGGGAATTTATGTTTTTTCAAATACTTCAAATCTAATTAAAATATCCACATTAATAAATATGAAAATAAGAAAGTAAAATTGTTTTTTTTCACCACCATAACCAAATATCACATACTTAGTCATATTACAGCCCAAGAACTGTTTGAAAACAAAGTTTGATTTCGATGGCTCAGTAATCCCATCATCTTGGCTTAAACCAGGAGCCTTCGATTCTATTCCCCGTACGGCGCTTTCAATAATTTCAATACTGAATTTATTTCATATATCTACAACTCACAATATTTTTGGATGATTTAAATTTTATTTTCGCTCTGCATATTTCGTTTATTTAAATAAGTGAACAATAGAGTTTATTACTATGTAGTAGTACTCGAAAGAAGTCACGAGAAGTGCTGAACGGGAAGAATGAATGCTCTTGAAATATTATATTTTACAATTTATTAAAAAGAGGCTTTATTTTACATTATTGAGCTACAGTTTTGATACTTTTATTACCAACTTAATTGAAAATAAAAGTATCGATATTATCGTAATTTCCCTAGTTTCGATGCGTTACGCGTTACAACGAATATGGCCATGTCGGGGGGCCGTGATGCAACCCGGTACACAATAGAACGCGTGCTGACACAGGGAAATTCGTTACGTCGAATTTGAAAAGGATAAGACAGATTCAAGTTATAAAACATTTTGACTTACCGAGGTTTGAGCCACGGGTCACCCTGTCAATCAGAAATGTGGAGAACAAAAATTTGTGAAATTAAAGGATTGGAGATTTGACCTGTCGAGTAAATCTCATTTCACTTAATAGGGTGAGATTCTGAGTAACGAAGGCAATGTCGTTTTAAGCAATAGACTCCTCGACTCTGTCCTGAGACTCCTAAATATCAAGAATCCTAGATAATATTTTGAAGTTATCAAGTTTAAATTTAACAATCGAATTTCTTTGATAAATAATTGTTTGGGGATAAGTCCGTATCATTATCATAATTATAAACCCGAAACGGGTGGTTGATTGTTTGGAAAAACGATTAGGTGACTTCTAATTTTTATAGACGTACTATTTGTTCCATTAGTACTACGATTTATATATTAACTGTCGACAGCTTATGAAACTATATTTTTAAAATCAGAATGTATTCAGTTTTGCGTTTGTTTTTATTGCTTATTAAGTAATTACGGAAAATTGAAAATGGACACACATTTTTCACAAAAAAAAAAACACGTAAACTTTAACTATTTTTCAGCACAACTGTAGTTAATGTGGAAACTAGTATACAAATTGGAAGAAATGAATAAATGACCGTTCATGTCAAGCATAAATTATCATGGCTAACCTTTGCATTTTGGTTTTCACAGCTAAACGTTAATTGGAAAACTGTAATGCATATAAAATAGTATGCGAGATAAATTAGTGAAGTAATGAGATAGTTTTTAGAATATTTATTGTATAGTTTATTGAATATTTATTAGAATAGTTAATATAATTAAAATATCTACACATTAAATTATGATAATGTCAATGATAAATATCAATGAAGGATATTAAGATTCAATAACCGATATCGAATTATATATTGAACAATAGTATGAAATAGGTGGAGGAATAAACTATAATTCGCAAAGTGTACTCTCCACAAATTTTTCACGGTTACAATAAGTACCAAATGATTACAATAAGAGCGTAAAATAGCTGACGAGAATCTTAGTATTATCACGTAGAATAAGATTGTTTCATAATTCATATTACGTTGCAGGGTCGACTGACATTCTAGAGGTCCTAGATCCATCTTTTACACTGTTGAAGCAACGACTTGCAGTGAAATGCTGTGTACAAAGGCGTAACAGCGTCGTGCACGACAGATAGCTCCTCCGCCCACAGCCACAGAGCACCTTTCACACGGATGCCTGCACTTTTACTTTTGCAGATGGCTCCGCCGAGACTCAACTGCGGTCTCTTTCATTGCAGTCGAAAGCGCAAATATTTGCTCGCGGCGAGAAAGCACAAAAAAATGACGCGAAAAGTCACAAACTCGGGCTTTGTTTTTTGGAAAAGAAATACAACCCGGTCTTCTCGTCTGATGGAATGTTAAAACGTTTTGGAAGATTAGAGGTCGTGAAGAAATGTCCGTTCAGGTGGACAAATTTCTCACATTTTGTTTCCTTTGCACTCTAATCACGCTGCAGCCCAGTTAGGGCCTTGACATGACTTCGGTCTACTAATGTTCTTAATTGCTTGATTCATGTTTCCGGACACATCAACTGCTACGGTCATTATTCCCGTTAGTGTAGTGACCGTTTATTGTGGATGGTGGTGTTGTTCCTTCCCTGCTAGATGGTGAGATCTTGCGTCGACCTACATTGTGGCTAGCTGGGCACTTCTCTTCCAGCCATCTTCCATAGCGGGCCATCGCCCCATACGAGAAAAGACCTAAGCTCACCATTTGTCTCCCGACATGTGTGATAGTGTAATGCATGCAATTGTGTAAGTAAGGGAAGAGTTGAGGACAAGGAAGAGGAAAGACAGATTGGGATTTAACTGTGGCTCGTTTATTAGGGTATTGCTACGGCATTTGCCTGGTATTGATGGACGAAACCATGGAAAAACTCCCGATCAGAGCAGCCGACTGGTAGATTTTTATTCCAGTCAGCGGCTGAGTTCGAACTAGCTTTCGGTAGTGTTGGAAAATCCGGCACTGTCGAGACTCGAAATCGAGAATTTCTGGACAGAAACGCTGCGCGATCAACTGCAATACTGACTCTGTGCTCAACACAGCCGTTGTGTTTTTGGTTTTTAAGATCACGGGGGATTAGTCATGTATAGATGAGAAGAGGCATTGCATTTGAACGTTTGTTTCAATTTTCAATTTTTATGTAAACACATAACGATTTTTTTATTTCAATTTCTTAAAAAAAAAATTTCAATTTATTTCAATAATTGGCTACAAGAAACAACTTTTTCTACTAGCTTTTAATTGTATTTTTTAATTGAATTTTAAATGGTAGACAGAAAATATAAGTAAATGACCTGTTTATTATAGTGCGGGTATAGGGACAAATAGTGCTATAAAACGGATGTAGTTTTTCAGAAAGAAGGAAATGGCCGAGAATCAAATGAATGTTCTCTCGGTGCTTTATTTATACATCTGAATCAAAAACGTAACGAGTTATTTTCTTCTTTTCTTGAACGTATAAAAAAACCGAAATATTAATTCTTTAAATATTAAATGAATTTAGCGTAATTTTTCCTACAGATAATCAATTTAAACTCCGTATGCTGTTCAACGGAATATATTTGCATGCGTATATTAAGATTTGAAATTAGCACATAAATTAACGGAAGTGTTGTTTTGAATTTGTATGGAAATAGAATGCATGTCAAGAAGTTGATAATCATAGAACTCTCAACTCTTTGGTTAACTAAGCTCTTTTATGAAACTTGAGAATTCTGTGCCGGTGATTTAAAATTTTAGATCTGTAAAGGAATTAATCACCTTTCTAACAATGTCTAAACTTTTTAAAAATTTTTCCAATTTACGGCATATTTAAAAAATCATTAAAATATTCCTCTAAAAGAAGAATGGGAATTTCATTAACTCGAATTCCTAAAGAGGCATAAATAAACGAGAAATTAATTAACAGCTCCAAATCGAGTCTAATCGCATAACGAGGAGATGGATAAAACGTCGAATAAAAGAAGAGCTTCGTATTAAGAAACGCGAGAAAAACTTTCATAAAATCGTCCAGAGATCGTGGCAGTAGAAGAAACCTTTGAAGATTGCGACACCCTCTCAAACGTCGTAGAGGTTGCTGCGGGCAATGTCACTCTGCGAAATTACTTCGATCAAAGCAGTAAAGGAAGCTACACACTTCTGAAAAAGGCGCCCTTGAACCACGACCGCTTCTAAAGGGTGGGATCGAATTGAAAGGGGAAGGGTGCGAACTAGGGACGACCAGTGATGAGGCGGGAATTGGCAAAGATGGGCTCACCTTGGGAGGCAAAATGTGTATGGAGATGCATATTCTGTGATCTGGATGGTCTGAGAAATGGTGAGTCTACCTAGCAGAGTTCGAGCATTTTGTGTTCGATCAGTAATTAACAGACTTTGAAAGAGCAATGAAGGAAAGAATATACAATTCGTCTTGTATATTTTTTTCAAATGTTTGTTCATATGCTTGTTGTCACTTTGTCAAATGTACGCAATTTACATTATTTTTTTCTTTTCCTAAATAGTATAATTTTTCATGATACCGTGGTAATAGGATAGCATTTTGATGAATGTAACGATGTATTAAGAGAGGGTACTCCAATAACTACTGAAATGACGCAACACTTAACCGTGCAAACAGTTCCAAAGTCTGAAACATTAAAAGGGGTTTTACAAAAATTAATATCCTCTAAACAGGTTTATCTGAGTCAACTTAATTTGAACGAAAAGGTTGCCACGAGTAGTCAAAGTTAAATCAAAGGATTAAATGTATTCTCGAAATTATTTTCTTTACTTTTAAATGACTCGTATTTTAAAGTCGGTTTTATATTTTTTAATTACATTTTTTAAGCAACCATTTATGCTCATCCTACTCTTTTATATCAATTATGTTAGTCAACGTCAGTCATATTCAGTGGTTCGCACGTCAGTGACCTTGATGCCCGAGGGTTCCGATGGAATCTCGATGTTATTTACGCTGGAAGAAGAGAAATGATTTGAGGGATATGTGACTCGGTACCGTCTAAATAAATATAAATCTCGTGACGCAAGAGACATTGAATTGAATGAAGACCCTTAGCCCTCGACAGATGAAGATGACTTGCCCCACGACGCGTCATTTTTTCGTACGTAATTCATTGCATGATGAAACTTTACTAGTATATCTATTTAAAAATTCAAGAAACTTTTCGTACTTCTCTAAGGATCTTGTATAATTTAAAACTATGCACGAAGATTGACTATTGTAAAACTCCATGAAATATCACTATAGTGTACATTTAAAACCTAGGTTAGTTGGTACACATGCTTGGATTACCTAGCAGATAATAAATATTTTTAATTCAATAGGATACTTTTTTTGAACTTTAATTTAGTCCAGGAATCTGTGAATATGTATCCTGTTTTCGAACATAAATGGTAGAATGCAATGCTGGATCGACAATGTACCATGTACCATAACGTTTTGATTATCATATAGGCCGATTCAGTCGGCGTTGTTCAATGATTATCATTCAAAGGTTACTACACAATAACGCAAGTACCGATTAGTTCGGCAAGTAAAAAATTCCCATCTTCAGGTAAACGGAGAGAAATCTGTTGTCAAAAGCTGAATTCGCAGTTACCTAAAATTCACATATCCATTTTTAGACTTCGTGGTCACGCTGCTTGAGAGTAACAGAAAAAACAAAATTTTCGACTTAACGAGGAATTTATTTCAGTGAATTAATGACGATTTCTCATCATATAATCAGTCGTTTCTACTACCTCTCATTCATTCATTCAATCAATCAAATTTTTTCCTCTAAAAACTCCATTATGACAATCATCAGTCATTCATCTGTATTTATAAATAAAATTAGTGTGTCTTCAATTTCACAATAACTGCCGTTTTAGATCTAATATCATAATTTACATGATATAAAAAATTGAATTGTTTTAACTATTTTTGTCTACGCGCCTAACTGCCTGTCTATTCAGGGTAATCCCTGAAGCGACTGAACCGATTTTGATGCGGTTTTACTGAAAGGTATATACTTTTGTCGGGCATATCTTAGTTTATTTTTTTTAAATAAATGTTTTCATTTATATAAAAAGTACAAAAATCCTTACTTTCATGCTCTTAATGAAATTGTATTCATGTACCCTTCAAAACAAAGAGCAAACTCTATTTGAGTTTTCCGACAATTACACCTATCCGCTTTTTCTGTCTCTTAGATCAATACTTTTTCCGTTTTTCAGAAATATATCGAAAAGAGTGAGTAAATTCATGAATGTGAATGAAATGTTTCTCAAAGCCCATACAGTGTCCTACAAAATGATTTTTCATTCATTCCATTAGCGCAATTTTGTTCATAGTAATGTAAGGTGAAAGTAGTTCCTAAACATTTGCTGGGAGATGCAACAATACATTTTTACAGCTGCCCTTAGCATCGATGTTGTTAGAAACGATAATGGTAACAATCATGGCAGGGTAGTGAGAGACTAGGCGGTCAAGATGAAACAAGATGCTTATGATTAATAAATACCCGGCATCGAATGGTATTTCAGATAGTTATCAATAATATTCTACATCATTTACAGTAGTTTCTACATTTGTAACCATTTCTATATTCTCGCTTCGGATCTGCAGAATTTCGAGTCATGAATATAGTCACTTTTTTCAATAAAAATCATATGTATTCCGTTATTCTTGAATTTTTCAACCTAATTTGCCACTGTTTCCTCGTATACCTACTCACAATTATTGACTCTTGTATGTTAATATTACGTTGGCACACCCAGATTAGACCTATGGTAGAATAAAATAATGTACGTCGCGGGTCCATCAATTACGAACTTTTCCTGGAAAATGTTTCACAATTTTTGCTAGAAATCCAGTATGTTACTCATCAAAGCGCTCTATAGTATTGGTGGCTCGCAAATCTAATCTGTTTTAGTATTTTAATATGCTTGCCAATATCCAATATATTAAATTCTCATATTGCTTCTACTAATTCTCGGTTTTCAAGCATTAATACGTTGCAATTCCACAAATCTCGTTCCATAGATTTTGGTTCAAAGAACTCGTGACTTAATCAATAAAGTAATATCTTATGAAAGTCATTCGTTATTAGATAATTTCTTCATGCACCGATCATTGAAAAACATGTCTGCAAGTTAAATGTGCTTGTAAGCATTCTTTACATAAAATCATAAGATGTTGGGTTATGAACAGTGGGAACAATCATAAAAACTAACAGATTTCTGAAAAAGTATTTTGTACCGGGTTGTTAATATCAGTAGCCTGTCACTTTTCTTACGGTACGTAAGGATAAAATAATATAAATAATTGACACATTTCAGAAAATTGTGGCAAAACATTATATGGTCAGTCACTTGAGTAAACTGTATTTTAGGTTATCTTTAGCGATATAGAAGAATGAACTTTTTGAATATTGAAGAATGAACATTTGTAGTGCAATTGCTTGGATTTTACAGGGCCACCACAAATAAACAATCATCTAATTAGTCATATTACTTCCATTACCGTAATCCAAAATCGTCTTGAAAACACAAAACCTAACCAAACCAGAATACCAGCACGCTTTACCTGTAGTGATGTCAGTCTGCAATTGAAGAAAACTGGAGCGCCGTGGGATGTTGAAGATTCGAAGGAGTAGAGTCACAAGAATCGATCCAACAGCTTCACGAACACTGTGATCACACGACACTCACGATCTTGAACAGATTTTTCCTGACAAATTTTCCGCCTGCAACCAGTCACAGACACTACCACCTTCATGTGAGCGCAAACGAACAATCGCCACTTCACCGCACCACGCACACAGTCTGCAGGCGGGGCGCTGGGAGACGCGGCGGGGCGGCGTCGGCAGCGGAGAGAGAGCGGCCGGCGTGGACGCCTTCGGCAACACGCGGGGCGAACGAGGGCTGGGGCCGCGGTCCTCGCCCCCGGGGCCGCGGGGGCGGCGCTGGCAAAAACCGGAGGCGGTGGCGGGGGAGGCGGCAGCTAAGGCGCTGGTGGCGGCGGCGGCAGCTAAGGCGGGGCGGCGGCAGCTAAGGCGCTGGTGGTGGCGGCGGCGGCGGTAGCTAAGGTGCTGGCAGCGGAGACGGCAGCGGGCGGCGGCGGCGGCGGCGGTAGCTAAGGTGCTGGCGGCGGCAGCTAAGGCGGCAGCGGCGGCGGCGGCGGCTAAGGCGCGGTGGTGGGGCGGCGGCGGCGGCGGCGGCGGCGGCGGCAACGGCAGCGGTCGCGCTGGCGGCGGGGCGGTGGCGGAGTGGCGGGCTTGGGGCAGTAGAGGCAGCTAAGGCGCTTGGGGCAACGGTGGCGGTAGAGGTGTTGGCAGCGGCGGCAACGGGGTGGGCGTGGTGGCGTGGCGGCGGCGGCGGGGGGTGGCGGCGGCGGCGCCGGCAATGGCGGTGGTGGGTGCGGTGACGTCGGCGGCTGCGGCAGTTGTGGCGGCGGTGGCGGAGGCGGCGGTGGCGGAGGGGCGGCGGTGGCGGAGGCGGCGGTGGCGGAGGCGGCGGTGACGGCGGCGGCGGTGCCAGCAGCGAGAGCAGCGGTGGCGGTGGCACCGGCGATGGGGGCGGCGGTGGTGGCGGCGCTGACCGACAGACCGCCTGCTCTGCAGCTCTGCAGGACGAGTCTCCGAATTCGCGGGGCGCGTCCGGCTGCCAACCGGCGCCACGCCGGGCGAGCACTGGGGCAGGCAGTCGGGGTAGCGGGGCGGCGGCCGACCACGTTGCGAACTGGCTTCTGGACTGCGCTTCGCGAAAACGCCATGTTTTTTGCGTGCAGTCTTTTCTGGTTCGCAGGAGGAAAACGCGTCGAAATTCATGTTCATTTTATTGCATTTCCTAGCAGATATGTTCTGTTAGAATTAATGGGGATGGGATTTAGTAACAGCAGGAGTGCGTAAACATCTTGTATAAGCAGCACGTAACATGAGAAAAGAAAGAAATTAACCAATGTACTCATTTTGTTCTTTGCAACAATGCTTCCTGAAATTCATTTGATACGCACGGACATACATTCCATTAACAGTTCGAAGCTAACATTACAAGAAGTGATAGCTGATGAACTTCGCTTCTCTTCTATCATAACTTGTGTACTTGCATTTTTGTAAATTAAACAATAATTTTAAAAAATCCGGAAGGTAAAAACAGCTTGAACATTTTAAGTGCCTTGGAACCACGACGAATGAATTTGTCGTTTTCCAAGACGCGTTTCTTTCCAAGATGGTTGTAAATGAACTGCTTGCCTCCCTGTTCGACTGGCTAACTGGCTGAATCGTCATTACTGACAACTATACTGATATAATGTGTGTGATAGCTAATTGGCCAATTTTTTTCTGTGTGTCAATAAAGTCGCTAATAACCTAGCGAGGTTGATACAGCCAGACTCATCGCTTTTTATTGTATTTCGTCTATATTGAACTTCTAGCAGGTTCGTAGCCGCCAGTCTTCTATGTGTCCTGTTTCCCCTCGACCTCCGTCTGTCAACCACACCTCATGACCTCCCATGATTCATGACTTGGCATGAAGGTTTAATTGAAGGAAGGGAGATGGCCTGCAGTTTTCAATATTCCTGCCAAAGCTGGTTAACCGCTGGCCGCCGCCCCAAACTGGTTCGCACGCCCTGGGCATCATCGCGACCGAACGACCGCCCGCCCCACTGGACCGTGGGGTAGGTCAGCGAAGCAAGCGCCCGGCCGGTTCGACCACCGGGCCGACGGGATTCTGGGGCTTCGACGTGAATTGCCCTTCCACGACGTTTGCTGGCGGTCTCTCTCGTTCGCACCGACAACGCCTCGGAGGAATGTTGCCTCACATGCCCTTCGAGAGGTACAACGACCGTACTGCAATTTCTGCACTTTTTGGTGTTTAGAATGTAGATCATAAAATAGTCCACATCTAGTAGTCTTACTCGTTACTGGTAGCCGAGTTTCGTGTATACTTGCCGCCATCAGTAAGAAATGTTGCTGTACCTGCTATTCTAGAACTGTGAGCGATTTTGCTAAACTATTTTATACTTTTCGATATTTAGAAGTCGGTCAGAAATACATCCATGCCTTGCTTGATATGGATGTGGATTAATATAGGAAGCGCGATGAACCTATGTGATATGTTGCAACTGTACTATACTATTCTGTAGATTTAATAAATTGTAACAAATTCTCAGGTATTTTCAAAATATTATTAAACGTATTATTTAAGGAATACAATCTCGTTGAGATGATTCCAGGATGCTGATTTAGCAACATAAGTGTTTCTTTCTTCAAAAATGCTTTTGTTCTAGAGAAAACTCCAAAACCCGTGGTCACGACATCCAAATGTTGAGGTCACAGAATAATATGAAAGACTAAGGCATAATTTGCACGAAAAATTCCATCGTAAAAGTACAGAATTAGAATTTGGCGAGTTGAGCTTAAAATTTGTCCACTCTCTATCATTGATATATTTCATGGTTTTCTCATTACAAAGAATAAATATTTTGTACTGCAGATTGTTTATAAATAAGAAACTAGAGGTGCTACAGAATGGTACAGACTTTCTCGTTGCAATTTTTTCGTTTCCTCAGCGTGAACTGGCGTTAAGGTTTTCCTCCATTTTCTGGCCAGCTGCCATCTATCGTCCCCGAAAGTACATTTTCTCAACGTTTTCTTAACATTTCACAAACTTAATCGTAGAATCGAAATATTACTTCAAGAATATTAAAAAAAAGTAAAATTTCGTCCAAAATAGAAATTTTCATTAAACATTTTGAAGCGGTTTTTGGGAAAATGGCGAGTAAGTATTACTGTTAATGAGAAATGTGAAGGAATCTTTTGAGTTTTGGGAAACCTCATTTGAAGTCCGTTCAAGCACTTCCACTCACAAATGTAGTAATGAAAACAAATCGATGGAAATGTGCATATTAACGGCGAGAGGGATATTTTAAAAAATACATTTTTGTATTTTTTAAAATAACAAATGAATAGAGCAATATGACGTTTATCTCATCGGATGGGGTTGGTTCGGACCTAACTTTACCAAAAATTTAAAGAAAAAAATTTGGATCTGTTTTTCAGAAAATCAGAGTTGGATTTTTGAGAGGGTCTTAATTGGGTAGGTGAGAATACAAACCCGCGAATCACGGCCCTTTTAACCCTTTGTTTCTTGACATTGATCGTCCACGTAAACGGCGTTCTAGTAATTTTAAACCCCGCCTTCCAGGCCAAGGCTTCCGAGTTAAGCTCCTCAAGGATGACGCATTTCACAAAATGAGATATGCTCAGTCTTTCTTTTAATTTTAGGTGTTCTACTATTCTGGGTACTCCATGGTGACGATGGAGTGTACTAGATCACAAATTCAAATACTTGCAGAATTTCGAATTATATGCTCGCACTCCACTTCACTGTTTATTGATTGTAAAATACGTGGAAATGTGGTACGGCAAACTCGACATTTCCATATTAAACTACATTTGTCGAACTCCTTTTAAAGTGCCAATCAATGTTTCATTCATGCGCCGGAGATAACGTTTGTGTTAGTAAAGTAAATAATTATCTATAACATATTTTTTGTACAGCAGCATTAGAAACGACCTTTTCTGTTGCAATAAATTGTTCATAAAACGGAATTTTAGGCACAAATGAGGACGTATTATATTTTACAGCATGAATGATTGCGTCATCACGCATTCAGCCAATCGCAGTGAGAGAATCGTGAGGAGGTAGCCACGAACGGGTTCCATCCGACGACCGTTTCCTCGCATGGATGTCAAATACCTGAGACATCACAAGAAAGTTGTTTCACAAAATTAAGTTTGATCGTCTTATAAATTTATAATGCTGTTAAACAAAAAATAGCGTATGCAACTCGTTTATAATGTTGCTTTATTGCATTCGCACAAATTTGAAAACTCACTTCTAACGTCGCTCGTTTTCAAACATGTATTCATGCAATAAATCATATCATTATAAACTAATTACATAAACTACTATTTGTCGACCCAGTGGCCGAGATCGCTAAAGCAGTAGTGTCGTAGTGATCTCGGACCGAAGGGTCACGGGTGTCGTGTGCCGCCTCGGGCATGGTTGTATTTGTGTTCGTCCTTTCACACCTTATCATCACTATATCGTATCATCTTCATAATTAACGTTAAACACCAGTAGTGGTCGCTAATGACCTAGATGTTGATGCGACCTTAAATAATCAACTAAAAATCAACTACTATTTCTTTTCGAACGTATAAGGGAAGCTCGTGTTTACGGGAGAATATTCGCACTAGTCTGATGGAAGTGGAGAGACAGAGAGGAAAAGAACACGAAAACCTTGGAACAAACCTCCCGTCGCGGGACCAAACCGCAAACGTGGGCCCGCGCTTCCCGTCCTGGTGCGGGGTGCCGCAACGAGGGTAATTCAGAAATAATGAATTTGTCAGAAAAGCCACCTCAAGCACGGCCGCATCGCGGTCGCGCTTCCATCAACCAGCGATCAAATTAGGGCGGCACTGCGCTCTGTGATAAGGGGCGGATGAGGTTGCAGTGGTGGGTGGGTTATGGGTGGGGTGGGCCAGGTGTCGTGTGATTGGCGCGGGATCCGGTGGCGAGAGAGGGTGCCGTGGAACGGGAGGGTGAGTTGGGTCGCCTAGTGTTTGGCTGATGATCCGAACTAGCGGGGGCGGTACTGACATATGATATGCTGTAAGCGGCGTCTGTAATTTTCACGAAGGTGAGCTACAAAATTACAAAAAATATATGTATATTACTAAAAGATATATAACTGAATATGAACATTACTTAGAGAAAATCCATTCTTAACGTGAAAAGTCCTCGATTCGTGTTGAAATTTTATAAAAAAAAGAGTAAACCTATTAATGAAACGTTTTAGAACAAAAATACGACGAACTTAAATTAATAATAAAAACTTAATAAACTGGGTAATAAGGGGCATACAATGAATGCATAAAATGCTATATATTTTAAATGGTGTAATAGATCCAGAGTTTGTAAATTGTATTATTGGGTTAAAGTAGGTACATTTTGGGAAGTAGTACATATACAGACGAAGTTGTAGTCAATTATCGTTTATGTGTGAAATAATAATCTAACTCCTCTAAAAGATATTATTCACTTAGTTTATCCGATATCAAACATTAAGAAATTCATAACTTTTTTTATAAAGTTTCAAATCCAATTATAAGACAATCGGTTTTTGTTTTTTGAGACAGTATCAAATGTTTTTGAAAACTAAAACAAAATTATTTTTTAAAAACTATGTTACTGACTAAAAAACAAAAACTGATTGTCCTATAATTGGATTTTCAAACTCTATCAATAAAACGTCAATTAAAATCATAATTTCAGTTATGTCACTTTCATTTTAGTGTTATTAGAACGCTTGTGTTCTAATATTTAAACAGATTAGATGATATTAGAACACTTGTTTTCTAATGATTCTTGGCTAACTATAAACATCGATGTTCCAAAAAAAGTGTTTCACATAGTTCTAACAAGTCATGAATTAGTAAAATATGTTTAACAGAACACTAATTACATAGAATTACAGAGAATTATGTAGCAAAAATAATTTCAAGTGACCAAAATATGTTTCTTTAATTTTTATTTCATTGCAATTATAACTAAACTTAGACAGCAATAAACTAGTGGAACACCTAAACACATTGTCTTCTTAAATGTAACCATGTAAAAAACACAGAAATATCATGTGGTTGGAGCAGAAGCGAATGTAGTACATGCGCGTAGAAGAGCCAGCCAGGGGAGGCAGACAACGGGCGGGGCGCAGTTTGCAGCGACTGCGGCGACCAGTAGTCGCTGATACAATTTGAGCACACACATGCAGCAGTCGTCGGAAGATGGCAACTTCCGGTAACGACCGAGAGCGGCGCAACGAGCGGAAGCTATGGGGCGGCGACGATGACGGCAGGGGTGGGGCCGGCAGGACGAATGCACGGCCCGCGTAATCCGTTTTCGTGCTATCCGGTTGCCTTATAAAGGCCGTTTCTGTCACCAGCGCACGACGGGCAATCAAACATGAATTCCCGCGCCGATCCGATCGGCTCCTGCCGCCCCGCCGCCCCCCGCCCCTGCCGCCCCGCCGCCCCGCCGCCCCGCCGCCCGCCGCCCCGCCGCCCCGCCGCCCCGCCCCGCCCCCGCCGCCCCGCCGCCCCGCCGCTCCGCCGCCCCGCCGCCCACGCCGCCCCGCCGCCCCGCCGCCCCCACCGCCCACGCCACCCACGTCACCCACGTCACCCCCGCCGCACCTCGCCACCCCTCCGCCCCCCGCCGCCCCCGCCGCCCTCCGCCGCCCTCCGCCGCCCCGCCGCCCCACCGACCCCGCAGCACCATCCAGCTTCGCTTCGTCCTGCCATCCCCCGGCGCCCACGCCGCTACCGCTCGTCCAGCCGCGAAAAGCGCCTCCGTTTGTGTGGGACACGCCTACTCCCCCCGCTTTAATGGCCTCCGTTTGTGCGAGATTTCTTTGCGCTCGTATCTGCGTTTTGGAGAAGATTAACGATTTTGATGCAGTGATGAAGGCATGAGTTTGCTGAAAACGTTGAAGGGTATTCATATCTTCTGTTCGTCTCAATGAGTAAGCTGATTCTGATAAATGCAACAAATTTGGGAGATCGTTAATCATTAACTAATAACTCGTTTATCAATGGCAGTCTTAATCAACAGAAATGTGTTTTCTATTTGATGTTTTTAAGTCTCCGTTTTATTTTATTTGATGTAAGTGTATATAAAAGGAAAATAAGTTTTAAATATAATTAAAAAAACACATTTAGCTTCATTGTTAATAAGTTAATTAATTATATATTTGAAAATTGTATTTGCACTGCTTACTTCATCGCGATTTGATTCTTATACATCCCGTTGCATATTACTGAGTATTTTTAAATTACTTACCTAATTGAAATAAAGTGAACGTTGTCAAGCAAGAACAGTTCTATTTTAAACAAATTATACCGACAGCGAGGAAGATAGATATTGATCCCAAAACCTTATTACCGAAATTCTAACACTATTTCACTTCCACACCGAGATATTTCATCATACGTAACCTGATTCTGCCTACAACTTGTTATTATTTACTCCAGCGTTCTCGACCGCAGAAAATTTTGATTCTCCCCTTCCGCGAGAATTAATTTGACTGTAACCAGCATTGAGGATAAATAATTGGATGAATTCGTGATGGTAATAATAGGGTGAATGAGGATGTTGTATCCTGTAATCTGGAACAGGGAATTGGTTGAACCTGCCGCAAATCCACGTTGTCCACCACAAATTCTGCGTGTATCGACCGAGTTCCGCTACGCGACCTCAAGGCGAAAGGCGTAACCACTCAATCTGGGGTCACCCGCCCACCGCGGAAGGGAGCACACCCACCCAAGGAGCTTCCGCCAAGCACATATGACTATCGCACCCTGCATATCCGCATTGGGCGTTGCTAACACTTCTGCCCCCATAGTCGCCGTACCCACCGCCTCGACCGCTACTACTGGGAGCGGTATTGCAGGACATCAACTGATATTACTGCAGTGCTTCTGATAGGGAGGTCCTAACGGTGGCAAGATTTTTGACACTAGCTTTTTAGGTAGATCGAATTCAGTCGCTGTCTGGAGAAGAATTCTAGAGGCCGGCTGCTCTGATCGGTAGTTTTCCGTGTTTTCGATTAAACCTTGCAGGACATCAACTGATATTACTGCAGTGCTTCGATTAATACCAGGCGAATGCCAGTACCGTAACCAAACGGGCCACAAACCGCGCGCGATCTTTCCTTCTTCTTCCTTGTCCTATCCTCTCCCATTTCACATACACACTTACACTAACATGCACTACACTACCACATATTCCGGGAGACCGGCCGGAGCTTAGAGCTTGACCCGGCTGGCGCGGTGCCCGCTGGTGGGAGAGTCCTGGTTAGGGGAATCCCACTTGCCGGTGGTAGGTCAGCGCTGATCTCGCCATCAAATGGGGAAGATCACCGCCACTCTCCGATGAAAAACATTCACTACACTTACGGGACCAACAACCTAAGCTATTGACGCACCCGGAATCACTAACAACCAACCACCAATCAACCGCTACTTTGCTCATCGCCTTAACCACCGCCTTCTATGATGTCTCCCCACTGCATAACTTGTGGTCTTGCCCTTGCCCGCTGCTTTGCTCACCTTTTGTCCGCCGGCTTGTATGATGTCTCCCGCACTGGGTAGCCTGCCCTCTTGCCCGCCGATATGTTCGTTGCTTTGCCCGTTGTCTTGCCCACCCCGTGACCTCCATCTTGCTCACCGCCTTGCCACCGCTTTACCCCCCGCTTTCATTACCTCCACCTCCAGCCCACCACCACCTCCATCACCACCACCCACCACTAGCACCAGAACCACCATAGTCGCCACCACCACCACCACCGCACCATCACCACCCCCTCCCCCACCAATCACCCCGCCTGCCTCTTCTTCCGCCTCCGAGTCCTCCCTCTCCGCGGAAACGTCCGTCGTGCTAATTTACGGCCGGAGCGCTCTGCCGCTGTGGGTTCGTGAGTCGGCTACTTCGCTGCCGGACGTTTCTTGCCCCAAAAGGTGAAACTCCAACCTTTCGGTGGAGAAGACGACGGTTTCTAAAGTATTTTACACCATTTAACGAAGCCTTGCTGGAAATCGCGGAATCTCAGATGACATCGCCGGACACCGGTAAGGGAGATGCGCAGGATTGCGTGATACTCCTGAAGGTCGCGTCTTGAAGGAGCCCGTTACGAAAGTTGAAAATACTTAGCTACTGTTTCTGGGGTTGATTAAAGTTTTATCCGGGATGACTTCATCATGATGAATTCAACGCCAATGCCATCATGAAGTTGAAGATTTCTTCATACGCTTCAATGAAACACTGCCTCACAGAAGTTTAATAAAATAAATAATTGACTGGTTTCAGCTATCGTTGATATTAATCTACTGCATTAGGTATATTAAGAGATATTCTAATAGAGCTTGCAGGTGTATAGCTTCTTGTTTTTATTACCTGAGTGATGGGAGGCAATCAAGTCACTATCAGGAAAGATTTTAGTATTTGTTAGACAGTCTAAACTTCTAGTCTATGTTTATTTAATCAATAGTTTTTAATCAGGAGTTTTTAATCAATAAAATGGGATACCACTTGCTTGGGTCACCACTTTATAGAAACCTGAATTTATCACAAATAATATAAAAATCTTCGGGTATCAATTATAAATATAAAGTTGTTTTAGTCAGTGACCCGAATATAATAAAATAAACATCGAGTCAAAGTAGTCAATCGAGTCAATATAAACTCTTTTGTATCATATATCATAACAAATATATTATGGACGGAATGTTACATAATGCTATTTTTACATATTCTTGAAAATGGAATTTGTGTTGTCATAATGAAAGAAACTTCCATGCATGTTTAGAGTTAGCACATCAATGAATTCGTATAAATATCCATTTATGTGACTCACAAACATATAAATAGAAACAATAACAAGCTGTTTAGCTATTTATTCTTATTATGTATTATATATTATTATATTTACTATATTTATATATACTATTATTATATTTACTTCACAGAAAATGTTAGCTATCAACAGAAATTTATTGGATCAAACGAAGTTATATATCATGTATGTCTACGCTTGTCGCATAGGTATTTTTATCATTAGTCAAAAACCTTCTGCGATTCTTTATAGCAAATCCTAAATTATCTCCCCTGACTTCTAGGTTGGAAACAACTTTTTCATTCAAGTTACGTCCCAACAAAAGACACATAACGGCAAACGTCTGGACTGTTGAATAATATCAAGGCGCGCCCCAACTAATTATAAACCAAACAACACAACGTTGAAATTCTCCGAACGGGCATAATTTCACCTCCGAAAGCAGACGAGAATTCATAAGGTTGAATTGAAGCAAACCGTAGTTTATTGACTGAAGCACGTGATATCGAAGGTAAACAATCTCTGTTATGTGTTGGCAAATAGCGTTGCATGCTGTCTACACGTGTATCCTCTCCGCGTGTTTGCTGCGGTCATGAAAGTACGTGCGTGGGTGATGGGGGCACGTTGGTGTACATGCCTGTTTCAATAGAGACCTGCCCGAGCTGGAGGTGAATGCGACTCCCGAATTGTTCGTAATATTTTAACAGGAAACCGATAGATTCTACCATTAACAAATCATGTTGAACATAGTTGCCTTACACACGATAGCCAGGTAAATGTTACATTATGTACTAGGAATATCAAAATTTAAAAGTGACCATTTTCGCCACATAAATACCACACTTTGTTCATTGTTTTCATTATGTAGATCTGGAAGTGGAAAGTTCTTTGTATCACTGAAGTATTGCCAAAATTAGCTTTAAATTTGTTTAAACAAATTTGACTCGATTCAGTTTCCTTTTACTCTCTTTGTTAAATGAAATAAGTTGACATATTCAGTATTATGGCCAATTCATTTTAACTTATTCAATTAAAAGATTGATGATTTTGATTTTTGACAATATATATTAAAGTAAAGTTTGTCTTTAAACAAAATTCTATAGGGACATTTCTTCTGTTTACACAGAAATGGAAATTCACGTAACTTCTAATTTTATTCTGACATTTTTGTAAACCAACCTGAAACATGAGTTCAGAAAGTCATTTCAAAAAGGGCTTTATCAAAAGAAACGGGAAGATTTCCGAGAAAATCTTTAACAAACTCGTTTCCTGTGAACGAAAAAATGCGCGAAGAGGTGCAAACGCAAAACTGAGTTCGCAGAATGGCGCGAAATGCTTTTTAAAACGTCAAAATAAATGGTGAAAGCAGCGAACAACAAATTCATGCGCCTGCGGTGGCGGCGGCGGCTTCAAAAGCACGAGTCATTGGGGAGAATACGAGAAAGCGCGCGCGGACCCAGGTCGCATCTCGGCGTGTTCCGGTGGCGTGGGCGAAGCCTGCGTAGGTGCAAGCCCGTCCGACCGTCCGACCGTCCGACCGTCCGACCGTCCGACCGTCCGACCGTCCGACCGTCCGACCGTCCGACCGACCGACCGTCCGACCGCCCGACCGACCGACCGACCGACCGACCGACCGACCGACCGACCGACCGACCGACCGACCGACCGACCGACCGACCGACCGACCGACCGACCGACCGACCGACCGACCGACCGACCGACCGACCGACCGACCGACCGACCGACCGACCGACCGACCGACCGACCGACCGACCGACCGACCGACCGAGTGCCCATACGAAAAACTATCCATTAATTATGTAGTATTATTGAAGAAACCACCTATTCTGTAGTAGTAAGTTCATTTAGTGAATAGACAATAAATTATACAGGTTCTTAATGTATGTCAAATAATTTCACGTACATTGGATTCCAAAGACATCCATCAAAGAAATTTTCAAAGGTAATATTCGTCTTGAGACGTTAACATCATTTCCATCGTTAGGTTTCGATCTACTTATATTCTCTATTCATATGCAGAATATGATATGAAATGATATGCAGTCATGTCATCAGATCCACGAACGACCTGTCATTTGCGTGAACAACTTTCGGCACCGAGGCATTTTGTCTGAAATGTACTACTCCAGACTTCTTTGAAAAATAGGTGCAGTATCTGGTACAGTTCTAAAATTTGAGACTGAATTTAAAAGTGTCTTATTGTATAATCGTTCAGTTGTTCCTAGAAGGTGCAGATTATTAAAAGGAAAAAAACAACAACATTGAACTGAAACATTTTTACAGCATCAGTTTGGTAGGATTTCACAGTTCTAATGCAAAAATGATCACTTTCCCGGTTGTCAGTTATTTAAGAAGACGCTGTGTGGTCACATTAATGTACGTCAGGAAACTTCCGTGAACCATTTTGGCCGTCCTTGACGATCCACAAGACACATCCAACTGAAAAATAATATCCTGAAATCGGAGAACAGCCGACCTGGATGGCCGAGGTGGCTAAGAGCGAGTACCGACTCAGCGCTTCGGTCCGAAGGGTCGCGGGTTCGAGTTCCGCCTTGGGCATGGTTGTTTGTCCCTTGTCGTTGTATGTATGTGTTGTCGCGGAGGGCCTCGCGTTTTGCTGACCCCAGATCAGAGGAGCTCGCAAGTGTGTTGGTGTCTAGTGTATGGTCGAATATGCGTCCCATCGGGACGCAAAGGGTAATCGGCTGTCGGCTGGATAAAAACCCTAGAAAGAAGAAGAAGAAATCGGAGAATATGTCTTACCCAGACCATATCATGGGCGTGGGTGGCTCTTAAAACGCGTCTAATTATTAGTATTAATAATAAAATGTATATAGGTGTTAGATTTAATGTTGATTGTTTTTCCTACGTAAGAATAAGGTCAACGTTGCTCTCCGAAGGGTCATTCCACAGTTATCTCTACAGATTCCTGCGCGTAATCTGTGCGTTTAGGCGTGCAACCTCCTTCGTCACACCTGTCACCGCGTGAACAAACGGCCTGTCACTTCAGTGGACCAGTTCAGCCGCTCGAGATGCTTCGCGCGCGAAGGCTTACAGCGCACTAATCCACGCGCGTCGCGGTCGTTGGCAGCCCTGGCCACGAGCGGCTCCTCCGCTCAAATCGGCGCTCCATACGCGAGCGGCAAGGGCGGGTTGGCGGCGGCGAAGGTGGCATTGGCGGCGGCGAGGGAGGGTTGGCGGCGGTGACGGCGACGCTCAGAATGGCGTTGGCGGAGGCGACGGCGGCGTTGGCGGTGGCGGTAGCGGCGAGGGTGGCGTTGGCGGAGGCGGGGGGTTGGCGGCGGTGAGGCGACTAGATGGCGTTAGCGGAGGCGAGTGCGGAATTGCCAGTGGCGAGGGCGGCCGCGAGGGCAGCGGTGTTGGCGGCGGCGAGGGCAGGGGTGGCGAGGACGGCGGCGGCGAGGGCGGCGGTTTATCTTTCCGGGTGCCCGCCGCGATGTGAAAGCTTTATTTGGAGCTGCGACCCCCGAGGGCGTAGCCGCCCTGCGTCAGGCGCTGTGGGGGCGGCGCGTGGCGCTGACCCTGGCGGGGGGCGGGCCCGCAGGGGGCGGCGCGGCGGCCGCAGGTGGCGGCGGGCGGGGGTGGAGGAGGCGCCACCGCGCCTGTGGCGCCGTCTGCGGGCGGGGCCCAGTATTAATCACAAGGGCGTCCGCGCTCCTGGCCGCAAATTCGCATCCCGCAACCCTTGCGCCCGCCCTCCGGCTGCCGCCCTCCCGGCCTTTGCCTCTCCACCCCGCTCCGCTCACCCGCCACTTCGCCCCCGTACCGTTCTGCGCAGCCCCAGCACCCGCGCCGCCCCGCCCCGCCACTCCCGCCCCCCACTCCCGCCCCGCCACCACCGCCCCGCCCCACCCCCCGCCCCTCCGTCCCCCGGTCCTCCTTTCCCCGTCTCCGCCCCTCCCCCCCCGCCTCCGTCCTCTCCCCGCCCCTCCTTCCCAATCTTCCTGCGCAGCCCACAGCATCCGCGCCGACCCCGCCCTGCCTCCCCCACCCCGCCTCTCCCCCGCCACCCTCGCTCCGCCACCCCTGCCCCTCCGTCCCCCGGCCCTCCTTCCCGGTCTCCGCCCCTCCCCCCGCCTCCGACCTCCCCCCGCCCCTCCTTCCCAATCTTCCTGCGCAGCCCGCGGCCGCCCTGCCGCCGCTGCCGCCGGGCCGGGTTGCGGTCGGCAACGCTCTTGCTTTTCTCGCTTTGGCCTCGCAGCAACACCAGGAGCATGGGACTCTTCAAGCGTGGAAACGCCGGAAGCGGAGGGGGAGGAGAGAGACAGAAAACGCTCCTCTGGGGAGGCGCGTACAACATTCGTAGGCGCACTACAGCGGGATGTTTTTAATATCGTTGGCGTCCCTATAGCTATGTATTTTAATATCTTTGTAGTAACGTCATGTATTCGGAGAAGTCGCAATCCAATTCTACGTCGATTTATGTGAACTCTATGCTCCGTTTCACAACATGCGGAAATGTCATTTGTCTTCTTAATAGTACTTGCCGATGAATTTTTCTATGAAACATCTTCGAATGGAAAAACATTTGCCGGTTCATTTTTCAGAGTACTACGTTAGATCATAAAAGGATCAAAATTTCATTTTATAAAGAACTTTTGTGAAGAACAATTCTAAAGTTGCCGCTGATGTGGAATTTACGCGAAACTTTGAAAATTTCCTTTTTTACGAAAATTTTTAGTTTCACTTGGTAAAATAATGCCATCAGGTGATAGAATAAGAAATTCAACCAAACGTCAGTTTTTAATCTGATTTTTAAACAAAAATAGTCCATTGATTTTAGTCGAAGTTAAATAGTTGAAGTATATTAATATTATAAGAACAATAAATAACCAAAGGAATGCAAATTATAATTCAATTATCTGATGTCAAGTTTCATTTTACCTTTTTGGATTAATATACAATAAGGATGCATATAAAACCATTCTATAATTTTATAGGTTAGTAAGTGCAAAGGTTATCCTAATTAGTAATTTACTTTAATGAAAATATCTATACACAGTGTTTGAAAGTTGAAAGAAATACAATATTTACGGTTTATTCTCTTTATAGTTGTTTGTTCTGCTTTAAACAGCCTGTTAGTAAATGTATTTTATGACATCATACGTCAAGTATTTGATAACTTCAAATAATACTAACTAGATCATAATTAATCGACCGAAAAATCGCAAAAATTTAACCAAAAATTTGTTGTTTTATTTAGTTTTTCCCTTACATCTTCAAAACTATTTTTGGAGAAATTTCTCTGTAAAGCCGATCGTTTATGAGATGGCAAACATCAAATTCAAATTCACCACCTTCAAAGGCTATATATTCCAACTCAATGCTTACTTAATTTCAACATTCGTTATCGCAAAATAATTTCTTTAGACTAGTTTATTTCTAACAAAATGTTATAGTCATTTCTTTTTAAAATAGCTATTTACAAAATCTGCGATAACCGGAGAAATATTGCGGAAATCCATATGGATGAAAAAGAGATATAATTTTCCTCAATAAAGTATGTATTTTACATTTCATTCAGATGTTACGTTACAGCATGTATGTTTCAAGAAATTTTACCTTGTCTTTGGTGCTCCCTGACAAAGTTATGACTTTCAAATTTAAATTGAAGTGAAAAATAGAAAACTAATATTAAATTGAAATAAAAATTGTAAACTATTTTATTGTGTAGGATTCTTTTAATTTTACCCATTCATATCTATTTGCATAGAAAATAATGTTTGAATATACAAATTAGGTGGAACGTTTGAAATAATCATGGAATGTCTATACGAATTCCAGGGTTTCTGCAGCGCTGTGGCGGCGCGCTGTGCAACGAGCGTGGTCGGTCGGTGTCAATGGCGCATTGTGCCGGTGGACTCGCCTCCGGGCGCAGCCTGTGTATATCAAAAGCAGCGCATAATGATCGCGGGCCGCGTCCACTCGCCCGCTCACCCCATCCTCAGCGCAGTCGTCTCCCCGCCCGGCCACCCACAGGCCCGCCCACCGCGCACCCGCTCTTTTCCCACTTCGTTCATCCGCCAGGTCATTCGCCCGATCACTCGCCCGTTCATACGCCGGCTCACTCGCCCATTCATACACCGGTTCACTTGTCACTCGCCGCTCACTCGCACGCTCACTCGCACGCTCACTCGCACGCTCACTCGCACGCTCACTCGCACGCTCACTCGCACGCTCACTCGCACGCTCACTCGCACGCTCACTCGCACGCTCACTCGCCCGCTCGCTCACCCACTCACTCGCCAATCCATTCTTTTACACTTTCATCCATCCACATACACTTTAACCTCCCGCTTATCCAATCGTTATTCTGCTTAGTTTTCAACTTACCTTTCGTGGTATGGTACCTTCCGTGGTAAGGTGGCTATGGGCATCAACTAATGTCACTGCAGTGGCTCTGACCGGGAGGTCTTCGTGCCGTTGGTGGCAACCGGCGGGAGTCCAATCGCGGACAAGTCGGTGGAAGATTTTCGACACTAGCTTGTAAGCTAGATCGAATTCAGTCTCTGTCTGAAGGATATCCAGCGGCCCGTTTCTCCGATCAACACCAGGCGAATGCCCGAGCAGAACCCTAACAAACGGGTTACAAGACTCCGCGCGATATTTCCTTCCTCTTTCTTGTTCTATCCTCATCCTTTACTTACACACAGTTACACTTACATGCACCACACTACCACACATGTCGGGAGGCTGGCCGGGGGATTAGAGCTTGTCTCGGCTGAAACAGTGCCCCGCTGGTGGGAGATACCTGGTTGAGAAAAAACCCTAGCTGACGACATGTTGGCGCCGGATTTCGCCATCCGAAGGGGGAAGATCACCGCCATCTCCCGAGGGGAAACATTCACTACACTTACGGTACTTATGACTTTAGCAGTTGCTGCGTCGGGAATCACAATCAATTAATCAATCCATCACCAACTTGTGACTGGTGCAAAATCCATTCACATGCTGCACTCGCACTTTTATCCGTATTCTTCATATCATCCTCCCCTCACAAGATTGACTTCTCACACGGTTATAATTTATAACATACTTCTCCATTCACATTGCTGTTCCCCCCATCCGCACGCTCACTACTCGCCTCCACCACCTCCCCACTTCTCGTCCTTTCCCAATGCACTTATTCGCCCACGCACTCGCACATGCACCCACTCTTATTCGCACTTACTCGCCCACGCGCCCAGACGCCGGCGGCGCTAGCCGAATTCGTTTACTACGCTCCGTGAAGTCATGAAGGTTAAGCGAATTCGATGCTCGCGGGTTCGTGGTTCGGTGACCGGCCAGGAACCCCGGTATCTAACGGCGTCGAGCCCCTGGCCGAAGGGATAAAAGGCTGGGACGTGAAGGAAGTGATAAAAGGAAGTGATAAAACTGACTGGGACGTGACGAGACTTGACAAATATAGTAATTATTCAGTGTAACAATTACACAATAACGGAGGATTACTCCGAAAAAAACGCTCAACGTCCGACAAGGGTTAAGAGACGCGTTGCATCAACAATGACGCAACACTCCAATCCATTGGTAATAGAATAAATTAGAATAAATGTCATATTTTCCGTGGTGAGACTCAGGCCATGAGGCTTGCTCTTCCGCATGACCACGCAAATTTCGTTATGCTCCTTTCACCAATTAGAGGAGAAAGAAGGTATTACTAGGGCGACGAAACAGGCGATTTGAATTTAGCTCAGAGGCTTCATTTAGGCTTGAGGATATTTTACATGCAGTAAATCTACTACATGGGACAGCCGGCTTTACTTCCCCTCCGAAGGAAGGCATACGAAGGATTTTTCGCCCTTAAAAACCCACGGCTTCGATCCGGTTTGAACACGCGAACTTGGGTATAACAGCCGTTACACCATCGCCGCCGCGACTCTTACGTACTCGCATTCAATTATTCACTCCATTATTCACTCCATTATTCCTTGCCAGCCCGGGTGAACGAATGAGTGAACTAATACGGTGTTTCGGCGCATCACCCGTGATCACACCCGCTCTCCCATTTTCGCGCATATTCCCTCGCTTTTCCCCCTCCTCCCTCTCCCTCTCCCTCACGCCTGCCCATAGCACGTCGCTCACTGGGCATTCAGTGCCGCGGAAAATGTTTATTTTATCATGCATTGTGTGCCCAATATATCCGTAAACAATTCGACGGAATGTAATCGATTTTATTTATAAGAGCTTCACGGCAATTACGCGCTCCGTTGAAAAGAATGTCCAGACCTATCCACGCGCTCACAAACAAGTGCCGAGCAGTAGTTGTGCGTGCAGGCGCAGAAAAATTTGCTGTCGCACTGTCACCCAACCGCGAGCAATGGGCATTAATTTGTCAGGGAAAGAGTGGGTTTATTTTTGCCTGTTTTGAAATATTAAATAGATGAAGAGCATTAATCTTTTTTTACCTGTCGGATATACATTAATTACGGTCATGAAATGTAGGGTCATGATATTGGATTTCCGGCGAAACAAGTATCGTGCTTCAGTATTGACATATTAAGATGGATAATGTAATGCGTTTTATTATTAATAATGTACCTCATAAATTCTTATATCCCTTACACACTGGTAGCTGAAGTAGGTGGTGTGTTTTGAGCGGTTGTTTTTGGCATTTTTCTAAGGGCGGACACGCGAATGAAAAATGCTGCCAGAGGCAAATTGCGAACGGGTCGGTCGCATCGGAAGGGAGTCTGTTTTTCATTTTAAAGGGATCGCTTTGAGTTGAGAGAACTAGTAGGGCATGTTTGTAGCAGGATTTCCAAACCACATGGAGATTTCAAAAATAGCACATTTAACATCCGAAAAAATCGTAGGAAAATAGTGGAAATGGAAGTTATGTAGGTTGGAATTCTTTCAATTTTATTATTTATTTCGAATAACAGTTTATCTCTGCCTCTATCTGAACTTTTGAATAATAATCATGCGTGCTGAGAAAAGGTACGCCGTTGAGTTTGAATGAATATCGAAAATATTTATTAGTAATGAATTTATGACATTATTTTAGATTTTTTTTTTATATCAATATTAACATTTATAAATCATCCAAGGAGAAATAAGTGAATTTTTTAGGACAGTTATGTATTAAACGACTCTCCCTACAAATGATTCGAATTTAGTAGTCACGAGTTAAATTCTGGCAATATTTCAGAATGTTCATAGAGCAATTAAGAATTGTTCGGAAAAGCATTTTCCGTAATATTGTCCAGTTATATCGTTATAATGTAACCAAACAGAAAACTTAAGGGCCCTTTAAAGGCCACGCCCGTTAAGGATTTTAATAGTTCGCCGTCCGTTAACAAGTTTCAAAAATGAGTTGCAGGAAAAGATGGTGCACTCTTATCCGAAGAAAAATAATGGAATATTTTTTGTAATGTTTTCCCTCATGTAGGTGGTATGGAATGTTATAGTATTGAAGAACACACGGTCGATATCACAAATAACGGACTTGGTTGGTTATAAATGTCAGCTATCGCTTCAGTTTACAGTCTTCAACACCGACCGTTATTTGCTGTATATCGACCTAACAACATTAATAACTTCTGTGAATCCCTGGCTTGTTTGGTGTGGGACTAGCTGGGAAGTAAGGGTGAGTCAGGGTTATTGAGGTCGTCGGGAGCATGGACGAATGGATGCTGTGCTTTGGCAGAGCGGTGACCTTCCTCATCTCTAACACCCGAAGTAATAAATAATAAAAGTTATGGAGAAGCTCTAGATGTCTACTTGGAATGGGGGAACAAAAAACTACCCCTGAAAAAACAAATGAGAATTACGCATCCTCTAAAGGTCGGGATATTAAAGCGATATGAAAGTTCTCTAATGGTTTTAATTTATCACATAAATCCTGGGAGAATATGACTTGCGAGTAAGTTTTCACACCGTAGCTCTATCAATTAAGGAAAATAATATAAATTTTTAAAATAAAAATTTAATGTGTTTTAGACAGGCACTACTAAAAGGGGTTACTGTTAGGTCATACAGAACACACTAGTGTTCAATTTTTAGCATTAGTGCTAAAACATTCGGATATGCATTTAGCAC
Source organism: Teleogryllus oceanicus (assembly GCA_964035755.1). Lineage (NCBI taxonomy): Eukaryota > Metazoa > Arthropoda > Insecta > Orthoptera > Gryllidae > Teleogryllus > Teleogryllus oceanicus. Next base: position 64,145,644 of record CAXIVR010000011.1, read on the forward strand.
CAGTGCTCAAAGGTTACATGCTCAAATGTTCGGATAAAACTATGAATACACAAAGAAAAAAATACACATAAATTTGTATATTTGAATTAAAATAAAACGAGTCAAGAAAATTGTTTATGAGACTTGTGGTAAGAGTGATTTTGTTTTGCTCGTAGGATTGCGCTAATCGGGCTCGGCTTTGGGACCAAACCTCCCCTCCCAAAATAAAGTGAGCTTACTTTTACTATTGACATCATAAATAACTATTTTCAATTTATTTTATGTATTTTGTTTTGAATTACATTAGAAGATAAAGAGATATGTCAGACCAGTCACCTACTTTTCGCAAAATGGAAACATTTTCTGGAAAGTACTGTTGAGAAAAATTTACAGTATGGTTATTACTCCGCGATAGCATTGTTCTTCAACCCGTTTTCGCGCTCTCCTTTTATTTACAGAGTTTATGAAGAATTAGATGTCTCACCAAAGAATGCCCCGACGCTCTATTAAGTTCTCACACATTAGCATCTGAATGGTGAGAAAGTCAGCCGGGAGCTCTGAAACGTTCCTTCTTTTATTTCCCGACAGCTCACCTACAATACGGCTACTTTAACGAGACCACAATTCTTCGCGGATTCAATTACCTCGGACAGAACACGTGCTCCAGTGTTATCCGCCCATAATGCTGTCGTAAAACTTTCGAACGTCGTGGACGACCCGTAACAAACCCGGGGTCATCAGATAAGTCGCTGGCGCGGATCACTGGTCGGATCACCCGGTCCCGTCACTCGTTCGACGCCACGGGAAGACCGCAGATAATTTCGCGGCCGCCGGCGCCGCCGCCGGTGGGTCAATGCCGTAGTCGATAAATTTGGGAGCTCATTAGGCGGGTGACGGCGCTAAAGAGGTGGTGATTGCGACGAAGGCGTTAAGGGGCCGTCCATAAATTACGTAACACAAATTTGGAGTGTTTTGAATACCCCCTGCCCACAATGAAACCCACCCGTAACGCGAGCTTGAACCCTTCCAAAAATAAGTGGGTAATTCTTGAGAACCCGTCCTCCATTTACAAGAAATAAAAATAAATTAACTCGCAGAAATAAACATTTGTATGAATTTTATTGGTGTTAAATTTTAAAACTTATGATGAAGTCAGAATTAATTGTCGATGCTTGACTACACGTAACAATAAGATTGGGCACTAGCACTAGTGTTGTATGACGTGCTCATTAGGCGGGTGACGGCGCTAAAGAGGTGGTGATTGCTGCGAAGTCGTTAAGGGGCTGTCAATAAATTACGTAACGCAAATTTTGAGTATTTTGAATACCCCCTTCCCCCACTGTGACGCACCTTTATTGCGAGCTTGAACTCCCTCAAAATAATTGGGTAATCCTTGAGACCTCCCCTCATCTACAAGAAATAAAAATGAATTATATCGCAGAAAAAACTATTTGTATTAATTTGATTTGTGTTATTTTTTAAAATGTATGAAGTCAGAATCAATTGGCGATGCTAACTACACGTAACAATAAGATTGGGAAGAAGTGTATGACGAGCTCATTAGGCGGGTGACGGCGCTAAAAAGGTGGTGATTGCGGCGAAGGCGTTAAGGGGCCGTCCAGATATTACGTAACGCCAAATTTGGAGTATTTTGAATACTCCCTTCCCCACTGTGACGTACCTTTAACTCGAGCTTGAACTCCCTCAAAATAATTACGTAACGCTTGAGAAATTGCCCTCCATTTGCAAGAAATAAAAATAAATTATATCGCAGGAAAAACAATTTGTATTAATTTTATTTGTGTTATATTTTTTAATTTTATTTGTGTTATATTTTAAAATGTATGACGAAATCAGAATTAATTGGCGATGACGATTTCAAAAGTTTTCCAAAACACCCACTTTCTGTCCTTGGGTAGCACAAACAACCATGTCGCTTTTTTCGTGCACTTTCCAAGCTGATGAGACGAATTGAAGTCGAAACAGAATCTGGAAAAGATGACGTAGGCATAAAGCCAAAGAATATGTTTGCCTGTTTCACAAAACCACTTCACGAGCAAACGCTCTCAGTGGATTCGGCGTCCCAAAGACGAAGTTTGTCAAGGGACTTTGCCGTTTTCCAAAACCAAAAAGGCGAAGCTTTTGTGTCCGGAGATGTGAGGCAAAATGGGAAAAGATGTAGACCAAGTTTTCCAATTTGTTTTCGAACTATTCGGTTCTCTTCAGCAAGGCGAAGAAGCCTTGGAACTAAATGATTGAAGCTTGTACTTCTAAAGATGTTAAAGCCAAAGCAAAGGCGTAAGCCAAAGCCGGCATAACTTCGTGGGGTACGAATTGTTTCAAACGTTTTCCAAAACACCCACTTTCTGTCCTTGGGTAGCACAGACTTTAACAATAAGATTACGAACAAGTGTTATATGACGAAGGGCGCACAGGTGTAAACATTTCTTGCAAGCGATGCACTCGTCGTCGTGGATGATAGATATGTTTAATTTATTTATCTTTCTCGGCTATTTATTATACAAAATACATATTTACATACATTGTTTATGTCTATAGGTATACTCTATTAACTATGTACAAAATTATTTTAATTTTTTTTTTTTTTTAATTACTTTATTATATAATTCAAATCCTTTGTCAAATAATTCTAGTCTATTTTTTGCCTGTACAGTTTTACTTAAATAATTGCTAAATGTTGTGTTTCTGATCCATGAGCGACAATGTGCTGCACCAATTTAATTGAATTGTAAAATATACAATACATCAATTTTGAATATTTTCTTCGTAATCTTGCAGATTCAATGAACAAAGTGGAAAAAATACTTCCAGTTATTACCTAAACAAATTATACAATAACTTGAATTTATTTATGATGTTTTTTAAAAAATTAATTAATATTTTAATGTTTTGGTATAAGACAAAAAAGTAATTGATTCACTGGCGGCGAAAAATTAAAAATAAATCAGTATTACGTAATACTAAACTAACACCCCACTTCCTCTATGTAATGCAGAGTAACTTTGCTTCATACCCCCTCTCCCTCTTTAGTGTTACGTAATTTACGGACGACCCCTGAGATGAGAAAGAGCCGGCGCATATCATTGGAAGAGATGATTCAATGCACTGGTTCGCAAGATGTGAAAAACGTGTAGCTGTGAAAGTATTGAGCAATATTTATCTCGTTGAAATAAAAAAATACAAACATAAGTTATTTCTACATTACTCATTTTAACTTAGTGCTAGTGTAGAGTTATTGGTTGTGTAGTAATAACTCCAAAGAACCTGAATTTGATTATGAGTATGGGCGTGGGCATGGATTAATGATGATTTATCATCGAGCCCTCATGTTTCTTTGGACATGAAACAAGCTTACGCACGTTTCATTGACATGACAGTGTATTATCGAGAATATCACTAGTATGTATTTGAGAATTCTTTCTAGCGTTTGGACCAGCAATGTTTTTTGGTGCAATCCACAAGTTACATATAATAAATAATTTCTTTACATATACTCCGTATAAGTATTGAAGAATTCTCCTTTTAATATACATTTGCAATCAAAGCAAATGATCTCAGTGCAAAAAATAAAACCTTGTTGAAATTATGCGCAGGTGACTTCCGCAGGTGATCTTCTTTAAATTTGTTTATTTTGTCTATTTTCATATTATTACGTTTTATTTTCGGCAATATTTCAGTGAATATGATTTTAATTTCTTTATGATTAAATGCACTGGAGAAATTCGATGTGTTTAACTGATTGTTAATAAATAGTGGATTTAGGGGCCGTGATGTTTTCGCAAAAGTTTATTCTGAGGAAATTAAATACATGAAATGAATGTCTGCTGGGTAACGATGATAATCCAAAAAGCGACTTCAGATATGGAGGGAAAGAAGAAATACATAAAGGGAGAAAAAGAGACCGAGGAGGAAAAAAAGAATTGGCGAAAAGGGGGAAAACAAGGGGAAAAAGTAGGGGGGAAAGGGAAGGAAAGGAGAGAAGGAAGAAGAGGAAGAGATGGAGAAGGAATAGGAGATAAAAGAGGGAGAGGAAAAGAAAATGGAGATTGAAGAGGAAATGTAGCAGGAAGATAGGAAGATGGGGGAAGGGAAGGGAGGAGAAAGAGGGACGGGTGAGAGGGAGATTGAATAAAAGTAAGGAATTGAATCCATGTGGGTATTCGAGAGGGAGACGAACAAGGGAACGAATTTGCAGGGACGCAAGAGGGGGTAAAGGAGGGAATCGGAAGAGACGGGTGGGCGAGGCAGGCGGGGCGGGGCAGGTGGGTCGTGGCGTGGCGGGGCGTGGTGGGGAGTGGCGGGGCGTGGCGGGGCGTGGCGTGGCGGGGTGGGGCGGGGCGGGGCGGGGCGTGGCGGGGCAGGGCGGGGCGGGCGTGGCGGGGGGTGGCGTGGCGGGGCGTGGCGTAGCGGAGCGGGGCGGGCGTGGCGGGGAGCGTGGCGGGGGCGTGGTGAGGGACGTGGCGGGGCAAGGGAGGCGGGACGGGACGGGACGGGACGGGACGGAGTGAGGCGCGGCGCGGTGGGGCGGGACCAGGGGGGCGGGTCCGGCGGAACCGGACTCCATAAGGAAGCGGCGCGGGGACCGCTACGCTGGCGGCCGCCGGCGGGTGCTGGCCCGCCGTGTCCGCGCACCCAAGAGCCCGGCGCGCCACGCACCACTGGGCGAAAGGTCACGCGCCAGGACGCGCCGTTCAGTGTCGCCAATTGAGCGTTAGATTAAACCGGAGCCACGGCTATCTGCTCCATCCGCTTATCCGCGAGGCGATCTGCCAGTGACACCCAAAATATAATAATAGCGCGAGCGACCATGTCATCGTGGCAGAGCATTGGACGTGAAATAAAAACATAGTTGACTATTGAATTCCCAAATACTGTAAATAATTAACTTTCACAGTGTGATCACAGTTTATAAAAGAAGAAAATAGAAGTGACATGCGTATGAATTCGAGTTCACGTCTCCGTTAATTAACACTCTAAAAGGTATTTTACAAAATGTGTATACTAGTTAGTGTGTTATTTTGGCCCCTAAAGTCATTATTTACATTAGAGCGATAACAAGAGTGTGTATTACTTGAACTACACTTTCTTTTTACTATTATGTATTCATATTGTGATTCATATGCCACTGATATGAATTACTTTGCTCATTTTATTTTAAGAAATATTTTAGTTTAGTCTTAATATTCGTACATACAATTTTAGTTTAACAAAAAACTGGTGGCAGAATGAATGAAAACGAATTTAGATTTCCAATAAGAGGATCTTTGCAAATGCCAACAAAAAGCCTGAAAACGCTCCTTCAGCCTCCAGGCTTTAACGCTGTGCACACGAATTCTGTCAGCAATTCTATTGAGTTTATTTACTCGAGTCACGTGATAATAAAGAGGTCAAGTTCACTGCTTTACTGTGATTGATGGAAATTTAAAAAAAAATAATTTCAATTCTCATATATTGCAACCTGTCTTCCGTTTTAAGATTCAGAGTTCCCTCCCGTTCCACGCGTAGTGGTTGACTTCACTCTGTGAAGTTTGTAAAGTGATGCGAGCTGATCTGGCTATCCGGCATTCCCATCGACGTCGATTGAGGAGGGTGAAGCAGTGCATCAACTACTTACAGGAATATTTCTCTAAGTAATTATTAGGATATTCAAAGAAAATCTCGCTGCCTGGAGGAGGATTCTAGCGGCCGGCTGCTCTGATCGGTAGTTTTCCGTGGTTTCTCCGATCAACACCAGGCAAATGCCGGAGCAGTACCCTACCGAACGGGCCACGGACCGCGCACGATCTGTCCTTCCTCTTCCTTGTCCTATCCTCTCCCCCTTACACACACACTTACACTAACATGCACTACATTACCACATATCCCGGGAGACCGGTCGGGAGCTTAGATCTTATCCTGACTGGGGCGGTGCCCCGCTGGTGGGAGAGTCCTGGTTAGGGAAACCACTAGCCGACGGTAGGTCGGCGCCGGATCTCGCCATCCAGCGAGGTAAGATCACTGCTATTTCCCGAGAAAAGAACATGCACTACGCTAATGGGACTAATGACCAGAGCAGTTGACGCGTCCGGTAACACGAAAAATCAATCAATCAATCAATCAAAGAAAATCCAATTTGATCTCCTCTCTTAGAAGGATTGAAACTGGAAGCTACTGAACTTAGGTCGGAGACTCGGGTTACAAAATCGAATAGTCAAACCTGTTCTGATTATAACAATCTAATTCTTCATCAGATTGAAAAAACTCTACACAACTCCCTTCACAACACAAAAACATCATGAATTCTAAAGTTTCTTAGAAAATTTAATTCTGAAAAACATCACATCCCGCAACAAAGTGTTTATGCTATTCATATTGTGATTCATATGCCACTGATATGAATTTCTTTGCTCATTTTATTTAAAGAAATATTTTAGTTTAGTCTTAATATTCGTACATACAATTTTAGTTTAACAAAAAACTGGTGGCAGAATGAATGAAAACGAATTTAGATTTCCAATAAGAGGATCTTTGCAAATGCCAACAAAAAGCCTGAAAACGCTCCTTCAGCCTCCAGGCTTTAACGCTGTGCACACGAATTCTGTCAGCAATTCTATTGAGTTTATTTACTCGAGTCACGCGATAATAAAGAGGTCAAGTTCACTGCTTTACTGTGATTGATGGAAATTAAAAAATATTTCAATTTTCATATATTGCAACCTGTCTTCCGTTTTAAGATTCAGAGTTCCCTCCCGTTCCACGCGTAGTGGTTGACTTCACTCTGTGAAGTTTGTAAAGTGATGCGAGCTGATCTGGCTATCCGGCATTCCCATCGACGTCGATTGAGGAGGGTGAAGCAGTGCATCAACTACTTACAGGAATATTTCTCTAAGTAATTATTAGGATATTCAAAGAAAATCTCGCTGCCTGGAGGAGGATTCTAGCGGCCGGCTGCTCTGATCGGTAGTTTTCCGTGGTTTCTCCGATCAACACCAGGCAAATGCCGGAGCAGTACCCTACCGAACGGGCCACGGACCGCGCGCGATCTGTCCTTCCTCTTCCTTGTCCTTTCCTCTCCCCTTACACACACTTACACTAACATGCACTACATTACCACATATCCCGGGAGACCGGTCGGGAGCTTAGATCTTATCCTGACTGGGGCGGTGCCCCGCTGGTGGGAGAGTCCTGGTTAGGGGGAAACCCCACTAGCCGACGGTAGGTCGGCGCCGGATCGCCATCCAGCGGGAAAGATCACCGCTATCTCCCGAGAAAAAAACATGCACTACGCTAATGGGACTAATGACCAGAGCAGTTGACGCGTCCGGTAACACGAAAAATCAATCAATCAATCAATCAATCAAAGAAAATCCAATTTGATCTCCTCTCTTAGAAGGATTGAAACTGGAAGCTACTGAACTTAGGTCGGAGACTCGGGTTACAAAATCGAATAGTCAAACCTGTTCTGATTATAACAATCTAATTCTTCATCAGATTGAAAAAACTCTACACAACTCCCTTCACAACACAAAAACATCATGAATTCTAAAGTTTCTTAGAAAATTTAATTCTGAAAAACATCACATCCCGCAACAAAAGCTTCACTTCTTAAAACGACCTTGGGTTGCCATAACCAAACGATATTCACACAATTATTATTAAACACGAACATTTGTTTTTTCATACTTCAGATAAATCACCCTTAAGTCACATATGACATACATTATAGGTTTACTAAATTCACTCTGTTAAACATGAATTTTTAATAAAATTCTAAACATTAAAATATTGAAGTTACAAATTACACTGTATTTTCTATGACACGATTCTGTTCTCTTAATTCTCTAAGTTAAATCTGAAATGTTAATAAAATTAACATCATTCAAATATTACTGTTACGTCCTCCAGATTTTACTATAACATAAATCTGTGGCCGTAATTAATTTCCAAACTTACGCAAATCAAATCGTAAAATAAAATAAGTCAAATTGATATAACAATAGAAAATAAAAAAGTTGAAGTAGAGAAATACATCGATTATTCATTTACGAACACAAATTTAACTTTTCTTATGTTATAGTTTTGACTTTGTTGTGATCTGTTGACTTTCAAACTGTTCATTACATGTCATAAATATGGAATTATTTCTTGCGCACGAGCTTTTGTAAGTTTCTTTACTCCAATGAAAGGTGCCGACCGGTAGGGAACAGTCGTAAAAAACATCCTTCTCGATGTCTACTGCGGTATTCACTGATGAAAAAGGGCGATTTCTCATGCTGCATCTGAACTTCCGTGATTTCCTTCCTGCCTCGGCCCGCTTGGTGAGCAGAGTACGTGCGACATCCATATCTTTCAACGAATTAATTCTTCCTAGTCTGCGCCTACAGTCTAGGACGGGTGCTACGTCGTTCTCAAACACGCGTCTTTTATTTTCGTGCGAAATTGAAGGGTCGCAACATTCATTGTAGGTTTTATAAGGTAATAAGTAATACGTTTTCAAAAAATATTGACGTTATTTGTTGAATACAACTATTTTCGATCTTTTATTAATATGGGATTAACATGCTAAAATCAGCACTTGCTTTCACAAACTAAAGCAATTTGGTAAGGAGGTTAAACAACTTGATATTAACAGCGCGGAAAACGCATTAGAGAGCATTTAATGACCAAAAAAAACTAAAATGTATGTTAATGATGGTTTTAATGACTGAAAATGCATCATATAACTTCGAAACGTACATTCTTCCGAATATCAAAAGTTCTTAATATCAGTATTATCAAAGGGTTGACATTTCCCATTGGATGCTACTCATAAGGACCATTGTTATCCCAATTTTAATGACATAAAAGGGAATGACTTGCTTTCTTGTTTTTTATAAAGACTGTTTTCAAATTATTAGTTTAAATGAAACTTAGATATTTCAGTGACTTTTATAAATGGAACATTATTTAACAATTAACACAAAACGTTAATTTTCGTAGTTTATATTATTTTCCTCTTTCTCTATGTTATTTACTTCTCTCTCTCATCCTCGTTCTTCCGGCACTACAACCCTACTCAATCTTAGATCAGATATCCGCATCCTCGAATGCATCGAAATTCTTCCTAAATCATCAAAATAAAAGTGCTTTATGGCAAGACTAATTAGCCATTGTCCCAGAAAAGTACTCATTGACTGTTAAAGACATCGCACACAGATTGGAATCCGTTACCTACGATGTTACTCTGGCATTCTTCTTCAATTGATCGTAGGAATACATGGAAACGATCGATTGAAGACGTCGGCTTCTAGTACGTATATTCAGTCTATGGAGTCGTTATTTCTTTAGGTTGAGGAGCCCTTCAACTGATGTCACTGAGACAGACCAGTGTGCAATGAATTAATAGGTGGAAGGAGCCTTTATGATTGGATGTTTGGTGATGGAGTAATTGAATGACTTCTCAGAAAAGCAGCATTAGTCTAAAAATCCAATTTGTGACAATGAGGAAAAAACCCTTCACTTTCCTAACTCACCTATTTTTCTGCTTCGTTTCCTTTGGGACTAATTCACTTTAGGCCGAGTCAATATTATCCTCTGATCCATAAAAGTTCAAACTACAAGGTGGCATCATTAAGTCCATTTTCTCAATTTTGGACAAAAGTTGTTTTTCACAACTGTTGAATGTGAAGCAGGGTAAACAGGAGAATCCAAAGACAACTTTCCAAGACCTCCTCCCTTCTATAAGGATTGCTCCGAGATCGAATCCTGGGGCTCAGCTGTGGAAGATATAAGCACTAGCCAACACGCCACTACCCACACCAGGGCGACGTTCAACCCATCTTCTTAACAAGCGTCAATAATTTCCCACCATTGGATTGATTGATTTCTTCGTGTTCCTGGGCACGTCAAATGCTTTGGTCATTAGTCCCGTTAGTGTAGTGCATGTTTTTCTCGGAGATGGCGGTGATCTTCCCCGCTGGATGGAGAGATCCGCCGCCGATCTACCGTCGGCTAGTGGGGTTTCCCTAACCAGGATTCTCCCTCCAGTGGGGCACCGCCCCAGCCGGACAAGCTCTAAGCTCCCGACCGCTCTCCCGGAATATGTGGTAGTGTAGTGCATGTTAGTGTAAGTGTATGTGTAAGGGAGAGGATAGGACAAGGAAGAGAAAGGACAGATCGCGCGCGGTCCGTGGCCCGTTGGTAGCGTGCTGCTCCGGCATTCGCCTGGTGTTGATCGGAATAAACACGGAAAACTACCGAGCAGAGCAGCCGGCCGCTAGAATTCTCCTCCAGACAGCGACGGAATTCGACCTAGCTGAAAAGCTAGTGTCGAAAATCCTGTCGCCGTCAGGACTCGAACCTAGGACCTCCCGGTCAGAGTCGCTGCAGTGACATCAGTTGATGCACTGAGCTACCGCTCCGGTCCCCACCGTTGACTCAAACCTGAAACATCTGGGAATACAAATAAACTTCCCGCAACCAGGTGTATTTTGTTTCACCTGTTATTGTGTAGTCTGAATGTGCAATAAACGTCTGGACTGCCGCTGAAGAGACCCTACCTGCTTAGTGCGTTTACGGGACGGCTGGCAGGCGAGGAAGCACAGAGGAGCTGAGTGAGGAGCGCAGAAGCTCAGAGATCATTATTCGTGAGCGCGCGAGGTAGAGTAACAGCTTCTAGGAAGGTCGCGCGCGGACCGCGACACGTTTGTCAGGGTAATGCACCGATATTCGCCAGGTGTTGATCGAATAAATCACGAAAAACTACAGATCAAAGCAGCCGATCGCTAGAATTCTGCTCCAAACAGCGTCTGAATTTGATCTACGAATCTAGCTGATGTCGAGAATCCTGCCACTACCGGAACTCGATCTCTTGACCTTCCCGGCCAGAGACAATGCCGGAGATCGGTTGATCCTCACGGTCAACTCATCTGGTTTCGGTCAGAATTAATTACTATTCTTTAGAAACGAGGTTTGTATGTAAGTTCGTGACTTTCATACATACTTATCAATAATTTCAGTCTACATTTCCCGCAGTCTCCTCTTGTGATCCGCTCTTCCGTTGTCCTTTGCGCACTGTTTATTTTCGGCGTCTCTCTCCCGCCGTTCCGTCGTGGTGGCGTTGTGCTTCCCCCCTCCCAGTGGTGGCGGCGTTGGGGCCACGCGTCGCCGCCAGGGGCGCAGCGGGCGGCGGAAGGAGACTTCAAAGCGGGGCGGCGGCGCCTCCGCGCTAAACAGTCCTCGGACGCTAATCTAATGCAATCGAGGTAATGGGAGGCGCCTTTGAAAGCGATGCCGGCGGGGTATCGAAGATCGCCGCCGCTTCCATCACCCCGGACCCTGCGGCACCCCGGCATCTGCATCTCTCCCGGCCCCGCTTCGCGCACGCGCCGTTCACTTTCGCCTGCTCTCCTCTCGTTGGTCTTTGTTTTCATCCTCTCTATTCCTCTTCCAGTCCGATTTTTCTCTCTCTTTTCCTCTTTCTTGATCTTACTCCTTTTTCTTTCTCCCGTATTTTTTTTTCTCTTCTGCCTCTAATTCCTTTCTCCTCTGTCTTCTCCCTTGGCTCTTTCTTTTTCTTTTTTTCTTTCCCTTTTTCTTCCTTTCTCTCTTCTCTTCTTCGCATCCATTCCCTTCTCTCTCTCTCTCTCTCTCTCTCTCTCTCTCTCTCTCTCTGTATATATATATATATATATATATATATATATATGTGTGTGTGTGTGTGTGTGTGTGTGTGGTGAGTGTGTGTGTATCTTTTGTGGCAGAACATTGTATATAAAATACAACTTCTGGTAATCTAGCAGTTTTAAAACTTTATATCGTTACATTTGTTTTCGTCAATACAATTGTATGAAATTTGAATTGTTAAAACCTTTGTTATGACATTAGCATTTTTGACAATTTTGCTCATAGGTTAATAGCCTGACACAAGCCCCACTTGGCTGTGTGAAGGGTGGACTAGAGAATTACTATCCTCTGTTATTTAATGTATTAAGAATGTAAATTTAAAAAAAGTCTGCCGTTTCATTCATTCTTTATTTCAGTTATGTATGCAATGATAATGTTCGATAACTACCGTTGTTTTGTGTGATGTAACCATATGAACACTTGTCAAATATGTTTTCACGTTAAAAAAACAAAAAATTAATTTATTACAATATGAGTTAATAATAAAGACAGCATGTCACCTAGGAGCAGAACTGTAAAAATAGCACAGAAAGTAATTAATACAATTATTAATGTTCGATGGCCGACTTCGTTATCCGACATCTGATTTCGATATCTATCACTTTCATTGTCTTCTGTCCCTTCAAGAATGTTATTTAGAAATGCTTCATAGTATATATTGTTGGTTGGATGTATGAATAATATTCAGTCATGAATAACAGATTAATCAGTCATAGTCAAAGAGATATCTATCCAAAGAGCCCATGCCAACATCGGCTTCTATCCATAGTACGTCAACATTTGCCCTTCTTAAACCATACAAATGACAAAATAATCGTAGGCCAATGTACAGATCAATAGTGAAATCAGGAGACAAGATCGACATTGGACTTTAGCATTTATTGCATTGAAAGAAGGGATTTTAAAACACCCACTGACACAAATCGAAAATTACGAAGAACTGACATTGTCTCTTCATTGCCGCTAACTACTCGCCTTAGCTGTTCTTATCTCCAAAACTTCTGTAATCCCCGATGCTTTGCTTCTTCCCATTCTACCCCGTGTCCCTCTCTTTCACTTCCAACTGCCGTCGCCTCCGCCATCCCCGTTGTCACCCTTTCACCTTCATAGTTGTACACTTTGTCTACGTAACAATTCATCTTGTTGATTGAGCTTTCAATAAACTCGCGCTATTTACGCCTGTTTGCTATTTGGCTTTGCTTAATGTACTTATCGCTCGTTTACCAGTACTTGTTTCTGTCATCAAAATCATTACTGCAATTGCCCCTGTTTATCGCCACAGTGTACAACTGACACAATAGACATCTCTAATTACTTAGGTGGGCACGATCAATCCGTGCGACGCTTCTATATTCATCTCTACTAGCTCAACCGTTTCGGGGCTCAGGGCATCAACTGATGTCACTGCAGTGCCTCTGGCGGGGGTCCTGAGTTCAAGTTCCGACGGTTACAGAGTTTTCGGCACTAGTTAGAAAGCTAGTGTCTACAGTCTCTGTCTGGAGGAGAATTCTAGTGGCCGGCTGATCGGTAGTTTTTCATGGTTTCTACGATCAACACCAGGCGAATGCCGGAGCTGCACCCTAACGGACGGGCCACGGACTGCGCGCTATTTTTCTTTCCTGCTCCTTGGCCTTTTCTCACTTCCTCACTTCCTCCTTGCACATTTATTTATTTATTTATTTATTTTACGTCAAAAAGCAGTTAAAAACTGCGTATGACGTGCTATGGGGAAAAGTGAATTGTGTGCACATTTTCAAAATTCTGTGATCCCTACTCTAAGTCATATACTACTTAAATTTTGAATTTTGAAAGGGAGAAAAAAAACAAAAACTCCCATGTAATAAAATCTATTTTCATGGATAAATAAGCAATAAATTTTGAATTTAGCTGAGAGCGTGTCCCGGATGGGGCGGTGCCACACTGGTGGGAGATATCTGGTTGGGGAAAATACTCACAAGACGATGTAGGTCGGTGCCGGTTCTCGCCAACTAGCTGGAGACGATCACCACCATTTCCCCACGATGAAACATGCACTAGACTTATGGGACAAATGACAGCAGTTGACTCGCCCGGAATCTCTAATCACTCAATCAACGTTTATTCAATCAATCAATTAATGTTTTTAGTATTCTTGTCACTGCGCCAATCACTACATTTTCCATCGCTATCCTAGGTTCGAATCCTGACGGTGGCAGGATTTTCGACACTAGCTTTTCAGCTATATTGAATTCAGTCGTTGTCTGGAAGAGAATTCTAGCGGTCGGCTGCTCTGATCGGTAGTTTTCCGTGGTTTCTCCGATCAACACCAGGCGAATGCCGGAGGAGTACCCTACCAAACGGGCCACGAACCGCGCGCGATCTGTCCTTCCTCTTTCTTGTCCAATCCTCTCCCGTACACACACACACACTAACATGCACTACACTACGACATACTTCCGGAGACCGGTCAGGAGCTTAGAGCTTGTCCCGGCTGGGGTGGTGCCCCGCTGGTGGAGAGTCCTGGTTAGGGAAACCCCACTAGCCGACGGTAGGTCAGCGCCGGATCTCGCCATCCAGCTGGGAAGATAACCGCCATCTCCAGAGAAAAACATACACTACACTAACGGGACTAATGATCAAACAGTGCCGTCCCAGAAACCCATCAATCTCAATCGCTTCATTCACTACCGCATCCGCGATATGGCGTCACATCTCTTAATTTCTCATGAATCACATCTCAGTCCGCAGCCGTCACAGTTACGTCGTGACACGCGTAGACGCAATGCTCCGAGCAAGGTTCTCACTTCCGCACGGCTGGCGACAAGTTGACGTGCTGAGCAGAGAACAGGAGAGACGAAAATGGGACAGCGGAGCAAGGTGTTTGCCTGCATGGGAGCGACAAAGTGGGGGTGAGAAGGGGAGGAGAGGAGGGCGGAGGCGGGGAGCGGGGCGGAGGCAGGGCGGAGGGCGGAGTGGGGAGGCGGGCGGAGGCGGGCGAGGGGGCGGAGGGGGCGGAGGCGGGCGGAGGCGGGCGGAGGCGGGGCGGAGGCGGGGACGGGAGGCGGGGCGGCGGAGGCGGGCGGGGGCGGGCGGAGGCGGGCGGAGGCGGAGGCGGAGGGGCGGAGGGGCGGAGGCGGGCGGAGGGCGGCGGGGCGGAGGCGGGGCGGAGGTGGGGCGGAGGCGGGGCGGAGGCGGGGCGGAGGCGGGGCGGAGGCGGGGCGGAGGCGAGGAGGAGGCGGGGCGGAGGCGGGGCGGAGGCGGGGCTGGGGCAGTGCGGGGTCGGGGCGGGGGCGGAGGGCTCGGGAGAGGGCGCAGTGTACGACAGCGAGACCGGGTGCCGGAGCATTCATGACAGAAAGGGCAGGCACAAGAGAGGGAGGAAGCGGGGCGGGGGGCGGTCGTGACTGCGGGTCGGGGGGGGGCTTGGGGATGGGGCGGACGGAAGAGGAGGAGGCATAGAGGGCGGGAGCGCGGGGGCGGAAGCAGACAAGGGACGGCGTGGGGTAGTTGAGATATCGTCCGCCTCCTGCGCCCCCTCGCTTCGCCTGCAGCACAGCAACAGACGCCACCAAAGCAGCTCTTAGTGCACGAAATATGATTGGACCCACTCCAAAGACTACAAAGGGAACCAATGTACCCACATTCTCTTTCCTTCTCGGCTCTATACATTTAGATAGGCTTTGAGATTCGATTCTGGGAAGTAAATACTTTCGTTAGATATACTACATTTCCTTTTAGGGCAGTACTTTAATATTGACTCTATTACTTCCCTCTTCTGAAAATGGATCTGACACTATGTCTGCTTTATTCGTTTGCACTATAACTCTCGGACACGCTGCTAATTTAGTAGAGTACCAGTAAGTTTGTTCAAACATAGCTTACCTAAGTAAACCGCTCTCTATAGATAGTATGGAGAACGACACTCGAGGAAGACTATCGAGTATTTAGTAGAAGTTTCTGTCAGAATAGACACACCTGGGAAATTAATCTTTATCAAATTATAATTTAATTAATGGAGCGTGTATATTATGGTTTTTATCGAAATTAGTTATTATGTTTTATTTACTGTTTTCGTCCTGTTTTCATATTACATTAACTTTCTTTGAGGCTGAGTTATCTCAGAACAAGTATTGCCGCTGCATCTGCAACGAGTTAGTGAAGGTCCTACGATTTGAGTACCGTCAATGGCGTCTATTCGGCTTTAGCGATATAGCTAGTTCTAATTCAGTCACTGCCCGGAAGAGAATTCTAGCGGCCTGCTACTCTGGTCAGACTTTTCATTGGCTTCTTGTATCAATAGCAAAGGAATACCGGGGCAGTACCCTAACAAACACGCCATTAACCTTGGGCGATCTTTCCTTCCTATTTCTCTTCGTCTTTGCCTTCCTTAACCTATCTTCTCTCCTTACGCTCATACACACTTCAATGCATTATACTACCACCCATGACGGGAGACCAGTCTGGAGCTTAGAACGTGCTTTGACTGGGGCAGTCTCCCATTGGAAGAGATACCTGAAGAGAAAAACTTGTAGGTATTCTCCGGTTCTCATGTTAAAGTGGATTGGTTGGTTGGTTGATTGTTAGTTATTCCGAGCGTGTCAACTTCGGAGGTCATTAATCCCGTAAGTGTAGTCCATGCTTTTTCCTCGGGAGATGGTGTTCTTCCCTCGTTGAATGGCGAGATCCGGCGCCGACTTATCGTCGGCTAGCGAGATTTTCCCAAGCAAGTATCTCCTTCCAGCAGGGTATCGCCCCAACCGGGAAGAGCTCTAAGCTCCCGACCGGTCTCTCGGCAAATGTGGTAGTGTAGTGCATATTAGTGTGTGTGTAAGGGGTGAGGATAGGACGAGGAAAGATCGCGCGCGACCCGTGGCCCGTTAGTTAGGGTTCTGTTCTAGCATTTGCCTGGTGTTGATCGGAGGAACAACAGAAAAATACCGATCAGAGCAACCGACCGCTATAATCCTCCTCCACACAGCGACTGAATTCGTTCTAGCTGACAAGCTTGGGTCGAAAACCGTGGAACAGTTGGGACTCGAACCTAACACCTCTCGGTCAGAGGGACTGCAGTGACACCAGGTGATGCCCTGAGCCACCACTCTCGGTCCTCTGATCTTATTAGTCCGCAAATTGGAGTTAGTAAAATCACAAGTAAAAATTTCCCGATTTTCTTAAAAGGAAATAATGGGACCGTTCTTGGGACGTTTTAGCGACGGCTCGAACTTGCGACGATCTACGCTCATCAGTTCCTTTCAATTCGTGAAAAAGAAGGATCTGCGTCATTAGTCAGTGTAGGTCCATCCTAAGCTTTAGTTCTTGGCACACGTTCAAACACTTTGGATGTATTAAAAGACAGAATTACATATTTCTTGAAACTTCTTCTATTTTCACATTTTCATCATTTCATTTTCATATATGAGTTGAGTCAGAAGTGTAATTTATCTTAGGGCACTGAGCACAGTCCCATCTTCCATTTAGTCAGGATACTCCACTTCTGCTAGTGTAAATGTTTGTGCATAGTTCTTGCACTAGATGTACGAAAATAATGACCCAAGTATTTGAAACCCCCGGAACACAATCCCCTCAATTCGATGTGACACAGACTCGTCAAGTATGAATGAGGCCATGACTTTACAATTCCTATTTCTCAAGACAACGCTACAACACACAGAAATTGCAATTAATAGCATGGGCAGTCAAAGGCGTCGTTGACAATGCGAAAGGGATTGGGCAAACGCGCAAGCGGTCCATCATATCTTAGAACATTTCCCTTCAGTCGAAGCTGTCGGCGAATCGGGGAAGCCCCATGAGCAGTTCGTGTAGCCACAAACCAATCCGCCCTTTCTGGGCTCGCCGAATGGGCAAAGCCCTTCTGAGGTCTCGCAAACGGCTACCCGATCTTTCCTCTCCTCCTCCCCCGTCCTTCT
Source organism: Teleogryllus oceanicus (assembly GCA_964035755.1). NCBI lineage: Eukaryota > Metazoa > Arthropoda > Insecta > Orthoptera > Gryllidae > Teleogryllus > Teleogryllus oceanicus. The sequence continues at coordinate 64,163,193 of CAXIVR010000011.1, forward strand.
CCCAGCTTTTCTCCCTCCTCTCCACTCCTCTCCGCCCTCCTCCTCTTCCCCTTCATTACCTCGGTGTTTGGCGCGTTGGCTCACAAAAGGCCGAAGAGAGAGAAATTAAGGCCAAAACTATGAAAGGTGTTTCCAATGAAGATCTATTGAAGAGTCAATATTACAATCTTGGCTGTCCGGGTGACGACGCGTTAATTGATGTGGTGCCGACGTTTCGATCATCATGTCGGCGCGGGCAGATCCGGAGTCGGACGGCGCGCCGCGACGTCCGCACCGTCCGATCTTCATTTGCGCCTGCCTTCTGGCCGCCGCCGCGGCGCGCCGTCCGCCCGGATCTGCCCGCGCCGTCCGACTGCGGACCGCTTCCTGCCGTCCGCCCGTGCGCCACGCCGCCATTCCGCGGTTGACAGGCAGCCCTCTAGCTACGATTGGCGATTGTCATTATAAATAAACAAGAGCATTACGAGCCCTGATGAAGATCACGACATGATGATCGAAACGTCGGCACCACATCAATTAACGCGTCGTCACTCGGACAGCCAAGATTGTAATATTGACTCTGGCCGCGGAAGCCTACGACTTCATCTATTGAAGAGTACAATATATAATAGTACCAAGCCCTTACACGGAGGTACGGGTGGGCTCGAGGGGTTTCACAATTCCTAGAGTCTGATGACTTAAATACGCAATTGAAGTTTTTATTAAACCGGGACACTGCAATGCCCCTGAGTGGGATGTCCTAGGTTCGGGTCCCGACGGTGGCGGATTTTCAACACTAGTTATATAGCTGGGTCGATATCTGGAGGAGAATTCTAGAGGCAGGCTGCTCTGATAGCGAGTTTTCCGAGGATTTTCCGATCAACGCCAGGCGAATGCCGAAACAGTACTCTAACAAACGGGTCACAGACCACGTGGGATCTTACCTTTGTTTTCCTTGTCCTACCCTCACCCCTTTCGTATACACACTTACACTAACATGTACTACACTTCCATACAGGTCGGGAGTTTACAGCTTGCCAGAAAGCCAGTCGGGAGTTTAGAGCTTGTCTCGACAGAGGCGGTGCCTCGCTGGTCGGAGATATCTTGTTAGGGAAAATCCTGCTGGCCGACGACACGTCGGTGCCGAATCTCTCAATCCAACGGGGTAAAATCATCGCCTCCTACCGAGGAAAAATCATACACTATGCTGATGGGACTAATGGCCATTGCAACTGACGTGCTTGGAATCACAAACAATCAATCAATCAATCATCAGTTTTTATTAATTAAATATCTTATTTCACATACTCCTACTATTTACCGAAACTACGTTTACGTAAAAAATGAAACTGGTTGGTGATGGTGTAATCCCGGCTTCAGTTTCGGATAAAAAATACAATTTCACGTTTCACGGTTTTCGTAAAAAAAAGAAGCTGGTTGGTGATGGCGTAATTACGGCTTCAGTTTCCGATTCAGCGCGTCGACATACACAGAGAAACATATGTCAAGACTTTAGGTCTGACAACACCCGAAATCAAAACTTACAATATCGTGGTGTTTTTGGCGATTTAAAAGAAACTGGAGGGTAATGGCACAATTCTGGCTAGAGAAACATCCGTGGATTAAACTTTTTATCGTGATCTGAAATCTATTTATCACAAGTTTCGAAGTAATTCTCGATCACATGTTTATTGCTTTCTCGTTTTAGACACTGTTTTCACGAGTTCAAAGAATTTATGCGTGAGAATTATTATTTGTTTAGAAGAATGTAATTGGTACGTTTTATGCTCTTCCTTCGCACTTCGAGCGTCGTCTTTCGGTCTGAAACTTTTTTTTTATTTTGTGTGCGTGTGTTATATTGTTTCCAACCTCTACAGTCATTCGCCCCTTGAGTATAGAGCATTTTATATCCCGGCATATATTTCTGCATGTTGCTCATAGCACAAATGTATTTTTTTTAATTTTCGAATATTTATTGTTTCCTTTACTGGCTCAAAATTAACATGCACAGTTTGAAATACTATTTTTACACTATGGCTATTTTTTTGGTTGTATCAAGTTACCCATGTTTTCGTTGAATCGGATAATCCATACGTCATCAATTGACATAACATAGTTTCAATTATTTTAAAAGGACGAACTGTTAGAATCCTTAGACGAACTATTAGAAAGGTGAACTGTTAGAATCCTTAACAAACATGCCGATTAAGTGTTTTTGTTCCTGTTTAGTTGTGTTGTATCTGTATTATAATACAGCTCTACGAGGAAGTTATTAATGCTATCTACTAATAATCCTCATTATACCACATCTAAAGCATTGTTTACTGTTCCTTACCGTTAACACCCTCAGGTTAATTTTCTGCATTTTCATCGTTTGCTTTCCGGTCGCAGCAATCGTAGTCAATTTCGTGTGTTCTTGTGCCCCTGTCATTGTCGCCTCATTCTGTTCGGCAAAACTTGGCCCGTATGAATCCGGTTATGCGTATGCGTCTGTATGCGTTAAATTCACATGAAATGAAACGACGGAGCCCTTTGTGGAGAGAAAGCTGGGACAAATGGATTGACCTTTAATAATGAACTTATAATTATCTCATGTACGTCTATACTTTATCCAATTTGTTCTAAAGAGCTTTGAAACTTTTAGTAATTTTAATTTCAAACCTGCTTTTTGTTAGTAATTTAATAAATTAAGATTAGCTGCATATTCTGTGGTCCGAAATTAATGTTTCAACTAACAGCGGTATTTAAGGAAACTTTTTCATTACGATGCCAATAACCATTCTAGCATTGTGATCTCCTCAAGTGTAAATAAGTAAATAAAATTTTAACTCTTGACGACTCAGTTCTTTATTTTTGTAGGACACTTTCCTGAGAATACGCCTCTACATAATGAGATCTCCCATTTAAGATCCATAAAATTTCGTTCTTCCCCGACCGTCTTCCAACCGTCAAACTCAGCTCATTCGGCTGGTTCCATTCTCTATGTAACTGGCGTCGTAAAATTGCGCATTTGCGTGGGATGTGACTCCTAACACAGCGCATTTCATTCGTCAGGAAGAGAAAAGTCGCGCCTTGAAATAATCGTTAATGTTTATGAGGCGGCTACTTCGGCGGAGTCAATGTAGCGGATGTGGAGGTGTAATGGGGTGGAGATATGATGATGGAGAGGTGGCGATGTAGTGTGCGTGGTAAAAACGTGATGAAGATATTTAGATAATGAGTAGGGAACTTTTTACAATATTTTTTTCGTTATAAGAACATGGTGAACATTTTGCATAAAATCTGACAAATAATTCAAGTATAAAAGAGTGGTCTGACGTCGGATTTGTTCTAAATATCACGCGAGGTGGCGATGTAGTGTGCGTGGTAAAAACGTGATGAAGATATTTAGATAATTTGTCGAGAGTTTTTATTCCAACGTAAACGTTCTGAGTTCGTTTGATGTTGATCAGATAAAACACGGAAATCTCCTGATCAGAGCAGCCGGTGGCTGGAATTCTCCCTAGACAGTGAAAGAATACACCATAGCAATTTGGCGTGTCTAAAATCATGCCACCGTCAGGATTCGACGGGATCCCAAGACCTCCCGGTACCGTGACAATTGATGCCCTGAGCCACCTCTTCTGGTGTGAATGGGATGGCAACGTGAATAGCAGCGATGGCGGTTGTGGTGGCGGCAGCGGGGATTGCTGGCACGGCGGAGACGGTGATGGAGATGACGGCGAGGGCGGCGGCGAGGGCGACGGCGAGGGCGGCGGCGAGGGCGACGGAGAGGGCGACGGCGAGGGCGGCGGCGAGGGCGACGGAGAGGGCGGCGGCGAGGGCGGCGGCGAGGGCGGCGGCGAGGACGGCGGCGAGGCGGCGGCGAGGGCGACGGAGAGGGCGACGGCGAGGGGGGACGGCGAGGGCGACGGCGAGGGCGGCGGCGAGGGCGGCGGCGAGGGCGGCGGGAGGGCGGCGGCGAGGGCGGCGGCGAGGGCGGCGGCGAGGGCGGCGGCGAGGGCGGCGGCGAGGGCGGCGGCGAGGGCGGCGGCTTGGGCGGCGGCGAGGGCGGCGGCGAGGGCGGCGCCGAGGGTGGCGGCGAAGGCGGCGGGGGAAGCGGCGGCGATGGTGGCTGTGGCGACGGTGGTGGCGAGGGCGGCGGCGAGGGTGGCGGCGAAGGCGCGGCGGAGCGGCGGCGATGGTGGCTGTGGCGACGGTGGTGGCGAGGGCGGCGGCGAGGGCGGTGGATGCGGCGGTGGCCAGGACGGCGCCACCGGGAAATACGACGCCCGGCCGCAGGCGTTTGTCAAGGGGGCGCGACGCAAGGCAACCGGTGTTTTGGGCGTCGGGCAGCGCTGGAGTGGGTGCTGACACGGGCGGCGGCAAGACGGAGCCTGCGGCGTGGCAGAGGTTTACAGCTAACGAAAGCTCGGGAGGGGTGAAATGAGAACGATAGCGAGAGGGGAGCCTGTGCGGTAATGTGCCTAAGTGGCAGGTAGCAGAAAGACAGAGTGGTGTGGTGTGCGGGGGCTGGGGCAAAGTGGGGGGGAGCGGGATCCTGATGCGGGGGAAGGAAAGGGGTAGAGCGAGTTTTGGAGAGAACAGGAAGCGGTGGAGAAACACCAAGAGAAGGAAACAAAGCGACAATTGCCAGACAAATGAAGACAAAATGTGCAATGGGGCAAGGTCTCTCATCATTGCACAATAGACAGAATACAGAAAGATGACATCTAATATTTTGTAACAAACTTTATTTCTAAAATGTGCAGGGGGATGTGGTTGAGACGCGTTCCTAGTAAGAGAAAGGAAGTAAGACAGATTGCGCGCAAATACTACAGCGAGAGTACACAACAGCTGTCGGGTAGAAGACTGTACTAACAGAACGAGAACAATTGGAGTACCACAAGGACCTTGTTTATGGCTTTGGCGAGAACAAGTTGACGCAGGGATACAGAAGGCGTGCGCGGGGCAGGCGCCATATTTAAAAGATGATCAGCCCTGCCTTCTCCCCCTCGGCTTCGGCTCCTCTGTCTAATCTCTCTTGCTCTGCGAGCGCTTTGCGGCGCGAATATTAATGCTCCTTGACGACAGTTTTCCGATGGCTGCCCAGCGGCAGCCCCGCCTCCTTCCCCGCTCCTACCCGGCCCGGCCCGGCCCCGCCCCGCTTCGCGCCGCACGCGACTAAAGACATTAGCCGCGCTTTCTGTCGCGCCGCCGGCAGGGGTGGGGACACGGCTGGCTCTGCGTGGGCGGTAGGAGCGGTGAGGACGGCTTCGGCAGCTGTCCTTCCCCGTGTCGCTTGCGAACTCTTTTGTTACGTCGACGAGTCGCCGAGCGTAGGGAATAATCGTTCAAATCATTTTCGTGATAATATAACTTCTTGGATCTTCACATAATGGTTTTTCTTTGAAAGGTGATTGAAAGAGAAACGTATCCTCCATGGCCTGTGCTTCTCACAGAAAGCGTTCCTGCAACTGATTGCTTGAGTGGTAACTGGATAACTGTGTCCGTAGAAAGTGCTAGAGGTACGGTAATTGTATGCGGAAAGGTGATTGAACGTTTCTCTTTGTGGAAGGTGGATTTGTGTCTCCGTGGATGGCGGTTGTCACGGACATGTCATGTTTGTTTATTGGTTCATGCATCCAGGGATTTGCGGCATTTGGGATTGACACTGTGCAATTTTTCTAACATATTTGTTTCTCTTTGTGGAAGGTGGATTTGTGTCTTCGTGGATGGCGGTTGTCACGGACATGTCATGTTTGTTTATTGGTTCATGCATCCAAGGATTTGCGGCATTTGAGATTGACACTGTGCAATTTTTTAACATATTTGTTTCTCTTTGTGGAAGGTGGATTTGTGTCTTCGTGGATGGCGGTTGTCACGGACATTTCATGTTTGTTTATTGGTTCATTTTTAACATATTTGTTTCTCTTTGTGGAAGGTGGATTTGTGTCTTCGTGGATGGCGGTTGTCACGGACATTTCATGTTTGTTTATTGGTTCATGCATCCAAGGATTTGCGGCATTTGAGATTGACACTGTGCAATTTTCTAACATATTTGTTTCTCTTTGTGGAAGGTGGATTTGTGTCTTCGTGGATGGCGGTTGTCACGGACATTTCATGTTTGTTTATTGGTTCATGCATCCAAGGATTTGCGGCATTTGAGATTGACACTGTGCAATTTTCTAACATATTTGTTTCTCTTTGTGGAAGGTGGATTTGTGTCTTCGTGGATGCGGTTGTACGGACATTTCATGTTTGTTTATTGGTTCATGCATCCAAGGATTTGCGGCATTTGAGATTGACACTGTGCAATTTTCTAACATATTTGTTAACGAATGAATATGTGGTAAATGGAAAAATTAAAATTTATAAATAAATGTTCTTCCTTTGAAGTAAGAACAATCCAATTTCATAAATTGATACGGTTTATTCCATAAATTCCTTTTAAACCTTCGCAACGTTTCGAAAGTAGATTTTTTTTCTTTTCTTTGATGATCTTGTAGCTACCTGTTTCTTTCAATAGAATAAAGACAATTTTTTTCAAATAATTGTGTAGTAGGAAATTCATAATTAAAAATGATAGACTCTGGCCTAAGAATTGACCTTCTTAGTAATAGTTTGACGCTCAATAATTTGTTTTATTGGTGATAGTGAGACGAATTAGAAAGTTATTTCAATTACGACAGTAGGCGAAAATTGTTGAAGAGATTTTCAGCCACCCGGATGCCTATTTACATCAAAAAGACCCGATATTTTTTGCCGTCTGTCGCAGATGGAGACAAATTGGTCACACCTCAACATACCATCTCGGATACGAGGTGATCTGCGCGGTTTCTCTCTACAAAAACTAGAGCTGTCCATTCGCCGGCGCTTCGCGACCACCGCGCGCGTTTGTCATTCTCCGCTCTCGCGTCGATGGCTCGCAGTTGCAGCGGCTGCGCGACGTCGGAACCTGTTCGCCTTCCTGCAGTGGCGCGGCCGCGTATTCCATGTCGCGTGAAAGCGACAGGGTTGGAAACCAACACACGTTGTGTTTGTGGTGTCGTCGTTTGCCATTGATTTCCAAGAACAGTGATATTCAGTGATGGCACACTTTCAGAAAAATGATTACATTCAGTTTATTTGTATGTTGGTTGCTTCTTCTTCTTCTTCTTCTTCTTCTTCTTATTATTATTATTATTATTATTATTATTATTTGTTTTGGAATTTAATTTGTGTAATGTTGTTCACAAAGCTACGTGTTATTCAAGTAATAATATTAGAGGTAAAGGTATCTTAACTATGTGTACATTTACAGAATAAAATTTGGTATTGAATCACATCTACCAAATGTAAAAAATAACAAATTTAAAAGTTATTATAACCCTAAGTATAAAATAAAAATATAATTTATTTATTTTTATTATAAAATAATAAATATATTTATTAATGTCGTATTAAATTGCATATTCAGGTATTAGCCGGAAAAGGACCCCTGCGTCAGCAAAGATTTTATATAGCAAAAGACCATACAAAATATTCTATAAATCACAAAATTATGACTCGCGCCCACTAATTTCTTAATAGAATTAAGTATTTAGTAGGTGATGATATTATTTTTGACAGTTCTACTTTGGCTGAATTTGCGGGAGAAGCAACTGGTTCCATCCTCCTTATGAAATTTATAAAAAAATATTCCTAACATCTAAATTGCCTTACCTTAAATTATTTCAATTTTAGACAACAAAGAAACGTGTTTATTGGATGTAATTCGGTAGATATAATTAATAAGCAAGGAAACAAATGAACTTTCTATTTCTGGGAAACCCCTCGCAGCTTGCGCTCACGAAGTTTGCTATCTCCCAGTTTCCCTCACAGCCCCGGTATCTGCCGCGGTGTCTTCCAGATGCGCTCGCCTGTGCGGAGTGGTGGATGGAGGCGGGGCGCTGTCTTATCCACGCAGAGTTTACCACCCCTGCCGCCCCGCCGCCCCCGCCGCCGCCGCCGCCCCCACCGCCGCCCCGCCACCGCCCCTGCCGCCGCATCCGCCACCGCCCCGCCGCTGCCCCCGCCGTCGTCCCGCCGCCGCCCCCGCCGCCGCACCGCCGCCGCACCCGCCGCCGCCCCGCCGCCGCCCCGCCGCCGCCCGCCGCCGCCCCGCCGTCGTCCCCGCCGCCGCCCCGCCGCCGCCCCGCCGCCGCCCCGCCGCCGCACCCGCCGCCGCACCCGCCGCCGCCCCGCCGCCGCCACCGCCGCTGCCTCCCCGCCGCCCCGCCGCCGCCCCGCCGCCGCCCCTGCCGCCGCACCCGCCGCCGCACCGCCGCCGCACCCGCCGCCGCACCCGCCACCGCCCCGCCGCCACTGCTGCCCCCGCCGCCGCACCGCCCCGCCGCCGCCGCCGCCGCCGCACCCGCTGCCGCCCCCGCCGCCGCCCCCGCCGCCGCCCCCCGCCGCCGCCCCCGCCCCCGCCGCCACGCCACGTTATCTTCCCAGAGGCAGGCGCGAAACCACGCGGCGGCGGTGCCAGGCGGCGTTTCGCGAGTTTTATCTGCGGCAGGTATCGCTCGTTTGTCGCGCGCCGCGACAGGCGCGGCTGGGAGGCGGTGCGCTCTCGCACGACGGTGGAGGTAGCGGTGGTGACTGGTGACGGCGGTCATGGCCAGGTTATGGGCTAAGGGGGTATCGTGGGAGTGGCTGAAGCTATTTTGGTTGTTGTGTTGTTCTTTCGGCGCACTGAAGAAAATACTTTTGGGGAGCAAATAGATTCCTGTAGACGTTATAAAGGCAGTTGGTGAAAAACGGCCCAAATAGTTTATTCAGTTTGCTGTAACATCGCAAAAGTAGTACATACGTTCACCCATTTACTTCAACTGGAATCAGATCAGTCTAATATTTTCTTGTTTCCACAAACACATTCATTTCAACCATGCTGACGTTGTTGCAAGTTTTACATTTTTTTTAAAGATTGTAATGGAAAAGGTGGTAGTGGCTGTGGAGGGTGTGGTGGTGGTGGTTGAGGATTGTGGTAGTGTTGCGGTAACTATTGCGGTTGTGACTATGAATGATGTGAGGTAATCTGTATCTGTTTTAGCGTCATTCTGTGGCTGTGAAGGTTGTGATGGTAACGGTAGCAGTGATTGTGTTGGAGGCTGTGATTGTGGTTGGGGATAGTTGTGGGATGTGTGAGGGTCATTAATACGATACATTAATAGTTTAGTTCAAATAATTTTAAAATAAAGATTGAAATTAATTTTTAAAACTTGTTCTAATAATTTTATCTAATACTATTTGTTAAAATATCGGTATTTAAAATACCATTCTTAAAATATCCGTCTATGAATGAATACCCTTTAAATTTATTGATACTAAGTCATCCCTTCAAGTAAAATTTAAGATACTAGCATGGTAGGCATGTATTTACAATCAGAAAATACTATCAAACCCAACAAATTACATAATATTGATTTCATCACACCACGTTCCGTAAATGTATTCCAGAATATGATGTTCCCCCAGGAAGCTAAATTACATTACAGTTCACGGGAGTGATGGTAACGTTGAGGAGACAAAGAGAATAATAGGTGGTGAGCAACTGAAAACGATAAGTTAGTTGAGTTGGTATTGTTAATAATGATGACACTTGCATGGGATGAATATGCAAGAGCTTTTTGGATCACAGCGCTTCGACGAAACGACGGCTTCCACAAAAAATATATTGAGATTCAAAACAATGGTAATGTGAGAAACTACATGTCTCAAGGTAAAATATATATTTTAATTACCCTGATAATTTCCAGTGAAATATTTGAAACTTCGCGTTTTAACTACTTAGGTACACGATTTTTGAAGGCAACATGCCTAGGTTCGAGTCCAGACAATGGCAAGATTTTCCGTACTAGTTTGTCAGGTCGAATTCAGCCGCTGTCTGGAGGAGAGTTATGGCGTCTGGCTGCTCCGATCGGTAGTTTTCCATGGTTTCTGCGATCAACACCAGGCGAATGCCGCAACAGTACCCCAAAAAACGGATCACGAACCGCGCGCGATCTTTCCTTCCCTCCTTCATTGTCCTATTCTCACCCCTTAAACACACTAACATGCACTACACCGAGCTTAGAACTTGTCCCGGCTGGGGCGGTACCCCGCTGATGGGAGAGTCCTGGTTAGGGGTAAACCCCACTATCCGACGGTAGGTCGGCGCCGGATCTCGCCATCCAGCGGGGGAAGATCACCGCCCTCTCCCGCGGAAAATATACACCACACTTAATGACCTCGATAGTTGACACGCTCGAAATAACTAACACCCGACCAATCTCTGTTCACAAACTTGAAGATATTGAAGCTCGAGCTAGGTAAAAGTTCCGCATTCATTTTTCCCAAATATCCTTCATCATTAAAGCTCGAGTTGTGTAAAAGTGACGCATTCATTTCCCCTAAAATCCTTCATCCCATTATCCCGACCAAATACCACCCGACTCTTGAGTTCAGGTATTGAACCTCCAGCTGTGTAAATGTGGTGCATTCATTTCCCCTAAATATCCTTCATCCCATTACCCCGCACCAAAATACCCACCCGACTTCTTGGACGTAACCCGCCGTACTAAGTATAGGTTCTCTTGGCCTCGCGCGGCCCGGGCGGGTCGCGTTCGTATTCATACCGCTAATTGCCGGTTTGTTTTCGGGATTACTTTCCCTTCGGCTCATTGAGCTCCTTTGTTCCTCTTTCTCGCTTTGTCGCGGCGCGGCGCTGCGCGGAACAGCGCGGCGAAGCGGGGAGCGTTGGTGAGATCCACTCCATTGCGACCCCGCTGCGCACTTGCCATCCCTGCATCGCACGACCACGCCCTGTTTCGCTCGTCCCTCATTCACCCCCTACTTTGCGGCCGCTCCGTCCCTGCACCTTCCCGTTTGCGTTCCCGAATCGTGTTCGCTCTGGTTTGGTTTGATTTGACGGGTACAGAGAAGAAACGGAGCAGAAATGGAGAGGGAATGGTGAGGGAATGGACCTCAGTTGAGTGGGATGGGCGGGGAGGAAGCGGGACGAAGCAGGGATGGAGAGGGGGCGTACACGTGACGTAGCGGGAACAGAGAAGAGATGGATTGGGTGTTGGAGCGGGGAAGGTAAGGGTTTGATTGATGAATTTTTTCGTGTTTCCGGGAGCGCCACCCGCTTTGGACATTAGTTAGTGTAGTGCATGTTTTTTTTCTCGGGAGATGGCGGTGATCTTCCCCCGTTGGATGGCGAGATCCGGCGCCGACGTACCGTCGGCTAGTTGGGTTTCCCCCTAACAAGGACTCTCCCACCAGCGGGGCACCGCGCCAGCCAGGACTAGCTCTAAGCTTCCGACCGGTGTCCCGGAATATGTGGTAGTGTAGAGTATGTTAGTGTGTGTGTAAGAGGAGAGGACAGGACAAGGAAGAGGAAGGACAGATCGCGCGCGGCCCGTGGCCCGTTTGTTAGAGTACTGCTCCGGCATTCGCCTGGCGATGATCGGAGAAACCACGCAAAACAACCGATCAGACCAGCCGGCCGTTAGAATTCCTCCTCCAGACAGCGACTGAATTCGACCTACCTGAAAAGCTAGTGTCGAAAATCCTGGCGCCGTGGGGAGTGGGAACCTAGGACCTCCCAGTCAAAGGCGCTGCAGTGACATCAGTTGATGCACTGAGCTACCGCTCCCTGTTTGCTCTGGTCTTCGCTTTCGCTCCTTTCCCCTTTTCCTTCCACTTAGCTCCTGCTCTGCCCGCGCCCTTTTCCCGAACCCTTCCACTTTCTGTCCGATCACGCTCTGTCCCCGTCTCTTCCCCTTTTCGTCCCTGCTCCGTTCCGGAATCGTTTCAGCTCCAGTCCTGCTACGCCTCGCACCATTTCCGCTCCGCCCCGTCTACTCCATCCACTCCGCATCGTCCTCTCTCTGTCCCCGCTCCCTTTCCCCCCCCCCTCTCCCCTCACTTCCGGGGCCCGCTCAACAGATGACATTGCAGCGCCCTTTGACCGGGAGGTCCTAGGTTCGAGTCATGGCGGCGGCAGGATTTTCGACACTAGCTTTTCAGCTAGGTCGAATTCAGTCGCTGTCTGGAGGAGAATTCTAGCGGCCGGCTGCTCTGATCGGTAGTTTTCCGTGGTTTCTCCGATCAACACCAGGCGAATGCCGGAGCAGTACCCTAACAAACGGACCGCGCGCGATCTTTCCTTTCTCTTCCTTGTCGTATCCTCTCCCCTTACACACACACACACTTACACTAGCATGCACTGCACTATCACATTTTCCGGGAGACCGGTCGGGAGCTTAGAGCTTGTCCCGGCTGGGGCGGTGTTCCGCTGATGGGAGAGTCCTGGTTAGGGGAGACCCCACTAGCCGACGGTAGGTCGGGGCCGGATCTTGCCATCCAGCGGAGGAAGATCACCGCCATTTCCCGCGAAAAATACATGCACTACACTAACGGGACTAATGACCAAAGCAGTTGACGCGCTCGGAAACACGAAGAAATCAATCAATCAAACCCACACCTTTCCCGCTCCAACACCCAATCCGTCTGTTCTCTGTCCCCGCTACGTCACGTGTACGCCCCCTCTCCATCCCTGCTTGGTCCCGTTCTATCCCCGCTCATCCCACTCTAGCTGCGGTCCATTCCCTTTCATTTCCGCTCCGTTCCTTCTCTGTACCCGTTCCCTCTCCATCCCCGCTCTATCCACGTTCCGTCCCCGTCCTGTCTCCGCTACGTCCCCGCTCAGTCGACGCAAAAGGGAGACGCTCGCACCGAGAGGGGGAATCGCCGGAGGTCGAGCGGGGGTGGGGTTGGGGGCGGGGGCGGGTGCGCGCGATAGCGGAGAACTGAATGGGCGAACGGGCGGTCGGGCGGACGGAGCAGAGGGACGGGCGAGCGCACACAAACGCGCTTTTAACTGCGCATACGACATGAGAATGACGCAATTAGCCGATGAGAATGGCGTTTGTGTTTCAAATTCGCTCTCACGGGGTTCAGTTCCGGGAGCCCGCGCGACCATGTCGCCTGGCACGGCGACCCCGAGGGGGGGGTGGAAGTGGGAGGGGTCGCCGCTGAAAGGGATGATGCCAGGTGGGATGTTTGGTCATGGTGACGCAACATGGTGTTTGGGAAGAGAGAGAGAGAGAGAGAGAGAGAGAGAGAGAGGAGAGAAGGAAGCGAGGGGTGAGAGGGAGAAGAAAGGAGAGAGTGAGAGAGGTGACAACCTGTCTTCCAAATGGATTATAAAAACTAAAAAGGCATATATTAAAGATATGCGCAAAAAATCACATATATTATAGATATGTGAATATTTACTTGAGCAATGAGTAGAAAATTGTGAGTGCTGAAGACATGTTTTATATTAGAATTATACTCGCAGAACTCAATAACCCTAACGCTTAAAACAGCAATTCTAAAACGCTGAAGGAGTGGAATACATATGTAAAACATGGTTTCTTTCATCTCGTGGTTTTGTTGAAAGACAAGGCGGATAAGTGGTTACTTTAAACGCGATATGTAATATTTCGACATCACCTCTTCAGTAAAATCTAATTTATAATTTCAGAATAGCTCCCTAAAACTGAGTGAGTTCTCTGAACTGACTGCGCAATATTCTGTTAAGGGTATTGTTCTAGAATAAAAGATTTCTAACGGTGTCACGACAGCAAGAAAATCTGCTTCCATGGAAGCCGGAGATGAGGCGTTGTCATAAAGTCTGAATGACCTGGTGGTGGGGGGGGGTGAGCATGTGGGCGGTGAGCCATATCTCGCGCGTCTACATGATCGAATTGATGCCATGTGTCAGAGGAGAATCGATGAACAGTGAGTTTGTAATTGCAAATACGGGAAGGGGGCCAAATTATTGAATTGGAGAGTCCGAAATGGATAGCCAGAGTGACGAATAGATGGGTGTTGAACAAGAGATCAGACATTGGGACGGGAATGTTGATAGTTAGCCAGACGAGTACGTAGATAGTTGTTGAGTGAGAGAGATGATAGACGAGGAAACAAGAAGGTATCTATCCAACTATACGAGTGGATGATTGCTAATCGAGAGGCACAGTAAGTTATACACCGAATTGCTTAGCCAGCGAGACGAGTGGCTGTTGAGCGAGAAATCATGAGAGGGTTGGTACTGTGGATAGCTGGAGATTAAAATTTGTGGTTGTTGAGCGTGAGATGAGGCAAGGGGACGATAAGGTGAATAACAGCAAGACACCTGGATGGCTTTTGCGTGAGAGAGATGATAGAAGAAGAACAAGAACGTGCTTATCCAACTAGACGAGTAGGTGGTTGCTGAGTGATAGTGGTAGCAGGCGAGGAATTGAAGTGGGTAGCCTGCGAGGCGAGAAAATGACTTTCGGGAGTGAGATCAGGCGAGAGGATGATAAGGTAAATAACCACCTAGACGAGTCGCTAGCTGTTAAGAGCTGAGAGACGAGAAATCAATACGATGAATAGCCAACCCGTCGGAAATGAGATTGTTGAGCACGCGAGTGGACAAATAAGACGTGAACAGGTAGATGTCGATCGATTGGTTCGTTGGTTGTTAGTGATTCCGGGCCCGTCATTAGTCCCGTAAGTGAAGTGCATGTTTTCCCTCGAGAGGCGGCAGTGTTCTTCCCACTGGACGGCGAGATCCGGCACCAACCTCCCGTCGGCTAAAGAGTTTTTCTCTAACCAGGTATCTCCGCACCGCTACAGCCGGGAAAAGCTCTAAGTCTCCCGGCATGTGTGGTAGGTTAGTATATGTTAGTGTAAGTGTGTGTAAGGGGAGATAATAGGACAAGGAAGAGGTAGGAAAGATCGCGCGCGGACCGTGGCCCGTTTATGTTTGATCGAAGAAACCTCGGAAAACTACCGATCAGAGCAGCCACCTCTAGAATTATCTTCCACACGGCAACTGAATTAGAGTTAGCTGTCAATTTAGTCAGCTCTAGTCAGTGGCCTGTCACGTTCCGGCGATTCCAAAAAGGGGAGATAATAGGACAAGGAAGAGGTAGGAAAGACGTTGATGGTTGGTTTTCACGTGTGTACCTACACACACACACACACACACACACACACACACACACACACACATATATATATATATATATATATATATATATATATATATATATATATATGGTCCCTAGAGGAAACCGTTGGACATGTAAGCAACAATTAACAGCTGCCTACCAAACAACGGACAGCAAGTTTCTACACGTACTACGCTTTCATAATTCATTTCCTCATTGATCTACTTTAGAGGATTAAATCGCTACAGACCATTCCCATTGCTGGAAGAAAGCTCATTGCTGGACAAGATTCACAATTCCCACTGCTGGAAGCTACAGAGAAAATACTTCTTGCCTCTGTCGAGACGCGAAGCTAGGACCTCCCGGTCTGAGGCACTGCAGTGACGTCAGTTGATGCACGGAGCCACCTCCCCCAGTGTGGATGTCGAGCGATGTTGAAGGCAGCGTGAGCCTCCCTCGTTCGCGTAATCCTCCTGCGGAGGCAGTGAGACGCGAAAGCAGCTCGCGTTCCTCGCACGCGCAATTGCCCGGCGGAAGGGCTCCGCGACATTCTCGCGGCAGCTGAGCGGCAGGCGGTGCGCAACGGCGCCGTAAGGAGCTGAAGACGACGAGAAAGTCTGCAACGCGATGCCCCGCGGGCATGGAAGCACGTTTGATGCGCTTCATTTGGGGAGTTCACGCAGTTTAACGCCGTTATGATCGTCTAAGGTTTCTTGTTTCTTTTTCTCCAGCCATTGCGGACAATTGCACTGAAAACTACATTGTACCCTTAAGTTCAAGCATTGTAACACTCTGAAGCAAATACGCTTATGAATGGTTATGGAGATAAATGTTTTCCTGGTTTACAGGGCCATTATCTCTATTTTAATCTCTTATGTCGTTTTACAATGTGCTTTCTAAGTGTTTGACTTGAAGTGAATTTCAAAGAGGATGTGCTAAAATACTGCAGTCTCCTCCGGCACACTTGTCATGTCTAGAAAATTTGCAAAGTCGTTCGAAATAGAACGTTGAATGCATTAAATTAAAATGATAATTTCACATCTGAAATTAAAGTAAATACCAAATGGGTTTTATTGAATAATTCTTGGTGTGAAATTTTTGCAAGGGTTTGTAAACGCATATTTTTTAGATTCTTGTTAGAAATTTTATTTTCTAGTTAGATTATTAAATTGGTTCACTATATTTCGTTTGCAACTTCCAACAATGGGGATTATGAATCTTTTCTAAACAAAGTAAAGTATTCTACAACGATTTAATTCTCCAAAGGAGATTAATTTCAGAATAAATGATGAAAGCATAGTGCATCTAGAAAGTTGGTGTCCGTTGTTTGGTGGGGAGCTGTTTATTGTTGCTAACATGCCTAACATTTTCCTCTAGGGACCAATGTATTGCGTACACACGTGAAAACCAAACATCAACGCCCTTGTTTGGAATCGCCCGAACGTGACAGGCCGAAATCCCACAGGCGCTGAATCGAAGCGACTAACAATGCCAATGCATTTCACGCAAATTCACACGCGTTAAAAATACAGCGAGAATTTCACGCATTTGCGTTCCATATGGCACTATTAGCAATTTTGTGGGTCTGAAATAGATTGCGTAGGAATGATACGAGTAAGTTATTTTCAATAGGGCAATAAACTCGAGTGCAAATAATTGACTACACAGAATTGTTTCGAAATTTAAACAGTTCTCTGGAAAAATAAAATGTCACAGACTATTCCGGATTCATCGTCGATCGTTCATGCGTTCCAAACCTAACAAAATAAGTTAAAGAGATATGATATTTTGAAATACTTATTTTATGTTTATGAAGCTGAGTTTTAGTTGCACCCGATAATTTATAAAGCTTACAAACGGAAATAAGCGTAGTATGCATTATAAATATTTTATTTTTCTTCATAAAACTCAATAATATTATCCTGTTTTTAAATGTTCGTTGCTATTTTACTCAAATGGCAATACTTAATACATGAAATATAATAATTATAAATTTTATATAAAGAAATTGCTTACGCGTTTCTTATGATAACGTGTGAGAAAACATTGTCACCATAAATCCCAAAATAAGATTACTGCGTATTTGCAGAACTAATTTAAAAAAGTATGATTGCTTTTATATAGAATACTGTCTTCAAAATACACACAATGAGTTAGTAGTTAATCACAGTTTACTGCCTAATCCTGCTTTAAACCATTTTCTTAGTATGAAACCACATAACAGTATCTTAAATGATATTCTAGAGATGTTCCCAAACGTTTCACTTTCATCTAACTCGCGAAATCTTGCCTCTTTACCAACTTCCGGGGGGAGGGGTTGGCATGTCTTTTTCTGCGTCTGTCTGCGTTCTATACCTAATAAAATAAGTTAAAGAGATAGATATTTTGAAATACTTATTTTATGTTTATGAAGCTGAGTTTTAGTTGCATCCGATAATTTATAAAGCTTACAAACGGAAATAAGCATAGTATGCATTATAAATATTTTATTTTGTCTTCATAAAACTCAATAATATTATCCTGGTTTTAAATGTTCCTTGTTAGTTTACTCAAATGGCAATACTTAATACATGAAATATATTAATTATAAATTTTTGTATGTATTTAGTATGAAACCACATAACAGTATCTTAAATGATATTCTAGAGATGTTCCCAAACGCTTCACTTTCATCTAACTCGCGAAATCTTGCCTCTTTACCAGCTTCCGGGAGGGGAAGGGTTGGCATGTCTTTTGCTGATACCGCTGCTCCCCTCCCCTCACCCGAGGTGCCTTTGCAGCTCTGACTCGACAACGCGTCGCCTTCTCTAAATGGCAGTCCGCCGCACAGGCACATTTTGACGTTTCTCTGTCGCTTCCACAAAGAGAACAATGGATACAATATTCCATTACCTGAGCAATGAATTAACAGGAGAGAGTAAGACTGCGGACTGGGAAACTCTGTCGAAATGAAACCTGATATTCACAGCTAGCGCCGTACCACGCCCGCTGCCTTAATTAGCAGAGCCCCTAGACAAGATCGCACAGTAGAATGACTTATTCATCATGATGAAGTGAATTAACGCTGTAATGCTTTACAAAACTATTTGTTTCAACCACGGAAAGATAATGGTGACAATGTGATATTTTCACATAATGGAAAGAATAATTAATTTCTGACTCTACAATGAAAGCTTCATTAATTTCCACAATAAGGGATGAATTACAAAATGGTTTCGTGATTACTTCAGTGGATTTTGGATGATGATGATAGTCAAAAGTAGTGAAACGCGTGTATTCTTGTATTTTTTCCATGCGATTCCTTGAAAATTATTCCTTCAAGAATTTTACCTGCAGAGGACTAAAGCTTTGCATAAGGAAATCTCGCAACTTTGATGTAAAAAGAGAGAGAAGGTACATTTTCGTACAGACTATTTCAAGAAGAGCAATATAAAACAAGGGGCGATATCAACTCCAGTAGACATACCGGCAGGAGACGAGGAATTCTCTTATATGAAACGACGTAAGTCTGCCTCGTGGGCCTCCCGGGAGGCTGATCCGCCGATCCTCTGCGCCGGTGAACAGGGACTCTACCTCCGTCCCCCCCCCTCACGGCCCTAGCCGACCCTTTCGCTCCCGCCCTCGCGCCCATCCTCTCGCCCCTGCCTTCCCCTCGTCCGTACCCTCGATCTCCACGCCTTCCCACCGGGAGCGGTGGCTCAGTACATCCACTGATGCCACTGCAGCGCCTCTGACCGGGAAGTCCTAGGTTCAAGTCCCGACGGTGGTAGGATTTTCGACTCTGACTTTTCAGCTCGATCGACTTCAGTTGCTGTCTGTAGAATTCTAGTGGCCGGCTGTTCTGATCGATAGTTTTCCATGGTTTCTCGGATCAACACCAGGCGAATGCCGGAGCATTACCCTAACAAACGGGCCACGGACCGCGCGCG
Source organism: Teleogryllus oceanicus (assembly GCA_964035755.1). Lineage (NCBI taxonomy): Eukaryota > Metazoa > Arthropoda > Insecta > Orthoptera > Gryllidae > Teleogryllus > Teleogryllus oceanicus. The sequence goes on from CAXIVR010000011.1 coordinate 64,182,073, forward strand.
ATATTTCCTTCCTCTTCCGTGTTGTCCTATATTCATTCCCTACATACACGCATACACTAACATTCACTTCACTACTACACATGCCGGGAGACCGGTCGGGGACTTAGAACTTGACCCGGCTGGGGTGGTGACGGGAGATACCTGGTTGGGAAAACCTCGCAAGCCGACGGTAGGTTGGCGCCGGATCTCGGCATCCTGTGTGGGAAGATCAGTGCTACCTCCCGATTAAAAACCGTACACTACATTTACGGGACTGATGAGCAGAGTAGTTGACGCACCCGGAATCACTAACAATCAATCAATCAATCAATCTACTCCTTCCCGTTCTCCGCCTTTGTCTTCACCCTCTTCCTGGCCCTCACTCGCACCTTGCCAAGTCTTTTTCTCCCTCTCTAGTGCCCTCCTTCTCAGAGTTTTTCTCTTCCTTGTTCATACTTGATCTTCACTTGCCTGAGTTCTCTGCCTTGGCCCTCAATCTAATTTCTGTTCTCGCCAACCCTTTCCTTCCGCTCTCACTGTCTCCTCGCCGCTGTTATTTTCCTCGGCTCCTTCGTCTCCACTGTATTCCAATCTCCCACTTTTCCCATTCGACTTAATCCTGGCCATCCCCTTTACTCTCTTTGATGTCCATTTCCTCTCCGCTTTTCTCTTGTCATAACTTTGATCTACCTTTACTTGCGCTTTTGCACTACCCTCATCCCTCATATTCGGCTACTTTTTTCCCTTCCTCTAGCGCAGCGGTACCTCTCTGCTGCTTGTCCCTTTCCTTTGTCCACGATTTTCGCTTGACTACATTCTTCTCCTGTCCTTCCTTCTTTACTTTTTCCATCCTCGTCTCTGTTCTCTACTCATGCCCTCACTCAAATCCAAATCTCTCCAATTCCACACTCCTCATGCCCACCCTATTCCTTGTCCATGTCTGTTTCTTCGACCATATGTTCCTCGACCCTCTCTACATTTTGCTCTCCCCCTCACCCCATCCCTCGCTTTAATTCCCCTCCTGTCTCTATCCCTCTCTAAGTACAATCCTTTTTTTGTCACCCTTCCCGTCGCACCATTCTCGCATTCTTTTCCCTCTGATTTGCTCTTCTTCCACGCCACAGTGCCATTGCCCTCACTATCCACATTCCCTTCATTGCCTCTACCGGAGCACTCACGTCAAAGTCTTATTCACTGTCCGGCTTTCGCTTCCTCCTTTATTTCTCAGGTTTCTCCGCTTCCACCTAACCATTCCATTCTTCTACTATATTTGGTCTTACTCGATGTTACCCTGTCTCCCTCTCCTTTCCTCGGCTCTTACACCTGAATTGGCTTCTTTGGACCTGTGTGAAGAATCCAACATTTACACTTTTATCACTCACACTCCAACATTTTTTTAAACAAAATATCAAAGTACTACTGTTAAAACGTAATAGAATAATTAAAAGTAATATTTATTCATCGTATACGTATATTTGTACACAACTTCTCGTTTCTTTGGCACCCTGGATAGCCGAGGTCGATAAGGCTGAAGGGCGGTAACTGCCTCGTGCTTGAAGGGTCGCTGATTCGAATCCCGCTCGCGGCATGGATGTTTGTGAGTGTCCGTATACAGTATGCGAGTTCCTCTACCGTTCCCCTCTCAAAAACGAATGGTAATTAGTTGTTGCTGTATAACCTAGTACTTGAAAAGCGACGTAAAAAAATAATTTCTTTGTCAAAGGAAGAATTCGTAATTGCCAGTAAAACCGAAAACAGTTTTATGTTGAGTTTAGTGAAACACTTCCAAGGTTCGTTACTTTTTAAACCCGACATTTTAACGACCGTCACAGGTGTTCGCGAAAGGTATCTGTTCTTCCCTTATCAGCTTTCGGCCGCGTACCGCCAACGACCGCCGCCACCAACATCGCGTTTACTTTTCGGCTCGAGCCTAACCACCTTCCCATCGCCTTTTTTGCCCCTCCCCCCCCCGATCGCCTCTCGAGGCCTCGACCCTCCGATCCTTTCGCCGGGCGCCCCCCGCCGGCGCCGGTGGGCCGGGTGGGCAGGGGTGGGCAAAAATGTATTCCCTCAGGGAACGAAATTCTCAACAACAGCTTCGTAAACTGAAAGGTCTAGATTTAAGTGGTATAACGGGTAGCGTATCGGACTGTTGTACCCGAGTTTGCGGGTTCAAACCCAATGGAAGCCGTGGATTTTTAAGGGCGAAAAATCCTTTGTACGCCTTCTTTCGTAGGGGAAGAAAAGCCGGCTGTCCCATGTAGTAGATTTACTGCATGTAAAAGATCCTCAAGCCTAAATGAAACCTCTGAGCAAAATTGAGTTCCGCCTGTTTCGTCGCCCAAGAAAATACCTCCTTTCTCCGCTAGGTGGTGAAAGGAGCGTAGCGAAATTTGTGTGGTTAGACGGAAATGCGGGCCTGATGGCCCGAATCTCGCCACGTAAAATAAGGCATTAACTAACTAACTATGTCGTTCTATTCGCTGATTTTCGGCAGCTGTGTCAACTATTGAGTAAATGAGAATTCAAAGGGGTAACTCCGATCATCGGCCGTTTCTGTGTTTTTCTGCGATCAATTTCAGGTGAATGCCGGAGTAGTTCCTAAACAATAAACAACATACTTTTTCCTTTTACATTACCTTGTTGTTTAAGTACATATAACGCGTAAATTTAAAGTTGCATTGTTGGGGGGATTGCAAACGAAATAATCATCATTTGTATTTTGTAATACATTAAATATTTTGTGACACATTTTTGAACATATTTTTTCGAAGATTAAAAATGTATTAAATATGTTTCTGCTTGTGTGTGTTGCCTGAAATATTTACTTAAAAAATGTCAGTAACAATTATGTTATTGAGAAGAATTTTTTTAAAAATGTAATGAGATAGTAGAAAAATTAATTTCATTGCATTACCAATTACTAAGAAATGGGGGCGAGTGCACATTGAGTTAATTAAGCCCATAAACATTGGGGCAGCAAAGATTATTTTTCCGAAAACGGTTGAATTTGAACCAGTTTGTTAGCTAATGTCGAAAATAACGTCGAGACTCCAACCCTACCTTCCGGTCAACAACTCTACAGAGGGAAAGATGTTGCTAGTTAGTTAGTTAGTTAGTGAATGCCGTGGCGAGACTCACGTGGCGTTGCTGTTGGGGTATTGCAGCTTATGAAAAAGTGGTTATGGATATCATAATTAAACAATTTTTCCTTTCTTTGCGGACTTTCTATTCCGTAACTAACCAAAGAAATCACAGATATAATGGACCAATAGTATATACCGACAATTTTTCTTTTGTAGTTGCTTGAATGTTGTGAGACTGACTGATTAGTGATTCCAGGTGCGTCAACTGCTAATGTCGTTAGCCCTGTAAGTGTAGTATATGTTCCTTCCTCGAGGGGGTGATCTTCCATCGCTGGATGGTGAGATCCGGCGCCGACCTATCATCAATTGGTGGGATTATTCCCAACAAGGAATCTCCCACCCGTGGTTTACCGCCCCAACCGGGACAAGCAGTAAATTTCCGGTCGGTGTGGTAGTGTAGTGAGTGTAGTGTTGTTAGTATAAGTGTGTGTAAGTAAGGGGTGAAGGCAATGAAAAGGAAGGAAAGATCGCGCGCGGTCCGTGGCCCGTTTGTTAGGGAACTGCTCCAGCATTCACCTGGTGTTGATAGGAGAAACCACAGAAAACTACCGATCAGAGCAGCCGACCGCTAGAATTCTCCCCCAGACAGGAACTGAATTCGACCTAGCTCTCTACCTAATGTCTAAAATCCTGCCACCGTCAGAATTCAAACCTAGAACCTCCGGGTCAGAGGTACTGAAGTGCCATCCGTAGATGTCCTGAGCCACTTCTCCCAGTTGAATAATATGAGTAGGACGTTTTGAGAAATTTGAATTTTGTCCGCTTCTTGCGCCTTCAAGCGCAACGTGCGTCGTGCGCCGTTGGTCCCCCCCCCGCTGGGCTATCGGCGCCGCGGCGTCTTATTACGGCGTGGATCCGCGCGGCGGTCCTAAGCTCGCGGAACTTGTTACGAAAATGTAGGGCCCGGGAGGCGGCAGCCGTCGATGGCGGTGGGGAAGCGGGTGCAGGAGATGCGACGGCGGCGGAGACGGTAATCGTGAAGGTGGGGGTGAAGTTGGCGGCGGTCTGACATCTTACGCTCGGAGGGTCGGGTCACTAGAGGAGGCGCTCAGGCAGCGAGGGAGAGATGCTGCAAACAAAGGTGGCGATGGTGGAGAGTGGGGCAGCAAATATGGCTGTGGGAGTGAGGCAAGTGTGGTTTGTGGTTGGAAAGGGGGCGGCGGTAGGTTTGTTGTTATTATTACGTATCGGCAGCGGCAGCGTTGGCGAGGAAAAAGTGGGTTAGCAGTATTATCTAGGCTGTCCGGGATGAGCCGTGTCTCTGTAGTGGGAGCTAACGTTTCGGCGAACATGTAGTGGCTATCCTCAGAGCGCTGGTTGTCCGCTCAGAGTTCGGTCTGAGTCAGTCAACAGTACGCTCTGAGGAAGGTCACGTCATGTTCACCGAAATGTCCACGTCATGGTAACCGGCCACCACTGCAGAGACGCAGCTCATCCCGGATAGCCTAAATATTAGAAATTCCGTCCGCAAAAGCCTACGCAGTATTTGGTTGGTATCAGTGTTTTTTGTGTAAAGGTTTAGTAGCAGCAGTTGATGTGTCAGTGATGAAGGCGGTCCGGTGCGGGGCAACGGAAATTTTAAGAATGTGAGTCAGTGCAATGTTGGTGTTTCTGATGCGCTCTTTGGTTAGGAATCAAAGAAAAGGCAGAATGAGGGGAGTTGAAGTAATAGTTGTAGCTGGGAGAGCATACTATGGCGTCATACGGGTGTAATCAGTGCACAGACGAGAGTGGGTTGTAATAACAGCAGGTTTATTCACAATTTAGACCGTAGTCACAAATAACCAATGCACTGTATATAATTAACTAACTAAATACACCCCACTGCTAGGAGAGAGATTTACAACGGCTACCACACCGCAACATACTACCTAATGTTTCGCCGTGTGTAGTACCGCCTGTACAGAGACCGACTACATGTCTCACTAGTATATATATATATATATATATACACATATATATATATATCGGAACAGACGCGTTGGAATCAGTTCGTTAACAGTAATGACACTGTTGCAAGCACGTGTGGTGGTCATTGTTTTGATGTAAAAGAAGGTGATAGCGTCACTATCCAGCGGTTGTGACATGAACGGTTTTGGATAAACCGGTATTGATGGCATTGGCAGAGGCAAGACGGTTGTCAGTGACGTGGGCAGGCGCTGACAGGACAGTTGTGGAGGTGGCTGCGGTGTTAGTGGTTGTTAGTGATTCCGAGCGGGTCAAATACTGAAGTCATTAGTCCCGTAGGAGTAGTGCATGTTTTTCCTGGGGAGGTAGTGGTGATTTTCCCCGCTGATGGCGAGATCCGGCGCCGACCTACCGTCGGCTAGCGGGATTTCCCCAACCTGGTATCTCCCACCAGCGGGGCACTGCCCCAGCCAGGACAAGCTCGAAGATCTCAAACGGTCTCCCGGAATATGTGGTAGTATGGTGCATGTTAGTGTAAATGTAAGTAACGGATGAGGATAGGACAAGGAAGATGTAGGAAAGATCGCGGGCAGTCCATGGTCCGTTTGTTAGGATTTTGCTCCAGCATTCGTCTGGTATTAATCGGAGAAACCATGGAAAACTACCTATCAGAGTAGCTGGCGTCTAGAATTCTCCTCCAGACAGCGACTGAATTCGAGATAGCTGACAAGCTAGTGTCGAAAATATTGCCACTGTCGTGACTCGAACCTAAGTCAGAAACACTACAGTGACATCAGTTGATGCACTAAACCAGGTACGGTGGCTGAGTATGTGATTGACACGATGGATTAGGTGACGAATACTGCATGGGGGCCAACGTCGCCAGCAGCGGTGGCGGCGGCATAGAGAGTGGTTACAATGGCGACCACGTTGGTTGTAACGGTGACCAAAACAATGCAAAAAGTAACGGAGACCCCCTGCAAGGCAGACGTCGCCATCGGTGGTGGCGGCATAGAGAGTGGCTACAATGGCGACCACGTTGGCTGTGACGGTGGCGGAGACGGCGTATATAGAGTAACGGAGACGCCCTGGAAGGCGGAGGTTTCCAGCGGTGGCGGCGGCATAGAAAGTGGCTACAATGACGACCACGTTGGCTTTGACGGTGTATAGGGTGACGGAGTCTCCCTGGGATGCGGACGTCGCCAGCGGTGGCGGTGGCATAGGGAGTGGTTCCAACAGCGACCACGTTTGCGTTCCAGGCGGCGAAGGGTGGCGACCGGAGGGGACCTCCGACTTTTATCCGCGCAGCCACTTGCGAGGCTTTGCTGCGGCGTTTCTGCATCGGCGCGCGGCGGAGGATGCGCGCCGCCTCCCGCCGGTCGCCGCGCATCGCGGCGCGCAAGACGGGCCGCCGCCCGCGCAGGGAAAGTGGCCGCCTGGAAATTGCACCGCTCCCTGCGCGGCGCCGCCCGCTGCACAGCCCGTCGCGGCCCCTGGCGACGTAACCGTCATCGGCGCGATGGGAGCGCAGCCCAGCGTTCGCCCGGGCACTTACACTTTCGGATGCGGATGAGACCCATGCTATCGTGGGTGGCGCAGAAATATGCGCTCGTTCCATTTTGAGAAGCAGTCTCATCCTGTTTCTGATATTATTTTGTCACCAAATACTACGATATTGTTTTTATATTTTCCCAAACAATCTTTGTATACTTTGAACCACTATTGAATTCTGCATTGTATTCTTTATGTATTTCCAGTCTATATGTATTCTGTAAACTGTTGTTGTTGTAACCTGTAAACCAGTAAATTGAGTAATTGTAATTGTAATCTGTACAAGCCTGAAACCTGCCTTAACCGAACATTTTCTCCGGCCCGTGACGTTATATGATATTTTATATAGCATAAACAGGACCTGTCCAACGCGGAAAAGAAACCTTTTACTCTTGTCCTATAGGTGAGAAAAATCTGTACAAAACGGAATTCCTGTGAATTTAATGTGATTCGCAGAGACACGCAATATTCCTAATGTAATGAATGCCACTGCAAGTCAGTTTTAAATTCTATATCCTATATCTTTTTGTCGTGGCAACCGCACTATGAAAGAGAGGTCAGCACTATGAAGGAGAGGAGAAGGGCAGCGTAGAATTCGACATTGGGGTCACTCGCCTTTCTAGGCGTATGCCTTACGGGAATTCCCTCTCTCCCAACTCTCTGAGCGTGGGAAGGTGTATGAGCATGGCTTTTATTCATGCCTCCCCCTGCCCTACGTTGAAAATTGTAACCTTTCGGCCAGAGACACATTGCTCAAGGCCATGCGAGGGTATCCCAAAATTATAGTACTTTGGGCTATAACGCATTGTACGTTGACAGAGTCTGCAAGCAGTCAGATTTAAGTCATTGAACTGTGAGGTTGTATGTATTTTTGAGTTTTAAAACCCGTTTAACAACGCGAAAACAATTGAACTCTAACATTAGAGGAAGAGGTCAAACTTGAGGAAGCAAGAAGAACTCAGAGACTGCCAATGAAGAATGTTTAATATTCATTTCTTAGATAAATACTTTATATGTAAATATATTTTAATATTCATAATAAAATCATGTATATTTTACTTTATTTTATTTACTTCGTTACTTATATCAATTTACCGGTTTCAGAACGGAAATATCAATATTACAAGTGTCGCAAAATGGACAACCCCTCATAAAACGGAAACCTCACTAAACCGGAAATTTTTCTTGTCCCAATCGACTCCAGCTTAGAGTTTTGATTGTTCTCCTGTTCATGATGTATTTGAACAGTGGCATCGCGTGCGTAGTACCGTGGACGCCCTCCCGAGGCGCTGGCGCGGGCTCGCTTGCGCGCGTTCTCTTTAACCGCCATCGCTCGCAAGCCCTCGGAGCGGCGGCCGGGGCGGAGAAGGAAGGGGGAGGCGCCACGCAGCCCGTCGCTGGAATCCCGTCCCCGCGGAGCAGAGCTATCTCCGCGAGCGGCCCGCGCCGATAAGGAAGCCCCTTCCCCCTTGGGAACTTCCTGCTTCTCGATTTCTGTCGTAGTCGCATCACATCTATAATATTCTTGACTATTGAGTAGTGGACCCGGCAATGCTTGGCTATTGTGGTAGGTGAATAAAGGTAGAATAAATCGTTGGCTTACGGGTGAGAGTTGTTGGGTCGGGTTTTCGGGTCTTGGGAATACTCTAAACGGTAAAAATGTCCTAAGTTCTTAAAATTTTCCAATTTGCTACTTTGTGGAATATTTTAACTGTTAACATTTCCTAAAAATAAGTTGATTATATCCACATTTTTAATTTTTTTAACTTTATTTAAAAAACAAATAGTTTTACGACACTTCATCATATAATAATAATTATTATTGTTAATATAAGGAATTATACGCAAAAATTAAATAAGTTGAATTCAAGTGCAAAATCAATTTATTCAATGAAGATTAACTACGTATAACTGTACTTGAACGACGCATTAATTTTACTTTAACTATGTATTAACTACACTTGAACGACGCACTAACTACACTTTAACTACATATTAACTTCACTATATTTCACTACACTTTAAAATTCAAATATTCGAAATATGCCATACACCACCAGCATTTGGTTCAGACTTCTTGCTTTCTAGATCGGAACGCAGATGTTTCTTGATAATATAACAAATAGTATTTGTTAAAATTATTTTTTCTGTCTGTATTTTTTCCATATAATAAATATTTTTGGTCTTTTGAAGTCTGCCGATGGAAACAACTAATTTCCGAAACGTTGCACTATATGTATTATGTAATAAATATTAATATCAAAAATGTTCTGTCTTTAAAAATCAAAGAAAAATATAGTAAATAGTATTTATACCGTTATTTGTAGCAAAAGTCGATGCGACACGTATAGTTAAAAAATATTTACGTAGATTGCACTTAAAGCGAAGTACTCTGTGAATGGCGTAGAGCCCACGTCGTCGACTAACTTTGCAAAATCAACGCTCTTATATGTCCGATTTAATTCAAATCACACTTTAAATACCCCCGATTCTAATACGAACAAAGTGTGAAAATTTCAGAGAAGATTTTAGCGAGGAGGTTTCACGTTTATAAGCGACAGACACACGCAAATTCCCTTTTATTTGGTCATATAGATTTCCACTGTGTGCAGAAATGTATAGGAAATTGTGCAGCCTTCAGCCGTGTGAGAGGTGTGTGTGGTTCAATTACATAGTTAAGAACTCAGACAACTTATAATCAATTAAATAGTTTCAATTTTGACTAAAAATGCCAATATTTGATTCTGTTATTCCGCGTAATCTCATACTGCGCGTACTAACTGAATTGTTACACTTCATGTGGAACAGCGAGTGATACACTTCTTTATTGGAACTAATATTTTGTATTTCCTCATTCCATTTTACTTTCATCTTTTTTTCCTCCCCGCCGCGATCCTTAATCTTTTCATTTCCCCACGAAGCTAGTTTCCCTTTCCTCATCTACCATCCTCCTCGGTGGAGTCCATTGAGCGGCAGGGGCCGCTAGTGGGCGCGGGGCGTGGCGCGGCGCCGGGAGGCTCCATTTAACTTGAAAAGCGATCAGCGCGGGCCGTTGAGGGCGCGCGTGGGGCGGACGCGCGGCTAGGCGCGCGTGAAGTCCCGTGGCCGCATGAGCAGGCAGACGGGGAGGAAAGGGGGGCTGCGGGATTCGGTTGGTTCATTGATTGATAGTGATTCCGGGAGCGTCAACTACTGAGATCATTAGTCCTGTCGTTTCTTCATCGGGAAGTGGCGGTGATCTTCCCCCACTGGATGGTGAGATCGGCGCCGACCCCGTCGATAGCGGGGTTTTCTCAACCAGGTATCTCTCACCTGCGTGGCACCACCCCAGTCGGGACAAGCTCTAAGCTCCCGACCGGTCTTCCGGAATATGTGGTAATATAGTGCATGTTAGTGTAAGTGTGTGTGTGTAAGGGATGAGGATAGGACAAGGAAGAGGAAGGAAAGATCGCGCGCGGTCCGTGGCCCGATTGTTCGGGTACTTCTCCGGCATTCGTCTGGTGTTGATCGGAGAAGAAACGGAAAACTAGCGATCAGAGCAGCCGGCCGCTAGAATTCTCCTCTAGACTGTGGATGATTCGGTGACTTCTGGCAATGTTGAGAGGTATGTTTGGAGGAGTTAACGTGTTCGATATTGGCGATTCGCCTTGTTTTTCAACTCCTCCGGCACCTTCAATTGTTTGTCTCTTCTCTTCCTGTTTCTTCTTTTCCTACTCCTCCTTCACCGCCTTCAAATATTTTTCTTTTCTTCTCTTCCTGTTTGTTCGTTTCCATCTCCTCCTGCTTCCTTAAATTCCTTTTTTTTTTTTTTTTTTTTTTTCTTTGTTTTTACATATCATTCTTTACTTTCTCGGCAATTCCTCTTCCATTTTTAGTTCTTTTACTTGCATTAGTCAAGTTCATCGCCGAAATTATTTTCGGATAGAGCTGTAGAAACGTAACAGCCACTCCATTACAGGCACATCATCGAAAGAAGTACTCGGAAGGCGAACTGACAGTGGCAGCAGAATTGAAGCCCAGAGGTTGGTGACGCTTTCGTCAGTTATGACTGCGTTGTCAGCGGATGATCTGCGCAGCGGAAGAAGAGGTGGAGGAGGTAGGGGAGCTAGGAGGCGGGTGAGAGATATGGCGGCAGGTGTGGTTTGATTAGGTGGTGGCCGAAGAGGGACAGGAAACGTTGAGGGGCAGGCAACAGAGGCAGGGGAGAAGGCAGTGGGGCGGGAAAGGCGACGGGGGAAGGACGGGGGGGGGGGGAACAGAAAGCGAAGGGGGGGGGGAGGCAGGGCGGACAGAAATCGGAGGCGGGGGCGGATGCAGAGAGGCGGGGGCGGGCAGAACAGAGGCGGGGGGGAGGCGGGGGCGATGGCCGGGGAGGGCAGGAAGCGGTAGCGTGGGCGAGGGCAGACAGTGGGGCGGGGGAAGGCGGCAGGAAGGCAGGGGAGATGGCTGTGGCGATGAGGAGGGGCAGGAGGGGGTGGGCAGAAAGCGGAAGCAGAGGCAAACAGAAGGCGGAGACGGACCACGAGGCCGAGGCAGGAGAGGAGATGGTGGGGTGGGGGGAGGCGGGAATGGGGGGGGCCTTCCGGGGGCGGGGGCGGAGGGGGGAAGCGGCGGCTGGGGCGGTGGGGGGGGGGAGGCGGGGAGGAGGCGGTGGGGGGCCGGGGGTGGGGCGGAGGGGACGGGTTGCAGAGGCGACGCGGTGGCGTCTGCGATAGCAGAAACCCACTTATCCTCTATCGCCTCGCTGCGCGACGCTGCCGGAGCGGCGGCGCTTTTGCTAATTCCCAGCGCGCTCATTTCGCCAGGTACCTCAGACATCAAAGCTCCGCGCTGCGGCCGCGTTTTCATTCTAGGCGGCGCGCACGCGGGCCGCGTCTTTGCTTCGTACGTGTCCGGCTCTGCCAAAGCCCCATTTTTATTTTCGTTGTCTGCTGTGAAATGAAAAGTCCACTTCGAGTCTCTTCTTAAGATGTTTTCATGGGCGCTATTGTTTGACCTGTCATAATGGTATTTGTCAAACAGAAAATGGAACTTCCAATAGCGCGAGAGAGTGCAGGTCATTTCAATACCGGAAATTACTTTGGGAAGAAAAACAGGAAATTAAATGGGAATTCGATATAAACAGGAAATTCATCCTCTACGTTTGGTTCTAACTTTTGCGCTGCGATACTTCAAAGGCTGACAATCCACAGCGTTTTCTTTACGCAGAAATTCTGAAGTTCTCAAACTTGTCTTGCATATAAAAACATTAAATTACGTATGTATTTAGAATGCACGTATGATTCGTGTTACAATAATATAAATATTTCTTTATTAAAGAAAAACATTAATTCATTCTCACTTGTTTATATGTTCAAAAAGAAACTGTGGGTTAATATATACTCTTAGTTGTTTTTTATTTTTCTTATTTAAAATAGCTTATGAACTACTAAGGAGATATAGCGACGGTAAAGGTAAGAGTATATGTACAAACGTCCCTGCCCCAGGCGTGATTCGAACCTACAACCATTTAGGCCCGAGGCAGCTATGGCTCATCAACCTTAGTGACCTCGGCTATCCAGGCCGGTTTTTTGTAATAATAATTTTATTCTTTTTGCAATTAGAACTAAAAACGTACGATTTTGTCATTCTCACATGAACATATACTATAAATTTTTGATAGAAATAAAACCCTCCGCTAAGAGTAAATCAGTATTGTCAGAGGAGATTACTATGACTGCCGCAATATCTGGAAGCATTATTGCGTCCATGTTTGTCATATGTTTCCTGATACTGAAACTTTTATTACAGGCAAAATAATCATACACGGGACAAAGGGCAGCGTAGGCGGATTCTGTATCTTTTGCTTATAAATTTTGGAGATGCATCGCGAGCACGCACGTCGAGTGTTTTCCCTTTGTATTTTTGATCCCGCTCCAGCGTCCCGGGTTCATCCTGCAAATGACTGCGGGGATTTGCATCAATAAAATTTCATTTCGGCCGAAAGATCTGTGTGTGTTTTACTTTCGTTGTCTCTGGACCGCTTTCATTTGGGACTCGGGCGTAATTCACCACGCTCTCTCGCGGCGAAGCGGCCAACCGAGCGTGGCGTGTGGAGCGTAGAGCTCGCGAAGGGATTCAACGTGACCTGTCACCTATCGCGACGTATCCTGGCGTTGCAGGGTGCTCTCTCTTCCTCTCTCTCTCTCTCTCTCTCTCTCTCTCTCTCTCTCTCTCTCTCTCTCTCTCTCTCTCTCTCGGTGGTTCAGCGCATCAACCGATGTCACTGCAGGGCTTCTGACCAGGAGGTCTTAGCTTCGAGTCCCAACGGCGGCAGAGTTTTCGACACTGACTTTTCAGTTAGGTCGAATTCCGGAAATTCTACCGGCCAGTTCTGACCGGTTGTTTTCCGCGGTTTCTCCGATCAACACCAGGCGAATGCCGGATGAGTATCCTAACAAATGGACTGAGCGCGATCATTCCTACCTCTTCCTTGTCCGATTCTCTCATTTTACACACACACAAACACTAACAACTACACTACCACACATGCCAGTAGACCGGCCGGGAACTTAGAATCTCGGTTGGGTCAGTGCCCGGCTGATGGGAGATACCTGGTTGGGGAAACCCCGCTAGTAGACGGTAGGTCGGCGCCGGATCTCACCATCCACTGGGGGAAGATGACCCCCAACTCCCGATGAGAAATAAGAACTACACTTACGGGACTAATGTCCTCAGTACTTGGCGTGCCCGGAATCAGTATCAATCAACCAATTCACCTCTGCTTCCCCCTCTGACGCCATCAGCGGAATCTGTTGCCCGGCGGGCGGGGTGGCCGTCCCTGAGCGCCGAGCTAAGTGCGGGGTAACGAGAGGCGCTGATTGATTGATTTTCTCGTGTTTCCGGGCGCGTCAACTGCTTCGGTCATTAGTCCCGTTAGTGTAGTGAATGTTTCTTTTCTCGGGAGATGGCGTTGATTTTCCCCTCGCTTGATGGCGAGATCCGGCACCGACCTACCGTCGGCTAGTGGGGTTTCCCCCTAAACCAGGACTCAGCGGGGCACCACCCCAGCCGGGACAAGCTCTAAGCTCCCGATCGGTCTCCCGGAACATGTGGTAGTGTAGTGCATGTTAGTATAAGTGTGTGTGTAAGGGGAGAGGATAGGGCAAGGAAGAGGAATGACAGATTGGGCGCGGTCCGTGGCCCGTTTGGTAGGGTACTGCTCCGACATTCGTCTGGTGTTGATCGGAGAAATCACAGAAAACTACCGTTCAGAGCAGCCGGCTGCTAGAATTCTCCTCCAGACAGCGACTGAATTCGACCTAGCTGAAAAGCTAGTATCGAAAATCCCGCCGCCATCAGGACTGGAACCTAGGACCTCCCGGTCAGAGGGAGAGGTGCTGAGCCGCAGCCGCTCTGCGGGGAGCAGATGCAGAGCGTGGGCGCGCCTATTTTACAGCGCCGCCGCGCCGCCGTAAAGTGAACTCATTACTTGGTGGCCTCTCCGACACGCGCTAGCGCCCGCACCCTCTGCGCCGGTCGCTACCCCTGTCACATCCCCTCGCCGGCTCTACCCTTTGTGCTTTGCTAACGCGTCCTGTTCAATGGTTGCGCCTTCGACTGTTCTTGTTCCTCGCCCAGTGGGCTTCAGTGGGCTAGTGTTTTTATGATTTCTCCGATCAACACCAGGCGAATTCCGGAGCACTACCCTAACGAATGGGGTCAAACGTTCATCCCCTTCCTTGTCGTATCCTCACTTCTTATATATATACACACACACTTACATGAACTACACTGTGTACGGGAACTACCACCTGTGACGGGAAACCGGTCCGAAGCTTAGAGCTTGTCATTGCTGGGGCGGTGGCTCGCTGGTGCGAGGTACCTGGTTGGTAAAACCACGTTGGCCGACGACCAGCTGATTCCGCCGACCCCGCCATCCCCGCCATCCCCGCCGCCCTCACCGCCCCCGCCCCCCGCTGCCACCCCATCGTCCTCGTTGTGTCTCACGTCACCACCTCTGCCACCCCCACCTCCGCTCCCGCCCACCCCATTGACCGTTGACCCCGCTGTCTTCACCAACCACGCGGCTCCGCCTTCCCACCACCTCCTCCCATTCCACCGCCGCACTGGCGTCGCAGCAACAACCATCATCCCCACATCATCCTCCCCAGTGCCGTCGTCACGGGCACCGCCATCGTCGCCCCCCGCGCTCGATACCAGCTAATCAGGCCCCCCGCCGCGTCGCGCGCTCTGCGGGCGTCCGCCGCCGCGCGGGCGCGCCACTAGCGCTGCGAGCGTCACGCGCCGCACCTCGCACCTGCGGCTCCGCGCGATGTGCGTAATCCTCCGTGTACAGAGTGGATACAACACGTCCCCACGCCATATATTAAAAAACAAATTATTGCTGGTTTCAATACATAATTCTGGCCGTTCGTTTGATTGATTTTTTCGTGTTTTCGGACACGTCAACTGCTTTGGTCATAAGTCCCGTTAGTGTAATGCATGTTTTTTCTCCGGAGATGGCGGCGATCTTCCCCCGCTGGATGGCGAAATCCTGCGCCGACCTTCCGTCGTCTCGTGTGGGGTTTCTAACCAGGACTCTCCCACCAGCGGGGCAACGCCCGGAAGTCGCCCGAGGTCTCCCGGGATATGTGGTAGTGTAGTGCATGTTAGAGGAAGTGTATGTGTAAGGGGACAGGATAGGACAAAGAAGAGGAAGGGCAGATTACGCGCGGTCCGTGGCCCGTTTGGTAGGGTACTGCTTCGGCATTCGCCTGGTGTTGATCGGAGAAACCACGGAAAACTACCGATCAGAGCAGCCGGCCGCTAGAATTCTCCTCCAGACAGCGACTGAATTCGACCTAGCTGAGAAGCTAGTGTCGAAAATCCTGCCGCCGTGGGGAGTGGGAACCTAGGACCTCCCGGTCCGAGTCGCTGCAGTGACATCAGTTGATGCACTGAGCTACCACTCGCGGTCTGGCCGTTCATCCGTAAAGCTTTTATTAGTTGTTAGATAACACTTAGCATTGGGGTTATTTACGTATTACTGACTAGAAATTATATACCGGCAGTGTATTATTGAAAATATTGGTCTCTATTTTAACTCATCTTAACTACAACTATTTTTTAAAATGTACATGGAAATATTTAAAATCCCCTCCCTATTACAAGATTCACAGTCTGAAGAGAGTTATATTTCAGTAAAATGTGCATTTCCAGTAAAATAAATGAAAAAAATTAGTTTTTTTATATGTTGAAATAAATTAAAAATTATCTTCTCTATATGCAAATAAGAATATCAGTCTCTATCTGCAATCCATATAATCCTAATTTTATATTAATAAAAATATTTTAAAAAATAGGTAGTTGTTTTGAAAAAAATAGTGAGTTCAACCTGTGAGTAAAATCTTGAAAAATGTTTAGCTTACGAATCGAAGGGTAAATTGCGCGGTGCTTCTTCGTCAGTAATGACTACAGATCGGAAAAATATGTAGAATGAAACGTCAAAATGTGTACATAAGTATGTAATGAAAACAGTAAGAATATGGAATAAATATGCTAATTTGGATATAATATGTTATACTAGTTATAAAACACATTAACCTAATTCGTAATTACACTTATCAAAATGTGCTAAACAAGTTTTTAAAAAGAATACAACAAGTTTTAAAAATCATTTTTAGAGCACAAGTTGATGCCCATTTTGTACTTTACAACTTTCCCGTCAGCAATAAAAGCTTCACCTATTGATATCTAGTGCCGTAGTGTAGCAGCCAGGCAACGCGCAATTGATGTTCTCGTAACTGGCGATATCTACGACAAGCAGACACTACAGCATTTCCAACGAAGTGTTTGTTACACGTCTGCGATCGCCAACGTTTCTCGGAAATGAAGGTTAAAGGTCATAAAGTAATACGTCAATGATACTTTCCACACCTAAAGGTGAAAATAGTCTCAGTCACGTACTTTACGTCACTGAGATATCTGAAGCAGGCGCGCCGGACTGTAAGAACATACGACCGCGTCTTAATGTAGCGCACCTCTTCTCGACAGCACTCACTTTCGACCTTTCAACAGATTTAGGGCGAAATCTAACCTGATTTTTTTTATCGAAAGATACTCACTATTTATATGTGCTGTGAAAAAAGTAGCTGCCGTCGCGTACTGAAAGTTAATTAAACAAATAAAGAAATTTTTCAGTATTAGCTAACACCATGCACAGCCCATCACATTGGGTTTCTGTTCCTCAAAGTCGAAGAACTAGTGCCCGCAAGAAAAAGTTCAGTGCTGTGTGGCATTGTGGGCTTGTCAAAGGCGTAAGCAATGTCATGAGCTATGTTTCGCTTCCCTGAATTCGAGTTCGACCTCATAAGAGCCCTTGCTCCCTCAGCGAACATTCTCTCACTGTAGGCAGTGCAGTACAAACCCCGCGCGAACAATGTGGTGAACAATGTGGAACCTTCATATTTTTTTCAGTAACTTCCAATATGACACGGCAGCTGATTTCTGCACAGCATACAGAAATAGTGAATATTTATCTATAGAAAAATATAAAGCCTGATTAGAACCTCTTAAAATGTCCCTTGTCAGTAATTATGTAGGGAAAAAATCTGATTTTTTAAAAATACTTCTTTTCATAAAAATATGTAATAACATTAAATAAAATTGATAAATTAAAAGTATTCTGTGAAAATAACAAAATATGTAAAAATAAGTAACGAAAAAATTAGATATTTTGTTAGGTGACGATTCGGTAAGATTTCAGTTTTGAGAATGGTAAGCACAAATACAAAAAAATGTAATTACATAAAAATCCGGTCTCTACTTATGACTGCCAGTCAGGGATGGGATAAGGGAATTTCGCCTGTGATTTACGTGCCCGACTCGTGTGGACGTGATGAGGAAAACACTGGTGCAATTATCAATGGAACTTTCGATGAGAAGTGAAAGCTAGTCTTGATTGACATTGCGTATCCCAGCTTCAATTATATATACGGCATTACTTTCACGTATTTTTTCGTTTAACTACTGTGTCGTGAGTGATTATTTTCATGATCCTTACGCAATTTTTTTCAGTTTCACGTGCAATTTCATGGAATGTTTCGTTAAGCCCTGTTACGTCGAAAACTAGCAAACCCATGAGCAAACAAAAGGAATAATATTGTTTACCGTAAGTAAATGTTAACTTTAGAAGAAATATACAGAAAAATAAAAAATAATGTTATATTAATTAGTTTATTGAAGACTTTTTTTTTAAATTTATAATTTTTAAGAAGTTATGTATGCGCAATGATAAAGTCAAAATAATTTTAATTGACATGTGAAATTATGAGCAATGTAATTTTAAAGTTTTTAAAACTAATTTTGAGAGAAAGGGATTTACAGAACAGTTCAAACGTTGTCACGGTCTTTTCCTATATGTCACAAATTATAGGTGTTAAGAAAGTGCACAACTATAGTATTGTAAACTATGTACTAGATATTCATAAAACATGTTCGTAGTAATAACAATTATTTATTTAGAAATAGTAATATCCAATTTTATTCTAAATGTAAACTTACGCTGAAAATGGAAAAGAAGCTACTTCTGAATTAAAGTTTCATTACTCTGAAATATCCCAACTGCAATTCTGAGTAAACTTTTTAAGTTACTAGTATATAACTGAGTATCTAAGATTTCTATAAGAGAAAACAATGCAATTTTGTGTCAATTTGGTATTTTTTGATGAGTGTCTATCTTTCGATCTATTATTCTTGAATCTTCCTATTCCTAATAAAGATGAAGATAAATTTATTTAAACTGCAAATGGGTGTAACCCGGTGGCAGTTAATTACACAAATAAGATAATAAATGTCATGCGAATAATATAATGGTAATAATAATGCTATAATAATAATAATAATAATAATAATAATAATAGTAATAATAATAGTAATAATAATACAAACACTACTGATTCTTAAAACATTAATTTACATGAAAAAGGAAATAATTATCTGAAGCCGCACTGAGTGTTTATACAATTAAGACCGCACCGCACTATCCTTCACTTCACTTCACTATAACACTAGAATAATTTCCTTCATTATTTCTCTGCTCTACACTGCATTTCACCTCTCTTCACTGTATAACTTAATATTTTTAGTTAACGCCCTCATAAATTTAGAAATTCCCTAAATTAATTTCCTAAACTGTTGAATGCGTCTAATATTTACATGCAAGAGGAAAATAATTAGTTTTTAGAATTGATGACAAAGCAGTGTTTGTTCAACGATTGTGTGCAGTAATAAAAAGGAGTTTCCACCCATTTCACCAGCCTTGCGTAAAGACAAAGCGTAGTCGTGGAAAACAAAACAATACCGGGGATATTGTGTCTTCTCCGTGAACGGCGCCGAGAACAGCGCTTCGCCGCACTACTCGCTCCGGTCGCTCCCTTTGGACGCGTCCCACCGCTCCCCTGCCTGGGCTATCCGCCGATCTTGTCACTGTTTCCTCTTGAGACCCTGAAACACAGCGGCGACCTTCCGGACGGTTCCCCGCTTCCCGATGTGACCTTCCGTGCAACTCAGTCCCTCTCTAAACTCTGTATACTCTAATCCCTCTCCTTCGTCTTGGTGGAGTCCCTTACCTCCATTATATCTTGCTCCCCTCTCTCTCTTCCTCTTTCTTACCTCTGTTCCTCTCTCTCTCCCTCTCTCTCCCTCTCTCTCTCCCTCTCTTTGTCTTTCTTTCTTTCTTACGCTGTATTCCTTCCCTCTGTTCCTTTCCTTCTTTTTCTGTCCCAACATTTCTGACCATCAATTTTTCATCATCTATCTTGTTTTGTTTTTTACTATTATCTTCCTCTTTCCTTCATTCCTGCCATCCCTGTGGATTCCTTCATCGTATATCCAATCCGATCTCATCATTCCGGTCGGGCGCTCCGCCCCTCTGCTGCTGACCTTGGCTTGGCTGTGCGCCTTGGTGCATCTCTCATTCCGTCATCCCCTCTTTCTTACTCGTCACCTTCCCTTCGTGTTGCTCCGTTTCTGTCGTATCTCCATTCTTATTGCGCCTCCATTACTGTTGCACCTTCTTTCGCATCGCATCTTCATTCTTGTTGCATCACCATCCTTGACTCGCCTCCTTTACTGGTTCACTTCCAATCAAATCGCACATCCAGTCCTCTTCCACCTCCATTCCCATCGCACCTCCATTCCCAGTTGCCTCCTCCGACCCTTCCTACGCCATTCCCTTTTTCGACACTAGCTTTTCAGTAGGTTGAATTCAGTCCTGTCTGGGGCATTCTTGTTGCATCACCATCCTCCAATCATCCAGCAGCTCTGATCGGCAGTTTTCCACGGTTTCCTGAGCAGCACCAGGCGAATGCCGGAGCAGTATCCTAACAAACGGGCCACGGTCGCGCGATCTTTCCTTCCTCTTCCTTGTCATATCCTCTTCCCTTACACACACACACTTACACTAACATGCACTACACTACCACATATTCCGGGAGATCGGTCGTGTGCTTAGAGCTTGTCCCGGCTGGGGCGGTGCCCCGCTGGTGGGAGAGTCCTAGCCGACGGCCGACGGTAGGTCGGCGCCGGATCTCACCATCCAGCTGGGCAAGACCACCACCACCACCACCTCCCGAGCAAAAACACGCACTACACTTACGGGACTAACGACCTCTGTAGTTGACGCGCCCGGAAACATCAAGGAATCAATCAATCGATCCGCTATCTCCTCTGTCCCCACCAATCCTGTCTTTCCCGTCGCCTTCGCCCCCGCCGTTCCCGCTCGCTCGTGCCAACGGAGTCCACCCCCACTCCCACCCCCACCCCGCCCGCGCCGGTAACAGGAACCTGCGCCGGCCTCCGTTTCTTTCAGCCGCGCACAATAGGTGCGGCGCGGCGCGGCCTTTATATCTCGGCGCGCGCCGCCGCCGGCGCAGGAATTTAATTTTTTCTCGTAATGGGGAAGGCCCTGTTGTCTCCCTCGTCCTGCTCCTCGTGCTGGGAGTTAGAGGAAGTGGGTGGCGTGCACGATGGGGTGTTGTGTTGAAGACTCTGCGTACGTGAAGATGTGCACATACAACAATGCAGTTCATGATATAATTTTATGGAAAAAGGATACGTTCTACAAGTGTAAAATAGTAATAAAAATAGCTAGTCTTTTATTATTATTAATAATAGTATTATTATTATTATTATCATTATTATTAAGTATAAGCGTAGCCTATAACAAACTTTCGAGAAAGTTAAAAATAAAAGTTCTAATTAATAAATAAAACTTTTGTGTGAGTTTCTATCTATTTCGAATTACATGTATGCTTTGAAAATTTGAACCTATACTTTTACTAATACTTCTAAGGTAACATCTAAAATAACATCACAATAATTGATTTAGTACTTTTTCCCTAATTCATATGATTGTGTAAGAAATATTTTAATTCAAGAAAATTCTCACCCATCAAAACACAAGTATCACATAGGTTAATATGGTCTTCATATATTAATTGAATTAAAAAAACTCCATTAATATTTTTTTGTTGTATTGTTTGTAGATCAAAAGAGATTTGTAAGCATTTTACGCATTTCTGAAAAAATAACTATACGAAATTTTCCCCACTAATCAAAAGAGGGTTTTGAAGCATCTTAATATGATTTGGATGTCTTTCACGTACAATGCCTAGTCAGCGCCACCGGCAAAAGTGTCTTCGTTGATTTGCCGAGCGCGGTGCAAAAGGGCTGGCGGACGGGAAAACAGTGAATTTTTATTGTGCGCGCCGCGACGGATAGGAGGAAATGCTCTTCTTTTCTTTTCTTCTGTCGAGAATCTGCTGCTGACGTTCTGAGTCATGTTGTATACAAGAGGAAGTCGAGGAAATGAAAGATAACTTTGTGAATGAAACCTATAAAAAAAACTGAGAGTATCTAGTGGAATCGGTACCGAAACCGGTAGTTTGACGTTGGGCTAGATTCCTTGAATTTTCTTTACAATTTTACTTATATCTATTTTTCTTTGCGTGATTTCATTTTCGAAACTTTTTTTGAGCAATGCGGAAGTTTGATAGACATAGATGGGTGTATAGCCCTTCGTTTAATAATCTGCAATTACTACCTGAGTCATGTGCTAATTTAAATAAATTTGTGAGAATCGTGGCAGTTGTGTTAAATGTAGTTTTTTTTGTTCTTTGTAGGAAATCCTTTTATTTTTTCAATGTAGGAATGGTAATTTCCATTAAGATAAAATTTATGCTAGAAGAAAGAAAAAAATAAAAATTAGAACAAGTCAAGATTGTTTGTTACATTACACGATATTCTCTTCTTTCACATCTTTTATTCAGAGAAAGAATGCAGCATCTGATCACAAGGCTTTATTACATTGTATGTGTACTGCATGTGACCTTTTCTTCGATGGCTCCCGTCTTTTCAGAAGTTTTATTTTACATTGTTTCATTCACAGTAAAAGCTATAAAACACGACACAATTTTCCAAAGGGGCTTTCAAACAGGGATGAACATGACAGAACAGTACTCTGATGGGCAACCAGCTACTTAACCAAGAACATATGTTTAGCGCAGTAGCAGCTCCAGCAAATGCATTCCCTTCCGCATCTGCATCTACTCAACCCCCAACCCCCTCCCCCTGTTTCGTTTGGGAAGCGAATCCGCTGCCAACACGTAGCTGGTGCTAGCCGAGCACGTAATGAGCTCAATGTTCCGAACCCAGCTGCGACATGAAAGGTTTGCTTCGAGAAGCATAACAAGGCGTCATTAAAGTTCCCTAATAGTTCAAACTTGGCTTATTTTTGTCCTCAAATGTTTAAAATGCGTAGTTTAATAATTATATTTCGCTTGTTCTGGAACGAATTTACTCCCCGCTAAATTACTTTAGCGAGCATGTTGAAGCTGAAGTACGAAAACAAAGCGGCAAAAGTTGAAACAAATAAAGCGTTACTACAGAGTCAAACGAGCCATGAAAATAAACACCGTCGTCTCAACTGGCTAACTACTAGAAACTCCACTACGTAACATGCGCGCTGGCAAAAACGTGTCGCGTTTTCCAGAATGCAGACAAAGGACAGTGTACTGCGCGTATAAACTGCCCCGGGGCCGCAGACGTAGCACGGCAGAGTTGGGGCATCCTACGTCCCACTTTTCTGCAGTTCGTTCAATTAAAAATTTATCGATTTTTTCGAATCGTCCTTCATGCAGAATGATGGCGTCGCGAATTTCCCCAGGAGCGAGAGGTTGGACTGGCGTTGTCCGTTATTCGCCGTGCGCACACAGTGATGTTGTTGGATGGGGTTGGAGGACGATGGCAAAAAGGAATAAAAAATGGAGCGGATTGCAAACTGTGAAGTGGTAGGTGAATGGAATAGTGTTTGATGGGTAAGAAAGTAATAAAACAGATGATTTCGATTAATTTGACAATGATTGATTGATTGATTTGATTTATTTATAGTCGCATCAACTACGTATGGTTATTAGCGACTAAATTTGACAATGAGTACGTCGAAGTGTTGATTAATCCATTGATTTCTCTCTAAAAGTTCATATTGTTACCATCGTAAAAATGTGCACGAATTGTTCAATACGAATTTTTAGAAGTTACAATGGAATTATCAGAAGTATTTTGTTTTAAATTTCAAAGTAAATAAGAACTCGTGAATATTAAATCGCAAACTATTTATAACATAAGATTCGGGAAGAAGTGACTTGTTTCACGTCGGAGAAGAGAAAGTTTTATTGTTGTGCAAACGGGGGGATGAGAAGCTCTGTTAATACAAACGAATACATGAAAATAAACGAAAATAATTATAATTGCTGGGAGAGGCGTTGTGTTCGGCTTGTTAAGGTTTTAGACGCGTTAATGTGAGTAACAAAGAGATCAAATTAGTTCACAGACGTAATGAACTGGAGAGACGCCCGATAGATCCCTGATCAATTTAACTCACGTTCTAATTTGTCAAACTTCATTACAGTAACTCTAAAAGAAAGAACAAGAGTATTATGGCGTACATAAAATTTGTTTTTAACAGAACGGCTACATGAATTCACGACTTTCAAGTTGTTGTTTACTTTTCGTTCAAGAACAATTACAAATTTTATTATAGGTTATTTATGCATGAAGAGATCATGGCAACAATATATTAACTAAAAACTTGTCAAAATGTTGAATACAAATTCCAGCTGTTTTAGTACTATTTAACATTCTTACCTTTACCAAATGAATTTTAGTTGTTATTAGTAAATGTATTTTAAATCTTTGAACACCTAGAGGAAAGGGTTCAAAGGCTGTCGCATGTAACATATTCCAGTCCGTTATTGTTCTAATTGTAAAGGAAAATTTTCCAACATCTGTTCTCTGTGGCCAGAATTGTGTGCTTGTGATCCCCCAACTAAAGTACGAAGGTCTACCCAGTCGGATGTAGATATCTTTCCAAGCTGGATAACCGGCATGCGCTTTGTACAGGGCACATATTCTTGCCTTAACTCTCCTAATTTCTAGAGACTCACATTCTATTTTCTTTCTATTGCTTCGGAAAGTAAATGTATACGCTCTTCTCTGTACTCTATTCAAATATTCCTTTTGGGAATTTCTATAAGGGTCCCAACAAACAGCCCCGTATTCCATTAATGGACGAACTAGAGATAAATAAGCTAATTCTCTCGCTTTCGCAGTACTCTTCTTTAGTATTCGCATAGTAAAATGCAAGACCTCAGGTTCCAGAATTTCTATATTTTCTACAAACAGCCTCCTATTCCATTAATGGACGAACTACCTTATGATTCCCAGGTACTTACAAGACAAGACTCTTGGAATATTTTCGTTGCCTAAACGGTATTGAGTTTCATTATATTTGCGGCCCCTACAAAACCTGATGGTTTTACTTTTCGAACTATAGTATTCCTATTATTATATATTTGTATACTAATATTGTTATAGTATTATGGTAAAAATCGTTTCAAACCTGTGATTAAAATTTATTATCTACCTTTATCCGCCATAAATATCAACATGTTGTAGCTATTTTCACCAAACTATTGAAGTTTGGGTTGACATTTTTGTTATTTCCTCTTCGTATTGTAAATGTTATTCATTCTCATTAAGCCTTAAACCAAACTGCACGAAGGGGTAACATCAATTTTATGAAAATACATAAATAATGCCATAAAATAATTATAGAAATAAAATTTAATTCGGCAGACTGAGTAGATGCATACACGTAATTTAATTAGAGATTATTATAAAACTCATTCTGCGTCATTCAATGACATCGTCATTAATTCTTCTTTGTAGAACTGATTTACTAAGTACGCCAAAAATAGTACAATACGTGTACGATTTGAAAATTATAGTACAACTAATGTTTGCTATATGGGAGTGAAAATTGATTCTCTCAAGACAATTTTCAAGACTATTGCACTAACGTAGTATAGTATTTATAGATACATAGAACAACAGTTCTGTATATACCAAGAATATAAAAAAATGTGGTTGTTCCATAATGCAATATGTGAATAACAAATATTTAATGGTCGTAGCCCTTTTCCGTTAAGCCCTATCGCACGACATCAGCTATACCATAAGCAGTGGCGCACTAGATATGAGAATATTGTCGCTCCATGCAGTGTGAGAATACAATAGAAACATCAAATATTTGCATTTGTCAGTCCAAATCGAAATTTTAATTGTTTCGGGAGTTTTCCGGAGTTTCTGGGTATCTTGCAAAGCCCTTCAACATGAGATGGATACTGCATGACTTTCTTTCAATTTCTGTGATCATTGTAAGTTGGTAAAATAAACATGATTAATGAAATTCTAAAGTATTTTGTCACATGTTTGATTATTCAATTGTTAACTATGAATATATTTAGCGCAATAATGTGTAAATATGTAATACTTATTTGTTTAGATGGAATAGAAGATACATTTGATGTTTTAACACTAAAGAAGTGTTAAACAATGCTTAGAAACAATGTGTAGTTATTACTTCTCTATCTTTTTTTTCACTGCTTTTAATCTCTTATTTATCTCGAACTAACAAAATATGTGTTCCCTTCCTTTTTTAATGTGAATCCTAGCAAAATGCATATATAGCGGGTTTGAAGCATACAACGTTCGCTTAATACTTTTCAAACAACGCATTTACACCTAGATTTCTAGTTCATTAATTTGTTAATGGCAGGATACGGTGATTGCTTATTTGGAAATGATAATAGATGAGGGAAAATATGAAATGTAATAAAAGACAAAAATAAATACATTAATTTCGCAAACATACGCATTTTTATCTTCTCTGACATGAAATTTCTTTGTATCCAGAGGCTCAGAAAATTAAGATTTATAATGTTACATACTATGCAGAGTAATGATGTTGATTGTGGTGTATTATAACATTAAAGTCTTATTATTAAAAAATATTTTTTACAAAATTACTCGCTGATTAATATAAAAAATAACACAACTGAAATTGAATTGCATGTCACGTTTCTTATAACTCATAATTGAAACAAAATTCTTGGATTCTCGTTGACTATTTAGATGCTTATAGGTAAAACTAGTCTTGGAACTGGGTATTGTATCTCCAATCACGCATTTACATATTTTATTACGAGCATAAATTAAAACAGAGTTATAGTTTGTGAATATACCCCTTGCAAATCGCAAAAACAAGAAAGTTTTAAAGAAAATATTCTTTAAAACTATCTTTTTATTACAATCCCATTTTCTCTGCAAATAATTTTCAAAGAAATCTCAGGAAACAGAAAGTCAGAAAATCGTGATTATATACAGCTAGCATTCACTAAATTTTCAGCAAGGACATGGACGAGTTTCAACGGAAGGAGTGAAAATGTGGAAAGAAAAGATTTAAAATGTAATTGAGAGTAAGTTAATTGCATATCCAGCCAGCCTAATGAAATATTTTGTGTAATATTTCATGTATATTATTTCCCTTTGAATTGAAACATTTTATTAATTATCTCAATACATTGTATGTGTGTGTATATGTGTGTCTGTTTATATTGTTCATGGTATAGTATTAATGTAACAGGTAGATACACAATAGAAAGATAGAATCAGATTAGTAACTATAGTAATGCCTAAAAATTTTTTTTGTTTTCAATTAAGGAAATTTTCAAGATTTCCTATATCAAGAACTCCTATTTATTCTTCATGTGGTTTGCTGGGTAAGGAGTCAGTCACAGAAATTAATTGAACTTAGGAATAAATATCTACTTTTAACATAAACATGGGTACACGCGTTGTGAAGATTAGTGCAGATATGAATCGAATCAAGAACGTTGCATTAACAGAAACTCTACACATTTTTGAATGTGGCTATTGTACACGATAGTGTAATTATCTCAACGTTATCACGTAAAAGTTTTAGGGCTTGCGAATTTTAACGATGTCGTGTTTTGTTCATGTTCACACTGACATTTTCGTTCTCCTTTATGAATGGTTTCATCGAATAACGGAACTGGTAGCGGTAGCTCAGTGCATCAACTGATGTCACTGCAGCCACTCTGGCCGGGAGGTCCTAGGTTCGGTCCTGACGGCGGCAGGATTTTCGACACTAGGCTTTTCAGCCAGGTCGAATTCAGTCGCTGTCTGAAGGAGAATTCTAGCGGCCGGCTGCTCTGATCGGTAGTTTTCCGTGGTTTCTCCGATCAACACCAGGCGAATGCCGGAGCAGTACTCTACCAAACGGGCCACGAACCGCGCGCGATCTGTCCTTCCCCTTCCTTGTCCTATCCTCTCCCCTTACACACACACTTACACTAACATGCACCACACTATCACATATTTAGGGGGACCGGTCGGGAGCTTAAAGCTTGTCCCGGCTGGGGCGGTGCCCCGCTGGTGGGAGAGTCCCGGTTAGGGGGAAACCCCACTAGCCGACGGTAGGTCGGTGCCGGATCTCGCCATCCAGCGGGTAAGGATCACCGCCATATCCCGAGAAAAAAGCATGCACTACACTAACGGGACTACTGATCGAAGCAGTTGACGCGCCCGGAAACACGATAAAATCAATCAATCGAATAACGGCGTCAAGCTTTTCCTTACACAGTACGTCAGATTACATTACGTCCTAAACGATTACTTGCGATGGAACTTTACGTGAACGTGGGAACGCCCTGGAGTCACCAGCTGGAACGTTGACGGTATTGTGGGAAGCAACCGTTGTGCTTGGTTTTCGTGGAAGTGAGACAACCTCGTGGCTGTTCGGAAGGAAAGTCAACTTCGTCATAGTAGCTGAGTTTAGCTCGGAAGCAGAAGTGCCACTGTATCTTCAGAGATTCTGACCGGAAGGTCAAAGGTCGAGTCACCATAGCAAGAGTCTATAGCTTGGTCGATTTCAACCACTGTCTTGAGAAAGATTATTGTAGTAGGCTGCTCAGATTTGTAGTTTGCCATGAATTCTCCGATCAAAACCAGGCGAATGTAGTACCCTAACGGATAAGTCATGAACTGCATGCGATCTTTCCTTCCTCTTCCTTGTCCTAATCTACTCTCCTAATTGTATTTAAAAGCACTACACTACCTCACAAATCGAATGGCTAGTCTAGAGTTTCGTGCTTCTCTCGTCTGGGGCGATGTCCCGCTGAGGAAGATACATAAAGGGGATATTCTTCGCAAACTGATTTGAAGGCTGGCTGGTGGCGAATGCAGCGAGGGCCTTATATCCCCTATGTATCTTAGAATTATGTAATTGTTTAAAAAGTAATATTATAAAGTGTCATATATACTTTTCAAAAAATATACAATACAAAAACCACTATCTTTATTATTTAATAAAAGTGTATGATCCCCCCCTCCAATGATCGGTTGGATCCACTCTTGAGATTGGTGTCGAATCTAACCACCCGATAAGAGAAAACACGCTCACTTTCAGCCATAAAAGGCATTCACTACTTTAATGGGACTAATGACCTGAGCAGTTGACGTCTCCGGAAACAAATTAACCAATCAATCAATCGATTGATTAATTTTTGGCTTTCGGCATATATTTTGTGTCTTTCATCAATACTGTTGATTTAGCTATGCCATACTGCTCCAGCAACGAAATGCCCCCACAGATTGTGAAAAGAAAAAAACCTCTAGAAAAATTATACCGAAGATCATATCTGTTAACGATTTTATGGTCGTGCAATGAGCATAGACGGTTGCGTCATTCTTGTGTGAGCTGCAAGGAATTTCTGGCTACTCGTAGTAATTGAAGGTTTTGTGGGCTAGATATTCAATTGAAGATCAAGTACTCTAGCAGAAGAAGTCTGAAGATTTAGATTTAGATTTTAGGCCGCAACACGTTGGCCAAAATGTCAGTCAAAACAATGAATAAGCGTCTCGTCCTAATCGCGAGATTTGTTTCAACAAACTTCAAAATCAAACAGAAAAAAGTAACATATGTAAAGAGCTGAATAATGGTTAGCGGATCAAACAGGTAAACGTTTTAAGATATTTGAGTTAATTCAACCCAACAAAAACTCGCCAATTTGTTAGATCAATTTAACTCACTTTAACCGCGCATTTTCAAGTTCATGGTAGGTTCCGCGATTAACAAAAACTAACTTTGAGTACATCCAACTTTAAATGTTTAAACCATTTGACATCATAATGCAAAACCCCATAATGTGACTCTCTTCCCTTACCATCACTTCCCATCCACCTGACCACCTCCCTGCGTTCGACCTTCAGCGAGTGGTTTCAGTGTTTCATTGAGACCGCCCACTTCCTCTATGGGAGCGATTTTCAACCCTTCCTCCGGGTAAAAGATCCGCAGCATTGCAACACGCCTTGCCTAGTTACTTATTAATTTAGTCACAAGCTTAAAGCTAGAGAGATGCCCCGGTGTGGGAGATACTTATAGAGAGAAATTCGTCTTAAGACGACATATATGTGTGCGCCGTGTCTCACAATCTAGTGAGGAAAGCACACCACCATCTTCCGGACTAAACAATCACGTGTCCGCAACTATCAATTAATCTATTCAATCAATCGATCAAACGGAATAAACTGAATAATTTCGCGACCTATTTGCAAAAGCAATTCCAACATCCATCCGAAACATTCACTACAACGGAATTAACGGTCATAGCAGTAGACGTATCCGTAACCATCAATCAATCTAATCAATCAATCAATCAATCGAAATAAAATGAATAATTTCGCGACCTATTTGCAAAAGCAATTCCAACATCCACCTGATTATCTCCTGCGTTTGACCTTCAGCGAGTGAATTCAGTGTTTCATTGAGACCGCCCACCTCCTCTGTGGAGCGATTTTCCACGCTTCCTCCGGGTAAAAGATCCGCAGCGTTGCAACACGTCTTGCCTAGTTATTTATCAATTTAGTCACAATCTTAATGCTAGAGAGATGCCCGGTGTGAGATATACCTATAGAGCGAAATTCCTCTTAAGACGACATATATGTGTGCGCGTATCTCACAATCTAGTGAGGAAAACACACCACCATCTTCCGGGATAAACAATCACGTGTCCGCAACTATCAATTAATCTATTCAATCAATCGATCAAACGGAATAAAGTGAATAATTTCGCGACCTATTTGCAGAAGCAATTCCAACATCCATCCGAAACATTCACTACAACGGAATTAACGGTCATAGCAGTAGACGTATCCGTAACCATCAATCAATCTAATCAATCAATCAATCAATCGAAATAAAATGAATAATTTCGCGACCTATTTGCAGAAGCAATTCCAACATCCACCTGACCACCTCCCTGCGTTTGACCTTCAGCGAGCGGTTTCAGTGTTTCATTGAGACTGCCCACCTCCTCTGTGGGAGCGATTTTCCACGCTTCCTCCGGGTAAAAGATCCGCAGCGTTGCAACACGTCTTGCCTAGTTATTTATCAATTTAGTCACAATCTTAATGCTAGAGAGATGCCCGGTGTGAGAGATACCTATAGAGCGAAATTCCTCTTAAGACGACATATATGTGTGCGCCGTATCTCACTATTTAGTGAGGAAAGCACACCGCCATCTCTCGGCTAAACATTCACGTGCCCGAAACTATCAATTAATTTTAATCAATCAATCAATCAATCGAAATAAAATGAATAATTTCGCGACCTATTTGCAAAAGCAATTCCAACATCCATCCGAAACATTCACTACAACAGAATTAACGGTCATAGCAGTACACGTATCCGTAACCATCAATCAATCAATCAATCAATCAATCAATCGAAATAAAATGAATAATTTCGCGACCTATTTGCAGAAGCAATTCCAACATCCACCTGACCACCTCCCTGCGTTTGACCTTCAGCGAGCGGTTTCAGTGTTTCATTGAGACTGCCCACCTCCTCTGTGGGAGCGATTTTCCACGCTTCCTCCGGGTAAAAGATCCGCGGCGCTGCAACGCACCCTGCCGGGCGGGTGACTGTCTGGCTCGCTGGCTGGCTGGCTCCGCCGCACCCCGGGGGCCGTGACAAACGGCGACCGCTCTGAAGAACGTGGATTGATAGAATCAAGGAAATTACAGGGATGTCTTTGAGCTCCGCCATTAATAAAGCTGAAAGCCCTGACGAATGGTGGGAGATCGCGCGGGCCCCGGGGAGAGATGCAGTGGGAGGGTGGGTGAGGGGAGGGGAGGGGGGAGGGGGCGAAGGAAGAAGAATCTCCGTGCCCGCCCGCCCGCCCTCCGTCTTGCCAAGGACCGCGGAAGACGCTGGGATCAGATGGCCGCGCGCTTTGCTAGGAATTACCCCCGAAAACGCGGTTGCCTTTTGCTTGTGTATTCTTATCGAACTAAAAAAAACGCATACTATCGCGAAACTAGGTCAGGAAGTTCTCAGAACGAGAGTTCTGATTAGATGAATTACATTCTTTGTCGATATGCTTTGAATCAGGAAGATTAGTACAAAATTAATTAAACGAATACTCCGAAATAACATCTTTATGCGATTATTTAAAATCATTAGATGTTTCATTTCGCTTTTCGAAAAATATATTTTTTGGAATTTTTGTAAATTTTTTTTTTAATTTACTTGTACTATGCTTTTTTGAAAATATCGCATACAGAACACGATTTTAAATTTTTGCATAAATATATGTTTAATTAGTTTAAATCACAATCGATAATGATAGGTTGTGTTACGTTCATAATAGAAAATTATTTATCAATGAATGAGTGTGATTAAGAAACGAGAAAGAAACAGAAGGATGTGAAGATCTTAAATAAAAATTTACAATTGTTATTATCACTTCTATAAGTCGTCTTCATACATTTAATGCTTGCATTAGAAGTGGCCTGTGTTCTCTTAATATACTTTCTCTGGCTTCCTAAGCAACTGTTTTTTCATTGCAAGAATGTCATGAAAATGTTGTAATTGAATCAAATAATAACTGAAATATGCACAGAGATCGCCAAAATCCGGTGTCGTAAATAATTCCAGAAACCATTATAGCTGTCAACGACTTTACATACACATCATGCAGCAAGCACAGACGGTCGTGTCATGCATTCGTAAGCTACAAGAGATTCGTTGCTACACGTATTAATGAGACGTTTCCGCGTACGAGGCATTCCACTCTCGGTCAGGTAAAGCACAAACGCCGTCAGGTTCTGAGTGGCACTTGTGGGAACGCCCTGCACTTAAAATTAACTCGCTAATTCTAGCCTTCATGCTTTCTCTTTCTCTCGCATGAAATTCATGCGCGTTGTCCCATTACCAGAGAGGAGACTATTGCTCTTAGTATGCTTCCTCCTCGTTACACTGTCCTTGTCAACGGTAATGAACAGCTATAAACTTATTCACGGATGAGAAAATGTGCTCAGAAGCCAACAAGCACACTCGTTTAAAACAACTCTTCTAATCATACGTTAAAAATACAATGTACTTAATATTATTTTGCAGTTTTCTGACCATGGTATAATTAGCTGTTCTGGAAATTCCTTATGGAAATACATAATACATTCCTTATGGAAATAAAACTTCCATGGTTTCATAGAATAATACTTCACGTTCCACATCAAGAAAGAGGAAATTTTTATAATGCTTGAGTAGTTTTGTATAGAGAAAGATAATCATTTGAGAAATAATGTTCGCAAAATACATCATGTGTAAACATTAAACTGGATCCACCCATTGTGAAATTAGTTAGTATGATTAAAATAATAGATATGTATGGTTCAAGTTATGGATGCAGTTTATATATTATTAGAATAATTAAATACACTTAAGTGAACAAAAATAAATCTTCTCACTAAACCCAGGTAATTAATATTTTTGATACGTAATTTTTTTTGTGTTACAAAAATTGGTGCTCCGTAGATACAGCTTTTTTGAAACTCAACACCAAAAATCCGCTCATGTAACAAAGGCCATCTCTTGATTAGTCATATTGTCGCTCTTCCGGCCTGGCACGCAACTCAATTAGGGATCGGGAGCTACGGGTTGAGATGATCGACCTTACCGCGCCCTCGCCATCCCGCGCGTGGCATATGGATCCACGACCAAGGCTCCCCTCCGCGGACAACGCTCCATCGGCCTCGGTAATTGCGTACGTGGAGCACCGCCCCCCCAAACACGCGGCGCAGATCCTGCGGTGGTGGTGATGGCGGCGGCGGTGGCAGTGGCGGGGCAGCGGGGCGGCGGGCGGCGGGGGCAGCGGGGGCAGCGGGGCGGCGGGACGGCGGGTGTGGCGGGGTGGCGGGGTGGCGGGGTGGGGACGGCGGGGACGGCGGGGCGGCGGGGCGGGGCGGCGGGGGCGGGCGGCGGGGCGGGCGGCGGGGCGGGGCGGGGCGGGGCGGCGGGGGCGGCGGGGGCGGGGAGGCGGCGGGGGCGGGGCGGGGGCGGGGTGGCGGGGGCGGGGCGGGGCGGCGGGGCGGGGCGGCGGGGGCGGGGCGGCGGGGGCGGGGTGGCGGGAGCGGCGGAACAGCCAGTGGACGGCGGGGTCCGCGGGGTCTGCGGGTCGCAACCTAATGAGGAAATTCGCGGGTTTATGACCCCTGCCTTCCCCGCCACCACAACAACCGCCGCCCCCCCCGCAGTCATCGACGCTTATGCGCTCACCGAGTAAACTGACTCGCCCGCGGGCCTTCCAATAGCCGCGAATACGCTAATAATTAACCGCGTTACCGCTAACCGTTTCGGTAATTAATATGACGTCTGCGGCCTTGGGGCTGGCGGACGAGGCCAGATGCTCGCGGCCCACGACGAAGCCAGGTCTCCGGCCACGGAATAAGCACATTGTGAAGAGATGCAGGTGACTAAAACGGTTTGTTTCCCAAAGTAATTGGTTAACTCAAACGTTAATAATATTCTCTGATTTATGTTTGTTTAAACAACATGTAATTGCGGTAGTTGTCACGTAATAAGTAAAAACAGACGCGCTTCGCGTTACTAAATAGTTTCAGGTGTCATGTTGATTTATAAATGGAAACAATATTGTGACAAAATAGTTATTTATGATAGAAGTGGCAAATGTGACTTATTTTGCGAGTACGAAATGTTGCATCACGAGGCCGATTTGCTGAGTGGCACAATCCAACGAGGGAAATAAAATCACTTTTCCTACATGCGTAATACATTACTTTTTAGTACTTTTTAGTCCGCCTTACTGTTATATCAACTCAAGAATACAAACACTTAATCATACATTAAAGAGAGTAGTAGCTGCAGATGTCACACGAATGTATTTTATTTTATTTGTTGCATTTACAGATTAATTTGAACATTCGAGAATCAACACACTTTTAGCACTAGTGTTAAAAAATGCACTTTTTGATTTCTAAGCATCTTCTGAAAGTACTGCTTTTACCAGTGGCTGTCGAAAGAAAAAATATTATCATCTACAGACACATTTACACATATTTCTACGGTTTCGTATAACGTAAATAGTGCTACGTAAAACATGTATATAATTGGTAAGTGGAAATTGCTTTATTCCGTCGTACTTATCCTGTTTTATTGAAAAACGAAAGGCCACAATGTCAATAACGCATTAATACGATGCTCAACTAAAATGCTGATTTGTTTTTTCGCGTATCCACATGAATATTATGTTACTCTAAAGGGATTAGCTTGCGTGAAATTCCAGAGGTTTATTTAAATACCAATAATATATCACATCACTAGAAAAACTGTAAATATAATTATAGGACATTTAAATAGAAAAAAATTGTTCTTCTTGAAAAACAATGTGCGGCAAAGTATTATCTTCCGTGAATTGTAAAATATTGTTCGTTAGTGGGCCCGACAATGTTTCCCTATTGCGACGTACTATACTTCACATGTTTCTGATCACGAGATTGTTTATCACGTTTTACGGTATGCTCTGCAAACAATTTAATAGATGAAAGGCTTTCTCACTTGTTTGGGTTTCTTCTCTGTCCTCGTTTGAACGTGTCTAGTGTCCTATTGTTAAAACGTTCTCCCTCAAGTTTGGGCATGCATTTGCTACGAGACTGTCTTGGAGAAATTTCACTTCCGAGAAAACGTTCAAGTAATAATTTTGAGCGATATTTTACAACCGCAACGGCAGAATATTCAGTGAAGACGCACTTAATAATTGAGGTGGCTGCGGTTTCCGTGTAGCTACTGTTCAGGGGCGCTTGAATCATCACGAACTTTTAAATCATTATCAACAACGCCCCCATATTGTGTCTATGTGCGACGGTCATACGCACATTCCTATTTTACTACGCCTATAGCCTTCGTGAAAGTGAAAGCAAAAGGTTGATGAAGTTTCATCACAATCAGATGAAAGGTACGGCAGCGCATGAAATACAAACAAATATTGATTTTAATATATTAGATTACCTTCAGGTGACGTGCAGTTTCAGCAGCAGCTACCGACAAATATCACGACTGAGTCCAGCTAGACTCGCCCTTTCTTTTGCAATCTGGTCTCTTGCCTGAAAAAGGAAACAATTGTTAGAAAAATCGTGACAAATACGTTATGTTTCCCACATACATGAATTATATAATTAACTTTCAGAACATTTTTGAAGTGTGTGTTGTATTAAAGCATAATTATTTCTCACTAACACAATAACGTTTTCAAAATCAAGCTGGCTAGTTGTTTAGTTATTTTTTGCATGCCCGATGCGAACTCTATGGGACTCTGTAGTCACCATCTTCACTAACCGTTTGGA
The DNA here is from genome assembly GCA_964035755.1 of Teleogryllus oceanicus. Lineage (NCBI taxonomy): Eukaryota > Metazoa > Arthropoda > Insecta > Orthoptera > Gryllidae > Teleogryllus > Teleogryllus oceanicus. The sequence goes on from CAXIVR010000011.1 coordinate 64,217,763, forward strand.
AGGGCAACATTTACGTAAGTCACAAATTAAATAGTACTTCTTCTTACATCAATATCAAAAATTAAATTTAAAACAAAGAAAATTATTATAAACTGAACACATGTTTACAAAATTATATCCGACACAAATGTAGTTGTTGAAACAAATCAGTCTGTAATTTTGGTCGTAAAATTTATTTCATGTGTTTACTTACTGGTAGTTACTGTTTGTTTGCTACATTGCGGTATAAATTTCAGTGCACATGTATCGCGGATAATAATTTGGATATTAATTATATGAAACTCGATTGTGGCTAGCTCGAATAACCACGTGTGAAAATGATGATGCAAGTGATATTAAGCATTGGCTTTGTAATATTTTGTTTGCGTTATTTCCAATCACTGTATACAAGTACACCATGATGTAAATACATCATGAAAATGTGCTGCAGATGAAAAGGATGTCAATAAAGAATACAACACAATGCAATTGATGATTTTATAACGGAAAAATATTTGGTTATGATCATCGCAAACCGCACTACATGAAATATTACGAGAATCGGTCAATGTGATAGAATCTGTATATCAGGGGAAAACATTAATACAAAAAGTTTGTGCTAGAAGATTCATTATGCAAAAACGTTTCTATATTTAACTAGTATTTTTTTCGTTTAAATGATAGAAATTAATAAAAAAATATTGTTAGATGAACTGTACATGAATGAAAAGTTGTTTGGAATGTATTGCAATCGATAGTTTAAAAATTATAATTTTGAAGATATGTTAAAGACACATGTTACAGATACACCTTATTAATGATACATAAATACATTCAAGACTCCAAACTTTTATTCACATAATGTATTCAAAAACATTCATTGGATGTTCTGGACATAAACTTGTCATACAGTCTATAGGCACTAGAGACTCTTCATTTTAATTACGAGTATCTTATAGAACTGCATTTGTATTGAAATTTGTCTATGTTCTATTGCTCCTCTGGGATGCATATAGCGATGCAAGTGTGCAAAAAGCAAGCATTCTTCAACAAATTATCTCACTTCTAAGAATTTCATTAACGTACCTGACAATAAATATTATTATTATTATTATTATTATTATTATTAATAATAATATAATAATAATAATAATAATAATAATAATAATAATAATAATAATAGTTGCCTCTGGGATGGATCATGGGCAGCGTACTAGCTTCCCGTGCTGTGGTTCCGAGTTCCGTTTCCGGCCGAGGCAAAAGTAGAGTTGTAGCTTCCCTATCCCCGTTCGTCGACGGTATGTCGGCGCCGGATCTCTCTATCCAGTGTGGAAAGATCACCGTCACCATGAAAAACATGCACTATCCTTACGGGACTTACGACCTCAGTAGTTGACGCACCCAGAACCACTATCAATCAATCATTTATTTTTCTCCGCGGCAATGAGTCCGACCCCCGCAACGAGGGGTCGGGCTGACTAAATTTCTGCGATTAAAGCCCGGGCAAGGACGCAGTGACAGCAAATCGAAGTTTGATTTTGAGCAATGGCTGCCTGGCTATCGATGGCAGGCGCAGGTTCAGGCGGAAATGGAGCGCTGTCACCTGGGCGCATCCGGGGCGCCCTCCGTCATTCATCACGGCGGCGTCGCGACGGCCCCGCCCCCTCCCCACCTCCTCTGGGCCCTCCCGACCCGTCCTGCCCCAAATTTCACGACTGGCCCTTCCCTCCTCTTCTTGCACTTCCCTTCTTTTCCGATCCAAACCGGAAGAGGTGGTTCAACTGATGTCACTGCATTGCTTCTGATTGGGAGATCCTAGGTTCGCGTTCACGGTGGCAGTATTTTCGACACTTGCTAGATAGATAGGTTGAGTTCAGTTGCTGTCTGGAGGAGAATTCTACCGGCCGCCTGCTCTGATTGGTTGATTTCCGTGTTCTTTCCGATCAATACCAGGCAAATGCTGGAGCAGTACCTTAACAAACGGGCCACTGACCGCGTGCGATCTTTTCTTCCTCATCGTTGTTCCATCCGCACTTCTCATTTACACAAATTTAGCCTTACATGCTCTATCACACATGTCGGGAGCTTAGAACTTGTCCCGGTTGGGGCGATGCTCTACTGGTGGAGATACCTGGTCGGGGAAATCTCAGTAGCCGATGGTCGGTCAGCGATGGGTCTCACCATCCAGCGAAAGAAGACCACCCCCACTTTGTGAGGAGAAAGTATTCACTACACATACGGGACCAATGGCTTTAGCAGTGTGGCGACCGGAATCATTAATCATTCAATCAAATCCCACCCAACCATTCTCCTTCTTGACTCTCCCCCAGACTTCTCCTTTCTCCAACTTCTCCCTCCCCCACCCTATTCTATCCCCGTCCATCCCCTCTCCGACGCTTCCCTCTCTGTCTGTTCCATCTATGATCATACCCTTTCCGACTCTTCTAACTCTCTCAGTCCTTATTTTCTCATTCTCTTCAGCCCTTTGCATCCGCTCTCTTCCGTCCTCCCAATTTCCCTGTCATTCTCTTCGTTCCCTTCTCTCCGCCCCGTCAATTCCCCGTCATATCCTCCTCATTACTTTGATTACCTCCCCACTACCGAATAGTGAACGGAAGCGTTGAGTGCCTTCTGTCTAGTGGAAATTATCCGTGAAGTTTTCGTTAGTGTTCTAAGCTGTATAAAGGATTCATACTACGGATTTAGTATTTTTCAATATCTATGCTTATTGAGTATTAGTGTTGAATTCGTATTTAGTAGTAGCGGCGGAAACTACGTGTAATGTAGAACACATTGTCGTAGGCGACGAAACAGGGAAAATGATGGGACCCGCTGGAATCCCGTTATTAGATGTCGGCGCATGCGCAGTAGAATTCTCTCCAGAATTATCGTGTTACATGTTTCAAATTCACGACTTGCAAAACTTCTCCAGTATGTTGCATTACTTACGTTATTTTGCGTTACGTTTCTTAAAGTTACATTATGTTACATTATGTTACGTTACGTTACTTTACTTCGTAGTTACTTTACTTCGTTAGTTACTTTACGTTATGTTACTTTACGTCACGTTACGTTACTTTACGTTTCGTTACTTTACATTTCGTTAGTTACTTCTACTTTACGTTTCTACTTACGTCGTTACTTTACTTCGTTAGTTACTTTACTTTCGTTGTACTTTACGTTTGTTAAATTTTACGTTATGTTACTTTACGTTACGTTACTGTGCGTTACATTTCGTTTTGAAACGTTACATTACATCATATCTAAATTTTGGCTCATTTGCCTCACTGTGTTGCCCAAATTTGTCGCGTCGTGTCACCGCCTCCGCATGTCGCTCCCACGCGGCGCCGCCTTCTCCCGAAAAAGCGACGACGCTGTTCCCTGGGGCACCCAGCCACGCCGTACTTCACCTCGGACCGCAACCACCGCTCGCCGGCTCTCTCACGGATGGCCATACAAATCCCTGCCGCTTTCCACACAGTAAGGCGTTAGCTATTTATGTGATGTGTTAGAAATTGCTCTTTTAAAATGCTTCGAAGCTTAAGATTGTTAGTAAAATTACATTGTAGAAGCTGGCTGACATACTTCCTTTGTTTTAAGACACTTCTTTATCTACGAGTATACTAATAAAAGTGAATTTAACGACGTATAACTGACATCGATACTACAAAGATTATTGTATGAATAGAGAGAACTCTTTACAAGCTCTTTTTCAGAATTGTCACAGTTTCCTTGCAAAGTTTGGTAAAGATTAACATAACTCAAATACGGAAAATATATTAATAGATTTGCTAACGGCCAGTATTAGGGCGAAAGACAATGTTTAAAAATCTAATAGCGATTAAGTGTAAAATATAATGAAAGAAAATTATAGTATTTTATTTATATTTGGACCAATTACATTTTAAATAATAATTTTAAACACTGTGGTTTATAAAAAATGATCTTTCTCCTCTTTCACAAGGATTGGATATGAAGAAAGCTCGGCCAACGCCGACATTTTGCTGGTTTCTACGTATTCTCTGGTCCCAATTTACCTCTACTGGTTTTATCTACTCACATCACAACCATGATGCCGTAATTTTAATGTATTTGAATATATGTCTTTAATCTGATTATTAGGCTTATTACATGATACAAACTTAATTGTTTCAGACAAATACTTAATTACAGAAACATTAATGATGAAAATTGAATTTTGAAAACACAAAATGAATGCTAATTGAAAATTATATTTGAATGATATTTTGGATATTACCACGATTTTTGGATATTACTATGTCGTATCTTTAAGACCACTTCTAAAATTCCTTCCCACTCTGGGAATGATACATCAGGCACCGTGCAAATGGCAAGAGAAGAGCCAACCACCAAACTCTGTAACGTGTTTCAATATTTCTTGCCTCACTCCGTCTCATGTAATCGCTTCATTCGTTCCCTCTCACCACACCACAATTCAGCGCAACGCGCTCCTCCTCCACAAATCCTCTAGTGCGCCACTCGATACACCCCCTCCCCGGATCTTCCCCGCCCACCCTCTCCCCCAGCCCCGCCCCGCCCCGCCGCCGCGTCCCGAGCAGGTGGCGAGGGATGAGCGGGCTCGCAGGAGCATTAAAGGGAAATCGATTTCAGAGCCGAAAAATGCGCGAGCAGGGCGGCGAAAGTATCCCAAAAGCTGCTTACGGGCCACTTACATTTGTGGCGACCCAGCTCAGCCGGAAATAACAGTGCTTTTAACTGAAAACCATTGCTTTCGGGCGAGGGGTTTTATTGAGTGCGTGGTGGAGGCTCGTTGAGGTGCCGGGCCGGCTGTTGCGAGTGGGCCAGCGGGGCAGCGAGGCGGGCCGCGCCGGGACGTGGAGAAGGAAGCAATGTGGGGTGGGGGTGGGGAGAAGAATGGAGAAGGTCGTGGCGGGGGAGGCGGGGTTGAGCTGGGATGGGCGGTGAAGAGTGGGCAGCGAGGCTAGGTGGAGTGGAATGGGAAGAGCAATGTGAGTTGGAGTGGGCAGAGCAGAGTGTGTGTGTATGTGGAGTGGGTCATGCAGGGGAGGACGAGGCGAAGTCGGTAGGGCAGGGCGGGATGAAGAGGGATGGGGTTGATCAGATCTGATTGATGATGATTCTGAGCGCGTCAAATACTAATTCTAGTAGTTCTGTAAGTGTAGTGTATGTTTTTGTTCGGGAGGTGACAGTGATCTTCTCCCTCTCCAGACAGCGACGGAACTCAACCACGGGCTTGATCTGGGATGGGCAGTGAAGTGAGGGAAGCGAGGCTATGTGCAATGGAGTGGGAACAGCCATATGGGTTGGAATGGCCATAGCAGAGTGAGGGGTGGAGTGGGCACTGCAGGGGAGAATGAGGCGATGTGGGATGGGTAGGGCAGGTTGAAGAGGAACGGGGTTGTTCTGATCCAATGATTGATTGGTGATTCCGAGCGCGTCAACGACTAATGTCATTAGTCCCGTGCGAGTAGTGTGTGTTTTTACTCGGGAGGTGTCGGTGATTTTGTCCCGCTCCAGACAGCGACAGAACTCGACCTCTGGGTTGGTCTGGGGTGGGTGAGGAAGTGAGGACAGCGGGACTAGACAGGGTGGAGAGGGTAGGATTGGACGAAATGAGCATGGGGAATGGACAGGTCAGGAGGAAGTGGGTAGGGTAGATCGGGATGGAAAGACCTGCGGAAGACAGCGGAAATAGAGAAACAAGAGAGTGAGGTAAATTGAAAATCAGTGGTAGATCGTAAAGGATCGGAACGAGACGATCTGAACCGCGCGCTAGAAATACCTTGGCACAGGTGAGAACTACGCCGGATGCAGCAATAGATACGGATACTTACCCCATTCACGCTCTCAGCCGGCTCTCAGCACGCCCTCATGAATGGAGTTACTGACACTATCTCTTGCTATATCTGTTCATGCACTCAGCTACGTCAAACCATGAATAAAGAGACTAGATCTGACGTAAACGTAAATCATTCATGAAAAATGCGAAACGGACTGAAAAACTTTGTTAAGATGTATAATAAAAAAGGCCAAACCCGGAGAGAGAAGTAGTTCATACAAAAAGGCATACGAATAATTTAATAGAATGAAATACATATAAAGAAATGGAATTTGACCTGAAACGATTGTTCGTCTATAAATACGTCAAAAGAGTCGACAGTAATACGTAGAGAGAGTAGTTATTAGAATAATGATAAAAACTGCAAGAGAAAATGACGGAAAAGGGAGAACATAAATACAGGAGTTAAATTCTTAAAGACAATAATTACAAATCACGAAACACGTGAAACGTGTATTACAAAAAGTTTGCAATGCTGAAGAAAGTACGGCCGATTAGAGAGAGGTGAAAAAACCTTCAAGAAGAGCAAGAGGCGCGGTAGAGGTACCACAAAAAATAAACGAGCAGGCGCAACGATAAGTGAGCAGAGACCAGAGCAAGTGCGCCAGGCCAACGCTGAGGGGCAGGAGGCAGGCCGCTTGGGCCAAGTCAAGTCCGCGAGGACAGCCGCAGTCGTTGCCTAGGGCTCGTGCCAACTCGGCGCGCTGATTTCCCCTCCCGCTTCCCTTCGCGCTCCGCCCCTCGGACAATACCCTCCCATCCTTTACCCTCCCCGCCTCCTAGCGCCACTACACACCCCTACCCGCCTTACGCGCCGTCCCATCCAACCCGCCGTCCCCGCCGTCCCACCGCCCCGCCATCCCTGTCGTCCCAGTCGTCCCCGCCGTCTCCACCGTCCGCCGTCCCCACCGTCCCCACCGTCCCGCCGTCCCCACCGTCCGCCGTCCCCACCGTCCCGCCGTCCCCACCGTCCCGCCGTCCCTGCCGCACCACCGTCCCGCCGTCCCCACCGTCCCGCCGTCCCCACCGTCCCGCCGTCCCCACCGTCCCGCCGTCCCCACGTCCCGCCGTCCCCACCGTCCCGCCGTCCCCACCGTCCCGCCGTCCCCACCGTCCCGCCGTCCCCACCGTCCGCCGTCCCCACCGTCCCGCCGTCCCCACCGTCCCGCCGTCCCCACCGTCCCGCCGTCCCCACCGTCCCCGTCCCACCGTCCCCGCCATCGCCCACCGTCCCCACCGTCCCGTCGTCCCCGCTATCTTTGCTGCCCCTCCGCCTCCTCCACCCGCTGCACTTCGGCGTCTACTGTCTTCAATTACACGGCTGCCCTCGCCGCCCCTGTACACGCCATTGCTTCTTAACCCTCGATCCTCTTCCGCGCGTGGTACTTCACGCTCTAGTGGCCGTCTCTTCCGGCCCTGCCGTCCCCGGCGCTGCATTGGCACTTTCTCTGCTGCGCCTCATTCACGCCTCCTTACAACCTCACATTCCCAAACCTCCGATGCCCCCGTCACCCCCCACTCTCCCACCCTAGACACACCAACGTTTCTAAAGCCCTTAGTTGCCTGGCCTCTATGCGTCCCTCTTCACCCGCGCTAACCCCGCCTCCGCCCCGCCGCCTCCACCAACACTCCCACGTGACTTACACTCCCACTGCCTCCCTCGAGACCCCAAACCCCACCTTCACCACGGCCCAGCGCTACCCCCGCCCCCATTGCCTCCCACAGACGATCCTTACGCCCCTGCTGCCCTCACGCCTCATCCTCCCTCGTCGCCCCGGCCGCCGCCTCCTGCACCCCGCCCCCTTTGCCTGCGCGGCTGCGCGTGACAGCGCGGAGCAGCCACGAGCGCCGCAAGAGAGACATTACACAGCGCAGACACGAGAATCCCTGGTGCGATGCTCCGCGCTTATTGTTATGGCGCCCGCCGGCCCCGCCCGGCCCGCCCGGCCCGCCCGGCCCGCCCGGCCCGCCGGCCCCGCCCGGCCGCCGCCGGCCCCGCCCGGCCCCGCCTGGCCCCGCCCGGCCCCGCCCGGCCCGCCCGGCCCGCCGGCCCGCCCGGCCCGCCCGGCCCGCCGGCCCGCCGGCCCTGCCCGGCCCTGCCCGGCCCGCCCGGCCCTTACACTAACATGGACTACCCTACCACATATTCCGGGAGACCGGTCGGAGCTTAGAGCTTGGCGCCCCGCTGGTGGAGAGTCCTGGTTAGGAGAAACCCCAGTAGCTGACGGTAGGTCGGCGCCGGATCTCGCCATCTAGGGGGGAGATCACCGCCATCTCTCGAGAAAGAACATGCACTACACTCACGGGACTAATGACCAAAGCAGTTGACGCGCCCGGAAACACGAAAAAACCAAACCAAACCAATCGTTGCAAACTTCATACCTTTTTCTTGGACTACCGCCGGTAGTATTCTCTCCCAACCGAATAGAAAATCGTTATAGAAATGTTTAGGAAACATCCCAAACAAACAATCCCAAGCATCCAACCAGAAGCTTGGGAACGAGTACACTGCTCTTGTTGCAGGCGCGTCGTCCTGCCATGTCGGGAAGGAAAGAGCACGAGAACAAAAAAATGTCGTAAGGCGGCAGTGAAAGTCGGGAAATAAATACACACCGTGTGTACGCGCATGTTTCAAAAGACGGCGGTGGACCCTCGGCGGCGACGACAGCTGGCAAAAGAGGTCGGCGAGTCCTCGGCGAGGAAAGCGGAAGGACGGGGTCGGGGCGGCACACACAGCTCACGGGCGCGAAGAACTGGACGGAGGAATTCGCGTCGACTCGGAGTAGGGCACTCGCAAGCAGGGAGAGTTCCAATACTCGCTCACGGTTTTTGTGCGAACACAACAGGTTGAGGCGAAAGATCAAAGTGCATTCTTCTTATGCCTATAGTGTGCCTGTTCTTAAAATTTTGCAAATCATACACAAAATACACTTTTTAATTAGATTTCCAGTTTGCAATTTGTTTGTGTAGTTATCTAACTGTCTTTCTCTCTCTATGACTCTCTCTGACTTTTAATCTCTAGGATTTTATCGTTTTTATTCTTCATTTTCTTCTGCGCCTTCGCTTTCATTTTCTTTCTCGTCTCTACTTATTTTCTTCGTCAAGTCTATTCTTTAAAATTCTGATTTTAGTCTTCTTCATTTTCTTCTTTTTCCTTTTCTGTTTTCCTTACGCGACTGCCCAATTCGAAACTTTCGCTTCCTTCGGTAAGGCTTGCCATTCTTGTCTATTGTATGGAATCTATTACCTGTTCCTTAATCCAAATATTTTCTTTAATCTTTCTATACGGTCCTGATATATTTTTATTAGGTTTGTCAACTAGTTTTTTGCCACAAATATCACCCTCAATTTGACTTACTTGGATGACGCAATATCGCAGGTTGGACATGAGACAAACATCCTCGTATTTCCAGAGTCCTCGAAATCATATATAAGTGTGTGTTTAATGAACACGGCAGGCAATTGACCGATCGACCCTTAGAATAGGAGAGAAACAGGACGGAAGGTGAAGTATCGCACTCAGCCCTTTTTTTTCAGATACTTCTCCGGCCTCCATCTCAAAGCGTTTGACTTAGGAATCTCAGGGCATCAACTGATGTCATTTCAGTGGCTCTGCTAGGGAGGTCCTAGGTTCAAGTCCCGACGGTGACAGATTTCGACTCTAGCTAGGACGTTAGGACGAATTAATTCAACGATTGGGGAGAAATATAGCGGCCAGAAGCTCCAGTCGGTACTTTCCCATGGTTTCTCAGATCAACACTAGCCGAATGTCAAGGCAGGACCTTCACAAACGAGCCACGGACCGCAACCGATCTATCCTTCCTCTTCTTCGTCCTGTCTTTACCCCTCACTTACATACACACTTACATGCACTACACTACCACGAAAGTCGGGAAGCTCAGGAGGCCGATCAGAAGCCTAAAACTTGCCCCGACCGGCGCGGTGCTCCGCTGGTGGGAGATATCTGGATAGGGAAAATCTCGCTAGCCGACGAGTAGCTTGGCGATGGAATTGACCATCCAGCAAAGAAAGAACATCACAATCCCCGTGATAAGAAAAAATATGTACTACGCTCACGCAACTAATGTCCATAGCAGTTGACGCGCCCGGAAACACAAAATAATCAATCGATCAATCAACTGAACTTGTTTAAACCCACGTTTTCGGAAATCCGGGCTCCACAATTCTCATTCAGGCAGTGGTTTTGACCTCTTCAGCTTCTTACTCGGTATTGAAAGTTCTCCATCGTCGGGATTCGAATGTGACCCTCCCGGTCTAAGCAGCTGCAGTTGCAAATCAGCATCTTCTTACTCTAACGCATCCGTTAAAGCAAGAGAACTGGACTTCGGAATCTGAGTCAACTTGGAGTAGTCCATTCGCGACAAGGGAGAGTTGGAACACAGGTTGATTTTTTTGTGTACCCAGAGCTCGTTGAAGCGAACAAGAAAAGTGGATTTAACTTACTCTATTTGTACACGACCGTCATGCTCCTTGAAAATAAAATTATATGGCAGTACAGCGCCTCTGACCGGGCGATACTAGGTTACACTCCCTACGGCGGCAGGATTTTCGACACTAGCTCTTCAGCTAGGTCGAATTCAGTCGCTGTCTGGAGGAGAATTCTAGCGGCCAGCTGCTCTGATCGGTAGTATTTCGTGGTTTCTCCGATCAACACCAGGCGAATGCCGGAGCAGTACCCTATCAAACGGGCCACGGACCGCGCGCAATCTGTCCTTCCTCTTCCTTGTCCTATCCTCTCCTTACACACAAACTTACACTAACATGCACTACACTGCCACATATTCCGGGAGACCAATCGAGAGCTTAGAGCTTGTCCCAGCTGGGCGGTGCCTCGCTGATGGGAGAATCCTGCTTAGGGAAACCCCACTAGCCGACGGTAGGTCGGCGCCGGATCTGCCATCCAGCGGGGAAGATCACCGCCATCTCCTAGACAAACATGCACTACACTCACGGGACTAATGACCACAGCAGTTGACGCGCCCGGAAACACGAAAAATCAATCAATCAATCAATCTATATGGCAGTACAATTTTCCCTTGACGTGTACATGCAGACTCCGAGTTCCCGAGTGGTTTGAGATCATGTGAGAACACTGTGAGCACGCGAGTGTGTTTGTCACCCGGGGATCAGAACGGATTCATTAACAGATTGAGTGATTAGTGATTTCGGTCCCGTCAATTGCTAAGGTCATTAATACCATAGGTGTAGTTCAAATTTATTGCTCGGGAGGTGGCGATGATCTTCCTTGCTAGAGGGTGACATCCTGCTCCGAACTACCGTCGACTAGCGGGGTTTTCCCCAGTCAGGCATCTCTCACAAGTGGGTCAACGCACCAAACAGGACAAGCTCTAAGCTAAGTGTGGTAGTGTAGTGCATGTTTATGTAAGTGTGTGTAAGTGTGAGGATATAATAAAGAAGAGGAAGGAAATATCGCACGATTCGTGGGTCGTTTGTTGGGGTACTGCACCGTTATTCGCCTGGTGTTGATCGGAGAAACCACGGAAAACTACCGATTGGAGGAAGCGGCTGTTAGAATTTTCCTCCAAACTACGACTGAACTCGATCTAGACATCCAGCTAGTGTTGAAAATATTGTCACTGTCGGCACTCGAGCCAAGGACCTTCCGGTCTAATTCAGAATGTAAATGTTGGTCAAGAAAGGAAAGGAAAGACCGGTTACGTCATATGGTTGTCTTAGGCCTGGTATTAACCGGAGGAAACCAAGAACGACACCGATGAGATCAACGGCTTCTTAACTCTCATTTCGTGTACTTAACCATCAGTAATTCAACCTACGACTTTCCGACCTTCAAAAACTAAGTTCCCTCGCCACAGTGGTTTCGCAATATTTATGTACGCGCCAGGTAGTGAAAAATATTGCTAAATCGTTTATAACAAATTGTGCTGAGTGTTGTAAGTTCTTTTTACATATTAGAAAATAATTTAAGTACGTGCAAATCTCCAAATGTGCGTAGCTTACGTTTAATCAATATTCAGTGATGAGCAAAGAGCTAAATGTGAGATGAGCAAAGTCAAATTCCCAGTAATCTTCCCCCGATATCCCTCCATAAATGATTCAACACAGTCCATTCCCTAACAATTAACTGGCAAATCCGTTAATTACTTGGGCCTAATTTTCCATTAGCGCATCACACAGAAAATCCATATTAACCATTGAATCGACTTGCAATATAACCATCCCATTAACTTTAATCCAAACGGCACTTTTTCACATTACTGCACAAATGCTTAAAATGCAATTTACTTCTGAGAATCAACTATTGTACAAGATTGCAATCTCTTAGAAACTAAGAAACGTTCAGGTCTCAAGAGACTCTAATCTAATAATAGATTCTGAGAAAAAGGGAATTTAAGGAAAGCGTATTGATTCAACACAATGGACCATAAATTTTAAATTAACTTATATAAAAAAAACTTAACATATGAAGATTAGAACGTTGAGTTATGCATTGCGCATATATTTCATGAATTATAACATTTTTAATTCGTTTAGCCACGTGGTCTCATGCGGTTGAAATTATGAGATTTATCACAAAGACGATGTGAGAAGTGTCACTGCGAATTTGTAAAGCAAGCGTTTCCGTCAGGTCTTTCTTCGGAATTATTGCAACACGGAGAATGCGGAGAGACTGAAGTGGGGATGACTGCCCCGAGTAGAAGACAATAGGCATCCAGTGCGCATTTTCCTTTAGTTTGCACTAGTTGATCTCTGAGTGTTCTGCAATGTCATATTTTGGTGAAGGGAAGTCGAAATTTAAAGCACAGAATTTTCTAAAAATGTTGAAAAATCAGAAGATGTAACAAGCGTTGCTACGAAATTTAAGAAAAATGTTTGTGAGATGCAGCAGCAGGAAAAAAACACATCAAATAACTTATAAATGAAAATAATGTAACATTGTGTTGTCTTGATTGCTAATGTAAACATTCATCATTGCAAAATATATTAATTATCAATTCATTCATAATGTTAATCTATCATTCTCTAAATTTGATTGATTTTTTCTATTAATAAAAAATACGTTTTCTGGAAATTTTTATTTCTATGTTTATATTAAAAATAGTATTGAATCCTTAAGCGGAAGCCAATTCACGTTTCCGGTTCTAATGGACACAGAAGTCGTATAAAATCAGTTCAATTCAATTAATTTTAACTCCATTTTATTTTAGGTGGCGAGACTCAGGCCAGCAGACCTACTCTTCTGTCTGACCACACAAATTTCGCTCCGCTCCTTTGTCCACTTAGTGAAGAAGGAGAGTATTATCGGGCATCGAAACACGCTATTTGAATTTAATACAGAGGTTTCCTTTAGGCTTGAGGCTCATTCATGTGAAGTAAATCTACTACGTGGGACACTCAGCTTTACGTCCCCTCCGAAAGGAGGTGTGCGGTTTTTTGCCCTTAAAAATCTACAACTTTGAATGCGTTTGAGCCAGCAAAAGAGTATAGGTACCTGATACTGTTATACTACCGAAGCCGCTAAAATGAAAGTGCATGACACTAATGCACTGGCTTTGGCTTCACGCGCCACTGTAAGTCTACTTTGTCATCACTTTACTTGTTTGACTCGTTGTTAGTAATGCCGGGCGCGTCAACTACTACGGTTCCGCTACTATTAGTTCCGTAACTCTAGTGCATGCTATTTCATCGGGAAGGGACAGTGATCTACTCCATTGGATTGCAAATCCGGCGCGACCTACCGCCGAATAGCGGGTTGGGCGTTTGAGGCTTCCGCGGCCAGAGTCATGATCTGCCTGTACGGCAGTACAGACCTGAAGAGGACCGCGATATGTCGGTCGAAACGTCGGCACCCCAGCCTTCGCCGCGGCGTCACCCGGACAGCCCAGATCACGAATAGCGGGTTTTTCTCCAACCAGGTATCTCCCACCAGTGCGGCACCGCCCCAGTAGCAGTTCTAAGTACCCGACCGGCCTCCCGGCATGTATGGTAGTGTGGTGCATGTTAGTGTTTGTGATGTGTAAGGGGAGAGGATAGAACAAGGAAGAGGAAGGAAAGATGACACTTGGTCCGTGGCCCATTTGGTAGGGTACTACTCCGGAATTCGCCTGGGGTTGATTGGAGAAATCACGGAAAACTACTGCGAGATCAGAGCTGCAGGCCGCTAGAATTTTCCCCCAGACCGCGACTGAATTCGACCAAGCTGAAAAGCTACCGTCGAAAATCGTGCTGCCGCCAGGACTCGAACCTAGAGCCTCCCGGTCAGAGGCGCTGCAGCGACATTAGTTGATGCACTGAGCCTCTGCTTCCGGTACCATGTGGCAGCCAACGTGTTAAATATGAGAACTCATTGTTTCACCCAAGTACCGTAATTCTACAAAACAACTTTTTCACAAATCTCAATAGTAATTCATAATGCGCACTTTAAGACATCATTTTAGTCCTTTGACTCGTAGCAGCACTACTGAGACTGAGCCAAAATTTGTTGACTTACCGAATACCAAGTAACCTTTGAATCACGGTTGTGTATAGCCCTAGACCACTCACGAGGCGAAGAGCAGCAAAAGAGAGCACGGTGACAGCTGAGATAGACAGGGCGAGTAGAGTGTAGCGTGATGGGGCTGAGGGGGTGGGGGAGACGGGAAGGGAGAGCGTGGCGAGACGGGCGAGGAGAACGGAGTGAGATGAAGAAGGTAGAACGGAGCGCGATGCGGAAAGGGGGGGGGGGGGGGGGAGCGGGGAGAGGAGGAGCCGTAGGGGACGGGTCGCGATCGGGAAAGGTGAGCTGGGTGGGACGGGTCGGATCGGAAAGATGAGCTGGGTGGGACTGGTCGGGACTGGAAAAGTGAGCTGAGTGGCGGGTCGGGTCGGGAAAGATGAGCTGGGTGGGACGGATCGGGACGGGAAAGGTGAGCTGGGTGGGACGGGTCGGGTCGGGAAAGGTGAGCTGGGTGGGACGGGATCGGGACGGGAAAGGTGAGCTGGGTGGGACGGGACGGGTCGGGTCGGGAAAGGTGAGCTGAGTAGGACGGGCGGGGCGGGAGAGTAATGTAGAGCAGGATAGCTTGGAGAAGCGTGGAGCAGCGACGCGAGTGAGCCGCTACAGAGATCGATCTCCGCGCGCTCAAGCGGAGCGTCGCCGGAACAATCCGTCTAATCCACATGAAGCGATTAACACAGGCCAGGGAGACAATTGATTGCTGTAATGTAGGTTCTTCCTTGTACATACTATACCGAGATTATACAACCGTAACGAAATTATTGCTTTGTACTGATGAAATTGTCAGAGTTTGACGAAGCAATAAATTCGTAACAATAAAATGTTTACGAAATAAATACACACTGAGGTTTGCTGTTCTTCCAATGACAATATTTGTTTAGAGGCCATATGAAATCTATTGGGAGAAAATGAAATCTATCAAACGCAACACAAAAGAAATTGCAATGATTTTTAATATATGTATTTTTTTTGTTTTCTCATTGTTTGGAAAAAGGTCAAGAGAAATAAATTAGTACTAATGGTTTACGATATTGAAATCATGTTGTATCTGTATCGGTAAGAATCATATCAATCATGTTCCAATATTTACAGCTTAAATAAGTGGTTCGTGGTCTAGCAATTTTATTTCATTTTCTCTTAAATGATTGTTTTTCACATTTAAAAGACGTAAACATGTCTTTTCTTTTCGTTATCTTTCTTTCCATTATTTCCATTAACTCAACGTGAAAATACTTTGGAGATAATTACAAAACTTGCAAAATAATGAGATATTTACTATTTGAAAATCATGATGTAAGTATTCATATGGTGTTGCACAGTCACAAACAATTAAAATGCAGAACGTTCTAGCAAATAAATTTTTAATAATAAAATTTTGAATTTTGAACCAAAGTCAATGGAAGATATGAGTGAAATTAATGATCAGAACGCTTTGAAATCAAGAATATACAACTACTTTATTGCGACGGAATATTTATTTCAGTCCAGACGGGGAATTATCTAAAAACTGGCAACCGCGGTTTCATCTTAAACGAGTTGTGGTGACATATTTCGATGAAGCAAAAGTGTGACGAAACTCACCACAAAGAGATTAATTTCGGACGTAATCCAAATATTCCAAATATGACTCAATTCCTATTTCATGAAAGTTGCTATTTAAATTAATAATACATATTTTCTCTCGGTAGTTTTCTAGAAATGTCTCTCAAGCAAAGTCAATTTTTAAAATGAATTTTTTAAATTTAATTTATTTTAAATCGCACTGCAACTACATGGCGGAAGTGGTAGGTGTAGGTAATACCTTGCCTTTATTTGTCTTACAGATTGTGGTGCGTCATGTGATGTCCAAACTTTAGATCTACAACTCTGTGACAAACGCCTACAACTCTTCAAAATAAAATAATATTAAAGTATAGAACATACTAGTTAAAGCCAGAACAAAATAACGAAAACGGTAAAATACGAGCGAGAAAATCTTGCTGATTGGTAGTCACAGGTGGGATTTTTCCATCTTGGTTTAGCGTATTTCTCGAATAGAAAAATACAAGGCAACTCTGAACGCTTTGTGTTTCTCCGCGCTTTAATAACTACACGACGCAGCGTTTGCAACTGCACAAACCACGCAAATTGCCTCGAGAGCCAGACCAAGTGATGCAATGCTCCCCCCGGAGCATCTGCATCTGGAGTGCCCCCGCACTGCAGACCGCATCTTTCCCTGCAACTGTCAACCATGGAACTTTAAAGACAGAAATGACATCAAAGAAACTAATGGTGCTTCAGCAGTACATACTTTTTCGCATTTAATTTTTCTTTTCTAATTTTTGATCAAACAGAGAGGTCGCTGAAAACTGGACCTGTGACATTTTGTACCGTGTTTGATGAAAATAAAAAGATAAAATTAGAGTGTTTTGGAGAAAATAATTGTTTAAAAATTCCCCATAATTAATGCAAAACTACACTACAACTTCTCGGATATTACATAAATTTTACAAGATTTTATTTTAGTATGTGTCTTTGAAGAAAAGATTCCATTAAGAAAAAATATCTTTCTTCAATATTGCAGTTAAAGGACGAAGCCAAAAAAATGTTAACTTTTGCAATCGACGAAAATTCAAAGAGTTCTACGGAAATGAGACCTGTGCCATTTTTGAGCATACTTAATTCTATCTGAGAAAAAGCTTAATAAAAAATAGATCTTTCTGAGACAATTTTTAAAATATTTAGGCTTCCTCTTAAGACATCTCCCAAATGAAAATACCCGTTTCAAACTCGCTCGGTCTTGGGTTCGGTCAGATCTCTGAGAAATATCAATTTTGGAGAAGTCGTCTGAACGGTAAGCGTTGACCATAGAGATGACGGACAGAAATTTTGCCGTCAACCAGTTTTCCAGTATCAAGGAACCACATAACGTGGATTGTGACTACAAAATGTTGGAGAGGAAGTAATTTAGTAAATACCAGAACAAGATTTATTCACTTTTTCTCTAACAGGACCTTCCAATACGAATTTTTCTGACAAAAAAATCACCAATTATTTGCCGTAGCATTACAATACTTTCTCTTTACTATGTAAGAATGTAGTATGACGAAATAGTAAAAATCCATAAGTAAAAAAATGAAAATTATGAAATAAATATTACTTAATATTCATGTTGGGCATAAGTCAATATCAACATTACCAGATATTAATATAAATATGATTACTTCTAAATGACAAAACTACATAATGTCTGTATATAATATAATAATACTAATAATAATAATAATAATAATAATATATAATAATTACAATTATTATTATTATGAAAATAATATTAATAATTTCATCATTTCTGGCGAGGCTCAGGCCAGAAGTCTCTTCCACCCCATTGGCTGACACAAGATATTTGCTCACCTTATTTGCGCGTATTTCACGAGTGGAATAATCCATAACAAATCTGCACAATTCATGTTTTGCTTTAGAGCACAGAAAAAAAAAGCATACGACTTCCACTTCACCGCGCTGTAATAACCACATGGCGCGAGCGTTCCCAACTGGGCAAACGCACGCAAATTGGCTGGAGCGCCAGACCAGATGATGCAACGCTACGCTCGCTGGGCACCGAACTCCAGCCGCGCCGCCGCGTCTTTTCCCGGAACTGTCGCCCGGGCTTCCGGTGCCGCCTCTCTTGCATCGATTCGATTGGGGCGGCCCGGCGCACATGAATATGTATTTGACGGGCGCGATAACATTTGGAAACCAACTGGCCGCGAAATCAATTGTTTCCGCCTCTTGGAGCCGTGCTATGTCCGCCCAGTAATAACGCTCTCGGAACTGGGATTAAAAACGCGGTGGCGGCGGAGGAGGAGGCGGGGGCGGCGGTGGGGCGATGTTGTAGCCCGCGAGGTTCTCTTTGCGCGTTGGGTGGATGAGACGGAGTGTTGGGACAAACACTGCGCGAAATATCGAGAGGAAGGGCAGAATTTATCCGACTGACCTTCATTGATTTTTGATTGATTGATTGATTGATTCGTGTTTCCGGGCGCGTCAACTGCTTTGCTCATTAGTCCCGTTAGTGTAGTGCATGTTTTTTCATGGGAGATGGCGGTGATCTTCCCCCGCTGAATGGTGAGATCCGGTGCTTCCAGGAAAGCCAAGTATCTGTTTAGATGCTCTCATTTTCTTAGGGATAAAAAATAATTTATAATAGTGATTCAGAGGTAAATAACTTTTTATATTGTACAATACTTCCACATTTTAAATCGTACATTACATATTCAAATATTGCAAGTACAATTGGTGCAAAAAAACTAATTAATCCAAAAAGTACAATCGTTTAAAAAAAAAACAAATGAAATTCCAGTGCAATTAAACGTCGACATGACATATCTTGAGGGTAAAAGAAAATGTTTGAAACATCAATAGTTTTTAGTAATCAAGATTCGAATCAGAGATGAATAAGTTCAGCTTCAGATATCTGCATAATTTCACTATTCACAGCACTATTCAGTATATTAATCGAAAACTAATACCAAAAGTTGCTCCGCGAGAGCGTTCGTAGCAGTAATTTGAATACACTTACGTATCTCTTCAAAACTTATTTATTACATGTATGAGATCTACGAACACTAGCATTTATATAGAGAGCTCAATGTACTGAAATAGGTTTAGAGCAAAGTCAAGAGGAGGCAAGATATGGAGAAGCAAATAAAATACCAGCATACCAAGTTTTCTTCCAGGAAGCATAGTATTGTTTGACCCATTGAGTAATTAGTCCTAGCGGAAAACTTAGAATTTATTTATCGTCCTATTTGGATAACAATTAAATTGTTTCAGAATACAAAGGAGCAATAGAGTATTATTTGGTCTTATTACATATAAGGGATTTCTTACCTACTGATTACAGTGCAGTTTAAGAACACATCATAATGTAGACATTTTAAAAGAGATTACTCTACAATAGACTTAAATTGACAAATAAAAATAAACTTCATGTTATACCGAGCACTGCTATGATAGTGATCCTAATCTACCAACCTACTTCCGAGGACACCAAGTAGGCTATCGACCAGTGTGTCTTTTTAGTGCACCGTGCTTTTGCGGCGTGCGGTCTCCACCAACAACGCCTCCACCGCCGCCGCCGCCACCACTGCCCCGCCACCGCCGCCGCCACCTCCCACACCTCCTCCTCCTCCTCCTCCTTTACCTCCACCTCCGCCTTCGCCTCCGCCTCCGCCTCCGCCTCCGCCTCCGCCTCCACCTTCGCCTTCGCTTCCGCTTCCGCCTCCCCTCCTTCGCCGCCGCTGCCACCGCCGCCGCTTCCACCGCCGCCTCCGCCTCCGCTCCCGCCTCCTCCTCCTCCAGCTTCTCCTCCTCCTCCTCCTCTACCACCACCTTCGCCTTCGCTTCCGCCTCCGCTTCCTCCGCCGCCTCCGCCTCCGCCTCCGCCTCCTCCTCCTCCTCCTCCTCCTCATCCTCCTCCTCCTCCGCCTCTTCCTCCTCCCCCGCCTCCGCCTCCGCCTCATCCTGAGCCTCCGCCACCGTCTCCACCTTCGTCTCCGCCACCGCCGCCGCCTGTGTCGCCGCGGCGCGAGAGAGCGTGCGCCGCAGTGCAGTGCGGCGGTGGCAAGTGGGTCGCGAAGACGCCGCGCGCGCAATACGCCCCCCCCCCGCGCGGCGGTGATCGCTGCCCCGGTTTCACCTCCATTCTCCCGTGCTCACTGTCCACTCGCGTCACAATGCCAGCGGGTTTTCAAGCTTTTCGTCTACTGGAGATCGTGCGTGCCACAGGGGTTTGCCTTCTCTATGCGTGTCGCACACTTTTAATATTACCGTTCAATCTAAGGACAAAAAACTATCGATCTAAAGGGCGGTATCTACAGTTAGGCCCAATTGATTGATTTATGTTTTCGGGTACGTCATCGCTCTGGAAGCGGGAGAGCTGGCTCAGTTCAAGGACACCTATTCCGTGACATCACAATGGAATTCATTGCAGGCTCAAAGGATTGAGACGTCAGGCGTAACTTCATTATCAGTGGGACATATAGTTATTCAAATTATCGTTCTCCATGTTGTCGAGGCAGGAAGTATTATTCCTTGGCGAAAGACATGATGAGGGATAAGAGCCTAAATTTATTGCTGGTTTACCCTTAAAATAGATTTTATTACATCGGAGCGAATATTTTGTTAACAATTCCTGCAAAAACGCTCATTTTCTTTCTCTATTCAAAATTCAAGTAGTATAGGGTACGAATAGGGTAGGAATCACAGAATTACGAAACCGTGCACAGAATTCACTTCTCCCCATAGCACGTCACACACAGTTTTTTAAAATAAATAAATAAATAAATAGGGGGCACGACGAGATCAAAATCGTTTGCAATAATGATCATACGTACACATGAGACCTCACACCAAGATTTGGATCAGTATGATTCGTTTTTCCGAAGTGAATACGCGCGACCAGCACGAAGGATGATGAAGTTCTGAATATAAATGAAGTGTCTTCTAGACTGCCGTCTTAGATTTGGCAGTCTAAATATCAATATCACCTTATGTTCAAGAAGTATTGTGAGAAGAGGTTGCATAGAGGAGTCATACATTTATATTTTTTTGTATACCATCATTATAAACGACCCTTTTCGATACCCCGAATCGTGCATAATCCAGTATTTTATCGCACGCTACATGACGTCATCGCCATTATTAAACGCGACATGACGTCATCACACATTCAGCCAATAGTAGCAAGAGAATCGTGGGGAGGTAGAAGAAGACGGAACAGCCGACCACCGTTCTCTCGCACGGATGTCAACAATGCCATCTTGAATTTGATTTCCAGAGGGCGTTGGATGTCAAGCACCCGAGACGTCAGAAGAAAGTTGTTTCGCGAAAGTAAGTTTGATTCTCTTGTAAATTTATAATGCTGTTATACAACAAAATAGAGTATGCAACTCGTTTATAATGTTGCTTTATTGCATTCGTACAAATTTGAAAACTCACTCCTAAAGTCGGTCGTTTTCAAAACATGTACTCATGCAATAAAGCTTAACATTATAAAGTAATTGCATAAACTACTATTTCATTCAGTCATATATAGTAAAAGGAAGAGATGGAGATTCTATAGCTCAATAAAAATTGGCCAGATTGTACTTCTCTTTAGATGTTACATACAGTTTTTTTATTGTTCTTTTGACGACATAAAATAAATCAGATTGAACAAGTTAAGCGGAAATGATATAATATGTCGTGTATTATTGATCTATTGAACCACTTCATTTATTCAATCTTTGTACAAAACCAGCATTAAATTTCACTTTCAACCACAATAGTATTAACAAAAAAAATACATTTTGGGCTAAACAATAGTACTCTGTTCTAATTTGAACCATCGATACACAGAAGAATGAATATTCGCAGAAGGATATTTGTGCGGATATTTTTTATTTTATTACTTCTTGTTCAGCATTTCTTCCTTTCAAGGGCGTTTATACAGAATTACAGTAATTATAGGATGAACCTTCCTCTAGTCTAAATGTCAAAATAATAAAAATAAAATAAAAAAGAGTTTGGCAATTTTGTCGCGCGCGCGCGTGTGTGTGTGTGTGTGTGAGAGAGAGAGAGAGAGAGAGAGAGAGAGAGAGAGAAAGAAAGAAAGATTATATATTCTGATATTTAAGGAGGCTTGAAAATGTCATTAGGATAGCGTGAGTGGATTCTCTACGGTTGTCTGTAACTTTTACCTAGATTGTAGGTTGCTGTAGATGAGGATTCTAGTAGTATATTATAAAAGTTTTATGAAATTTTGATAAAATATTCCTGAATTGATTCTATTTTTAATTCTCTCTGTAATTGTTCATTACTTGTAAACCAAGGAGCTTTAGTAATTTTTCTGAGGCACTTATTTTGTATAATTTGAAGTTTGTTAATGGGGCTATGGCCTGCTTTTATCCAAACGGGGCTTGCGTAGGTTAGTGAGGGCCTGATTACTGATTTATAGATTATTTTACCGCATTCAATGCTAAGTGAAGATTTATGATTTAATAAGTTTTATATTTTTTTAGTATGTTTTGTGTACTGTGTTTGTGATACGTGGTTTCCAGGTTCCTTTTGTGTCCATTGTTAGTCCTAGGTACTTAACTGGTGTTTGCTATGGTATCCATGGTATGGATGAGTTTTGAATGAGTAAAGGAGGAGGTAATTTTGGTCTACGAAGGGTGAAAATCTTTGTGATTTTGAAGTATTAATTTTAATTCTCCCTTTTTCAGTCCATTTCGAAAATTTAAGCAAGTCGTTTTGTAATTGGTCATGTGCGCATAAGATATCGTCGTGTAATGGGAACAGTGCCGTGTCATTAGCAAATAAAGCTATTTCGGATATTTCCTACGCCGGCCATACTCCCAACGGGAAACGGGAACAAATGAAGTGAAAGCGCAACTATCGCTCTTAACGGCCGCTCCAGTGACCGTTGATGCTACTGTTGTGCTACTCTCCCCGGATCCTCATTGATGTTTCGTTGTCTTCTTCTTGAATCAATTTTATTGAAATTCAACTCATTAAATCAAGGATTTGTCGTTATGTGATATGTGTAAGTATCCACATTCACTCAAGTTTAACTTTTTTCTGTGAAAACGATAGTTTTCGGTAATTTTAAGAAAGAAATGGAATAATTTTAAATGATAGTTTATGTGAACATAGTTAAAAAAAATTTCTTTAAGTTAACGAATTAAATATTCACGAGATATCACATTTAGTGCAAATAAAATAAATCACTGCGTAAAGAAGCATTTAATTTAATTTTGGAACTGATAAATAAAATTCCTGAAATGCAAGTACTGTGTGAGTTCTATCAAGATCTATTATACTGAAAGTTAATTTATGAAAGAGACATTATTTTTAGGAACAATGACTTTGGCATTAATGTCATATGTTTATAATGGGATAAATTACATACTTAAATATCGTTGAATTGAGTATATTGGTTCACGTTTTCAAGTATAGTCCCGAATATAAATAGACGATTATTATGATTTAAAGAAAGAGAATACAAACAACTAAATTAGTATTAATACATTTTACCATCATTTCCCGAGCAACATACGTCACCCAAAAGGCAATGGGCATGTGCCTCTAAACACTTCTCCATCAGTTTGGTTTCGGTGCTCTGTTACTAAATAACGTGAAGTGCGTTGTTCCAAATATAACTCTAAAATATTTTCATTCTATAAATGTACGTAAATATAACAATGACTTTATTAATGTAAATCATTCACAAATACGAAGGGCATTTGATCGTGCCTCTGATCAAGTCGTTAGACGTCTAGACAAGAAGGCGAATTTGGAGCTTGAGTTGGGCGTCTGGTCCACTCTCTCTTCTTTGTCACTTCCGACGTCAATTTGTGTTGAGCTGTCATGAAGTATCCTGCTACGATTGATGCTCCAATGTTCTCTTTTCCAGGAAAAAGAAGTAGTGCAACCGAAATTCACAAACAATTGCGCGAGTTCTAGACGTAAACAATCAAACAAAAGAAGAGGAATGCGGGTTTCTCGAGAGGTAGTCATTCCCCCAACCTCACAGGACTGAAAAAAATCAAACCTAATAAATTCTGCTATAGATGGGACATGCTCAATCATTCGGTGTATAAACGGACTTAGTTCCGAGTGAATTCCTCGAATTGAAGAATTGGCTTGGAGGTGAACGCTTCCAGAACAATGAAGAGCTTTAAAACAAAGTTCCAGCCCATCGCACATCATTGATGGCAATGTTCGTCGAAGAGGAGATTAAAAAGCTCTTCCAGAGATAAGGCAAATGTCTGAATCTTCGCAGCAGTTATGCAGAAAATTGCCAGATTTTTACAAAAAGTTTGATGACAAATTCATATTTTCTTTACTAATTTTTTTTTTTTTTTTTTTTTTTTTTTTTTGAAGAATTGGATAATTGACTAAGAAGCAATTGCTTCCAGAACAATGATGAGTTTCAAAACAAAATTCAGGTCCATCGCACATCATTGATAGCAACGTTCGTCGAAGAGGGGATCAAAAAGCTCGTCCACAGATAAGACAAAAGCTTGAATCTTCGCGGCGATTATGTAGAAGAAATTACCATGCTTGTACATAAACTTTAGTTCAACATTCATTTTTTCTTTACTAATGTCTTTTCTTACATTCCATCGGAGACCAACTAGACAGCGCTTGTACAACAGTGACATTAGGACATTTTCAGAAGAAAATAATTATACCACATGCTTCTCAACACATCACTTTCAGTTTTTTCTGTGTCACCACATAAACACCACGTAAACTTGCACTGCCGTCGTTTCAAAAACTCTCCCAGCCTGCGCACTCTCGCCTCGACTCCACATGTAAGCGTAACACGCCCATAAAAGCGCCGCGCGCGTGTGTGAATATGTGGAAATGAAACGGCAGGGGCGGATGGAAACGCAGGTATGCGGGAATAATAACAGAAATAAACCGGTCGCACGGCGCCATCAAGAGCTCCGGAACCGTGTTGGTGTACGCCGGGAAAAGGCCCTTTGGCGAGCGAAAGTGCAACGTATAAAAGCGAAACCCGCAAGACGGTGAGGGTGGGGGATGGGGGGATCGGTGAAGTTGCTTTTCCGAGAATGTTGGAAAAGGTTGGCTACGACCGCGGTTCTCGTCGATGTAAGCGCAAGCTCGCAGAAAAGGGCGAATAGAAAACGCTTCAAAGAAATACAAGGTAGGAACTACCTTTATGTCAAACGATTGGTACGAAATAAATGGATTTATTTGTGAGTTATTAATAAGGAAACCTTTGAAGTTCTATGAAAATAATAATGTATTTTCAAAGCATTATTATTTTCATAATTTATAAATTCAAGTTATTTTTTTAATATGCTCTCCATATGTTCATTCATTGACTTTAAATATAAATAACTCCGTACAAACATATTAAACTCAATCTTTACCCCTCCCCAAAATAATAGAAGCTTCACTACGACAAAAGACATATTAATAAGCAAACTTACCTGACAAAAATACTTCATGAAACGCTTTATGAAACTACTACTTCGAATTTTATATTACACAGCAAAGAAAGTCATTCTAGAACGCCATTTGTTTTCATTAGTTTCTCCCGAAATATTCTGCTTGTAGACAAAACAATTTAGCAGTGAAATAATTTTTCTGAAATGAAATAAAAAACCCAGCATGGCTTTTCGTTCAATGGCATAATTCTCAGAGTATAAAGGACTTCTCGATGCGCATTTTTACCTCAACCTCTACATGCATTACAAATCCTCTCATGGCAGGCGCCATTTCAAAGCAGCGCGCATACGGAACGCGGCGGCAGTGACTGCTCGCGCATTCATGGACTCAACGCGACTGCCGCTGTAAAGGAGGCCTGAAGAAAGCGGCAGTGGCGTAAGGGATGCAGAGCTCGCTCCTGAGCTCCTCCGCCGACGCTCGCAATTCACCATCCCCCTCTGCCCCCGTAGCCGCCGCCCTGCCGCTGGCATTCCTGCTTCCTGCGTCTCTGCTTGCTCCCGAGAATTCAGTGGCTCTCACGCCGCCCATGCCAATTTCTGCGTGTTGCCAGCATCTTAATGTCGGCCCGCCACGCTTCCTTCATCATCTTAACGCTCCGTTATTTCACCTCTTCTGACCCTTCTTATCATATTCATCGTCTACCTCATTCGCCCACTTTCTTTCCTTCTATTCCCACCTTCCGGATTTGTTTCTGTTCCCATGAATTCAGTACTATTCACACACACCCCTTCTTCCCATACCCGACATTCCACTGCTCCGTCCCCTCTCTCTTTCTCCCTTTCTATCCCTCTCGCTCCTCTTCCTCTCTCCCCTTCCCTCATCTCCCTCCCCTCCTCTCCTCCCCTCTCTCCTCTCTTCCTCTCTTCCCACCTCTCTCCCTCTCCTCTCTCCATGTCTCTCCTCTCTTTCCTCTCCTTCCCTCTCTCGGTCCACCTCTCTTTCTCTTTCCATCACTTTACCATATATCTTCCAAACTCCTTCTCCCAAAATCCCATCATTGCGTCCGCACCAACATTACTACTCTGCCGTACTCCCTTACGATTAAAAACAATCCAACTCTGATAATGCCACCCGTTCAGCTGCACTTGTATTGAACGTCGCTCTATCATCGTCTACGTATTCCCGGTCCTGCTGTGTGTGCAGCGCTTGGCGTTTCCGCGAATTCCTCGCAGCCCCAGCGCCCTCTCCGCCTCCGGGTGCTGCTCCGTCCAGGAGCGCCGTCCATGGGCGGGCGCCGCTGCGTCGGCGGTGGCGCCGCCAGCGGCGGGTGACGCCGCGCATAAATCGCGGCCGGGCCCGAGACGAGGCGAGGCGATGCGAGGGGGTGCGAGGCGGGACGAGGCGTGACGAAGGAGAGACGAGGAGAGACGAAGAGAGACGAGGAGTGACGAGGCGAGACGAGGCGAGACGAGGAGAGATGAGGCGAGACGAGGCGAGACGAGACGAGGCGAGACGAGGAGAGACGAAGAGAGACGAGGAGAGACGAGGAGTGACGAGGCGAGACGAGACGAAGCGAGACGAGGCGAGACGAGGCGAGACGAGGCGAGACGAGGCGTGACGAGGCGAGACGAGGCGAGACGAGGCGAGACGAGGCGAGACGATGCGAGGCGAGACGAGGCGAGACGAGGAGAGACAAGAGAGACGAAGAGAGACGAAGAGACGAGGAGAGACGAGGAGAGACGAGGAGAGACGAGGCGAGACGAGGCGAGACGAGGCGAGACGAGGAGAGACGAGGAGAGACGAGGAGAGACGAGGAGAGACGAGGAGAGACGAGGAGAGACGAGGAGAGACGAGGAGAGACGAGGAGAGACGAGACGAAGCGAGACGAGGCGAGACGAAGAGAGACGAGGCGAGACGAGGAGAGACGAGGAGAGACGAAGAGAGACGAGGAGAGACGAGGAGTGACGAGGCGAGACGAGGCGAGACGAGGAGAGACGAGGCGAGACGAGGCGAGACGAGACGAAGCGAGACGAGGCGAGACGAGACGAGGCGAGACGAGGAGAGACGAAGAGAGACGAGGAGAGACGAGGGTGAAGAGGCGAGACGAGACGAAGCGAGACGAAGACGAGACGAGACGAGAGGACGTTGGAGCGAACGGCGCCGCCCGCGAGGCGACATGACCGGCGGCGGTGTCTGCAGGCGCGGGACACCCCTCATCGGCTTCCCTCTCTCTCACTCACCCGCCCCTCGCTTTCCCACCCTCTCTCTGTCTCTCTCTTACTAGTTACCATTCCTTTGGTACACATCGCCCACCCTCCTTTATCCATCTGCCCCTTCGCCTACCTACCCACTTATCGATTTCCTCTCTCGCACTCACCCAACCCACCCGCCCTCTGTCTGTCTGTCTGTCTCTCTCTTTATTTCTCTCTTTCTTTTTGTCTGTTCTCTCTCTCTGTCCAGTTTTACCCGATCTTCGACCATTCATTCACCCATGTCTCAACCAATCACCCTGTTCCCTCCCCGTTTCGTCCCCCCTTCCGCCGCATTCCCGTCCTCTCGCCAACCCACCTTACCCTCTTGCCTGTAGCCATCCGCAACTCCCAACCTACTCTCCCTTTTCTCATCCTCCGCACCTGCAAACACCCCTGCCACCCGTCGCCTCTCATTTTCCAGCGCCCACCCCTCTAATTCGATCACTCACCCACACATCCCCCTCTACCTCCTGCGTTACCCACGTTACCCATCGGCACATCCTTGACTGTGATCGCGTCTGCTCTTATTACGGGAACCCTTGCCGCTACCAGAGATACACCTTGCTATTTTCGCACAAACACATTTACTTCCGTGGCCTTCACGCATGCTAACTACCTCTCCACCTCCAGTTATTGAGTTCCCCCCCCCCCAAGACGTACTACATTTCTGTGGCCCTTTTCACAATTAATTCGGTTGCTTGCAGTTTCCATTTGCAAAAGAAGAAATTCTTGTCTTCTGCCGATATTCATATTCTGATCACCATCAACAGTAACTGCCATACTTTTGTTGACATAGCGTTTGTTTCCGCAAACTGGCTCCTCAACAATTCTTCCTCCACTCTTGATTTTTCACGTTTTCTTCACGAAGACCGCAAACTCCTCCGCGGCGTTCTTCCTTGACACTTCCTGTGATTCTTTAACAACATAGATCTTCTTTTATCCTTCCGCCCCTTCCATCTCTGCAAACCCTGCGACTCCGCTCCCTTCTCTGCGCGGCCTCCCCCAGTGCCTTACCACTCCCACCACAACCGCTATCCCCACCGCCACCCTCCCCACCTCCCGCCGCCCGTCCCCCGCCCCCCGCCTCCCCGCCCATTGCCGTCCCGCGCCCTGCCACCCCGCTCCCCGCCGCCCCGCCGCCCCGCCGCCCCGCCGCCCCACCACCCCGCCGCCCCGCCCTCCGCCGCCTCGCCCCTGCCGCCCCGCCCTCTGCCTGCCCGCCCCTGCCTGCCCGCCCTCACCTCCCGCCACCCACCGCCCCGCTGCCCCACCGCTATCACCAGTCTCACCGCATTCGTCGCCCCCGCCTCCCCGCGCCCCCGTCCTACCGACGCAACCTCCCCCACCTCTGCCACCCCGCCTCTCTTAATACCCCTGCCGCCCTGTCATCCCCTGCCGCCCACACAAACTGCACGGGGTCATGCAGGTCCCGCCCCCTCCGTTTCCAGCCACTACACCCCCGCGGCTCCTGCCGCTCCACCGGTTCTCCCCATCCCTGCCGCTCCCCTACGAGGCACCCCGCTCCTGGATCCCAACCCGAGGGTGCGGCTGGCTGCGCGAGTGCTCGGCGGGCCGCGAGCTGCCGCCGCCGCCACCCGCGGCCCAGGAAACAGCGACAGCTCGTAAATTTCCTGACAGCGCGGCCAAGTAAGCGTTTCCCTCCCCGGCCCCGCCTCCAGTTGTGCCCCGCCCCCGCGCCCTGCGGAGTCTCCGTCGCGGCGCGTGTCGGGACTCCCCGTGATCCCCTGCACATACTTCGGATCGGGCGACAGGGTTTGCCAACCGGCAGCCGCCTCTGGCTAGAGGGATATTGCTGCTGCAAAGGAGTGAAGTGTTGAGGAATGCGCGAGGGGTTGAATCTGAGATATCATAATATTAGGAAAAGGCTCCGAAATGTTAATCGCATATTACTTGTTCCTAAAGGGCTACTTAATAATAATTAATAGTAATTATAAGATTCTTATATATATATTGTGACTGTACTTACCCCAATTTTCCCATTTGGGAATCCACCATCACTGAGGCATCGATCACACATTAATTTTGATGGCAATAATTGCCGTTTCTAAAATTGTTGAAAGGACAAGGGATTCCTTTAGGGGGGGACGCCTTTATGGGGAGGATGTTGGCTACGGTTTTCCACGCATTCTTTTTCATCATATTCTTCATTAATTACTACTTTTGCTATTTACTATAATTGAACATTTATTCATGAAGAAAAACATAATCTAAAGGTACACTGTTACAATCATCTGCATGATCTGCAGTCTTACATGATTATTGCATCATTCGAACTTAATATCTAATTTTGATCCTATTACTGGATTACTCCAACCAATTACTACATGAATCTGTTGCTGATCAGCTTTGTAAATCAATTCTTAATTGATTTGATAATTCATAGTTACATGATTGTTAACCGTTTGTCTACTCAGCCTGGATTCCCGTCCTCTTGATGCAGGAACACAGCTGCGGTTGTGCGCGACCTTCACGCCACAACGTGGCGTGGGGCCTCCCCTCTCGCGTCGCCACTAGCTGGTTTCCGAGGTCGTCACTCCGATTCCGGGGTTTCATTGTATGATCACGCGTTTTTCGACGTCCGCGTGTAAGTTCAGCCTTCTTACGATAACGCGTTGTATTAACATCGTCCGTTTATCGCTCTGTCCGTGGCTGATGGCCCACACGCATTCACTCGCCACGTGTCTTCGTTCGCACTCGACTGTGCATCATTCGTCAACGTTTATGTCACAGTTCCTTCGTTTAATTTTATTTTCCTACTTAATCACCCCGCTTAATTTTTATTTGTCCATACTTTCCCTTGCACGCCATTTGCACACCCTGCCTCTACTGTTCTTCTGTTTCGCCTCGCGTCCTCTCGTGTCGCGCGACTCGTTCCTGTGACTCGTTCGTGACTCTCCGACCGTTGCGCGCCAGATTCAAATAGGCATCTTTACTTTTATTGATTGGTAGTATGACCATTAGGTCATAATATATATATATATATATATATATAAATTTCTTTACATCAGATTCTAGATTCTCGATATTTATCATGAAATGTCTTTATGACGCATAAAAATATTTATAATAATCTTTCAAACACTACTTTATAATAATCTTTCAAACACTACTCATCCTTTTATTTAAATATACGTAAAGGTCAACGTTTAATAATATTTGAGTGGCCTTATGTTATACACAAGCTGAATTAATACATTTAATAATATACCTCAGTGGGAAGAGTATTAAAATTATTCGAAAATATCGGCAAAACAACAGACAACATGTTAAGTGAAGTCGTACGCTTCCGCGGTCGGAGTCATCTTGGTGATGCCGCGTCGAAGGCTGTGTTGCCGACATTTCGACCATCTTTACGTGTCTTCATCAGGGCTGGTCTGCCACTGAGGAAGACGATGAAAAGATGGTTGAAACGTCGGCAACTCAGCCTTCGACGCGGTGTCATCCGGTTTGGTTTGGTTTTTTCATGTCTCCGGGTGCGTCAACTGCTTTCGTCATTAGTCTCGTTAGTGTAGTGCATGTTTTTTCTCGGAGATGGCGGTGATCTTCCCCGCTGGATGGCGAGATCCGGCGCCGACCTACCGTCGGTTAGTGGGGTTTCCCAAACCAGGACTCTCCCACCAGCGGGCACCGCCCCAGCCGGGACAAGCTCTAAGCTCCCGACCGGTCTCCGCAATATGTGGTAGTGTAGTGCATGTTAGTGTAAGTGTGTGTAAGGGGAGAGGATAAGATAAGGAATGGGAAGGACAGATCGCGCGCGGTTCGTGGCCCGTTTGGTAGGGAACTGCTCCGGCATTCACCTGGTGTTGATCGGAGAAACCACGGAAAACTACAGATCAAGCAGCCGGTCGCTAGAATTCTCATCCAGACAGCGACTGAATTCAACCTATCTGACACACTAGTATCGAATATCGTGCCACGTCAAGACTCGAACCTAGGACCTCCCGGTCAGAGGCGCTGCAGTGGCATCAGTTGATGCACTGAGCTACCGCTTCCGGTGCGGCGTCATCCGGACAGCCAAGATCATTCAGACATGTTTAAAAAATCTTAAAGACTGGCAACCCCTGGCCGTCGCCCTTTCCGTGCTGGCCGAGGTCTTCGCGGCGCTTTCAGCCTTCACGCGTGTATGCTCCGCTGCATGTGGAGCACCCGCACCCACTCGGCCGCCTCCTCCCCCTCATTCGTCACCGCGTCCGCCTGCGTCGTCGTCTCCGCCTCTCTTGCAGAGGCTGGGCCGGTGGTGGTGACGCGCCGCGCTCCCGTCTTACACTCCGGCGCTGCAGAGACGCCGTGTGCGGATGCTGATTCACGATGCACGACGCGACGCTACGCCGTGAACGCGACCAACCCCAGGCACTGCGTCGCCACGCTCAAGCCCCGCCCCTTCGGCGAACCCTCGAGGCGGCGGGCTCGGCCCTACCCTGGCTCCCTCTCCACGCGTGGTGCTCGCGCCGTCTACCAGGAGTGGTGGCTCAGGGCATCAACTGATGTTACTGCTGTGCCTCTGAGCGGGAGGTCGTAGGTTCGAGTCGCAACGTGGTAGGATTTTCGATGCTAGCGTGTCAGATAGGTTGAATTCAGTCGCTGTCTGGACGAGAATTCTAGCGGTCGGCTGTTCTGATCGGTAGTTTTCCGTGGTTTCTCCCGTCAGCACTAGACGAATGCCGGAGGAGTACCCTAACAAACGGGCCACGGGCTGCGCGCGAGCTTTCCTTCCTGTGTTTTGTCCTATCCTCTCCCCTTAACACACACGTACACTAACATACACTACACCACCACACATTCTAGGAGACCGGTCGGGAGCATAGAGCTTGTCCCGGCTGGGGCGGTACCTCTTTGCTATGAGGTATCTTGGTAGGGGAAAACCTCGGTAGCCAACAGTAGGTCGGCGCTGGATCTCGCCTTGCGGCGGGGCAAGACCACCGCCACCTCAGAGAAGAAAATGCGCTACACTTACGGGAAAAATGATCTTAGCGGATTACGCGTCTGGAATCTCCAACAATTAGTCAATCGCGCCAACTCCCTCCACACCGTGTCCTGGACGCTGTTTCCTCTTCCACCAGCATCAGTCACTGCCTTTCATACCAACATTCAGGCGTCTCCGTCGCGACCTCGTTCTCGTGCCATCAGTTCAAGATGCCACCACTCCACAGCTACTCCCATGAAACGTCCCGCGATACAGCATGTAGACACCATGTTCGCGATGCTTCCCTCCAGCTCCGCCAATGTATGGCAATCTCTACTCGCAGTAATATCCAGAGTTATCACGCTTCTCTTTCACTGGCGTCGCTTCCTTACTACATACCAATAAACGCATTCCCTAAATACCGCTTCTACTTTTCACCCCTTCGCCACTTCCCTACGTTACACCCCACGTCACACTCTACGTCACACCCTTACGTCACCATCCCTACGCTACAATCCCGTACGTTACCACCACTACGTCACCATCCTACGTCCACCCTACGTCCCCACCCTACGCCCCACCCTACGTCCCCACCCATACGTCCCCACCCATACGTCCCCACCCATACGTCCCCACCCATACGTCCCCACCCATACGTCCCCACCCATACATCCCTACCCATACGCCACCGCCCCTACGTTACAACCACTACGTCGCCACCTTTAACATACTATGCCAACGTCACCACCCCGATGTCCCCATTCCGACATTATTACCGTCTCCACTTCGCCAATATCACCTCTCCCCCAATATTATCTCACTTGCCTTTGCAATGTGACCGCTTCCTCCAATCTGCGTGCTTTCTCCATCCATGGTTCCCGCTGTCGCAACGCCATGCACAGCCGCTCGGCCCGTAACTCCCCAAGGCACCAGCCCTCACCGCCGCCACTGCTACTGCCCCAA
Organism: Teleogryllus oceanicus; assembly: GCA_964035755.1. NCBI lineage: Eukaryota > Metazoa > Arthropoda > Insecta > Orthoptera > Gryllidae > Teleogryllus > Teleogryllus oceanicus. Next base: position 64,251,164 of record CAXIVR010000011.1, read on the forward strand.
GCTCCAAGCAATCTGCTTCAGCTGCCTAGTTGTCCAATTCCATTTCGGCTCTTGCCACCTGCTGCATCCGGTAGTGCTCTGTTGGTTCAAGCACCTGCTCGAAATAGATGCCTCTGAATTGTTCACACCTTAGCCGCTCCATTCTGTTTTCGACATTTGAATATTAAAACTTTCCCGCATAACCAAAGTACCACTATGTTTCAAGCAATCTTGACAGTAAATGGAATGGAATATCTCTGCAGAATTTACCGTAAACATTTTTACACGATCGTAAAGATGACACTATCGCAGACCCACTCACGTACTCAGCATACAACAATTCCGTTTCAGTTCCAATGATTGCAAAATCACATGCTTGAAGGTTTATAATTATGTTTTTCAATGAATATTTAAGTGAACTGTGTGCTGTGAAGTGGGTTGTGAACTGCTCGACTTTTTAATTTTTTGATAAAATTATGTGTATTTCCTCTTTATTCTTCTCCTGTTAGTCAATTGCTGAATTAACTCCCACTTCTATTTCATATTTACAATACCCTAACACTTTTCCACAACTTTCATTATTATTGCCCTCTCTTCTCGTACTCTAAGTAGGTGGAATTCCGTTTCCGAAATAATCATTCCTTGCGCTGCATCGAATCAATAAGTATCGTTCTTAATGTCTTATTTTAACTCAGCTTTTGAGATACTGCTGTTTTCTTTTCCAACCCTACCTTCTGCATCTCTTCTATTGTACATTTTCTTTTCACACCTCCATATTCTGTTCCATCATTCACCCACTCCTTCTGTCTGTGAATCCTTTATCACTCTCCCTTTCCACTGTTGCGTGGTGATGAATAAAGAAGACAGGTTCTGATATGCGTACATTTAATGTGTACATTATGTACAAGGATAGCATAGGGTTTGTACAGAGCATATATCATCCGCGTGTCGATTGCGGAAAACAGATGACGATTCTCAAATAACAACCCTTCACATGTTGACATGGCACCATGGTAATCGGTTGTCATGATCATGAGGGGGGGGCCATCTTTCAGCCCCCCTTTCAAAGGAATGAGAGAGCTAGTCTACGACGTTACACTACCCCCCACCCCCACCCCCACCACCCCCACCACCTTCTCTTCCATCCCCTCCACAAGCGTCGTCATCGTCGAGAAATTAAAACGTCTTCTCCCGCGATATCCGCAACGACGCCGACATCGTCAGCGTCCCAAGCAAAACACGTTTTTGTTCGGGGCGACGCCGAGGCGCGCTGCCGCGTCGGCACCTCCCCTCCACCCCTCCTCCCCCCACCCCCGCGTGCACCCCTTCCGCGCGGGCGTCGCGACGCGCAGACTAATGACGGCGTCGGGCATCGAAATTAGTCGCCCCGCCCCGATGGCGCCCGGCTTCGGCGCGGGGCATAATAAGCCGAGATTAGGCTGACAAATGCAACGCGCGTCCCCCGGACGCCTGACGCGCCGTTATTAATCTCGCGTCAAAGTCCCGCCTAAGTCGCGCCGCCGCCGCCGCGGACGCCCGGCGCTCGCGTCGCATCGCCCGGTCGCCGCCTGGCGGACTGCCCACGGGGCGCAGTCACGTGACTCGCCCTCCTTCAGGGCAGACTGTCTTGTGAAGTGTAGTCAGCGTCCGATGATATTCCTGATTTGTTTTCACATTCGTTGCTCACGTGTCTTTGCACTGCTTTTATTCGCCAATAATTTTCTATTTTTCCCACTATCACTTATGTTGCCATTCCCTTGTTATTTTCTATTTGAATCTTTACTTCTCTTCTGTCACCCATTGTTACTGACGTCCTGTTTACATATTTATTCGAATTAATTGGTTCACAATATAGGAATTTCCCCAATTTTAAGGTTAATTAAATTTTTTTCTTTTTTCTTTTTTCCTATAACTTTTGAACGGTTGAAGATATTGAAATGCAGTTTTCAGGAAGTGCATGAGAAAATAGGGCTAACTGATACGTGTATTTATTTATATTTTATCACTTGTATTTTACGAGATATTTGAGGTAACTTTGTTTTTCAAATGGAACTATACATATTTTTCAGTCTATCATAAGAGCGTAAAAGACGAATCCAATGATATACATAATGTCATATGTTAAATGAGGATTTTTTTGAGAAATTTTTATTCTTTTGCGACCCAGTTCTTAACGGATATTTTGAATGTAACCGACCGCCACAGAAGGTCACGCAGCGCTCCACCAGCAAGCGCGCTCTCGAGGAAGGGAAGGGATCTTAGTATATATCAAGATACAAAACATATTCCAAATATTCACAAAACTATTGTAGTTTTTCCTGAACTCTGCGTTCCATCCTTCCCCATTTTCAGATTATTTTTAAGAAATGGAAGGGTTAAAAATAAGGGTTTATTGTAAGTATGTATTGTAATAAAATTGTTTATTACTTCTACTCCAGTTAATGGGGTTTTATATTACAGGATATTAATGGGTGGTACTGTGTGTTGGCCGCGCGTTCCCAGACTTGACGCTACTAGATTTTTTCTTTGGGGTTTTCTTAAAACCACGTCTACCAAGAGGCTCCATCTACATCACAAGATATGGGTAGTCGCATTGTAGCTGCATGTTCTGAAGTTAAAAGAAACATTGGTCGCAGTTAAGAAATCTTTTCAAAAGCGCCTGCAGATGTGTTTGTGAATGGTAGTCATATTGAACACATTCTAAAGTAATTTGAATAGTAATCTATTTTTATTTAGTATTTTGAATTCTATTTTTATTTTTGTCATTATCATTATCTTTCTGTAGTTGTTTGTTTTCACAAGGAATTGTTATATTATCATTAACAATAAAACTATTTGCTGAAAATATGCAATATTCTTTGTAAAGTCTTAATAATTTATTCTTACTGTGTTTAGTTTCCAAGATCCCATTAATATCCTGTGGTACGATATCCCTTTAAATTAAATTTAAATAACAATCTTATTTCAATACATACTACATATGACAAATCCGTATTTTCAATCCTTAAGTAATAAAATATTTGAAAATGGGGAAGGATGAAAGCAGAGTTCAGGGAAAAATGGCAAGTTTAGTGAATATTTGGAATATGTTTTGTGTCTTGAAATACTAAGATCCTTTCCTTCCCCGACGCGCGCTGGCTGGTGGAGCGCTGCGTGACCTTCTGTGGCGTCGGTTACATTCAAAATATCCGTTAAGAACTGATCGCAAAAGAATAAAAATTCTCAAAAAATCCTTATTTAACATATGACATTATGTATATCATTGATTCGTCTTTTACGCTCTTTATGATAGACTGAAAAATATGTATAGTTCCATTTGAAAAAACAAAGTTACCTCACATATCTCGTAAAATACAAGTGATAAAATGGAAATAAATACACGTATCAGTTAGCCCTATTTTCTCATGCACTTCCGTGAAAACTACATTTCAATATCTTCAACCGTTCAAAAGTTATAGGAGGTGCTAAAGTTACGTGACTCACCCTGTATATATATATGGGTGTTAGTATATATAAGAACTGTTATCTCCGACACCGTGTGATCGATCTCCATGAAAGTTGACACATCTACATTTTTTTCATCCAGAGGGTTTATGTGCTGTTAATTTTCTTGTATGTCGGCGCTGGATAACAAAACGAAATATTCATGTCAAATGGAACCCGAACACATGGCAGATTTGCCGAATCTATATCACTAAATAACTTCTAAACAATGCGTTTTATGGCATTAAAAACTAAACTTTTGAGGCATAAGGCTTCAAAGAAACATTTTCACACCACAATGTACAGGATGAGATCTTCTTGAATATTCTATTACATTTTTGCTCGTCTGGCGCTTGTCGATATTACCCCACTTACTTAGAGACGTGCAATCTCTGCAACTAAATGTGAATGAGAGGGACAGAGAGAGGCGGAGACAGAGAGAGAGAGACACACACACACAAACAGAGATAGAGTCAGACAGACTGAGACGGAGAGAAAAGCAGACGAAGAGACAGGGAGAGAGAGACAGAGAGAGAGAGACAGAGAGAGAGAGAGAGAAGGAGAAAGAGGGAGATGAAGAGCAGCACAACGTAGGTCATGTTCCTCTAGTAATATTATATACTACAAGTGAGTCACGTAACTTTAGCATCTTCTGTCATTTTTGAACGGATAAAGTTACTGCAATACAGTTTTCACGAAAAAGCATTTGGGATTAGAGCTAATTGATGCATTTATTCGTTTCAATTTTCACACTTGTATTTTAAGATATACAACTTTTTTCAGTTGGAATTACACACATTTTTTGTCTATCGTGGCGAGTGTAAAAAGACAAATCCAATGATATACATATTGTCATAGGTTAGATAAGCATTTTTTTAGTAATTTTCATTTTTTTGCGACTCGTGTTTAACGTATATATTGAATGTAACTGTCCACCAACCAAGGTCGTGCAGCTCTCTCACTGATAGCACGTGCTCGGGGCGTTCCAATATCCGTTAAACTTCAATCTTCTTACAAACTTCAATCTTGAGTGTTTTTAATCGGCTTAGTGATGTTAATATCAATGATCATGTTTTGTTATTGCGTCAATACTCTGTGCATGTTGCGTTTGAGAACTGTAAAGCTGCTTTACTCTCCTGAAGGAAAAACAAAGAAGACACAGAACGAATTTTCTCACTCATCGCTGAGAAAGTAGATGAAAATCACGATCGAGATTTAAATTCTGCGTTCGTGACCAATTATATGTTAAGAATGTCTTATGATGATCATGGAAACAATTGCAGTTATTGTGCGAAGAATGTAATCCATAATGTCAAACAAAATCAGGGTTTTAATAATAATTTAATGTTATTAGAAATGCTAATTTATTACTATTGGTTTATTAATATCTTGTTTAGTTGTGATCTACGATGTTGTGGAAAAAGGCAACACACAATTCCTTTGCGTTCCTTACGCAAAGAACACTGGAAAATATTTTCTATAAAACACAGTCATATGGAAATTTGTTTCAATATTGGGTGCTGCCAATGGTGGTCTTGCTTAGGAGCAATCGCGCTCACATTCATTTATTTCTATTCCTGTGAAGTTACTTTATTTACTTTTTGCGAATAAAAACATTCGTAGATAGAAAGTCTCTTTCTTCTAACCATATTATTGTACGGGTGAAATGAGAAGCATCCATGATTGTTGGGAAAATAAAAAGAATTTTTGCGTTCAAACCTTGTAACGTCAAACATTGGAGAGCAATTTTATTACAGTACAAGCTGTCATCCATCATTTAATACATGCATGACTACACCCTCTCACAAAAGCACCGTTGATGGACATTGTTATGAACTGTCACATATTCCACCTCTTTGCTCCCAGTCGAAAAGCCCCTTATTTTAGATACGAAGTCACATATAGGGCTTCGCCTTGGTGTTTCCGTTCATTTGATCAGCAACCCATTTTTCATCGTTATTTTGACGCTTTTTCCTTTCTCCGGCTATCAAAACGGCTTCCAGCTTCTTCGGTGTGGTGTCACCCCCTTTTTCCTCACCGCGAGACGAATATTGCTTCCAACAATGTACGACGTCGTCAGGATAGCTGGCTGCCAGGAGGCTGACGTTAATTGGCAATTTCTTTGTTCTTTGCAATTCGCATATTACTTTAGTGAAATTGCTCGACCTTCTACTTTTGCATGACACAAAGAATGCTTCTTGAATGACATCTGCTGCCTTGTGGGCCTCTGAAAAAAATGTCATTTTTTCTGGGCTCCCCGGTCTGTAATCTAACGTTACTCAACAAAGAACCTTGTTCTTTCAGCTATTGTATCTGCCAGATTGTCAGTCGTACTTTCCTGAAAAGCAGTGAAGTGCGAAATGGGGTCAGTAGTTATTGAGACAATCTATTCATTTTCTTATTCCTGTTGTTGAAATAAAATTCTTATTATCAGAGACATTTTCATTCAATCATTTATTCTCTTCTATAATGTATATATCTCGAAGTTATGTTATCAGTAATCCCAATTTTTTATTATTCAATACTTCTGCGATCTGATATAAGTTTATCCTACGAAAAAAAGGTTAAGGTATTTGAAAGTAATAGATTAACGCAAAATGCAAATAAAGATCATTTAGGAAGCGTTCTTTGTCATGCAGGTGTGAAGGGTCGAAAAATTTTTCTCCAAGTTACGTCAGTCGCTGGGCAGCATAATAGTTGTTCTCTTTACCAGTCAAGGTAGCTGTCTATCTGAGAAAAAATCAATAATTTTGGGTCCGTTTTGTTTTCCTTTGTACATTTGATTCCTTTATGCTTTAGAGATCCAATATTAAAAAAGTTATTTCAATATATCGATATATAATTGGCAAAAATTCAGGTTTTTACTTCAAACATCATTACCAGTCAACAAATTGATATATTTTGATAATTCGTTTCTTAAATTAATAGTTTCTTCTGATATAATATTTCAAGAAATTCGTTTTCCCAGGATCGACTATTTCCACATCTCCTGACAAGTAAAAATTGCAAAAATAACCGGTAAGACAAGATATTTTTTTAAATTCTCATTAGAAGAATTTTGGGGTTTTAATGGCTCGCGAACTGCTTCGGTATTAATTCCACAAGTGTAGTGCACGTTATATCCCGGAACGTCGCGATATTCCTAACGCATGATCGTAAGTCCTGGTGGAGGTTTCTGGACTTTTCCGCTCTGTAGTTATGGATTTATCTCCGCCAGACTTGAGCCAGCTGTAGGCTTCCGACGGGTCTTTCGGAGGTTCGTTGGTTGTTAGTGATACAAGGCGCGTCAACAACTGAGGTCATTAGTCCCGTTAGTTTAGTTTTCTCTCGAAAGGTGACGGTGATCTCCCCCTTTGGATGGCGAGATCCGGCGCCGACCTACCGTCGGGTAACGGGGTTTTCCCAACCCGGTATCTCCCACCAGGGGGGCACCACGCCAGCCGGGACAAGCTCTAAGCTCCCGACCTATCTCTCGATTTGTGCGGTAGTGTAGTGCATGTTAGTGTATGTGAGTGAGAGTAAGAGGTGAGGATAGGACAAGGAAGAGTAAGGAAAGATCGCGCGCGGTCAGTGGCCTGTTTTTTAGGGTACTGTACCGGTATTCACCTGGTGTTGATCGGAGAAACCACGGAAAACTACCGATCAGAGCAGCCGGGCTTCTAGAATTCTCCTCCAGACAGCGACTGAATTCGACCTAGCTGAAAAGCTAGTGTCGAAAATCCTGCCGCCGTCAGAACTCGAATCTAGGACCTCTCGGTCAGAGGCGCTGCAGTGACATCAGTTGATGCACTGAGCAACCGCTCCCAGTTCAGAGGACAAGTTTATGTGCACCCTGATTATGTAACTCAGATACTAGAGCTATTAAAAATCGAATATGAAAATACGATCTTTGGGGCATCCTAGGGGTCCGTGGGTAACCTAGCTGACCAGCTGATGGCGAAAATCTTGGCACTGCCGCACCTAGAACCTCCTGCTCAGAGATGTCAGTTGATGCCTTGAGCTGGTGGCGAAAATCTTGCCACTGTCGGGACACGCACCTAGAACCTCCTGCTCAGAGATGTCAGTTGATGCCTTGAGCTGGTGGCGAAAATCTTGCCACTGTCGGGCACGCACCTAGAACCTCCTGCTCAGAGTCAGTGATGCCTGAGCCGTCGACCGACGCGCGCTGTCTTCTGCTGGTGGGATCATTAGCCGCTCTGTTTGCGCCAACATGTGCAGCGGCGGAGGGGAGGGGCTGCCGGAAGGCGCGTTGCTTCGCGTCCGGCGACGTCGTCTTGTCGGCGGCGTCGGCGTCGGCGATGGCGGCGTCCGCGACCGCGTGCTTCCGCGCAGTTTTCTCCCCCGCGCGTCGCGCCGCGCGGCACAATGGAAGCCGCGTCGCGTTTTCTGGGTCTGCGAGCGCCGTTCTTATAGCCGGGAAGTGTTACATTAAAAAGTGGAACGAATTTTAAAATTCTCGCTTTCCTTTCATCCGGTGTCGGCGCGTCCGCTGGGTAAACATACCTCACCGCGCGTTACCGGGCTCTGTGTGTAAGGTCCCCTCGACTTTGAGGGAAAGGGTGAGGATGGTGGGAAGAGGAAGGGATGAAGAGAAGAGATGGGGAAACGGAGGGCTTGTAAAAATACAAAGAGATTCAACATACGGTGGTTGGTGAACAGAGGAGTTTGGGAGAGGCGTTGGTAAAGGGGATAGAATTATTTACCTGCTTCTCCAATCAGGGATTAGGTGATTTCACCTCTTCAGGAAAACTAGATGGTCAAATCCCCTCTTTAGTGTCTAGTCCAACCTAAGGCTTGTTGGTTGGTTAGTGATTCCGGGCGCGTCAACAGCTCAGGTCATTAGTTCCGTAATGTGTAGTGCATGTTTTTCCTCGGGGGATAGCTATTCCCCGGCTGGATGGCGAGGTCCGGCGCCGACCTACCGTCGGCTAGTGGGGTTTCCCCCTAACCAGGACTCTCCTACCAACAGGGCACCGCCCCAGCCGGGACAAGCTCTAAGCTCCCGACCGGTCTCCCGGAATATGTGTTCCACAAGGTATGTGTCTAAATCTGGATGAATTTTTTCGAGCATCCTGATTAAATGGATTCGTCATGCATTTCTGTACGAACTTGTTATTATCAATCACATATTTTCGTTGACATGTTAATATCTGATTCAATATTTTTCTGTACATCTGAACTCCTGAATATAAATCGATTATTTGTATTAATGCTTCCTCTGTACCTTGTGGGATTCCTGTTTTTCCAAATGTTGAAATGAGAGGAAATTACCACAACTTTATAAAAATAAACGGAGGTTTTCTTCGAGTATTTCTTGTCAATGTGTTTGAAATTGTTCCACGGACATCTTGAAATTTATTTAAATTTAGATATGTTTATCTGCAAATAAAAATTCGAATTATTCGTCTGCGTTGAAGACACTATATGAGGTAGTGACCATAACGCTGGACGAGCATTGTTCGTGAAATTCCCTTAGCACGATCAAGCTCTGTGCAAGATACCTACCTCCGTGTGCATCTCCGCGTAGATCGTTTGAAGTGGAGTTAGAACCGGTGAGGTATAAAAAGTTGAACTAACGAGGTGCAGGATACAAAGAAAGGTTTGGAATTATATCGAAGGTGGATTCACCACCGGTTGGATTGCGAAAAGACTTGAAGTTGGTGACGGTAAATCAGATAGATAGGCTGCAGGGAAGAAACGAAGAGAGATGTTGTCGAGGGCGTCTATTGATCTGGACTTTTTCTCCGCGCGACGAAACATTGAACAAGGTCTTCTCCTCATCACGGGAAGGGGTGGGATGGTTCGAAGAGGTTGTGCCTCGGGTAAGATGAAAAAGACGATGGTTTAAACCGGAGCTGCAATACAAAAGTATATGTGCGGTGACGCTGCACGAAAGTATATAAAAGACACAGGTTGGATTTTAAGAATAGAGAGGAATGTTTGGTTACAAACGAAGAGGTTTTGGATGCAGAGAAAAACTGAGGAACTGATAAAGATGTCAAATTTGAGATTGCTTCGGTGTTTATCCAAGAACTTGCAAATTCCCTTTTCCCCCCATAAGATGATCATTGAACATATGAAGAGAAGGTATCTTATTTAAGGTAGGGATTTAACATGTGCAATATAGGAATTTTCAATAGAGATTGGGCTTACAGAGTCGGCGATATTAATGACAGGCGCGTTGTGGAAGGGAAGGAATACAATTGTGCAACGCTGGTAGAATTAAAATAGATTGTATTACCATGTGTCACGAGGAAGGTTCTAATAAAGTTTGTGGAAAGCCTTCAAGGAAAAATGTGTACCAAAGTCGTAGTTTTTAAGTTCTGGTCAGTCATAATGTGAGGAACCAGATTATAACGCATTGACAAAACAAAATAGAAGAAAAGTAAAGGAGGAGGTTTTATACACCAAACCCTTAGCTAACCTGGAATGAGGGAGCTGTGAAAACAGAATGAGGCAAAATAAAGAAAGAGGGATATTTGGACATTTTCAAAGCAGTTGTAATCAGCCTTGGCGAACCAGGGCATGAATGACTTGAGAAATATAGGTGGCAGGGTTAAGGAATGCGATGATGTTGCAGAAATGAAAAGTAATAGTCTTAGAAAACTTAACAACATGATTCTCGTGAAAGCAGGAACATTGTGAAGCAATGACAATAGTACAAATGTGTAGATATACACTGTTAGGTACTGACGAAGAGAAGAGATGATTGAAGGACTATAAAAAACAGGTGGCAATGTGGCACAATGATATAAAAACATTTCATGTGGTTGGTAAGGAAAGTGAGTAGCAAGGTCAGAGAAGATGCAAAAAGGTAGGAGACATGTCGTCTTTGTTAGAGGAAGATGTTGAGTGAAGAAGAGTAGGCCAAGACGACGGAAATAACGTCGAAAATTGCTTTGTAATAAGGAATAACAGAAGGACAAACAGATAAATGAGAATAGTCTAGTAAATCCTCTCAGAACGAAATGTGTTTAATGACATGCCAAAATTTCAGTTCACCTAATACTAAAAAACTTCAATATTGTTAGGCATGTGATCACTTTTACTGGGTTTATTATTGCATGTATGATATAAAACATGACTTCTTTACAGAATACATAATTTTTATAAAGAATTCTTAATTTTTCTTGCAAAAAGCAAAGCTTCGTTCAAGAAATAAGACTGCGTCCATTGGTGTTGAACTCTTAAATATTTTTCATTTTTCAAATGCGTCGTATAGTATTTAAATAAATACTCGTACGACCTGAAGCAATTTTACGCTAAAATTCAGGATCTTCGGTCATCCAAACTCCATTGAAAGTTCAATAAATTACGAGTGCAGGAAGAAATTCATAAAATCAACGGTGGAAAACGTTCCTTCCTTCGTGCAGTTGTCTAAAAATATATGGGAATCAGATATAGACTGGTATTCCGGTATTTCTAACGGGGTCGAGAACCCTGAGTGCAACGTTGAGATAGATTGCTTAATGTTGTGAACTGGGGCAGCTACGATGAAGATAAGGGATAGGCGGAACGTAGATGATCTACTGCAAGTCCAAACAGAGGGAGTCTCAGTCACAGCAGAGCGATTCAGTGGCGGGCAGAACAAGTGACAGCGACCTCCACCGTCCACCTCCCCCCTCTCTCCTTGCCCTGTCCTCACCACACTCCTTTTTACTTCTCCTACAACACTTCCCTGACGCTCACCTTCACACCCCACCCACAGCCCCCTCTTCATCCATCATCACATGATTGATTGACTGATTAATTGATTACTAGCGATTGTGGGCGAGTCAATTGATAAAGACCGGTAGCGGAAGCTCAATAAAACTACTGATGTCACTGCAGCGCCTCTGATCGGGAGGTTCTGGGTTCGAGACCTTACGGCGGCAGGATTTTCGACACTAGCTTTTCACCTAGGTCGAATTCAGTCGCTGTCAGGAGTAGAATTCTACCGGCCGGCTGCTGTTATTGGTAGTTTTCCGTGGTTTCTCCGATCTTCATCAGTCGAATGCCGGAGCAGTACCCTACCAAACGGGCCACGGACCGCGCGCGATCTCTCCTTCCAGCTTTTCACCTAGGTCGAATTCAGTCGCTGTCAGCTCCCTTACACACACACTTACACTAACATGCACCACACTATCACATATTTAGGGGACCGGTCGGGAGCTTAGAGCTTGTCCGGCTGGGGCGGTGCCCACTGGTGGGAGAGTCCTGGTTAGAGGAAATCCCACTAGCCGACGGTAGATCGGCGCCGGATCTCGCCATCCAGCGGGGGAAGATCACCGCCATCTCACGAGAAAAAAGCATGCACTACACTAACGGGACTAAGACCAAAGCAGTTGACGCGCCCGGAAACACGAAAAAATGAATCAATCATCGCTCTCCACGCCATCTCATTTTCTACCTCCACTACACAACCCTCCCAACCCTTTTTCAACACTCACCACCTTGCACTTCACTCTCTCCTCACTTCCCCCCTCCTCCATCCGTGCACCGGGGACGGCCTAACAATCGCCAGCGTTATGGAAAGTTCCATTTCCGTGTTTCTCGTGTCTACTTGTCTCCTCATCTAATGGCGGAATCCCCGGACGCAGGAAGGTGTCATTAGGGCGAAAACAAATCTGAATATTGCTTTTGCGTTCTCAGCCCCTTTGATGTACCCAGGTTCGCGGCCGCCTCGTTTGCATGGAGGATTGCTGCAGGCTCGTACAGCCCACGGCAGGGGATACAACTATAGAATGAAAACAGCATTTTTGGAAGGATTTTTTTTGTTAAAAATGCGTCGTTAAAAAAAATAATACTTTGAAGAGGACAATTTTTATATTGCATTGTTTTTGAATTTGTATAGAGTTGCATATTTGTTAGCACACTTCCAGTTAATAGAATTATACATAATGCATTATTGTAATTAAATACAGCGTTTTGCGATAGTTTTTTTTACACATCAATACAATGACCACATTGGAATTTGCATTTAATTAAAACAAACAAATGTAACATGTATTGAAAATTATACACCTATTGTTAATTGACTGAAAGCAAATATTTCTATCAATATATTTTATTCTCGTGAAAATGTACCTTTGGTAAATAAACCTTTAAAATTAAGTGATTTACTAGTCTCATTATAATAGTGTTTAAAATTATGACAATTTCAATTTACGTTTATTTAATATTCAACTAGAATTTAAAACATGTCATGAATAGTGCCTGACAAATCCTCTGAGTCAGTACTTTATCATGGAGTTGCATAAATAGTAATTTTCTGCATGTTGCTCCATTTGCATTCTCTTCGTTGCTTTCGTGCTTACGACCGCAACCACAGCAGAGATCTTAATCTACATCTCAGACCAGAAAAAACTGTTTTAGAGGTAGGTGGCACAAGACACCATTCTTTTTAGCTTACAGTTTTTGTTTTATCAAAAGGGAGTCTTTAGTTCACGAATCCATTAGTAGAAAATGTTCTGCATTGCAAACTTCACGATACAAAACATAAAAATGGATCTGTAGGTGGACTCAAATACAGGCAGGAGAAACTTCAAGAACCACCATGTGGTCGTGAGACATCGTAAGTGCACGTAAGAGGAGAATGTGAGGAAGAGTAGCATAAAAAGAACGAAAGGAAATCTCGAACGTAATTGCGAAGTGTGACTGCACTATCTCCGTGAAAGATCTGTTAACATATGTTGTGATCAGTGGACATTTATGTTATATAATAAATTGATTTATAACATGCTTGTATGTATTAGGAAACGACATTTAAAGGTCAGATGAGTTCTAGATTTACATAGCGAGCTGAGTTTCCCACGCCTGAGCCTGGACCGGGAGAGGTGGCTCAGTTCATCAACTGATTTCCCTGCAGTGCCTCTGACCGGGAGGTCCAAAGTTCCAGTTCTGACAGTGGCAGGATTTTCGACACTAGCTTTTCAGCTAGGTCGAATTCAGTCGCTGTCTGGAGGAGAATTCTAGCGGCTGGCTGCTCTGATCGGTAGTTTTCCGTGGTTTCTACAATCAACACCAGGCAAATGCCGGAGCAGTACCCTATCAAACGGGCCACGGACCACGCGCGATCTTCCCTTGTCCTATGCTCACTCCGCACTTACACACACTTACGCTAACGAGTACTACACTACCACACAAGCCGGGAGACCGGCCGGGAGCTTAGATCTTATCCCGGCTGAGAGGGGGCGCTTGTGGGAGATACCTGGTTGTGGAAAAACCCGCTAGCCGACGGTACGTTGGCGCCGGATCTCACCAACCCGCTGGGAAAGATCACCGCCACCTCCCGAAAAAAATGCACTACACTTATGGGAAGAAGACCTTAGCGGACGAGAAAATAGGATGTACTAGACTTACGGGACTAATGACCCTAGTTGTTGACGCGCCCAGAATCACTAACAACCAACGAAAGGGGAATATGAAGCAATGTCATCATCGTACGTAGCTTTTTTGGCCTGCTTGCGCTTTCTTTCGTCATACAGCAATATCAACTAAGACGATCTATATTAGAAAGTTTCAATTTTATTGTTACGCCGACCGGGAATCGAACCCTGCGCCGCCTCACAAAAAATATGGTACGCTCTCCCCGAGTCGCCGAAGGGGCTTCACATGTTTTCATCAGTATAGAAGTATGACAACACAATAAAAAAATCACAATGTAATATGAGTGTGTTCCAGATTGAAAATCTGTTTGGTAAATGCTTCAAAGTGTGAGTCCTAATTCAATGTTTCATATAACTTCAATTTTTTTCAAATAAAAGTAAATATCCTCCATATAGAGGAGTATACTAATATCCCCATCTTAGAGTATCCTCTATACCTAGTGGTGTTGATTTCACCGTGGCCACCGTTAAACTATTTTTTTTAAAAATTGGTTATTTAAGGTCGCATCTACATCATTAGCGACCACTATTGCTCTTAACGGTATGGTGATGATAAGGGGTGAAAGGACGAACACAAATACAACCATGCCCAAGGCGGGACTCGAACCCGCGACCCTTCGGTCCGAGATCACTACGACACTACTGCCTTAGCGATTTCAGCCACCGGGCCGACCGTTATACTATTGTATATATTGAAACGCAACGCGTTTCTGATGACCAGAAAATTTTAACTACACGCGAAATAAAACTTCCATGGAAAGAGTCACCGCGCGACCGAATCATGGTCAAGTGAACGAGAGGAGAGTCATAGTGAGGAGACGGCCAGAGAAGGGTAGAAAACGTGAGCGGTGAATGTGGTAATGGTCGGTGAGTGGCTGGAAAGAAACCATAATCGAATGCATCGAGTTTCAATTCGGGACAAAAGTGATAAAGAACTATGCTGAATTGTGTCGAAAACTGTGAGAAGTGAGACGGAACAGTTATTTTGTAAATTATAGCTCAGTGAAAATAAAGAAGGTGTGGGACATGCGGAAGTGATGGCAGAGAGGCATGGGTAAGTGAGAAAACGCTGTAATACTGCAAAGGACGATGGACAAACGGTTAACCGGTAAACGGAAAGCATCGCAAAGACTCGGTGTGAAGGAACAATGCATTTGGTGTAAACAAGGTACATAGAACTTACCCTGTCATAACAGGACGGGTGGACCAGGTATGCACAGGGTTAAAGACAGTTAAAGCCTCGTACATGACCACATTATGAACATTGTGATTGAGCAATTGTGTGTGAAATAGCTGGGCTGATCCCGGGTTTACGGTGCACCTTAGCCTAGGCTTCCTCGATTGCTGTACCTTGATATGATCCGATTCGCTTCCAATCGGTGGGCTGGTATGCTATCGTTCACCTCACAGGAATCGTTTATTTTATTTTTAAAAACATTTGAAAAGAAATTCTCTTAAAAGAGAGCGTGCCCTTTAAAATAAATTCTCTCATTTAAAATAATTTATTCGTGTGTATGTGGAGAACATAAAGAAAATATACACTTTAAATGATTTTTAAAGAGTATTCGCATAAAATGCAATAAAATTTGGTTGGTAATTGTGCGTTGGACAGACTCGAGGATGTTTTATATTATCGTTCCGGCCAAAGGCCCGAGCCTCGTCCTCAACTTGGACACGCGTAACGAACCGTCACAATTCTGCACGATTGAACAAAACGGATCACAAACTGCAGTTGTACCAAACGAAATTTTCTAAAACTAGTGTTTAAACGTTCTGTGTAAATGATGAATCGCTGACTAATGTTCCCACACAAGAATCAGAAGTGAACGATAAGTATTATTAAGGAGGCCGTGACAGGGAAGGCCGAGGTGCGCCGTAAACCCGGGATCAACCAATAGCTGTTATTGGGTTGGTGGCGCGGAGCAGCATTGTGGCACTCCAAGCGAGCATGCAGGCACGGCGCCACCGAGGTTGTTTTTTCCAAGGTCGAGAGGGGTCGGGCGCAGCGTGTCATCCGCGGTATGCTGTGCGAATCTACTCGAGGACGCTGGACGAGAACACCAAACGACTACGAACAGGTAAGATTATTCCCTTTTGGGATTCTTTATTTTCATACTTTAATCAGAGACTACCGAGCAGAGGGTAAAGGGAGAAGTTAACAAAACGTATAAAGGGATAGGATGTAGTATAGCCTGTAGTGTTTGGAAAATTAAGTTTATGACAAAAATGAAGTAAAGACAATTTTATAAAGTAGTAAGTGGTTTTCATGTTCACGTAAATGTGTAATGATGCAATGCATAGAAAATAGTAAGCTCCCACAAATTATGAGTGTTATAGTTTGAAAATTGAAAGAGAGAACATAAGCATGGATTAACATTCTGTGCTAATCTACCGATGAATGAAGCTAGGAATATTATGTGGTTTGTTTATATCAAAAACCAATTAGTATGAAGGCCAAATAAGTGATTAAAAAAAAATTTAACAGAATTGTAAGTAATTTATTAATTCCCATATAGTAAAGCATGTAAACAATTATGAAAAGTTTTAGTAGTATTTTGTTTAATGTAAGCGAAGTGTTTATAATTAATGATTGAATTGATAATGTTCTCATGTACGTTTATGTCTGAATACTTCGAATGTAAACGGAAAGCCCGCAATCGAAATATATCAAACTGCCCTTGCTATTCACTTTCAACACGCTTTCAACTGAATTCGTCCTATTCTTACAACCAACGAATAACCTATGCAAGTTATATATTTTTAAATAGAAAGGTATGAAGTGTTCTTTTATAGAATTTTCCGTAGGTAAATAGCAAATATGCAAATATTCTCCAGTATGCGGAATGACAAAATAATAGAGAGTACCACATACCCGGCATAATTTTCCAAACGTTTTGTAAATGAATGCAAATCATTTTTACATAATATATTCACCGCTCCTCCCCCTCCTCCAATATGATTTCGCAGAAATTAGAGCCATAATAATCGCTTACGTGGCTGATAATAGACTGGAGACTCGATGATAGACTTAGCGAGTAGTTCATTCCGTTGTGTCTCGTATTTGCAATTGTTAGACGGAAATTCAGTTGAATGTTTTTTCCTCCTAAACCGGAAGACTTAAATGTTGCGACTGATGAGGAAAAGTGGTTGAGAAGTCTTGGAAAGGTAACGCGTCCTTCTCTAATTGCTTGCTAACTGTTAACTGAGACATGTGTTTTATTGACCCGACGGAAGATCAAAACGCCACGATTTAGCGAACAGCGACATGCCATTAAATTTTGTGTAAAGTTAAATAAATCTGGCTCCGAGACCGTCACTATGAACAATTTTATGGGATTGATGTGATGCCCTAAAACATGATTTACCGGTGACACATGATATTCCCGAAAGGATGACGAAATACCGGGTGAAGGCGATGATCATCGTTTTTTTTTAATTGAAAGGCGTTTTCCACTCGGAGTTCGTGCCACGAGAACAAATTGTCAAATGTTAATTTTACTTGACAGTCCTTGTAAGGCTCCGAAACCGGGTGCTGCGCGTCAAGAACGAGATCACTTGTATACTGTTTGTAATGCCTTTAACACTAGAATGTCCGAGACCGTCACTTTGACGGCTCCAACATATCCAAGCAATGTTACCTTTATTAAAATGAACTTTATGGCCATTATGATTTCTTGACTTCAAACGTGTTTATGATTTAAAGAACATGTGAAAGTTTCGAAAATATTCATTCGCTCAAAATTGTTATATTGAACGATTTATCTTCAACGCCCGTCAGCCGTCAAATTGACTGCTTCCCAATAGCTGCTAAACTTTGCACTCCGTATGTCGACTTGTTTTGTTTATATCATTTTATCTCTCTTCCAATAAACCATGGACGTGGACGCTCTCTCTGTTGAAAAGCATCAGTGTTGAAAAACATCATATGTCGATGTTGCATGTCGGTGATGATCTGAAATGCTGTCGAGACTGTTATCTTACAATGAAATGCATCACACGACTGAGCAAAATTTTTGTACATATTTTTATGACAATCGTATATATTAATCTAATTAATATAACCAGTCAATAAAAGTGATAACTGAAGTTCGTCTATTGATTTGTGTGCGTATATTCCCCAAACTCAAGAAATAGCCCTTTAAATACATGAGCCGTCAAAATGACGGCTCGAGTGCATTCTCGGTAAATGCAAGGTCCGGGAGTTGTAGTGTTAAACGTTATTTCTCCTCAATTCTTGTGTGCTACCTGGCAGGGCAATTGGGTAGGAGGACACCAAATGGCGTCGGCGTTTTTGTTGCTCTATTCCGTTTCCAGGGATTCTCGTAAGACCAGCGCGCTGTGCGTGGAGGTCGGCGGCCGCGAGAAAGCCGCGTGACTGGCGGCGGCGGCGGCCTTTGGAGAATGCGGCGCGTCTTCCAGCCCTGTGGAAGCGCCGGTGTCGGTGCAGTCGCAGTAGCGCGGTGACCCCGTCTACCTCTTCCCACGAGAGAACTGGACTTAAAAGCTTACGCGTATCTGCATTTTAATTGCGACACCGAATAATACCGTGAGGGTTTCAACGGATGTCACTGCAGTGTCTCTGATCTTGGAGATCCTAGGTTCGAGCCCCGACAGTGTCAGGATTTTCCACACTAGCTAGGTAGCTAGGTCGAGTTCTATTACTGCCTGGAGGAGCATTCCAGCGGCCGGCTGTTCTGGTGGGTAGTTTACCGTGGTTTCTGCGATCAACACCAGGCGAATGCCGGAGCAGTACCTTAACAAAAGGGCCTCGGACCGCGCGCGATCTTTCCTGCCCTTTCCTTGTCCTATCCTACCTCTTACTTACACATACTTACGCTTACATGCACTACATTTCCTCACATGCTGAGAGATCGGTCGGGAGCTTAGAGCTTGTCCCGGCTGGGGTGGTGCCTTTCTGGTGGGAGATACCTGGTTGTGGGAAAACCACATTAGCCGACGGTAGGTCAATACCGAATCCACCATCCAGCGGGGGGAAATCACCGCCACCTTCCGTTATAAAATTTGCGCCACCTTCCGTTATAAAACTTGCACTACACTTACGGGCCAATGAACGTAGCAGTTGACGCGCCCAAAATCAACCTAACTTCCCGTGATAGTGAAATTATTCTCAGGCACCGGAGCTAAAGGAGAGAGACGGGCAGAGGTTCCCACGGCTCTCTACTCCCGTATGTACTTGGCAGTAGATTATTATTAACGTCATATTTATATGATTTATTATTTACAACATTATAATATTTATAAATTACGGATTTATATCTGTCTGTTTGTGTAGAAGCGTTTCTATTCGATATTTACATTTAAGTAAATAACTGTATTTCTGCTTTTGATGTGATACAGTACATTTATTACTACCACATATTACATGTGACGTTCTATGATTGTCCATACCATGCAAATTAGTTGTAATAGTAACTGTGAAATCCAGATTCGAACCACTGTGCTCCTAGAGCTGCTATCTTCCCACGAGAAACCGGACTCTGCCCTCTCCTCCGGTCTTGGATTTTTCTTCATTTGTGGTCGAGTAGAATTGCCTACCGCGGCGTCTTTTTCCTAGCTAGCGTCACTTACGACGTCGCGTCGAAACACCTAACCTCTTTTTAACCTATCGTTAAAGTCGCCGTCCAGTACGTGTTACTATTCATTACATCATGATTAATTTCAAAGTGTTGATTTATGAGCTAGCAGAAATGTACCCACATCAATTCATGGAAGAGTTATATTAATTTTATTCCTGTAGCACGTAAGGAAACGGCATATGACTCAATGTTTGTCTTTCTTAGATCAATACACGTAAGAATTCATGAAATACGTAGCACATCCAGAAAGTAAGTTTCCTTATTATGTGAAATAAAAGATAACATAGTTACTTTGTTGGCAACAGTACATGAATCCCTGAGCTATTTTTCGAAATATTCATCACACGGGTAGAGACACTTTTCATAACGTGGTATCAACTTTTGTATACCTGTCTCGTAGAAGTGTGCCACCGGTGCCAGGAACCAGTGTGACACAGTCATCGTCAGCTTGAATGATACGTCAAAGGTCTGTTATGCATTCTCAATTTCCAGGCTTAAATGCGTGTATTTTCAAAGCAAAAAAATAGGGAAACTTACTTTCTGGATGTTCCTCGTACATTAATTGTAAACATGTTGTTCAAAGTGTTTAACGTAGAAGAATATGGTGACTAGCAAATAATACGACCGTTTACGGCCAAGTAATGTGTACTGTCCTTATTTGTGAGGGTTATACGATTTGCTTCGTATTCGTATATTTATGCATGTCGCTACAATGCAAGTATCTTTTCAGAATACGTCTTAATCAGCTGATTAAATTCCGAAAAAAACATAGAAAATAAACGTAAACCGGTGGCTACCAGCGTATGTGATCTACGTTATTTTAAAGAGCGCACGTTTGGAGAATCCAGGTTGCCTTCTGTTATTTACTTGCGTAGTTCTTTCGGTGCAATCTGATTACGTGGATTTACAAAATAACTACAAGATAGTTTCTCTATTGCACCGAATCCAGGCCACACTAAAACGTCGAGGTAGAACTAAACAACACGATGGAACAAATCGATAAAACACGAAGAAAAAAAAGAACACCGCTCGCCCCCATTTGTTTCCCTGCCGAAACGCTCAAAAACGCTGAGTTCCCCGGCATCCAGAGGGGGCTCGCATCGAGGCACGGCCATCTCGTTTGGCCCCAATCTCCCGCAATGGACGTCACGGGGAAGACCCCACGACAGCGACGCGTAACTCGGGAGCAGCCCCTGGAGCGAGGCAATAAAAGGAGCCCAGTCGCCAGAGACGTGAGGGGGCGGGGCCGGCCGCTCGTGACGTTTGCCAGCGCGCGACCGGCAGTCAGAGTGGGCGGACCACGGTGACCTGAGAGAGAGAGAGAGAGAGAGAGGGGGGGAGAGAGATTGACCATTGCTCCGTTACAGTTTTGTTGCGTGTGCTTTCCTGTCGAGGTCGTTGTCATTTTCGGAGTTACTACTGTTGCTTACGTTCACTCACTCACTCACTTTCGTTCCTGTCCTTCATTTGCTTTTACCGGCTGCAATTCACGTTTCGTTCAATACTTGTTGAAAATAGTTTCGATTGGTTTGGATCAGAATTTATTATTAACCACTCATCCTCATCTAAACCGCATCCCGTCCAGATTTCCCGAAGATAAGTTCCGTTTTCCGTAACACCTACACTTTCTCCACATCGTAACACCTTTATCTCACCCTTTTCACAAACCACAGCAATAACTCCCAAGCACCCAACCTGATTTCTCATTGAGGAGCCCAGTAGGGTCGTCCTCCTTCTTATTTTGTCGGTATACTATTGTATACATTTCATAACCAAATAATTCTGTAAAGTGTCTATATACACTGTATCAGAAAATTGTTGAATAAAAAAAGAATTTATTCTTACTCAACTCTGTTGTGATTGACATTCTTATCACCTCCAGCATTAGTGACATATTTATCATCACCGTAGTTATTATTATCTTTACAATTGCTGTCCTTGAAACCATGTTATTTAAAGGATTATCATTGTCAGAACGGAGATAATAATTGCCAATCCTATAATAATCACTGATATTATTGTAATCCTTCTTACCTCTAGCATAATTACCTTACCTTTAACAAAACAAAAGTCATTTTTATGAACATAGCAAACATCATCAACCTTATTCACCTCTTATTTTAGAAACCGGCGTCATCATACTATCTTTGCCAGAAGCGACGCCATAATTGACCTTACCATCTCCACCTACATTATTCCCATTATTTTCACCACAACATTAATTCCTGTTATCATTTTCACCACCTGCATCTTTTGTGTCATTATCCTCATCGTAATTATTGTCAACGTGATAATTAATCATTGCCTGATTTCGACCAGGAGTTAACACAATGACTGTCAGGATAAATGTACGCGACAAACGGATCGTTTGTGTCGAATGACAACGGTTTTGAGTGAGAAGAAGCAGCTAAAGTTTTTGAAAATGGGGTCCTCGAAGGCTCGAGAGAGTGTGCTGTTGAGTTGCAGTTTTGCTCGTGAGTTTGAAATCGTTACCTTATCGTCGTTGAAGTACCCGCAAAGTTCCCCGTTTTTATTGTTTATTTCTTAGGTTCTTATATTTCATTTCTTTAGTCTCCACTGATTCTATGTCATCCAAACAACCGCTTTGCTGAATGCACGGGATATATTTTATCAGCTATTAATTTAGTAATCTCTTGGTGGAAAGAAGTATCATTATGAAGAATGTTAGTAGCTTCATTTTTCTACTTCCATTCTATAATGCTGTCATGTGATGACTGTAATCAGTTGCATTATGCTATTCATTACGATACAGATTTCACTATGATAGAGCATCTTGACCAATCACAGAGAACTTCACAAACCAAGTATTGATAATTATTTGTTCGATTGTGTACATTAAAATTGCATATGGTATCATATTATGCTGCTCAATTTTAAAGTATTTCTTGTTTTCGTAGATTATTATTTAAAATAAATAGGATTGTAATTTTACTTCGATCCGATTTGACTAGTGCAGTACTCCCTCGCAGATGGACTGGTAATCACAACCACCTGCAGCAGCATGCGAGGGTAGGGTTACGGAGCTATCTGCTTTACTGCGATTTTTCCACTACTGCCTATGAGATTTCATAAGCTGTTACGGTGCCATCCAATCGTGACCTTACACTTCACTACAGTGACGTCACTATAGGGGGCGTTTAACCTTCCGATTGAATGACATCGTAACAGCTGATATGCTTGACAGGCAGCTATGAATAAATCGCAATAAAGGTGGTTTTGGCTGAATCCTGCATGTCAACTGCCACGAAACGATTCATTATAAAAGGTTAACATATAAATGTCGTACAAAAAGTACCGTATGAAACTCTATGTAATGATTATTAGTATACTCATGTGAACTTACCGATATTCGCTCGTTCCTGCATGTCAACTGCCACGAAACTCTTCCTTTTCTGTTGTTTTTTTCATAATGTTCTATTCTAAATCTCTTTGTTTCTCTGATCTAGTTTGACTTCGGAAAATCTATTACTCATCCTAGATCTCTGAGTTGTGAGTTCTACAATACTGTTATCTTTTCGTTCTAATCTTCAATATTACAATTTTCATAGACCCCTCAGCACGACCATCTTTGACTCATTCGATCTCATAATGACAGAAAACTGTCCAGTATCTTCTTGCACAATATTTATGGCCTTTGCCATGGCTATCATTAACCAATCTTTCACTGCAATCTACAATATATTTCTTCTCTATAACTACGATACTACTCCACAGCCTGTCCATAAATCTCTTACAATGAGTAATGAATAACAAAGATGGAAGAGAGAAAGTTTGAACAGACACAAAAGAGTTGTCATGCGAATGCTCTTGAATTTAGTGACAACAAAGCGTACGATGTCAAAGAGACAAATGTAGTTCTCGTGAAAGATACAGATTCGGTGATAATTAATGAGCCATTTCCGTAAAAAGACCTTCTGAAAATAGCGCTCACAACTGCAGCAAAACGAGAGAAAAAAGAGAGCGAGGTCGGCATTCGCCCCGCATAGCTGCACATCCGAGCGCATCATTTCCGTCATCGCAAATTGCGCGCATCCCGGGAATATCTGGCGAGTCGGGAACCGTTGTTTTTACGAACCGATTCTTTTATATCACGTATGCATCGCGGGGGCCGCGGTTAATTTCCTCCCGCTTTTATTAACGTCCGCTACCGAGACAACGCTATATCCGATAGAAATTACTCCGCAGTGGAGTGGGATGAGAGGGGGAGCGGCACTCGTAGCGATTACGTCGGCCGACGAGCCCTTATGGGTCGTTAAGATCAAGAAAAGTTGAGTCCGAATCGCGTTTCAGGTGGCGAGCCGGGCAGTTTTACTGCCGAGGGGCTCCGCCAGGTACGTGGACGAGCGGTTAATATCCTTCCGACTGGAACGCGGCCAGTCAAGGCCGGATTGCCTCGGGCGGAATACAGCCTTGAGCCCTTGAGTAGTCTGTGGAGGGGCCCGCACCTGAAGGGTCTCAAGAGTCCTTCATCCCTTAGCCCTTCCCCTTCTACATTTACTCATCGCGTTTTTTCCTACCTTCGCCTCGTCCTGTCGGTTGCGTTTGACAGTTGCCTCAAAGCAAGTGGTACATCTTGTGGCTCGTTACTTGTGGCATCGTACGGCTTAACATGACTTTGAGATGAAAGGAACGTTCCGGGAATGAATTGATGTGGGAATAGATTGCGAAACGTCAGGGATAGACATAATTAGCCGTTGTGGTTATAATTGAGTCGACATTTTTTTTCGTAGTGAGTGCGTATAGCTAGGCAAAAGTCAGAATATTTTCCTAGGACAGAACTGCAGACTGCTTCCACAAGCGGACTCTCGTGTGAAAAGAAAATCCATCTTCAAGATATTTACCAGTGATCTGGCTCATAGCGCAGGTTTGCATAATCACATTGTCTATCCGTCGTTGTACATGACAGCTACATTCCTGTAAACGGTTCTCGCCAAAGCTCTAGGTATAGTCTTTCCGCAAAACATAGTCACGGAGCAAAGGTAACATTGTAAGAAATATGGTGGTGAAGGAAAGAATGCGGTATGGCTCCGATTGTTTACGTTCAAAAGAAACTCATCGGTTAGCCTTATTATATTATATCTGTGGCTTCTGCAAGAAGGGTCAGTGTCGATATCCAAAGTTTTACAGAATGGGAGGTTTTCTTACATCATCGAAATGACATAACAATCGTAGACTTGTGTAAATTAATGTGAAATGAGGTGATAGGGTCGACTTTTGACTTTGACCTTCGTTGCACTGGCAGAATGGACTTCAAACATTGGCCTTACAAAACCGAAAATCACTAAAAACTGATATTGGTCCTTCTTGCACCAAATCGCAGATATAATTGTCACGGTTGGCAAGTATCAGAATTGCAGATAAGTAGTCTATATTTACAGTATTTTCCTACGACAGAATTACACGCTATTGTTGTGAGAATCTTTGCGATCAAGTGAATGCAGTAACAAGAGTTCATGAGTGCTTCATCCTTTAGCCCACACTTTATCAGTTACCCACTCATGGCGTTCACCACCTCTTATATCATCACTCGGATTCTACACGACAGTTTACGATATTCATGTCTAATTGGCATATCTTTTTTTTACCGGTTCTCTTCTTTTCTTTCTAAACTTTTTATCTTGTGAAACCACTACTTTTTTCCTTATTTGAAGAAATTAAAATATCACTGACTTACATGACAAAATTACCTATGACACTTTGTCGATACCCACATATCATTTTCAACGAACTTATCAACAAAAAATTAGAAATGTATATCCAAATTCTAGTAAATACAACTGGGTGTCTGTTGTGGACGGGTTATGAATGATTTGGGTTTCATAACTTAATTACGCAAAAAATCCGATTGTAATCAGAGATTGTATTTCCTCGATTGTTGCAACAATTGTAAGTAAAATCTTTATGGACGAACACGTAGAATCATGAATTCATCATATAGTACAATTTATCGAGAAATGAGGGATCTGGAATCTACAAAAGCAGGGAAATATCTAACTTTGGCTCTCCTCACTTCCATTACCAAAGTAGTCGCTCAAATCAGACTGTACAGTGACAAAGAGATCAATATCCACATTAAAAATATGTGACACAAAATCTATTGAAACTCAATCTGCTCGATATGTAATATGAATACTGAAGAAAATTTTCTTTATATTTTATGTGAGTACCCAATCTATAAAGAGCTTAGAGTTATTACAATGATTCAATATAATTTCCCAATTGTTTGGTTAATCTAAACTCTGAAAGATCGAAATTACTGGCATTCATTATAAGTGAATAGGTGAAGTTAAATTCCATGAAAACTAATGAATGATCTTATTTTATGTGTAACGGGTCAAGCCTCGCTTGATACAGGTTGTTTTGTATATATCTTGTATATTCTGTTGTCTCAAATATGTTTTTTTTTTGTATTATTTGTATTTGTTGTGTTATTTATATTGTATCTTACGCTAACTAACTGTTCTATCAGAATCTATTTGTAAGCAATTTATACGAAATTATTTGCGCCGTGAATATACTCGGAAATTTGTAGTAGGTAAATTCTGTAAACAAATTACTAATAACATTGAACTGAATTGAACTGAATATACATGTCTAATTGTTGTAGTCATACCTTATTCTACGTCTGCTGTAACTTTGATGGATTTCTCTGTAAGAAATTAATGGGCGACGGAATGGGTAGAAGCGCCTACTTTGAGAGTGCCGACGGTCGGTAGAAAGAGGCACTCACGTTGGCGAATATATCTGGTGTTGATTGCTGGATGAGAATAATCTGTTTAGACGACAAAATCGTTGCACATGGACCGAATTGTACGAACTCTCCCGTAACGTCTATTCCTGGTGTGAGATTTCGAGATGTCTCCGTCATGGAAAAAGACTCACTGACATCCTTGAACCCTCGTAGAGCCCTCAGTCACCGCCCCTTACATCATTCATTCGCGAGTATACGACAGTTCTCGGTGCTGCTGTCAATCTTTCTGCCTTGAAGAATGTTTAACAACTCATTGTGTCCATGATATGGAAAGAGAGAGAGAGAGAGAGAGCGAGAGAGCGAGAGAGCGAGAGAGAGAGAGCGAGAGAGAGAGAGAGCGAGAGAGAGAGAGAGAGCGAGAGAGAGAGAGAGAGATGGAGAGCGCGAGAGAGAGAAGTAAATGGTGAAAAAATTATTTGATGAAAAATTTCGTAGAATAATTTACGTGGGGGGATTCGATTACGTTATATAAACTGATGTTCTGAGATCAGTAGATTATGATTATGAGGTCATGAAATATGCTCATAACTTTTGACCTAAAGGAGAACTGTGCTATATCTTCCTAAGTTCCTTCCAAAGGGCCCGTCTCAAAAGATTTACGAGTGATTTTATTCTTGACCTTCTCTTCTACGCAGCACTCACATCGCCTTTTCCTTTACGTTCTAGCTTTTTTGACGGTTCTGCCGACCTTTTCACCTAGACACAATATTCATGATGTCAGCATTTTAGAAGCCTGACATGGCTTGCGAGGGTGAGGAGGTCACACAGTTACTGAAGTTAGAAATGTCAGATTTCAGAGTCAGATGGCCACAGAGAATTACACAGAATATGGTGTCTGCTGTTGCCACTAACTTGAAGTGAATGAAGATTGCCGTAAGATACAGCCCAGTGTTAACTACATTTAAGAGAAATGCATGTGATGTTTCTGCGAGTGAATCCTCGACAGAAAGTGTTAAGTTACTCAGGACAGCTTCTCTTTTCCATTCTTTCAAGCACTCTCTCTCTCTTAAAGAATACTCACTAACAGCTCTCCATCATGTTCTCTGCGACCTTCTTCAGTCTCTTCATCAACCTTTACGTCTTGACATACTCCGTAGTCTCCATTTATGAGTGGCATCCTCAACATTTGATGTGAACATAGTTCAGAGAAAAAGACGAAATAAAGAAAAATGTAAGGTCAAAGTAGCAACCGAAGGTTTCAGAAAGAACGAATGGACGGTTTTTATTTCTGCAACAGGATGAAGGTTACGTGCATTTGGGTTACGAGAGCTCCATTTATCTCGGACAGAACACCGTGCAGCTTTTACGCTAGGATCACGTGACGAAATAAACTCTTCTTTTAGTGGAGTTTTGGCACGGCTTTGCTTACAGCAATAGACTGCATTTCTTTTAGCATCAGTGCATGCGCCAATTCGAAACCAAACTCGAAGTAATAGCGGAGCCCGCTGTTCCACGTGTTTAGTGGGCGACTTATATTGCGCGCTAATTGACGACTCGGTCATGCTATATCGATTTGATTTGTTTTTTGTTTTTTTTCGTGTTTCCGGGCGCGTCATCTGCTTCGGTCATTAGTCCCGTTAGTGTAGTGCATGTTTTTTGCTCGGGAGATGGCGATGATCTTCCCCTGCTGGATGGCGAGATCCGGCACCGACCTACCGTCGGCTAGAGGGGTTTCCCCCTAACCAGGACTCTCCCACCAGCGGGGCACTGCCCCACCCAGGACAAGTTCTAAGCTCCCGACCGGTCTCCCGGAATATGTGACAGTGTAGTGCATGTTAGTGTAAGTGTGTGTGTATAAGGGGAGAGGATAGGACAAGGAAGAAGGACAGATCGCGCGCGATCCGTGGCCCGTTTGTTACGGTACTGCTCCGGCATTCGCCTGGTGTTGATCGGAGAAACCAGGGAAAACTACCGATCAGAGCAGCCGGCCGCTAGAATTGACCTCTAGACAACGACTGAATTCGACCTAGCTGAAAAGCAAGTGTCGAAAATCCTACCGCCGTCAAGACTCGAACCTAGGACCTCCCGGCCAGAGGCGCTGCAGGGACATCAGTTGATGCACTGAGCTACCGCTACCGGTGCTATATCGAATTTGTTCCCAAATCTGGAGGCAAAATGTGCTGGTAGCTCTGTATTCCCATGATGCAACATTTACTGGTTGGCATGAATTATATACATAATTATCAAAAAAGTATATACATGTTCATGTTTATTTAATAATAGAATAATGATATAATAATGTGCTTACAGGTCAGAGGTTGTTGGACAGTCTAGTCGAACAAACGAGAATCAAGAGGATGCACTATCTTAGGAATTTAGTATACTCTGTGGCCACAGTTCTTCCGTTTCGTCCTAAAGCCTTTGTGAAAATCCTCTTTCTCGACTTCACCTACTACTGATATCGATATTGCTATCGACTGATATAACGCTTTGCCAAGCCAAAAATCCGTTGTAGCCTAATACTGGTTTTACACTTGCAAGAAAATGGCGAGCAATATTATTTCGCAAGAAAAGTTGCCAATGTAAACATTGCGGCAATGAATATTTCTGAAGTTGGCAATATTTCTTGTCAGATATTCTAGTCGTAATGTAAACTCGTGTGCTTCCGTCCTCGAAAAGATATTACCGGCTGTTGCTTGGACTCAAATTGGATTAAAGTTAGAGTAAGAAATTGCTGGAAGATGCCGATGATGACCACAGTCGCACGAGCAGGAAGTACGGTTAAGGTAGTACATTGTAGTATAATTTTGCCCTCTAATATGCGTTTTTTCGTAAAATAGGTGTGTAAGAAAGGTTTAATACAATAAAAGAAGTAGTAATAAATATTCTAAACCCTCTGTGGTTGATTATCGATTGGTTCAAATTATGGTTCAACTATTGATACCCCCTGATTATTACATTTCTACTTTAAACATTATTAAGATATTAATCTAACCTGAATCAATTTTAAGATTCATATACAATATTTCAGTAGTAGGTAATGAATATTTTAAAACTTTTTACCGCATTAATAATTGTACTTTTTATAAAAAGAAAACTTTTTTGCTCGCTCGTGAATCGAAGTCAATGAAAACATTCTGTTCTATTAAAAGTATTGAGATTCCTTTACCTAATTCGCACAAGCCCCCTTTTCCTTTCTTCTTAAAATCCAGACACACGTCCTCACCAATCGTCGGCGATTCTTCATCTCTTTATTTAGCACAATAAATGCGACCGCGACTCACATCTTCTGACTTCCCCTAGGAACGTTGAATAGTGAGGTATAACCTCACTTCAGTTTACGCCCCATTTTCCTCATGACGTCACCGAACACGGCAACAAATAGTTCTAATGTAAAACGATTAGCAATATATTGCCGGAAAGATCTTGCTCAGATCGTTCTAACTACATATTGCCCCTCCTTGCTCTATAGTAGTATAAAGAGGACCGCAAGAAGCAGGAACAAATTGCTAAAAGACATTGCGGAAACGTACTGCTACAGTAAAGGCGGCTTAAGTCTCCCATTATCGTCCCCACTCCCATCTTCATACATCTTGACCTATTAACTGTTTCCAACGTTCTGTTAAACTTTTTAAATGACTTTTGACAATATTTCTGTGCATTGAATGACACCTGCCTAATACGTGAGGGCAAAAACAACATAAGGTGTCGGAGATAAAATGACTAATGAAGTCATTGCCAAATCAACATGGATGAGAGGAGAGTTCGTGTCAGGGGTGATGACAGGTCGAGAGTGGCAGAGTTTGTATCCGGGTTACATGCACAACGTTAATCAACGTTGGTCAAGACAAAAACAGTCAGATTGACGTTCAGTAGGGTTTTAACTCAGGTTGTCATAATGTCAAAATAAATGTCTGATTGGTGTCTTAGTACAGAAAATCTATGAGGTTTGCGCATTTGAGCGTTAATTTCAGCACCAATTGTGATCGGCCGAGCTACAAATGCGATGACAATATTCCGGTGAATTTGTGATTGGAAATTGTGGGGAATGTGTTAAGTCAAGAGGTTTTCTGAGAGTGAACTATTTTGATACCTATAACATTAGATTCCAAACCGTGCAGAAATTGAAAGAATCCTATGTAACTTCCGCTCATGTGAGAGTTGCTGATGGTGTTACTAAATACCCAGAAACTCAGAACAAAATCCATAATCAACATACTTGATTTGACTGAAAAATGCTTCGATTGTGTTGTTCCAGCTTGTACTGCACATACCGACTGAATTCTCATCATCAATGTGTCACTGCTTTCAAGAGATCTGATGTCATATAATAGTAAATCTCCAAGGTCGAGGCCGCTCGCCATTAAATATTTGTTATTTACGTGTTACGTTATGGAACAAATTTTCATATTCTAAATATGTAAAGAACAATTGTACAGTATAAATATATTGTGTTATTGAAGTATTGTGAAGCTGTTTTCTTGAAGTATTTAATTTATTGAAGTGTTATACGAGAATATTTTGTTTGCTGCTCTCAAGAAGTGGGTGTGCTACTTTTTGGAAAATCGTTTTACGTGGTTTTGTTCAGCAGCATTTAAATACTGCAGACCACTAGACTCAATTGCAATTTGCTATTGCTATTTGCTTTTATTCATTTTTTAATTAATTTAATTATTTATATATTCATTTATTAATTTTATTCACAAATATTTGGGCTGTATTACACATATCCCATCATCCTTCAAACAGGCTTTTCGTTATAAAAAAATGTTTTAGTCTTGGTTTCAATGAAGTTGGTTGCGTAACTAATCATGAGGTAGGCGGGAACAATCTAAGCACATTCGCCACCCTGTGTTCCGCTTTCCTTAAAAAGCTTCCCGAGAGCCGAGGCGCAAAGGAGCTTGAGCCGCAGCCCCATTGGCGACGGCGGGGATTACAACGGTAGCGCCCAGGGTGCTGCAGAACCGCGCGACTCCCGCAATTTGCATTTGACGCGCCGCCCCGTGAGTTACAGTTGGCGCGGTTTCTCTCACATTAGTCCCGCAGCGGGGCGGCGGCGGCGGCGGCGGCGGCGGCGGCGGCGGCGGCGGGCGTGGAGCAGCGAGGCGAAGAGAGCGGCGCAGTGCGGCGCCGAGTTGACGAGGAGAAGGAGGAGGATGTGATGGAGTAAAAGGAGGAAGAGGAGTATGTGTTTGGAGAAGAATGTTGAAGAAGAGTGTGGAAAGGCAGAAAAGGTTGAGAAGACGTTGGAAAGTAGGCGAAGGAAGAGAACGAGAAAGTGGAGGAGTGGAGAAGGGGGAAAATACAGAGGAGAGAAGATAACGAGACGATAGAGCACGGTGAAGGAAAAAAATGGAGACATTAGAGAAGGTAGTGACGGGAAAGGGAGAGATGCAGGAGTTGGAGAAGGAAGATAAGATGAAGGAAGAGGAGCGAACATGAAGAAGGTAATAGAAAGACGAGAAGGTATCGGAGAAGGAAGAGGTGGAGGAGATGGAGAAGAGAAGGGATAGAACGAAGAGGAGACATAAGAGATGTAAGGGATAGAGAAGAAAGAGGTAGAGAAGGAAAATAAAGAGAAGGTGGAGGTGGAGAAGGAAGAGAGGGTGGAAGAGAAAAAGGAGAAGTTATGGGATGTGGTGGGAAGGAGAGGAGGATAGAACGATGAGAAGACATTGGAGAAATACGGGATGGGAAAGAAGGGATGAGAAAAGAGAGGAAAAAAAGAGAAGGGAAGATGAAGGAGAGAAGGTGAAGATGGAGAAGGAGAGAAGGTGAAGATGGAGAAGGAGAGAAGGTGAAGATGGAGAAGGAGGAGAAGGTGAAGATGGAGAAGAAAGACAAGGTGGAAGAGGAAAAGAGGGAACGACGAGGAGGCATTGGAGAAATAAGGGACGGACAAGGAAGAGGTGGAGGAGGAGAAATGAAAGAGAAGGTGAAAGAGCAGAAGTTAGAGGAGGTAGTGGAGAAGGATGAGGTGTGGTGGAGACGGAGGAGGAGATGGAGGGCGTTGAGGAGGCGTCACTGAAGAAGGTCACTGTGACGGCAGCGCGTAGGCGCATCCCAAACTTCCTTCCGCCCGCGCAAGCGGCGCGAGGCCACGTGACTGTCAGCGTGCTACAATGCAGCGTTGACCCTTTGCCTGGGCGTGACGGACCCGGGATAATAAGTGCAATCCCTCCAATGGAAATAGCGCCGAAAACAACGAATTCTCTAACAATGTTTAGTTGTGACACTCGACGTAAAGTGATTGTTCGGTGAAGCGTTAATACCAATCGATGGAGGACATGCGAGGTTTCTAGGCAGTTGAACTTTTACTAATGAAGTTTATAAATCAGAGTGTTCTAGGATACAATCCAAATATAGGCGGATTTTCCACGATAGTTAGGTACCACGTGCCAGCTGCTTTGATTGAACGTTTACAGGCATTCTGAAAATGCTCAGGAACTTGTCGGAATAGAGATTAAGTAACTTTCAGACACTGCGCAAACCTTTCTTGTAATAATATTTCGGCAAAAAGTGGAGTACGTGGATGTCTACTCAAGACTCCTAATAGGCTGTGATGCAAAAGAAAACGAATGAGGAACAAGACGAAAGTTAATTAAATAGGTAAAATCTATCAAAATATATGAATATGTATCAATATGTTGTACTTGTGCTGCCATACTGGCAGTATATAGACCAATATGCTTCAGTGAAATGAAATACGACCGACACGACAAGTCCAAGTTACTGAGGCGGGATCCCGTTGACCCTTGATTACAATGGCGACCTGTATCAAGCGTTAGTACCAAGGCGTGGTCTGGAACACTACTTTCAATAAACACAACTATGAATAACAACATGTTTTCATATCCAGGAGTCACACAGAATTGAAGTTATTTCTACATAAGCATTGTGCTTGTTCAAACACTTTATTTATTTATTTTTTTTATTTACGTCAAAAAACAGTTAAAACTTCGTATGACGTGCTATGGGAAGAAGTTAATTGTGTGCACATTTTCAAAATTCTGTGATCCCTACACTAAGTCATATACTACTCGAATAAAGAAAAAAAAGCTCCCATGTAATAAAATCTATTTTCAAGGATTAATAAGCAATACATTTTGGGCTCTTATCCATGATGTCCTTCGTCAAGGAATAATACTTCCTGCCACGACAACATGGAAACGATAATTTGAATAACTATAATTCTAGAAGACGTGCACAGATAATGAAGTTACATTTGTCTCCAGAAGCAAAACAAGGGACCATCTCAGCATTTGCTCAATGGATCAGGGAAACTGGACGAAAAACCTGATCGAGATGGGGTTCCCATATCCCATATCTGTGGACGAGATTTTCAAAACAAAGGTTTCTGTTTAGAGCTTGAGATAAATCTTCACGAAATATTGAGATTCTTCGTTGATGCAAATGAGTCGTCGTCGCAGAGCTGTCTTCAGCCCTTGCTAAAGATAAATGTCACCCGGCTTGCAGAATGTCGACTTTTATGACAAATGTATACATATTCTCGGTGACAATTTCAAAAAGTAACTTTGATTCTTCTTGATTATTATCAATAAAACTCTTTTCTTATTTGTCTTATTTTATACTCCTTTAGATATATAAAATTGGTCTCGTATTTACTATAACGCATATGATGTCGATTTGGGATACATACACATCAGGTCTATAACACATTATTACGTAGTAGTTTTCAATTCATTGTAACTTTTTTTCATGACAACACCCAGCGTATTATCAGCCAGGTGCAAGTCTTGCTGACGTCGGAAACTAATAACCAAATGATATATAAATTCATTGTCTTCTAAAACTGACCTAAACTCTAGAAAAATCAATATTTACTATTTGAGAGGTCGAGAAGTACTGTAAATATCCAATAATGTAAAAGATAAAAGGAAATTAGATTCTCGATTTATCACTTTGCGAAAGATACTTTAAGGAGGTGGGTTTGGCACGAAATACGCATGGTTTTAGCACGAAAATATGAGGTAACGCATAAATAGTACATTTGTTTTGTTTGTTCTGTTTTTGTTACATAACCAGTGTAGTGGTGCCATTTTGTGGATTTTTTTCTTTTAATTATGAAAATTTGTAACAAATTTTAAGCTATTTCTGTTTAATTACATTTTTATGGGATTTTCAAAATTATTTAAATAAAATGCTTCTTATTTAATATATTTTTACGCGGCTAAATAATGATTATCTCTGTGACAAATTACTAATAAATAATCATAAATAAAACCTTATTTTCCCAATATTTTTTGAAATCTGATTTTCTTCGTAACATCATTTTCTGATACACATATTTAACGATACGATATAAACATTCTTGCAAAAATAGACTCGTAGACATTCCTTACAAGTGTTTGGCTGATATCCATGGCACATTGACAAAGAACCTGTATCATATTTTTTTCGATCATTTTTTCTGACTTTGCGCACTGCTTCATTTGCCTGGCTACCTGTGGATTACATTCAGGACCGGTAATAGATTTCATCAATATTATTGAAGTGGTTTCACGAAGCTCTCTAGTAAGGTGCACGTTCAAGTGTGATGTTCATTTGAGTTTCAGCAAGTTGACATACCAGAATGAGATGATCTTGGCTGTCCAGGTGCCGCCGCGTCGAAGGCTGTGTTGCCGACGTTTCGACCATCTTATCGTGGTCTTCCTCAGGGCTGTTGTGCCAAGACAGACAGCCTTCGACGCGGCGTCACCTGGACAGCCAAGATCATCTACATGACTCTGGCCGCGGAAGCCTACGACTTCGACATACCAGCATCTTGAAGAATTCTTGATATGACGGTCATACCCATTTCGTATGTCTTCAATTTTGACTCTACTAACTCTGCACCTCTCTAACCATTCAAAAGAGCAATGCCATGGTCTCTGCCAGCACAAGGCACAATTTCTGATGAAAACGCCATTACAAATACAGTTGTGCAACTGGCATTTTTGTGCCACTGTGAGCCCAACAAATATTCTTCCTCACGCCACTGAAAACAACTGCACGAAATTTAACAGTACTTCTAAAATCAAAAGATAAGCACATTATTTGAAGGTAAACAGCATACCAACGTTCTCATTTAAAAAACAGGCAAGAGATTGAACTTCAAAATTCGAGTTGGGTTAAAATGGCACCACGACGCCAGTTGAGGGTTAAACAAGCCCTTATTCACAGTTTTCGGATACAGAGGGATTGGTGGGAGGGACCGGCAGGTGGGAGAGTGCTGGCTGAGTGGGAGTTTGGGGGCGGAGGGGGGCACCTCGTGAAAGGAAAGCGAGGTCGCGGGGCACCGCAATTCTGTCGCGCCGCGCCGCGGGAGGAAACTGCGCGGCGATCGGCGCGGCTGCCGCCGCGGAGGACCCCGCGATTTCGTCGACGCAGCATGCGCTCCTGTGGACGGACACTGACATTGCCAAACTAGCAGCATATGATGTTGTTGGCCGGACACTATGAGCTCTGTTTACGCCCACTGACATTGCAAAACTAGCAGCATATGCTGTTGTTGGCCGGAGCTCCGGTTTACGCACAATGACTTTACAAAACTAGGATGTGCTACAACAGCTCCGGTTTACGCACACTGACGTTACAAAACTAGCAGTGCTACAACAGCACATGCTGTTGTTGGCCGGACACTGAGCTCTGTTGACGCCTACTGACATTACAAAACTAGGAGGTGCTACAACAGCACATACTTTGTCGCATTATTTATCAATTAGCAATTTCCTAAAATTCAGATAATTCAATGAAAACGAGACTTGCGCCATTCTCTTATGCATTTCTTCTTCCATCCGTAGAAAAGACTTCAAGCTATTTCTGAGAAAAAATATTTCTTTAAATTTCCCGTTTCGCACCAAATTTACACGAAAACTGCTCATATTTTAAGAAAATTGAACCCGATATTATTTTAAAATTCATCTTTAAGAAACATATTGTATTTAAAAAAATCTCTATCATCAATACTGTAGTTGTAGGATTACATCCAAAAAAATTGCACTTATGCAATTTTGAAAAAATGTGAGATTTCAACGAAGATGAGATCTTAATCATTCTCTTAAGCGTTCTTTACGGTATCCGAACACAAAGCTTGATCAAAAAATTTGGTGCCATTTTTCAGACAATGTTGAAAAAGTTTTTGAGGTTTCATGTAAAGTTATCTGAAAAACAAAAATATCGTTTGATACTCCCAAAGCCTTGCGTTCATGTTGATCGATTGGGAAATATAAATTTTGATGAAAATCGCAATTTTTGCGCTGCTGATTTTTGACATCAAGGACCCACAAAACATGGTTTCTGGCTGCACCACGTGTTAGAAGTTTTTTTTCTATAATTAGCAACAGGATTTATTCTTTTTCGTTGTGAGGGCCTGTTAATAAGTGTTTTTCTACGAAAAACTCATCGCGCACGATTGTATATCATTCTATTCTTACGAAGTACCTTCGTAAGGGCGAGAAAGTAAAAACTATAGCGCGCCAGAAAATTTTCACTGCAGTGGCTTCTTATAGTAAGTTCTTGCAACAGAAATTATGTTGGTAGCATGAGCTGAAGCTTGCAACAAAAGAAAACGTAAATTGCGCACTCACCACGATTATAATAGATGCTGGAAGTGTTATCCCCTTCACTTGTTTCCCAATGATCTAGTTCCTACCGATTTCAAATGCAGTTTGTAACACGAGGCTGTGATTCGGTTTGGTCTAGAGAAACTTTCCCGGTGATTGTACTTAAGCAGTCCGTTGTAAAAGAACACATTGCAATTCCCACTTGTATGATTTAGACATATTGACGTTGTTTTATGCTGATCCTGCAGTTCAGTAGCCTCTTTCACGTGAAAATCCCTTCCACTATTCTCTACCACCGCAGCATGCTACATGAATTTGGATGTTTGATTTCTATTGCCGCAGATACTACTTAAAAACAAGAAAGAAATATATTGATAAATTTCACAAGTCTGAAAACGTTTCTGATGAGTGCAAAAGGATGTTGCTTATTTAATGTTAATACTAGAAATACTTAAATTCGCTTAACGAAATCTAGAGACGTATTCATTCACCCTCGCTCTGTGCTGTCTTGTAGAGCAGATTTGAAATTTAACCACAGGAGCTGCAATCGATTCTATCTTTTAGTGCATATTCTTTCCAGAAACTGACAACAAGGGAAATTTTGTCATTTCTATTGCCGATTTTATAATGGAAATTATAAATACGGATATGGATACGGATACGGATAAATAATTATAAAATCTAATTAAGGTAAGGATTGTCTGAAAATTGATTGATTTTTCGTGTTTCCGGCGCGTCAACTGCTTCGGTCATTAGTCCCGTTAGTGTAGTGCATGTTTTCTCTCTCTCGGGAGATGGCGGTTATCATCCCCCCTGGATGGCGAGATCCGGCGCCGACGTACCGTCGGCTAGTGGGGTTTCCCCCTAACCAGGACTCTCCCACCAACGGGGCACCGCCCCAGTCCGGACAAGCTCTAAGCTCCCGACCGGTCTCCCGGAATATGTGGTAGTGTAGTGCATGTTAGTGTTTGTGTTAGTAAGGGAGAGGATAGGACAAGGAAGAGGAAGGACAGATCGCGCGCGGTCCGTGGCCCTTTGGTAGGGTACTGCTCCGGCATTCGCCTGGTGTTGATCGGAGAAACCAGGGAAAACTACCGATCAGAGCAGCCGGCCGCTAGAATTCTCCTCCAGACAGCAGCTGAATTCGACCTAGCTGAAAAGCTAGTGTCGAAAATCTTGCCGCCGCCAGGACTCGAACCTAGGATTTCCCGGTTAGAGGCGCTGCAGTGACATCAGTTGATGCACTGAGCTACCCTCTATGTATTAATGTCATATCGTTGTACGTATTGTCATGGTATATCGTTGTAAACCGATACTTGTATTATTGTTGAATTTCATTATTTTTTGAAAAGTGCATGTTCACATATTTTGGCATCTTATTAAATTACAATATTCATAGAGATATGGAATATTATATAGAGATTTGTCTTCATAATTCTGTAGTTGAAAGGTAGAGTTTGAAATAAGGTCATAAAATATCTCAATTTTTCAAAATACGAGTGATTTTTGCGTGAAATATAGGCAATATTACTTGGTTTAATCAATTCTTTTCACAAAAAAGCTCTAAATTTCCTTTAAATTTTCTCCTCATGTGCATCAACAAACGGTAAAATTTTGGAGCTAGTCCCTTTTCCAGCAAACTCTGTATTTTCGAAAATTGCAAAAACCGAACATTGCAAAAGAAAAAGGTTGATTTGGCTCTTCAATGAAATCTTTTCAAAAAATTAGATCTTTAAAAACGGTAATGTACAATTTTTTGATAATAGAGGTATTTTGCGTAATTTCTACTTGAAGTTAATATATATTATAAAAAAAAACATTTTTCTCAACAACCAACCCAATTTTTTTCTTCAAATATTTTCCACGAATAGAACAAGGAATGCTTAAAAGAATGGCGTAGGTCTCATTTTCGTCCCTGAATTTTCGTAAATTACTTATTTACAAATAATGCGAGAAAGTATGGGCTAAAGAAAGCACCACTAGTTTCTGACCGATTTATGAAGTTCCTTGTTTACTGCGTTGGATATTGTAACCTACGTTGCTTCAAAAACGCGTTAATAATGAATTTTAACATAATAATATCTTTCGTGACCATCAATAATTTAATTATATCATCTTCACTGGTATTGGTGAAAATGTTATAGTATTTTAGTACACTTTTGTATACTACAATTTAATTCATCATGGCTTGCTCGTAATTAATATGCAAAATTAAATGGCCACATTTTGTGTAACGGAAATTATTACATTTTTCCAAAAATTAAAAAACTGCATCTTACAGCCTGGGTCTCGCCAGAAATAAGGACATTATTATTATTATTATTATTATTATTATTATTATTATTATTATTATTATTATTATTATTATTATTATTATTATTATTATTGCTGTTCTTGTTGTTGTTGTTGTTATATTTACTGTGTAGCTGGTAGCATTTGCATGTGACACTCTCACACCTCGTAATATATAACACCATGAGTTTTCACCTGTTTACTATAATGAGTAATACTTGAAGAAACAAATACAATTAGCAAAATGTCGAGAAACATCAAACTGTGTAATTAATTGCTTCTAAATTTCGTCCAAAATTCGTGAATATGTAGCATTAATAACATTTTTTAAAATGAAAACTTACGACCTCATAATTAAAAAAAATGGTTTTACGATATTTTAGGATGATCCTGAAATACATCTCGAATGTGAGTGTACAGTCCGTTTTTGAAGCAATCATTGCATTATTTTTGTACATTTATATATTTTGACTCTAGGTCTAGTTATATACGAATACGAATGTGATGTGCAAAATTTGGAAAATCTCGTTTTTAATCAATGTGCAAGATATTGTATATTTTCTTTATTCTTTCTCATACATTTTGAGCCTCCACAACATCCTGTTATGCAATTCCATCCAACAATAAAGAGCTTACAAAGTGGTGAGGAAGAAAAAATAACACAAAGCTTGGAAACTTTCTCTATCCTCACAACTAGCAACCGTTTATTCAAGATACATTGTTTAATGTTATGAATGTAAATATAATTATGTGGACAATAATAGGCTACCTTTACGTAAGACTGTATATAACGTTAATTTTTTATAATAGTCGGCAATGTGGCAAATAAAGGAAAACAGTTTTTAAATAAAATTTTAAGTAAACCACACTCTGTTTTAATGTGAGAAAGTGGTATCCAAGTCGATAGAATCATACGGTTGTACGGAATAAGAAAATGGTTTATTACCAATTCTAATGAAACATTGAAGTACAAACGTCTCAATAAAATATCTAATTAAGAGATGACATCACAAAGTAATATTGAACTACCTTTCCCCAACTTCCATTGACTTTTCAACCTTACGGTACGCTGAAGGCGAAGCAACCTATTTAAGAGCACAACAAATGATTTTGACGTTGATCGCTTTCGCGACGTCGGTGAAAGTGTGAATCTTAAATAATACATCGTCTGCCCCACTACATCAATTCCATCAGAATGGTAGTTACTGAATTTCTCCTCTTCCTTATTAGCTGCGATATATTCTCACAAAGCATATTGATTAAGGTGCAGAAACCTAAATGCACACACCGGTAAGTTTTCGTAGCTTCCCCCTTTCACTAAGTTTTCTGTTGTCGGTTTCGGGCGTTGCTTGCCACAGTCCGAAAACCCCTACCAAATCTCCAATTCCGGTTTCTAGGCACTTTTAACCAGACTTGTTTTATTGTTCCCGTAGAGCTGAGTTGTTACTTGCATCATTGGACGCAAATGTCAGATGTACAGGATTCGAAAGCATGTTGGCAGTGTGATTATAGCACTATCAAAGAACGCTTTAGAAAAAAAATATTAAACATCGATGTGCGCGAAATAATTTAAAAAAATGAAACAAACCTATCAAAATTATCATACTAGATTAACGTGAACCTCCAGTCGATATTTTTCAATTTAAATGTATATTATTCATGTCTGTGTAATAATTTCGTTACCAGCATTATATAACGCGAAGGTAAATTAAACCTTGTTTAATGTACCTCTGGAGATTGATTCCTTCCAGTTGCTTTTATTTCCCTTGCAATAAAAAATATGTTTTCAGTGAAGGAACATGTCAGTTAATGTCCTGCCCCTCAGGCACCTTTGCAAGGTGATGTGCGTTCTAAACTTTCACTGCCAGCGTCAAACTCATCGGCCGCCCCGTCGCAAAATCGCCTGAAAGACACGAGATGGAGGAAGACGAGTCAATGAAGCTTTCTCCGTTACCTTTGAACATCGCTTGCGCGATGAACCAGCAGCCATATCGTGTCAATTCGAAACAACTTTCACAAATCCTCACGTCGTCTTTGGAATTTAATTGAGGGGTTCTATCACCTTTTGAAGGTTCTTGGAAGGGGGAATATTCTCTTCCTAGTAACCGGGAGCGGTATCTCAGTGCATCAACTGATGTCACTGCAGTACCTCTGACCGGAAGGTCCTAGGTTAGTCCTGATGGCGGCAGGATTTTCGGCACTAGGTTTTCAGCTAGTGCTGTCTGGAGAAACTTCTAGCGGCCGGCTGCTCTGATTGGTAGTTTTCCGTGGTTTCTCCGATCAACACCAGGCAAATGCCGGAGCAGTACCCTAACAAATGGGTCACGGACCGCGCGCGATCTGTCCTTCCTCTTCCTTGTCCTATCCTTCCCCTTACACACACACTTTCACTAACATGCACTAGACTACCACATACTCCGGGAGACCGGTCGGGAGCTTAGAGCTTGTCCTTGCTGGGGCGGTGCTCCGCTGGTTGGTGAGTCCTGGTTAGGGAAACCCCACTAGCCGACGGTAGGTCGTCGCCGGATCTCGCCATCCAGCAAGGGGAAATCACCACCATCTCCCGAGAATAAACATGCACTACACTAACGGAACTAATGACCAAAGCAGTTGACGCGCTCGGAAACACGAAAAAATCAAATCAAATCAAATCTTCCTAGTAGGTAGGAAATGGCAGAACGCTGACTTGTTCGGTCTGTTAGTCTGATATATAAGAGTCGCGGGAAATTCGAGAACAAGGTCATATGAAAAAAATAAAATATAATGTATCCCTTTTGTTTATGACACTTGCATTTAGTATTGATACTAGTATTTGGTTTTTAGCTCAATTAATGTTTCGACAAGGTCTGCTTTTTTGTTTGATGAGTAATAAACCAAAATAAAGTAAAATTTTGTGTGTCTTTATGTCAATGTTATAGAAACTATAAAGACATTGAGTAAAGTATTCAGACACAAACACAGTTTCTTATATCTTTGTTATATCGTCAGTCACGTCTACTATTACCTCTCAAAAAAGGGCTACGAATCAGTTTGTAGAAGCTCGGAATGTTGTTGACACTACAAATACTCCCAGGGGACATTTGTATAAGCCAGCTTTAATTTAGAGAAACTTTTTAAAAATGATATAAAAAGGATGAATCATTACGCAAACGTGAAATGTGCAGGCTCATGGTAGAGTCAGAAAGGAAAAATGTGTTCGCTTTCATTAAAACTAATAAACGAAAAGTCAACAATATAACGAACTCGTGGAAAAGGATTAAGCTTCCACGCGTATTGTGTAATAAAAATAACATACAAGTATTGTTTTCGAATATAAAAAAATTGTAAAGGGTGCAAAAAAGGAGAGCAAATGTACTCATACATGCACAAAAGACCAAACGAATCCGTCTGAGTTATATTGATGAAGAGATGCATTAGTACCGCTTATTAACGAGTCATGTTCCCTTTGCAAAGCATGGGTTTAGTGAAGCATTATTGTTGTTCGGGAGAATCGATAATTGACGTATGAAAAGATAGAATTATTAAAGTCTCCTTTGAGTAAAAGGTCTGTAGCAAACTTGATTCCAATTATATGTTCATTAGTTAGTTCTAATTAGTTCCTAATTATCTCTAAATTAACAACCTGTTCTTATTTTCCTTTGGCATGTTCTTTATCTAACAGATCCTTCACTTATTTCACTTATATAAGATCTAACTGCAATAATAATAATAATAATAATAATAATAATAATAATAATAATAATAAATGTCCCATAATAATAATGATATAAAAGTAATTAAGCATTAAATTTGACAATATTAGAAGGAAACGTCTCTACTGCATTTCAGGTAGTTTGTTCCAATCAACAATTATGCTGCAATAAAATGACTTATTATTAATGATTAAATATTTAATAATATTGCACAATTTCCTCTACAACTTCACAAAACATTCCCATGTATATTAGAGAGGACAACTATTACAATATGTGATAAAAGTCTGTGATATAAAATAAATTAAATGATTAAGAGTATTTATATATAAAATAAACGAATGTGGCCTGAGGAAATCGCAACGGCGAGTCTCAGTAAAATCACTGATTTTCAGTCTGACCGACAAGTACAGTAATTACTTCAATACAATAAATAATATAATTCAAAAGAATAATTCAGTACAATAAATGTAAACTGTAAACAATCAAAACGTACTAAAATGTAGAAAAGGCCTATTTCAGGGCATGACAAAATGTACCATAAGCAATATAAATTGAACTTAAAGA
Source organism: Teleogryllus oceanicus (assembly GCA_964035755.1). NCBI lineage: Eukaryota > Metazoa > Arthropoda > Insecta > Orthoptera > Gryllidae > Teleogryllus > Teleogryllus oceanicus. The sequence continues at coordinate 64,294,418 of CAXIVR010000011.1, forward strand.
TGTGTGAATTGAAATGAGAAAGAAGAGAGTAGAAGAAAAAACAATATACCAAAACCTTACATTAACGAAAGTTATCGCGTATAACTTCTTTAGCCCTCCAACGAAACCCTGAGAAATTCAAAACCTTTAGTAACCCGTAATACTGATCCGAATTTTAAAAATTTCTGTGCTTACATTTTGAAGATATTGTATTCAAATTTTCACATTTGATGTTCATAAAATAGACTTTTCAGCAAAAAAATTAATATGAAATTAATATGTTTATGTATAACAAATTAGTAAACTTTTTATAACATTTTGTCATACACGTGTATCTTTTCTTAATAACTATTGTAGGTATTTATATGCTTTTTTTCGGAATAGAAAGTACATGAAGTAATAAATCTTGTGCTATATAACTTTTTTGTAGGTCTTTTGGTTGGACATTTATAAACGTTTGAACATTTTATTAATTTAAAATTTAAATGATTTACAGATTTACAAATTGATTATTTGATAGTTAATACACATAATGAAATTATTCTAGAGGCCAGGAATCCTTTATATATTCTAATGATGTACCGAAATTTTAGTGAATAACTCTTATTGGTTCCTGAGAAAAAGTACATTTATTGCAAAAATGTTGTTTTGAGATAGGGGTATTTGAAAAAAATTCAAAATATTATAAAGAAAATTAACCTTTTGTGTACAAAATTAAGTGACCACCATATGTATAATGGTCATCCTCATTTTGTTTTCTCTTCAATAATCTTCTCTTCTGTCTTGCTGGTGTTTGTAATTTTGTGACATTGTTCTCAGCTTTGGCAATTCCTTTTTGATCAATCATATTCAGAATATGAACAGTGTGTACACCTGGATCAAACCCTGCTCTTCTTAACACATCAATTTTACCATTGTTTCCTTAATTAAATCACAGTACTGCATCATACACAGCTATTGACAAGACTTTTACGCCTCAAAAAGTAGTTTTTGGATACCTCATCCACACCAAATTATTGTAACTTTCATTATAGTTCTGAGTTTCTCCATGCACACATTTTTTCAACACTTCTGGATCAACTAGAGCTCTGAACACTGGCTTAATCTCATTCATCACTGCCAAAGGGAGTGAATGTTCATGTTTATAATTTTCTTTATCAACATTGAACTTACACCAGCCGTCTTTAACTGTCAGCAGAGTAGGTGTGGCAGAGAGAAAAAGCCAGCGCATAGAACCGGGCCATTTAAATTTTAAAGTCCTTAGAAATGTCACATTATCGTGAAACTAGCGGAATTATTCGTCGAGTATTAAACTTCCGAAAAATTATATTTTACAAAAATCGAATTTTTTCAACCAAAAGGGTTACATCCCCCCGAACGGGGAAAGAAGAGCAAGGAAAGAACACCGGTACCTCGCGTGATAAAAACATACACTATACTTAGCAAACTAATGAACATAGTAGTTGACGCCCCCCAGAAACACGAAATAATCAATTAAAGTAGATACATATTGTTTAGAGAGCCTTTGAAGCGCTAGCTGTATCGTCACTTCTGTATAATATGGCCCCTCACGAAATAGATATGCAGATAATAGAAGATCTATAGCAGATATAGAGATAATAACAGGTAACAGAATTATCATAAATGCGAATCTTAAGTCGTTGGTAGGTTACCAACTAGATCATCGGAGAAATAAAGATATCCTATAGGAAATGGAAATATCATCAGTATGAAGCGATATCGCAACATCAACAAAACTGGCATTTGCAACGGATGAATCCAGAACAGGTGGCATGCCTGATATTAAGAGTATATCCTCGTGGGAACACGTAATAGAGGTTCCCTGCAAAAGGTGGCAAGTTCAACTAAAACAATCCTGAATGCTTGTTATTGAAATAGGCCAATGGCTCAAACCGAAATGGACTTCATGAGAATTGTAGTTATTATTATATGTATTTGGCATTTTGTCGATTGTCAGATTTTACCGGCCGGTTAACGGCCGGTTAACGTCCCCATGCCTAGGCCTATTAAATTCCACGCTTGGGGGGAAGAGAGACATGTGTCGAACATGACATTTACCCTTCATCTACTAGCCAACTCCGTTTGCCTGAGATTTTCTTCGTCATACAGCTCCAAAAAAAATTTTACGATTTTAAAGGAAAGCTACGACTCTATTTTTGACCCGACCGGGAATCGAACCCGGGATTGCAACATGGGAAGCTTTAAACGCTGCTCATGACCCACCTTAGGGCGTTGATTTTGTTGTTATTATTATTATTATTATTATTATTATTATTATTATTATTATTATTATTATTACTATTATTATTATTACTATTATTATTATTATTTATGCATTGGTTTAAAAAATATTAATTTTATAAAATAGTAATAATAATAATCTTCTCCGTACATTCAACTAGTAGTAGCAACACAAGTTGAGAACAAAACCAGACGAGTTGACCGCGAGTGGCAGTGGAGGGGCGTGTCCTACAGTTCTCACGCAGAGACACGCGCGGCAAGCACTTGAGGTCGGGTTTGCAGGCCGCGTTTCTAACGAAGAACTCGCTTCTGCAAACCACAACCGCGCTCAACGGCGGTTCCGAAACGTTCGTGCTTAGGGGGCCGGGGAAAAGCACACTTAAACATCCGTAAAAGTGAAACAGAGCGAAAACAGGTTAAAATGTCAGTGGATGATTTTCGTTAGTTTTACGCAATTTTAAAGGTGGTTCTCTCACTCTTTCCCTCTCTGTTTTCTCATCATCTGACTCGGGTTCATCATCTGACTCGAAGTATCACGCGCGGTTCATCGTCAGTTTTTGAGAGTTATTCAGCACATGCCGGGAACTCACCTTCTGGGTACGGCCGATTCCAGTAGCTGGCCTTCGTTCTCATCCATGCTGTGACTCCATTCGACTTCCCTACTTGCATGGTGGAGAAAATACCTTTCTGCTATAAGTCAAACCTTAGATAATCGGTCTAAGAAGCTTCATTGCGGTTTGCGAATTCTTACTTTAACAAGTCATATTTTCAGAAGCGATTGACATTTAAACACGTGCTTAAATCTTAAAATATTGTTAGGTAATTATTTACAGAACTGTGGTACATCTTGAGAAAAAGACTCTGAGTTAATGGCAGTGAGACGGCGGAGCAAGCATAATAGTAATGTGAGACAGGGCACGGGGCCGTGGCAATGAACGAGGTAGTTGGGTCGTCGATTCCCAGGCAACGTCTACCCTGCTCCCTTCTCCCTGTCATTACGCAACGCGGTCGAGCGAATTAGGATTACAGGAGCACAAAAGCGACACATGTCCTAGTTGCCGCGGTATTGAAACACATGTTGTGGCTACTTTCGTAAACGTTTTGTGTAGTTTGGAAACCATTGTGGCGAACGCAGAACTCCTGCACGCCCTGCGTCAGTTTTCTCGCCGGCCCCGCCCACCTCTCCGCGTTGCATTCGACACAGTTTGCACAACCTTCACTCGCATTTCTGGACACCTTACCTCTTCCCGCCCATCTCCCCGCCAACTCCCTGCCCATATCCCCGCCCATCCGCCGCCCACCCGCCACCCCCGCCCACCCCCGCCCACCTCCCGCCCACCTCCCGCCCACCTCCCGCCCACCTCCCGCCCACCTCCCGCCCACCTCCCGCCCGCCCACTCCCCCCCGCCCCTCTCCGCCGATTCTCTGTCCACTCCCCGCCCACAACCCCGCCCACCTCCCCGCCCTGGCTTCGCATTCAGCGCAGAGGGTTTTGCACCATCTTAACTCGCACCTCTGGACCCTTCCCTCTCCCCTGCGCCTCCCGCATTCAAAGCACGTCCCTGCAGCCGGCAGGCGAGCAAACAAGAGACGCAACTCAAGGTAACTGAGTAGCGCCACAATATGATGACGGAATAGTGTTTTGATGTAGTCCCCATAATCCCGCCGCTGAATTTAGAGAGAAAGTCGCGAGTCACTCGATGCTCGTTTGGTGACAAGCGTAAACACAATGCGCGAGGACGCGTCCCGGGCCCGAGGGGCCAAACGCCCGCGGGCGAACCGGTGGCCGCAATCCCCTCCCCTCCCCGCCCACGCACCGTTTGCACATCGCCCCGCCCCGCCCCCTCACAGCCCGCCATTTATGCCCTCTGGTACACACCAGACGAGCGTTTCGCTGTCTTTTGCCAATTTTTTATCTTTTCGCCCAGTAGTGTAATCGTCACTGGCTCACACGGGTAACGTGGTGTAGCAGTGGGACTGACTGTCTTCCATTCTATCCATGGAAGGTTTGTGGTGGATAAAGCTCGGCCCGCACGATTTCCCTGCCTACCAATCTCCAACTTTTCCATTTTCATGTTCATAACTTATTCTTCATTGCTTCATCGTAATAAATTCACTTCAACACAAATGCGTTTCAGAGGAGAACCGACAAGAGGTGTTGGTATTTCTGATTTCGGGACTTGTTACTTTTTGTATCTCTACAAATAAAGACTTCTTCTTCTTTTTATTATCATAATAATAATATTTATTATTAATAATAATAATATTATAATTATTGTTGTTGTTGTGTTTATTGTTAACTCCCCAAAATTCACGCAATACGTTAATAAATGAAAAGTAGTTTACATCAGCCTATGAGAAAACCAAAAGAAGATTTTTCGTTCTTCAATAAATATCAACTCTGTTGTTTTAAATGACAAGAATAACATTCATTTATTATATTCATTGTACAGTAGGCCTGTATATCAATCTTATCGCTTTCGTCCCAATCCCCAACACAACTTTTAGTTGCCATCGTTCCCAGTAGCAACCACAATTTTCATATAAAACCAACATGACAATTCCAGACACGAATAACACACAAATGAGATCAATTTAGGACTATGGAATGTAACTGCCTTCAACTAACACGTGATGTTCGCACACAACATACACTAACTCAGCTGCCTTCTATCCACCGCTTGAACGCACTCTCCTTTCTGGTCTCGTCTCGCGAAATTTTTCCCCCTTTTCAAAACGAGAACTTATAGATCAAGGATTTCCTATTGGCGACCTGCGAAATCATTTTGGGGACGGCAATTCATTCCTACATACCAAACACAAAAAAGTGCACATTTTCAAAATTTCTATCCCGCCAGAAATATCCAAATTTAAAATCATTTGGACTAAAAATGACTTTAATGTATTCAATGCACCTTCGTCTGTCAAACGAAGAAGATCGGGGCGGTGTAGCTGCGAGATACTCACCTACGCATAGACTCCCAAAAGAAAAAAAAATAGTGTTACTCTTTGATTAGATACTTCATTTGAAATGTTAACATTTTATAAACATTTTACCACATGAGAAACATTTAATATTATATTTTAGCAACAAAATTTTAACTTTACTTCCTTAGCACGATGTAAGCAGATTGTTGGCGCATGTTCTAGACATACTTATTTGGAACATTTTAAGCATGAATACTTGGTCCATCTTGTTTTCTTTCATTGTTGTTGACACGTGTTACATCGCTTTCGCTTTGTATTTCGTTCTACGACATTACCTTCGGCCGTAGGTTTTGATGTTAATGACGAATTCTGTGGAAATTCCCTTCTCTCAAGATGATGGCAGCAGGGAGATCCTTCAAAAACAGTCCACTGTTTTTACTTATTTTTGGTTTGCCAGAAACATAACTTTTGCATTAATACCACTCATATTTAGATGTCTACCTAAAAAAAGTCATTTCCTCCTTCATTGTAGGAATCGTTGCCATTCAACTCGCTCTCCGAGTCACTACTTCTCTCCTCAACATAATCACTATCACTGATTGCCTCTTCATCGCTGATAACGCCTTTATCTTCGTCACTATCGCTATGGCTCATCAGGAAACGAATTTTCTCTTCATCATTGTCATTGTCTGGATTTAGACGCACCATTCTGCACACCTATTGAGTAAGCGAAAACTTGACACGATCAGCCGCACTATATCTCACAGATACAATGTGTCGACTGAGACAAAAGGAGACGAGGGAGCACGGCGTTTTACCAGGCTAAATATAGACAGCTATTAGTACGCAGAAATCTGTGAAGCCCTTCACTTCCGAGAAATCGGACAATATAAAGCGTACATATATCACAGATACAGCGCGCCTGACGGAGGATTCATGTGAAAATGTATTTTCTTCTTCTACGTTTATAAAATCCAGTGCAGAAATCCATTTGTAGATTCTTTCTTGCCGCATCTTTTTAATATTGTAAATAGAACTAGAGATGGACATTCGTTCATTAGTAGCCGAGCACACTACTCCCACTAAACTGACTTTTTTAAAGTTTTGTTTTGATATTAATTTCAGTTTGCCTCCTGTCATTTTTATTATGCCACTTGTCAAATTACTTTTTTGTATTTGTTTTGTTCATACCAGATATGTGTATTTTTAACTCCACTATTTTATTCGTTTGCATATTAAGCAAATAAAATTATTAAACCAAATTTTTTTTTTTTTAATTGTAATAAACTAACTCGTTGAGTGCTGTCTTTTCATTTGCAGAACGCTGCCATTACATCACTTTCTGTCTTCATGTACCGCTGCTCACCTCTTGAAAGTCGTAATTCCAACCAACTTCTATTTCCACTTCCATACCGGTAGCGGTAGCTCAGTGCATCAACTGATGTCACTGCAGCGCCTCTGACCGGGAGGTCCTAGGTTCAAGTCCTGACGGCGGCAGGATTTTCGACACTAGCTTTTCAGCTAGGTCGAATTCAGTCGCTGTCTGGAGGAGAATTCTAGCGGCCGGCTGCTCTGATCGGTAGTTTTCCGTGGTTTCTCCGATCAACACCAGGCGAATGCCGGACCAGTACCCTACGAAACGGGCCACGGACCGCGCGCGATCTGTCCTTCCTCTTCCTTGTCCTATCCTCTCCTCTTACACACACGCTTACACTAACATGCACTACACTATTACATATTCCGGGAGACCGGTCGGGAGTTTAGAACTTGTCCCGCCTGGTGCGGTGCCCCGCTGGTGGGAGAGTCCTGGTTAGGGGAAACCCCACTAGCCGTCGGTAGGTCGGCGCCGGATCTCGCCATCCAGCGGGTGAAGATCACCGCCATCTCCCGAGAAAAAAACATGCACTACACTAACGGGACTAATGACCGAAGCAGTTGACGCGCCCGGAAACACTAAAAAATAAAAAAAATCAATAAATCCACTTCCATTTCTTCAAACCACTGCGAACGCCTATTGCAACACACACCGGCCCTGACGATAACCATTTAAGTTCTTAATTTGAATCACAATGTTTCCTTACTTCACCATATAAACATAGTTTTTGTTGTTAACTTCTAGGGGTGTTTTCTCGAAAAATTGATAGTGAATGAATATGTTGTTGAGCATCAATAGCTACTTTGTAGTCCCAGACTGAAGTGAAATAGGTCATTCATATCGCTAATATTACATATCCAGAATTTTTAAATAGAACTCGCATAAAATTGCACTTGTATTACTTAGTCAAGATTAATATTTAAGAAAAATAATATATTATGTGAAGGATTGACATTGCCTCCAGGAGAAGCGATATTTTAGTCAATTTAGTTAAATTATTTTTTTTTATATAACACATATTTATTCATTTTGCAAGATTTACATCGTTCAGTACAATACTTTACAGATGTATTAGTTAAATGAATTCAGTCAATTCAGTTAGTACGAATTCTCAACCCGAGTACAGAATGGTGGCCACCGAAGCCGCCTTCTCTTTGTAGATCAACTCACTTTATTGTTCGCTCACTATTTAAACGCGCCCGCATAGGAAAGGAGAATGCCCCGGAGCTTCCTCTTCGGTTAAGCAGGAGGTGCGGGCGGGCAACCCGGAACGTCGTCGTGCGCGCGGTGGCCGCCAGAGCTAGAAAAAGCGCTGGCGTCGCCTGCGCAAAGGGCACCGCTTGATCTTATTCCCTCAGCAAAGGACGCCCCCCACTCCCACCCCCCAATCCCCATCCCCCAACCCGACATGCCACGTGGGACGACCTGGATTTGATTGCGCCGACCTTGCCTTTTCTCCCTTCGAGATGAAATGGCACACTGAGGGAGATACAAACTTTCCTAACAGGCTGCCAATCGAATCAACCGAACTTCATCGGTTTTCTAACGGCAGGTACATACGGCGCGGCAGCGACATTCTTGAGAGTTTGCATCAGCCTGGCAGACGTTCGAAATCGGGTCGAACTTCTGGAATGACCTTTCGATTGGAATGTCACATGCATCACGGTTTTCGCATTTGAGCGTTTCGACTGGTGACTTTTAAAAAATGAAGCTGTTAATTTATACCCGCGCTCCATCGTGTTTGTCAAAAATGAATTTACGATTTAGCGCGTTGTCGCCGCGGGCGATGGGGTGAAGGTGGGGGCGGGGGGGAGACCCGAGTAGGGGTGGGGAGTGGGGGGAGGGTTGTGCTGGGCGTGGCCCGGGGCGAGGTGGGGGCGCGGGCGCTGGCGGGGGCAGGGGCTCGGACAACGAACGATGGGTAACGGTTGCTAGCCTGGGGTGATATTCCCGATTGTAGCTTATTATACCCCCGAGACCAGTGATTTCCAAACAAACTTGAACCATAGCAACGTACTGACCTGGTCTGGTCTGAAACGGGGATGTAAACCACATGTTCGTTGTATAACTATATGAGTGGAACTACGTTGACTTCATGCCAGAATAATAGCATTCTTAATGTTTCCAAATCAATTATGCGGATATACTATAACGTATTATTTCTGTCTAACACTCAAATCATGAAAACGTCATCAAATATGCAATATATATTGGGATTCAGAAATGAAAAAGGAGCAATCCACTCAGTCATTAATACAAACATAGCGAAGCCAATATTGAATTTTTAGTAAGTGTTTTATCCTATCAGATTGCACTTACTTTTTACGCTTGTAAAATGAACTCAAGGTCAATATTACGTCTTTTTGTTCAAATCATCTTCAGAACAACAAATCGCTTCTGAAGTGATACATCGTAATTGACTAAACAAACTCGAAAGAAAAACGAAATAATTCGTGCGCCTGATGAAAGTGTATTTCAGTAATTAGACTTACGAATGTCTTGTTTGTAGTGTCAGTTTTGCGTGTCAATGCTGTATTTATTCTAGGAGACTTTTGTCAAGACAAACCGATTATTCTAATGAAATATACCGATTCAAACTTATCGGACGACAATCAAAAGTTATCACTGCGGTCACGATTTACACATTATGTAATGTGATTTACAGCAATGGAGATTTGTTATCAACGCATTTAAACTCAATCTGTAAATGAATAATAGCTGAAATTTGTATTTAACAATATTTACAATTCAAATTAGTTGAATTTTAATGTCATTTATACTCTTTCTTTGCACATATTTTCGGCAATATAATACAACATGCATCATTGCAGTTCTTATCACCTTAGTGTACCTGTGGATAAACATCCAATTAAAAAAAGTAGAAATGAACTATCGATGTCAGTAGTGCCCTGGTAATACTAGAAAACTTCAATACAACTCATAATACTAGAGATTTTCAATACAATTAATACATACAATACATTAATGAAACTTTTAGGTCATATTCAATTCATATTCGCCATAATTTATAAGAAATATCCTTAATATTCTTGCTATTTTGGAGCAGGTCATCATATTTAGTTAACCTACATTGGTGATAAAGAGTCGATCCGGGTGACCGAGATCGCTAAGGCAGTAGTGCCATAGCGATCTCGGGCCAAAGGATCACGGATTCGAGTCCTGCCTCGGGCATTGTTAAATGTCCTTTCACCCCTCATCATCAATCAATCACTTCATTCAGTATACACATATCCAATGTTAAACCAATAGTGGTCGCTGATGATCTCGTAGTTAATGCGACTTTAAATAAACAAAAACAATTGAGAAGTAGCGCAAGTGAATGGAACTCTTTCAAAATTCTGGTGTTCTAATATTTTGTTGTTAGAATTCCATAATAAATCAGCTTAATTAATCAATTATTTAAATGGTTTCTGTATGATTTAAATCTTAGGACTCATCTGAACTGATTTCTACCTCCCAATGTACTTCGGTTTTTGTAGTAAAATAGTCCCCACTCTGTGCGATGCCACAGTTCTGTCCCCTTGACGTCTTTAATATTTTAATTTCCTGGTTTCGTTAGCTATCTTCAATTCAGGTAGTGGATTCAGCTCACAAAGAATCTTTTAGTTTTTTAATACTGACGTTCTTTATTGTACTTATTAATTCCTTAAGGGAGCAGATACACCGTAAAAACTTTAAAAAAATCGATTTTTGAATCATTTTTGTTCCTATGTATACGCATTTTTATCCTATGCAATTATTCAGGAATATTTAGGTAAAAAAATCGATATCTGCAATAGTTTAAAAGGTATGTCTCTGCATATCTTTTTAATCATAGCATAGTAAGGTAAGCAAAACTCATGAATAAAAATTCATCATTTGTTTTCCAGAATTACAGTTTTATGCTCCGCGTCCCTTAAAATTAATTATGTTAAAGTTATGAACATTTTAGGATGCATGCAACAAAGTATTATCTAAAAATCATGCTAAATCATACACTTCATGTCAATAGTTTTTGTGATAAAAATTATAAAACTAAAAAAACTATTAATAATCAATATGTAAACTTTGGATTAAAATTAAAGTATTATTTATTCAGAGATCTAAATGAAAGAGTGTGGTTTTGTATCTGTGAGTATTTCCATAAAATTAAAAGAATAAATTAGTAAAACTTCTGAATTATTTGCGTTTTCTGGGAAAAACTTGAATTTTGATTAGAAAGCAAATTTTTCATTGCCGAAGATAGATATTTCTGTGTGTTAGTTCATTTTCACTGCTGTGGAGTATGATTTTCATGGAGAAAAAATGGGAAAGTAATAAAAATTTGACTGCTCTAAGCTGTATTGTAACCGCCCATATGTCGGTTACATTGATTTTTGAAAAGCACTCGAGAACGTCAAGACACGACAAGTTGCAATTATAGAGTTACCGAATTGCAAGAGATCGCGCCTGCAGTAAAGGGTATCCCCTTGCGAGATTTTATTTAAGTTTCTGAACGCATCGCGTACAGAAGCACCGCTACGAAAGGCTTTCTTTCGCTGCCGACAGCCGATCTGATCACACCGGAATTGTTCGTGCTGGACGAAGAGGAGAATTCGCCGTGTATCGACGATAAGAAGCTTGAAAAAGGTAATTCGTCTCATGTTAAAATAACGATATCATGTATGAGATAATTGCGAATTTTAAATCACGAATATTCTGATAAATTCACGTGAACGCATTACGCAGAAATATACTATTTTTCTATCAACGAGGAATAATTATATTTCAACGTTCAAGAACATATACTGAAGTGGAAAGCATGTGCTATAGGAGATGTTTCTTTCTATTTCCAGCTTTTTGTTTTTGTTTTTGGCTTTCGTCTTGGCTTACCACGTAAGAAATTCATTACGCGGAGATATTGCAGTCATATTGTATAAAATTCGAAGGACTGTGGTAGCGATTCACCAGAGCACGTGTTCGCCGAAGCAAAGGGTTTGCCACGACCTTGAAAGGATCTGGGTCGCCGTCGCCGCTCCAAGCTGTGGAAATATTCTTCGAGACGACGTTTTGTGAGTTAGAAAACTTCACTAGAAATTCTCAAAAAAAAAGAACTGTTTAAAGAAGCGAGAATTATTATACAGAGATAGAATTCACCTCACTTACAGACGTAGATAGTCGAGTAATTATATTAAAATCATTTAAACGTAATCTTTTACAATATTGCAGTCGTAAAAGGAAGCCAGATACCTAATTCCTGTGCAGAATTAAAAAAATCATATTTATTTAATTTTTCTATTCTCGAATTTAAAGTAAAATCATTTTACTTTCTTTGCTGGCTAAATTGTATAAAGTAATAACCTACGTGAAAGTGAAACAACGATTTGTCTATATTTTATTCACTATTCAAGTGACAAGTTCTTTGAAAGCGTATGTGAAGGGTATTTTGGTATGTGATTCTTTTTCAGTATTTTGTGTTTCCATGTATTATAGTCTTGTGTGCAGTTATTTTAATGTGTTTTTTTTTGTGAAGTGAATGGTAATATAATTGTATGTAAAGTGTTTATGCAAGTGTTAAAACGCTACTGCAGTTGTTAGAATAATCACGTAATTGCTAAAGGTAGAGCAAGTGAAAGAATTTTTCAACGCAATGTGTAAATGCTAGATTAGAATTGTATTCAAGTATTTAATAGAATATATCCAGAACGCTGTTCATAGTTAAAAGATTAACTTGCCTATGTTTCTTTTATTACAAAAGCAGGTTAAAAGACGAACCCACTCCTGTAGGGCAGTTAGGACATATAAAACCATTCCAATTTTTGGTGTGACATTGTCATAACAAGTCACGGTCAAGTAATACTACTAGGTTACTTGAGTGACCCGCTGTGGGTTTTTTAGAGAATAGTGAAAAGGTAGAGCGGTCACAGTATCTACCCCCTTAAATCTCCAATTTTAAAATAACAGCAGGTTCATTGTTTTCTTATACTACATAGTCGATTAATATTGATTATCAAGGGAGGTTTGCGGTACATCTCAAGAAATCTTACATCACGAACTGATGCGCGATTACCAAGTGTTAAGTAATGCGCTATTAGGAACTCGGTCGAGATTGCTTTGCTCAGCACCTTCCGTTCCAGCGAACCTTGGCCCTTTCATCTGCAGTGGTAGTCCTCCCGCCCGCCGGCCCACAGAGAACTTCGCCCTTGCAATGTCTCAGCTCTGCATTTCGTCCCCTCTCCCGCTAGTGCCCGGGGATGCAGCAGTTACTAAACCCCGCCACTAACTCTTGGCAATGTCTTGGTTACGCGCAGTATTTTGGTTTTATTTGTCAAGACTTGTGGAAGTTATATTTTTCTTTTTTAATGAGTAACTGTGAACAACCTTTATTCCAACTCTATGCTTCATTTTTTTTCTTTTCTCTGCTCCGAATCGCTTTCATATTCGTGCAGTGCTTTTCTTTCCTCTCCTCGGCTTCACTTTCCTTTTCGGGTCTGTTCTGAAAACCTGTGGATTTCTCTACCCTGTGTTTCAATGAATGCTGTAACATCTGCTAGAGTAATTTTGAATCGTTATAATTCCTCCTAAACATCTCTAAACATCATATATTGTTCATCTTTAAGTTTTGTAAGCAGATGTGACCTCCGGTTGACGGTTCAGAATGCAATCAACGGACGTTCTTATTTTCCGTGATATTATCAGTAATTAATTCATTATCTGGGTACAAATCCTTGTTATGTTGTCGATGGTATTGATATCCAACTTTAATTGGTTCCAAGATTACCAGAGGACTCGGTTGTATTAAATTTTATTTCAGTTTTGGCATACAATACTATAAACATTTTGTTCGAGGTTTAATTTCGTCTTCAATAATCAAATCGACAATTGAAGTTTTTTTTTCCTTTCTAGAATTGAAGTCATAATTCCCGTCCAAATTCATACGTAAAGCGCTTTGTAATTTACAAACGTGTATTTCCTAGAATTACGGATTGAGAGGTCGCAGAGGGAAATAATATTCAGGAAAAATCTCGACTAAAATGGTCGCTGAACGAAATCGATGATCAATAACATATTGCATTTTTGCTATGTTGTGTAAAAAAATTGTCTGGCATTTAAATGAATGGATTCTAACAATGAACCCACTACAGATAGAACAATGCTCAAGGGAAATATGGGAGGACAAATGAAAAATCAATCTGAAAAAAATATGAAACCGTAATAATGTTTTGTTTTGTTTTTTGCATTCTTTTAAATAAATATTTCAATTTTTTTGTTATTTCTACTTTTTCGACAATCGTTCAGAATTACATCTTCATTACAAGTATAGGGTTTTTAGAAAAGTAATAAATAAAAAAGAATGAAATACGTGAAATATAAATTCCACTTAAAAAAGTATGGAAGCACACTGTATCAAACCATCGTGCGATGCGGATAGGTCGTTGCAGTGCTTTTAGTGTGAGTGTAAAGGAAACGTATACTAGTCATATCCGCATTTCCAAACCTGTCATCCTTGTGCAACGGCTTCTAGTAAATTGACCGTACAGGACCCCCTGCACTAGTGTACTTGTCAGTAAAAACTATTTTGTGACATCTTCTGTTAACTGATAAGTCAAGGTCAACCACACGGAAAAATCTCCATTGAAAATGTCTTCTGGTCAAGAAACCATACTACCATTTCCCCCGTAACTACAGTATCCAGCTCAGAAAGGTATGTTTCCGTCCAAAGAACAAACGATAGTAATTGATTCAAATGACGGCATTTCTATTAAAGAATGTATCCACAAAATTGCTAAAACTACTGATCCTAGGAACATTTAACTTGCTTAAAGAATATTCATAAACCGTGTTTACTTCTTCCTGGCAACTAAAGAAATAGTTAAACAGCTTACAGACAAAAAATGTTCTGTAAACCTTAATAATAAATCACTTAGTATTCGTCCATTAATATCTAAATTCATGAGACTAATAATATCAAATGATTATGTCCTATTATTCGACACGTCTTTGTTAAAAACAAGCTCAAGGAACTAAATGTACGAATAAGACCCACAGTGACCTTCCTGAGAGCCGGTATGTCTGAACCCGAGTTCGCTCACTTACTCAGTTTCAGGAGAGAAGTATATGTGCACTCTGATGATGTAACTCAGATACCAGAGCTACTGAAAATCGAATATGGAAAATCAATCTTTTGGGTATACCCGTCAACTGAAAGTATTACATGTTTCATATGTAAAGAACATGACCTTGTAGCAAAAATCTGTCCTGAAAAACAAGATTCAGCTGAGGGCCCTGATGAAAATGTATGTTTGACGGAAAACAATTCTCTAGCAAAGAGACAATAAAGAACACGAAATTCCCTCATTTTACTCTGTCAACATCAATACCTGAAACAGCTAATGAACTAAAAATAATTAATATGTTCTTGGCTGTCCGGCAGACGCCGTGTTCAAGGCACAGGTACCAACGTTGCCGGACACGACGCGTCAAGGTAAAATAGATATTTCCGGACTTCGTGGAGACGTATGCCTTGGACGGCATTAAGGTTTTGGAGATTTTTGAGAATTTCCACAGCCTCTTTTACCCTCCTCGGTCACTACCTGTCTTCTCTGACTAGGAGGCCAGTTTTCTGTGCGTGGAGGGCTACGGCCGATTTATTCCTATTATTGTTCTTGAAATGGAGAATGTCATGAAGGCGTTCCTCAATTGTTCGCTCTGTCTTGCTAATGTAACTGTGGTCACTGCTGTCTGGGATCTCATATTATATTTACAATTGCACATGGCCTATGCAAACAGACAAAAATTGGTAATTATAACGAAATGTAAATAAGCTTTATGTCCAGAAGCCCCTTGTGTTGCTTCTGGACATAAATGTAACTTCATTATCTGCGCACGACTTCTAGACTTCAGTGGGAAATATAGTAATTCGAATTATCGTTTCCATGTTGTCGCGGCAGGAAGTATTACTCCTTGTCGAAGGACATAATGGATAACAGCCCAATATGTATTGCTGATTTATCCTTGAAAATAGATTTTACTTAATCGGAGAGTGTTTTTTTTTAATTAATTCAAAATGCATGTAGTATATGACTTAATGTAGGGATCACAGAATTTTGAAAACGTGCACAGATTTCACTTCTCCCCATAGCTCGTCATACGCAGTTTTATCTATTTTGACGTAAAATAAATAAAATAAATAAAAATAAATAAAATCAAATAAAAAAGCTGTATGTGAATTAAAATACCTATAAAATAACCCAGAAATGTGATATTTATAGCAAGTGTTTTTTTTATTTCTTTCATATCAAAATCATTACTAAGTATTTATATATTATACCGCAATATTGTTATGATTTATTAAAGTAAAAAGGATTGTTCATATTTTTGTACCGATTTGTAACACTTGTACATGTATCATGTTTTGTTTTGTTTTTATATAACATTTTATAATAGTTGACTAGTTCAATATTGTTAATCCTTAGTATTAATCAATGTGATCGTTTATGACCTAGAAGTTAATACGACCCTAATTAATAAAGCAAAAAAGTATGGAAGCAAAATGTGATAAATAAGTAATATGATAGGAAATATGTTGGAAGCACTTGAACGACGGCGAGTAAACTCTGTTTCGCTCCAAATCATAGACTATTTATTAATTTTTATTTATTAAATATTTCGAGCGTTTGTATTTCTGGTCGAGTATACACCTTTTAAATTATTGAAACGTGCTCTGTATTATAAATTTTATCTTTTGGTAAATCAATCTTTGAAATGATAAGGGGCTTAGTTTACTACTAAGAATCTCCAGATATCCGCGATTAGAACTGTTTTGCCCGTCCGTGTTTTTCGTGTTTAACCTCAATGATGCGCACAGACGCCTGGGTTTGCCCGTGACCAGATTTACTGTCTTGTAATCTCCGCTTGGCGGTCGACAATGTCCTCTTCTCACTTTGGGCCATCTATTTCTCGCCCTTGATTGGGCGAGATAGCGCTTTCGTTCCCACGACGATGTGACACAACATGCTCTGTAGAAGATTCTATCCGAAACAGGGTTATACTCATTAACCGCCAGGAACCTCAATCGTTTGTGCACGAGAAATGTGACACTTTACAATAATCTTATTTTCTTGGTTTACTTAAGAAATATGTTTAGATAATGGTAAATTATTACTTGGAAAATATCATTCTCAAAGGTTGTTTACATGACAACTGGTTTATAGTGTGAAACACTTCGTATTCGGCCGCGAAATCAATGACTTCTCTAAAAACAAGACCAATTTTTGTGATTTTTTAATTTTATTGCGCACTAACAATGTACCTAAAAATTATAATTTGGAGTTCACGTATTTAGTTTGTGACAGCTATGAGAAAAGATGACTGTGATTTTCCGAGGTGTTTAAATTAAACGGTTAAAACTATAACTCATCTCGATCATGAGCGAGCCACTTGCATTCAAGTAGATCTCAATGTTGAAGAGGCTACACCTTCAAAGGTGTAAAGCGCAACATTGGATCTTCCGAATTAATAATACATTTATTTTGGAACCTTGGAAAAAAAGATTGACTGCGTTTGGTCCGTTCTCTATCATCTACCATTTCTGACGTTATGATCGCGGCGGATTAGAAATGTATTGTCTCGGCTGTGAACTATGCTGTGAGATTGAATAATGAGTAGTAAGTACCGGCGTCACAGCCAAGTATTTTGGTATCCTAACACGTGTATGATCGTGATGTCAGAAATTGTAGATTGTTGGGAATGTTACGAATTTACTACAAATTAAAAATATACATATTACAAGCTTCGGGCTGTAGTGAACTTGGTATTATATGTAATTCTCGCGCCTTGTCATTCTTAGACGACAAACAATGACGGGCCGTTATATTCTTCACGTTCGGAATGATATGAAATGAGGAATGATATTATTGTTCGACGTGTTCTCCATCCCACGCCGACTCCCAATTATACTTCTCATATCTGATTATCTTTTCTTTCCTCAATTCTATCCTTGACATCCCACATCCGCACCCCATGCCCGCACCTATCACCAGTGTCAAATACTTTACATTATGGATGAAATGAGGCGGGCTAGGACGCCATATTGAATTTGAACAACTCTTTGAGTCGTTGTCAAAATCAATATTGGATATCGCTATTCTCAGAAGACCCTGAGTACGTCTCGTTGTTCATTTGTTCCCCAAACTATAGTGCGATTTTTCTAACCGTGCCTCTGGCAAGTTGGCAACTTCTCTCAGGCAACCTGTATGTCGCTACAGTGACGTCACTATGGTGACGTTGAAGCTGCCGATTGGATGAAACCGTCAACACCTAATGCCTGCCAAAGGTACGGTTAGAAAAATCGCACTACATCCGCATGCCATCTCCCAGATACCTCCTAGGAACGGGCCATCGCCCAGCTGGGACAATCTCTAAGCTCTCGACAGGTCTCCCGAGATGTGTGGAAGTGTGGTGCATGTTAGTGTGTGTGTGTGTAATTGGTGAGGATTAAACAAGAAAGAGGAAGGAAAGACCGCTTGCAGTCCGTGGCGCGTTTGTTAGGGTTCTGCTTCGTCATTATCACGGTATTGATTGGTGAAAGCACGGAAAACTATCGATCATAGCTGCCGGCCGCTAGAATTCTCATCCATATTGCGACTGAATTCGACCTAGTTATGTAACTAGTGTCGAAAAACCTGCCACTGTCGGGACTCGATCCTAGGACTTACTGGTCAGAGGCAACCCAGTGACATCCCTTGAGCCACTCTTTCGGCCCCAATGAAGTCAAGAGTCAGGATATTCTCTAAAAGAGGAAGTCAATTCACAAACATAATAATTAACATATTGTAACATTAGCTTTTTAGCTTAGTCGCAGTCGAATTCAGTCGCTGTCTGGAGGAGAATTCAAGCGGCCGGCTGCTCTGATCGTTAGTTTTCCGTGATTTCACCGATCATCACCAGGCGAATGCCGGAGCAGTGCCCAATCAAACCGGACACGGACCGCGCGCGATCTGTCCTTCCTCTTCCTTGTCCTATCCTCTCCCCTTACACACACACTTACACTAACATGCTCTACATTACCACATATTCCGGTAGACTGGTCGGGAGCTTCGAGCTTGTCCCAGCTGGGGCGGTTCCCCGCTGGTGGGAGTGTCCTGGTTAGGGGGAAACCCCACTAGCCGACGGTAGGTCGGCGCCGGGTCTCGTCATCCAGCGCGGGAAGATCACCGCAATCTCCCGAGAGAAAAACATGCACTACACTAACGGGATTAATGACCAGAGCAATTGACGCGCCCGGAAACATGAATCAATCAATCAATCAAACATATTATAAAGTAATATTTTTTTAAATTAGTTCCTTCGCGTCACTCCTGCCTAGCAGTCGTAGGGCGTATTCTCGTAGCGGACCTTATCCACACCACCGTCGGGAAGCTTCGAGTGGTGTCTTCATTCCCCAAGCTCCGTCCAACCCCATTCCCCGCCTCCGCCGCCCGCCTGCTCCCGCGGGTGCCTGCCGCGAGCGTCCGGCGTCCCCCGCCAAGCCACGAGGAGCGCTAGCGTCGCCGCAGAACAAATATCATTTAATTTTAACGTATTGCGGCGCAGTAAAAGTAAACGGTTGATGTATGGAGCTCTCTGCGGAGCGGACTCTGCCTTCCTTCTCGCGGACTTCGTAAGAAGTTTGCGAGCGAGAAAACAGCGGGCATAACGTCATGTTTATTTCATGGCTGGAATTCACTGCCTTGGACGCGTCTACCGGGCTACTCTCTGGTATTTTCGCCGCGAAGCAGCCTCGCCTCTTATTAATGGAGCTGATGTACTTTGCACAACGCGACATTAGATTTTGTAAAAAATGCATACACTGAACAGCGCCGTAATGCACTTCCGAGCGGGCGGTAAATATCTCGGGGGAAGTTTCTTTTATGTTGGGAGAATGAAGAACGTAAATCTGGAAGAAAACGTGGCTACTAGCGCAAATCCATTGCGACGCTACCTCCTTAATTCGATGCTTTCGCATTTATCATGCCGAAAAAAAAAACACGGGTTATACGAATCCGCTACGCACGGAAGCATGAGAGATGTATCCATTACCGAGTTTTTCGATGGTGGAAACTCTCAGAAGGAAAAAGATCGCAGCGGATCGCTACGGTATACTTAGTGTTTCAGAGAGCAAACAGTTTTATTCAATGTTCTGCGGTTCTCAAGACAGTGGTGGAATATTCAAAGGAAAGGAAACAGAAGTAAGATTCCTGTCTAATGAATGCAACGTTCTCAATGCACAAAGGAAGACAAAGAACTGAGTAAAATATTTCCCGTAGTCTGGAGAAGACTGTTAACGATATGTACTCGACCCGACCTGGATTTTCTTTTCCTTTTTAATTGGAAGGCATTACCTCATAAGTCTCGACGTTAATGAAGTGAACCACGTAATCGCAGCACTAAATTGGATTTCGTTCGTTGGTTTGTCCGGCGGCAGAAATAAAGCGGAACGCTCCGCGCCAACGATGTTTCATTCATTTCATAAGAGACGGTGGCAGCGGGCGGGGGCGGGGGCGGGGTGGGCGATGCAAATGAACCATGTGTGTACAGCGATCGCAGGGGGACATGGGCATCACGTGCGCCCGGCAGCAGTGGCCACCGGCAGCGCTGCACCCAGTGCGTCCGTCACAGACTCGCCGCGAGCGTGTTCCGCACCCTCCTTACTTTTGAATGCAATTTCAATTCCAGTTCGGCGGAATATTTGTCTTTCGCGAACGCCAACCCTGCAGCGCTTGGCCGGGTGGGGGAGGTGGAAGTGCGAGGCGGAACGTTCGGACCATGCATTCAGAACTGCAATATTTTACCCAATTAAAGCGTGCAATGAGTGCCTGTTTGCGCATTATTAGAATGCGTAAAGTAATTACAATAATAATAATAATAATAATAATAATAATAATAATAATAATAATAATATTGTAGAAAGATGGATCTTTTTTAAAACTATTGGACCAAATAGGATCAATCAATACTACTCTATAAATCTACTATATAAAACAGGATCAACAGGAATAATTCAACCATTCTTATAATAATAATAATAATAATAATAATAATAATAATAATAATAATAATGATGATGATTATGATGATGATGATAATAATAATAATGTATTTAGCGTTATTGGGTCGGTAGTACGACTTCGCCGGACAGCCACCGATGTCCCCAATGCCTGGGCTTAGTTAAATTCTCATGCTTGGGGGTAAGAGTGACATGAAGCGAACGTGACGTATTCTTCTCACCGTAACTGGCATGATCCGCCTGCTTGAGCTTTTCTTCGTCACACAGCTACAGAACCTGGGATGATTGTAAAGAGAAGCTTCAACTCTATTTTTGCCTTGACCGGGAATCGATAATAACAATAATAAGTATTATTATTACAATTAATAATAATAATAATAATAATAATAATAATAATAATAATAATAATGGGGAGGCTCGGTTCTATCCCCGGGCCGACCACGCTGACCGATGTTTTCGTGGTTTTCCTCGGTCATACAGGCGAATGCTGGGATGGTTCCAAAAAGCCATGATCGCCTCTCATCATCATCTTTTTATCACCTCGTAATTCAACATTCAAGCCTTACTAACCTTTTCTTACCAAGGAATTCAGCCGAAAAGCTGATCCCCATAATGACACACGTTGATCTCTGTGTTATAAGAAATATCCATTAAATTATACTATTTGAAGTTTCCGGGCAGACAGGCCGTGATGTGTAATTGGCGTTAGAGTCGCCAGCCAGCCGCCGACCCGGACACTTCGCCCTAGACGCTTCAACTGAGGATTTCCACCACCACTTTTGGTCTTTCAATGCCAATTGGACCACGGCCTATCATCCCGGAAACTTTCACGAGTACTGACTCCATCTGAAAGCTTTCGATGCTATGTCCAATAAAGTTTTTTATTAGCCATATTTAAGAAACAAAGAATCTACCGTCTCCTATATTATTTCAGTAGATACCTTTTGCGGCCCTCACACGCCACCATTCATTATAAATGAGATCTCTAAACAAAGATAATTTCATGGAGACGTGATAATTTGCACTTTGGCTTTAAGAATATAAAGGATTTGTTTTAAAAAACACTTCTAAATATTTATATCAAATTAAACCGGCAACACTCGGCCGTAATTTTGAATCTATATCGTTAAATAACTCACAAACAAAAGGCCTTAAAAACTAAGATGTTGAGGCTTTAAAGAAACGTTCCTTACACCGTAATCTACAGGAAGACATCTACTTGAACATCCTATTACGTGTTTGCTAGTACGACGCTTCTCGATTCTACCCCAACCGTTCAGAGCCTGTAGAATATGCAACTGTATGTGAAATCAAACTAATTACATGATATTCTGCGTTATTAAATTACCTGTACCTCTTTGATCGGTTATAAGGTTAAATAAGAGTAACTTTTATTGATAAGGATGTATTGTATTGTTATCAATTACAAGAAGACACACAGAACAAATGACGGATGATAGGAGGGTCTTGAAGACGAAAATATGTTAAGAGTTCAATATAGAAATAGAAAAAACGTAAGAGGATGAGGGGTTTAAAGGCGAGAGTTCTTGATTGATTGATTGATTTTTTGGTGTTTAGGGACACGTCAACTGCTCTGGTCATTAGTCCCGTTAGTGTAGTGCATGTTTTTCTCGAGAGATGACGGTGATCTTTCCCCGCTGGATGGCGAGATCCGGCGCCGACCTACCGTCGGCTAGTGGGGTTTCCCCCTAACCAGGACTCTCCCACCAGCGGGGCACCGCCCCTGCCGGGACAAGCTCTAAGCTCCCGCCCGATCTCCCAGAATATGTGGTAGTGTAGTGCATGTTAGTGTAAGTGTGTGTGTGTAAGGGGAGAGGATAGGGCAGGGAAGAGGAAGGACAAATCGCGCGCGGTCCGTGGCCCGTTTGATACGGTACCGGTTTGATACGGTACTGCTCCGGCATTCGCCTGGTGTTGATCGGAAAACAACCGATCAGAGCAGCCGACCGCTAGAATTCTCCTCCAGGCAGCTACTGAATTCGACCTCGCTGAAAAGCTAGTGTCTAAAATCCTGCCGCCCTGGGGAGTGGGAACCTAGGACCTCCCGGTCAGAGGCGCTTCAGTGACATCAGTTGATGCACTGAGCTACCGCTCCCGATGCGAGAATTCTCGTACGCGTACGCTAGTTATATTTATTAAAAAAGCTGTCGAGTTTCGACCCCTCGCCGGACCACTGTGCCAGCGCGCAGCGGGCCCTCGCCCGAGTGACTTCTGCGAATCGCCGCGCGTGGCGCGTGTGCGCGAACGCGTGTCCGCGCTGCACCTGGCCGCTTCGCACGCGCAGATTGCCTATCACGCCCGAGCAAAAGCCAGGGCCGCCGCCGCGCCCCGCGCCCCCGTGCGCCTGATTAAACGCCGCCATGTGTGGAGGCACGCACGCACACTTGGGGCGCTCGCCGCTCGAAGACGCAACTGGGGGAATGCGGACGATGATTGCTTAATGGCGAGGTTTGCATACTCATTTCTCATCTTAAGAAGTCTTGCTGAACTTGTGGTATGAAGTCGCGGAAGGTCCGTTTGTGAGGGTACTGCTCCGGCATTCGCCTGGTGTTGATTGGAGAAACCACGGAAAACTATCGATGAGCAGCCGGCCGCTAGAAGTCTCTCACAGACAGCGACTGAATTCGACCTAGCTCTCACGCTAGTGTCGAAAGTCCTGTCGCCGTCAGGACTCGAACCTAGAACCTCCCGGTCAGAGGCGCTGCAGTGACATCAGTTGATGCACTGAGCTACCGCTCTGCTCCCGGTGGTGGATGCTTGATATTGGAGGTAGACAGACAGGGAGACTTATTGGGAGATGGCCTAGTTGATGGCCCGAGCCTCCTCCTCTCGTACGCATGTTTGTTCCCAATTGTGGGAATGCGGACGATGATTGCTTAATGGCGAGGTTTGCATTCTCATTTATCATCTTAAGGAGTCATGCATAAACTTGAGAAATGAAGTGGGGGGAGGAGAGAATCAGACGAGGGCTGGCGTGATGTGACTGGGTCCATCAGGATGGACGGTGGACGGACTTTTTGGGAGTAGTTCACGGTGTGTCAGGTGGGTTGATTGGTTCTTTGTGATTCCGGGCGCGTCAACTACTGAAGTCATTAGTCCCGTAAGTGTAATGCATGTTTTTCACCGAGAGATGGCGGTGATCTTCCCACGTTGGATGGCGAGATCCGACGCTGACCTACCGTCGACTAGCGGGGTTCTTTCCAACCGAGTATCTCTCGTCAGCGAAACACTGCCCCAGCCGGGACAAGTGAAGGAGCTGCTAAAAACGATGACAAAGAAGAACGAGAAAGAGAAGAAAGATAAGAAAAAGGAGAAAAGGAACGAGAAGAAAAAATGACGAACAGAAAAGGCAGAACTAGAAGAACAAAGGTGAGCGAAATATTCAGGCATATTTTTTAGAGTTGTGCCTACAAAGGAAAATATTTATTCCCAAAGATTCATAGACTTGTCCCCACGTAAAATCATTCGTTCCTAGTTGAACTACCCGTGTAATCATAATCCTTCCATTAGTCGCCCGCACAGCATCTCCAAAGCGCCTACCAGAGCGAGGAGCAGTAAGCCAGACGCAGCTCGTGGTGTAGCTAGCCTCTGAGCTTGATTAACGTAGAGCGTGACTTGATCTGCATCGGCCTACGGACGCTGGGTCGGCGGCGGCGGCGGCGGCGGCGGCGGCGGCGGCGGCGGCGGCGGCGGCGGCGGCGGCGGCGGCGGCGGCGACGCGGCCTGCAGCGGTGGCCGGCTGCGCGCGCTGCGCGGGGCTGCGGGCGACTGCCGGCAGCTGCGCGTTCACAAGCGCTGCGGCTGCGCCCGGCGGCGGCGCGCCGGCTCTGGAGGTGGGCGCTGACGCATTCGCGATGGTCTACGAGCTTCTGTAGATGCGCAGAGCGCGTTGCATAATAGGGCTGCTTTCGAATCAGACTGCTGAAGCAATATTTGTCGGAATGCAGAATTGTTGGCAAACAAATGCATAAGTGGTCACTAAGCAATGTACATAGCACATAGCTGGTCATTAAGCAATGGATAAGGAATGAATTAAGTTCTCGTAGTTTTTGTGAGTATGAAGCAGATAATGGTGATATATTCATAAATCATTATAGTTTAAATTGTACGATGAAATTCTTGTATATCTACGTGTCCTAATGATAAAACTAAATGTACTAGACCTTTTATCACAAACGCATGCTTGATATGAAATAACAATAAAATCGAAGTGGACAATAAGAAAGCACATGCGCAATAAACCTACAAATAATGGCCAAATTCTCGTAATTATTGCATTATTGTTTCTGTTTAATTCGATTAGCTTTTTAGAAATTTCTGCCATTATTCGTATGTTTTCCTTAAAAATTCATTTCGACATCTTATTTATAACTACATGAATTTGGCTTCCGTTTATCAATGTTTTTTTCTCTTTGACGACCAATGAGGAATCTTTCAAAATAAGTATTCATATATTTATGTATTTTTTTTATGTATAAAATTATCAATTTGATTCATAATACCTGACACATTCTCCAATGAAAAATCAAGTACTACCTCCCCCTCCGCTCTCCCTTACCCACCCCACGCCCCTTTACCACCCCCACATCGCTCTCCTCATCCCCGCCATCATCCTCGCCGACATACTGACCGCCATCATTACTGCCATCCTCACTGCCCCCCCTCTCTGACTTCTCTCGACACCAGACGAATGCCGGAGCAGCACCCTACCAAACGGGCCACGGACCGCGCGCGATCACTCCTTCCTCTTCCTTGTACTATCATCTCTCCTTTCACATACACACTTAAACTAACATACACTACACTACCACATATTCCGGGAGACCGGTCGGGAGCTCAGAGCTTGTCCCGGCTGGAGCGGTGCCCCGCTGGTGGGAGAGTCCTCGTTAGGGGGATCCCCCGCTAGGTCGGCCCTGGATCTCGCCATTCAGCGGGGGAATATCTCCGCCATATCCCGAGAAAAACACACACTACACTAATGGGACGAATGACCAAAGCAGTTGACGCGCCCGGAAACTCGAAAAAATGAATGAATCAATCAATCAACTCCTCTCGTCCTTCCCCGTCTCCTTCGTCGCCCTCCTCACCTCGCTTCTTTAACCACTCTTTCCCACACTCCTGAACGCACTCCTCCCCTCCCTCCTTCCAGCCCTCCACTACGGATCTCTACATTTCTCCTTTTCAAATTTGTTCTCTATTCGTCCACTCGTAATTACAACCCGAACACACTTCCCACCACTCTGTTTCTCCTCCAATCTTCACGCTCGTTCCCGGTACCGTCAACATCCTCAATCGCACTCACCCTCCCCACCACCTTCTTTCGTCGGCCCGCGCCCACGCCCTCTACAACTCTCTACACCCACTCTCTAATTCCCGACTGCACCCACGCCCTCTCCACTTACCCTCGATCTCCGCGTTCCCCTCCCCCGCTCCTGCACTTCACTGCGCTGCGCCGCGCCTTCGTTTCCTGGAAGCCCGCGCCCACGTCCTCTACCACCTCTACACCCACTCTCTAATCCCCGTCTGCACCACGCCCTCTCCACTTACCCTCGATCTCCGCGTTCCCCATCCCCGCTCCTGCACTTCACTGCGCGCGCGCTCTGGTGCGAGAGCGGCCGCTCTCTGAGAGCGAGCGCGCCCCGCTGCGCCGCGCCTTCTTCGTTTCCTGGAAGCCCGCGCCCACGCCCTCTACCACTCTCTACACCCACTCTCTAATCCCGTCTGCACCCACGCCCTCCACTTACCCTCGATCTCCGCGTCCCCAACCCCGCTCCTGCACTTCACTGCGCGCGTCTCTGGCGCAGAGCGGCCGCTCTCTGAGAGCGAGCGCGCCCCGCTGCGCCGCGCCTTCTTCGTTTCCTGGAAGCCCGCGCCCACGCCCTCTACCACTCTCTACACCCACTCTCTAATCCCCGACTGCACCCACGCCCTCTCCACTTACCCTCGACCTCCGCGTTCCCCACCCCCGCTCCTGCACTTCACTGCGCGCGCTCTCTGGCGCGAGAGCAGCCGCTCTCTGAGCGAGCGCGCCCCGCTGCGCCGCGCCTTCTTCGTTTCCTGGAAGCCCGCGCCCACGCCCTCTACCACTCTCTACACCCACTCTCTAATCCCCGACTGCACCCACGCCCTCTCCACTTACCCTCGACCTCCGCGTTCCCCACCCCCGCTCCTGCACTTCACTGCGCGCGCGCTCTGGGCGAGAGCGCCGCTCTCTGAGAGCGAGCGCGCCCCGCTGCGCCGCGCCTTCTTCGTTTCCTGGAAGCCCGCGCCCACGCCCTCTACCACTCTCTACACCCACTCTCTAATTCCCGACTGCACCCACGCCCTCTCCACTTACCCTCGACCTCCGCGTTCCCCACCCCTCCTGCATTCATCGCGCGCTTGAGCGCGCCCCGCTGCGCCGCGCCTTCTTCGTTTCCTGGAAGCCCGCCGACCTTCCGCCTGAATTCGTAATAGGACTAATTATAACAATGTGAAGCCGCGCAATCACAGCAGAGCCCCGCGGAGATTCGCCCGCGCTCCTTTAGCGCTTGTAAAGCATTTCTGCGGCTCGCGCAACGCAGCTCTCGGTTCACCGTTTCGCCGGAAATGCAAACAACGACACCTTTATGAGCTGTTACTTGAAATGGTATAATGAACAGTGATAACATTCCAAATGAACGAATGAATGTACACTGTTTAGAATCGTGTATTTTCGTGTTTAAATGGACGGTCTGTTCTCTCAATAAAATGCTTTTGAATGCCTTGGAGTGCGCACTCCGCGATTCCGAATAAAACAAACTAATCATACACGGTGAGTGTACGAACAAATTCAATACCATCATATTCAGTTTTTAATCAAACATTGCTATCTCGTGATGGTTCATTTTAATACGGCACCATACACAAGCTTTAATACACAAGCGGCAATCATGCATTATATTCACGGCGCGCCCGGCGTGTCAACGAAGTTCCGTGAACTGCTCCGGGAATAAATTCGCGGAAACCTCCACTCAGCGAGGCGTGAGGGCGGCAGGCGACGCTTTAGAGCGCAGCGGAGTTCGGGGCGGCGGGGGAGGGGGGAGGGGACCGGAGCGTCTATTAAGCGCAGGCGTTCTCCTGCGCGAGAAGTGGGCGGCGCCATCAGCTGGTGAGTGTGCTGTGTGCGTTCTTTCGCCTCATCAGGCAAACGCTGAGTGCGCCAGCGGTCGACGCAGGGACGGAGGTGCTTTGTCGCGTCGAGATCCGCGATGGCAGGCAGCACTGCCAATGGGCGGTCGCCATGTGTCGTTTAGGGAACATCGCGTCGTTGCTCACTTGCTGATTTGTTAATCTCACCGTTCAACAGTGCTCTAACCGATTGCACCTACGCTGTGTGGGTCTTGTATTCACCCACACGGCTGTGTGCCTGCTTGGTTTATCTAGTCTTTAAGTTCTCTCTCATAGATCCCGTACCATAACAGGAATCTACATTATATTTTATATACAGTTATCACTACATGCGTATTTCCCACAAATACCTACAAGTCCACCTTTTGAACATTTTCTGTACGGCTTTTTTTTTTGTTTTTGTTTTTGCGTGCACTTCGAGATAGAGCGTAAATTAAGCGCATAGATTCTCCTTCGGTGAAGTGGGCGAACTCATCAGCTGGTGAATGTGCTGTGTGCGTTCTTTCACCTCATCAGGCAAACGCTGAGTGAACCAGCGGTCGACGCAGGGAGGGAAGTGCTTTGCCGCGTCGAGAACTGCGTTTGAGGCGACTCGCGATGGCAGGCAGCACAACCGAAGGGGGGTCGCCGTTTAGTTGTACGTTTCGTTTAGAGAACATCGCGTCATCGCTCATTCGTGGGTCTGTTAATCTCACCGTTCAACAGTGCTCTAACCGATTGCACCTACGCTGTTTGTGTCTTGTTTTCACCTATAAGGCTGTGTGCCTGATTGGTTTATCTAGTCTTTATTCAAGTTCTCTCTCATAGATCCCATACCATTACAGGAAGCAACATTACATTTTATATTCACTTATCACTACATGCGCTTTACCCACAAATACCCACAAGTCCACCTTTAGCATTTTTTTATTTAATTTTATTTTAAGTCGCATCAACAGCAGAGGTTATTAGCGACTCCATTAGTTACATAGTAGTTACAATGCTTATTGGACTTTTACATTAATATTACATTATATATAGAGTTACTTTTTGAATTATTTTTACATTATTACACTAGTGAAGCAACAAATAAATATATACAACAGTATTTGGAAATATTACATACTTATATTACAGATATATGGAATCATGTAGAGGTATGTATATAAGGACAGGAAACATATAACAACATATACACGTTAAATTAAATCTATAATGCCTATTTTTTACAGAAGTTTATTACCTTGAGTTGGAAAGGAAAGTTTCTTAAAATGGAGTTTAAATGTTCAGCATCAAAATATTTGGGTTCTAATGGAATTATATTTGGGACATTCTGTGAGAATGTGGTTAGTATTCAGGATTTTGTTGCAACAATCACACATTGGGATTGGTTTTTTATTTAATATGTAACCATGCGATAATTTAGTATGTCCTGATCGAATACGCGAAAGAGCGACCTGTTCCTGACGAGAAAACTTTGCATAGGTTTTAAGAGAAAAGAATTCATTGATTGCCTTGTGTATTTTACTAATTTTGGAATCGTTCCAGAGAGTTGACCAAATTTTCTGTACGGCTTTTTTTGTAGTTTTTGTTTGAGTGTAAATTAAGCGTATACATTCTCCTTCGGTGAAGTGGGCGGAGTCCTCAGCCGCTGAGTGAGGGTATGCATTCTTTCGGCTCATCAGGAAAACGCTGAGTATGCTTGCGATCGGACGCGAGGTGTCAGGGGCTTGCCTGGTTACGAAGGAGTGTGACGAGGTGTGTGAGCGTGTGATAGGTAGCACTACGGATGGCCAAAAAATCGATGTTTAAAAATCAATATTTTTCACAAGAAACATTGAATTATTAACATCGACGTTTTGTTTTTGATATTTTTTCAGATAGATATCTTTTTCCAGAAACATTGATATTAAAAAACAACTTTTTCCTTTTTCAATGACGTACGTGGTAATATCGCTAAAGTGCACTTTTCAACCTTGTTTATATATAATACTTATTAGAAAATTAAGTTGACAAAATGCTTTACGGCAGAATTTTCACTAATATTTTAAACTAATATTAACGTATAAAAATGTTAAGCTAATATTACGTATTAAGATAAATGAAACTAATATTTATGTATTATAAATATTAGATTTAAGACATTTGACTTCGATGATTAATAAATGAAAATGAATAAATGGAATAATAACAAAACTGTACTAATTTTTTTAACATATTATTTATTTCAAAAAATGGTTTCGTTTAAAGACTCTTAAAAAGGAAAATTTTTTTTTGGATAAAACCTATAGATACAGGATAGGAAAATACGATGTTTCATTTTTCAAACATCGATGTTTCTGGTTGATGGTTTCATCGACATCCAAAACCTTTTGGCGATGTATCGAAATATCGATGTATCTATGATTTGATATAATTTGCCATCACTAGGTAGCACCGCCACTGTGCCATAACTGAGTAATAGTACGTAGCTTTGCGGCGTCCCACAGTCGCAGCTCCATTTGCCTAGTCGTAATCTAATACTCTAGCCGATTGCACCTTTCTCTATTTTAGACCTACGGCGTGGTTTGCGTGAATCGTTAATCTTGTCCTCATTTAAGTTTCTTACCGGTAGCGGTAGCTCAATGCATCAACTGATGTCACTGCAGCGCCTCTGACCGGGAGGTCCTAGGTTCGAGTCCTGAGGGCGGCAGGATTTTCGACACAGCTTTTCAGCTTGGTCGAATTCAGTCGCTGTCTGAAGGAGAACTCTAGCGGCCTTCTGCTCTGGTCGGTAGTCTTTCGTGGTTTCTCCGATCAACACCAAGCGAATGCCGGAGCAGTACCCTACAAACGGGCCACGGACCGCGCGCGATCTGTCCTTCCTCTTCCTTGTTCTATCCTCTTCCTACACACACTTACACTAACATGCACTACACTACCACATATTCCGGTAGACCGGTCGGGAGCTTAGAGCTTGTCCCGACTGGGGCGGTGCCCCACTGGTGGGAGAATCCTGGTTACGGGAAAACCCCACTAGCCGACGGTAGGTCGGCGCCGGATCTCGCCACCCAGCGGGGGAAGATCACCCCATCTCCCGAGAAAAGCATGCACTACACTGACGGGATTAATGACCAAAGTAGTTGGCGCGCCCGGAAACACAAAAAATCAATCAATCAATTTAAGTTTCTTCTCATGGATTTCCTATCTTTAATGGAATCTACAATTCATTTGTGCTACAGTTATCACTGCATTCGAAATAATTACAAGTCTGCAGTACAAGTCGACCTTCCGTAACTTTTCCCTGCTGCTCTTTTCTAGTTCTCGCGTGCTCTGTGAGCTGGCAGAGTGTAAATTCAGTGTATGGGCTCCCTTGCCTGCGAAGTGCGCGTCGCCATCAGCTGGTGAGTGTGTCGGTGCGTTCTTTCGCCTCATGAGGCAAACGCTGAGTGAACCAGCGGTCGACGCAGGGAGGAAAGTGCTTTGCCTTTCAGCGTTTGAGCCGGCGTTGGAAGCACCGACGCCGAACTGAGCTGTCGTCGTGGAGGACTATATTTCCCTTTTCAGCTGCATCGCTCTGTGACTCATCACTTACTCACGTTTCCATTAATCTCACCGTTTACTCGTTCGCTAACAGATTACACCTCTTGTCTGTCTGACCTACGATATTGTTTGCCTGCTTTGTTGTTCTTGTCGTTTATTAAGTCCCCTCTCAATGATCCATATTCTGACATGTATCTACATTTCATTTGCTCTATAGTTATCAATCGATGCGAATTAACTCTACAAAGAATACTTGTCGCAACTTCTTCTCACTACTTCTGCCTAAAGGACGTATCTCACTTATCGTTAGAGCAAAACCAGAGAGCATCTGTTATCGACTAATGAAACGATTGGTCTGGAAGGGCCAACTGATTCGTGTATTGGACACAATGTATTGGACTGCTCAAAATATTCGTCTTCGAATTTTTACATATAAGTGAAGTATAAAAAAATCTAAAAGCAGAAAACTGATCGATGAAAGCTATATTTAATATGAGATATGTTGGGAAGCTGATAGTACATGAGCGATATGGATGTAAAAAAGGCTTCTCATTATTACTGCATTACGGAGTTTGTTTTTGTTTTGCGAAAACTGTCCAATTCGTCCATTTCTTTTAAAATTTCCACCCATAATTTCAAAAATGAATCTGAAGTTTTCTTTAAGGCTTCTTGTTTACGTACCAAAGAACAACTTTATTACCGCATATACAGAATGGATCAGTTTGTCAAAAGAATTTAAATTCATTAGTTTTTTTGACGTCTTGGAACTTTTCGATCATGTTTGACAGAACAATACGCCTGTGCAGTTACTGCGTGACTGGATTGCGCTCTAGAGGTGTTTAAAATATTCGATGGTTTTCACCGATTCTGCGATGTTGCCGACGGTTGGGCACGGTTTTTGACGGTTCCATTGCTTTTCGACGAATACCACTTGCTTTGATATTACTAGGGAACGGATTTTATTGTAAAGAAAGTGCAAAATGTACATATGTGTTTATTTTTTCCAAAACAAGTAAGAAAAAATAGACAATATGTAAAGTAGAAATTCATTATCATGATTAAAATTGTTCTCCACAAGCATTCTTCGACTATAAAACGTTGCCGATCAGTCCTTAATAAGGATTCGGAGTGGCTGGAAGTAGGTTATATTTCTCCTGAAGTAATTGTACTGTAAACTTCACATACAACAATTTTATTCGAAATATAAAATACGTTCACAGTATATACTACAATGTTTACGAGAAGTCGGCGTGCAAGTAAATAGTAGAACCGTGTAGCGAGTGATGGATCCCAGGAGGAGGCGGTACAAGGGTATACACTCATCCCTCCAAATTGAACAACGCGATAAGAAAATTTACTGTAAAAAATATTTGTTAGTTTTCGATCGAGTAACGAATGTGCTGTTTGAAACACAGGCAAGTACGTAGTTGAAATTACTTTTGTTCACAAAAATCCACCACCCTTTATTCCGAGTAAGCAGTAACCGGGAGTTTAACTTAATTGGTAAAATATGTAATTATACAAAAATATGTAAAAATTCATAAAATAAAAATGGTTCTAATTCGTTCAGAATATCTTGTAATCTCTAAAAATTATAATTGAATGCTGGTATCTTGTTAGTGTAAAAGCATGTATTTACATTGAAATCCGTTCCCTAGCTATTACCATCCCCTCATATTCAATCCAAACAAATCTCTGGTCTGACTTCTTACGTTCTTAGTATGCTTCGATGTTTTTTGTTTCTCGCCCGTAAAAAGTACTTAAGAGAAAGTTACGTAGTGCTGCGTAAAAAAGCGGAGGCTCTGCAACTACAGGGCTCTGTAGTTGTTAAATTTAGAAAAATCTCCTCTAAGATCTGGTGTAGCCAGAATCCATTTTTTGTTGAACCTTGACACCAAAAAAACAATTGCCTCCTTCTGTCTGTCTGTCTGTCTGTCTGTGAACAACGCTAGTGGCTAAACCGTTCAGTCGATTTTCTTTAAAATTAATATTCCCAAATCAAACTGATTGAGGTCATGTCCCCTTGAATTTGAAACCAATATTTTAAATTTGGGAGGTACTTTATATGAAGCCCTTGGGAAAATTTAAAAAATTAAAAAAAATGTCTCCAACGTTTTTGATGGAATTATTTTGTTGGATAGTGTGAAGAAAGTTAAATAATGGTACAGATCGCATGTTCGGTGAAACCCCTGATTTTCCGAAAAATTCCAAAAGTCCACAATTTTTTCGGAGTATTCTTACAACTAAAATATTAATGTTAGAAATTTTTCCCTTAATAAAATCTGTTCCTTAAAGATAGATTTTGAAATGTCATATTCAATTTTCGAAAATTTATGTATTTTTCGCGTAATTTTGCATAATATTACATAGCCATTAACAATATTGTGAGAAAGTACGTGATGTTGGAGCATCACTATTTAAGTTTCACTTACGTCCCATCAGGTAATTGCCCATCTCTGTCACTCATTTTGACGCATTAACTTTCTATAATGTTCTAATTATTTATTAACGATTTTATCACCTTTCTTTCATCTAGAACTTGCAACTTAGGCTTTTATTCTCCCAAATATCAATGATATTAACTCTATACCTTTCAAGTCCTTCTGCGTGTGCCGAATTACATTTTACAAGATCCTTGGAGTTAGAAGAGTGAATTTTAGGCGCAAACGTTCTGCTCGTTCTGAAGTACGAGTCGCCAAAACAACAAGTGCTTTTCCTCACTGCGTCCGACATGGCTTTCTAATATTTTCGCGTCTCCCTTGCAGGGCCTCCGCCAAGACATTCGTCGTTCTCGAAAAAAAAACAACCCCTTTCAAAGCCCGACGAGCGTCCTACCTCAACGTTCATCTGTCTCTCCGACGCATCGCTAAACTTTCCCTCCCCCCAAAATGTAATCACGTGAACTTGCTGCTCCCCGTTCTGTCCAACGTGTCATTGTTCCCAATTCCGGCTCTTGCCGTTATCTTCACCTCCCACTCACCGACAATTAACTCTTCTTCCTTCATTCGATATTTTCTCTCTTAACATCACCGACGCCACGTCCCAAGCCCTCCCGATTGTCACGGACACTGCTGAGTCGGCTGTTGACCAACGACACCGCTGCATGACATCTCTGCACTTTCGGTGCTCCATCTGAAGCCTCGTCTCTCGCCCTGAGTTCTGTAGTCTGCCCGTATCCCGCCCCGCACCACTATCCCCCAGCCCTCACTCCTCGCCTCGTCCCGCCCCAAGCTTTCGGTCCATTTCTCTTCCAGCTTTGCATCCTCAGCTACCACTCGCAACCGTTTCTACTTACTTTTGGTCCACAGCCCCGCTCCACAGCCCGCTCCACAGCCCCCCACAGCCCCGCTCCACAGCCCCGCTCCACAGCCCCGCTCCACAGCCCCGCTCCACAGCCCCGCTCCACAGCCCGCTCCACAGCTCCGCTCCACAGCTCCGCTCCACAGCTCCGCTCCACAGCCCCGCTCCACAGCCCCGCTCCACAGCCCCGCTCCACAGCCCCGCTCCACCCCCCCCCCCGCCCCGCCCCGCCCGCCCCGCCCCGCTCCCGACCCCGCTCCCGACCCCGCTCCCGACCCCGCTCCCCTGCCCCGCTCCCCGCCCGCCGCTCCCCGGCCCCGCTCCCCGACCCCGTTCCCCACTCCCACTTCCTCTTCCCTCGATCCCACACTTCCGCTCCACACCCCTGCTCCACACCCACGCTCTCCACCACCACTCCCTATCTCCGCTCCCTACCACCGCTCCTCTGCCCCGCTTCCCACACCTTACCCCAGTTCTTCCCGCAACCTCTTCTCCAATCCTCACTCCAATCCTCCCTCGAAAGTTCACCCCATCGCTCCATATCCCTGAACACACCTCGCTTCCCTCTCCTGCTCTCCGCTCCTGTATCACTACTCAGCCGCTCTGATCCTGCAATCCCCGCCTTTCCCTCCAACTCTCCTTCAATCTCCCGCCCTACCCAACCACTCCCCTCGCGACCCGCGTCCGCCTGCCTCCCCGCCTGCTTTCTGAATTAGCCAGCGCGCCGCCGCCCTCGAATGTTTGCCTATATTCGAACAGAGCGAGGCGGCCCCCACGTGTTAACTCAGTCAACAGCGCGTGTTTGCTTTTTTCGGGCGCAGACGGCACGCGCGTTGTCTGATGATAGCGGCCTCCCGCCCCCACCCACCTGCACGCCCCCGGCTCGCTGCTCGGCCCCCGGCCCCGCCAAGCTGGTCGGGGCAGTACCCTGACAAACGGGCAACGGGCCGCGCAGTATCTTTCCTTCCCACACCTTGTCCTACCCTCACCCGTTATGTACACACACATACACTTAAATACCCTACACTCAGTGGCGGTTCGTGGTCATTCCATGAGGGTGTGCAACTTTCTCTTCTTTCTTCCTTTCTCCCATTCTCTCTCTCATGTTCCTTTCTTCCTTTTCTCTCTTTACCTCTTCTCTTCTTTCTCTCTCTCTCTCTTTCTCTCTCTCTCTCTCTCTCTCTCTCACACACACACACACACACACACACACACACACCCACTCGCGCGCGCGCACATACACAGGCATACATTGCATACATGTATTCATTAACATAAAGTGTACGTGCATACATATATTCATTAACATAAAGAATGACAGTTAAACATAAATTATCTTAAGAAGTTTGATAACATGCCGAAGAATATCTTTCCGCTGTACCTTTTCAATAAAACTTTCTGTGACTTTTTCTTTAAGGTCGTTGAGTTCTCCCGTTTAATTTTTTCAATGCTATTCATTGTTAGTTCACAAACAGCCTTGACATAAAAACGAACTCCCTGTCTTCGGTCTTTCAAAACACATTGAAACGTAGCCCAATAAATACGTTTACAAAATACTCTTGGGTTTTGAATACTTTGTAATGGTTTTGAATACTTTGTAATGGTTTTGAATACTTTGTAATGGTTTTGTAGTTGCAACTCTCTTTAAAACACATGAAAATACGCAAATAATATTCAACTAACATTTTTATAAATGCCACCCTGCACAGCAATGAGTTTGCGTTTCGGGCTCTAGTGCGATAGATCATTTAAGTGGAGAGATATCTCACACTTACTTCATTCAATGTCACACTTACTTCTCTTGAAAAATTGTGCTAGCCGAGCGTTATATCTTCGAGACATATCGAGGCACTCGCAGAGATCGCCACTGGGCCGACGCAGTAGTACTCGCATCGTCGGCGAAACGCTCCATCCGCCCATAAGGCACCGCTGTCCTCCCTCTTTCCCCTCCAGCCCCGCAACGTCCTACGACACCGTTGCCTCGTTCGCATTTCCCGAGTGTGCGCTGGGTGGCTTTCACGAAGGGTATTGGCAGTGGACTGGCAATCACAGCTTCCGAACGGCGCATGTTTTGAAATATTACTTAGTCTTTTATCAACGCAGAACTGTTTTACGAAATCTCTCAGTACTCACCTACGTCACGAATTGATTATACTTTACCGTGTTATTAACCCTTTCACTTTAATTTCTTCAAGTTGAAAACACGGTAAGGGTACAGAATGATAACGAAAATATATTTGGAGGGAACGGGTCACAGAGAAAAATACAAAACAGAAAGAGAAAACCC
Organism: Teleogryllus oceanicus; assembly: GCA_964035755.1. NCBI lineage: Eukaryota > Metazoa > Arthropoda > Insecta > Orthoptera > Gryllidae > Teleogryllus > Teleogryllus oceanicus. Next base: position 64,331,246 of record CAXIVR010000011.1, read on the forward strand.
AATGCGAAAGTTATTAAAAGAAGAAAGGGTAAAGAATATAAATTTTGGGAAATGGAATTTGCAAGATGAAAATAAATCAAAATCACGCGACTCTCTGTGTTAATCCAATTTTCCGCTTCCTCTCGTCTCCTTGTTTCGTTTCCTCTGCCTGCGGAGCGCGATTGCACAGCACTGGGGGCGGGGCGGGGCGGGTGGCTGTTTGTAGGCCCGCTGCTGTTTGTGCTGCCGTTTGCTGTTTGCAGCCCAGGCGGCGGGCAGTCGGCCAGTCATGGCACCCTGGCCGGCAGGCTGCTCGCTCTCCCCTGTACCCACGCACCTCCATGTAGGTGCGCACATCTCTGCTCTCACGCGGCCTCCCTTCTTTCCATTGGTCCCCACACAAATTTGCACCGGGAGCGGTAGCTCAGTGCATCAACTGATGTCACTGACCGGGCCTCTGACCGGGAGGTTCTAGGTTCGAGTTCTGACGGCGGCAGGATTTTAGACACTAGCTTTTCAGCTAGGTCGAATTCAGTCACTGTCTGGAGGAGAATTCTAGCGGCGGGCTACTCTGACGGTCCGATCAGCACCAGGCGAATACCGGAGCAGTACCCTACAAAACGGGCCACGGACCGCGCGCGATCTTTCCTTCCTCTTCCCTGTCCTATTCTCTCCCCTTACACACACACTTACACTAACATGCACTACACTACCACATATTCCGGAAGACCAGTTGCGAGCTTAGAGCTTGTCCCGGCTGGGGCGGTGCCCCGCTGGTGGGAGAGTCCTGATTAGGGGGAAACCCCACTAGCCGACGGTAGGTCGGCGCCGGATCTCGCCATCTAGCGGGGGAAGATCACCGCCATCTCCCGAAAAACAAAACGTGCACTAACGGGACTAATGCCCAGAAATACTAATCAATCAATAAATCCTCATAATGTCTCTTCGCACTCGCGCCCTACTGCACCACTACCCACTTCGCCTTCATCAACCCCCACCCTTCAATCTCCTTCCCTCCAACAAATTTCCATTCTGTGTGTAACGGTAGTGCATTTTACACATTTCATCTCTGCCTCGCTTCACACCACTATGTCTCTTCCTTTCTTCTCATTTTTTTTCTCATTCTCAACCCGGCCAGTGAAGAGAACTGGTCATGCGTTCCGAAACTCCCAGTCCATGGTATGAGATTTGGAGGAGGAGCACACACAAAATTCCTTCGACGTTCCGAAATTCCCATTCCACCCGAGATAGCATTGTCCTTCATTTTTCACGTTTCCTCTCGGCCTCGCTTCAATGAGCCTTCTCCCTTCCCTTCGATCGACATATGAGTTTTTAGTAAACTCTCTGGCGTGCCTCTCTATCGCCACCGGTAGCGGCAGCTCAGTGCATCAACTGATGCCACTGCAGTGCCTCTGACCGGGAGGTCCTAGGTTCGAGTCCCGACAGCGGCAGGATTTTCGGCATTAGCTTTTCAGCTAGGTCGAATTCAGTCGCTGTCTGGAGGAGAATTCTAGCGGTCGGCTGCTCTGATCGGTAGTTTTCCGTGGTTTCTCCGATCAACACCGGGCGAATGCCGGAGCAGCACCCTAACAAACGGGCCACGGCCCACGCGCGATCTGTCCTTCCTCTTCCTTGTCCTATCCTCTCCCCCTTACACACACACTTAAACTAACATGCACTACACTACCACACATTCCGGGAGGCCGGTCGGGAGCTTAGAGCTTGTCCGGTTGGGCGGTGCCCTGCTGGTGGGATAGTCCTGGTTAGGGGGAAACTCCACGAGCCGACGGTAGGTGGGAGCCGGATCTCGCCATCCAGCGGGGGAAGACCACCGCCATCTCCTGAGAAAAAACATGCACTACACTATGGGGACTAATGACCAAAGCAGTTGACGCGCCCAGAAATACGACATAACCAAACCAAACCAAACCAATCTCTATCGCTACCCATCCCTCTCTCCTCGCCTCCCTTTCCCGTGTGCAGCCGCTACAATGTTCTCACTGCGCATGCGTCGGCGGATCCTCGAGCCGTGTTTTTGTAGATAGACGCCGAGATAAGGGACGTGTTATTTCCGCTGAAGCAACGGAATAACAACTCTTAACATATCGACATCCAAATATTTGTGTTGGACGTACCGGGAATTGGATAGATACGTCGTGACACTTTTCCAACCGGATCTCCGTTGAAAATAATATGATGGCGTCTGCAAAAGTGTCTGTGAAACGTAATATCAATGAAAAACATTCGTTTTAGGATTGAAATGAGAAACTTTTACCATTTTGGTAAAACGTATTAGCAACACACAATTGAATATACGACTTGTTTGAAGTACTGCAGGTAAATGTAAATTCGTAAAGTTATTTTATATTCCCACGCAAGTTTTGTGCATTGTTCCTTTATGATGACTTCTGTTAAAATGGAATGAATTCTTACTCTTACATAAATTGTTCATTTTTCCTGTATCCCGAGGAAATTTATTTTTCCATTCAATAAAGTAAATCTAAAAATTAGTTTTCCTTTTTGAAAGAAACCACAGGAAATTAATTCTTTAAAATATAAGTGAAAGATTTTTAGATATAAAACATTAATAATCATCCAGATGAAAGCCGACGAATTCATTACAATGGCAAGGAAACCATCGATGTTGAAAGCAAGTGAACAAAGTCGACGAAAAATAATATTCTAAGCTCATTCATTGGAAATTTTTACTCAGCTATGCGACAGTAGCTGAGACTTAGGTATGATTTCTCTTCAACTTCGATACCATATTACGGGCTCCAATGACTCGAACTACGTGATCCAAAATAGTATGAATAATTTAAATTAATGATGAGCAAATACCAACTTTATGGCTTGAATGAGATAATAAATGAGAGTAATGATATTTTTCAAAAATGAATGAAGAATATTCCTACATGTTTACTATTACATTCAAAAGCATTCAATAAAGAATTTAGGTGAATCAAAATCGATTCAAATTTCCCATGATTATTTTCAACTTTTGTTTGTCCAAAAATATAATGCATCCTTAATACTTCATGCGTATCCTTAAATGTTATAGAATAATTGCGTAAGTTCAACCATTACAACATACCTTTTTATACTTACCTGGATTTGCTTAACACTTCCTTATTTTTGTCCTCTAATTTTTTAAGAGATTAAAACTCGACAGACTCAATCTAATTTGTGTTCACTTCTTCTTCTGCAATTGCTCTATTAATCGTTTTATATGCATATATATAATCATTAAAAAACGACTGTTTTGATTGTTTATGTGAATAGGAGTATAGTTAAGTTTAATAAGAATAAGTTGTGAGTCACATTCACTTGAAATTTAGTATTTGCACGAACGTAAAACATGTAAGAACGTAAAAGTGAGAAGCGGAACGTAAGAACGTTCATTCATTCTCTAGCATTATTCACACTTTTTTTTATCCGTATTCACCTAAAATTCTTCAAGTTTAATAAGTTCCCAGGCAATATTATTCATAGGTTTAAGCAAATTTATTTAAAAAAATACGAAAATTCGAATCAAAATTGAAATGAAATCTGCAGCGCTATTCATTTGGTAATTCAATTGTTCATTTCAAGATGGCAACATCAGTGTTGCTAACGTCGTGAAACAAAGTTATTATGTATGTAGGGAAAATTGCCTTTGGGTACTGAGTTAAATCAACGCCACCTACATAGATCTATTCATGTAGCGTTGGTTTGATTCCCGGCATATTCACTAACATGTCAACAAAACTCGAAAAAACGTTTTTGATATTTCTTTGAATCTCATGGCGGATCCGAAAACGAATCATCAGTTCCCTATCAGGAGACCGAGACCCATTGAATATCACCTCATAGGTCTCGATTGGTGTAGGGGAATTGGACTAAACGTTAGTCACGGATCCGCACATACGCACACTCGAAGTTGCTCGAATAGGGAGTAAATTTCACAAATAGTACTTCCAATTAAGAAAAAAGTTAACACTGAGAGAAATTCAGATCAGCACCACACGACTGACTGTGACTTGATCATCTGGCGCTAGGAAGTGTAAGACGGCGGAGTCTTTGTGCAGGGAGGCGAATGCGCTTTTGCTTCAAAGACACAGGCCCTCGCTGCCTTGGCCCGAGCGCGAGCGGTGTCACCTGGCCTCCCGACCGGTCGCGGCGTTGAGAAAACAGCCGCAGCAAACAGCGCACCCGGATCAAAGCCCGGTGTGAGCGCGTAACGAGCAAGGGAGCTGTGAACACACAGCCGCCCCGCCCACGTCGCGCCTCCCCCCGCTTCCTGCTCCCGCACCCCACACCCGCACCCCACTCCCGCACCCGCCCGCACCCAGCTTCCCGCACCGAGCTCCGCACCCAGCTCCCGCACCCAGCTCCCACACCCAGCTCCGCACCCGCTCCCGCACCCAGCTCCGCACTCAGCTCCCGCACCCAGCTCCCGCACCCAGCTCCCGCACCCAGCTCCCGCACCCAGCTCCCGCACCCGCTCCCCGCACCCGCTCCCGCACCCGCTCCCCGCACCCGCTCCCCGCACCCGCTCCCCGCACCCGCTTCCCGCACCCGCTCCCGCACCCGCTCCCGCACCCGCTCCCGCCCCCACGCCCCGCTCCCGAACCCCGCTCCCGAACCTCGCTCCCGAACCCCGCTCTCACACCCACTCTACGCGCCCTGCTCCCGCACCCGCGACCCACGCCCCATGCCTCGCACTCCGCACCCTGCTCTCTGCGTCGCGCTCCCCGCTCCCCGCACTCGCGACCCACGCCCCGTGCTCCGCACCCCGCGCCCAACGCCGCCCGCCCCGCGTTCCGCGCCCCGCACCTCACTCCGCGCCCTGCGGCTCTCCCCTCGCGTCCCACGCCCCGCGCCCAGCTCCCCGCATCTCCCCACTCCCCGCCTCGCGTCGCCACGCCCAGCTCCCGCATCCCCAACCCCGCCTCGCACACCGCACCCGCGTCCCGCAACCCACGCCCCGCTTCCCATGCTCCGTGCCTCGCGCCCTACATCCCCTTGCCCCGCCTTCCCCACTGCCACGCTTCGCTCCTCTCTCTCCTCCCAACACATCGCTCCCACCACGGCTGCTACGACCTTGCCTTACACCTCACCGCTCAATTCGATCCGCAAACCACCCACCGCCTCGACCCATCCTCTTCCCGCTTCGCACTTCCCCGCCACACTCCGTACCCTGACCGGGAGGGCCTGGGCAGGATTTTCGACACTAGTTTGAAAGCTAGGTCGAGTTCAGTCGCTGTCTGGTGGAGAATTCTAGCGGTCGGTTGCTCTGGTCGGTAGTTTTCCGTGATTTCTCCGATCAACACAATGCCGGAGCAGTACCCTAACAAACGCGCCGTGGCCGGGCGAGATCTTTCCTTCCCATTCCTTGTTCTACCCGCAACCCTTCACGCACACTTACACTAACATGCACTACACTATCACATATTCCGGGAGACCGGTCGGCAGCTTAGGGTTTGTCCCGGCTGGAGCAGTTCTCCGCTGCTGGGAGACATTTGGTTGCGGAATCCCATGTTACTTGACGGTAGATTTCGCCATCCAGTGGGGAAAAATCACAACCACATCCCGAGCAGAAGAACACTACTATGCACTACATTTACGTCACTAATGACATTAGCAGTTGACCATAGTAGTTAATTTGCAGGTGTTATTAAATGATGTTGAACACTATTCTTTATATGATAGAAGTCATTCTCGTGAACATGAGTCTCAAACAATCCAACCAGAAAATAAATTACGAACAACCCCTACAAGTCGCTACAGATGGTGTTGCCAATTACTACAATGAGCAAGAAGTCATTATTGTACATTCATTTAAAGAAGTCACAGGATAACTAATGGAAGATTCCGGGGTCATTTCAATCGGTCCGAATCATAGATGAAATATATGAAAAGAAATGGTTCAATTTTTTTATTATAAGACATTATTATTATTATTATTATTATTATTATTATTATTATTATTATTATATTTTGTTTAATATACATTACATTACTTTATCATAAGAAGGTAAACAAAATTATCACAGCGGAGTGCAAGAAGTAAAGTCATAATAACATGACGATAGACATCTGGGATTAGTTTAATTTGAATATATTCTTGCTTAGCATTGGCTACTTACGACACGGACAGACATGAATAGTCTGAGAAATCGTGCACACTTGGTACACCCTCTAATACTTTTCAGTTGCCCTTTCTTAAACCTTCACTGAACTTCTCACCCTTGGCCTCTGATGCCCATGGCCTAGCAGTACTTTACACTGGTTGCCGACGAAATCTCTTCTTCGCTAACTGCCATGTAGAGTTTGGCCCGAATGTTGAGCACGTTTTAATTCTCTGTAATTTTCACCTATGACCTTTCATCTCCTGTCTAGGTCGTGTGTGCGTGACCTTCTGCACTTAACACTATCTCCTTCCTCAAGCTTATATTCAGCAGGCATACAGCATCCAATTTCTTCAGTTTGTCGAATTTTTGTTTTACTGTTATGATTGTACCCATTCAGTGTACGTATATAATACGTTAAGATGTACTTTAACTATGTCAGTAAAATTCTTCCATTTTCTTCTTTATTCGTCTCTTACGTCGGCCGGAACCTTAAATTTAAAAAAAAATTGTCCTCTCGTAGACGTTAGATCTCATCGTCTTGAAAACTTGCTTGGCAAAGCTTCAGTTACTGCTCTGTTCTACGTATTAGATACTCAGAAGGGTTGATTTTTTTAATTAGAATCTTTCAATGTATTGAATACATTAATACAACTAATTCAAATAATAACCAATTGATATATACGTTAACTAAAGTATACAATTTAACTTATGTACATAAATATCGAAGGATACCCTTACAGGGACCTCTAAGATTTTGTTTTATTTGATTAGGTATATTGTTTTATTTTTGTAAAACAAAACAAAGGTATAATATATTGGCAATAGAATAATATTAATTATATATAGTGGTCAAATTAGGAAGGTTGTAGTAAGTCTTCTGAAAATTTAAATTTAATTCTTGAATTTATTGAAGATGCTGGCTATGTGTAAGGATAGTAAAATTTTTTTTATCCATGTTTTTATGTCTTGAATTGAGAGTTCTTTGTGTAACTGTTTATTTCTTATTTATTAACTGACAAGCGTATAAATTTATTTTGTATAATTTGCAATTTCTAGATGTGTATTGGAGTAGCACCTCCCCAAATGCGACTAACATATGTTAATAAAGCTCGTATTATATATCTAAATATTGATAGGGATGTTTCTATATTTAATTTTGAGTTTTTAAGTTAATGAGTGGATATAATTGAATCATTTTGATAACAGTGGTTTTTGCTACATTTGTAATACGGTCTCTCCATGTGAGTTGTCGATCAAAATAAAGTCCTAAGTATTTTGCAGGTTGTGAGGTAGGAAGTCATTTAATTGCTTTACCATTTAGAATTAGAGGGTAGATTAATTTTGTTTTTCATAGAGTGAAAATTTTTGTGTGTAATCTAATCAGTCTCCCTTCAGTATATTTCTGGCGTCTGATCTTTCGTTCCTCCGTTTCGGCTGTTTTAGGTTTTTTCTCGCGCTCTAGATACGTGTGTTCTCTCGAGCGTACAGGTCAACCAAAACGCTCTAAATTACGTAGTACATGGTCACATTGTAGCCCCTGCGCATGGTACCATCAGCACCCACTTCCACTCACCGCGTTCAGACCAGGAGTAAGACTGTATATGCTGACGATGCAATTTGCTTTGCTGTTTGTGAGTTTTTAAAAATAACTTCAAAGAAGGAAAACTTAAGAGTAAGTGATTGCAACATTTATAATTTTCGTAATTTTCCTACATTAGGTGTATTTTTTTTAAAACCTGTGGGAAATACAATTTTTAAAAAATCGTTGCGCAACTGAATTTGATCAAGTAATGAACGTAACTTTAGGGGTGCTGTATTTCGAAAATCCCCAGTCTTGAAACTGCTTAGGCGGACAAACTAGTGAAACAGTAGGTAGAATATATAATATTTTATTCAGTACTAGGTTAAAATTCCCACCAAGGTCCTTCAGATAAGAAATGAAACAAAACGTGACAATCAATTTACAAGCTGGTTATATTTATTAAAGCTTTAATTAAATAAAGTCAATAAATATGAATGTCATTTTCAAATCAAAAACGCTTTCTCAAACCGATCGAGCATCCCTGTTTAATACCTCCAAATTGCAGAGAGACTGGAACCCAATTTAAAGAATAACTCTTTCTCCGAGGTTTCAAACGAGTCCTCAAAAACATCTGGCTGACCTAGAAGATTCGCGAACGGTACCAACATTTAGAACTATTTCTTACATGACGAAGTGCATGTTCAAATTTACATTTAAAATTTCCAAAAAATGAAGAATGCAAGTTCTCCTTAATTCCTTTTGTGCTTGAAATAAAAAGAGAACTGGTGTACGAAAATTTAGAGGAAAATGTAGAAAAGAAAATCTAGACACATTGTTAGATTTAATTGAACCAACATTACGAGAGTCTCTATTTATTTTATGTCGCTTTTTTTTGCTGAAGTACCACAACATAAAGTACTTGCATACTGGCATGCATTTGTTTTTCTCACAAGATTTCCTTGAGCGTACCCTTTGCTTAGGTTGGCACGTACGAGACTTTGCAACCTCCAGGTCAGCACAGATGCACTCTCTTGTCGGATGGAACAAGACAATAATATGTTCCCAAAACAAAGGGAATTCTTTTGTTGGGAAGCATCAGTCATTATCTCTTAATGCGAATACACTCGCAGCTAAGATTCTTTTTATGTTCGGCGTGTCACAACACAAGATAGCTTTTTTTGAGGTCGACACCGTGTTGGCTGTTGGCCAGACGGATGAAGGCATCATACGAATGTTGCTTTTTTTTCGGCAAACAGACTACCGGGCCTGTATTCCTGGACCTTTAACCTACTGTTCAATGATTCATAACTCGTAATACAAGAATCTCATCAGCAAATCTGATTAATTAATAGAAGCTAGAAAGTATTCCCGGAGTAGAACACACACATTTCGAGGTCATTGACTTCAGAGACGTCGAAGTGTCAGTGGTAGGTGGGGGGCGAGTCTCAACTCTCACGAACTGACGACGCTCTTCAACAAAATATATTATTTAGAAAAATGCAAACAGTTTTTCACAATTACGAATTTCCATACAAAACCATCTAACTTTAAAGTGAAACCTTTTTATGCTGTAAAGTTAAATACAAGGCAATTGTTTGTGGCTTGAACACAAACTGTTTACTACACTACGAAAATATAATTTCCTTCTGGAAGTTTCCGACATAGCAGCGATAAGTGATGTTTCATTTTAGTTACTTGGAACCTATTTTTCACATATTCGAAGTTATCTCTTAGCGCGCAGAACGAGTCTCCAAAGGCAAATCCCCAGCCCTAGAAAATTAATTCTTTGTTGTTTTATTTAATACTTTATCTTATATTATAACTTTAATATGTACAGATCCGACTGTTTTTATTATACTTTACGTCGAAATACATAGTGTAATACGAAATACATAGTGTAATATACGAAATAATATGTGTTAAATACATAGATATGTTTATATGATGAATGATAGATCACAGCATATAACAAATAATTTTATTACAAGGTTCATCACTCTCCAGCATGAAAACACATCTGCCATGAGTGAGTCTCCACTTGTTTGTGAACAATTTATGTTATATGTGTGTATCAGTTTCGTATGTTACTGTAGAAGAAGAAATTTTAAAGTATTGAACGTAATACATAATCGAATTTACTCCGACGTAACACCGATTCGAATGCCGTTCTAAGTATTGTTAAAACAAAATCTTTACCATCCGTTCGTTTACTGTGGCATATACTCAATGTTTTCCCAGAAATTTTCCGTCACTACTGACGATTGTGGCGAGCCTAGTGGCATAGTTTCAGGAGTACTTAAACATGTTTCATGAGCACTTCTATAACGAAATCAATTATTTTATAATCATAACGTTACAAATTATTTCATACATTCTATATGATGGTGATCCAGTATTCCACACAACCTTTGACAATTTAAATGACATTATTTACAATTTATTACCAACAAAACGAAGAATACTGTAGGTTTCCTATGTTGACTAAATATTTGAAAAGTAAGAGTCTCATTAAGTAAATCTACCTCCTTACAGAATTATAAAAAAAAACGAAAATTCAAAAGTAACAAAGGAAGCCCACAACCGAAGGATTTTCCTGCTTGAATTTTTCCCTGGCCAGACTTACCCCGGGAAAAAATGTGGAAAAAAAATATAACCGTGCGAAATACGTCCGGCTTCCCGACAATTACTTTTTCTCCCACAACAAAGCGCGCACCCTGCAATTGCTAGCGGTGGGCTCGGTCCAATTTGAGAATCGCTGTTTCAGAACCCGCTCGCCAGACAGGTCTGAGCGCGCGCAAGATCTCGTAAATGTATTCTCCCTCTGCCAGAGTCCTGTTTTCATTACGGACCGCGGGCCGCCGCCGGCCCAGACGTAGTATATCTCTTTCTCGTGGCCCCGGAGCTGCCTCGGAGCCGAGTGGCGCGCGGAGTGCGGGGGGGGGGCGTGGAGTGGGGGGGGGGCGCGCGAGGCCGGCCGGAGAGCGCGAGAGTGTTTCGGCGGCGGGGGCGGCGGCAGGGGCGAGGGCGGATGCGGGGGCGGCGGAGGCAGGGACGGCGGGGGCCGCGACAGAGGGGGCGGCGGAGGCGGGGGCGGCGGCGGCGGCGACGCGGATAGTGGCGAGATGAGGGGAGGCGAAGGAGGTGGTGTAGGGGACGGCGATGGGGATCGGTAGCGGTAGCTTAGTGCATCAACTGATGTCACTGCAGCGTCTCCAACCGGGACGTCCTAGGTTCGAGTCCTGACGGCGGCAGGATTTTCGACACTAACGTTTCAGTTAGGTCGAATTCAGCTGCAGTCTGGAAGAGAATTCTATCTGCCGGCTGCTCTGATCGGTAGTTTTCCGTGGTTTCTCCGATCAACACCAGGCGAATGCCGGAGCAGTACCCTAACAAAGGGGCCATGGACCGCGACCCTACGACACTCGCGGGGATCCGTGGTCCTTCCTCTTCCTTCTCCTATCCTCTCCTTACACACACACTTACACTAACACTACCACATATTCCGGGAGATCGGTCGGGAGGCTTAGAGCTTGTCCCGACTGGGGCGGTGCTCCGTTGGTGGGAGAGTCCTGGTTAGGGGGAAACCCCAGTAGCCAACGGTACGTCAGCGCCGGATCTCGCCGCCCGGTGGGGGAAAATCACCGCCATCTCTGGAGAAAAAACATGCCCTACACTAACGGGACTAATGACCAAAGCAGTTGACGCGCCCGGAAACACAAAAAAGTCAATCAAAACGGCGGTGGGGGCGGCGGCAGGACGAGGCCGGGAATGGGGGCGGCGGCGGGGCTTTGGTGGCGGGCACTGTGGTGGGAGCAACGGCCGAGAGGCGGCGTCGCCTTTGTGGCGGAGGCGGCGGTGGAGATGGCGGCGGTGGATGGGGGGGGGGGGGGGGGTGGCGGGGTGGGGTGGCGGCGGTGGGGGCGGCGGCGGGGGGGCGGCGGTGGGAGGCGGCGGTGGAGATGGCGGCGGTGGAGATGGCGGCGGTGGAGATGGCGGCGGTGGAGATGGCGGCGGTGGAGATGGCGGCGGTGGAGATGGCGGCGGTGGAGATGGCGGCGGGGAGATGGCGGCGGTGGAGATGGCGGCGGTGGAGATGGCGGTGGTGGAGATGGCGGCGGTGGAGATGGCGGCGGGGAGATGGCGGCGGTGGAGATGGCGGCGGTGGAGATGGCGGCGGTGGAGATGGCGGCGGTGGAGATGGCGGCGGTGGAGATGGCGGCGGTGGAGATGGCGGTGGTGGAGATGGCGGCGGTGGAGATGGCGGCGGGGGAGATGGCGGCGGTGGAGATGGCGGCGGTGGAGATGGCGGCGGTGGAGATGGCGGCGGTGGAGATGGCGGCGGTGGAGATGGCGGCGGTGGAGATGGCGGCGATGGAGATGGCGGCGGTGGAGATGGCGGCGGTGGAGATGGCGGCGGGGGAGATGGCGGCAGCGGGTTCGACAGTGAAGGCTGTGGCGGAATAGAGTGGCGGTGTGGGAAGCGGGGCGGGGAGGGTGGCTGGCGAGTGGGCGGGGAGGGGGCTTCTGCGAGGACGGCAACGAACGCGTCGTGACTGTAGGGGCGGCGTCGGGCGGCTGCTTCGTCAGTGGCGGTGGATGCGAGTGGCAGACACCGTGGGGTAGGCAGGCACTAACGAGAGTAGTGGCTGAGGAGCACGATGCAGGAGAGGATGGAGAGGCAAAGTCGGTCGGTGTGCTGCAGCCGTCATCTCTAGAGCTTCAGAGCGGAAGTATACTCCTTATAATACAGTTATTATTTGTTAAAGCAAAAAGGATACGTGCAAAAATAACAAAATTAGGTTCTACAGAATTCATATGATGGTCGGAGAGTAAATAAACAAAAACAAAAAAAATAAAGGGAAAATAATTCCGAATGATGATGTTAAAGTGCACACACAGTTTAGCAGCAATTTGAAGTAGTTAAAAAATAATTGTAATGACGAAACGTGGTGTAATGCAATAGACAATTGGTACATCAGGTATTTAAACTTGCAATTGGCAAGAGAGAGAGGTAGGGCACCTTGACGTAATATCGTGAATTAAAGAATACAAATTTTCCCCCTGTCAATCTACTTTCTTGATATTCATCCTCGCTACCACTCTCCTCTGATATGTCTTCATACCCTCTCCTGTGTGTGTGTCTCTCTCTCCCTCCCTCCTCTCTCCCTCTTTCCCGCTCGACCTTGCTCCTGTTGGCGCGGTGGTCACTGGCACGCTGACCTTGAAGGTCGCAGCCCGTCCCGCTTCCCCTCCCCCTCCCTCCCTAACCCCCCTCCCCTTCCTCGCGGCGCTGGGCGACGTAGCGCGTCATCCGCCCCCGGCGCGACGCCGCCGCCGTCCGTAATTGGAGGCTTTAATTAGCGCTGGAAATAGCTGTCGCCGAGATGAATGGGCGAAAAGGGACGGGAAGGGTTCCTTCGCCTTACGTGTGTTATGTCTAGGCGTCGTTCCGCGACGACTTCTGCAAACGAGTCCGGATGTCATAAGACTAACGGAAATATTTCATGAAATGTCCTATGAGATGGATCCGGTTTTACCGTCTGGGTGCTGGAATTTCTCTTTAGGATATTGCGAACTGTGTAGATAAAATGAGATATATTTGATATAACAAATCATGTTATATTTACTTAAATATAATTATACAAAATAAATTAAATGTACAATGGCACGAATCACGACTAAACGAAAAATCAAGCAAAATTCATAAAAATATAACTAATTTCTCTGGACTTGTCACAAATACCTCTATTAATCGTCGTGATCAAGTTGCTTTGTAAAGAATTTGAACACACCATTCTAAATTTTTTCTCATAAATTTTTAATTGAAAGAGTTCACAACCTTCTTGTACCATCTGCAATAGAATTCTATCAATAGAGCACATCCTTGTGGAATGTCCCGTAGACATCGAAGACAGAAAAAAGTGTCTACGAAATGAAAATTTTAATGAAATCGTATCATCGCCAAGTTTCCAAGAAAATGTGTTACAATTATGTAAAAGTATCAATATTTTCTCAGAAGTGTAATTGTATTACTGTACTAGGCGCTCATGAACTACTCAGTTCATGTGACTTAAAATAAAAATAATTTTAAAAAAATTGTTTTTTCTAGGAATTGAGGTTAACTAAATCAGGATTTTTATTATTGTTGTATATGTATAACTTGTTATTTTTGAGTGATATATGCCTTTACAGAATTAATCGTAAATGTCGACTTTGTTTTCTTATCAAACGTAACATCGAACTGGGTTGAAATCGAAAGGTTGGAGGTATGAAAGGAGAATCAATTTTACCCGGACATAACACCTAAGAAATCATTTCAGTATCCCGAACAGTTGCCAATTTCAAAAGATACGGCCTGCTTTCTCTTTTCGATATGACTCGACTGTCGGGTGAAAACATGCAAACAAATGGGAAGTCGTTGACATGAATAGATTTCAAGATCTGCACTGACGAGAGAAAACAGGTGCAATGAAGATTATATACGAGCGATAGAGTTCACAAGAGTTATGGCCAGTCGCTTTACTCACTTGTTCGTTCAGCCGGATCAGATCTGTGCTTCTGGTTTATGTACTCACCTGAAACAAAGATACGCTTCGTTAGAACTTGTCAAGATCCTTTCCGATGTTTATGAGAGAATACGTGAACAAAACATATACTGTAGAAGACAAAAAAGCATGAAAGCAATAGACTGTCATAAAAATTATACATAGCTATATTATACAGTGTTTAATGATATATGTCCTCCCCACTAGATAACTCATGAGATACATCAACCCTTATTATAAATAAAAGAAAAATTCACTATTTCACACCACATTGTTCAATAACATCAACTTTTCACCAAACTCACCACCAAAGCAACAGTCAAGCGATGTGTATTTTTGTGTGTGTGTATGTGTGTATATATATTGTTACGTCACGGGATTAGACAACCCCATAACGCCACCATCAGCTACTAAAAGAAGCCCACGAACAGAGAGGAGTAGGGTATGGGTGGAGCGATGGCTTGTAAACGCGCCATCTACCTACAGCTTTTCGAACTCTGACGCTCGAACTTGGGAATAATGTTTCTCCGGGAGGTCACGAAAAGAGGAGAATATTCACCCTCCAAAAATGTTCCAGGCGCGAGTACCATAAGTATCGCGGTGCGCCTCGGAGGAACCCTCTTTGATTGCAGCAGCGACGGCGACTAGACTGAGCTCTCTTCGATTGCAGCAGCGACGGTGACTAGACTGAGTTCTGAAGGCAATTGTAACTTGATAGCATAGGAGTTTATTTTAACCTGGTAGTTAAAAGTTAGCTTGAGAAGCGTATATTCGTAAGTGAGGTAATTAAGAAGTGGAGTGCACAAACATTCGTCGCATTCACAATATGTGAGAGAGCAAGCGAAGTGATTGTTTGACTCCGAATTAATTTCAAATTTGTAAAATTCGCGCAGAAGGACATTAACTAAATCCGGCATCTCATATTGCACGCTGAGACCACAGATGCACAAAGTGTGGTAGGTAGGCCGAGCATTTAAAACATAACTTAAGCAACATTAATTATTCGAGGCTGGAAGCGCAAACAAGCTTCTACGAGGCGCGGCAGAAGAAGAAGGACAACCCCAAAAAGAGTGAAGCGTAGGTGAGAAACATTTGGACTGGAACCAGAATCGTACGAGTCTGGAGAACGGGAGAAGAGTGTGGCAATTGTAGACGTAGCGGAGTCCAGCGTTCGAGCGAAGGAATCGTCGTGGGACAGCAAGCGAAGACGAGTGGCAACGCGGGGCGAGCGGCAGAAAATCCCCAAGGTTACCCACAGGTGACCGATGCGGAGCTGTTGAGGTAAAGGAACTGGCAACTTTTATGCGGCGATCAGTTAGGGAAAGAGAATAGCGGTAAATACACGACAATTCGTGTTAAAAGTGGGTGAAAAGTCCAGAATAGGTGGGAGAAGAATTCCGAACGATGTGAGTGGCAGTTTAAAGTTCATTTACTGCACGTGTTACTAAATTCATTCAAAGAGGCCATACCTTGTACAATTTTACGTAAATAATTCATGATTTTCACATGTTGTATAGTTGATGTTATCTGGAAAAGTCAGGTTATTATTATTGTATTGTGTTAAAAGTAATTGATTTTGTGATATGTAAAGGGGTCAGATTTAAGTAACGTGTATATTACGTTTTATTGTTTTTTCTCTTTAAAGTTCAGTGTTATAGTAAGTGCGAAGCCCAAGGCTAGCACCTGTGAACGGAATTCCTTAAAACAAGTGTAAAATTCATTTTAAAAGCCGTGTACGGAAAAACTAGACATTAAAAGAGTAAAATAATTTGGTACATGAAAATTCAGAAAGAGAAATGAGCAAATTGTAAATTGTAATTGGTGAAAGTGTGTTCAGGCAGTCGAGATGACGCCTATTTTTTTGTTTTGTCTTGTTTTTTTTTCAGTGACCAACTACTTAAAGTGCATTATTCTGTTATGTAATTCTGTCACTGTTATTTTTGCATTGAATATACGCACATTTTATTCGTAATTTATCCGATTTATTGTGTCAAGGGTTCAGACCTTTCTCATAAGTTTAAGCTCGCTTCACGAGCATTCATTCTATCTCGCCCTCACCACTTGTGAAAGGTAGAAGGTGGGTGTGTTATATATAAACTGTAGATGAGAGTTCATTAATTCCTTGCTGTTCGAAATATACTTACTCTTGGTGGGTGCAACCAGCATATGTTAGATTTCACGGAACTTCTCGTGAATTTCGATTGGCTGGTTGGTTTGTTGGTAATTCCGAGCACGCCAACAGCTTAGGTCATTAGTCCCGTAAGTGAAGTGTGTTTTTCCTCGGGAGATGGCGGAGATCTTCCCTCGCTGGATGGCGAAATCCGGCGCCGACCTACTGTCGGCTAGAGGGGTTTCCCCTAACCAGGACTCTCCCACCAGCGGGGCACCGCCCCAGCCGGAACAAGCTCTAAGCTCCCGACCGGTCTTCCGGAGTATATGGTAGTGTAGTGCATGTTAGTGTAAGTGTGTGTGCAAAGGGAGAGGATAGGACAAGGAAGAGAAAGGACAGATCGCGCGCGGTCCGTGGCCCGTTTGGTAGGGTACTGCTCCGGCATTCGCCTGTTGTTGATCGGAGTACCGAAAAGAGCAGCCGGCCGCTAGAAACTCCAGACAGTGACTGAATTCGACCTACCTGAAACGCTAGTGTCGAAAATCCTGCCGCCGTCAGGACTCGAACCTAGGACCTCCCGGCCAGAGGCGGTGCAGTGACATTAGCAAATGCACTGAACTACCGCTCCCGGTTTGTGAACTTCGAAGATTAGTTAGAGAAGTGCATGATTCTTCTTCCATATGCAGGCTATCACGTCTGCCCCAGATCCTGGATGAACGCGTCTACATCACGGAAGATTACGCAAAAGCGCCGTTGACGTGTCGCGCACGAAGACCATTAAAAGAGCTTTGGAACAGATACCAACTTCGGAAGCGCGCTGCACTAAAGCCCTTGAGATGCTGGGGAGCGGGGGGGGGGCGTAGGGACGCGAGAGTTGATCGCGCCCCCTTCCAATCCCTCTCTTCGTCCCATATATTTGCTTCCGCGACTATCGCACCCCTTTTGCTTTGTTTGCATCTTCGTCTTGAGGGCGTCTCGAAAGGGACCGCGAGAGTTGATCATAGTCCTGCAACTTCCTTTCTTCATCTGACCCATTAGTTTCCGCGACATTCCTTGTTTTCGTTGCATCTTCGCCCAATCGCTGATTATAGCCACTTCTACCCCACTCCTTTATCGTTCGTGTTCATTTCTTTTGCTTTCCCTTTGTTTGCATCTTCGCCTCTGGAGATTAGTACTTTATGTTAACGAATGAAAGGAATTTAAGACGGAGGAACGAGTTGATCATCTGATATTCTTCGTCATTCCTCTATTCAGCATACAGGCTTCAGATGTTTTCGGAACTGTTTTCACTACTCCCTCTCTTCTTTCCCACCTTTTCTTTCCTTTCAATCACTCTGAATGCTTCTTTATCTTCAGTTTGTTGTGTGTTATATTTATTTAGATATTTCATCTCATTCTACTTCCTTACTTCTTTCTTTGCTTCTCTGTACAAACATCTTGCTGTGCTGCATGTCCTCACGTACTTCCAATCGTTTTACTGCTACTGTATGTTTTTAATATCACCCACACCCTGATAACCCTTTTTTTTCTAATCATCTTTCCCCTCCTTTTGCGTTATCTTCAAATTCTTCCTCTTTATTATATCTTCTTGCAATGCCAGCTCGACATTCGACTTGATTCTTTGAAGTTGCTAATCCTATTTCACATCTATCTACCAGCTTCCCGAGTCTCATCCTTCTTCTCCTATTCTTCAATTCATTTGTCGCTCCTTTGAATTGCATGTATTCGCCATATCATTTAATATTCGCTCTCATTTCTCGTTTTTCGTTTTCTGGGGTGGAAACTCACTGCTCCCATATTCTCATTAGCTTCCCATCTCCTCGAATTACATCTTTTGCCTTTCACAATAATTCTTATTTTGCTCCTCCCAATAACATTTCAAGTATGTTCTCATATCACGCACGACTCCAGGTCATACACGTCTGGCCCTTCATTTCACGTTTATCCTTCCTCCTTCACCTCTCCTGCAACCCTTTTCCTCGCTCGCGCCTCGCCCACCCTCAAACGTTAACGACGCGGCGCCTCCAGCGCCTAAACTTCATTACAATCTTAATGCGGCGAGGCCAACTTCTCTCGCGTGCGCGCGCGTTAAGTGTTAAAAGACGCACGAGCAGCTGAGAGCTTTGTTAACTTTACGGCCGGTCTATTGTGATGCCTCCTCGCTCGTGCAGCGAGCATAACACCGTCGCATGACGCAATACTTTCATAATCGAGGCGGCAAGATTAAGCGGCTTGTGAGATTATACTTCCCCCAAACCAGGCGAAGATGACGAAGTTGGCAACGCGTCGTTGCGTACTTTTGAGGGGGGGGGGAAAGACACAAAAAAGGGTCGAGAGTTCTGAATGCGAGCCGTAGATTTTAACGCACGCTATTACTTTTCGAATAGGAGGGTGGAGGTGATAGGAAGGGGCGGGGCCGGGGAGGGGGGCGATAGAGGGCGGAGGGGAAGGAGGTCAGAGCGATCTATAAAGGGCTTAGCGGACTATTCGCACCCCCGCGGTCTCTTCCTCGGCGTGCCATGCATCACCCGGCTCTTCTGGCGACCCGGTCGCCCATAGCGATGCGGCAGCTATGGAGTTCCGGCGGGGGGTCGCATTTATCAACAGCTTAATACACCTGCTCGTGTCGCGCGCGCTCGCGTGAGCATCTCTGCAAACAAACGGACTAACAAACGAAAAACGGCGGGTCAGCAGCGGGAGCGAAACGGGGGACGAGAGACAATGGCTGGGGTTGGGAAAAAATGACACGGGATGTGGCAAAGGCGATGAGGAAGGAGTGGGAAAGGATTGAAAAGAGATGAATGAATGAATGAATGGATGGATGCATGAATGAATGGATGGATGCATGAATGAATGGATGGATGCATTAATGGATGGATGGATGCATGAATCAATGCATGCATGAATGGATGACATAACTTTACCACCCTAATGTGTTAATGAAGTACATTACCACACTAGGGTGGTAAAGTGCGTCATTACGAAACTGATTCTAATGGCATAATGTTTGACTTTATCTAAGCAAAATTGATAAAAGTTTTTAATGATTTGGAGGCCCCTAGATGAGTGGTTGTTACTGTGATATTCTGGTAGATAAACAGAATGGTCTAGTAGCGAAGTTTAACTCGCAGAAAAACCGTATAAAGTAGGATTATAATAAACATTGATGCATATCGAAAAAGAATTGTATTCATAGACATAAAATCCTATAAAACAATAATGTTTCTTAGCAAAATTAACAGAAATCTAAAATAAAAACTGTGTTCAAGTTTTAATTACAATTGTTCACGATGAACTGTAATGTATTTATTAGAAATATACAAAGGTACCAGCGAACAGTCGTATTGAGTTTGAAAATAGAATTGAGATTGCTAATAGTAACTGGTGTATATGGCTGTGGCTGATATAAAGATGGCTTATAAACTATTATAAGGCCCGCAGGCTTGTGTGTAGGGTCTCTTGAAACGTTAAACTACACGTATTGGATACGCGCGTTTCATTAAATGTAAATAATTAACCAGTAGTTGCGTGGGTGCAGTGAGTCAACTTAAGTCGTATTTGCATGTTTGTGTAGTATGCTTTGGACATTTAGCGTTAGGTGGGCACAAAGATCTTTTATGTTAATCCACAGGACAAAGTTCGAATCCTAGTCGTCGACTTGGAAATGCGCGAGCTAAGCGAGAGAAATTTGGACTCCTGCCCACGAGCGTTGCGTTGCCGCGCGTTATGTAACGCGCGTCATAGAACAACACTGTTCCTTATGTGAAAGGGCACACGAGCGCTTTGGCCATTCCGCATAAGTTCTTGATTGATTGATTTTTTCGTGTTTCCGGGCACTTCAACTGCTTTGGTCATTAGACCCGTTAGTGTAGTGCGTGTTTTTCTCCGGAGATGGCGGTGATCTTCCCCCGCTGGATGGTGAGATCCGGCGCCGACCTACCTTCGGCAAGTGGAGTTTCCCCCTAACCAGAACTCTCCCACCAGCGGGTCACCACCTCGGCCTGGACAAGCTCTAATCTCCCGACCGCTCTCCCGGAATATGTGGAAGTGTAGTGCATGTTAGTGTAAGTGTGTGTGTAAGGGGAGAGGATAGGACAAGGAAGAGGAAGGAATGATGGCGCGCGGTCCGTGGCCCGTTTGGTAGGATACTGCTCCGGCATTTGCTTGGAGTTGATCGGAGAAACCACGGAAAACTACCGATCAGAGCAGCCGGCCTCTAGAATTCTCCTCCAGAGAAGCTGAAAAGCTAGCGTCAAAAATCCTGCCACCGTCAGGTCTCAATCCTAGAATCTCCCGGTCAGAGGCGCTGCAGTGGCATCAGTTGATGCACTGAGCTACCGCTCGCGGTCGCATAAGTTCTAGTGATAATCTACAACGCGCGTTACTTATCGCACGTCAACGCAACGCTCATGTGACAGAGGCCTCAGAGCTGAAATTTAGCGATTTTTCAAATATTAACTCAACCCGACGCAGTCAACCCAATTTACTTAACTCAATTACCTTAGCACGTACAACGTTTTGAACCACCACCCATTCTACAGTGCATTCCACACGAGGCCGCTTTTAAACATATATGGCAGTTGTTTATCAAAACATATTCGCGGGCGGCAGCGGAACGATGCAGGCTGGCTGGGCGGCGTGTTGGGCTGAGGCGGCGGGGGAGGGGGATGACGGCAGAGCGGTGCGGCTGCCCGCGACAAATGCAGGCGAATCAATCACTGGCGCGCCAGGGCGAGTATAAAACAAGAGGGAAGAAAGTCCAAAAGAACGACAGGCGCAGAGAACAATGATTGCCGTTGCGGCGGCGCGAACAATAAAAGCTGCAGTGAAAGGCGCAGCGGGCATTAAAGTGACAATCTCGTTGGCTGTAAAGGCGGGGGAAGTAGAAGACGGACGAATAAAACTCCGAATAACGAAGGCGAAGAAAATGAAAGGGATGCTGCAAGAGGAAAGGAGACGAATTTAAGTGGAATATTAGGGCAGTGGAATAAGTACAAAGAAAGCAAATCGGTAGGCGAATTGTGTTTGAAAGACGAGATTGGAGATGTACGAACAAATGTTTGGGAAAACGCATGTAATTAAATAAAAATGTCTAAAATTTAAGAAAATAAAAAAGAATTGTAGTTTACTTATAAATGAAAATAAACGTGAAATACAAAAGCAGTAACGTTAAAAGAGGAAAGTGGACACTTCATGTCAGAAATGACGATATGGAAGATGAAGACAAGACGAGTGGAACACGAATGAAAGAATGTACAAATCCAAAGAAAGGGTCAGAAACAGGAGAACTAGAGAAGACGAAGAAAAGTGTGGCCTCCAACAGAGTGATAACGGGGCGTCCAAAACACACAAGAATGAGGCTGAAGGCAGACTGTGATGGAACAAACGAACGAGAGGTGCTTAAACGACGGTCGACTCTCCCAACGCATACACGCGGGCAACCGCAGCCACAAAACATCCAGACTTCGCAAGTCTTCTACGAGTCATCGCGGTTTACTCTCGCAAATAAACCACGGGGTCGGTCTGACATTTCGATCCCGTCGCTACCTGTACATAAGGACGGCCGTTCCTTCGCAAATGGGGACCTAAAAAGTTAAAAGACCCTTTCACGACCCTCTTAAACTATCACTGCTGTCTCCACGAAGTGTACAGGATTTTATATCGCGCTGCGTCCTGTTCCCCTCCCCTCAACCTCCCTTCCCCTCTTTCTCCCCACCCTCTAGCAAACGCCTTGATGGAGCTTGGGCAACTTATCTGGAAGTAGCTGGCTTTAAAAGTGTCGCGTCGGTCGCGGGCTGTGCAATGGAAATGAGCTTGGATTCCCAACTTCTGTGTCCCGTTCGGCGAGAAATGAAATGCTGCGAATTCCAACGCTGGAGACGTATCTCTTTCGCTTTCACGCGCGGCAGATGTTCTTGAAAAGAAACTTTTCAAAACTTTATGCGCTCTCCGGATTAAGAGTTGGCCGCGGAGTACAGGCTACTAATGCATTTTATTCGCGCTTAACGCGAACGGAAGATTTGACTTGGTCCTGGGAATGCATAAACATTTTAATGAAGATTGCATTGGATGCGAGAAAAAAGAGCTTATAAACAGCATACGATATGGTTTTATGTTCTGGATTGAAAATTAAAATTCGAATCCTACGTTCGTGTTGCGACACAAATGTAAAGAAAACTATGTGCCAGTAACTTGGGTTCAAATTTCACGCTTAAAAAGAAACCGACTTTGTAAATCTATTCAAGCGATTCTTCACAAATTGACATTCGATCCGGGAAATTAAACATGTGACAATAGAAACGTATATTCTATTATTTTCTGTAAATTGCCCCAACTAATTAACTCTATGTTAAAAATGTACCTTTTTGAGCGTGGGTGAAATTCAGTGCAAATGGGAAATTAATTAAGCTTATTTGATCAGCTATTATCAACCAAACATCAGGCTATTCATTTCTATGGCAACAGCTACATCCGATTATGATTTTCGGCGTACTAAATGCGCGATGTAAACATATAAATGGCAGCAGCAAAAAAGTCTTACTTTCACGAGAGCTTCATGTTGTTTTTTATGTTTTTTTTGCGAAATAAATCTAAAGAAAAAATAAATTAGCCTCCAGGTAGTAATGATGGCACTCTCAGATATATTTGACTTAATGGAAAGGCCTGCCCGAATTAATATCCAAAGAGCTTCGAAGCGTAACCAAGCTCTAACCCTCCCTAATAATAATAATAATAATAATAATAATAATAATAATAATAATAATAATAATAATAATAATAATAATAATAATAATAATAAATAATGAACATAATAATATGAAGTATTATAAGTGGTTAAGAGACATTATACGTCCTATGGATGTTATGTGTTGTTTATTTACGGACGGACGGACGTTTCGAAAAAAAAACAACACTTTTTCGGTATCAGGGTCCCCTAAAACGTGTATTTCCGTTGAAATCTATAAATCGATTTTCCGCAGCATTACATAACTTTCGCTACCCTACGTATATTACTCCGTATGTACGTACGTATACGAGAAAGTAAAAATATGAAAGTATATTTAATGACAAAGAAATAAACTTATATTCAAATAAGATGTGACGATCTACAACTGAGCACAATACACATGCTATTCAACTTGTTCCTGTCACATGTTAATCAAGGAAGTTCCGCCATTATACAAACCTTTCAAACTTTTATATTTAATGGTTAATATATAATAATGGTGGACAATATTTAATACCTGGTAATCTGGTGCTTCATCGAATAGGACCACGAGTATCTCAAAGGGAACAAACAGACTCGCAACTTTTTATATGTAATAGCTTTTTTTGGACACAACGTAAATTTGGCCAGAGGAAGCGACACACGTTTGAAAACTTTTCAGTTCCTCGCCCAGTACAGTCTCAAAGGTAAAAAACAGTGGATAAGAAAAGTATGAGAAGAAATCCCCTCCAGGATAAAAGTTGTTCCTAAATTTTTAGAAAACTTTAATTATCAGAATATGCCTATTTCATTACGAAAGAAAGTGAGAACATATGCAAATAAAAGGTGTTTGACAAATTATTGAAATTGAACTAGGAAGTATGCTTTGTCTTAACGCTAAATGAGAAGTAAAAATCTTCACCCTTTTAATTATGAAGTTCCTCAACGATCAAACTTCCTGAGAGAACTTCATCCGTTTAATTTCCCAGCTGAAAGTTAATGAATGATGCAGGACGCCGAGCAAAACGACTTCTAGGAACGTGTTAATCGGCGGCACGTACTACCTCGAAGGAAGGACACGGGTATACATTGAAATCATTCACGTGATCAAGTGTTTTGACACTCGAACATGCCGAACTAAATTGGGTTGGTTAGTAACTTGAAAATATATTTCGCCATCATTTTGGCGGTTGGTTAGCTCGTGTTAGGTCTTGATACTCCATATTAATTTAATTATTTAATTACATTTACGGCTCTTTGATAGTCGGTGATTGTAAGGTCGATTACCATCGATGATCTAGCCTCTTTTAATATCTTTATCAGATAATTCTTTTCTTATTTATCATTATGTACATTAAATATTACAATCTATTCTTTTTTTAATTTATTTCTTCTTGTTCGACAATACAGTGTTTCCAGGGTTTTTAAGTGCCTAAGATTAGTATATGACATTTTTGGATTGGTCATCCATAAGATAAGTGAGGTTTGAACTCTGACATAATTATTGAATAAATTTGATTGTTAATTAAGAAAACGAAGGAATATGATTATGTTAAGGAGTTGAGGGTATAGTGATTTACGGGGGTTTGAATCTGTCTTTTGGAAATCTTGACTTTATGCGTGGGTGGACCGCATTTTTTCCCATGTTAAAAATGATGGTACTTGGTTAGGTAAGCAGATTGTTTTAAAAACTGTTAGCTAATTTAGCTGTGGTTTCTTCTACTTTTGTAATTTTTAATTCTAGATGAATAATCATATTCTTGGTGAAGGAATCAAATACATCGCAAATGAAAATCTCTTACTTCCAATACCACTGAGACATTTAAGTCAGCGCCGGATCTCGCCATTCAGCGAGGAAATAACACCGAGAACTCCCGAGATAAAAACATGCATTACGCCTTCTGGACTTATGTCTATTGAACTCGGTTGTCGCGTCTGGAAACACAAAATAATAAATCAACTGAAATATAGGTAAGCGGTCTTATCACTGCACTTCGCCTCTCACAGTATAGTTATTTTAAACTGTTACCTTTGTTTTAAATCTCCATTTCTCTTACGAAGCCATGATGTATCACATTCTGTATGGAACAGGAGTAAGTTCAGGTGCCTTATTAGAATAGTGTTTAGCCACTGAATCACACACATAACGCCCGATGGTTCTCGAAGGACGTGGTTACGATGATGGATTTGTGCTTCCTCGCATGCCGTGCCCCCGGCGTAGCTTCGTGGCTTGTTGCGAGGTTGATCGAGCCCCGAGAGCTCGGAAGAAAGGATGGTTCGCGAAGCGGTTCTGTTAGGTGCAATCAGTCACAAGAACATACTGCCCGCATCCCACCGGGAGGTATCATGATCCATGACAAGCGGTCATGAATCGCGACGCTGAAGCATTGCCGGTGAGGCAAGGCGGTATTTTTCTTCTAGGTCGTCCGCCTGGAACTGGATACCTTATGGTCATTACAGGAGATTTCTCTCAAACAGCTTTTTGCAAAGATTCGGTATGAGTCACAGCGACTATTCATTTCGTAGTATTAAGTTTGCTTCAAATTTTCGAATTACGTGATATGTTTCTACAACATTCATATATTTCACATGTTAGAAATATTCGGAATATATTTACAATGGCTATAAAATTGAAAATTTTCCTCAGGGACGCAAATTTTATTTTAGTTATAACGGTTTTATTAGTTTCGAGAAAAACTCCCAAAATGCAACTTTATTTGGACAGGAATTGTGTTTCAGATAACGTAAAATATCACCTTGTAATCCTTTTTTAATTCCCCAGAGAAGAACCTTAATGAGAAAATTAGAGCAAGCATGTATTTCAATTCAATGTGAAACTCATTGCTTAATGTTCACAAAAGTAGAAAATAACAAAGGTATCCTTTGATATGCTCCTGTTACAGTTTTAGACGGACATTTGTTCGGGTATAAAAAAAATGGTATCATGCATTTTAGGTGAAATCGATATTAGTGTCTTTTCAAGATGAAATTGGAATAGCACACTCTATATTCCAAGTGCATTCAAGAATAGACCACAAATGGAAATGATAATTCACTAGTACGTTATGACATGTGTAACTCATTCTTTGAAAACAATGGTAATACATTGCATCTTTCTATGAAACGTGAAATGTCGGATGTCAGTCTTCACAACTCCTTTGTCTATGAAAGTTAATTGATGTCAAAATGAAATATTATTGCTATATTAATTCAAACATTGGTTCAATATGTTAAAATTTTAATTGATGAGAATTACGGTTGATTTAAATCTCGATTTTTGCACATGAAGTACAGAAGATAACTTAGGACTGCGAAAAAAATTAATTGTTGGCACTTTTGCTTCTGCTGTGTGATTTAAATTTATTTAAGCTAATAAAGAATAGATCTGAAATCCAATTTTTCTCTAAGATTTTTTGTAATTTTAAAGAAAAGACTGGCAAACAAAACCACTTGATTTATGCAATGTTGAAAAAACACACTGTGAATAAACGATTTAAAACTGGATATTCACAATTCTAGTGAAGGAAAAATATGTAAAAGGTTTTTTAAAAAAAATATTATATTTGTACCAACACTTTCTTTTGCTGAAATTTTATCTTATGTTGTCTTAGTGCAATTCTACACTTTCTTTCTTTAAGGATCAACAGTCGCCTGCCATCTTCACTTCAAAATGATTGCCCTGATAACGTTTTTCCATCTTTCTGGTCTGGATGAAATTTCTCTCCATTTTCATAACTGAAATCCCCCAGATTGTAAGGGAAGAAATCGAGGTGGTTGTGGTGGTTGATGTTCGCGTTACATGCTGAATTCTTCCTAGAAATTAGCATTTCATCCACCGTAGATTTGAAGTATGGATGTTTTTTGTTTTCTTAAAAATTGACGGAGACTGTTTTGAAACCCCCTTTCTTCATCTCTCATTAAAATTTTAAAGTGTTCATCTCTCATCAGATTTCTAATTTGAGGACCAAGAAAGATGCTTTCTTTATATTTGACCTCTGAAAGAAAGGGAATTTTGAACAAATATATTTAAAGCAAACTCCATTTTTATTCAGATCCTTGACAAATTTTAATTATACCCAGCTCGACACGGAGTGGTGTCAAAATAATATATTCACGATTAACCAAACTTCTTATTTCGTTTTGATCTCCAGGATTCAAAGTATTTCTGATTGACCAATCCTTTTTGACCCAGTGAAAATCACGGACCCTGCTACCCCATTCATATGGAAATCAGGGGAACTTAGTAAATCCTAGTTGAAGTCCCAACAATATTCCAATAACTTTTAAGTCTCCGCAGACAACCCTTTGGTATTCATGATTATTTTTTTCAAGTTCTTCCCTGATTTCGTATGTTTCCTTTAAATGAACAGAATGACCTACTGGCACTGAGACATTGATTTCAATTATGAAGCAGAACAACTTTGAGGTTGCGTTTCGAACACTATACACAACCTCCATTGATCACTGGCATATCTTCTTCTAAATTTTGAAACTACATCATGGATGTTGTTTCATACAAACTGTCTCTCTTTTGTAAAATAATTAAGGAACTCTTCTTATCTCTTTAGATATCAGTAAAATGTGCCTGGAGCGAGCATATTTTTCTCTGTCAAACGTGAGCCTAAAACCTGCGCCAATTCCTTTGAGACGTCAAGATTTCCCGCCAAATTATTAAGTTCTTCTTTATTAAACAACTGGGGTCTACTCTAAAAGACAGAAGAGGGGAAATCAGTAACGTCCATTTCCCTACCACAGCAGTCTGAATAATTTGAAGATCTGAATGTAGTCATCTGTCATGTAGTGGGTTTGCTGTAGGATTTTCAGGACCATGCAGTTACGGGTCTGATGGCTGAAGTCATTGTAATACATTGCCAACGTTCATTTGAAATTTAATCTATCGTAAATTTCGCAGAACCTGTGGGTGATGAGAAGAACCGAATTCTCATATTTAATCAGGTTACAAAGCCGACTCATTGTCACCCTGCTTTTATTCAAAATCAGCGATTTGCCACACAATATGACATAGTACGTGCTAATTTGAAATACGGAAAACCGAAAATTTTGCAAAACTGTACGTTATAGTAAAAACGTAAATTTATGTATGTAATCAAAATGAAAAACTGATTCATAATCACCCATTTTCATCAAAAGCGGCATATTGTCGCAGTCCTGTGCAATCGAATATGTATGTATGTATTTGGGGTTATTGGGTCGGTAGTCCCACTTTGCCGGACAGCTACCGGTGTCCCCCATGCCTGGGCCTAGTAAAATTCCCATGCTTGGGGGTAAGAACAACATGAGGCGAACATAACGTATTCTCTTCACCGTAACTGGCATGATCCGCCTGCTTGAGCTTTTCTGCGTCACACAACTACAGAAACTGGGACGATTTTAAAGGACAGCTGCAACTGTATTTTTGCCTCGACCTGGAATCGGACCCGAGACCACAGCACGGGAAACTAGTAAAACTAGCGCCGATACCGGCAAACGTGAAGGCTGCACCTTCCACTTGAGCGTCGTGGAGCTGATTTGGAGGAAGCAAGTTATTAGGTGCCAGACATTTACTTAATATGTTCAACATTGGTGACTTGCTGAAACGTGCTGGAATAGAATTCGCAGCTCGGAATCGAATTCGTAGGTGGGTCAATGGTTTCTGTGAGTTCCCTGGTTATTTCCAAGCGAATGCCGAAACAACACCATAGAATATGTCACATGGACCTCGCGCGATCCTTCCGTCCCTTTCTTGTCGTCATTCCCATTCTTCGGGACGACCACCACTTGGCTCTTAAGTCTGCCAATCGTCGAAGATCCGAAACACAGCGACGGCTGTGTGTCCGCCGAGGCAGACCATCTGTCTTGTGGTGAAAAAGGAATAATATTAAAAAAATATTATTAATTCATCTTCTTCTTCTTCTTCTTCTTCTTCTTCTTCTTATTATTATTATTATTATTATTATTATTATTATTATTATTAAGTCTTTCTCATAAAGACATCACAAAAAATTAATGCATAAAAATGGTTACTGTTGAATGAACTCACAAGCAACATAAATTCCATACTTTGCCGTCGCATATATAAAGTAAACAAGTAATGCGACACTAGCACTCCTCATTAGATTTTCCGTGAAGTACATAGGTGTGGTGTGAAGTACGTAGGTGGACAGCAAAGGAAGCTTGACAAGGTCATAGTTTACTACACAGTGGGGCACCTTCAGGTGGGGAGGAGTCTGATTTTACGTATGTCCGATTATTCATTTGTTTGTGAATGCCGATGGATCATTGTTAACAATGTCCTTCCTCCTTCTAGATCCTCGTATCTGATGAATCTCTACATTTATTGTAGGCAGCAGGGGGTCATATGAAACAACAAAACAAATTAATGTAGTGATTGCTGTATACAGAGAAAAAGCAATTATTAATAATAATAATTACTGCGGTACGTTCTCGTAAACGACAGAGGTTTCGTGTACTAACGTCGGCAAACGTAAAGTGAACATATACTCGTCAAACGACATGGAGCGCTCCCTGTCGGATTTTCCGTGAAATAGATACATATATACTCATAACGTAGGGAGGTTCGGAAAGTCGAATATTTCTGACAAGGTCGTCGTTTACTACACCTGGTGTGGGGGCGCTTTTGTGGAGAGGTGGTACAGGAGTCAGCGACCGCGAGCCGTGACAAAGCCAGGGCCAACGTGTCAGTGGCCGCTTGCGCGGGGCGGTGCGGGGCGCTGCGGGGCGGTGCGGGGCGGTGCGGGGCGGTGCGGGGCGGTGCGGGGCGGTGCGGGGCGGTGCGGTGCGGGAGGTGCGGGGCGGTGCAGGGGCGGTGCAGGGGCGGTGCAGGGGCGGTGCAGGGGCGGTGCGGGGCGGTGCGGGGCGGTGCAGGGCGGTGCAGGGGCGGTGCGGGGCGGTGCGGGGCGGTGCGGGGCGGTGCGGGGCGGTGCGGGGCGGTGCGGGGCGGTGCAGGGGCGGTGCGGGGCGGTGCGGGGCGGTGCGGGGCGGTGCAGGGGCGGTGCGGGGCGGTGCGGGGCGGTGCAGGGCGGTGCGGGGCGGTGCGGGGCGGTGCGGGGCGGTGCAGGGGCGGTGCGGGGCGGTGCGGGGCGGTGCAGGGGCGGTGCAGGGGCGTGCGGGGCGGTGCGGGGTCAGGGGCGGGCGGTGCGGGTCAGGGCGGGTCGGGCGGGGTCGGGCGGGGTCGGGGCGGGGTCGGGCGGGGTCAGGGCGGGGTCGGGGCGGGTCGGCGCGGGTCGGGGTGGGGTCGGGGTGGGGTCAGGGCGGGTCGGTGCGAGGGCGGAGTGGGGTCAGGGGCTGGGATCGGGTCAGGCAGGGTCGGAGCGGGGTCAGGGGCGGGGTCGGGCGGGGTCGGAGCGTGGGCGGGGCGGGGCAGAGCGGGGCGGAGCAGGAGTCGGGCGGAGTCGGGGCGGGGCCGG
The DNA here is from genome assembly GCA_964035755.1 of Teleogryllus oceanicus. Classification (NCBI taxonomy): domain Eukaryota; kingdom Metazoa; phylum Arthropoda; class Insecta; order Orthoptera; family Gryllidae; genus Teleogryllus; species Teleogryllus oceanicus. The sequence goes on from CAXIVR010000011.1 coordinate 64,361,648, forward strand.
GGCCGGGGCGGGGGCCGGGGCGGGGCGGGCTGGGATAGGGGCCGGGCGGGTCGGAGCGGGGGCGGAGCGGGAACCGGGGCCGGCCGGGGGCGGGGGCGGAGGGAAAGTCGGGCGCGTGGTGCAACTGTGATTGCTCGAGTGCTACCATTGTGGCGCGAGGGATGACGTCTCTCTGTTTGCATCACACCTCCGCGTTGGGTCGGTCGCGCGTCTGGGCTGCGACGGTGTTCCATGCGGTCAGAGGAATTTTCCGATATGCTTCAACTGAGCAACAGGAAATTGGAACTGGGGTTGCGTTGCGAGCGCGATGTAAGCGACGTTAAATAATGGAGTCGCAAGTTCCTAGTATATCGCGCTGGTGAAAATTACTGAATCGTGGCGTACAGTATTCGTGTCGTTTGACGCAAGCTGCAGAACGTTGTTTGATTGTAAACAGAACGAGGAAAGGTTATTATTTTGTTATATGAACGACGCATGTTAGGAAACGTTGAATAATAGTAGTTTATGCAAGTAGTTTATAATGTTAAGACATTGCATGAGAACATGTTTCGGAAGCAAGCGACGTCAGAAGCGAGTTTTCAAATTTGTATGAATGTAATACAGCAACGTTATAAACGAGTTGCATACCCTATTTTTTTGTGTAACACGATTAAAATTTATACGAGAATTTTTTGAATAATTTTGCGAAACGACATTATGACGTCTCGAGTATTTAACATCTGTGTGAGTAAACTGTGGTTGACGTTCTGTAAACCTCTACCTTCCCCGATTCTCTCACTGCGATTGGCTGAATGTGTGATAACGGAATTATTAGTGCCATATAATTTAATACGTCATGATTTGTACCGTAAAAGTCCCCATTATAAACGATTTCTTGCAACAGAAAAAGTCGTTATAATGTTGGAACACAAAAGATAATTTTGTACGCATGAATTTATTAAAATTAACTTACGTATTTTCTTTAAGACAACTATTTTACGCTGGGAGAGAGAGAGGGGGGGAGGGGAGGGAGGGAGGGAGAGAGAATAAGAAAAAAGAAATGAGAGAGGGAAAAAAAGAAGAAGAAGGTTAAGTGACAGAAACGAAATGAAAGATGGATGAAAATGAAAAGGCAAAGAAGGCAGATAGGAGAGAGAGACAGCAAGGAAGGACGATAGGGAATAAAAAAGAGAGGGAAGACAAAAAGGACGAGAGAGACGGAAAAAGAGCGAAATATGTAGTATCAAGGAAAATCGTAATTATAATATCGTAAAGAATGAGAATGAATGGGACCCATATACCAATCAAAAGAATTATGAAACAACCACATTTCGTCGGAAGATTCGTCTATGTAAGAAACAACTAAACACGCACTAAGTCAATAACAATTGTCTTCTTACGGCAATGGATTACGCGATATTATTAGCTGAGACATACATCTACCCCCACATTTCGAACGACAGGCTGTCCATAGCGCTAGCGATACCCTAGAGGCATGCACCTGGCCGTGTTCCAGACGCACCCATTAGGTGCCGATTACAGCAGCGAAAGTCGTTTTAATGAGCGCCTTCACACCAGCGGCGCTTTCGCACTGTCTCGACCGGGAGCGGTAGCTCTGTGCATCAGCTGATGTCACTGCAGCGCCTCTGATCGGGACGTCCTAGGTTCGAGTTCCGACGGCGGCAGGATTTTCGACACTAGCTTTTCAGCTAGGTCGAATTCAATCGCTGTCTGGAGGAGAATTCTAGCGACCGGCTGCTCTGATCGGCAGTTTTCCGTGGTTTCTCCAATCAACACCAGGCGAATACCAGAGAAGAACCCTAACAAACGAGCCACGGACCGCGCGCTATCTTTCCTCCTCTTCCTTGTCCTATCCTCTCTCCTTACACTAACATGTACTACACTGCCATATATTTCGGGAGACTGGTCGGGAGCTTAGAGCTTGTGCCAGCTGGGGCGGTGCCCCGCTGGTGGGAGTGTCCTGGTTAGAGGAAACCCGCAACCGACGGTAGGTCGGCGCCGGATCTCGCCATCTAGCGGGGCAAGATCACCGCCATCTCCCGAGAAAAACTTGTACTACACTTACGAGACTAATGATCTCTGTAGTTGACGCGCCCGGAATCAGTAATTAACCAATCAATCACTCTCTGGAAGGACGCGACCGACCCCTCGCGCCCGCCGTGTCATTCACTGCAGTTGTCACTTTCATTGAGGCGTACTGTACTCCTCGGCACGAGCAAAACGATCGGCGCGCTCGTTAAGGCGTTGCCCGGAGCAGCGGCGGTCTTCCGCGAGCGGCCTTCGATGCTTTCAGCCAGTCACCTCCCGCCTCCCAGAGCCACGAGAAAGAGAGAGAGAGAGAGAGAGAGAGAGAGAGAGAGAGAGAGAGAGAGAGAGAGAGAGAGAGAGAGAGAGAGAGAGAGAGAGAAACTTGGTACGTCGTCTCCGTAATGGCAAGAAGAACGTAGAACTAACACCAAAAACGTGATGTTTATAATGAGGATGTTGTTATATGTCGTTAGTTATATGTAGTGGGCGGATTTTGATAACCTAAAACATGGCCAAAAATTATCAATAAAATGATCTTAAAATATTTTTAAAATGACCTGAAACCAAAGAAAAATATCCTTATATGCCTATTTGTAGCACGTGTCGCTCTCTATTTTTAAAAAAATACGAGGATTAATGTCACGTACGTCAGTTTCTGCACTTTTTGCAAGCTCTCTTTTCTCTACAGAAAACCATGTAGTATACTAGTATATTATGATATATAATACTGTCGGTACATATGAAAAGTGACTATCTCAATAAAAGAAGTGTTTTACTTAAATATAGCAATATGTTGAGAAAATAGTCCGATTTTACTACCAAGAATGTCATGGGGACAATTTGTTCTCTCTTGTATTCGAAGTTCAATTCTCGGGTCGTGTTGTCACTGATTCTCGTGAACAACACGTTGCGGGAGCAGAGTGGATGGAACGGGAGAGTCAATTAGAGGAATTGAATTCTTCGACTGTAGTCAGAAGTAAACACAAAATGTAGTGTTGTGCAATTCATGAGATATTGCTCAGCGAGTTTGGTGGTATAATGGGTGAAAAGCCTTAGTTCGGAGGGAAGTAAAGCCGGATGTTCGATGTTGTAGATTTACTGCATGTAAAAAAACAAAAAACAACCTCACACCTATGTGAAGCCTCTGAGAAAAATTCAAAAGATCTGTTTCATCCCCCGAGTGATACCACCTTTCTTTGCCAGACGGTGAAAGGAAGAGCGTAGCGGAATTTGCGTGGTCAGGCGGAAGAGCAAGCCTCATGGCCTGAGCCTCGCCACAGAAAATATGGCATCTTTGAATTGATTGCTGGGTGTGTAGTAACTCTTGTGCCAAATGCTAGACACTGAATATGACCAAAATATTTATGGTATTAATGAGCACACATCTCGAAATTTGAAGACTCAGAACTTAATACGGCCTGAGATTATCGTGCTAGACATACGCTGAACGCGTCGTGGCCGGAAGCGAACGCAACCAGGCATCTTGCCCTGAAAAGCGAAGTAGTGTGCGACACGTACTTCTAAAATGGCGTGTTTGAACAAATTATCTAATTTCAAGGGAGAGGATATCATTAGCGTATGCTGCTTCATGAACAGAAATGTTCAGTGAGAGTTGACTGAATTTGTATTTTGTAAGTCAATGCAAATTAGAAACTACCCGTGAGTAACTTATATATGGTCTCTACATATCAATATCAAATAATGTCATCAACATGAGAGTAAACTAAACCACATGTAAATTACGCATTAGGTTAGATGTGTACATAAAGGTATTTAGAATTGGAGTTGAAATACGTTCAACTAAATATTTAGTTTTTGGGATATCGAGTCGAGGAATAATACAGAGAATAATGTACCTTTAATTCGTTAAATTAATAGAAAGCTCAAATATGAGAAATAATATTTCCATGCATTCATAGAATCCTACAGAGCTTTATCACTTTTCAAGTGTAAGGTAAACATATTGAAGGAAGTATAGAAACCGGTTCCTAAACAATGAGTAAATTTTATATGTGGCTGATAAATAAATTACTTGCACAGTTTTTGTTTTTCTACGAATTTGCGTAAACTTCTCAAATTTACGTTTTATTTAAGATACTATTTTTATTCGAAGAAACTGGAGTTTACGACAGGAGATTACGAATTTCATCCTTCGCTATAGAGTTTAAAGCAAGTTCTCCACTTACTTGTATAATTCTACATATCCAAAACCGTTCTGTATTTCCTCATGGACTTTTCCTTCTGTATTCGTGATACTCTCCTCCCACCAGATAATTTTGTTACTATGATTACTGTAGGGTATAATATATGAAAAATATTTTTGTAGCAATAATAGCAATGTTGTGGTATGTATGGAATATTATTGTCCATTTCGTATGCAGCATCGAAACAAAATAGCTTTCCCTTTACGTTCGTATTTATAACCCAAAAAGGGGCAAATTACAAGAAGTTAGGACGATATAAAGATGAAGCAAAGTGACGAAAATTAAGGAAGAGGTCAGGAGGGAAAAAAGACGAAGCAAACAATCAGGAGATGAAAGGGATTGATGTGAGATGACAGGAGGCAGGAAAGACGGAGGAATGTTGTATAAGACGACAGAAGACGGAAGCTTGAAGGAAGAAAAAGTAACAAACCATAGTCAAAAACTCAGAAACTGTGAAGTATTTAGGAATACATCTGAACAAGACGTTTATGTGTAAACCCCACATATTAGCCTAGAAGCAACTTCAACTAAGATTGCAAAGATTATATGGACTCTATATTGGCTACCAGGACACCATTCAAAGCTATCCGTTGACAATAATTATTGATCTTCAACACAATAATAATACCTACATGGACCTCCGGCATCCCAATTTGGGGCATGGAAAGTAGTTTCATTCTCTCCATTTTAGAGAGATTTAAATCCATAACGCTTAGGATGATTCTTGCAGCACATGGTATGACTCAAACACAGCGGTACATAGAGAATAAAAAGTGCCGACCGTCTTTGAAAGAATGGAAACGGTCAGCTCAAACTATCATCTTCATGGTGTGAAAAATCATCCAAATCATCAAGCAGTCAATCTCCTAGATAATAGTAAAGAAACCTACAAATTACCTTGAATTGCACCCTTAAAACTTCATTATAGATTTTCAGATTAGTTACAAAGTATATAGTCACATATATTCCTTAACTTTCACTCCTAACCAAAAGCACTAAGTTGTCTCTTTTTGTTCTTGACGCAGCAAGATGATGAAATGCACCACTGGAATACTTTCACCCACAATAATTTGTCATTGCCTACGGCCAATTTTTGCAAAAATTGCGAAGTTTAATGATTGATTGATTACTAGTTTTTCCAGGCGTGTCAACTGCTAATACCATGTCTCGTAAGTGTAGTGGATGTTTTTGCTCGGGAGTTGGCGGTTAACTTGCCCTAATGGTTGGCGAGATCCGGCGCCGACCTACCGACGGATAGCGGGATTTTCCCCAATCAGGTATCTCCCACGAGCCGGAACAGGCTCTAAGCTCGTGACCGGTCTCCCAGTATAAGTGGTAGTGTTGTGTAAATGTGGGTGTATGTAAAGGTGAGGATATGGCAAGGAATGGGAAGGAAGGATCGCACGCGGTCCCGTTTACCCGTTTGTTAGGGTATTGCTTCGGCATTCGCCTAGGATTGATCGGAGAAGCTACGGAAAACTATGTATCAGACCAGCCGGCCGCTGCAAATCTCCTCCAGGCAGCGGCTGAATTCGACTTTGCTATCTTGCCAGTGTCGAAAACTCTGCCATCGTCGGGACTCGATCCTAGGCTCTCCCGGTCAGAGGCATGCAAGTGGAGATGAAAGGAGGCAATGAAGACAAAGGAATACAACGGAAGACGACTGAAGACTGAATCCTGAAGGAAGAAAAAACAAGAAACCCTAGTCAAAAACTCACATTGCGGAGGGGGGGCGATGAGACGGAAGTACAGTCGCGTCGCGACGCCCCCTTCAGAGCGCCTGGCGACGCCCCCTCGCCGCGGTCGCCGTCGCCGCGGGCTGCTCGTGAGTAAGCACCGCCGTGGAGAGTCCCCGCAGTGACTCAGCACGCGGGTGAGGGGGCGGGGCGGGGCGGGACGCGGCGGGACGAAACGGGACGGGGGCGGGCGGGTGGGGCAGGGTTGGGCGGGACGCAGCGGACGGGCGGGGTGAGGCGGACGGGCGGGGCGGGCGGGCGGGGCGGGGCGGGGCGGGGCGGGCGGGGCGGGCGGAGGCGGAGGCGGGGCGGGGCGGGTGGGGCGGGCGGGCGGGGCGGGGTGGAGCGGGGCGGGGCGGACCGGGGGGGCGGGGCGGGGGGAGGCGGGGCGGGGCGGGGCGGGGCGGGGCGGGGCGGGACGCGGAGGGCGAATGCCGTAATGAAGCGCTGTCCGCGCGTGCACTCTCGGAAGGATCGCTTCGGTGCGCACCTGTGCCCCGCCCCCGCCTGCGCCTGCGCCCATCGCACGGCCCGCCGACGTAAATGAGAGCCACTTGCGCCGTATTGAAAGCCGCACAAAGACCGGCTGAGCATGAAAGCGCGCGCGAATTGATAGTGGGTCATTGGGTGCCTGCGTGGATGAAATAATGCGAGGCTGGACGTGGGGGTATGGGCGAAAGAAAAAAAACGTCAGCGAGGGATTCGCGTTACACAACCGAAGGAAGAGATTGGGAGAACAAGGTAAGGATAAAAGGGTACACAGACGACAAATAATAATGAGTGTGGAAAAGGGGGAGAGGAAGGAGAGAAGAGAGGTGGTGGAGATAGAAGAAAAAAAATGGATAGATGGAAGCAGAGAGTGTGGAAATAGCCAAGAAAGATGAAAATATGGAGAAAGTCAAGAGAAGCGAGGAGGAGGTGAGAGACAGTAGAAGGAGAGGGCACTTAATGGAGAAAGAGTGTAGGGACGTGAATTGGAAGAGGTCGATTGGGGTGAGCAGAGGGAGGAAGAGAGAATGGGGGGTAGAAGGGAAGGAAGGGTAAAAGAGACAACGATAAATAATAATGAGAGTGAATAATGAGGTGAAGGAAAGGAGAAGAGAGGAGAGGGGTGGAGATAGAAGAGAGAGGGGAAATGGATAGGTGAAAGAAGAGAGGAAAGTGAGGGAAAGAGAGTGGAGATAGCCAAGAAATATGGAAAAGTGGAGAAAGAGAGAAAAAAATTGAAGACAAGAGGGGAATGGGATGAGGAGAAGTGGAGAGAACAAAGAAAGTGGGAGACAGGAAGAAACAACTTGGGTTTCCTGTATTTATGGGAGCAATTTGAAGCAAGTGGAAAGCTCTTTGAACCCTTTCGAAGTGTTAACTTGCGAAGGCAGGGAATTCCAGTTAAAATCGTTCCTCGGAGAATCTTGAACATCCCCAATTGTGCCAGGTTGTTATTAACGCCAAACACACGATTCCAGCGCTAGATGCAATTGAGAAGTCACGAGGGATTCCGATACTGAAAGTCATTAGCCCTGTGTTTCTCTTTTCCACAGAGAAAAGTCTTCCTGCCGAAGGGAGGCATAGAATGACCTTTCAAAACAGAACTCACGGTAAAGGCTTTTTAGTACGTAAACAACCCTTTAAGATGTCAGTGTACCCCAGAGCCTAACGCATTATCATCTTTTACTCCCGTCTTCTGCTCTCGCCTTTGGATCCCAGATGTACAAGTATCGATTGTAAACTGAGATAAAGAGGTGGCAGGGGAAGGGAGGGCGAAGGTTGCGGAGCAGATGTGGAGGAGGTGCGGGAGGTGGTGTAGGATGCAGAGATGTTTGCGGGATAGTACAAGGAGTGAAAGGATGATTCTGAATGAAGGGGGTTAGGTGAAGAAAATGGGATGAATGAAAGGAGGAGGCGCGGAATATCAAGCAGGGGTCCATGGAGAAATACAAAACAAGAAGACGAGGAAACTGAGGTGGGTCTGGAGGAGAAAGATGAGTGGGAGGAGATGAGTGGGAGGGGATGAGTGGGAGGGATGAGTGAGGAGAGGAGAGGAGGGGAGGAGAGGAGAGGAGGGAGGAGAGGAGAGGAGTGGGAGGAGAGGAGGGGAGGAGAGGAGGGAGGAGAGGAGTGGGAGGAGAGAGTGGAGGAGAGGAGGGAGGAGAGGAGGGGAGGAGAGGGGGAGGAGGGTGGGAGGAGAGGTGGGAGGAGAGGAGTGGAGGAGAGGAGGGAGGGAGGAGGGAGGAGAGAGGAGGGAGGAGGGGAGGAGGAGAGGAGGAGGGAGGGGAGGGAGGAGGAGGAGAGGAGGAGGAGGAGGAGAGGAGAGGAGTGGGAGGAGAGGAGAGGAGTGGGAGTGAAAGAGATGGAAAAGGTGGGGGTGGAGTGGCAGCAGACGCGGAGATGAAGGTGGAGAAGGAAGGAGATGGAGATGATGTTGAGGAGGCTGGTAGGAGTGCAGGCGCGGAAAAATATGAAGCGGGGAGCAAGAAGAAGCTGAGTTGTTGAGGTGGAGGGGCAGAGGGGCTTGGAGAGGTAGTTTGCAAATGCTGAGGAGTTTCCACCCTCCGGAGGGAGGTGCAGAGAGCTTGAATGACGGCGGCCGTTGTTTTTTCGCGCACTGGACTCGCGCGGAAAAGAGGCTTATGGCTTTTGTATATGCGCGCGGCCTCCGATATGTGTGAGAGAGGGTGCGCGCAGTCCGCCTGTCACGCTTGCCAACTGTGGCCGAGTTCAAAAAACTACTTTCCACAAAGGACCATCATAGGTGACCACAAAATTTAAACTAACTTTCAAAAATATGAAATAATTACATTGTAATTCTATAATTTTATTATAAGTTAATTATAATTTAATTGATTAATTCAACAATCAGTTAATTGTTTTTTAATATACTCGTATTTAGCTTTCTTGATAAATACAATGTCTATATAATCAACAAGAAATCTACTTAATGTGTAATTTAAATTGTTCAAACCCTACGTCACATCGACTGAAAATCTACCCCGAGTCTTCTGATGTAAGTCCAGTAGCTCTGAATACTGAGAAAACAAATCATTTAATGATTTGAATACATCTCATTTCGCTGTCGGTGTGACTTTCTTTGTGCATTTTAAATTTTTAAATACCTTTGTTGCACAATAGCAAGGTATCATTATGAATTACACTATGCGTAGTATAATGCTGATGCAATTGTCTATTCAAGAAGATGACAGGTTGTGACATTTCACAAATTTAAGTTCGTAATTGTTCGCTATTAATAAAAATTGGAAAGTAATAAATTGTAGGACTTGATATATCAGTGAACTATTCGTAATAAGAAAATTCTTTAATATTTTGACATATTCGTTACATTGTCAAACTTTTAATCCCATAACATTGTAAAAATATTCCGACAATTTTCAATATTTGTTTCGCTGTTATTAATAAATTGTTGCTCACTTTGTCTAGCAAACAATACTGTTCTTAAATTTTTTTATTCTTTTTTTGACGATCATTTATCACTTAATTTTACAGAACACAACAAAATCCAGAAACAGTGAGGATTTGAAAACTGTGAGGCTTTGTGAACAAGTTCTTCTTTTCGCGTCCGCAAACTTTACTGTGGTTGCGACGAATACAGGAGTGTAGGTCGGCTGAGCTTCCAGGCGCAAATCCCAGGTTGCAGCTTAAAGCAGATCGCCAAATGGTTCTTCTTTTCGCGTCCGCAAACTTTACTGTGGTTGCGACGAATACAGGAGTGTAGGTCGGCTGAGCTTCCAGGCGCAAATCCCAGGTTCCTGAGCTTAAAGCAGATCGCCAAATGGAAAAGTGCACGTGCTACAAACAATTTCAGCGCAGGAAGAGATATTTTTGGCCACTCCCGACACCTAAATTACTAAGCAGCTTTGACAAACTTCTGGTTCGTTCGAAGAGGAACTTTACGAAAGTTTTGTATCTCATTAGAATGTTACAATCGCCTTTTTACTGGTTTGATGAATTCGGTAAGTACTGGCGTGATTTGCCGTTCCCTTCTTTTTTTAACTCGAGAATAAAATCATTGGGATGTCTGCAGGCTCAATGAAGAAAATAAAAGGTGTAAAAAGATTTTTTTAAACTAACTTATTCTCTCATAAAATAATTGTACTATAATTTAATGTGTAATAATTTATAAAATAATTACTATAATTTAATGTGTAATAATTGTATATAATATAATAATAATTAATAATAGTAAAAAATTAATGATAATATAATAATAATAATAATAAAATCCAAATGAATATTGTTGATATATTTAAATCAATAATTACAACACCGTTCATTTTTGTTGAAACTGTTAAATGCATTTCCCACACGTAAGTGTTAGTGACAATCTCGAACGACTTGTGTGATTACAAGGAGGACAGTTGAATTTGCAAGAAAACTGTAAATGCAATTGAATTTGCAAAAATTGAATAATTGAAAACTAAAAATTATATTCTTTCTTAAATTATATTTTAACCAGAATTTTAACCAGAACCATTTTAACAGACAGATGATATAGTTATAGCCGTAGCTTCTAGAATAGTAACCATATTTTTTCCCAGGTGATGATAAATAATAGAAAAGAAACAGTTTAAACTTTGAGCAATGTTAATACATTTAAGAATCAGCTGATATGATTTTTCATTTTTCATTTCCAAGAAATTCACATTAGCAATTTGTTTCTTAAGTTGACATCAATAAATCCTAAAGAAATCAATATTGTCAGCTGAAAAAATAAATTAGGAATTTTAAAATACACATACGTGAAGAGAAACCCGTAATAAATACGAATTGTTGATGATTGATTTAGCCATATATTTGAATAATTGCTATTTTAGCTTTCTATTTCAGGGAAAGTCAATGACTTGTGTATCTGCTAATCTGCAAAAAAGCTTTCACATCAGAGAATATTAAGGATAATAAATATACATGAACCTTTCCCCTAGTTTTATTGGTACAAGAGTTACTTACGAATATCTTTTGCTTAGGTTAGTCGAAGTTAATGCTCTTAAGCTTTACAAAAATAGTCGTTTATATTAGATAAACAGTTATAAAGCACTATATGAAATTGAAGAGCTGATATTACAAGAATATACGCCACCAAACAGGGGGGAGGTCGGTACTCCTCCCTCCTCGAAACTTTTGAAAGGGCCCCGTAGCTTTACATAAGTATCTCCAAACCTTGATTTTACCCTTTTCTTAAGCTAGTAATTTGGGAATGATTCTCTCCAAGTCATCTAACAACCCTGTAAACCGTACAACTTTCTATTAATTATATTTATTAACTATCATTGACGTAATAATTTAATTTTCCTCGTTATTTTATTAGTTTATTAGTACAATATGTTATTTGTGAATATAAAATTGTAATGCAACAAGGGGCACAGAAATGTCTGTACCCACCTCTTGCTACGGCACACGCGTTCGCCTTAGTAAAAGAGAGAGTAAAGAAAGTGAAGTGTTCCTACATTTTTTTGCTCAAAATGTTTCATTCCGCTTTTAAAACCCTAGTACACATTGGATCAAATAAATGGAGTAAACAGTAAAATATGGTAGGTGGCAACATATGACCGGTCACCATTCAATGTTAATTCAAAAATTTAAAACCATGATGTTTATTTTTTGAAAAAAAAATGTTTATAATTTGTTACATCACAAACGTCTCTGGCTCTAGTACGTGGAAAAAAGCAATCTTCTGACATGACCTTTGCGAAAAAGAATAAGGAACAATTTTCTTGTGGCCGTCAGAACGATTTGGCTTTGTTGCTCTAACAACCGTTATCTCTAAGACAACGAAATGCCTCCAGGAGGGAAAGTAGCAATGCCGTTATTTGGAGGGATGTGCGGCTTCTTGTCCAACGTCTTCTTGTCAAGCGTAATGTGCAAATAATAGCTTCTGAGCAATCGTCACAAGAGAATGCGTTTCAACGATTATCCAGCAAAGGAAATTGGAGTAGTATACGTCGAACAGAGAACTCTTGTGAATCATTGTTCTCACATTAGAAAAGTCATGACTTTGCATGTTTTCTTTGTATTTGTCAATTCTTAAAGCGCGACATGCGCTCTTTCTTCTTAATTGGCAACATGATATAAGTCACGTTTTTGAAATTTTTCATGACAGCAATTTGAAGCATCAAAATGTCATGAAACGTTTCTCTGTGGTTTTTGTCTTATTGTAATTTGCCACCATTGTTTTTCATAGACTACAAGAGAAAGGAACTTTTTTCCAATTTCTGAACATTAACAAACAAGAGTGACGTATGTCATTTTGTATCTCATGTCATGACAAAGTGGCTTATATTATTTTGCCATGTTAGCACAGGTTGTTTTTATTACAAAAAAAGTTAAAACGCCGTGCGCGATACGCATATTTTTTGTGCATGTTTTCCATGTGCAAAACTGCTAATTTTTTCACAGTGGACGAAACATCTGTTACGATTGACAATTTCTCTTTTGTCTTGACGTCTTTGCTTATTATTTAGAAACGATAGGATTATTACACTAAGTGGAAACCATTGTGGTGGCTATTACACTGAGTGGGGGCAAGAGGGGGCAACTGACCCCCCAATCTTGGGACAAATATTTCAAAAATATATTTAATAGTGATTTCATTTCCAGATCATCAATTTATATTATAAAACATTTACTTATTTCTGTATTTTGAGAACAAACTTAATAATTAAGCAAACAATTAATGTGAATTAATTAAGAATTATTATGAAACGCGCAGAATATTGTTCAGCGTTATTGTGAATAACCCTAGTTAATAAATCCTCTTTTAATTTTATTTTGCTTTTAAACGTTGTTTACTTAGAAATTGAACAGTTTCGTGCCTAAAATAATGAGTCATTACACTCAAATAACTCTCATAAAGACAGAGTGTTTCCTTTATTATAGACTATAGATATAAATAAAACTATAAATACCTTCGATGTTGCCAAAACCCAAGATTGCATTTTAATGAAAAGAATTTGTTAATGTAGATTATAATTCATGTCTTATAATTATGTATAAAGATTTGTGATCATGATAAATAATAAAAAATTGATATTTTGATGCATGGTTCACTAAGAAAAATACATCGTTGAATTAACACTTCGGACCGTGCAAATAACAATGATGATCTCAATGATGATCTCTGTGTTCAATTAATCTAATTAATAACATTAAAAATAATCAATTAAATAATTGAACATGTATAACTGCAGCACAATAAATTTATAGTATTTAACGTAACGAAGGTAGAAAGAGGTGGTTTAATTGCGTGAATGGTATCTTCTAGAAAACAACCGACGATAGGAGTGAGTTTTCTTGTATACCATGAGTGTAATTGTACCCTCAATGACATCATTTGATGCACTGAGCTTCCGCTCCCGGTGTGAGCATATTCAGTTCACTAAACGAAAAAAAGTATTCATATAACGAATATTTTCGTGTTTATAATTGCGTCCAAAGCCCCCTCAACAAAAGATCCAAAATCCCGTCTCTGTGCTTCACGGAGTTTGCTGTGTTCACATTGTCCAATGCGATGGACGCCGCGTCGTGCGGTCGTCCCCGAGGCTACAGCGAGAGAGAGAGAGAGAGAGAGAGAGAGAGAGAGAGAGAGAGAGAGAGAGAGAGATAGAGACGGAGCGGAGGAGAAAGAGCAGTGACTCGCACAACCACCGCCCGACCGCAGCCGCGCCGCGGCCGCCACCGCACTCCAGAGAAAGTTCCGCCGATGTACCGGTAGCGACCGCGTGGACGACCAAGTGCACCCCCGCGGTCGCCTGCGCTCTACTCGCCCCGTGAGTAAATATTTCACTCGAAAATGTATTTAGCGAATTTAATGAGAGGTTGATGCAGCATTTTAATATAAATATTAACACTCATTTGCAGATAATAAATACATTAAGCTTAATGATGTTTCGAAAGAGTTGTGAAGGGTGTTTGAGAAGGAAATGCAGGAAAGGTGTGGCATAATATTAGAAACCAACTCCTGGGAGACTATTTTGCACATACCGGATTAAGAGAGCCTTTGAACTGTCGAGAATCTACTCACAATTAAACCTGTCACAGATCACTTTAAACAAATAATCTAACGAAAGGGAATGGATTAAATTGGATTAGAACCTTGAATTCTGTTTACTAATATCAGCACTATATTTTCCCCACTAACATTTTCACAAACTTCCTCTAACATTATAGAAAACCTAAGAACAAATAGTATAAATCAATTTTATAATAATTTCGGGTTGTTTCTAGTTAAAATTGTTTGCTCTGGCTAGTTCATTAACTGTGCAGTAAAAATATTTACAAAATATTCTTGAAGTATAATTTTCTGGTGCAAGAAACAATATGACTGTATATTTAATGTGTATTATTCTGTAATATAAATGTTTCACTACCTATTTGTAGGTGCGAGAGGTGAACGGAAATATTGTCCCGAACAAAACCTTATTTTATTATTCAAAACTAAAAACTTTTAAACGTCTTCCGCATACCAATATTCATAATTTTGCATTTAATCGTCCAACTCCTGGCAAATTTCGGCGTTCCTCAGACACGTACACGCGAGACAATGAATCGAAGATGTCGAGAGAACATTGTAGCGTCGTGTCGCTAAAACTGCGTCGGCACGTGGCGCGTGGTGTGCACCGGATGCGTAGACAAAGGCAGAAGCTATGACGCACGGGTTTTTTCCGACAGGGTGTGCGCGTCGTTAGAGCGGAGGCAATGGAGGCGGCGGGCAGCGTCGCGAGGGCTATTTAAGGGCCGTGAAAACAATAGCTCGCCCTTCTTGTGATCCTGGCGGCGGCAGCAGCAGCAGCAGCAGCAGCGTAGGTCGTCCGTGAGTGGTGCGAACGTGCACACGGCGCAAGAAGCCGGCAGTTATTGTCGTGACTAGTGAGACATGTAGTCGGTCTCAGGGCAGGCGGTACTACGCACAGCGAAACATTAGGTAGTATGTTGCGGTGTGGTAGCCGTTGTAAATATCTCTCCTAGCTGTGGGGTGTATTTAGTTAGTTAATTATATACAGTGGATTGGTTATTTGTGACTACGGTCTAAATTGTGAATAAACCTGCTATTATTACAACCCACTCTCGTCTGTGTACTGATTACACCAGTATGACGCCACAACATAAAAAGGAAACTCCAAATCATCCGTTTCAACGCGCACCGCTCCCACTTAGCCCGAAAATACGATGACTGTGTCGTTTAGGCCACCTCCGAGGCCGCTGCGGAGTCGCTGTCTCTGTGCACGGTGACTTGACACACGACAGGCACGCCTTGACACACGACAGGCACGCCACATGGCCTCGGAGAAAATTTTAACTTTGGACGTGACCAGGAGAATACAATTTAACCCTATAAAATTGTAGTGACCGGCCGCACACGTTTAAAGGGGTCGCCGCCGAGTGACGTCAGCGGGGCGTTACCGCCCCTGGCGAGAGAAGAAGGCAACCGGTGCGAGCTGGCCTGGCCTGTCCGCGCGCGGCCGTCACGCCCGAGCAAGCGGGTAGGGACTCGCCACCGCCCCTACTCCGCAGCTAGTCGGCGGGCCAATAGCCCTAGCGGGCTATAAGAGGGCTCCGACCCGACGCCAGGGCAGATAGCGAGCGGCAGTGTTAGCGATTGTATCCTGGCAAGTGAATTGGCGAAAGAGGTGTGGAGAGCAGCTTCGACGGCGACCTGTGCTACTGACGTGGAACACTCTTGTGGATTTTCGACGACTTGGCTGATTTTGGGACTTCTTCTGGACTACAACAACACGGCTTCGCTTTTGGTACATTCTTCTTGTGATTCGGCACTTCAGCAATTGTACCTGGACTTGAATAAAAATCATTTTAGAATTCTTGTCTTTGATTGGATACTACAAAAATAAACATCAAAAACGTAGTTCTACAAAAATAATAGAACATTTCATTAAATATTAAATCCAATAATAATAAGGTTTAATTTTATTTGGTTGGATCTCTAAGGCAGCATAGTCGTGGAGACCTCGGACGGAAGGATCGCGTGTTCGAGTCCCGCCTCGAGCATGGGTGTGTTTGTGTATGTTTGTTTATGTGTACCGTCCATTCATTCGTCATTATCATTATCATACTATCTTCCATCTCCTCAGGACTGACCGTGGGGTATAAAAATTAGATTCAGCCTAATGCTCATCCCCTGATTAGTTACATACAAGACTTGCAACGTGATAAAATGGTAATGAGGCCTTGCACGTGCATGTCGTGCGTAGTCCAAGATGGTCTTTTCGCGAGAAAATAAATAAATAATAATAATAATCATAATAATAATATTTATTTGGTTACAATTGTTAGATTATATCCACAAGTCCCCAGGTTTACAATACAAAAACATTGAAATACACACTACAAAAATAGTTCATCTGCATCAAGAAATGACTATGTTCAATCTATAATTTTTTGACCAAAGTTGTGCTTTGACCCCATTTTCAGATCAAAACATACCACAATCGGTATCAAACATTAGGGAAGCTCTTATCTCTTTCCCCAATTGGTAGAATCGAGATTTCAATATTAAGATTAAATCTCTTCTCAAACTTTAAATGAGCCCTCAACCTCTCTGTAGGTGATCGATCTGGCTTTACAAACACAAAGTTTAACCGCCTTTTTCATGTTGGTGGTTTAAAATTGTCTTCGGTCCATTTAAATTCAACTGCGTCATGATGTGATGAAGTCATGTGATCACCGGGAGAGGTGGGTCAGTGTATCAACTGATGTTCCTGCAGTGCCTGTGACTGGGAGGTCCTAGTTTCGAGTCCCGACAGAGGCAAGATTTTTTACCCTAGCTTGTCATCTAGGTTGCTGTCTGGAGGAGAATTCTAGCGGCCGGCTGCTCTGGTCGGTAGTTTTCCATTGTTTCTCCTATCAACACCGGGCGAATGCCGAAGCAGTACCCTAACAAACTGGCCACGGACCGCGCGCGATCTTTCCTTCCTCTTCCTTGTCCTATCCTCTCCCCTTAAACTAACACGCAACTCACTACCACACAAGCTGGGGGACCGATCGGGAGCTTAAAGCTTGTCCCGCCTGGGGTGATGCCCCGGTAATGCATGACAATGATGGGGTTGAAGAGTTGACAAAAATAATACAAGCAGCTCCGAAAGTCGGGGCTGCAGTTGCACAAACGATCAAGAACGTCTGTAACTGGAAGATTGCGAGCCTTGCAAACGAAGGTCCTGGAAAGGCGGCGGAAATTTGCCATTTAAATGTCAGTTGGTTTTCGACTATTACAAACATAACGTAGGTTGACAGCTTTGATTGCTTTCCGTAACTCGCATCACTTCCAGATGAATACTATAGAAGATCTCTACACTCCGGGCCAAGGAAGTTTCGAGATCGTGAGACTATGTACGTGTGTTCTCAATTTATGAATATCTCCGTGACTGAAATACATACATACTTTATACAATAAGTTACAATCAAGGGTTTTCTTCACATATGAATAACAACATTTTCTATGATAGTTAAAATTCTTGAATATCTCCTCCGGTATATTCTTAACTGTTAATTTTTAATAACTTACTGTGTGGCTTATTGCGAGTTTTTACTCTAACTGAAGTAGGTCTCAATTTCTCAAACAATACAAGTGGAATCCTCAGTGTTTGAATACCCATTCTCTGAGATGTAAGGTGGTTTAAAAAATTAAAATTTAACATATAAACGACAAAACAAGACAAGGAAAACAAAGTGATGTCTCATTCCGTACGTTGGGTATTCGATACGTAAAATTTGTACGGTCAGTTTGGTATCCCTCGAATCATTATTAACGGTAACTTAATTACGGAGAACATAATCACAGAGCGTTGTCACACGATATTACACAGTACTTAATCAGAGATTGTTTTAATCGTGCAGTTTCCATCATTAGTAAATTAATAATCAAGCGTTATTTCCTTTGACTTGTGATGTACTATTTCCCTATGAACAGGAAGTGGAATTAATGATTTCAGTGAAAAGGTGCAATCAGACGTTCAAACGACCTTACCGAAAATTTTGAGAAAATAATTCTGATTTGAAATTGATACAGCTCACGGGATCTTCTTCCATTGCACAGCTTAATTTGAAATTTGTGGTTGATTAATGAAAATGACAATTAAAATATTTCAACCTGATAAGTCTATGTATATTTTTACTACATTGCTGCAAACCTGAGTTACTACAACTTATGAATTCTTGCTGCCTACCGAAATATCTCATTAAGGAAAATATTGAATACAAAGCTCAAACCATCAGTTGAGAATGAACATATAGTGTGCGGTGACAAATTTTCCCCTTGTATCAATGATGTGAAGTCTTCTGGGTTATGTGTTTCTCTGAAACGAAAAGTCGGTACTTTTAGATCGAACAGAACAAACTCACAATTGATAATGTAATGAAATATAAATTAGACACATGAAAGAATCAATAGCAGACAAAGCTGCATATCATCCTCAAACCAGTTTCTTTTGGCCGATATCATTCGGAATCCATCAAATATGTTACAAGGTTAAATTAAATGGCTAGTGATAATATGCAAGCAAACTTTATGAAAGCATGAAAAAATTTTATGATGAAATGAGACGGAGAGAAAGTTCTGGAAACGAGCCTTCTCTTTTCTGTGAATATGGTTAATTTATCTCACTGTAGATAAATAATCCGAGTGTCAGTGCAAACTAAACCTACCAATGTTGTCATAAAAATAAGCATGGGGAATTATTACGATAACATTAACTGTCATTGCGGTGAAATTAAATTAAATTTGTACATTTTATACGTTACAAGGGCCGCCCAGAGAAAATCAGATGCCTAGGGCAGTAGATCTCTGGAGACCCCTTATTTCAAACATAAAATTCCATCCTCTCCTAATTTATTATTATAATTCAGTTGTCCGTTGATCAGAAATAACTTAGAGCGTTAAATTTGGTTTAGAGATGAACCAATTTTTCTTTTATTTTGAACGAAAAATAAATTTGCGGCCCCAACTAAGTTGGGACCAGGGCAAATTGCCCTAGCAACACCCCACCCCCTTCTGGACACCCCTGTACGATACTGTCATTATGATCGTGTCAGACTAATTAGAAACGACACATAAGTATCTAAGACAACGAATTCGAAACGAGTCACGGCATAAGTTTTACACGACACAGATCGCACTCTCACGCAAGTCAGTAAAACATGGCATGAAAAGATAATGAATAAACTCTAAGCGGCATAGATGAAATTTCTGCATAACACATTAAAATGCACCTCTTACCGAGAAACCGCAAAAGAAGGACAAGAAAACACGTAATAAGACAACACGTAAGAGAAGGACAAAACATCCAATTGTTTAACAACGTTTTTGTAATTTTCTTCCATACTGCCTAGTTCTCTCCAATAGGTCTCGTAATTCCCACCAAATGAGGTTCTTAGAACGAAGTATAAGGAGGTATCCAAGAAAAATACAAAAAGTAAATCTAAAGAATTTGTACTCAAACTTGGTACTCCGTACGTTACGTCCATACATTATGTTCGTTGATATTGTTACGTCTCTAGGTGGTGAATTAAAAGTCCGGTATTATTTTAACAAAACGTTTATTTTATTTCTTAACACAATCACTGAAAACCCTTTATTATTTATTAACACTACACTTCTTTTTATTTATTTACACTAAACCCTTTATTATTTATTAACACTACACTTCTTTTTATTTATTTACACTACTCTTCTCTTACACACTCGCACTGGCCACAGTTCACTGCACTGATCACAGTTCGATGCACTGGTCACAGTTCACGTCACCGACCACAGTACGATGCACTGACCACGGTTCACGTCACTGAGCACAATCACTGCACTGCTATTCACCGCGATGCACACACTTCACAGTTCAGCTTCCACTGCGGACTTAACGATGACGCAATCCGCGCGTACAGGTAGTTCGTGCTGGGGCCAGCCGGTGTCGCAATATTCGTTACAATATTGTATTGTAAGCGTCGTGTCAAGCTAAAACGGTGGCAAGCACGAGGCGGGCGGTGTGCAAAGCCGGATGCGTAGGCAAAGGCAGAAGCTATGACGCACCGGGGTTTCCGTACAAGCGGGAACGCGTCGAAGGGCGGAGGCAAGGGCGACGACGGGCAGCGCGGCAAGGCTATAAAAGGCCATGAGAACAATGCCTCGGCCTTCTTGTTCTTCCAGCAGCGTCGGCGGTAGGTTGTACGTGAGCGGTGCGAGTGTGCACGCGGGGCAAGAAACCGGCAGTTTATTGTCGTGACTAACGAGACATGGAGTAGGTCTCAGGGTAGAGCGGTACTCCGCACAGGGAAACATTAGTAATATGTTGCGATGTGGTAGCCGTTTGTAAATATCTCTGCTAGCAGTGGGTTCTATTTATTTAGTTAATTGTAAGCAGGGCAATTGGTTATTTGTCACTACGGTAGAGATTGTAAATAAACCTACTGTTCTTACAACCCAGTCTCGTATGTGATCTGATTACACCCGTTTGACGCCACAATGTGCTGCAGTTTCCAGTCTTCGTGGAAGAAATTATTTCCAAGGTTTGGTTGATTCGTGTAATGTAAGACATGATTAATATGGACAAAACTGAGACGCTCTGAAGTTTCCATACCTAAACCTAGAATGAAGAAGTGTTTCGGGGTATCAACTGATGTCACTGCAGTGCCTCTGACCGTAAGATCCTAGGTTAGATTCCCGACCGTGGCAGGATTTTCAACACTAGATAGCTAGACCGATTTCAGTCGATGTCTGGAAGAGAATTGTAGCGGCCGCCTGCTCTAATCGGTAGTTTCCGTGATTTCTCCAATCAGTACCAGATGAATGCCGGAGCCTTGTCCTTTCCTCACCCCGTACTTATACATACACACGTAGTTCACTACCACTCATGCCGAGAGACTGGTCGGAGCTTAGAGCTTGTCCCGGCGGTGTCCCGCTGGTGAGAGCTTCCTGGATAAGAGAGAATCCTGCAAGCGAACTGTAGGTCGGTGCCGGATTTCGCCAGCGGAAGATCACCGCCACCTCCCGCGCTAAAACATTCACTACACTTAGGCGACTATTAACGCGCCAAAAATCACTAATCAATTATTTAACAAAAACAAATTTACATCAGTACCGGTCTTATGGATCTTAAAACATTCATGATTTGGAGTGTTGGTCAGCACAGTGAAAAAACTCACTGGCATCTGACACTGCCTTAGAAAGCAGTGTGAACTGAACGGAACCCAGGGCGTCGAGCTCACTAAATCCGCACTTGCCTGAGCCGCCTCTCCTGTGCAACGACTCGGCTCGCCGCTCCGTTCCACTACGCCTGCGGTTGCCCCGTGTCGACGGGCGTGTTCAGAAACTTCCGTCCGCGCGCGCGTGCTGCCATCTGGGGGTGACGGCGCGTGCTGACGCTTCGTGTTCTTCGTCGGAGTTTCCCGGGGTCCGCCCGCACCCCCATCCCCACCGCCCCTGGCGGCAAAGTCTTGCAACTGTTGTGCGTAAATTATGTTAATTAGTCGCTCTGGCTAAACGTTCGTCCGGTATTAAATAGCGTTTAAAAGTTAGTAACAATCGTCGTTTTGCCAGCAGGCCCTGTTTGTTTTAATTATCACTGCGTCAGCAACTTGCATTAGCGGATGCCTCGTAGCTTTTGCTTATCATTCGCTCGCTCGTGCTCTGTAATGGGGATTGTATTTTCATTAGAAAATTATTCCATATTCCAATACCGTTGATTCAATTGCGATTTTTAACTAATTCTAATTAAACATTATACCCTCCCGTCCTATGCATTTTCATTACGAAATAACTCCCCGGATTAGGGCATCTAATATACATACGTAATGTAGTTTTCTGTGCTTTGGTTTTGCCTGCGCTCCCAGAGAATGCTCGTATTCCAGTACAGCTTCCATAAAAGGTCATGGACATTTACAGTTCACATAGGCATTGTGCAGATTTACAGGTAGATTTTATTTACCCCCAAATTACATTAATAATTAATTTTGAAAATCCTTACCCTTCCTTTATTCAAACCTACATATTGACAAAAATAATACAATAGATATGAAAATCTGAGTGCTATGAGAATGAGTTCGAACATTTGTTTCATTTATTTATGGTCGCATCCACATCTAGAACTTTAGCCACTCAATATTTGCATATTGAGTAAGCACATAGTTAATACCATCGTGTTAATACATCTGTGGTTTTTGGCATTGACATCTTATATTATAAATTAGATAAAGACATACATTTCAAACGAACGTTGAGATAGTTCTAACATTCTTTCTCATAAGGAACAAATATTACATATTATAGATTCTGCGAAAAACAAGACACATTCAAGGATACTTTCGATGAATGCCCACTTAAGAAATAATCAATAAAATTTTACGAATTGATGAAATAAATATAACTTAACATTCGAAGTAATAAAAAGGTATAAAACACACTCATAAAATTTTCTGTACTAGTTTAAAGTTCAGCTGTACTAAATAGAAATGAAAGAATGAAGACACCCATGCCGTGATGTCGCATCTCCACTATTCAGTTTGCAGGCGTCATGTCATATGGATTGAAATTTTTAAGACTCGTAAAATAATGAAACTTATTCTTAGCTCGCATATACTAGAAAATGTCGCACTCAATATACGCCACGGACCGTAGTTTCGCGACCATTATTAGGGGAATATTATTTATTTATGTTAGCCGCAAGATGATATATATATAAAACGTTATTGTGTTGTATATATTTTGTAACTTATTAAAATATAAATGTTTCACACGATGGCTTATATTATTACATTTTCATAAAAGTGACACATTAAACCGCGCATCACATTATTATTTATTGTCCAGGAAGAACATAAAATGACTATTTGCATGCAAACCAAATCTCGATGACATCAGCTTGTGTCGTGCCCTTTTCGCACGAACAAAGAAAGACCTAAATTTAGTGCAATAGAGTTTTCCAATCGCCGTCTGAGCCAGCTAGTTCCGAAAGGAAACAGATGCGATTCCAGTGTGGTGCTCCACATTCCCTGAGCGATTTACTGCGTCCTGAGCGAGATGGGGCCAGCGACTAAATGGATTTTTCTTCGGGTGCCAAGCACACATGGCCTGGAGAAGTAGCGCGCCAGTACGGAAGGCGCTGACCCGGCGGTAGTGGCGGCGAGGGAGGCGGTGGCGAGGGTTATCGAACGAGGCGCCAGCATAACGACCCAGAGAACACGAAAGTACGCCTTCGGACGCCCTCTGACCTACCACCCTCGCCACTTCTATCCACTTCTCCTCCGTCACGTGATTAATCAGCGGCTGCGATGGCTCCGTTGCTGCATTGACTCTCGTTCTGCAGCGTAGCGGTCTGAGGGGTATGAGGTGTAGCTCCGGTGGTGTTTGTAGCTCCGTTGGTGCGATGGTTAGCGTGTCGGGCTGTCTTACCCAGGATAGCTGGTTCAAAAGCGACCGAAGTTATGGATTTTTAAGGGTGAATAAATCCTTCGTACGCCTTCCCTCGGAGGGGAGGCAAAGTTGGCTGTCCCATGTTGTAGATTTACTGCATGTAAAAGCTCCTCAAGACTTAAATTAATCCTCTGAGCAAAATTCAAAACGCCTGTTTCATCGCTCGAGTAATACCTTCTTTCTCTGCCAAACTGCCTTCTTTCTCTGCCAAACTGTGAAAGGCGGAAAAGGCAGAAGAGCAGGCCTCATGTTCTGCGATCATTGAATTGTATTGGCTAATGGTGGATTTTTGTCACTAGATTCCTAAGTCGAATTCAGTCACTACCTGAAAGATAATTCTAGAATTCTAGAGATCCTTTGATCGGTAGTTTTCGTGGTATTTCAAATCAATATCACGCGGATGCAGGAGCTGTACCCTAACTAATGGACCACGGACCGCGAGCTATTTGCAGTTCCTCAACCTTGTCCTCACCTCTTCCTTGACATGAATTGACAAACTTACATGCATTATATTATCGCACACATCGGTAGACCAGTTGGGAACTTAGTCTGTCTCGGCTAGGGCGGAGTTTCTGTAAAAAATCTACCTGGAAGGTTAACCCTGAAAGTAAAAAAAAACGACGAATCTCACGTTCCAGAGGGTGGTGTGGGGTCGGGGATGATAGTGGGCGATGTGGTGGAGGAAATCACCGCTTCCTGGAATATAACACATACGTCATTTACTGGCCGTAGTTGTCTTGTCCGTAGACATTAAAAACCAAACATCATTAATCCACTCTACCACTTGAGCTTCATGCACAATGATGAACGACTGGCCATGAAGTCAACATTTTCTCAGATTCTCAGTACCGTCTCCTATGTCCCCTTCATGTTTGTTACTGACAAGAGGTATTGCAGATAACTCTGCCAAATCCAACCCCATCACATTTCCTTCCCTTCCCCAGCTCCTTTTTTCTTGTCGTGTATATTCTTATGCTTTCAGCGCTCTCACAACAGGGAAAAAATTCGAAAATGTGTGCGGTCATCATTAGTTCAGACACACTCACTGCTTCTTTTACGCTCAGTACAACTGTTCACCGGAAGCATTATTATCCATCAGATCTGTTTTTCTCACATGATGATAACCACGATTTATCCCTGAGCTTTTGCATTCACTATCACGTTTCTTTTCATAACTTCAGCCTTTTCTACACCGTTCTCACCAACTTTTTTTGGCATTTTATAGGTACATGTGGTCTAACTACAGCTAACGTTTTCTCCACAGGCTTCTGAAATTTCGTACCCCTTCCTTTGAATTCTCTCCTTGTTTTCTCTATCCTTCCACTCTCCTCTCTGACCATTCCATCCTTCCTCACCTCTCTTCGCTCGTGTCCCCATTTTCGTCCCGTGGTCGCATTCTCTCGTCCCGTCGACCCTCCCGTCCGAGCCCCGTCCTCCTCGTCTGTTCCTCCCCCTCCGTCCAGCGGCGCCGCGCCGCCGGCACACGCCCCCTTCCCCCAGCGCGTTCTGCGCAGCTAGGTGGATTAATTTATAACGCGCGGAGCCGTTTTCCCCAAATTACACGAAGAGCGAGCGATCCATAATTGCTGGGGAGCGAGGGGCCGCCGCCGGCGAGGGTGGGCGGAGGGCGAGGGCCAAGGGGGCGGACGCCCGCAGGGGCCGCGGAGGAGTTCCGCAGGGCAATGGGGCAGTTGTGCAGGAGGGGCTTGGAGACACGCTCTCTCAGGGAATAAAGAAACAGGACGGAGGGGACGCGGTGATCAAGTCGCCGGTGGAGTGGTTGTAAAGGATATAAAGGTGATGGCGCAGATGAATGGGGGTTTTGTTTGTTGGACGATTAACGAATATTAAGAGAAACGTATGGAACCAGCAAAATATGCAATGGAAGTGAAGGTTCATTTATGTCCAAGTAATCCCCTTTGGAGAGATGATGAATTCCTTTCTTAGCATAAAAACCTGATTGTAATATAACTGATATGATATGTTAACATAGAAGTGTTCCTTTTTATTCATGCGACAAATGAGTCGTGGCGACAGTTAGGGTTGGGCGACAGTCGAGGCTAGGCGACAGTTGAGGGCGACATTAGTGGCGACAGTTGAGACGTGGCGACATTGAGCTGGCGACAGTTGAGACTGGCGACATTGAGGCGGGCGACAGTTGAGACGTGGCGACATTGAGGCGGGAGACAATTGAGGCGCGGAGACAATTGAGGCGCGGAGACAATTGAGGCGCGGAGACAATTGAGGCGCGGAGACAATTGAGGCGCGGAGACAATTGAGGCGCGGAGACAGTTGAGGCGCGGAGACAATTGAGGCGCGGAGACAATTGAGGCGCGGAGACAATTGAGGCGCGGAGACAATTGAGGCGCGGAGACAATTGAGGCGCGGAGACCATTGAGGCGCGGAGACAATTGAGGCGCGGAGACAATTGAGGCGCGGAGACAATTGAGGCGCGGAGACAATTGAGGCGCGGAGGCAATTGAGGCGCGGAGACAGTTGAGGCGCGGAGACAATTGAGGCGCGGAGACAGTTGAGGCGCGGGAGACAATTGAGGCGCGGAGACAATTGAGGCGCGGGACAATTGAGGCGCGGAGACAATTGAGGCGCGGAGACAATTGAGGCGCGGAGACAATTGAGGCGCGTCGACAGTTGAGGCGCGTCGACAGTTGAGGCGCGGGTCTCTGAAAGGTGAGATGCCGGTGATGTGGGGCAGCAACACGATCGGATAGCGAAACGGCGCGGTCGGAAGGGCAGGCGTTGCTGCGAGGTGTTTTACCGGCAGGGAGCAGCGCGGTGGGTCGACCACAGCATGTCCTGCGGGCACGCCCTCCGCGCAGGCTGCAGCTGTCCGCCGACCCCAGCCGTGCCACGGCGGCGGCGATGGCGCGGCGGCCGAACGCTAGAGCAATTACAACTTTCGTTGCATCGTGTTTTAATTACGCGCCGAACGGACGCGCGCCGGTATTTACGCGGCGCGAATAATGAATGGGAAATTCGCCGCCGCCGAACAATTACGAATTCTTCCCCTGTCAGACCGCGCCAACCGCAGTCTGCGCTGCGTGCCCCACCACGTCCGCCCGATTCCGCTTCGCCCTTTCGCCTCCGTTGCGCCCTTCTGCACCACCCTGCGTACTGGTAGCGGTAGCTCAGTGCATCAACTGATGTCACTGCAGCCTCTGTCCGGGAGGTCCTAGGTTCGTGCATCAACTGATGTCACTGCAGCGCTTCTGTCCGGGAGGTCCTAGGTTCCCACTCCGGCGGCAGGATTTTCGACACTAGCTTCTTAGCTAGGACGAATTCAGTTGCTGTCTGGAGGAGAATTCTAACGGCCGGCTGCTCTGATTTCCGTGGTTTCTCCGATCAACGCCAGGCGAATGCCGGTGCAGTACCCTACCAAACGGGCCACGGACCGCGCGCGATCTGTCCTTCCTGTTCCTTGTTCTATCTTCTCCTCTTACACACACACTTACAGTAACATGCATCACACTGCCACATATTCCGGGAGACCTGTCGGGAGCTTAGAGCTTGTCCGACTGGGCGGTGCCCGCTGGTGGAAGAGTCCTGGTAGGGAAACCCACAGCCGACGGTAGGTCGGCGCCGGATCTCACCATCCAGCGGGGAAGATCACCGCCTCCTCCCGAGAAAAAACGTGCACTACACTAACGGGACTAATGACCAAAGCAGTTGACGCGCCCGTAAACACGAAAAATCAATCAATCAATCAAAACCACCCTGCGTGCTCGCCGCCCTCTGCGCACCCACCTCCGTTTCACTTTCTGCCTTCTCTCTGCCGTCCTTCCTCTTCTTCGTTGACCTTCGCTCCGCTCGCCCATCTACTCTTTGCCAGGTCACTTCAGTTCCACACTACCGACGCCTCTCGCGCTGCTCTCACCCTCTCATCCCGCCCACCAACCTTCCTTCCTTTCGCCTTTTCTCCCATCTCTACTTTCGTCTTCTCTCGATCACCTCTCCTCTTCGCCAGGTAATTTCAGTTCCATCATACTGCCACTTCTCCACTGTTCACCTCCTCTCAGCTCGCCTACTATCTTCTTTCATTTCGCTTTCTTTCCTCTCTCTCGTCTGCCCCCACGGGTCACTTCTTCACATGCTCGATTCTGCGCCAACTGTGCCCGCTCACTTTCTCTCCTCTCACCATATTTTCGCTCCGGCAGCCGCCGCCTCTCCGCCCACCCGTCTTCTCTTCGCCTACTTCCGCTTCGTTAGCTTACCCCCACCTCCACTGACCCACCGGGAACGGTAGCTCACTGCATCAACTGATGTCACTGCCAGCGCCTCTGACCGGGAGGTCCTAGGTTCCAGTCCTGTCGGCGGCAGGATTTCTGACACTAAGTTGGAGAACTAAGTCGAATACAGTCGCTGTCAGGACGAGAATTCTAGCGGCCGGCTGCTAGTAGTCTCTGCTCGGTAGTTTTCCGTGGTTTCTCTGATCAACACCAGGCGAATGCCGGGGAAGTACCGTATCAAACGGGCCACGGACCGCGCGTGATCTGTCCTTCCCTTTCCTTGTTCTATCCTCTCCTCTTCACACACACACACACACACACACTTACACTAACATGCACTACACTACCACAGATCCCGGAGACCGGTCGGAAGCTTACAGCTTGTCCCGGCTGGAGCGGTGCCCCGCTGGAGTCTTGGTTAAGGGAAACCCCACTAGCCGACGGTAGTTCTGCGCTGGATCTCGCCATCCAACGGGAAAGATCACCGCCATCTCCCGAGCAAAAACATGCACTACACTAACGGGACTAATGACCAGAACAGTTGACGCGCCCGGAAATATGAATAAATCAATCTATCAAACCCACCTCCACTGACCCCGCTCATGCTCTCATATAACTCTTTCTTGTCCCACGTCCTCCTGCAACTTTCCGAACGGTATTCAAGTATGCTGCTCCTACTTTCTACATCTTATTGCTTTCCAACTTTGCACTGTTCCTTTGATGTTCGTTTATGTTTCACATCGTTGAATGATGATGCTTTTTTGGTATATTTTTGGTTTCTCTGGCAAAATTTATATCAAGCAGCATTGTTCTCCAGAGACCGAGATTGCCTTCATTTTTGTCACTTATTCCACACTCAGTGCTTTACATTGTATTCTGTCCGGCATTCCGTCAGATTTATTTATAGCTCGGTTGTACGCGGTCCGCCCTATTGGCATACTTCTTGCCAATTTTCGATTGCCTTCCTCTAAGGGAGGTGAATGAGTTCTAAATTACGTGTAGCGGCTCCGTGTAAGCTGACACACGTAACAAAGACGAGGTACAGTAGTAATATGAGAGTAATTTTAAAAGAAATTATCTGTCAGAGCTGCAAACAAAACTTCAATTCTACAATTGTTATCAAGGTCTTATGTCCTGTAAATGACCAACACCTTGCAGGAACAATAGAGACATAAAATGCATTATGTTTCCAGTGAGGATTTATAATATTGATTTAATTTATTGTGCAGTGGTACGGAGTTTTGGTATTTAAGAAGTAAATCTTGATGATGTGTAATTTAAATTTGCATTTTTCAGACTTATTACTCTAGAGTTCTAGGAATGAAGCAATTATATAGTTTTTAGAAAACACAATGGTCAAGATTAAAATTCGTTCCCTGTTTGTTTTCTTTTATTTTTTAATGACTCTGACACTAAGTGTGTTAATTTTCAAATTTACTTACCTATCTTACATTGTCCTGAAACGCATTATTAGGATAACAACTTTATGAACTTATAAGTCACTTGGTTGATTTGTGAAACTTGCATCTGGACAATTTAGAGATTTATTTTATAAAAAATTCAAAAGTTCTCGTGCGAACTGTAAAGTGTTCATCAATAACAGCATTCTCTCAAGTAATAAAGCCCTCAGGTATTACTCGGCATCTTCCAAAGTAAAGGAATAATGCTATTTCACCTGTCGTTACATCTATCTAGTTATCTAAAAAGAGTTCACATATCTCAACTTCACTGAAGTTCAAACGCGAAACCGACGCTCGTAATGCATTACAATAAAGCAAAATTGACAATCGGCGTCAATTACGTGGAAAGTGTCAATCACATGTCGGAACGGAGAAAGTCAAATTGTGATTACTAATGTCACAATAAGGGTCCCGCCAAAGCAAAGAGCCCTGGAGAAAAGCAGGAAGCCAACGGTCCTCTCTTTCAAGCAGGCACCTCTCCCCTGAGAAAGTGACATGCCCGCCAGGTGTACATGAATGCAAATTGTGCCTTAGCTGCATCACGCCCATACTGCAGTTCCGAGAAGTGGCATCTTACGTTACTTCTTGTTTGGGCTTTTACTATTCGCATAGAAACTACTGATTTTTGGACTGTCACTAGTATAGGTGGTTCCATGTACTGATCGGATCCTTGATATGAACTGCTCCTTTAACTAATAATTTATTTTACAATAATTTATTTCCGGTTGTTGTGTTTGATATTTACTCTCTAAAACTACATATTTTAATTTTGTAACGTAACCTAATTGGGGGAATGTATATGATTATATAAATAAAACACGAAAGAAATGTAAAAGTACTTTTCAACATACTGTTAAAAAAGGACATACCAAATTTTTTTTCGCCAACTCAGTGAACGTTTAGAACATTAACATGAGTTAATATAGAATCGAGAATAGAACTATTTATTTTCTTCAAAGATCTTGCAATCTCTCTGGTTACAGCGATCCCACCTGACTAGATCAAAACCAGCAGTTCACCAGCTGGTAATAGGAGAAACCATAGCAGAGATGAATACAATAATATTCAGACTATATGCCTTTGTACTCTCAACGTTGTAACTGCTGAAATCAATATAATGTTTTATTAGGTAAATACATTACTAACATAGAAGCTGAATGGAGAGTAGAGATAAAAATACAAAAAAAAGTAGTGAAGAATTACTTTTTTATAACGCATTAGATTTAAAATATATTTTTATAATGTTTTATAATGATGTATACTATACTTGAATATCGACTTGTTACAGAGACAGATTTCATCGTCTCAATGAAGGTTTAAATCATATGGGTGCCTAACTTAAAGAAGCCTGAGTACTGAACATTTTCAAAACATCTCATGGAGCACATCAGTGAAGACTTGTCATTTCTCACATCTCATAATCCAAAAGGAAATGTAAAACAACCCTGAGATTTTCCCTTTAAACATTTTTTAGTGAGTTGTGAATAACTTACTAGGAGATTTATCACCCTTTTGTCAGAAAAAGAAAGCTCTCTATTTCTTCTTGAAGGAGCGGTGAACTTCAGTTACCTTTGTCTTTTTGCTTGGTGACATTTTGCACATTCAATCACTGTCTCGAATCCTACATAATTAGAGACTATTACTACTCATCAAATGTTCCCAAGATCACACATCATCCATTTTCACGCAGTTCATCCTTACGAGTAATCATCTGACTGGTAGCTTTGTTGGTCTAGCCTCATGTACGGACGAATCCGATTTCTGCTCATTTTGCAAGATTGAATATCTGACTTGCAGTCACCCAGCTACCAGAGGACGTTAACGCTACAAGAAACCTTTAAACCAATCGGTTAACGCTACAGTCAGTGCCTTTGCTGCGGTCAGTTAGCGCTACAATATAATATTAGTCAGCGTTTCGTTTGCAAAGCAGCCTTAGTCGTTCTCAAACGTTAACTGAAGAAATGTATAAGTCAATTCAGCTGTAATTAACGAATTTTTTTTAAAAATATTATGATACTTGAGGGCTGCAGAAAAACAGCGATACGCATCCAGGGAAGGGGAAACATTTGGCCCACTGAGCCTAGGGTGGCCTACTTCAGTGGCCCGCATTGTTAGCCTTTACTGAACTAGAGCCGTCGCGCCCGAGCGCGCCCTCTCCCCCTCACACTTTCCTTATCAGGCGGACTAAATAAACAACGAGCCACATTGTTGTCAGTAGATAAGCGCTATATCAGGTCACGTCAAGTAGGCCTCCCGCTTGAGCTGCTCTTTAAACCGTCAGGATGCTTTAAACCGACGTCACTTATTGCCCTCAACATCCCTTCATAATTCGAAACGCCCTCTTTCCGACCCATTAAAACGAGGTCAAATATCCGCACTCGGGCGAGGCTCTGCCACAGAATCTCTCAAATACGAAGCGGCAGCGGCACTAGGCCACTGTAAGCCCGAATCGAGCGCCGTCCCCAAGTGTAAGCCCAGGCAGCGCCCGGTACGAAGCAGGCGGCGCGGTGAGAGCGAGCTTCAATACAGCAGCGGGGCAAGTTATCCGGGATTATGGCGCGATGGCAGGCGCCACCCACGCTGCCGCTGCCGCGACACCGTTTTACGATCGCGTTTCCATAGCGGTTTCATTGCACCTACAGGAGCATGTGTTACGCGCTCCATTCGCAGCACTATTCAACTCTATGGCCACTAATGTCAGCGGCCGCCTGCTGGAGCGCGGCATGCGGGGCAGGCGGTGACGGTGAAGGAGGAGGGGGCGGTGGTGGCGATGTCGGTTAATTGGTTGGTATTGCTTCCGGGTGCGTTAAATACTGAGGTCATTAGTTCCGTCAGTATAGTGCATGTTGTCTCATCAGGAGGTGACAGTAATCTTTCTCCGCTGAATGGCGAGATACCTGGAGAGGCCGACCTACTGGTCTAGCGGGGTTTTCTCAACCAGGCCGTAGCACCGCCCCAGCTGGGACAAGCTCTAAGCTCCTCTCCCGGAATATGTGGTAGTGTAGTGCATGTTAGTGTAAGTGTGTGTAAGGGGTGAGGATAGGGCAAGGAAGAGGAAGGAAACATCGTGCGCGGTCCGAGGCCCGTTTGTTAGGGCACTGCTCCGTCATAGTGTTGATAGGGAAGAGCATGAAAAAACGATCGATCATAGCAGTCGAACGCTAGAGTTCACACAACAGACACTGTATTCGACCTAGCTGACAAACTAGTGTCGAAAATTCTAGGATCTCCCGGTCAGAGGCACTGCAGTAACATCAGTTGATGCACTAAGCCACCTCTCCCGGTGGAGCGATGTCAGTGGGGACGGTGGTGGTGCCCATTGGTGATGGCGATGGGGAAATGGATGGTGATGGTGGCGGTTTTGATGGTGGAGGCGATAAAGGATGACGGTAGTTGCAATGGTAGCTGTGGTGGTTGTGGCTTTGGTGGCGATGGGGATGGACGTGGAGACGGTGTTGAATTTACAGATTGATTAGTGACTTCGGGCGTGTCAACTGCTAATGTCGTTAGTCCTGTAAGCGTAGTTCACGTTCTTATCATGGGAGGTGGTGGTCCCGCGTTGGATGGTGAGAGCCGGTGCTGATCCAACCGCCGGCTTGCGTGGTATTGAAATGATTGGAGGCCTTATCATTGTCAACAATACTACTTATTTCAATAATAAACGCCTTCAATCATTTCAATTACGTAAATGTCAACAATAACTCACCGATAAACCACTTGCGTGGTATTTCTATCAGCGACGCATCGCTCCAGCCGTACAAGCTCTAAGCTTCTGACCGATTTTCCGACAAGTGTGGTAGTGTAGTGTATGTTTTTCTCAGAAGATGGCGGTTATCTTCCCCCGCCGGATGGCGAGATCCGGCCTCGACCTACCGTCGGCTAGTGGGGTTTCCCCCTAACCAGGACTCTCCCACCAGCGGGGCACCGCCCCAGCCGGGACAAGCACTAAACTCCCGACCGGTCTCCCGGAATATGTGATAGTGTAGTGCATGTTAGTGTAAGTGTGTGTACGTACGGGTGAGGAAACAAGAAAGAGAGAGAAGAGATCGTGCGCGGCCATTGCCCGTTTAGAGGGGAACTGTTGCGGCTTTCGCCTGGTGTTGATCGGAGAAACCACGGAAATATACCGATCATAGCAACCGGCTGCTTGAATTCTCTTCCAAACAGCGGCTGAATTCAAGCTATGTGGTGGCGGTGATGGAAGTGGTGAAGGCGGTGATTGGGTTGGTGACGATAGCGATGATGACGGTGCTATAGAAGAATCCGCCTAAAAATGAGCGGAAATGACAGTTCGGAAAACAAATAAACATCATATGTAAGTCAGAGAAGTATCCCTTCGCCGCGACAGCTGTTCAGCAACGCTTCTTCGTAAAGTATTTGGTTTTGGCCGTCCCGTGAAGCCATCACTGTACCGATAAGAGTTTTGCTGAGGTATATTGACTTACGGTGAGTCCGAGATATATTGAAATTTAATAACATATGGAGAAAATGTCTTAAAATGCTCTCATATTCAATAACAGAAAACTGTCAGGAATGTAAATACAGCTCGCCATCTTACAGCACAGGCGCCGAAAAACGAGAACCAGTATGCATCTCGCATTCAAGACTCGGTTTTAAAATAATCAAAAAAATTATCACTCAAAACGTAAATCCAATGTAATGTTAATAGAAAAGATTTTTAAAGAAAAATGCATAGCATTGCACTTCTAATTTCAATTATTTCAGGTGGCGCACTATATTTTCGGCGGACGAGGACACCTCGTAGTCATTTACAAGTTAGCCAAATCCCCAATTGACCTAGTTCAAACGTTAAAAGAAATTAATGAATCAAGGGAAGAGTAGGCCCGTACTGCCGTGACTGCAGCAACGAGCAGCCCCCTTCGCCGGCTGAGGCTGTGGGGGTACACGTTCCCAAGCGATGAGTGCAGGCAAGGAGACAGGTCTCTCCAAATAATAAATAAATAGATAAAAATTTTATAAATAATATGATTTATAAATATTTAATAAATAAAGATAAAAATAAATAAATGATAATAAAAATAAATAAATAATAATAAACATAAATACATAAACGTGATGAAGAGCAGGAAGCTGTCAGAAATTTTGCAATACTTTTTTTGCTGTATAAATTAAATATAAATTTATTTATGGAAATATATATTTTGTCCCAGTAAATATACCTATCGCATCTATAAATTTTCACTTATCGTATGATTTAAAGCTAGGTTTTTTATTTTGTGTGTTCACAAAAACGTATATTGTAAATGTTAAAAAATAAGAACATTATAAGAAAACGCGCCACACATAAAAAAATACGGTAGAAGTAGACATATATTAAATTATAAATTCAGTATTGCTAACCATCACAACTGGTTATCGACGATAGTATTTCCAAGAAACCATGTACATTTTCTCTGTAAAACAAGTTGGGAATAAATATAATAATAATAATAATAATAATAATTATTATTATTATTATTGTTATTATTATTTATTGTTATTGTTATTGTTGTTATTGTTATTATTATTATTTTATTATTTTTTATTATTATTATTATTATTATTATTATTATTATTATTATTATTATTATTATAGAGGCCAAGTGTAGGCGAATGCACGAACTATCAAAGCTCCTGCAGAATACGCCACTACTCATAAATTCTCAACTACTACTTACGGAGGGTGACAGAGCAATTGAACTCGCGAGCGAGACCAAGTAAACTGACGAGTGTCCGGAGACCGGGCTTGGGTGGTTCCCAGCAGTGTCTCAGGGCTTTCGAGCGGCCACAAACCAATTGCCGGAATTAATGAACAATAAATAAATATTAACTAAATAATATGTTTTAAGTCAATAATACATTTTTAATAAATAAAATAAATAATAAAATGTAAAATAAATAATAAAAAAGTAAATAAAGAATAATTTAAAAATAAGTAATTAATTTGAAATAAAAATAACACAACATATTATTAAACTGATTTTCGCAGAGAGGATAAGAATAGCAGGCAGCGAATGTAGGAGTCGATGAACTGTAGGTCACCACTCATGGCTGTCATCGTAGTTTGCTCGCGTCGCCGGCGTGGGCTGGGCGGGCCCGCGGGCGAGACAACGCAGACGCGTGCCGCGCGGGCGGGCAGGCGCGCTCCCTGGCGGCGGTGCAGCGAAACCGGTCGAGGGCCCTCCAGCAGCCGCCGCCCCGCCCCGCCCCGCCACCCCGCTGTTCCCGCCGCCGCCCCACTACCGCCCCTCGCCGCCCACTCCGCCGCCCACTCCGCCGTCCACCCGCCGCCCTCCGCCGCCCCCGACACTGCCCTCCGCTGCCCAATCCGCCGCCCCGACGCCGCCCCGACGCCGCCCCTGCCGCCGCCCCGCCGCTGCCCTCCGCTGCCCTCCGCCGCCCCGACACCGCCCGCCGCCGCCCCGCCGCCCCGCCGCCGCCCCGCCGCCGCCCCCGCCGCCGCCCCGCCGCCGCCCCGCGCGCCGCCCCGGCCGCCGCCCCGCCGCCGCCCCGCCGCCGCCCCGCCGCCGCCCCGACGCCGCCCCCGACACCGCCCCGACGCCGCCCCGACGCCGCCCCGACGCCGCCCCGACGCCGCCCCGACGCCGCCCCGACGCCGCCCCGACGCCGCCCCCGACGCCGCCCCCGACGCCGCCCCCGACGCCGCCCCCGACGCCGCCCCCGACGCTCCGCCACCGCCGCTTCTGTGGCAAGCCTTATTTACTGGCGGAAGGGTGCGGGCTCCGCGGGCGGGCGGCGCTGGCAGCGGAACGGAATCTTTACGATCGGCACATTTTATTACTGTTTATCTGCACGCGCTTGCAGATGCAGATTTGCTGGCGGCCGTTTGCCCACGGCGGACGTACCCGGAGTGCTCGTATTTTAGTTTTCATGCTTTTTTTTCTCTAGCAAATTTATTTTCAATTTGAATGGCTTTTGCGGCCGAACTCGAGGAAGTTCCTGGTTTCCAGAGTCTTCTAAGAGGGGTTTAATTGCGAAGTTCTGCATCTAGGGTGGTGGTAAGTGTGGTATTTAAGGATAATGCGAATATAGTGGTAATGTAATAAAATGTGTTATTATGCTAACCTAATTTCTTGTTTGGTATCTTCTCGGAATATTAGAGAGAGCAAGGGTAAGAAAAAGGTTTGCATTCTACCAAAAGTTGGTATTCTAGTTTGAATGTTTGTTTCTCTCTCTCTCTTTGAATTCATGTCTTTCGGGGGGAGTTTGAAGGAGAAATTCCTGGGTTCTATAGTTTTCTAAGAAGCTAATTGTGTAGAACAAAAGCTGGAAGAGTGAGAGAAATATAGCGATAATGTTAAGTTAGTAATGTAATTAAAATAAGATCAAGAAAACTTAACACTCGCATCCAATGTAGGGGCAACATTGGACCCCTACATTGGTATACGAGTTTAGTAGTTTTCTTCTATATTTAATGAGGTAATAATTCGCAGTTTCTTCGTTTCTCAGTTTTTTTAGAAGCCTTCCCAATCCTATAGTTTACAATGTCAACGACTATAGATGCTTACAAAATAATTTAAACCATCGCCATGCATAATCGCCTTTCATAACCTTATAAATACGGCACTATTTTATTTTAGAATTCGCCGACGTAGATAACGGTTGTGAAATTGGAGCAACATAGTGAATATTCAACTAGTTCTTAAAAAAAGAACGTAGCCATCGGGTTCCCCGCGGAAAGGAAATCAAGTACAGAAAGTGTTCCAAGTGTACCTGACTTGGCTATTTCTATAAATCTGAAAATAATTTATGACAAACTTACAATGATTGTAATGTATTGCTAATTACATGTAGGATTAGGTTTTGTAGGTATTTGGAATTTTGGATCGATTGTCCACCCGCTAACGGTGTCCTGCATGCTTGGTTAAAGTGAAATTCCCATGCTTGGGGATTAGGTTTTACATACGTAAAATGTTCCTTCAGTTATATTGCAATTTATTTTGGCATCCGTCGTTAACCTCTTCCTTCCCCCTTTCCATTTGTGTTATCCCAGTGGCGGAAAGATATTGGTATCCAACCCTTATTTAACGTATTAGATTATTTTAAGTACTAACTGGAGCATTTGATGAGAACGAGGTCTTTACCTTTTGGTGGGAAGACTATTCATAATGTTAAGCACTGTGCACTACTAACTTGACTTACCAATTACTGCTTAAGTAAGCAGCGATCAAACCTCAGGAGTAGTACACCACTCTTCATATTCCTTCTTGGTTATATATCATATTCTTCTTGTTTCTTTGTTTCATTTTTCGGTTCTATTTCTCAGTAGCAAGTTTATCCCTGAACTTTCACTTTTAATGAGTGACGATACATCAAAAAAGTTGTATCGCAGAAGAATCCTCTTTCTCTTCATTATCTTTTCCAACCAATTAACAAGTGCCCTTCTCCGGTAGCATAATAACTACTATCAATCTCAGGATGATATTTCAAACACATTCCTTGCTTCAAGACAATTAACTGGGTAATTATCTGTCGTAATTATGTTGTTACAATATCTGCTATCAAGGTTTTCCCTACCTCATAGCCTTTCTATGTCTTTCTCGCAATCCGAAATACTAACGCTATTATTGCCGCCACAGTAATTTGCCTTGTAAATTCCATCGCTAAGACATCTCGGTATTCCCACACTTGACATTTCTGTTGGTGACTCTTAGAATGCAGTTTCCGACGATCAGGTATAATCTTCATCTCACCATTATTACTTTTACAAATGCTCTTGCCCTCACCCAGGCAGCTCCGCCATTTTTCAGCGAACTATTTACCACATCTTTTTCCCTGTACTTTGTTTCATTGTACACTTGATCACTCATTTTGTAGCTGTAACTGCGACTTAAAACTACAGAAACCAACAGTTTCATTCACTTGCATTGTCCTCTTTGCATCAATTCTAACGTACTATTCAATTGTAACGTACTTCTTCTTGATTGCGTTATTATGAACTTGTCATATCTGTAATAAAAGAACTGGCATATTTAGTAGCATTTTATTAATAACAGTAATATTATTGCCAGCTTGACTCGGCGCTACTTCGATATTTATTTTCACAATCATTTATCAAACAGTTTTGCCAGGGAACGGGAACGCCCGTTCACTCCTGGTTTCCCTCAGCCGCTCACTTCCACCTCTTGTGCTCTTCCGCACCGCCCGGTCTATCTCTACCCGTTTCCGCCCGGTCCCTCTTCGAGCCACCCGCCAACAATGCCGTCTGGATGGACAGCTAATTGCATTCTTTTGCCGCCTTCCCCTTCTCTTTCGACATCACCTTCGCCACCTCCTTCGCCATCGTCTTCACCATCGCCTACACTCCGAGCCTTCGCCATCTCTTTCGCCACCGCCTTCGTCATCGACTTCCTCACCGCCTTCATCTCTTTCGTCACTGCCTTCGCCATCGCCTTCCTCATCACCTTTACCATCTCTTTCGCCACCGCTTTCGTCATCGCCTTCCTACCGCCTTCGCCATCTCTTCGCCTCCGCCTTCGCCATTGCCTTCCTCGCCGACTTCGCCATATCTTTCGCCACCGTCTTCGCCATCTCTTGAACCACCGTCTTTGCCACTCGCGTAAGCTACCGCTTCTCCCACCACCCTCACCTTTTTCGCCATCTCCTTTCTCACAGCCTCAGCCTATTCCACCGTCTTCGCCATCTCTCTCGCTACCGCCATCGCCTTCCTCACCGCTTTCGCTATATCTTTCGCCATCGTCTTCGCCATCTTTTTACGTTCTCTTCGCCCTCACCATCGCCTTCAAAATCTCTTTCGCCATCGTCTTTGCCACCCGCCTACGCTACCGCTTTCCTTAGCGCCATCTCCATTTCTTTCGCCATCACCTTGCTCACAGCCTCCGCCTACTTCACCGTCTTCGCCATCTCTTTTGGTACCGCCTTCGCCTTCACGATCACCTTCACCATCTCTTTCATCATCGCCTTCCTCATCGCCTTCACCATATCTTTCGCCATTTCTTTCACCATCGCCTGCCTCACAGCCTCCGCCAACTTCACCGTCTTCGCCATCTCTTTCGCTACCGCCATCGCCTTCCAACACCGCCTGTGTGCCACGCGCCTCCTGATCCCAGCAATCATGATTTATTCGCGGCCGCCAGCCCTGCGTGAGCGCCAACGTCCTCGCCCTTTCCGGCCCTCCGCCGCCGACGCAGCGCCGAAGGGATTAGGGCGCGCCGCTGCAGCATACTAGGCGAAGGGCCTCCCTCTCCGATCCCACTGCCGGCGGCCGGGCGGTGGCACGCCCCCTAATCTTCCCGTAGAGACACACACGACCCTCATGAAAACTGTATGAGGCTTTGTTTGAGTTGCTTATTTTAAACCACAGGAATGTTCCATTAAGAGCCAGTGTTTTGTTTGATTTTGGAAT
Organism: Teleogryllus oceanicus; assembly: GCA_964035755.1. Taxonomy (NCBI): domain Eukaryota; kingdom Metazoa; phylum Arthropoda; class Insecta; order Orthoptera; family Gryllidae; genus Teleogryllus; species Teleogryllus oceanicus. The sequence goes on from CAXIVR010000011.1 coordinate 64,401,129, forward strand.
ACAGTGCAAACACCAGGGTAATTAAAGAGCGTTAACTTGTTATAATGAAACTATGCATTTTTGTTCCGAGTGTTTGTATTAAATTTCGGAACCCGTGACCGACTGTTTGTTCTCTCCTCAATATGCAATAGCGAAAGTATTCTCTGTGTGTGTTCGGTTCCGTTACTAATGGCATATTGAAAATGTATTGGATATTTGTAGGAAGACAAGCACATATGATCCTATAGACTAAAATATAGATGATTAGTCTGTTAAAATGCGTTGCTTAAATTCCATTAACAATGAGTAACAGCTTATTTTAAGTACGAACATTGTACTTGGAATGCTTTCAAACTATTTTGATTGAATAGTTGGCACTCGTACATTATTTCTACAATTTTGTGTCTAAAATATATTTATTCAAGAAATAACGTTTTATTTTCATTATTCAAGCAAGCGGCAATGTATTATTCAATCTACCGGATTCGAAACTTCGTTTTCATCACTCTTTTTGTTTTCCCTAGAGTGTCAAAATATGTGTGACCAACTTTGAAGACACCGTTGTCTACTTTGAAACATTAAACGGGAATTTCCTCTCAAAGAAATTACTTGAAAGAATAGAAATCTTATAGTCGATCTCGCATAAAAACCGACTCTACATTTCTTGCCAACTTCTCCAACAAGAACAGTCCTCCACTGCCCTCTGAGCAGCAGAAACGTCTCCTCATTCTTCGCTGAGCGTTTTTGTCCCAGTGCGCGTCAGCAGAAGCCGTAGGAAACGTCGATAAAGATTCCTGAAACTATATCCTCTTTCAATGTCCGAAGACCAGTGCTTCATTACCGTGCCTTTTGAATGGAGTTCTCGCTTTACGCAGATTACTCGACTGCTGTTCTTTCGGCGAACCGAGATGTCGGAGCGGGAGATGCATTTTCTTAAAACGAACGAATCCTCTTCCCCGCCCCCTTTCCGAGGCGAGATGAAATGTAGGTCAGGCGAGCGAGCGAGCGTTTCAAGCGAGTGACAGGGAGCCGAATCCTGGAGAAGGCAGCCAGGCTTATCTGCTAGGCGCCAAGCCAGCAGCGAGCACGAACGAGACATCGAGAGTCACCGGGCGGAAGATCGATTCTTGCCGTTTGCTCCAGTCGCCGCCTCCTGAGCGGCAGCCCGGCCGTCACTGGCTTCCACCCCCACCCCCACCCCCCCCCCCCTCCCAGTCGCGCCGCTTCCTTGGAACTGCATTTGAAGGCGGCTCCACACATTCGGTTGGTTGGTTGGTTAGTGATTCCGGGCGCGTTAACAGCTTAGGACATTAGTCCCATAAGTGTAGTGCATGTTTTTCCCTCTAGCTGTGATCTTCCCCCACTGGATGGCGAGATCCGGCGCCGACCTACCGTCGTAGCTAGTGGAGTTTCCCCCTAACCAGGACTCTCCCACCAGCGGGGCACCACCCTAGCCGGGACAAACTCTGAGCTCCCTACCGATCTTCCGGAATGTGTGGTAGTGTTGTGCATGTTAGTGTAAGTGCGTGTCCACACATTTAGCATTCGCCGAGCAGCGAGCTAGTGCTCTCCCAATCCCGAGCAGCTGACGTGTTCGGCGAATGTTCGCTTCCTTTGATGTGTCCAAAAGACCGATACGCGGTGGGTAGGACGAACACCGAATGACCGTCACTTGGCAAATAGCAAGCAACTCAACCACACTACTCGGGATTCGGCGAGCGATTGCTCGCAGTTCGCCGAATAACCTGTGTGTGGAGCCGCTTTAAGTAGCTCTTTGCAGTCGTTCCTCCCCGCGCTTTACGGTTAACTGTGCCCTTACTGTTATTACTAGAGCTTTGTTCATATTTTCGACACTCCTTCAGCCTTCGTATCAGATTCCTCTGTGCCTGCTTCACGGAATCGTCTCTCTACTACGCTTTGCTCCTGTCCTCTTTCATAACTATATCATGTTCAGATAAACTCTTTCTCTATAACTTTATCATGATTCTTCATAGCTCCTGCTTCCTCGTTTCTCACAATCAGCTCAACTTCCTCTTTCGCCATTCCTATTATTTATAGCCTGTTTCATCAATATTTTGTTTTCACATTCTTGAATAAACTAAGAACGTAATGTTTTTTTTAATTTACGAAAATTAGGATGTATTTCTCATTTATTTTATTTCTTATATTAAATCGGAGAAGCCAACGAATGAAGTGATGAACGACAGATTATTTATAATGGCGCTAAGATGGAATAAGAAGCTTGAAAGAACAAGAACCCTGAAGAAACTGCGCAAACCCGACTCGGCCAGATTTACCTTCCTAAGCTACCCTAAACTCAGAATGACCCTCAGTGTTTTCTGTCTACGCGTCTATCTCTGGGTCATCCTAATGTGTGCAAAATGTTTGGGAGTTTAAATGGGTTTGCGGCAGGTTTTCTCGGAATCCTCTCGTTTTTCCTGCGTCTCATTCCAACATTATTCAACCATGCATATCACATTAACATCGTATATAATCCATTCATCGACACTATTCATTCCAGGTTTGGTGTGAAAGAGTGGGTTTTGAATAAACGATAAAAAAATTCCCATAGCCCTGAGCTCTGAGTTTAATTTTGCATAGGAAGTTAGTGATGGATGAAGCGAGATTTCCCCAGGGTTCTCCCTTTTTTCAAGCTTCTTATTCCATCTAACCGCCATTATTAAAACTTCTGTTGTTCATCACTTCATTTGTTCACTCTTTTGATTTAGTACAGAAATAAAATAAATGAAAAATAAATTACAATTCTCGTAAATGCAATAGTGAGAGAATTAAGTTACTAGACGACCTGGGTGGCCGAAGTGGCTAAGACATGGTACCGATCTGAGCACTTCGGTCTGAACGGTCGTGGGTTCGAGTTCCGCCTTGAGCTTTGTTGTTTGTCCCTAGTCTCTCATGTATGTGTTATCGCGAAGAGTCTCACGTTCTGATGACTTCGGATTAGAAGAGCTCGCAAGTGTATTGGTGTCTAGTGAATGTTCGAATATGCGCCAATCAGGACGTAAAGGGTAACTGGCTGTCTGCTGGATAAAAAACCTAGGAAAAAATATGTTGTTAGCTGTTGCTGAACGTGGAAGAAAACACCGATGAAATAAGGTATGAAAGGAATATACGGTGAACAGGCGAATGCCCGAGCAGTACCCCAACAATACGGCCACGGACCGCGCCAATCTTTCTTTCATCTTCCTCGTCCTATCCTCTTCTCTTACACACACACTTACACTAACATGCACTACACTACCACATATTCCGGGAGACCGGTCGGGAGCTTAGAGCTTGTCCTGTCTGGGGCGGTTCCCCTCTGGTGGGAGAGTCCTGGTTAGGAGGAAACCCCGCTAGCCGACGGTAGGTCGGCGCCGGATCTCGCCATCCAGCGGGCGAAGATCACCTTCATCTCCAGAGAAAAAAATGCACTGCACTGACGGAACTAATGACCTAAGGTGTTCACGCGCCTGGAATTACTAACCAAGCACCTAACAACAGCAATATACAGTGAAAGAGGAAGTGGGCTGTAGTGGCCCCATCCTTCCCACTATTACCACCCCCCATCCACACCCTCCACGACTCCCACCAGGGAATCCTTCACCACCAGCCCGCACTCACTAGCGCTTTGGGTGAAGGTGGGCCGTATTTGCATAGCTGCTATTGTAGCGAACGTTAAAATAAAAGGGAATAAAACGGTGAGTCTTATCAGGCGACTGTCATTTTTCCTCGGCGAGCGCCCGCACTGCTGTGACGGCCATGTTCCGCCTCCGTGCGTTCTTTTGCCAGCACGCGCACAGGCTGAAGCCGACGCGAAAGTCACTGAGTGCCACACAGAGGAAGTCTTGTGGAGGCCGATAATGAAATGTCCCGGAAATGTTCTTTCACTTTTTTTGTGGCTCTCTATGATATTCTTTATCTTTGATCTTTGATTGTTAGTGGTTCCTGTCGAGACTACTACTAGGGTCATTACTTCCGAAAGAGTAGTGTGTTTGTTTTGCTCGGGAGGTGGCGATGGGATCCGGCGCCGACCTACAATCGGCTAGCGAGGTTTTCCCCAACCTGCTATCCCTAGCAGGTCCCCGTCCCAACCGGGACAAGCTCTATGATCCCAACCGGTCTCCCGTCATGTGTTGTAGTGTAGTGCATGTAAGTGTAGTGTGTGTGTGTGTGTGTGTGTGTGTGTGTGTAAGGGGAGAGAATAGGTCAAGAAAGAGGAAAGAAAGATTGCGCGTGATCCGTGGCCTGTTTGTCAGGGTACTGCTCCGGCATTCGCCTGGTCTTGATCGGAGAAAACACGGAAAACTGACGATCGGAGCAGCCGTCCGTTAGAGTTCTCCTCCAGGCAGCGATTGAATTTGACCTTTTTTCTTATTTTTTTCCCTTAATTATTTTTGCTAGTTTGAATTTTTAGTGATCTCAATAGAATAAAAAAACAGGAAGCAACCAATACAATCTTATAACAAACCTGTTGATCTATGGAATATTTTGGCGCTGATGTTGCAGTTTGCTGTATTCATTTCATGAGGTGTTGCATTTCGGATGCCTACTGTCATGGAGGAAGAATCGTCTATTCTTCTTAATTTTTAATCGAACACCGATAGGAAAGTAAGTAACAATGTTGTTGGAGAGATTGTCTGAATGGGAATTTCTTTATTGCACACTACATCATGAACGGTTCAACCGATTTTCAAATGTGAGGTATCGTTACATTGATCTTTATCTGCTGAAGCGATGCTGAATACATGTGGTCAGTTAAAACGTTCTATTAAAAATACGAGTAATATTCTGACGAATCATTTCGTTAATAGCATTTTTTGTAACTCTACGATAAACTTTGATCGTATATAATCTATGTTTTCAGGCATCGTAATTTATTGCTAAATCGTACGGTACAATGTTTGAACACAAAACACAACATTTGAGAACACAAAATACACGTCGATTTCAATAATTTAGTTTTCAATTGGAGGAGTAAGTTTTGTGTTTTCTATCGTACCTAATAACGTAAATGATTCCGATTTAAACATTATCGAAACTTAAATATAATCCTTACTAATCCACTATGACTTCGTTATGTTCAGCAAACCATGAGTTGGAAAAATTTATTCTGTTGAAAATTTTAACAGATCATCTTTTTCATTCCCCCTGAGGAACCTAATATGCAGGATACAAGAATTCCATCGTATCTCTGCTGTTTCTTCACACATATGTAACGGAACCGTGACCTCATACAAGCTTGTAATTTAAAAAATATGCCCTAAATTATTTCAAGGAATATCACTGTACAGGAAAAATGGGTCTTTCCTTTGATACCTTTTTTTAAGACTATTCCAGAAATGATAAATAATTGATGGAACGCATTTTTTTTATCTTCACGTATCCGATTTATTACTTTAACTAACATGTTGCACTGTTAATTCAAATCAAATTTAACTCTTGGTTCAGGAAGATAAATGCTAGATTGGAGAAATTTGTAAGTAAAAAAAATACTGGTGTACGTTTACATGCACACTATAGGGGTATTTTAACCGCATGTACACTTTATATTTTTATAAATAAAATCACAAACATTTTTATTAAAAACTTATTATTATTATAATTAATAATAATAATAATAATAATAATAATAATAATAATAATAATAATAATAATAATAATGAAGAAGAAGAAGAGAATACAATTTATAAATATACTAATATTTATAAATTGTATTCTCTTCTTCTTCTATGTAAATTAAATTCTATGTAAATTCTAAATTGTATTCTCTTCTTGTTTGCACTATCCAATTTCATATTTTAAATTGATATATGAAAAATTGCGAAGAATGCTCGCTTGTGAAAATAAGACGACTATTCGGAAACAGGATCCTGAATTCTTCATTGTCGTCAGCAACTCTACAGTCTGTATTACAAATAAAACTTTCGATTCAAACAAGGAAATGAGGTCTGACGAATAATTTCAATATTCGGAGAGATACCAAGCATTCCAGCGCATGTATATTTACTACTGTCATATGACGAGCTCCTTGCTCAATTGTGACTTAAAGTTTGCAATTACAGGTCTGGGTATCTAATTATAATATAACTGACCAGTTTACAAACACTCTACCACAATTCTCTCCTGCAAGTACGGATCCAGCCGGAACCCAGTTTGCCCTCCCGGCAACCTCCCCATACAAAGCCTGGGTAAGGGCCGCCCTGCTAGTTCAGAGCTCTTAGCTTTCCAGGCTAGTACCGGAGCCAAAATAACGCGCCACTCACGTGTACCAGGAACACGTTCCCTCCTCTTTCACCTGAGTATCGGGCCAATGCCACGAAGAATTCGAGCATCGAACTGGGGTCACCTGAACTAAGGCCCTGGCGGCTCGGAGCCCCATCCCGTCTCCCCCTCCGACTATCGACGTGGGTAGCGACGGAACCTGGCGGGATGTATCTAATTTCCCGTCGAACTTTCACGTGTGATCGGGAGTACCCCAAAAGCATCCTTCTCCCAATCCTGCCCAAAGGTTGACGCGCCATAGGCCCAACTGCTGAGTAGCCGGGCGAACCCGACTACCAGGAGCTTAGCATTGTCTTCCCAGTACGTGCACCTTCAAGCTAACGACGTGAGCGACCCTGCGAGACTCATGGCCAGGATCGACGGATCACGACGATCTACGCCATCATAATGCCCCTCCCCCTGCGGGTTAACGCAAGACTAGGTGCAATAGCGGATGCATCGCGTGAACAACCCACTGCCCCGAGCGATGGTGTGCCGGTTCGTCGCAAAGTTCTGCAGCGGCCCGCCACCCACCAACCACCCACCACCTGCCAACCACCCGCCGCACCGCCCGCTCCCATCGCGTGCATCGCGGAATCCCGTTGCGTTGCAATTATCAGAAACCGGAGCCAGCGCCGGCAGTGGGAGTCGACCAACGCTATGTCGATCGCTGGAGTGTTTCTTTCAGAAAACAATTTACCCCCGGGGGAGAAATATTTCCAATGCGTGTAGGAAAGAGGAACGAAGAAATGGGCAACTCTGTTACAATCAAAGAAAAAAATATTTAAAATATAAAAATGTGTAAAAATGATTTAATAAATGGTAAGTGTAGGTTCTTTAGTTCTCATTTAAAGCAAAGTACTAACCATTCTTTTTTCAGATATAAGTCATAACATGAATGGTTTTCGTACAACAGTAAATAAATAATTGGTAACTTACGACATGTTTCATATTTTTACAACAAAATATAATTAATCGTCTTTTTCGTTCGTGTTATCGCAATTATAATTATTAACAACAAAAATGCACGTATTAATTTAATTAAGTGTAATTAGAATTTTATATAAGAAATGAAATAATATTCTTATAATCCAGGGGGTATTACCCCTTTCTGTTGCCAACCTATAACATAAACACCGATGGTCAACGTATTGTAGCTCCTCTTTCTCCACTAGAGACGGCAGCACTGTGGCTTCGCCAAATGCTGGTATTTTTTTATTTCAGAATACCATATTTCTGTTGTTTATTGAAATCCAAAGGAACTCAGTCCAAATTAATATAAAATAATATTTAACCTAAATTTACTTTACTTATTTCATTTGTTATATCTATTTTCTTAAAATTGGAGTGTTTAAATCTAGAGACTTTCCCAATCTTACATCTGACTGTATCAGGTTCTTTTAAGTCGAAAAACGAAGCTTTTACTTATTATTTAATTAATTTCTTTTGCAATATTTGTTTGGTTTATAAATAGAAATCAGTACACGAAAGTATCAATACATTTTAAACAATATACTTGTAGGTGCATTTCTGTTTTGGACATACTCGTATAACATTGAACTTTATGTTGAAGTTTGGTGCGGGGAATTTCAAACTGTTCGCCATTCCTTTTCTCTACCTTGGTAGTTTGTTTTACGTTTTCTCTATAAGATTTACCCGTTTACAAATTTTATTGTAATCCTTGAAGGCTACAGGCATCATAAAAAATAACTGTTTTAACTTTGTAAAATCTATCGTAAAAATAATATACTAGTATTAAAATCATATTTTTAAAAATAATATTGAGTTGAATCTTGAAATGTTTTCTAAACATAAACATTCCTTATTTTTATCCATATACTTAGAACGTTTGAAACTTTACATTTTTTGCTGTCTCTAAATTAGTCACGCGACGGTTGGACAGAACAACACACCAGGAACCGCCTTTATTATGAACTATCATAATTATTATGAAAGACAAACGGTCGTACATACTATTTCAAATACATGGTATGTTCACTATTATTGTGACATTAATTACTTTTGGATTCTTCGGCAGTATTCTATACACATTCACTATATCTGTGAGCGATGTTGTATGATTTATGGAAAACACACAACAATGCATTAAATTATTCGTGTATATGCAAATAATTTACAAAAAAATAAAATAATTCATAAATAAAAATGGAAAGTGAAAATGAAAAGGATCAGTGACAATAACAAAAATCTCGATTTCTTTTCTGAAATATGTTTTCATTCATTACATTATACAATATTTCATGGCATCGTGTTAAATTACGTATTTCATGTGTGTGTCCAATATCTTCCTGTTGCCAAAACCGGCCTTGTTCGCGAAATGTTGATCGCCTGCATACACCGCGTATCATTTGGCCATCACCGGTATCATCCCCTATCGATGTGCTCCATTTCTGTTCCCCGTGTTAATAGCCCGCATTTCGGGTGTTCTGCCGGTGCGCGTGGTCACTGGGCCAAGCTATTGACACACACAGGCCCCGGCTGTGGGATTTCGTTTATTGAGACGCGTTTTCAAAATGCAAATTGGGATTTCCGCACTCTGTCCAAGTATTTAGGTTACATATTCGGCAATGGCGCGAGAGAGTGCTGCTGACCGTTTGCGCAAATCCCCAATATGACGGTTAGTGGCGTTCGTGTGAATTAAATGGTGAACTAAAATACGCAAACAAAATGCGGAGTTTCTCGTTACACGTTCGGATGAATGGCAGTAAAAATATTTCCAGGCGACTTACTCAATATGGCATTTTGATGTGAACCTCAAAAAGCTCTCCGATGGAAAATATTCCTTGTTCATATCCATTTTCGTTTAAAAGAACAACTCTCAATGCTACCAACGTTTACTTAGTCGAGGGAACGTAACAATATTTTCGTAAAACGATTTACATGCAGTTATACTTCCACAGTACTCGTACTAGAAAAATAGAAAAGGTAGCGTTGGTAAACATAATGACATTGTGAATTCATGTGAGACACGGTTAAGTGATGAAGCCATGAAGACGTCGAGGAAACTTGGTGCGTCTCAATTCAAACCACGTAGTTGCTTCGGGGAACTAGGTCAGCTGAAATCCTCCTCCCTAGACAAGCAGTTGGCTCCGGCTCCGTCTTCGAATGCGCAGCGGGAGCCCACGACAGCTGCAGTTGCGAGCGACGATATTCGGCTTCACTGAACAATGATCCTCCTTGAATTCGCCGCGCGTGAAATCTTTTTTTGGAGATGCACAAAGGGGTCTGCAGAAGCTGAGAATGAACACCTGGAAGTAAAGGCGTGTTTTGTTGTTGGTTGTTCGTGATGTCTTTAGGCGTTTGATTGATTGGTTAATGCTTCCGGACGCGTAAACTGCTGAATTGTCGCGGCAGGAAGTAATAAGAGCCAAAATTTATTGCTTATTTATCCTTGAAAATAGATTTTATTACATGGGAGTTTTTTTTCCCTTTCAAAATTCAATATTTATTGCTTATTTATCCTTGAAAATAGATTTTACTACATGGGAGTTTTTGTTTTTTTTTCTCCCTTTCAAAATTCAAAATTTAAGTAGTATATGACTTAGTGTAGGGACACAGAATTTTGAAAATGTGCACACAATTCACTTTTCCCATAGCACGTCATACGCAGTTTCTTAACTGTTTTTTTGACGTAAAATAAATAAAAAAAATAAAAAAGTCATACCTCCCGACAGTGTTGTGCATGTTTCTATCACGGGTGTTGGTGAGGTTCTTCTCCTGCTGGCTGGCAAAATCCAACGCGACCTACGTCGGTTTTCGGGGATATTTCCTAACGAAGTTCCTCCCACCAGCGTGGCAACGCCCCAGTCGTGATTTGCCGACATGTGTGGTAATGTATAGCATGTAAGTGATGAGGGAAGGAAGAGGAAGGAAAGATCTCGTGCGGTCCATGACTCGTTTGTTAAGGTACTACTCCGACATTCGCGTGGTGATGATGATCGGATAAACAATGGAAAAATCCCGATCACAGCAATTGGTCCTTAGAATTCTCATCCAGATAGCGGCTGAATTCCACCTATCTATGTAGCTGATGTTGAAAATCCTGTCACCGACGGGACTCGATCCCTAAGACATCATGATAAAAGATGAGCAGTGACATCAATTGATGCCCTGAGCCACCTTTGCTGGTTGAATACTTGGAAGTAAACGCCGTGTGAGGAATGTTATAAATTTTTCTGATATCGCATTCGTTAGCAGTGTGGTATATGTTTAGATCATAATGTTTTTGATAAATTGTAAGTGCGCAGAATTATTTTGTGTGAAAACGTCGTTTTGTTATTATTGCATGTTAATTCGAGTGAGCGAGTTACGTCTCCCTGCTGACAATTTGTTGTTTCTTTTTTTTTTACAAAAGTAATGGAGATCCCACTCAGTTTTTTCTAGAGGATCCCTAAATATTTTGCCCACAATGTCAAATATAAAGTTGTATATTATATATTGTTCACAAAATAAAGACTTTACTTTGAATTTTTTTTCATTTTGGTTGTTCTTGGTGTCTTTAGGTGTTTGATAGTATTTCTTGGCAGTCTTTTTTGTTGATCTTGGTGTCTTTAGGCGTTTGAGAGTATTTCTTGGCAGTAAAACTACATGGAAACATGTTCGCCTGAAAATAATAGTTTTCTAAAATAATTATGGCATTAGACATGATTGTAAACTATATTGCAATGATAATCCTCGATAAACCGAAGCTACGTGCGATATTTTGAGTTTATTGTGCGAGTTTATTGAGCAATTTACAACACAATTCGTGACCTAATGAAGTCTTATTCTGGAGATCCACAATAATATCTGAAAAATTCACAGGTGAATGTTTTGCAGAAGAGTTGGATATAAAGTTTTAGTGATGTTGCTTTCTCGCCCCCCCCCCCGCAGCAAAACTACCGGGAAAGTTGTAAATGTTAGCTTATGTATCAGAAATTGATAAAATTATTAAGATATTCGATATTTTTGTATTTTTTATAGCACTGATGATCGAGAAATGGCCGCTCCTGTGTACAGAATTCTGCTTGACTGATCCTTCTTGGAGAAGTCGCCGTGTGGAATTTTTTACTAAAAGGGCACGTAATGATGTTTGTAAGAACAACTTGATTGTTTGAACTCTTGATAGATCGTAATGCCCTGGGCCTAACTCTTCGTAGCCGAGCTGCATATGAATTTGGAAATGTGAATATCTGCTTCCAAATACACACCCCTCTATTATCTAATTGTATTATCTAATTGCTAAAAATTAGGTAATTTTATAAAATTAATTGCACTGATTTTTTTGGAATTAGCTTTTAAAAGACAAAATCTATAGAAAATATTAGGAAAATGCAAACGATGTTATTGTTAGGTTTGTTCACAATGTCTTTTGGATTATTTTTTATCAACCAAATTGTGTGTTAAATTGTGAAATGTGAAGAAGATCGCTCCAAAATATGTGTTCTGTCTAATTATTAATTTGGCGTTTATTTATTAATAATAAACTTATTTAATAAATAATAATAATATATTATATAATGTATTAATGAATAATAATTATTATTTATTAATAATTATGTCAACATTTGATACTTTTATCGAATGTATCACATAGATGATTCAGAGTTAGTTTCTGAATGAAATAATCCCTAATGTAAGTAAATTCAGATAGCATGTTTGAAGAGTGTGTTCTCTTTTCGAAATTTACTAAGTGATTTTCCCCATCATAATAGTTACTTATGACACGTGGTAAACGTGACTATTTAGTTAGCAAGTAGGAAAAGTTGTGACACGAGGCCGATACACAATTTTCTTAGAAAGTCTTTCTGACTTTGTTTCAAGTAAACAAATCCCTTAATTGGGTATCAAGATATATTTTGGTAAGTGGTAGCTGAAGCATTCAGACAAAAGTTTCCTTTGCATTCATAGTTTTACCAAACATTTGAGCCTAATCTCCCTCTTAGCACTATTGCTAAAAATTAAACTATTAGAAAGCTGTGCATGTTCTGAAAGTAATCACTTTTACTAGTGACTCTCTAAAATGGTTATTTACGTCATTAGACAAGTAAAGAGAGAAAAACGTGGTTGTAGTTTGTAAAACGAGGCATTAATCGAGGTTTAAAGTTTTTGTGATATTATTTGTGATATCGGCCGTGTGTCATTCAATACTTTTCTTGATACTTTCTTGCAAAGAAACATAATGGAAACTACTTTTTCTTTGACTAGGACCATTCATACGAAACGACTAACTTGTTACGATTATTCTTAATGAATAGCCGACTGTAAAATCTTCAACGGGCTCCGGCCCTGAAGAGCTATTTCATTCCTCTGTTTTCTGGCGTTATGTCGATATAACAGTTCATGCGATTACCTCATACTATGTTTAAAAAATGCTGCGTCAGCACGCACCGCTTTATTGTTAATATTAAAGTAAGTGAATGTGTGCATTCAGAGTCTTTCTCAATATCCATGAAAATCCGTCAAGTGCAAAGACTCGCGTGAGATTTCGATGGATGCAACTTAAGTAGAAGTGGAATGTGTAAACACGTTGGCTATGATAACGCAATTACCATTATGCGTAATGACGCAGTCCTCCGAACTGTGGGAAAGCCAAAAGGTTTGGCGCCAAAGGCCCATAATTCGCCAAAATTAGTCAGCAACTCCGTGACGACCTTAGAGCAATCGATGCGCTGTATATCAGAAGTGGAAAAGGCCACATAACGTAATATTACCCCGCATTTTTGTTTACTGTCCATTTTACCTTGGTTTCATCGAAGTGCGTTGCAATATACTCCCACGCACGTTGCGTTCGAGAATTTCCGCTATAAATCCTGTGAAGCACGAAGTTGGTATTTAGACCTGTATATGACTTAAATTACTAAAGATATTAAAAGAGATCTTATTTCAGCTGTTCGCTCATCCCAAACATCTTGAGATTTCACCAAAATTATATAATTATCTGTTTTCATCGATCAACAGAAACGTTTCTTTAAATGAGAGCAAGGATCTTCTTCGTTTTAATAGCCGCTTAACAACTGCTGAATTCAGAATGGTTGGTTTTAAATTTCTGAAGAAATGTTTCTCGTGATTGCACCAACAATGAATCACTCAAGAGCGTACAAATACACTTAACAACTTCAATTAACGTATAATTACGAAAGAAGTAACAATATCTCCGTACCGCCGTTTCAATGTTGTACGACTCGGGAGTCGTGTCAGCGGAAGAAGTTACAGAGAGGCTAACGGGCACGCGTGAACAGGATTGGTAGAAAGAAAGGAGAGAGGAAAAAACGGATGCTCGTCAGATGGCGAATCGACAACATGGAAGGCACGCGATGTGCCGAGGAAGCGATGGGGCAGTGGGGCAGCGAGGCGGTGAAGCGGGTGGCGGGGGGGGGGGGCGGCGGTGAGTAACGGGTGCGCTCAAGCTGCAGGCTCCTAATGCAACTCACGAGGGGAGGGGAGCGGTGCTGATGGCAGCTCAGCGACGAATTAGCGGTGTAGCGGAGTAGCGTTACACCGTTCGCGAAAAGATAATAAACAGAGGAAGTGCTAACGGGCTAGAGGACGGAAATGTGAATAAGTAAGAAATAGAACAAGATAGAAACAAGTATAAAATGGTGAAATGAAAATAATAGTAATAATAATAATAGTAAATGAATTTTTTTTAATTCAGCTGTTATTTTGTAATTTTAAGTTAGATTTTTTTATTGTATTATATTAATTACTGAATGTAAAGTTTAAACAAATCAGTTACAATGCTTTGATGTTATATGTGTGTGGTAGCAGTTTAAGACATATAATATGTAAAAAATGAATAATAATAATAATAATAATAATAATAATAATAATAATAGAGAAGAAGAAGAATGAGATACATAAGAAAACTATGGAATGGAAAAAGGTTTTAATTGAAAAGGGGACACTCGGATGAAAATAAGCTGCATCGATCATAATTATACTAACATTATTTCATATATAATTCTTAAAAAAGTAAGACTGGATGGTGTATTCTCACAGATCAAAATCAGGTTCTTGAAATAAAGAATATTCATTGCGAAGCAAATTTATTTCTCATAGATTCTGAACTTTCAAAATTATACATCCGTTTTAAATAAACTTTATTTTTCAGGAATTAAAGGATTTGATTTTATGGTAGAGAGCACAGCAATACACACTATAACATTCTTTTTAACTCACCCGATACCACAAAAAAATCAGCAAACAATTTTGAATATTAATAACGAAGAAAGTTTTATAGTAGTTTCACATCAATATATTATCTTCAACTAATTAGGGATTTCAATTAAGTAAAGTAAATATTTTGTTTTCCCACCCATGATGTTCATTTGCAAATTTACGCACGTATTAAATTAATCACTCTGTGTAAGCGTCTTATGTGAATAAAGCTTGAACATTGTATGGGAAATCGCTGAGAGGGAATGAACTGCCAGCACCGCGCGGAGGACGGTCCAGTGGCGCTGGCTGCCAGCGAACGCGCAAGGCGCTGAATAAAGAATCGCTGGGTTTAGAGAGGCGTGAGATAGAGTGGATGAGATTAGACCGCGAGTAACAGGGCGCCAGAGGGCCAGTTCGCGGACGCGAGCGCGGGCGGACGGCGGGGAGGCGGGAGAGGGAGGAAGGGAGGACGGGGAGGAAGGGAGGACGGGGAGGAAGGGAGGACGGGGAGGAAGGGAGGGAGTCAGGCTGAGTGCGTAGAGGGACCGGAGGGAACGGAATAGTGGCGATGCGGGGAGGGTCGGGAAGTTCGGGATGGAGACAAGCGGGGGAATACGGTGGGGTGTGTGAGGACGTGTGGCATATACGTACGGAGCGGGATGTGCGGAAGCAGGCTCGAAACTTTCGGGAGGTGGGTTTTGAAAGCGGTCGATGACTCTCGCCAGCTGTCAGAGGCCGTCAGAGGGAATCAAGAATGATTGTTAAATAATTGAGCAGTCGATTGATTGATTCGTTCATTTATTTTTTAGGGCATATCATCTGTTACGATTATTAGTCCCGTTAGTGTAGTGAATGTTTTTTCTGCCTGTATATGATGGTGTTCCTCCTTCACGGGATGCAGAGATCCGGCGCCATCCAAACAAGTCAGTTTCAGGGGGAATTATGTTCCTAGAGAGGAGTTATATTGGGCGAGGATAGCACAACGAAGAGGAAGGAAAGATCGCACGCGGTATCTGGCCCGTTTGTGAGGGTACTGCTCCGGCTATCGCCTGTTGTTGTACGAAAAGAAAAAAAAACACGGAAAACTACCGATCAGAGCAGCCGGCCGTTGGTTTTCCCCCCAGAAAGTGACTGAATTCGACGTAGCTGACACGTGTCGAAAATCCTGCCGCCGCCGGAACTTGAACCAAGGATTTTCCAGTCAGAGGCACTTCAGTGACAGCAGTTGATGTACTGAGCCACCTCCCCTCGTGGGGTGTTCGGGAGTGTGACGGGGGCCGAGGGGGTGGGTGACGGCGAGTTCGGCCAGGTCGGCGGGGTCACATGCTGTTGCGCTATGCCGTTGCCGCTCAGGAAATCCGTTGAAAAAGAGGCGCGCGGCGAGTGAAGGCTTTGCGAAAGTGCTAACGCCAGACTTATAGCGCTCGCGCGGCTAATCCCACTCGTTAGCGGCTCATGCGAGCGCAATGCGCCCCCCCCGGAACCCCCCCCCCCCCCCCCCGGCCCCACTCCCGTCCCCCCCCCGCCCCGCCCCTATCCTCGTCCACCGCCCCCACGTAATGTAGTACATGTTTTTTCGCGGGAGATCGCGGTGCCCTTTCCCTGCTGGATGGTGAGATCTGGCGCCGACCTACCGTTGGCTAGTGGGGTTTCCCCCGAACAAGGACTCTCCCATCAGCTGGATACCGCCGCAGCCGGGACAAACTCTAAGCTAACGACCGGTCTTCCGGAATATGTGGGATTAGTGTAAGTGTGTGTGTAAGGGGAGAGGATAGGACTGGGAAGAGGAAAGACATATCGCGCGCGGTCCGTGGCCCGTTTGGTAGGATACTGCTCCGGCATTCGCCTGGTGTTGATCAGAGAAACCACGGAAAACTACCGATCAGAGCAGCCGTCCGCTAGAATTCTCCTCCAGACAGCGACTGAATTCAATGTAACTGAAAAGCTAATGTCGAAAATCCTGCCGCCGTCAAGACTCGAACCTAAGACCTCCCGGTCAGAAGACAAGATCTAAGCTCCCGATCGGTCTCCCGTCAATTGCGGTAGTGTGGGGCATGCGAGTGTCAGTGCAAATAAGGGATGAGGATAGGACAAGGAAGAGGAAGGGAAGATCGCGTGTGGTCCTTTGCTCATTTCTTAAGTTACTAGTCCAACATTCTTCTGGTGTTGATCGTAGAATCCATGGAAAAACTACCTATCGATGCACCCGACTGCTAGCATTCTCATCCAGAAGCAGCTGAATGCTGCATTATCGAGGTGTATGCTATTACGTGCTCTTTGTTGTAGTGGTTGCCTTACACAACTTTTTAACCTCGCCTGTCTGCCGATGAAAATACACTGTTCATCTTTTACGTGTCTTTTTTTTTTAATTTTACCAAGTAAGGGATGGAATTACGTTCATTAGTTCAGTACAACGAAGTCCATACGCCAGTGAACTGTCGTTGAAAACCCTGATACTGAAACATTAGAACAATGTTAGCTTAAATTGTTTAGCTAAAATTCATCTATTCGATCTTACGAGAAACTGGTTCTTCTTTACATATATAATATATATCTTCAATACTATATTAAGAACTACTTATCAATTTGAAGTAACGGTTTCCATTTCCTTGTTATTCTTATTCTCCTTCGTAGTCTTATTTAATCCTCTTGTGCCTTAAATATTCCCAGAAATTAGCAAAATGATATGTGATGCTAATGAAACTTTGGATTTTAGGTTTTAAAACCCTATATAATTTTGGAAACAATATTTCTAAACAAATAAAATAAAGCAATGTGTCATGAAGAGAACGTATAAGTAGTTTATGATATTGAAGACACAAAATATAAATTCTTTAAAAATAGTGTCGAATTATATAAATATTGCCTTTTCTGACTCTTGTCTCAGATATAAAAACTTCAGAAGCTCATTACCTTTGTGTTGATCCAAATAAATAAACCGGTTTATTTATTTCGCAACAATATTGATTATAACTTAATGAGATGATACGTTTTAATCAGGGAAGAATTATAACATAATTCAGCATTAACCCTCTTGTCGGTTTTATAAATAATTTTAATTTGATCATATTCACCATGCTCTCCAATTACATTCGCTTTGCAGACAGCCTGGCAATTAAATTTGACGAGACAATACGCCTGTAATCATTAAAATTTGTAATTAAACATATTGAATACTCGATATTGATAAATGAATGTTGGTTTTTAATATATCTCTTACAGTTTTTATATTACTTTTGTTACTTGCGGCATACCTACACTTTATTGACATTTTCTGACTACGCTTTCTGACGATAATTACAATTTTTTGTCGCCATCTAGTGTCATGCAAATCACAAGTTTGAAACTCAAGGCATGTTTTTGGGGGGAGGAGGCAAAGATTATTATGTGCCATTGCTACATATGTGCTATTCTTACAGTTTTGTCAAAGTATTATGACCACCTTCCTAAAATCCTGTTGCTTCACTTTTCGTATGGACAACAGAACCACTGAGATTTGTCTTGAAACTAATGAGAAACGTTCTAGAAAATTATTGGTTCATATTGCAAAGTGGAAAATTCGCTGTGAATTTTGAATACAAAATACTCAGAACTGCACTCATGATTATGAAACAATGTATATAACAAAAGTGGATTCAGTCTTCCCCAATTCAAAAGGTCAATGGTTTCTTAACAGTAAAATAATATATTTTTCTACTTTTACGGGAGTGCCTAGTGACAATCGCGCTCGTTTTGCCAACGCCATCTTATCATCCGATCTCCGTCTCGCACGTGGGCGCGATTCCGCCATTCCGTTGCGTGGCCGGGGACCAGCTGTCTTGCGGGTCACGACAAAATGTACGAGGGCGCCTGCGCGGTCGCGGGGATGGCGGAGGCGGAGGCGGCAAGGGAGGTGCGGGCGAGGGCCGGGGAAAGGGGGTAAACTGGGGAGGGGGGGGGAAAAAGAGGCAGAGGGAGAGTAGAGGTGGAAGGAGCGACAGAGGAGAAAGTGGAGGCGGAGGAATATGGAGGTGGAGGAGAGAGTGGAGGCGGAGGAGTGAGTGGAGGCGGAGAGAGAAGAGGCGGAGGAATATGGAGGCGGAGGAGAGAGTGGATGGGGAAAAAGAGGGAGGGAGGGGGAGGAGAGGAGTGGAGGCGGAGGAGAGAGTGGAGGCGGAGGAATATGGAGGCGGAGGAGAGAGTGGAGGCGGAGGAGAGAGTGGAGGCGGAGGCTAGAGAGTGGGCGATGGCAGTGGAGGTGGGAGCGGAGGAGTGAAGGCGGTCGTGGTTCAGCGCGTATTACCCAGAGGCCATTTACACACGCGACAACACGTGTTTTGTAAACCCTCGTGAAATATACTCGGGGTTGCGCGCCGGGGCGCCGCGCCTTACAGCGAGACGTCGCGATTCCTCCGCTGGAGCTCCGCGCCTTCCACGAGACACCATGCCCCGCCTCGCCCCGCCCCGCCCCGCCCCCCCCCTTCCCCGTCCTGCCCCTAAGCTCCGCACCACTTTGCTCCCTTTCGCCTCGCCTTGTCTCGCTTTGCGAATCACGTCATGCCACGTCTCTCCCCTCCTGATCTTGCCTTCTCCCTGATCCCACCTCTCCCCGCCCTTCCCTACGTCTCCTCGCCACGCATCGTGCCTACCTTCTCCGCTCCTCCCCGCCCAGCCCCGCTAAAGCCATAAACTGCTCGCAGAGAACCACGCCAAGTCCTTCTGTCCCCGCCCGCCCCCTTACCCGTGCCCCGAATGTCCTCAAGGCCCCGTCCTGCCCGGATTCGCCTGCCCGCCCGACCCTTACCGCCCTCCCATCCCCGATCTCCCGTGTCGTTCTTTCCCCTCCCGCCCACTCTGCCACGGTCCGCTCCGTCCCACCTGTCCACCTTGGTTCACCCGATCCACCCACTACACGCCCCCGCCTGCCCCGCCTGCCCCGCCTGCCCCCGCCTGCCCCGCCTGCCCCCGCCTGCCCCCGCCTGCCCCCGCCTGCCCCCGCCTGCCCCCGCCTGCCCCCGCCTGCCCCCGCCTGCCCCCGCCTGCCCCGCCTGCCCCCGCCGCCCCCGCCTGCCCCCGCCTGCCCCCGCCTGCCCCCGCCTGCCCCCGCCTGCCCCCGCCTGCCCCCGCCTGCCCCCGCCTGCCCCCGCCTGCCCCCGCCTGCCCCCGCCTGCCCCCGCCTGCCCCCGCCTGCCCCCGCCTGCCCCCGCCTGCCCCCGCCTGGCCCCCTGCTTGGCCCTGCTTGGCCCTGCTTGGTCTCGCTTGGCCCTGCTTGGCCCTGCTTGGCCCTGCTTGGCCCTGCTTGGCCCTGCTTGGCCCTGCTTGGCCCTGCTTGGCCCGCCTGGCCCCACCTGGCCCAGCTTGGCCCCGCCTGGCCTCACCCCGCGCCGCCTCACCCTGCCTCGCCTCGCCTCGCCCTGTCTCGCCCTGTCTCGCCCTGTCTCGCCCGTCTCGCCCTGTCTCGCCCTGTCTCGCCCTGTCTCGCCCTGTCTCGCCCTGTCTCGCCCTGTCTCGCCCGTCTCGCCCTGTCTCGCCCTGTCTCGCCCCGCGTGGCCCTGCCTGGCCCTGCCTGGCCCTGCCTGGCCCTGCCTGGCCCTGCCTGGCCCTGCCTGGCCCTGCCTGGCCCTGCCTGGCCCTGCCTGGCCCGCCTGGCCCTGCCTGGCCCCGCCTCGCCCCGCCTCGCCCCGCCTCGCCCCGCCTCGCCCCGCCTGGCCCAGCCTGGCCCCGCCTCGCCCGAGCCCCGCCTTGCCGATTCTGCCCCGCCTCGCACACGTGATCCCGCTCTCCCGCCTCGCGCGGCCTGGACTCTCCTTGCCCCGCCTCGCGCCGCCCGCCCGTAAAACAGAGCCCGCCCCGGAAAAAGGACGAGGCGCGCGGCGCGTTGCGTCGGGGCAGGCAGCCCGCGCGCTCCCTGGGTCAGCGCCGCCGCATCACAGCTCTTTCCTCCGCCCAGCGGCGCCGTCTCAGGTCGTCTGCTCGTTCGGTTGTTGTTTTTTTAAGATTTTATTTACTTTTTTGTTTTTATTTACTTCATATCTACAACTGAATTTTCTGAATGCGGCATTTCTTGTAATCCGGTTGTTTCTGCATATTTTCTTCTCTTGACTCTTTTCCTTTGCGTTTCCTGATTTTTAATTGGTTTATTTAAGGTCGCTTCAACATCTAAGGTCATTAGCGACCACTATTGCTGTTAACGGTATGGTAACTATGTGGATGAAACGATATGGTGATTGATGATTTTTCCTTTGCGTTTCCTGAACCCGCGATCTTCGGTCCGAGATCACTATAACACTACTGCCTTAGCGATCTCGGCCACCGGACCGGCTGCCTAATAATTTGTTTTGTGAAGTTTTAATGAATTCTGGTGGCTATAATAATTGTAATAATTGTTGCACATTTAATTGTCTTCATTTTCCCGTCATATTTTCGTTCTCTTGCATTTTTCTATCTTACATTTTCTCGTTTTTTTCTTTATAATGTTATTTGAATACCTGTTAAATGTCATTCTTTCATGCTATTTTTTGATTCACGTATATCTGCATGGTCTTTGGTATCTGTTGGATCTTTCCATTACTTCATTTGTTATTAGTTAGTAATGGATAAGGTTACATATGTTTTTTCCGATTTCTCTTTACTCGTTTACTGTCTTTATGTTATCTTTAAATGTTATCATTTCTTTTAAGGTAGTGTGCTCATCGATTGTATTTTCTTAATCATTTTAGACTTCACATATTATCTAAGTTTTTCCTTCTCTAATTTCTTTTTTTTTCTTTCCAACTTCTCTCTTTATCTCTCTTTCTCTTTATCTCTCTTTCTCTTTATCTCTCTTTCTCTTTATATCTTTTTCTCTTTATATCTTTTTCTCTTTATCTCTCTTTATCTTTATCTCTCTTTATCTTTTTTTTCTTTTCTTTATCTCTCTATCTTTATCTCTCTTTGTCTCTCTTTCTCTATCTCTTTCTCTCTTTCTCTTTCTCTCTCTATCTCTTTTCTCGCTCTCTCTCTGTCTCTCTTTATCTCTGATTCTCTCTCTCTCTCTCTCTCTCTCTCTCTCCCTCTCTTTCAAAAATACGATACACACATACATACTTAACTAAGACTTTGTATCTCTCACTTGCATTTATATTCCAACACTGCGTCCTTATCGTTTTGTTCTTATGATTGTATCTTATCGTGTCACTTCTCATTCTCCTTTTAAACGTACCACTCTGACTCATGATACTTTTTGCTTATGATTGTGTTGTAAACCAGCTCGTTCTCTTACATTGCTCTCTTCTTGGTTCTCTTTTCTTTCTTCAATTCACCGTTTATCCGTCTCATCTGATTTAACTCAGCACTGTCGCTCCCTTTGAATCCACACCATTGAGATTGCTGGCCGGAGATTTCTCGATTGCTCACCCACCCTATCCGCACACTCATCCCCGCTTCATCAACAAACACACATTCAGTTGGTCTCTTTACCTCCCATTTGCTATTATCTTTCTTATCTGCCTTTTATCGTTGACCTGTCGTTTCGTTTCCTTGTCTCGTTCCTCTTCTCCGCCTTTCAAACCCTACCAACCTTAAACCCTTTGCTCATTTTTATGTCGGACTTCTTTTGTCTCTTCAATTCTCCGCCTGCCTATTTCTCTTAATTACCACAGCACTATAATCTCCCGTTCTCCTCCTCCATTGTGATTAACGCGGTCTCTGACTTCCCCCCTGTACGCCACCGCCTGCGGGCCACGCCCATATGGCGTGCGTGTCTGCGCAGCCGCCGCCACCGCCGCCTCCGCCGCCTCCGCCGCCTCCGCCGCCTCCGCCGCCTCCGCCGCCGCCTCCGCCGCCTCCGCCGCCGCCTCCGCCGCCTCCGCCGCCGCCGCCTCCGCCGCCTCCGCCGCCACCGCCTCCGCCGCTCCGCCTCCGCCGCCTCCGCCGCCTCCGCCGCCACCGCCACCGCCACCGCCACCGCCACCGCCACCGCCACCGCCACCGCCACCGCCACCGCCACCGCCACCGCCACCGCCACCGCCACCGCCACCGCCACCGCCACCGCCACCGCCGCCGCCTCCGCCGCCTCCTCCGCCGCCTCCGCCGCCTCCGCCGCCACCGCCGCCACCGCCACCGCCACCGCCGCCACCGCCGCCGCCGTCTCCGCCGCCTCCGCCGCCGCCACCGCCGCCGCCTCCTCCGCCGCCTCCGCCGCCTCCGCCGCCACCGCCGCCTCCGCCGCCTCCGCCGCCTCCACCGCCGCCGCCGCCGCCGCCGCAGCCGCCGCCACCGCCATCGCCGCCGCTTGTCTCCTCCGCCGGCGCGGAGCGGTGCCCGCCTCCGCTGCCCGACGCGACGCCCTGCGACGCCCCGCAAGGGTTTCGCGAGATCCGGGTTTACGGCTGAACGCCGCTTTACGGCTGCGTTGCGGGGCGCGCGCCGCGTTACGACGACAGTTGCGGCGCGCGCGGCGGGCGTAATAGAGGGGGAGGAGGGGAAATGGCGGGGAGTGGAGGGTGAGAGAGGGGCGATGGGAGTACGCTGGGTTGGTTGGTTGTTAGTGATTCCGGGCGAGTCAACAGCTTATATCATTAGATTCGAATGTCTAGTGCATGTTTTTCATCGGGAGGTGGCGGTGATCTTCCCCCGCTGGATGGCGAGGTCCGGCGCCGCCCTATCGTGTGCTAGCGGAATTTCTCCCTAACCCAGGACTTTCCCACCAGCGGGGCACCGCCCCAGCCGGGACAAGCGCTAAGCTCCCGACCGCTATCCCGGAATGTGTGGCAGTGTAGTGGATGTTAGTGTAAGTGTGTGTAAGGTTGTTGGTGAAATTGTGCCCGTTTGTTAGGGTTCTACTCCGGCATTCGCCTGGTGCTGATCGGAGAAAGCACAGAAAACTACCGATCAGAGCAGCCGACCGCGAGAATTCTCCTACAGACAGCGACTGAATTCGACCTAGCTCACAAGCTAGTGCAAAATTTCTGCCGCCGTCGGGACTCGAACCTAGGATCACCCGATCAAGTACGCTGAGAATGAGGGCGACGCCGGTGGTACCGAAGGTTTGGGGAGAACAGTCGGAGGATATAGATGGATTGTGGAGTAGACGCAGAGAGGCAGAAGCTGGAGATGCTCAGTTCTGTAAGAAATATCCATTCTCGGGATCGTTTCAATGATTTCTGACTCCGGAGAACGTTTTTAATCGAGTACAACGAAGATATTCCTCTTTATGTTAAGAAATTTGCCAAGCTCTTTAAGTGACGAATAAAGCAAGATATTCCTTTTTATATCGAGAAATACTGATTCCTACACTTGAAACCATTTTTGGTTTATTTCATTACAACAACTACGTAATTTTTTTCGATTTGAAAGTGGCTTAGTTGTTTTTACCATAATATAAACGCAAATTTGTAGTTAATTAATTAGTCTTTACTTCATTCGGTGATCTCGAAAGTCAACACAAGGCTTAAATTATTAATTTTAAACCTGTACTTTCTCTTTATTTCTCGTTTCTAGCATTATTTTGAAAGTATTCCTAGTATCCAATTTCCAATCATTTTGGTCAAAAATGAATTTTCTAATTAATAAATTGTTGAAATTTTATCGATAAAAATTTCATTTATTCTATTCTATCAGACTTATTGTTCGTCGCGGGGCCCAACCTGCTCTTCCGCCTGATTACGCAGATTTTGCTACGTTCCTTTCGCCATCTAGCAGCGAAAACACGCATCACTCAGGCCACGAAACAGTGTTCATGTTGGCTTGAGAATCTTTTACATGCAGAAGAAGTTTACTGCATGGGACAGCCGGGTTTACTTCCCTTCCGAAGGAAGGCGAACGACGAATTTTTTCGCCATTAAAACTCAAGCTTTCTATTGAGTTTCAACCCGCGAACTTGGGTGTAACAGTCTAAAACGTCAATTGTTGCACAACCAAAGCGGGTGATGATAATAGTAATTTATAACCTAAGGAAAATATTAATAACCAATTCTATTGTGTTCTGCTTACTGGTATACGTGGCAAAGCAAGAGGCGTTTTACTGGTAGCGGTAGCTCAGAGTATCAACTGATGTCACTGCAGCGCCTCTGACCGGAAGGTCCTAGGTTCGAGTTCTGACGGCGACAGGATTTTCGACACTAGCTTGTCAGCTAGGTCAAATTCAGTCGCTGTTTGGAGGAGAATCATAAAGGCCGGCTGCTCTGATCGGTAGTTTTCCGTGGTTTCTCCGATCAACACCAGGCGAACGCCCCGCTAGTGAGAGAGTCCTGGTTAGCGGGAAACCCCACTAGCCGACGGTAGGTCGGCGCCGGATCTCGCCATCCAGCGGCGGAAGATCACCGCTATCTCCCGCGAATAAAGCATTCACTACACTAACGAGACTAATGACCAAAGCAGTTGACACGTCTGGAAACACGAAAAAATCAATCATTGAATCAAAATCAAGAGGCGTTAGGAGCGGTACGGACGTGAAAGAAGGTGGAACTGGCGTGAAGAGGTGGCGTGAAGAGTGATGGTCTGGAGATGAGGGTCTGGAGATGAGGGTCTGGAGATGATCTGGAGATGAGGGTCTGGAGATGAGGGTCTGGAGATGAGGGTCTGGAGATGAGGGTCTGGAGATGAAGGTCTGGAGATGAGGGTCTGGAGGTGAGGGTCTGGAGGTGAGGGTCTGGAGGTGAGGGTCTGGAGGTGAGGGTCTGAGGTGAGGGTCTGGAGGTGAGGGTCTGGAGGTGAGGGTCTGGAGGTGAAGGTCTGGAGGTGAGGGTCTGGAGGTGAGGGTCTGGAGGTGAGGGTCTGGAGGTGAGGGTCTGGAGGTGAGGGTCTGGAGGTGAGGGTCTGGAGGTGAGGGTCTGGAGGTGAGGGTCTGGAGGTGAGGGTCTGGAGGTGAGGGTCTGGAGGTGAGGGTCTGGAGGTGAGGGTCTGGAGGTGAGGGTCTGGAGGTGAGGGTCTGGAGGTGAGGGTCTGGAGGTGAGGGTCTGGAGGTGAGGGTCTGGAGGTGAGGGTCTGGAGGTGAGGGTCTGGAGGTGGGCTGGCCGTGAGAGGGGACAGCGGGAAAGGAGGGAACGAAATGCAAGGCGCGTTGACAGAAGCCCGCGAGGACGGTGACGGCCACGGAGGCAGGGAGGACGTCGGGTGGCCAGCAGGGAAGCTGAGAGAACGCGGCGCGGTCGCCGATAAATTATGCAGTACACTATTCGTATGCACGCACCGCGCATAGTTAAATTACCATATTAATAATAAGTGCTATTTCACACTCCATTATGACAGCGCGGCGGTGGAGCGGCGCGACACACAGCAGTCGTCGCGACTTCCTGACGCGTCGGATCACGCGCTTGCGGGCCAAAGGGTGCACGCGACACCAGTGGAATTCCAACGCGATTCTGTGTAAGGACAGTTGAGGAGCAAACATTCAAAATGTAACAGGTGCACTTCACTCTTCTGTTTAAATAATAATGAATCGCCGAAATGTATGTAAGCGCATAACTTCCGAACGATTGCACCAAATAGGATATTTCTTTTGTGTGTGTGTGTGTGTTTGTGTGTGTTATTGTGTGTTTGTGTCTGTATGTGTGTTTGTGTGTGTATGTGTGTGTTCGTTGTTGTCAGGAGAAGGTTTGTGTAACAGAAAAGTTTTAAAGAATAGAACAGAAAATTTAAAAAAAATCTCATATTATGAAAAATGAGTGAGTAAATGAGACTGTGGGAGATATTCAATATAGTGAAGACTGTGAGAGATATTCAATATATTAACAAACCATTGACAGACAGCAGTTGATAACTTCAAGAAAATTGATAGGATGGAAAGATGGACATGAATTCATATACAATTACCGTTTCTTTTGCAACAGCAAAACGGTATTTCATATGTTTTGATGTGTGTTTAGAGGTTTATCGTTGTTATAGTGAGAGGGGCGACGTGGGAGGGGCCGACGTATGAGAGGATCGGAAGGGGTCTGGGGGTGGGGGTCTGGAGGTGAGGGTCTGGAGATGGGAGGTCTGAGTGGTCTGGGGGAGGGAAGGGGGGGGAATAGTAGATGGGTTTGGTCCGCGACTGTACACCACCCGTGCGAAGCCGAGGGCATGCACAAATAGTAAAACACTCTTTCAGGATTTTCGAAAATATTCACGAAAAAAAATTTGGCGGTACGAAGTTCGCCAAGTCAGCTACTTTACACTTTTCCATTTTAAACTTTTCAACGCCGCCTTTAAATCAACAAATATAGTACTACTTAATGTATTGTAAGACATCTCAATTTTTTTCTGAAAATAAATTCTAGGTGAAAACAACAGAACAACTCAATTTTTGCCAAATAACCATGTCACCTTTTGAATGTTTGCACAATTGTCCTGAATTAGGCATGCATCAATGATGCAAATTCTCATTATATAATTAAAACATCAGTACTTGGTAGGTTCGATACGTTTGTGGCCTCACTAACTTCTATTTTTGGCACAAAAAATTTACGTAACTTTACAATTTAATCTTTTTTACTTCAACCTCCTTTCCACATCTGTTTATTAACATTTCTAGGCCTTTGAAAAAATAGTTGGAATTTTTGTTTGCAAAATGGTCAAAAATTGCTTCTTTCACCTCACTCTCATCTGAAACTCTACTTTCCCGAAGGTTTTTCTTCAATTTTGTTAAGTGGTACACGTCGTAGGGTGAATTGGGACAGACGAGTGAATGTTCCATCTCCTTGAATCCACAGTCCTTCAAAACATTCTTACCGGAAGCGGTGGCTCAGTGCATCAACTGATGTCACTGCAGCGTCTCTGACCCGGAGGTCCTAGGCAATCTGAGGAGGAATCCTCGATTCAAGTTATGACGGCGGCTGGATTTTCGACGCTAGCTTTTCAGCTAGGTCGAATTTAGTCGCTGTCTGGAGGAGAATTCTGGTGATCGGCTGCTCTTCTCGGTAGTTTTCTGTGGTTTGTCCAATCAACACCAGGCGAATGCCGGAGCAGTACCCTAACAAACATGCCCAGGACCGCGCGCGATCTTTCCTTCCTCTTTCTTGTCCTATCCTCACCCCTTACACTCACACATACACTAACATGCACTACACTACCACATATTCCGGGAGACCGGTCGGGAGCTTAGAGCTTGTCCCGGTTGGGGCGGTGCCCCGATGGTGGGAGAGTCCTGGTGCCGGAAAACCCCATTAGCCGACGGTAGGTCGGCGCCGGATCTGGTCATACAGCGAAGACCACCGCCACCTCCCGAGCAAAAAAACGCACTTCACTTACGGGACCAATGGCCATAATAGTTGACGCGTCCGGAATCACTAACAATCAATCAATCATAAGTCTTTGCAATCTGAGAAGTAAGCACAGGTGCGTTGTTGTGAAGTTAATCACTGTAAAGACTAGAAGCTCAGACGCTTTTTCCGTAGATAAGCGTCATCTTGGTCCGGCTGGGCACTTGCGCAACCGCCTACGTACTTTCCAGGAAAAAAAGTTTAAAATGTTCAATGTAAATTCAGTTCTAATAAGGCACATAAAAATAACTTCGATTAAAATTCTCTGATATATAAAATTATGTCTTTTTCAGGAAAAAAACAAAAAAGAAAATAAACAAAAATCAGTTCAAACGTTTAGTATAAATTCAGCTCATACAGTAAAACTACTAAATCGTTGCTTTCATATACTCATATATTCATAAATGTTATCAAGCAGTTAATTTTTAAAAAATAATTTATTTCAATAATTAAATATTGTATTTCATTATCTTCATAAAATATTTTTGTCATGAAAACTGTTTTGACTATACAATAATGAAGTAAACATTATGAATAATTAATTATGATGTGAAACTAGAAAAAATGAATATATCAGTTTCTATATTAGTGTTTGTTTATTGGACGTCTCGTAATGCTATGCACACTACTTCATCAGAAACCAAAGTTTAAACATTAAATAAAGAAGGGAAATGGTATCCTAATTTTTTTTATTTCTACCAGGATAATTACATAACAACAGATAAAAGAAAATACTATTAATATCCACAGAATGTTCTTGAAAATTGATGAAAATGTAACGGGAAATGCACAATTATAAATCTTTTGATAAATAGACTTAATTTTTTGGAAGATGACTTATTTATAAGAACAAGCGACGTAATGAGAGGAAAACGCAAATAATTCTGATTTTTTAAATATCAAATATTTGACAAATTATGCTTTTGTTATAAAAGTAAATTTTACTCTTTAAAAGAAATATTTTACCATGCCTGCTTGCTTTGCTCAAATTTGTTACAAATAGTTTCAATAAACATTTATGGATAAATTCATTCCAAAAAATGTGTATACGAATATTTGAAAGGAAGAATAAAAAATATTATCACTGTTTGACAAAATTAATAAGCCTGAGTCCCTCTCCAATAGGATGTTCATAGATATTTATAATGTTAATGAGTTTATATCTTAACCACGTAAGAAGTGGAAAAAAATCTTTGTTTTTATATGTTATCTGTTCTTTTGTTCATGACAAGTTCAAAATATGTACTAATTTTCGAAATAGAAATGTTATTTAAGGATTAATTATAACTGCAGCTCTTCTAGCAACTTCTTGACAAATAATCTTGAGAAGTGTGTCCCAAGTATAAGCCTTCATAAGAGTACACAAAGGAGCCGGGCTAGTATGAATGTATAATTAAGGACGGAATCCAGGCATTATGGGATAATGCATCTACTGAATAGGAGTCGCAATAAGGAGATGTTCGTAAGTTACATCTTCTCATATCCAATTTAGTTAATAAGATACTTTCCCGAAGAAGCCACCTACCTCCTTTAGAAGCCCCGTGAATCTGGGCGGCATCTCTTCCTGGCGCAATCTTGGACGTCTGGGATCCCCACTTCTCTCCACCACTCCGCCCCCACCCGGCCTCTCGACTTTGCCAAGTTCCCTTCCGCCGTCGGCAAGTTTTGTAGGACGGCATGAGTGTCTACGGACGTTCCTTCTACTTGTTAGCGAATTTCCTATCTGTCACTGCTCACTTAGCGTACCAATCACAGAGTTAACAAAGTTTGCCTTTCGTCGACTTTGGTGTTTTACAACTTTCACGGAGCTTCAAATTTCCGATAAATTGATTTGCCATTAAAGTACAGCGGGCGATTCTCTGCCCGGAATTACAAAGGTATTTCAGGGAAAGAAGGGAGGAAGCTGGAAAGGGAGGAAGGGTAGATCTCGAGGCCTAAATCGGAAAAGAGGAATGAAAAATATATTTCACGAGCTCAGGAAATAAGCCAGGTGAGACCAAGATGCGGGCAAACTTTGCGCCTATCCCGAGGCTTCTTCCACCGCGAAGAACGAAAGTTCAGGCACGTGGGTTGAGTCCTCGGCGAAGGAGCAGGCGCCGAGGGAGAGGGGGTTCCACGGCGCAAGGATGGGGGCGAGGAGGAGCGACTGGTGCGATGAGATTCGACTACAGTGGGCCGAAATGAAATCAATAATACTTCAATCACGCCTTAACGAACAATTCACTTTTGTTTATTGATATGCGCTTTTGAGATTATGTTTTTGTTATGAAAGTATATTTTACTCTATACAAAACACACGTTACCCTGCCATTTTGCCTTTTCTCTTGAAACAAATACTTTCAGACATTTAAAAGTTATTGTGTTTTTAATTATTTACGTATTCAAATTTCTTATAAATAGTTTCAATAAACATTTATAATTAAATTCATTACAAGAGGTTAATGATTCTAGGTGCGTCAACTACTAAGGTCGTAGTTCGTAAGTATAGAGCATGTTTTGTGCTCGGGAGGTGACGGTAGTTTTCTCTCACTGGATGGCAAAAGCCGACGCTCACCTATCGTTGGCCTAGCGAAGTTTTTCCTAACCAGGTGCCTCTCATAAGTGGGAACCACCCCCAGTCGAGAGAAGATCCAAGCACTCGATTGGTCTTCCGGCATGTGTGGTAGTGTCTTTGCATTTCAGTGTGTGTGTATGTAACGGGTGAGAATAGGACAAGAAAGAAGAAGGAAAGATCGCGCGCGGTCCGAGACCCGTTGAACAGGGTACTGCTCCGGCATTCGCCTGGTGTTGATCGGAGAAACCAGGGAAAACTACTGCTCAGAGCAGCCAACCGCTACAATTCTCCTCCAAACACCGACTGAATTTTACCTAGCTGATAAGCTAGTGTCGAAAATCCTGCCGCCGTCGGGACTCGAACCTAAGACCTCCCGGTCAGAGGGACAGGAGTGACATCAGTTGATGCCCTCAGCCAACTCTCCCGGTAAGCGAAGTAAGCTGAGTCGTCCTAGGTTCGAGTCCTGACGGCGGCAGCATTTTCGACACTAGCTTTTCAGCTAGGTCGAATTCAGTCGCTGTCTGGAGGAGAATTCTAGCAGCCGGCTGCTCTGATCGGTAGTTTCCCGTGGTTTCTCCGATCAACACCAGACGTATGCCGGAGCAGTACCCTACCCAACGGGTCATGGACCACGCGCGATCTTTCCTTCCTCTTCCTTGTCCTATCCTTTTCCCTTACACACACACATACAGACACACACACTTACACTAACATGCACTACACTATTACATATTCCGGGAGAACGATTGGGAGCTTAGAGCTTGTCCCGGCTGGAGCGGTGCCCCGCTGGTGGGAGAGTCCTGGTTAGGGGTAAACCCCGCTAGCCGACGGGAGGTCGGCGCCGGATCTCGCATTCATTGATGGAAGATCACCACCATCTCCCGAGAGAGAAAACATGCACTACACTTACGGGACTATTGGGCAAAGCTGTTGCGCCCGGAAACACGAAAAAATCAAACTATCAAAACCAAGGGGACCCAGCTGGTGCTGCTGTGCATTGATCAAATCTGTCTCCCTGTGCCTCAACCACGAGTTTCCAGAGGGCGTGGAAAAAACTCTATCCTCCGCTGTGGTCCTCGCGGTGAATTCGATAGAACTAATCCAATAAATTCCTTTAATTCGACACGATTTATTGTCGCTCTCCGAACATGTGAACGCCGAAGAATGGTTCATATTGAAACTTCTCAACCGTTTAATAGTCGCGTGCAGATAAGGGACGCATTTTACCTGTATTTTTGTTTACCTCATCAGATTGAATTTTAATCCTTCTTTCGGTGCACTCTCGTTTGTTATTAGATTAGAGAAATTCAATAAAGCAAAAACTAATTATCTCGCTCAGAAGCCTCAGTTTGACCATATATAGTCATAAAATATTAAACCATAAGTCTCTCTGAGTGCGTGAATTTTTTGCTCTCTCTAATTTCACACACTAACACCTCTGTCATTGAAAAAGCGTTTCAGGGCGTTTAATTAAATAAATTGTAAAAATGGTCGTTGGCTAAGTAAACTTGAAAAAATCACCCGTAAATTTAATCTTAATTTCATTACTGAAATTGACGATAGTCGCTTTCGTTATTCTCACAAATGTTTGACAGTGGCTGAACGAGATTTCTTAATTCTAGATTACAAAGGTGCCCTGTATGAAGGATTATTTGAAAGCCCTAGTCTGGCAGACTACATTGGAAATAGAACGAAAAACTAATTTTTAGAATGAAACACTAGATTTAATGGATTGAACATGTATGATATGATGTTACAAAATACATTTGAAAAGGTTTTATAGATACATCTAAATAACCTGACTTTCGCAGCACACTCTTGCTTGGCCCTGTCCTCACATGGTTTTTGAGAAGCGTCCGCAGACGTACATTGTCATGTGACCTTTCTTATACATTACATATATTTATTTGCACTGCAATTGGGAATGACCCGGCGGCAGTTAAATAACAATAATTAAAATAATAATAATAATAATAACAATAATAATAACAAAGGAGTACTGTACAAACTGAGGATGCAATAATCATAGTATCTAATATTAAGTGATATTATAAGTATATTTCAACTCTGTTATGATATCCAATAAATATATGTTACTGATGCTAAAATTGAATACAAGCTACATAAATATTGGCTAAATTAGATTTTTTTAATTAATTGTTCTCATTCACTACACTTCACTGCACTACACTGTTTTTGCATGGAATTACACTGACCAACACTTCACAGCACTTACTCATTTAATATCTTTTACACTCATCTTGTTGTAACTTATTTCTAAAACTTCGGACACTCAGAGGAAAAGCTTTGAAAATTCTTGCAAGTAAATTGTTCCAATCTTTAATTGTTCTGTTACAAAAGGAAAATTTCCCAATTTCTGAATTTTGTGTCCTTGTTAGAATATTGTGAGTGTGGTCTCTTCGGCCGAAATAATTTGTTTTTTCTAGTCTAACCAAATTTCCTTCCAAGCTGGTTTACCTACGTACGATTTATAAAAAGCGCAAAGCCTGAACCTTGTTCTTCTCGTTTCTAGAGGTTCCCATGATCGCCATTTTCCCATTATGATTAATAAATGTTCAGAACAAAACTTAAATGCTATAAGACAATGATTTTGTATTCATAATTTAAAATATTAGCCAATGAAACACCAAAAAATCACTGACGTAACTAGTTTGATTGATTGATTGATTGATTTTTTCGTGTTTCCGGGCGCGACAACTGCTTTGGTCAATAGTTTCATAAGTGTAGTGCATGTTTTTTCTCGGGAGATGGCGGTGATCTTCCATCGCTGAATTGCGAGATCCGGCACCTACCTACCGTCGGCTAGCGGGGTTTCCCCCTAACCTGGACTCTCCCACCAGCGGGGCACCGCCCAAGCCGGAACAAGTTCTAAGCTCCCAATCGGTTTCCCGGAATATGTAATAGTGTAGTGCATGTTAGTGTAAGTGTGTGTGTGTGTGAGTGTGTGTCTAAGGGAAAAGGATAGGACAAGGACGAGGAAGGACAAATCGCGCGCGGTCCGTGGCCCGTTTGTTAGGGTTCTGCTCCGGCATTCGCCTGGTGTACGGAACTAGAAAAACATAGTCTATTGGACGACGCGTGTTAAAATGGCATATACCGGAAATAGGCACGCGCACAATAATACGTGTATTTCACTGGCTAGTCACACGATGAAGGTCAGGTCACAGAGTTCCAGGAACGGAGAATAGGTGGAAGGGGGTGGGCGAAACTTTCGACTCCAGTTACGTCGTCTGTCAGACGACGTCTTTGTAATGTAGGGTTAATAACCATAGAAGAACCTACACAGGTCAAGCAATTCATTTACAATGGAAACGTTGCAAAAAAATTATAAAAATACGCGCTTCACCTTCGTGCACAGGGATGGCCAAAAAAACAAAGATTCTCAAACGGCACGTAAAAAGCAACCATGTGTGAGTAATACAATCACCCCGAGGATGCTATCTCATCGCGCGATTCACGGAGCACAAACTTCCCTTTCTTCGAGTGCAACTTTGCAAGTCCAGATACGCCATCAGATAAATATTGAATTAGCTGGAGACACGGCCTCGGCGACAAAGAGGAAGCGTCATTAATGAGGGCAAATACGCGCGCGAGTTACACGGTAATTCAATTAGATTGTTTTCCTAAGTTGTAGCCGATGATCCGACACCCGGCCCGACGGCTTTGGAAGCGCTGGTTGGGGTGGCGGGGGTGAGTTGAGGATGGAGGAGATAGTAATGGGGGCGGAGATGGGGATTGAAAAAGACGGTTGAAGGATAATTCCGTGTTTCCGGACAAGTTAACTGGTAAGAATATTATTGCTGTAAGAGATGTGCAGGTTTGCTACTGGTAACTCAGTATGTGTGGTAGTGTAGTGCATGTTATTTTCTTCAGGAGATGGTGGTATTCTTCCCCTGCTGGTTGGAGCGATCCGGCGCAGACGTACACGTCGGGGTTTTCCCCAAACACGTACATTTCACTATCGGGGCAGCATACAAGCCCGGACAAGCTTTAAGCTTCCCAGCTATTGGTCTCCCAATATATGATAGTATAATGCATAATCTTTTCTTCAAGAGGTGGCAGTGATTGATTGATTGATTTTTTCGTGTTTCCGGGCGCGTCAACTACTGTGGTCATTAGTCCCGTTAGTGTAGTGCATGTTTTTTCTCGGGAAATGTCAGTGATCTTCCCCGCTAATGCGCCGCGCCGACCTACCGTCGGCTAGTGGGGTTTCCTCTAACCAGGACTCTCCCACCAGCTAGGCACTGTCCCAACCCGGACAAGCTCTAAGCTCCCGACCGGTCTCCCGGAATATGGGGTAGTGTAGTGCATGTTAGTGTAAGTGTGTGTGTAAGGAGAGAGGATAGGACAAGGAAGAGGAAGGAAAGATCGCGCGCGGTCCGTGGACCGTTTGTTAGGGTACTGCTCCGGCATTCGCCTGTTCACCGTACCTTATTTCATCGGTGTTTTCTTCCACGTGCCACCGCTGGGGCTCCGCCCCAGCGGAGACAAGCTCTATGCTCCCGAGAGGTCTCCCAGCTTAAATGGTAGTGTAGTGCATGTGTGTGTGTAAGTAAGAGGCAAAGATAGGACAAGGAATAGAAGGAAACATCGTACGCGATCCGTGGCCCGTTTGTTAGAGTACTGCCCCGGCAATCATCTGGTATTGATTGGAGAAACATGGAAAACTACCCATCAGAGCAGTAGACCGCTAGAGTTCTCATAGAATATGACAGTCTGAGTTCAACCTAGCTACTTAGCTAGTGTCGACAATCCTGCAACCGCCAGGACTCGAACCTATGACTTCCCGTTCAGAGGCAGTGAAATCAATTGCTTTCCTAAGCCACTTCTCCCGGACCTGATGCAGAAGTACATGGATAGAGAAGACTATGAAG
Organism: Teleogryllus oceanicus; assembly: GCA_964035755.1. Classification (NCBI taxonomy): domain Eukaryota; kingdom Metazoa; phylum Arthropoda; class Insecta; order Orthoptera; family Gryllidae; genus Teleogryllus; species Teleogryllus oceanicus. The sequence continues at coordinate 64,436,177 of CAXIVR010000011.1, forward strand.
CATTTTGTTAGCCGTTAATTTTCTGTTGAACAAGATTGTAAGGAAAACAGCACTAAATTTGAAAATAGCTCAAGTGTAAAATATTCCTGAAATATTGATGATATAATATTTTTATTCGAAAAACTATGAAAATAAGTCAGTAGAAAACAATTTACACGTATCAAGAAGTTAGACAAAGAAATTCCATTTTATAACCATAATGTGTAAAACAGGGGAAATACTTAATAAATATTGAATTAGTTTGATGTGCTTGCCTACAGAATGTCACAAACGATTAGTAGAATGGGAAGTTTGGTAGCCGTCCAGATAAAGGGTAAACTGTGAGTTAATTAGTAGAACGTGGAGGAGATGTATGGCTGGATATACGGGTAATCATTTAAAAATCTATAGCATATAAATATTATAGCGTGAATCACAGCGTAAAGCATATAAACATCTGACACAATAACAGGGGGTGGGAATGCAAATGCACATCAGACGGCGTCGGCTTAATATCTGGCGTGTAGGATTTGGATACGCCCTTCAGGCAGGTAGCTCGAGTAGTTAGTTAATGTATTTTCCGTGGCGAGACTCGGGCCATGAGGCCCGCTCTTCCGTCTGACCACGCATATTTCGCTAGGCTCCTTTCACCATCTAACGGAGAAAGAAGGTATGGTTGGGCGACGATACAGGCGATTTGAATTTAGCTCAGAGGCTTCTTTTAGGCTTGAGGATCTTTTACATGCAGTAAATTACTACATGGGACAGCCGGCTTTACTTCCCCTCCGAAGGAAGGCGTACGAAGGATTTTTTCGCCCTTAAAAATCCACGGCTTCGATCGAGTTTGAACCCGCAAACTCGGGTACAACAGTCCGGTACGCTGACCGTTATACCACCGAATCCGCAAATAGGCAGGGCAATGCGGAAAACGACGGAATGTTCTGAGAACCTGTCGGTTCCAGGCGTTGGGAACTCCTCTCTGCTATACTAATGCGCCGTGCGTGACCAACGGGCCTCTCAACTGTACTAATGCACCGGTTACAAGACGGTTCGTTAGATATATATATAAGAAGCGCTGAGGTTGTGCAGGAAACTGCAGTGATGGAATTGAAGAGTAACTGTCAGGTTGAGCAGTATTAGGGATGAAAATTTTCAGAGAGCTATGAGAAAATATGGAAGAAATACAGAAGCATTTCAAATACTTTTATAAATATTTTAGATTTTGAAATTTTAGAAATTTTAGCAGAATATTTTATAAATGTTTATGAATAATTAACGACCAGAAAGTACTTTATTGAGCTTCTTAATTTTTTTCAAATTCTACCATCAGTCAAATTAATATCGAAACAAAATAATAAGAGGTTTGCCAGAGAATCATCTGATTTTCATAACTTGTAGTTTGGAGATGTATTTTAATGTTTACCCTATTTTTTATAGTTAAGAGATAACTCTTAATTTCGTAGTAAAAGGACAAAACATACGCTCTTTAAAGGATTATGAGTAAGGAGAATTTAAAAAATATACCGTTCACTTATGTTGACAAGATTCAAAATTGTAATTTCCGCATGTCAGTATTTTTTTCAAAACGAATGAGAAATGTTAGTGCACAACACTGAAGAAGGCCTTCTATGTGCCAGTTCCTTCCCTTGGACACCCTTCCTTTCGGGGCAATAAATAACTCTCACACAAATTGCTCTTGAGTACACGTTGACTATACAAGGGCTACACGAGAATATATTTCTCGGCTGAAATAGTGCGCTCTTGCCGCCTAGAGTCGGCGCGCGCAGGCAGGGCACCCTCGCGGCGACGGCGTGGACAAACGGTGGGCGATCGGCGGCGCTCAGAGGCGCTCGAAAGAAGGGTGATGGCCGCCTTGCAACGTCTCCACTAGCCCCCACGCCCACTCGCCCCTCATACGCCTTCATGCCCCCTCTTGCAACCACGCCCTCGGCCCCGCCGCCCTCGCGGCCCACCCCCCACACTCGCCCCCTGCCCCGACCGTACCCCACTGTTCCCCACCGCTCCTCACCGCCCCTCACCGCTCCTCACCGCCCCCACCCCCCAAACGGCCCCCGCACAAGCAACCCCCGCCGCCCCCACCGTCCCCACCGGCTCTTCCCCGCTCTGCTCCCCTCGACCCTCACCTTTTCTCCCCCTCGCCCCCTCACCCCATGGCTCTCTCACCCCGTCGCCCACCTCGCCCCTCCTTGGCCCCCTCGCTATCTCGCCTCTCTCAACTCCTCATCACCCTGCCGCCTCCCTCCACCTCGCCTCTTCGCTCAAACCTCGCCCCCCCAATCCCCGTCTCCTCCCCTCCCCACCTGCCTTCTGCCAATCGCCCCCTTCACTCTCCTCACCCCCGCCCCACCCCTTACGACTCCTCACCCTCGCCGTACCCTCCACCCCGTCATCACCATTTCTCATTTGCCTCTCTCTCCCTTCGCTCTTTCGTCCCCTCTCCACACTCGCCGCGAGCCAGGCGCCGCGCCTGCCCCGCGCGGAAATCGACCACTGCGGCCGGCGCTGCGCTCGTTTTTGCCGCGAAGCACACCATCCGGCACCCGCCGCCCGCCGCCCGCGCCACAGCTCGGACCGCTGTTCTCACCACCGGCGCCTGCCGTCGCCCGCCCGCTGTGCGCTCACTGCTGCCCGCACCACCGCCGTCGTGGCCTACCTCTGACTTTCATTCATTGCCGCGGGCCGTCATCAGCGCGGTCCGGACCCACTGCCACCTGCCATCATGGTCGCGTCCATCCATGCCCCTCATTTGCGCCCCCATTGCCGCCCGTCCTCATTGCCGCCCGTCCTCATTTCCGCCCGTCCTCATTGCCGCCCGTCCTCATTGCCGCCCGTCCTCATTGCCGCCCGTCCTCATTGCCGCCCGTCCTCATTGCCGCCCGTCCTCATTGCCGCCCGTCCTCATTGCCGCCCGTCCTCATTGCCGCCCGTCCTCATTGCCGCCCGTCCTCATTGCCGCCCGTCCTCTTGCCGCCCGTCCTCGTTGCCGCCCGTCCTCGTTGCCGCCCGTCCTCATTGCCGCCGTCCTCACCCCTCTCATGCCGCCCGTCCTCATTGCCGCCCGTCCTCATTGCCGCCCGTCCTCATTGCCGCCCGTCCTCATTGCCGCCCGTCCTCATTGCCGCCCGTCCTCATTGCCGTCCGTGTTTATTGCTGCCCGTGCTCATAGCTGCCCGTGCTCATTGCTGCCCGTGCTCATTGCTGTCCGTGCTCATTGCTGTCCGTGCTCATTGCAGCCCGTGCTCATTGCTGCCCGTGCTCATTGCTGTCCGTGCTCATTGCTGCCCGTGCTCTTTGCCACCCGTGATCTTTGCCGCCCGTGCTCTTTGCCGCCCGTGCTCTTTGCCGCCCGTGCTCATTGCCGCCCGTGCTCATTGCCACCCGTGCTCATTGCCACCCGTGCTCTTTGCCACCCGTGATCTTTGCCGCCCGTCTCATTGGCGCCCGTGCTCATTATTGCTAAAGCTCACCTTGTTCACCGCTTCTCGTTCCCAACACTGCTGTCATCATCCAGCACGCCATCACTTCTGAATGTTTAGACCATCGCATGTCCTTATAGCTACCTTTTCAATGCTACCCGTCTGTACCACTACCAGTGCCACTGCCAATAAATATCGGCGCGCGTTCTTTCAGCCGTCATTTTTATCGCTACTCGTTCAAACCGCAGCCAGCCCTCACTTCCGCTGCCTTGTCCTCATCATCACCCCTCCCGCGCCTCGCTGCCGTCGGCCAGCCAACAATGCCACTGCCTGCCGCCACCGCTACTACGTCCTCCAACTCCCATTCCCCTCTCCAACCGCGCATCACCGGTCGCTGCCTTCGCCGTTGCGACCGTTACCACCCGCATCAGACCCCGTCCCCACTCTTCGACGGACCAGTCGTTCGAACAGAGCGTTTCTGCCCGTCGGTGGCTCCGCTTTTTATCGGCAAGAAAACATTCGTTATTATCCGCAGTTTTACAGCTCGTGCTGGAGCGGGTGGCGGAATGCTGCGAATTGTCAATGGCTTACGCAACGAGGCGGAACCATGAAAATTAAATATCGATCGCGCATTTATTAAAAAAACGCGAATGAAGTTTCCATGAAGTTTAATGCTGTAATTCTGCGGCCTGTTGTTTCATGAATAAACAGTCGTTATACAATAATGCGGTTACATGAATAATACTATCGTCAGGTAAAGTTACCACATTTAATTAACCATCATATAATCATATAACCATCATATTAATTTTTTTTGAATTATTAGAAAATGTATGTAGTTTATTACCAACTACATGCAAAGTTACCAACGACCTGCAAAGACGCATGAATATATAACGCAATGTTAAAGAGAAAAAAAATGTTACAGTGGCTTTACGGTTACACTTAACGTTTCTTTTTGTTTACAACGTAAGCGTTAAAATTATTTGTTAAGTGTATTTCCTGAATACCTACATTAACCAGAAACATAATGGCATTGTGCAATTGTGAGCCGTTTACGCCAGAATTGTTCTCAGCCGTGAAAGAAAAATCGTGGTGAGAGTGGATAAAATCAATGCCAATAAAATGGAATGGGAAGCGCTTTGCTTGGTCTGTGTACTGAAGACTTGTTAAATGCAAGTGAAGCAGAACGTTAAAACCTCAACGAGAACAGAAAGCCGTCAGACCAGCTTTCTTGCATTCGACATCCTGTAGAGCATTCAGCATTTCTGGTAGCAGTCTACAAAGTAAATGTTGCACGCTTCTTTAGATTGCGGAATTGCAAGTTTTGCAACCTGGTTTCCTATTTATCAGAAGACTTACAATTGCTAACAGTTTGAAAATGTAAAACACGTTACTTAACTTCGGGTGTCGAGCATCATCTAGTCTCTTTCTGTCAAATGACATCGCCCAAAGATAAGTTGACTGTATATGTAAACACGAATTGGCTTTCGAATACGAGATAAATACTTTCGCTTCACCAATAAAATGCTGTGTCGGCTGCACAAGCTAATTCCGAACGCGTTCAATCGATTATCTATCCGCGGCGCCTTCTTGGAACAGATGCTGCCTGTAGGGTCGATAGTATTTCTTTGTGGCTCTCAGACTGGTTCTTCCTGGGGACGCGCTGCACGAGGCTGCGGACGTAGCAGTGAGGAAGCTAACGGTAGGGGTGTTGGGAGTAGTAATGGCAAATTTTACCAAAACACGTTTTTTGTAATGGCAAATTTTACCAAAACACGTACCAATTTACGTCACTAAAAGTTTTTCGATGAAGATGAAACCATCCTCGAAAAAACATCGATCTTTATAACATCAATGTTTTAATTATAGACAAATAAACATGCTATTTTCTTATCCGTTTTTAATTACAGTACGTAATATATATTTTATTGTTTAGTTACCAGCATGTGAGTAGTATGTTAATACAAATTATTATCCAATGTAAAGAAGAAAATTAACAATAAAGAACATCGTGTTTCACTACTTTACCCTTTAGTCACTTCCACTTATTCACCATCGAAGTAAAACCACCTAAAATTCCCTGAGATTGCACTGGCGAAATGTGCAGTGTGATAAAGAGGATGACACAAAACAACGATATTGCTATGGATTACTGATACTCTACAACGTGTCTAAACGCCTTTACATACAAAAAAAACTGTAAAAACCTCGATGTTTTTGCAACAAAATATCGATGTGAAGAAAACATCGAAAGCAAAATATCGATGATAATATATCGATGTTTCTGGTGAAAAACATAGATGTTTTAGAAACATAGTTTTTTTGCCATCCCTAGTTGGGAGTGGAGGTGGGAGGGGCAAGGACTGGGTGAGCGGGGGGGGCATCGGGTCGTGTGCGCCGGGATGAGACGGGGAATGAATGAGAGAAGTGGGAGGAGGCTGGATCGGTGGAAAGGGTGGTGATGCAGAGCGGGTGAAGAGAGAGCGTGGGTGGCGTGGTGGCGTGGGTGACGGAACAGCGTGGGTGGCGGGTCGGCGTGGGTGGCGGGTCGGCGTGCGTCGTGGACGTGGATGGCGGGGCGGCGTGGGTGGCGGGCCGGCGTGGGTGGCGTGGTTGGCGTGGCGGGGTGGCGTGGGCGGCGGGGTGGCCAGACAGCGGATGTGGCGGGAAGCCGGACAGCGGGTGTGGCGGGGACGGACGGCGTGGTTGACAGGGCGCGTGGGGTGTGGCGAGGACAGTGAGGGCGGCTGGAGGTGAGGACGACCATGCAGCGAGGCAGGCGAGAGCGGCTGGCGCGGGGGAGGGCGGCGAGGGCGTCGGGCGGAGGCTGCTCCGCGCGTGTACCGTATTTCCGATCCATTAAGCCCGCGGCGCAGACGGGCGCCCGGGGCGGTTTGGGCGTCGGGGGCGACGGAGGCCCCCCCCTGGGAGCCCGGCGCGGGCGGAGGCAGCATCCGGAGATCTCGCCCGCACACCTCGCACCACGTGTTGGCGCGCGCGTCCGCAATCCTCTGAACGATGCTCCTCGACCCCTGAATGGGAAACCTTCCCACACTCGGATTGTATTTTACGTTTTTCTATTTAAAGCACACAGCCTCTTTGTAAGTTCAATTGGAAGTGCTACTAGAAACAAATGGATACACACTTAAAATGTGATATGACAACCGAAAGAATATAAATATCCTTGAAATTGTGTAAATACAATTTTTAAACATAGTAAAATTATTGTTGTTTTATCTTCGCAGTGCAACAAGAAATAACTTTAGGGCAACATTCACAAAAAGCGTAAAACACAACAAGAAGCAAGACTCTCCTTTTATAAGTATTTTAAAACATGTTTTATACAATGATTATTACTCCAGTTAAACTTTCATCTCGAGAACATAGTTTTGTTTCCTTCTTGCTTACCATCTTATATTAATTCACTAAATGAAAAGACGTTCAAATACGTGTAACGTTTGTGTTCTAATGGGAAAAGAAAAAAAATATGGATGGATAGTGTAGTAATAATTTACTACATATTATATTGTATTTGAAAGTTCAAGCGTCCTTAAAGATTGTTGTGATTCATTTGATTATCAAAACTTCGTTTGGTTTGATGTAAGTAATATGCAAAATTTCAAAAATACATACAAGAAGAGCATTCTATTTTATCGATTTCTCTGTGTCTAAGCCCTAAAACACCACAATGTGTCTAAAGTACGTTGCAGTCATCAAAATATGACCGCTAAGCAAAACAGTATAATCACGTGATTATACTGTTTTGCTTAGCGGTGATTATATTTTTTTCAAATTTATGCAGATTGTCAGTTTCAAATTCTTCAAAATTTTCTAAGTTGTTTTGGGAAAATGTTGAAAACAATTTAAAAAGGAAAATGGGATTGGTAACGGTTGGCTGAAAATAACACTATATTGTAATTTTTTAAAAATTTAGTGCTATGATTTTTATTGGCACAACAATAATGATCTATCACTATTAATCGGATGGATTGTACACTGTTAATCGGTATGGAATGAACTACTAGTAAAAAGTGTTACACGCGGCCTAAATCTTTAAGTAAAAGAAATTTTCCTTGAAAAATTAAAATATTCAAGGAGAAGAGAGTGAGCTTATGTCATAATAAATAATTACATTCAATTATTAATCATAATTACTTTTTCATCTTGCTCCATGAGGAGAGATTCATTATTTCCCTACCGAAAACTACTAAAGGAAATTACAAAATTTCTCATTCAGCGGATCCGAAAATTGTTTTCAACGGATGAAAGAAGCAATTACACTAAATTTTAAAACCCAATGGTTTTCCGCAAACACTGTCTATAAAGAACCTGTATTGAGTAAAAAATGCAAAACTCGCTCTCACCACCCTGCTCTGCGGCGAGGCAGAGAAACGGAAGATCGCCGAAGAGGTGAAAGACCAGCCCAAACTCCATTTCCCGCGCGTAAAAAACGAGGGTCCTAGCAATAGTCCTGACTACAAGAAAAAGTTTTTATATCGAGTTTTAAAGTTTGATATATTCGCCGCGACTTCCTGGAATTCTACATGCCCGCTCCAACACTTCCAAGCCCGCCATTAATGTGGTTGGCGGGCGCATATACTTGCGAACAAAAGTACGAAGCGGAGCTTTGAGAGAGAGAGAGAGAGAGAGAGAGAGAGAGAGAGTGAAGGAGAGGGAGGAGAGAGGAGAAAGAAAGAGCGGACCGCCTCCGTGCTTCATGCGGTGACAGTCCACTTCTGGAGAGCACTTGTGGGCAGCTGCAAGCCCGTCCATTTTGATACGGTAGGTCTTCAAAGTACGTTTAATCCTCTCGGCGTTCTTTGAAATACAACGCAATCCGTTCCCATTTCGTCTGGAAAGCACCACGCCCCTCTCTGAGAGAAGGGTTTCAACGCAGAACAATGGCGAAAACTTTGGTCTGGAAATTCGGTCAAGCGTTCCCACCTATGAGCGTTGTGGTTGAATAAGCGACAGCCGCCCTTGCAATCCCGGCACGCGTTTGCTGTTTTGAACGAGCTGGTGTGAAATGAATAATTTGACATGTGACGAGTAGTTCAGTGATTTAATATTAGAATTTTCAGCACTTATGGGTAGAAATTACTTTCTTACATTCTCTGCTTGTTGATTGAAAAGTGTTCCTTTGCGGTACATGTAAAACAATTTTTTTAGTAAGCGTACCGCAAAAAGCCACTGTCACATCAAACAACTAGGTACTCCAAAGAAAACAAAACACTGGTGGGAGATATTAATTAACATGGCTCCAGCTTCGCAAATTGAGAAAGCTGACCGCAAGATTTTAAGCTTGTACGTTTCCATAAATTCGTGCAAAATAATGTAACGAAATTGAAAACAGTTTTTTCATTTCGTTTTCATTCAAAATGTCGGATTCGGCCTCTATCGTCACCTCGTTTGTCAATATTTTATTCTTACGCCAAAGTATCACGTAAATAACTTTTGTCTTGTCACTATTATCTGTAAGTCATATTTACTCTTGTGTCTAAGACAAATACAATCACGCTTTTACAGTAACTGTTATCCTCGGTACATTTTCGCATTTGTACTGTGGGGGTGGTTTAGGGACAAAAGCGATACGGGTCGTTAGACAAAAAGATAATACATGGCGGTGGCCAAAGCACAAAGAAAATGGGTGAGCGGAGACAGATAAATGAGTGCAACACAAAAGCGAAATTAAATCGTTTAATGTTACGGTTCTAAATACTCCAAACACAACAAACACAATGTAATTAAAAAATAATTTCCCTTTTCTTCCCACATTTTTAACTAAACCTAAGTTTCGTACCAAACCATGGTTGTCGCCAGTCAGCCGCCGTCCCGGACACTTCGCCCGAGATCTCGCCACTGAAGATGCCCGCCGCAGTCGTGGGCGAAACGTTTGGCAGTTCAACGCCAATTGGACCACGGACCACCAGCCCGGCAGAAAACATATATATTGACTCCGGCTGTGAAAGCTTTCAATGCTTTATAAAACATGGTTGGTTGGTTGGTTTTTTCGGTTTCCGGGCGCGCCAACGGCTTTGGTCATTAGTCCCGTAAGTGTAGTGCATGTTTGTGATCGGGAGATGGCGGTGATTTTCACCCGCTGGATGGCGAGATCCGGTGCCAACCTACCGTCGGCTACTGGGGTTTCCCCCTAATCAGGACTCTCTCACCAGCGGGGCACCGCCGCAGCCGGGACAAGCTCTAAGCTCACGACCTGTCCGCCGGAATATGTGGTAGTGTAGTGCACGTTAGTGTAAGTGTGTGTGTAAGGGGAGAGGATAAGACAAGGAAGAGAAAGGACAGATCGCGCGCGGCCGTGGCCCGTTTAGTAGGGTACTGCTCCGGCATTCGCCTGGTGTTGATCGGAGAAACCACGGAAAACTAACGATCAGAGCAGCCGGCCTCTAGAATTCTCGTTCAGACAGCGACTGAATTCGACCTAGCTGAAAACCTAATGTAGAAAATCCTGCCGCCTTGGGGAGTCAGTACCTAGGCCCTCCCGGTCAGAGGCGCTGCAGTGACATCAGTTGATGCACTGAGCCACCGATCCCGGTCAAACCATGGTGTGACCGCACGTCCAGCGAAGTAAGCGATTTCTCCCGAAGCGATCTTCGGAGTTTAGACGTCAACGTCCTTCACCTGTTGCTAGCGCAAAGATTACTTGTAGGCGCGCGCGTATGTTGGAGCCGGGGCGGGGGAGGAAGTGAGGGGCGGGAGACGTTAAAAATCTAATTACTTTAATGAAAGCGCGATTTGCGCCGGGCGGCCGGGCGCGCGGCCGGCGCCAGACAGGGACAAATGGGGCTCCGGGGCGCGCGGGGGCGGGGCGGGGCGGGGCGGGGAAATCGATGCGGGGGCGGAGGCGCCAAGAGACGCGACGCGCGCCCCCGGCGGCCACTTCGCGCGACGTGGCAACACCGCCACGCGTCTTTGTTTAAAAGAAGAAACCGGGAGAGGTGGCTCAGGGCATCAACTGATGTCGCAGCAGTGCCTTTGACCGAGAGATCCTAGGGTTCGAGACGAGACGGTGGCAGGATATTCGACGCGAGCTTGTCAGCTAGGGCGAATTCAGTCGCCGTCTGGAGGAGAATTCTAGCGGCCGGCTTCTCTGATCTGTAGCTTTCCGCGGTTTCTCCGATCAACACCAGGCTAATGCTGGGGCAGTTCTCTAACGAACGGGCCAAAGACTGCGCACAATATTTCCTTCCTCTTTCTTGTCCTATTACACACACGTACACTAACATGAACTACACTACCGCACTGGGAGACCGGTTGGGAGCTTAGAGTTTGTCTGGGCTGGTTCGGTGCTCCACTTATGGCAGATACTTGGTTAGAGAAAAACCCGCGAGCTGACAGTAGATCGGAACCGGATCTCGCCATACAACGGGGTAAGATCACCGCCACCTCCCGAGGAAAAGACAACATGCACTACACTTACGTGACATGAGGTTAGCAGTTGACACTCCCCGGAATCACTAAAAAATCAATGAATCATTTAAAAGAAGAAAGCGTAGTGAGCCCCAGCCTGATATACCCCCAAGTTTTCGAGTTAAAACCCCATCAAAGCAATGGATTTTTAAGGATGATTCTTCGTGCAACTTCCTTCGGATAATAAGTAAACCTCTCCCATGTTGTATATTTACTGCATGTAAATGATCGTCAAGCCTAAAAGAAGCCCCTGAGTTATATTTAAATCGCCTGTTTCATTGCTCGAGTGATACCTTTCTTCTCCGCTAGATGATGAAAGTAGCGTAGCAAAATTGTCGTCAGATGAAACGGAGGAGCCGACCTGATTGCCTGAGTCTCGTCACATAAAAAAGGGCATAAGCGAAGTGAATTGAGTGAGAATATTTTTGCGAATAACGACCAACCCATGTGGAATTTTTGGTGGACAAATCAAGTTCAAGGCAAGATAAGTGTTCTCTGCAATGTTTGTCTCGCATTCCACCATTTCTCGATCATTCACTTCATTTTCATTAGTATCGCGGTCGCGGGTATCTTCTCGTTAGATTGTCATTCATGGGTTTCAATATACAAAGCAGTTAAAGGAACCCTAAAATAAAAATAAATGTTCTCAAATTCGCATTCGAAACCGAATGTTGATGGTTACAATTTCGAACCTTGCAAATTCCTTTCCGAATAAAATTAATGTAATAAACATATTAATATAATATTATAGTGCAATATTAATGAAATGTTATAATATAATAAACATTAATATAATGTAATATTATAATAATCATATTAATGCAAACACCTCTCGATAAAAGGAAATTTTCCATGTTAGAACTACTAATATATCTGATGTTTTAAAACAAATGAATTACGAAAGGTCAAAGCATTTTTTGACCTAATCTACTTTGTCCACTCCTGGAAAGATTTAGTTGAAGTTTTTCCAAGCTGAACATTTATAGTGTTTCATAATCAAAATATTTATATTATTTGGAGGTTGTGTAGGTTACCGATTTTAAAATATTCCAGGAAATTTAACATAAGGCACTTGCCCTTTTAGGACTCAAAACACTATTTAAGTCATGAATATAAAGTATTGATTAAAAACTATAATTAAATAAATTTAATTAGTCGGATTCTACAATGAGGTATGGCTACAGAGTAAACAATCAATTACTTATTTTAAATCAAATTCTTCAGTTTTGAGGCTATAACTGAACTTATGCTTCATCTTCAGAAAAGATTCACGCATATGCACATACTGCTCAGATTTCAGTAGAAATTGTTATAATTTGAATGGAAATTGCAACATTAATACGTTTAGAGGATTGTTTATTTTTATTCAATGTTTTAAAAGTGCCCAGACTATGGTATAAGTATTATATAAACAACGAATTTATTCGCACTGATGAACGTCAAATATCAGTACCTCTCAATGAAATAAAATCTGACTAAATAATTGAGATAAATGATAAATGTTTTAAAAAAAACCGGAAATTTAAAAATTAAACAGGTTTTTTTATTTACTATGAGTAATTTTTTACACAGCGGATAATGCTGCAAGTACAGGTTGGAGTGAATATTATAATTTTTCATTGCATTGTCTGTCAACAATCTTCCACTTGGACGTTCATTTATTACCCACAGCGGAAGCCATTGGCGAAGTTAATACACATTTAATAACATATGCACAGCACTGTTATACCGCGCTGGTTGCCAGGGCATTCCACCACGCGGAGAGCCAGTGGTTCATGACGTGGCCGTGACCGCACGGCTTCATGCAGGCGCCTGCAGGGTCCGGAAAGTGGCGCAGAAATTTGCTGCGGGCGCAGGCACTACGCGATTTGCCTACGACCTGCACGGGGAAACGGTGCATCTGGAGCAACGGGCATGTGTCGGCGGCGGTCGAAACCGACCACGGCGTGTGCTGGCGGTGCGGTTAACACATTAGCGGACGCGGGGACCGGGATAGTGATTACGTGAAATGATCCAGAAAAATGCGATAAGTAGGAAAACGATGGCGCATGATGTATATTTTACCGGTTCTCTGTGTACTGAGGTTCGCCGTTGAAATTTTCCCTCTATCATTAGCTACGTATACACGCATGATGTACCGTTTGGGTAATTAACAGGATGTGGATGTACTTGTTTACTGTTGGTTGTCTTTGATCGGTATGTTTTTCATTTCAATTACTTACACGACTGTTGAATAAGAAGCTTAAATTACTTAAGTGCAAAAATGTGGCTTATCATCAAATACAACATACTTCCTTCAACTCACATTACAAGTATTCAGTATACCTTATACACTCATGTACAGTTACATTCGCGTTTTTCATTTCTTTAAGAAGGGATAAAATCATCGAAAATAAGATGCTTTTATAAATCCCTACAAAATTTGGCCATTGTCGTAGTTTAATGCTACTAAATGTTATTTGTCCAAAACATGTAAAAGAATATAATTAAATGCAATATTCTACAAATGAAATTAAAGATAACTCTTTTTCTTTCTTGTATCACTCATCGGCATGGCTAATAGACACAGAAGACTCATCGAATCTCAATTTACAAATAGCCAGGACAAAAGCGTAACGCCTGTGGCGTCATGGTGTGGAATTTTCAAGTTTAAGATTTCTAATGTCGTAAAAAGTAAAAATTTGCAATAAAACGTTCAAGATTCCAAGCTAAATATTACATTAAAACTGCAAATAGAGTGTTCAAGTGATTTCGCCATCACATTTCATAGGTAGAAGTTTTCTACATGTGAGCATTATTTTCAAGTCATTTTATCTAAAAATTTGAACTCGACAACGTCAGAATCATTATAAAATATATATCAGATAAGTGAGCAGTTAACTTTTTGCTTCAAACAGAACAAAACTGTTGTGTGCAAATTGTCTGCATTACAAAACTGACAATAGTGAGCTTGAGTGATTTCACTTTGATTCCATTTTCATATGATTTTTAAATAAATATAACTATAAATTAACCTCATTCATGTCAGAATCATCATAACAAATGGCAGATAAGTTAGCAGTGAAGTGTTGTTTCAAATTGAAAAAGTCGTTGGGTCAAATTGTGTAAAAATATTACTCACGAAGAGAGCAATCTAACAAAAACGTATTTCAATGCGACGAAAGAATAAAACTCTTTACCAATGAAATAACGTGCTTCATTCATTTCAGGTAACTAATAACGCGTTAGGTACTGCCACAGTTTTTGGAACGCGTCGGCCCAGCAGAGTCCTTCTGCGCATGGCTTAAATTTTCGATGAGGAATGAAACAATAATGGGTCGGCGGTCGTTGGCCCGGTTCGGTCGCAGGCACATCGTTACTGCCCTCCGCGTCGCCATTTCGACGCTGCAGGCGCGCCCAGCCCACACCTCTCCCCGTTCTCACTCGTTCGCTCCCGTTATTCCTCGCCATCATTTCTCCCAGCCCACTCATCTCCCCGTTCTCACTTGTTCGCTCCCGTCATTCCTCACCATCATTTCCCCAGCCCCACCTCGTCCCGTTCTCACTCGTTCGCTTCTGTCATTCATCACCATCAGTTCCCCCAGCCCACACCTCGTCCCGTTCTCACTCGTTCGCTCGCCATTCCCTTCTCCGTTCTCCCTTTCCTCCCTCATTCCCGCCCACCTCTCCCCGTTCTCACTCGTTCCCCGTCATTCCTCCGTTCCTCACCAACATTTCCTCCTTATGCTCTCCTCGCCTTGCCCTCCCGATGAATGTCTCACCCAGCCCTCTTCCCATCAATAATTTTTCCTCGCTTTCTTCTCTCCACCGTTTCTCACAAGAGTGAGCATTCACTCCTTGCCCGACTTTTCACTTTGTCAACATGTTCTTACCTCTTTCATCATTCCTCGTCCTCCGCCAACATCTCGCGGCAAGTGTATTTGTCGATTTTCCCCAAGCATTTCATATTACCTATTACCTAACGTTTGATATTACCCCAAGCATTTGATATTACCTAACGTTAAAATATTATTCCTAAAATATTCAGTTTATGAACTTATTGACAATTTTTCTTACTACCAGTGGAAAATCTTAGGAAATAATAAAAACCGTAAACTTGTAATAGTGGGTAATAGTTTGTTATATACTCTTATTAAAAATGGTTTAAATACTTACATCTCACGTATTTTGTGTAGGATCCCAGAAACTTTGCAACACACTCTTCCCAAATTCTTCATTGCGGAAACCCTTTCTCGTGCACACCTCTCCCCAAGAATCCCAGACAGCCTCTGAGCTCCTCACCAATGTCTGATCTTCCTCCTTATCCTTGGTACTTTGGCAGTACTCCCTCTCTTCTGTGACCATCACTCAAGGTATACATCTTCCTTTCTGCGTCCCCTCTTTATTCGCCGATGCTGTACCTGCTCATTCAGCAATACTGTTCTCACTATCACCCTTCTTTCTCTCAACATTCCTTGTTCTACGTTCACACCTACATCTTATTCCCACCCTCATCGCACCATCATTCTCTACACCTTCCCCGTCTTTGAGCTCTAACACATCTCCAAAGTCTCTAATTCCCTGTGCCCTCCCCCCGGCCCGTGCTCCTTTATGCCACGTGTCATCATCCGTCTCCTCCATCATCCCCCACTCGTAACGTTCCCCTCTCCTTCGCGTTGCGCCTCCCCCCCCTTGCCACGTGCTCCCTGGCCGACGACTCGTGGCGGGGTGGTGAGGAAGCGACGCGTTATTAAGCTATATGGCTCCTCTTATACGATTTCTGCGCCCTTTCAGACGCCCCGCGCCGCGGAGAGGGCGGTTAGAAAAATCCCCGGCGGAGCGGAGCGGACAGGCCGAGGGGCGCGTAATTTGGTAATGGGCCCGAGCCACCCTTCGACCGTCCGGTCCTCTTCCCTCCGGCGCGCCGTGAAACGCCCGCCCCCACCATCCCCTGCCCGCTTCATCTAGGCTCCCCGCCCCGCCCCGTTCCGCCAGTTATGATCCTACTCGCTTCAGGGCGCATGAACCAGCCTCTTCTTTCTCACACCTGTCCTGCCCCGCCTCGTGCCTTTTGCTCCCTGTCTTGTCTCGCCTCGCCCCGATTTGCCTCGCCACGCCTCGGCCGACCCGCGGCCATCTCGGCATTCCCCGCCACGATCTCTCCCCGCCACGATCTCTCCCCGCCACGCTCTCTCCCCGCCACGCTCTCCCGGCACGCTGTCCCCGCCACGCTGTCCCGTCACGCTCTCCCGCCACGCTCTCCCGCCACGCTCTCCCGCCACGCTCTCCCGCCACGCTCTCCCGCCACGTTCTCCCGCCACGCTCTCCCGCCACGCTCTCCCGCCACGCTCTCCCGCCACGCTCTCCCGCCACGCTCTCCCGCCACGCCTCCCGCCACGTTCTCCCCGCCACGCTCTCCCCGCCACGCTCTCCCCGCCACGCTCTCCCCGCCACGCTCTCCCCGCCACGCACTCCCAGCCACGCACTCCCAGCCACGCTCTCCCAGCCACGCTCTCCCAGCCACGCTCTCCCAGCCACGCTCTCCCAGCCACGCTCTCCCCACTACGCTTTCCCTTGTTGGCTCCGCCTCTAAAGAAGCTCTTACGCCCTCCTCCGTTGAGCTTACGATAAGAGGGAGAAGTTGGCGGTGTCCGTCCCTAGGGGGGGAATCTTGCGCTAGGGTCCTAAAATCCAATTTAGAATTTTTATTTTGTTTGAGAGTGTGCGTCTTGATATTTTGATGAAAACTGGCGATTTAACAATATTATCCTCCAATTTCTGAAATAAAAAGTCCATCTAAACGAGGTTTATCTTCGGGGTACGCTAACGTTCGATTAAAGCACTCGTAGATATGGGCTCGTAAACGTTACAACACATAACTTCTAATACATTATTTCCAATAAACTTTTTGTTTCACAGAACATTTAATGCGTCATAGGTAATTATTATTATAATGCAATATCTTGATCTTTTAGTAACGATATGGAATAACGTATACTACTTCAACGCTTAAAATACAATCATATGCTTCTTTGGTTATTTTAGTGTGTGGAGAGTTCAAGAAAAACGAGAACCAGAAATAAGTGACACATTTCCTCGATGAAAACTATGCCCCTTCGTACAGTCGGTTAAATGTCTTCTGAGAAGTTGGAACTGCAAAGCAGTTTAAATATCGAGTTGTTTTGTTTCAGTATGTAAGAAACAATGTGAATGTGAGCATTCTGTAAGGTACGAACTGGAATATGATGGTTTATGCATGTATTCTTAGTACTTTGATCCCGGTGAATAAGCTGATAAGTAAAAAAAACGTAATTTTACATGGGTGCAAAAACAACTTTAAACTAATGCTGTAAAATCAGGGTTAATGATATTCAAACAAAACCTATCCACGAATAGTTTCGTTTCAATATCATTAATCCCTGTTTTAATTCAGTTATAAGTTTATTTTTGCTCTCTTGTAAAATTAAGTGTTTATGACTTTTCAGCTTATTCACCGGGATCAAAGAGTAATGATCTAATTCTTCTAATTTTAAAAGCGAGTTTTCTCCGTGACCCTTCCTTTTCTCCCCTTTCCCATTCGACCAACCCTTTCAATGGAGTATAATACCATCTCATTTACCTTGATATCTGGAAGCTGCAGCCTATTTGTAGTAATTACTCCAGTTAGCTTTCAGTTACTATTTTATTTGCTCTAGTTTGTAGCCTTTTACATTCAAGTATTAAATATTATACCTTTATTATTATAATACTTGTTCCAATTCTTTTATATTATATTATATAGAAGAAACCTTACAATAACCTCAAAAATTAAGAACTTCGGACGAAATATGATAACGGTCAATATGATCAAGAACCGGTGTCAAAAATTTGTGTTTAAAGTTAATTTCTGAAGTGTCACTAAAAACTCTGTTACATTAGAGTTTCAGCTGAAACTTAGGAAAATACATCAGCAGTAATATCTACTTGTGCCCCTTCGGATATCATTACGATACTTTAATCGTATGGCTTTTTTCTTGATGTTATTGAAATGTGGCTTTTTTCTTGTTTTTATTTTACACAAATAGCAGAATGAGAGTTTATAAGTACAGCATAGGTCCGCTTTCCATTAAAACCTTTGATATTTATAAAATTTCAAAAATCTTTAAAGTCAAAACACCAAGGGTTTTTATGTAGAAAGAAGTTTGAGCTATCTACCCAAAAAAAATTTCGTGATTTTTGCTTTAAATGAAAGGTAGTGAGCCCTATATGTTTTATCGCCTGCTATTTTTATTCGCTCTTAGTGAAGATCACATTTTAATACAACCATAAAATTAATAAAATGAATGCTTATCGGCCGTCATTCGTTCATTATTTCATTGTGCAGTTTGTTATCGCTGTATTAAAAACATTAATTTTTTCTTTCTAAACAAACCTGTGGGTGTAATATTGTTGTCAGAGAATCTAATATAGAATGTTTTCTTACGTTATAAGTGTATTTTTAAACACAAAGATTATCATTGAAGTTATATAAACGTAATGTCCAGCAATCATCTGACTTAGTGTGTCCTTTCACAAAAAATTCAGTGATAACAAGCAATTATGTGTTGCATGAATTTTTTTATGTAAGGTGAATGTAGTATCTCTTACATACTCCTTCACAACATATATGTACAGGTATTGGTAGGTAAAAAAACACTTCCATTATGTTTTCAAAAACATGTAGAACTCTGTGTTCACAATGAATAGTAATTGTATTGTTTCAGAACGTATAAAATCTACATTTCATTAGTCTTCTTGACAATGAACAACATGAAACAATCTTTTGAGGGTATTCTATTTCCCATAAAATGTGTATGAAGAACTTTTTCCGTCACATACCACATATACTATCTAATTTCGGTGTGCATGTTTATTGCTCCAAATTTTAAAATACTGCCCAAATTTTCAAGCCATTTCTAACCCCATTGAATCTTGTGCCTTCGATGTTTTATGCAAAATTTCATTAAATTGTAGATATTTAAATGATATCAATCACATTTTTAAAAATGTGACTAATTGTTGAATAATAACACTCAAAAAAAGTTTGTTCTGTTGCACATACCAACTAGTTCTTATGTTTTTTCAGGGTTGAGTTTATTCTTTCCAGTTCTGATTGATTGATTGATTTTTTCGTGCTTCCGGGCACGTCAACTTCTTTGGTCATTAGTCCCGTTAGTGTAGTGCATATTTTTTCTCGGGAGATGGCGGTGATCTTCCCCAACTGGATGGCGAGATCCGGCGCCGACCTACCGTCGGCTAGTGGGGTTTTCCCCTAAACAGGACTCTCCCACCAGCGGGGCACCGCCCCAGCCGGGACTAGCTCTAAGCTCCCGACCGGTCTCCCGAAATATGTGGTAGTGTAGTGCATGTTAGTGTAAGTGTGTAAAGGGAGAGTAGGAAGGAAAGACAAGGAAGAGGAAGGAAAGATCGCGCGCGGTCCGTTTGGTAGGGTACTGTTCCGGCATTCGCCTGGTGTTGATCGCAGAAACCACGAAAACTACCGATCAGAGCAGCCAGCTGCTAGAATTCTCCTCCAGGCAGCGACTGAATTCGACCTAGCTGAAAAGCTAGTGTCGAAAATCCTGGCGCCGTCAGGACTCGAACCTAAGACCTCCCCGTCAGAGGCGCTGCAATGACATCAGTTGATGCACTGAGCTACCGCTCCCTGTCTCAGTTCTCATAATTTCAAATACAACTACGACCAAAAAATTAATCTTTATCATACCTTTGCATGTAGTCTTATTTTGGGCGTTCGTTCCGAAATTTTAGTTCCTCCGTTTCTTCTTTTGTTGTTCTTTGTGAGGCGCTTAATATGTTTGATCTTCTTAAGTCTTAAAACAGTGTTCATCCTTATTGTTCTACTTGTTCTGACCCATTTTCAGAAAAGTTGCTAGACTACATATTTCATTTCTCTAACCAAACTTTAAACTTGTATGAAGAAGTCATAATATAACAAGCACTGATTCTCTGATTGAATTTACACCTCCAATTCGTGAATCTCGTCATTCGCACTTAAATTGCAGTTAACATGCTGAGATTATTGATTTGTTTTAGAGATGCTGTTGACGTTTTACAAATATTTCAAGTTGCGTTTCTAGCATCGCTTTTAGGTATATTTCAAATCATTTAAACGTTAATGAAGTTGACATTAACTGAAATTATTTGTTTAAATTCCTTAAAATAAAATACCTGATACCCAAAACTGCGTTGAAATTAATTACACTTCATATTGTCTTTATTTATTTCCATCTTTTCTTCTTTCGTTTCTAACTTTCTCCTTTTCTCCTTTCTTTCATTTAATTCTTTTTTTCTTTCTCTCGTTCATCTTTTCATTCTTTCTTTCAATGATATTTGGTCTGAACTTCGTTTTTCCTTTGTCTTCAGTTTCTTCTTCCTCTCTTTCTATCATTCATTTTTTTACTTTTTTACTTCGCCTGAACTTCATTGCTTCGTTTTCCTTAAATTTTTTTTTTTTTTTTTTTTTTCCTTCGTCTGAAGTTGATTGCTTCATTTTCCTTCCGTTTTCGCTCGCTGCATCCCCTCGTGACCTAGATCCTGGGACGCGCGTCTGCCGGCGCTTCCGGGACACGGAAGTATTGCGGCGGCGGAGGGCGGAACTTGGCGAGGCGTCCCGACAGGGCGGAGAAGGGCATGGCGGGGTGAGGGGAAGCTTGCAGGAGCACTGTCGAGACAGGCCTGGACGGGCGCCTCTAGAGTAAGATGGAGGTAGGCCGGGGCAGCGTTAGGGGCCACGGAAGGTGGGACGGTCTGACGCAGGTCATGGCGACTAGGGGCCCCAAGGTCACAGCCACACAGTAGTAGGATGAGATTCGGGGACAGAACATATGGCAGGGCGGATTGGGATTAGTGACCAAGAATGATGGGGGCATATGTGTGACTGTTTCGATTGATTAATGATTCTGGGCGCGTCAACTGCTACGGTCATTTGACCCGTAAGTGCAATGCTTGTTTTTTGAAAAGTAGGTAACAGAGGTTTCCCCCTGAGAATGATGAGATCCGGTGCCGACCTACCTGTCGGCTAGCGGGATTTTCGTACCATTGGGTCCCGCCTCAGCCGGGACAAGCTCTAAGCTCCCGACTGGCCTTCCGGCATGTGTGGTAGTGTAGTGCATGTAAATGTAAGTGTGTGTAAGTAAAGAGCGAGGATAGGACAAGGAATGGGAAGGAAAGATTGCATGAGGTCTGTGGCCCGTTTGTGAGGGTATTCCGGCATTTGCCTTGTATTGATTGGGAAACTACCGATCAGAACAGCCGGCTGCTAGAATTCTTCTTCAGACCGCGACGGAACTCTACCTAGCTATATAGCTTGTGTCGAAAGTCGTGCTACCGTCGGGACCCGAACCTAGAACCTCCCCGTCATAGGCACTGCTGTGACATCAGTTGATGCACTGAGCTCTCCCGGTATATGTCATAGTGGTAGACATGGTAAGGGTAATCTTGGCGAGAACAGGAGCGGCAAGGGTAGGTGTGGCGAGGCAGTATTAGACAGAGCACGAAACTAGGACGAACCGAGATGGTCGTGATGAAACAGCATTGAGAGAGAGAGAGAGAGAGAAATACCGAAAAGAGTAGAGTCGAGATTAATGGAATGAAAAGGATAAGGAGAGTCAAATAAACAAGGATGTGTTAGGTAGAGTAATATGGGGTGGGATACATGGAATGGAATGGGTTAAACAGAAAACAAATAGGGTACAAAAGGTTAAAGAAGTGAGAGGGTGGGCGAGGTATGACACAAGGAAGACATGTGGAGAGATTGGTATAAGATCGCGCGGGACTTAGTGGACGAAGTGGCAAGGAAAGATGCTGCAGCTGTGACAAGAAGGAACGGAACAAGGAATATCGACGCAGATTGAGGCGACAATGAGGTGGGAGGGTCTAGGATGAGCTGAGATAGCGCAGGATGAGGTGGGGATGCCTAGAACGAGTCCAGACCGAGAGGACTCGGACGATACGGAATAGCTGCACCCAGGACGACAGGCTTAACGATCAGAGAAGATGAAACTTGGAGCAGGTGTGACACGATTAGTTTGGGAAAGGGGCGAATCAAATTAGAATGTGTTGAAAGGAGCGGTGCTGTGTAAAGGAGTATAACGTGTGAACGAAACTTGCATCAACGGGCGGGGTACAGCCTGCGATGCTGATGGGAAAGTTGAAAGAGGAGCTGAGGGAGACAGGAATAAACGGGAAGTTGTTGGACGGGACAGGACAGGGAAGATAGGGGTAGGTGGGGTTGATTGATTGATTGATTTTTCGTGTTTCCGGGCGCGTCAACTGCTTCGGTCATTAGTCCCGTTAGTGTAGTGCATGTTTTTTTCTCGGGAGATGGTGGTTATTTTCCCACGCTGGATGGCGAGATCCGGCACCGAACTACCGTCGGCTAGAGGGATTTCCCCCTAACCAGGACTCTCCCACCAGCGGGGCTCCGCCCCAGCCCGGACAAGCTCTAAGCTCCCGACCGGTCTCCCGGAATATGTGGTAGTGTAGTGCATGTTAGTGTGAGTGTGTAAGCGAAGAGGATAGGACAAGGAAGGGGAAGGACAGATCGCGCGCGGTCCGTGGCCCGTTTGGTATGGTACTGCTCTGGCATTCGCCTGGTGTTGATCGTGGAAACCACGAAAAACTACCGATTGGAGCAGCCGGCCGCTAGAATTCTCCTCCAGACAGCGACTGTATTCTACCTAGCTGCAAAGCTACTGCATCGAAAATCCTGCCGCTGCGAGGACTTGAAACTAGGACCTCCCGGTCAGAGGCGCTGCAGTGGCATCAGTTGATGCACTGAGCTACCGCTCCCAGTGCAGGTGGGGTTGAATGACCAGGAATGAATGGAGAGCGAACGGACGGACGGACGGACGGACGGACGGACGGACGACGGACGACGACGACGACGGACGGACGGACGGACGGAAGACGGACGGACGGAGACGGACGGACGGACGGACGGACGGACGGACGGACGATGACGACGGACGGACGAGGCTACTTCACATTCGTAGGACGAACGTGCATACTCTTACTTGTTATCAGCAGTACTTGTACCATTTACTGATAACGTTCAGGAAGAATAAGACGTGCCATTCAACGTAAGTACATTTATTTCTTAAATCAGTCCGTCATCCAATTCTACACAAAAACAAGTGAAGTTGACTCGTACATAGTTACAACTATTATATCACATACGAGTACAAAAAATACTTAATGAACTAAACTACAACAATCCCCCTTTCGTATGATACGGGAATACGCCGTTAACACGAAATCACGTTATTCCATAGACATCATATGTTTAACTAATGTATTTTATTCACATCTTTGTTAACATATCTGCGTCTAGATTTTGCGATTGACAGTAGATTAAATCCGTTTCTCCAGATTCTATATCTTCTCTCACAAAATTACATCTTTCGCATCCTATGCTTATTTCTTGCTGTTATTTTGAACTCTTTACTCCAATCTATAATTGACTTGCTGTCAGTATATACGCTCGTCGGTTTCTTGATAATTTTGTCTTGTCGAAGCCAATTTCACTAATTAATTCCTTTAACCATTTTCCTTCAGTTATAGAATCGCATAATGCTATAAATTCTGATTCCATTGACGATAGTGCTACCAATTTTTCTTTCTTGCTCTTCCAACTTATTAGTTGCTTCCGATTTTACATTGTATCCTGCGAAAGATTTACTATCTTTTGTCACACACAACTCGCGTCTGTGAATATTGTCAACCAACCACGATTCTTATTAATCCTTAGTTTGACATTCTTTGTGCCTTGCAAATATCTGAATACGCGTTTAAGTGCTTGCAAGTGATTGTTTCCCGGATCAGTTGAAAATTGAGAAAGTTTGCTATACGTAAATGCGAGATCCGGTCTGGTCGCAGTCACTAGGTACCCTATATTACCTAACATTTCTTGATATATTTTCAGGTTGATCTTTTCAAACTTTTCAAATTCATAAAGATTTACACTTTGAGCTCCTGGAGTGCTCACTGGGCGACAATCATTCATTTTAAATTTGTTTAACATTTCCTTACGAAATGTTCTTGATCGAAGTAAAACCTTCTTCATCTTTAATTATTCGAATCCTAGAAACGTCACTTTATTCTGATCACTAATTTCTTTAATGCTGATATAACGTTTTAATTGATTAATCAATTAATCGACTAGATTCATCTTCTTTCCAATAATCAAGCAGTCGTCAACATAAAAAATAATTACCAAAAAATCTTCATCTTTCCCCTTTTTAAAGACACATGGATCGCACTTACAAGGTACTATTCCACAATCTTTCAATATATTACACAACTTAAAATACCAGCATCTACCTGCCTCTGAGCCCATACAAACTTTTATTTAACTTCAGTACTTTAGTTTTTCAATGTGTAATCCTTGTGGGGTTGCATATATACATCTCTTTCCAATGTCCGTTGAGATACGCCGTTTCTACGTCTACGTATTTTATCGCAAAATCATTTGTAGCTGCAATAGACAACAGTACTCTTAGTGTTTCATATTTCATAACCGGACTGTAGGCATTTTCATAATCAATTCCGCATTCTTGTTTTGATCCATCGACTACTAAACGTGCTTTATATTGAACATTTTCTTGATTGATTTTCTTTGTGAAAATCCATTTGTTTCTCAATATCTTTATATTTCCTATTTGATCTCTGTCCATCACATCCACGTCTCGTAACGTTGTAAACATTCTAATTCTTTTCAATTGCTCTCTTCCAATCAGAATTTTCCGTGCAATTCATCGCTTCGTAATAGGTCTTTGGTAATTTTTTTCAAATTCGCTATCAGCAATTCTGGCAGCCGCTTGATACCTAATAACAGGATTTCTTAATCTGGACGAACGTCGTAATTCATTTGTAGTACTCACTTCATTTTGTATATCTTGAGTTTCAGGTTCAACTGTCAAATCATCGAACATTTGTTCTCTTCCATTCGTTTCATTTCGAACAGAGTTGTTAGACGTCGTTCCAACTTCCACTTGTAAAAAGCATCGCTATTGGAATCAACCACTTCTTCGTTTATTTGAGAATTTGTTATACGGTCATAATCAAATTCCCGCAATTTCTCTTTATTTATTTCTCGTGTGTTCTTACTACTCATAGTATGTTCCAAAAAACGAACATCTCTCGTTTCAATAATACAGTTTTGTTCCGAGTCAAAAATTCTATAGGCTCTTCTGTTTTTTGCGTATCCCAGGAAGATACCGGGTTTACTTCTTGGACTCAGTTTATTTTTTCCAGGATCAACGTTCCCATAATAAGCCTTTGCACCAAATATTCGCAAATGTTGTACGTTTGGTTTTCGCCTGACCAATTTCCAGTGGAACTTTCTCTTTGTCATGTGAAGTTGGTGTAATATTACGAACATATACCGCTGTTTGTGCAGCTTCTCCCAAAATTTACTGGCAGCCTGAATCTATCAACATTGTCCTGGTCATGTCTAAAATGGTACGATTTGCTCTTTCGGCAATCCCATTGCTCTGAGGACTGTATGGTGTTGTTCTTTCGAACTTTATACCTTTATTTTTGTAGAAATCAATTAATTCTGATCCTGTGAATTCTCCTCCGTTGTCAGATCTCACGTATTTTACTTTGAAACCCGTTTCTGTCTCCCGTCTTGTTATAAATTCCTTAATCTTATCAGCGCAATCCGATTTAAGTTTTAATAATTCAATAAAATACCGTCTGCTGTACTCATCCACAATAGTCAAAATATATCTGTTACCTCCTATTGTTTTAACAGACATTGGACCAATCAGATCTACATGCAGCCTTTCCAATATTTGATTCGTGGTCCCCCCATGAATACTCTTGTGTGAAGCTCTAGTAAATTTTCCAAGTATACATGCTTCACAATCACCTTTTTCGACCTCGATATTGTTCAATCCCCTAACCATCTGTTTCTTCCATAATTCTTCAAGATAACTGTGATTAAGATGACAAAATCGCCTATGCCATAAATTCACGACATTTTCACATTTTAAGCACAATACGTCCGCAGATTTTGAACAATTATCTCCTACATTGTCACTAAAATTATTTACATCTTCTACAGTCATCTCTAATATAAATTGTTTCCATCAAACGTTCCATTCGCTATGAGTTCATTGTAAGTATCATATATTCTCACACCCTTTTGTCAAGTACGATTTTCTTGTTTCTCTTACCATACTTGCCCTGACAGTAAATTAGTATTCAAATATGGAACATGTAAAACCCTTTTCATGATGATTTTAGACATATTTCCCAAATCATTTCGACAATATCCCTTAACTTTTCCGACGAAATCTGAATATATTTTTCTCCCAGTTTCTGCTGTCTCAATTTCTATCTTCGCACTAATTCGATCCTGCAGAAAATCATTTTCCGACGTCATGTGTCGTGCAGCCGAATCAAGAAACCACACTTTCTTTCGTCTATCATCATCTTCGTTTCTTGTTTCCTTCACCACTAACACCTGTTCTTTTTCCCAATACTTTTTAGAATTAAATTTTCGAGGGTTCATGTCATTCTTATCTACTTCCGTAAGTTTTTTGTTTATTTTATTAAGTTCGCCTTTGATTCATTCTTGCGGTTATCAACATTATCCTATTAAACTTTCTATGCCAACAGTTCCGTGCTAAATGACCTAATTTTCCGCAATTGTAACATGCTAATTTTTTAGTTTCTCTAGCTTTGTACGCATTATTTTCATTTTCGGTATTAAATAACTTCTGCCTTCTTTCGAAACGTAGAAGGTTCTCGCGCATGTGGTCAAATGTGAGATGTTGATTTGCTAATAATGCCGTTGCTACTTCATTGTAATTTCTTGGCAACCCATTCAGAATGTATTGTATCAATTCTTCTTCATCAATATTAGCACCTAATTCTTGCAATTCACATGTTAAACCCCTCGATCTTGTTAAAAAATCATCTATGATTCTTTCTTCATTAATTTTTTAAATGAACTAATTTGTTTTATTAATTCCTTCATGACGTCGTTTTAATAAATCCAC
The DNA here is from genome assembly GCA_964035755.1 of Teleogryllus oceanicus. Lineage (NCBI taxonomy): Eukaryota > Metazoa > Arthropoda > Insecta > Orthoptera > Gryllidae > Teleogryllus > Teleogryllus oceanicus. The sequence continues at coordinate 64,463,049 of CAXIVR010000011.1, forward strand.
AATTCTTTCGCATTATTTATTCCTCTACTTGCAAAATTTGTTCGTTCGAGAAGTCAAAATTAAAATGCCCATAACTTCGTCATTGTTCTTCGACTAATTTTCCCAATTTTAATGCTTTCTTCGTCACCATCAATCTTACGCGGTTCGTCTCGAACTATTACTTCGTCAAACAGATGTTTAGATTTAATTAATGCACTGACCTTTATTTTCCATAAATCGTAGTTACGCTCCGTCAGCAATTCTATTCTTGCTAAAGGTGAAGCCATCGCATCACACATTATTCTTACGATGATTACGTTGAATAAAACCACGCTCTGCTACCAGATTCTTACTTGTTATCGGCAGTACTTGTACCATTTACTGATAACGTTCAGGAAGAATAAGACGTGCCATTCAACGTAAGTACATTTATTTCTGTAGATCAGTCCGTATCCAATTAAAACCACGCTCTGCTACCAGATTCTTACTTGTTATCGGCAGTACTGAGGTTGATCACATACGAGTACACAAAATACTTAATGAACTAAACTACAACATGCGACGGAACTAAGAGAGACGTTGGGTCGAATGAGCAGGAATGAACGGAGAGCGCATAGATGAACGAAGTGGAGTGGACAGGAAAGTCGCGTGAGGACGGGAAAGTGAGTGGCTGAGGGAGGGCGTGGCAACTTCACGTTAGCGCTCAAGAAAACTAGGAGAGACGTTGGGTCGAATGAACAGGAACGCAAGGAGAGCGCATGGATGGACGAAGTGGAGTGGGCAGGGATAGTCGCGTGAGGACGGGAAAGTGAGTGGCTGAGGGAGGGGCGTGGCAACTTCACGTTAGCGCTCAAGAGAACTAAGAGAGACGTTGGGTCGAATGAACAGGAACGCAAGGAGAGCGCATGGATGGACGAAGTGGAGTGGGCAGGGATAGTCGCGTGAGGACGGGAAAGTGAGTGGCTGAGGGAGGGGCGTGGCACAAGAACTAGGAGAGACGTTGGGTCGAATGAACAGGAATGGAAGGAGAGCGCGTGGCGAAGAGCACGGGAAAGGGAGTGACGGGGAGAGGGAACGGCTGCTCTGCGGGGGCGGAGCAGTCGTGGTGCTCGTCGTCTGTTAGCCCGAGGATAGCGATCTTGCGGGAGCCCTTCTCCGGGGCGCGCTCCATATTTTATGCGCGAGCTTTGTTGCGTGCATAGACTGCGGAGGCCCTCTCTTTATGCATATACATTACTTAGCGTCCCTCTTGTTGCGGGCCGCCGCCGCCGCCGCCGCCGGCGGCGTCGTCGTCGGCCGTCGGAGGCTGCGGGAGGAGCGGTCACTGCCGCCCGTTTCCCATGGAAGGTGGTGGACGTCTTTGCGTAATTACCGCGCAAGAAACTCGAGGAGACGTGGCGGCGGGGCGAGTCGGGAGGGTTTGTGAAGAGAGGAGCGGGAAGGGGGGGGGGGGCTGGGTTAGAGCGGGTTGGGGCGGGCGGGGGAGGAGCGAGTCCGGGCGGGGTTGTCAAGAGAGGAGCGGAAGGGACATGGGTTGGCGGCTGGGCGGGGGCTGGGGAGTACAGGAATACTGAGGCGAGGACGGGTTGGGGAGGGTATAGGCAGCAAGGAAGGGGTCGAAAGGGGTAGGGGCGGAAGTGAGTGGAGCGAGGAAGCGAAGAGTGGTGCAGGAAGGACATGGGAGTACCAGGACGGGGGGGACAAGGCTTGATGGTGAAGAGAGGGACGGAAGGGCACAGAGTGCAGGCTGGGCGGGGACTGAGGAGTGGACTGAGGCGGGCTGGTTGGAGAGTGGAGGGGAGCAAGTACGGGGTGTGTGTGGAAGTGAGCGGCGTGGGGAGGCAAAGAGTGGTGCGGAAAGAACATGGGCTGGAGCAGGACTGGTCGGGTCAAGGCGTGGTGGGAAGGGGGGGGGGGGGGCGGCGGGGCGGGGGAGGGGGGGGGGGGGGGGGAGGCGGGGGTGCGGGCGGAAGAGAGCGAAGCGGGATGGCGAAAAGAGGGATAGCGGGTTGGAAGTGACGTCTACGTACGTTATTTAGAAGGGACATAGCGAGTGAAGGAGTCAATACCCAGGGCTGAATGAAATGTGGAAATCGCAGAAAACCTCTGTTGTGGACAAAATATTACGACTCAAGGAGAGAATGAAGAAAAGAATGCGGGTGTAGATGTGAAACGTTTTGTTAATACGAGAGACGATCAGTGACAGTCTGGTGGAGGTTTCTCTGAAAAGAAAGAAAATGATGATGGCAGAAGGAGATAAATGAGACGGCCGACCACTAAAAGGTTGAGAGGGTGGAAGGTTAGACCAAACGAGGACCGAAGCGAGCACAATGCAAATGACCTCCACTTAAAAGGGCTCGCTGGGCGGAATGCACCGGCCAGGCAGGGTGGGGATATGAGGCGAGATGGAAGAAGGGGGGGGGTAAGCGAATAAAGGTATACATGGAGACGTGGACACTGCGGTGAAGGCAGGTGAGAGTAGACATAGCGAAGCGGCGGGGGTGGGGGAACGTGGCTGGAGTAGCGTTGGAGTAGGCGTGGCTGGAGTAGGCGTGGCTGGAGTAGGCGTGGCTGGAGTGGGCGTGGCTGGCGTAGGCGCGGCTGGAGTAGGCGTGGCTGTGAAGGCGTGGCTGTGAAGGCGGTGCTGGCGTAGGCGTGGCTGGAGTAGGCGTGACTGGAGTAGGCGTGGCTGGAGTAGGCGTGGCTGGAGTAGTGGCTGGAGTAGGCGTGGCTGTGAAGGCGTACCTGGAGTAGGCGTACCTGGAGTAGGCGTACCTGGAGTAGGCGTGTCTGGAGTAGGCGTGTCTGGAGTAGGCGTGGCTGGAGTAGGCGTGGCTGGAGTAGGCGTGGCTGGAGTAGGCGTGGCTGGAGTAGGCGTACCTGGAGTAGGCGTACCTGGAGTAGGCGTGTCTGGAGTAGGCGTGTCTGGAGTAGGCGTGGCTGGAGTAGGCGTGGCTGGAGTAGGCGTACCTGGAGTAGGCGTACCTGGAGTAGGCGTACCTGGAGTAGGCGTGTCTGGAGTAGGCGTGTCTGGAGTAGGCGTGCTGGAGTAGGCGTGGCTGGAGTAGGCGTGGCTGGAGTAGGCGTGGCTGGAGTAGGCGTACCTGGAGTAGGCGTACCTGGAGTAGGCGTGTCTGGAGTAGGCGTGGCTGGAGTAGGCGTGGCTGGAGTAGGCGTGGCTGGAGTAGGCGTACCTGGAGTAGGCGTACCTGGAGTCGGCGTGGCTGGAGTAGGCGTGTCTGGAGTAGGCGTACCTGGAGTAGGCGTACCTGGAGTAGGCGTGGCTGGAGTAGGCGTGGCTGGAGTAGGCGTGGCTGGAGTAGGCGTGCTGGAGTAGGCGTGTCTGGAGTAGGCGTGTCTGGAGTAGGCGTGTCTGGAGTAGGCGTGTCTGGAGTAGGCGTGTCTGGAGTAGGCGTGGCTGGAGTAGGCGTGGCTGGCGTAGGCGCGGCTGGAGTAGGCATGGCGGGGATATGCCAGGGGGGACTACTCGCGAAGGATCGCGGAGGATCATCGTAAGGCAGGTTGGTGCTACCCAAATCGCGCCTACGCGGAGAGCAGCTAGACAAAGGGGAAGCGAGGTATGACAAGGAGTGAGGGAGCGGATGGAGGACACGAACAGAGAAGCATGGGAGTTACTGCTCGAGGTAAAACACGGCAGAGCAACGTAAGGCGAGGCAAGGCAATCGAGGGCGCAGACAGTCGCAGCGGGACAGAGCGTGTTGCAACGGTGGGGGGGGGGGCATGGATAAGGCGTGGGCGCGTACCGCGCGCAAGGAGCAGGCGGCGAAGTTGCATTTGCATGCCCTTGTGCTCCGCTTAAAGCCTCCCGCTAACCCTGTTACACGCCACACATTCCGCGCTGAATATTTTACCGGAAAAGCACAGTTCAACGCGTAAATGCGAGAATGGCGCACCGGGAAACGGCGGGCAAGCCCTTAATGCGCACGTGTAACTGGAGCCGCAAAAAGGATGTCGCGACTCCTTGTGCTCGACGCCACGTCGGGTCCCCCCATCTCCCCCCCCTCTCCCCCCCTCTTCCCACCCACCGACACTCGAAGCCGGCGCGCCATTCCCATACCCGCCCACGACTCTCGAGCGTTCCTCGCAATTCCACAGCCTCTCTAACGTTGCGCTTATTGCACCCGGCGTGGGGTACGCCACATTTACATTTATGTTCCTCGTCTTGTGCGTTGTCACTTTCCTTCCATTCTCTACCGTCTTGGTCGACGCTCTCTTCACAGCGTGACAAGGAGCGGTAGCTCAGTGCATCAACTGATGCCACTGCCGCGCCTCTGACCGGAAGGTCCTAGGTTCTCACTCCCCACGGCGGCAGGATTTTCGACGCTTTTTCGATGTTTCCTTCCTCTTCCTTGTCCTCTCTTCTCCCCTTACACACACACTTACACTAACATGCACTACACTACCCCATATTCCGGGAAACCGGTCGGGAGCTTAGAGCTTGTTCCGGCTGGGGCGGTGCCCTGCTGGTGGGAGAGTCCTGGTTAGGGGGAAACCCCACTAGCCGACGGTAGGTCGGCGCCGGATCTCGCCATCCAGCTGGGGAAGACCACTGCCATATCCCGAGAACAAACATGCACTACACTTTCGGGACTAATGACAGAAGCAGTTGTCGCGCTCGGAAACACGAAAAACCAAACCAAACCACACATGCCGCGAGACGGCTCGGGAGCTAGAGCTTGTGCCGTCTAGGGAGGTGCCCCGGTGGTGGGAGAGACCTGGTTGTGGGAAACTCCGTTAGCCGATGGTAAGTCGGCACCGGATTTCGCTATCCAGCTTGGGAAGATCACCGCCACCTTTAGAGAAGAAATATGCACTACAGTTACGGGATGAATGACCTCAATAGTTGATCACTAACAAATGGGCCACAGACCACACCGATCTTTCCTTCTTCTCCCTTGACCTATCCTCTCCCCTTACACACAATTAAATGCACTACTCAACCACACATCTCTAGAGACTAGACGAAAGCTTATAAGTTTTCACGGCTGGGGCGGTGTCCCGCTGGGGAGATACCTAGAGGAACTTCAAATTTACTGACTTTAAATATAATGATGTATTGCTGATAGATATCCGGGGCTGGTTGAAGTTTGAAATGATTCTTTCTGACTATTGAACATTCTGAGTGAAATAGTCATACCAACTTGTAAATTGAAAATTATTAATGAATACACTCATCGCTTCACAATTCCTGGTTTCAACAATAATTTCAATTATCTGTATTAATTATAACATTTTAACCTCTTAAAACAATTTGTTTTCGTGTAGAAAACCAGTATTATTTTACTGATGCGTTTCATATACATCTACATTCTGCAGTAAATCGTTAGATTTTCATATATTTGCGCGTTGGAAACGACGAGTAATCGGCCTTACCTGTTTATTATTAACGAATTTTTACTCAATTTCAAATTATTTTTTCAGCATTTGCCTCTTAAGTCAATTTTTAAAATATTTTTAATTGATCTGTTACATTAAATGATTCACATTGACTTGGAATGTTTTACATTATTTCATGCTAATATTACTTATTTTTATTTATCAGTACTCTCAATAATAATGTTACATGCTTTATGAGACTCTTGTTCATGATTTACAGATTAATCACAATAATTGGTACACTCCATAATGCGCTTAACTACAAAATTATGTGTAGATGAGTGATTCTGACATTCGTTTGTGTTCTTGATATGACTAGACCCTCTGTGCAGGGTGAAATTGCACTCCAATGGAATTTGAATTCCAGAAATATCGATTATAAATCCTATTGCATGGAGCCCTGGAGCGTTGGTTTGCACTTGACTTGTATATCATTTATTGAATATTTAATTAATTGTTAATGTTAATGTTACGTAACTGAGAGTGCAGTGGTCACTGCCCGTTACTAAAATCGGGTCATGAGTTTCGAGGAAGAAAAGTTCCGAGAAGATGGTGCGGCTGCGATTTTCCCACTTCTGCAAAATTTATCTCGAACTCTTGACATGAGAAGGTTTTTCCTATAACTACAACTCAAACAGCGGTAAAGTTACATTATCAGTTACTAATGAAAACTGCCTAAAAATATTATTGGAGCTGCAGTTCTTTATTTCCCATTTGTATTTACCTTCCATTAAAAAAGTCCGAGTATGAAGCTCTGCTAAAAACTTGACGAATTTAATGGCATATTTCCCGTTAATCGAAGAATTCTCGAACCAGGGTGTTTAGAACGTTCTCGTGGCAGCGATATTAATTTTAATGATAATAATAATAATAATAATAATAATAATAATAATAATAATAATAAAATAAGTCATGCTTATTGATGTTTCTGTCTCAAATACTGGGAACATTCAAATCAAATACACTGAAAAAACAGTAAATATGCAAATTTTGTTGAACCCGTTGAGAAACAGTGGAATATGAAAAGAGTCAACATTATCCCGATAATTGTTTCAAGCACCGGAGTCATCCCTAGGAGTCTGATTTGGGGCCTTAAGCAACTGGATTTGAATGAAGACCTGTACAAACCCATGCAGAAGGCAGTTGTTATTTCAACAAGGATGCTGCGGAAATTCATGGGAAACAATGTATTATAAATTCTTTTTAAAAAAATAGATATATTGTGCTTTGATTTTGTATATCTGTGCAATTCATTCAAATGTGCCAATAAGATGAGAAAATAAAAAATAATAATAATAATAATAAAATAATAATAATAATAATAAGTATTATTGCTATTATTGCTTTTTCGGCGCATTCATAATAAGTGATGATGAGTATCTCACATTTTATAGAAAAATGCAATTGAATCCTCAGCTTACACGAAATGAGCAAGATATGCCTTCCCAAACGAGCTAATTGCCATTGCCAATTGTTGTGTTATTGTATTCTTTTGTAATAAAGAGAGAGCTAGCTCCTCTTCTTTATAACAGCCGATAATCTCAATTGTGTCCCAAAAGTTTGTTACCGTTATTTACACACAAACGCTTTATTTATCTAAACGTGCAATCCCTGTAAATCAAATCCTTAATTGTGGAGGAAAGTCCGTGTAATTTAGTCAATTACAAGTCCTCGGGAGCCAAAAGTGACAATATCTAATAAGTATCATGCCAACTACGTATGATTCTGGTTCTTACGGCAAAACTCGTTGAGTGGGCCTGAAGTTGATTTAAGATTCGCCCCAATGGGAAAGTGGCTTAACCACTTATCATAACATGATTTGCTTACAACCGGCGTTACTCGCAAATCCTCTAGAGTTATTTTCTATTGGATGGCCCGTAATTAGAACCAGACAAAACAGGAAGTAAAGTATTTAGTTCGACACTCGTGCTCATTTATCTGCGCTATCACCGGGTATCTACATAACTCTCTACCTAACTCAAGGGTATCCGAGTTATCGGGAAAGCCATGTTGAAATGAATAAAGCTAAAATCAATTTTCAATCAAAATAAGTAGTTGTTGATATGAGTTATTACTGCATTCAACTGAATGGAAATTAATTAACCGGTCAAAACTTAAAGACGAATTTTTTTTTAATTATTTCCATAACTTGTGAGAATAGTTGATTGATTGATTGATTTTTCCGTGTTTCCGGGCGCGTCAACTCTTTGGTCATTAGTCCCCAAAATAAGTAGTTGTTGATATGAGTTATTACTGCATTCAACTGAGATGCGGTGATCTTCCCCGCTGGATGGCGAGATCCGGCGCCGACCTACCGTCGGCTAGCGGGTTTCCTAAACAGGACTCTCCCACCAGCGTGGCACCGCCTGAGCCGAGACAATCTCTAAGTTTCCGACCGGTCTCCCGGAATATGTGGTAGTGTAGTGCATTTTAGTGTAAGTGTGTGTGTGTAAGGAGAGGATAGGATAAGGAAGAGGAAGGAAAGATCGCGCGCGGTCCGTGGCCCGTTTGTTAGGGTACTGCTCCGGCATTCGCCTGGTGTTGATCGGAGAAACCACGGAAAACTACCGATCAGAGCAGCCGGCCGCTAGAATTCTCCTCCAGACAGCGACTGATTTCGACCTAGCTGACAAGCTAGTGTCGAAAATCGTGCGGCCATCAGGATTCGAACCTAGGACCTGCGGATTAGAGGCGCTGAAGTGACATTTGTTGATGCACTGAGCTACCGCTCCCGGTTTGTGAGGATAGAGTAGGGAAGGAAATATTGCGGGTGGGGCCTACGTACTGCTTCCGCATAAGTCTGGAATCAATTGCAGTAAACAACAGAATTCGCATCTTCCACTCTTTTCAACAAGCTTTAGGTGACATGAAAAATTTGGTCACCCCGACACTCGACACGAACCCAGGGTCTCCCGATCAACGAAGCTCTAATTGCGGACTCACGCCTACTTTATATACGCTTTCGCTGCCCAACATATTTTTGGTGATGACGCTGATGATAATGGTATAGTGTTGTGATGGAGATGGCGTAGTTGTGGTGGTTGTGGAGAAGGGGATGGTGAGGGTGGTGGTGGTGGTAGTGGTAGTGGAGAAGGAGTTGTGGAGAAGATAGTGCTGCTAGTGGTTGTGTTTTGGGGATGGTGGTGGTGGTGGAAGAGGTAGTGATGGTAGTCGTGGTGTTGTGGAGGTTATTGGTGGTGTCTTGGGAATGGGGATGGTGGTGCTAGACTGCTGGCCAGCTAAAAAGCCCAACTAACGGGACAACTATTGAAAAATGTCACTGTCGGATGAGAACATACATTTATACGCGATTTAGGGTAGTTTCGATTCGTTTTATGTTGGCTAAAGTCGTTGCCAACCGTCACACAAATACCCTGAATATATTACCTTCAAACAGAGGGACATTTAAAATTTAAGTTTGCAGAACAATGCTCTCCGTAGATACCGCCAACATTCAAAGCCATCCAAGTGAAATTGTGTTAGTTTACGAGTGTTGCTAAAGATTTGCATTTTGCGTTTTGGTGCTCTTCGTTCTTTGCGTTTTATCGTTCAATTTATTTATTTAGTAGTTCATTATTTGTTGTTGTTAAGTGTCCCTTTAGTATTTCTTGTTTTAAATTAATTATATTATATTTATTATTATTTTCTGAATTCATTTTAATTATAACTGGAAAATAATGGTAAGCCTAACAACATCTGGGTCTATACTTAATACTGAACCTTTGAAGATAACTTGTCTTCAAAGACTGTCTCTGGTAACAATAGATAAGTTATTGAAAACTTACTTACACTAATGATGATTTTCATTATTTTTTTGAACTTACTTTTAAAAGCTAATGAATAATTGAACAGATAAATTAAATGGATGTATTTGCATTGTATTGACATAACTGGACTATTAGGAACATTTCATTAGATCACTTAAAAACTACCATGTATATCACGTTAATTAACTTCAATAATTGTGGTATTTATTTGCGTTGAATAAAACTCATTACTACCACTTCAACACGTGAAGGAACTGTTGACACACATCTCAAAACATTAATAACATAGAAGTATGACCGCAGATAACTTTTGAGGTTGTATTTTTCATTTGCACTTGACACTTTTAACACTTCTTAAGCTCGCAATAGTTGATAATGATAATTCTTAATTAACTTAATAATTATTCACAGAGTTAATATTCGTTTATAGATGATAATCTCTTTTTAATTCTACCGAAAAACGAAACATGTATTATTGAACAGTGGACAAGACTCGAGACCGCGCGAGGATTGTGAATGAGACAACAAACAAAACAAAAGCGAGAGACTTGATCAGAGTTATAGTTTCATAAGTTGGCTATTCCGACAGGAAATCTTTCAAGCTGCCATATTGCGAATTTAGTGCGGCCTGATACACGGCCTGGAGTCTAGTGGTGATAGTGTAATGGTGGTAGTGATGTGATGGTTGTGGTGGTAGTTGTGGTGGTCGCGGCGGTGGTTGTGATGGTGGTGGTGGTTACGGTGGTGTCAGCGGCAGTGGTGATTGTGGTAGTGGAAGGTGGAGGTGGTGGTAGTGCTGGTGGTGTTGGGGAGGGAGTAATGGTGTGGCGGGGGTGGACGTGGTGTTGGTGGTAGTGGTGGCGGTGGATGCGTTGGTGGTTGTACTGGTCTCAGTGGTTGTGTTGGTTATTGTGTTGGTGGCGGCGGTGGTGATGGCAGCAGTGGCGGCGGTGGTGGTGGTGTTGGCGGCGGGAGTGGAGGTAAAGGGGGGGGGGGGGGGGGGGGGTGATGGCTGGCGGTGGGGTTGGCGATGTCTGTTCTGTAATTTTGAATGTGGAAAAGGTGAGTTATCATATCTCTCACTAAATCCTTCAATGGCTGTACAATAAACAAACGAAACATTTTCGCGGCACTACCGCCAACGATTTTGGTCTACAATGGTTTATTAACAAAAGGAGCCTCTCTTCACTATCTCACCCGCGTTGGAAAACAGCGTCGCGACGCCGGGTAACAGGGGCGACGGCGCGACGGCGCCGGAAGTGAAGCGGGCGTCACAGCGACGCGACGTCCCGACGCCAGCAGCGTCGGGACGCCTCGTGGCGGCGACTTACACGCCGTATAAACCCAGCCTCCCGTTCTTTCCGGACGTGTAAATAAACTTTTCATGGAAGCTCCTTTTTCGTATGCGGACACATCTCTGGGAACTGCGAGACTCCCTTGCGGGAGAAATTATTACCCTCTCCCTCCCCCCCCCCGCCGCGCCCCGGCAAAAAAGAAGAGTGGACTGTTTCAGCATAGAGAGATAATCCTCTTTTTCATTTTTTATTTCACTTAAAGGCCGCCTTTTTTCGGCGGTTGCTCTTAACATTTATGGTCCTCTGCTTTTTACAATTGACGCCCTTTCAGATCTGCGGAACTAGAAGAACGAGCCTTCTTGCGCGGGATTCGTCGCTGAGTGTGTGTGTGCGTGTGTGTGTGTGTCTACTTTGAGAGAAGCTGAAAGATCTTTCCGCTTCGTTGATTTGAAGAGTGTCTTTTGCAGGCGAACCGACCGCGATAAGACGAATTTCGTAGAACTCTACCTAATGTCCCCATACACGTCTCCAATGTATCTTTTCTGCTTTGAGAGGAAACTTTGTCAAGCGGTGGAAATAAGAGGAAAGATATTTAAACAGAGTATAAAAGGGGTGTGGTAACAAAAGCGAACTTACAGTTAAGAACATTCCAAGGAAACACTGCTGAAAACAAAGAATCTGGACGTGTGAATAGACTAAATAGAATTAGTTTTGCATAATGCTGTGAACTTAATAAAACTATAGGATTTGTTGCGTAAATTTTTTAGAAAAACTATTTTCTTTCTCTTTTCAGAATATTCGAAATTGAGTGGACTACAGAGGAAAATGTTACCAGCTTCAAGATTCATAATAAGTGTTCATTAGCAAACAAAGGAAATTTATTCAGAGAACATTGTGTAAGTTAAATTTTTTTATTTGAATAAGTGTTTCTACTCTGCTAAAATGTTCACTATGTCTGAAAAGCATACAAAACTACTGTATTCATAGTGTGTCTCGAATATCTCATGACACCTTTCAAAGTAAAACTGTCTGCGGTTTGTGAGGAAGGTAATAGAGAAATTATAAATTGCTCTTAAATTTATAATTTGAATTTCTTAATTTCTTCTGTTTCTTTTTCTAAAATTCTTGTTGAATAAAATTTAAACACATTAGGCATCGAAATGAATGAGTTTTGTAATTCAAAGTTTTTTTGTGAAACTTTTTGTAAAATATATTATAATTTTTTTAATAACCATATTGAAAACGAATAGGAACTTTAATTTTTTTTAGTGCACATTGTAAAGTTTACTGATCCTAAATGATATCAAATTAGATCTGTCAGAAGAGCGAGAAGTTCTTTAAGAGCGGTTTTCTCCAATTTGAGCATAGATATATCAACAGGTAATATTCGTTAAATGCAAAAGAGTGGACCAGAAGTCTGATACACGGGACTAATGTCACACTTACTCTGCTACACGCTACTTGTAGCAACGTATGACAGTCGTAGCAGCTATAGTAAAAAACTTTATAAATATATTTAGTTTGATGTAAACTGTATATATTTCATTTTAATAATTACTCTTGTCAATGCATTCTCGAAGCGTGCCTTTACTTTACATCAGATACGAGATAATAATCAGAGCTTTTCCTGTGCACTAAGTGTTTTATTTCGCGTTCCTACTTAGGAACTGCAATTCTAAAGCATAGGCAGTGGTATACAATAGCGAGCGGAGGGCAGTTGAAGATTGTTAGCTCCTTCGTACTAGTACCGGGAGGGTGCTCGGTGCATAACTGATGCCACTGCAGTGCCTCTGACCGAGAGGTCCTAGGTTCGAGTCCTCACGGCGGCAGAATTTTCGACACTCGCTTGTCAGCTGGGTCAAATTCAGTCGCTGTCTGGAGGAGAATTCTAACGGCCGCCTGCTCTGATCGGTAGTTTTCCGTCGTTTCTCCGACGACTTAGAACTTGTCCCGACAGGGACGGAGCCCCGCTGGTCGGAGATACATGGTTGAGGAGAACCCGCTAGACAACGGCCATTCAGTGGAGAGAACACCGCTACCGCTCGATGAGAAATCATGCACTACACTTACGGGAATAATGACCTCAGTAGTTGACGGCGCCCGAACTCAGTAGCGCTAGGAATCAGTAAACAATCAATTAATCAATTCAGGTGTTTGTTAACATCTCAGAGACAAGGGACGGAAAGCAAAATGTGCAGTATTTGGCTCACAATATTACGGAAGTAGACTTTGATTTGTAAGGACGATATTGTGCTTGACACGGAAACCGCGGAGTAATTGTCAGCTTTGTGAGAATGCAAAGAGCTTTGGTGGAGAAATAATTTCTGAATTTGCCTAAGAGACAGTATTCTCTAGATTCTGAATTGTAAAATAAATTGTATTACCAATAGCAAACAAGTGAAGTTCTTACTGACAGACGTTCGTTTCCATTATCACTGTCATTGCCTCTACAGGTTTTAAGGGAGCCACGTCAAACCGCGCCCGCACGAGCTACTGGCCCTGGGGTGTTCGCGCTTCTACGGGCATTGTGAACTTCCCTGACTGCGATTTTCCGGTAGACCAGTCGGGAGCTTAGAACTAGTGCCGGCTGGGGCGGTGCCCCGCTGGTGGGAGAGTCCTGGTTAGGAGGGAAACCCACTAGCCGACGGTAGGTCGGCGCCGGATCTCGCCATCCAGCTGGGGAAGACCACCGCCATCTCCCGAGCAACAAACATGCAGTACACTAACGGGACTAATGACCAAAGCAGTTGACGCGCCCGGAAACACGAAAAACAAAACAAATTCCCTGACTGCGTAATTATTTCCCTCCAAATCCAGAAATGGGTGGCATGCGCAACCTGAAGCAGCGCGAGGCGGTAAATAGTGGCATCAAACGAAAATATGTTTGCCAAATGTTTCTATCAAATAACCAAGAATTGTATTATGTTTATATTTTTCACTACTTATTGCTATTTGATGTTTCTTTTCTTACTAAATTTTCCCTTACGTAAACATCTTTCGTAAGTGGCAGGAATATATTTGAATGGCGAATTCTTTCCTTTTTTTTGTTTTCTGGTGTGTTATTAAGTCAATCGGTTATATATTCTATTTAGCAATAATGTGAAATAAATTAACATGTCTCTATATGTTAATAATTTTCGCTTACGGAAGGCCAGTGCTCTTAATAGACAAGAATATGGGTCTGTTAATCCTTCCAACTTCAAGAAAGTATAATCTTTATATCACTCTTAAGTGAACAGGATTACAAAATCAAGATTTTGATTTTGATTTTTTTCACGCTCAGTTGAGATTTTGATATCTGACTGATGTATTATTTCATTTTAATATATCATTTCTTTACCTTAAAGAGAAAATGGGGATTAATACAGCTAAATTTGTAACAAAACTGTCAAGTAACTTCTGCCAACGATTATCATGGGCCAGGTATCCAGTGACGTACCGCCAATCCGGAGTAATTTGTACAAATCTTTCTTTTAAATCTCGCAACAATTTCTCTGAACGCAGTGCCCTGGAGCTCTAGTAAGCTTCTTACCTTGCCTTTACCTCGACATCAATGTTTTAATTTATCGAAAATACCTGAATTACAACACACAATCCAAAATTAATTTTAGAATTAACAACTAACATACAATTTATCATATTCAACCTAAACTAAATTTTACACAAATGTAAGTGAAATCATTATTTTAGCCCGACTTTCGGCCCGTGAAACAAGTAGTGATGAGCATTGACTATCAGGAGAAGGTTAATATTCAGAAGGATTTTTGTTATTATGAATAATAAGCAAGAGATGAGCCGAAGTATATTTGTTGATTCTTATATTCAATTTCTAGAATGAAAGTAATTTGTTTCGATGAACGAATAATGTTGGGCAAGCGTTGAGAAATTGGTGTCTCAAGCAGTTGTTCATCGCAATATTTTACAATTGACATGTTTGAATCTTATCTAAATATTCTCATTAATACTCTAAACTCTTCAGTTCGACTGAGGGCCTAAAATCGGAATCAATTTCATTTCAGCACACGTTCAACGTACATACGTATTGACAATATCATAAATATATGAATGGAATTTAGGCCCTCTGGCGAAGATATTGCGATGGGACAGTAGGCCGATGAAAACCATTGTATCTTTTGCTAAGGACCGATGAGTGAAGCGGTCAGCGAGCGTGTAAGCAACATTCTCTCACCTAGTACCGAGTGAGTTCATCCCAACGGAGAGATCGTTCTGTGCTAGGAGCCGGTTCAAGCGAGATTCTTAAAGAGGCCATTGCTTTGTGTACTGATTTTCAGACAAGATCACGATGTCCATCTTGATTTCGAAAGTGTTTGGTTGTTTGTTTTCTATTAGGAGGCATTTGTGTAAAAAGTAAAATACGGTTTGTCATCAATCCTCTTACATGGTTAATTATTTAATTAAAGAAAGGAGCTGGCGAGTAAAAAAGAAAATAAATAACGAGGAGTGTTGTGACACAATAATATAAAATGGTCTTAAAAATGATTCAGAGAATACGGAATGAAGTGGCTTTACGAACTTCCTTTCGTGAGAATTGATTAATTTTGTCTATTTAGGAGCGTCAACTGCTATGGTCATTAGTCCCATAAGAGTAGTACATGTATTATTTGAAATGGAATTATTTCTCCCTCCGTCAAAATCCGAGATACGCTGTCGATTGGCTCGCCAGCTCGAGAGAGATTCCTTTGTATAGGTATCTTCGCCAGCGGGCCTATTCCATTCACGTATTTATGATATTTCCAGTACGCATGTGCGTTGAACAGGTGCTGTATTGAAATTGATTTTGATTTTAGGTTCCTTAGTCTAACCGTAGTTCGAAGTATTATTGACAATATTTAGATAAGATTCAGACATGCCAATTGTAAAATATTGCGATGAACAAGTGCTTGAGACATCAGTTTCTCAACGCTTGCACATTATTCGTTCATCGAAACAAAGTACTCTTATCCTAGAAATTGAATGTAATAATCAAAAAATATACTTCGGCTCATCTTTTACTGATTATTCTTATTAACAAAAATCCTGCTGATATGAACCTTCTCGTGATAATCAATGTCTAGAATTCTTGAACACCTATGACAGTGAAAACAGGAAATTTTTTCAAAATATTATTTCAAACGAAACGAATTATAAGGTAATTTTCAAAATTATAAAATGTATAAATTACATCAGATTAAAATTACATATGTTTTATAAAGTAACTTTATGACGTATATCCGAGTGGCTTTCATTCAATATTCCACCACTCCAAAGATGGCGAGGCCATAACGATATGCGCTTGAAACCTGATACAATATAGCTTGTTTGTGTTAGTCATTATGCAGGTGAACAGAGTATTAGAACATTAATATTTTCTACATCACAACTCAACCGAAGAGAATAATCATACTTTATCCCAGTAATAAATAGAAATTAAATATAATGAAAAAATCCCCCTCTATCTAATGAAGTACCTTTAAATCCTCACATCCCGACTCTTCATATGGCCCTCCCGTCCCTTCACCCATGCAGCAGCTATAGTAATATTCCGCGTGGAATCTTGCGTAATAGAGTATTTATGGGGGCGTTGGCCATTATGCAGGCGCGCGGCGCGTGCATTATTAGCGCGGGGAGACATTACCGGGGCGGGGGTGGAGGGGGCGGGGCGGGGCGGGGCGGGGTGCTCCCTCCGCCGGGCGGCGCTCATCGGCGCCGGCATCAAACATGCAAACGGCCCGCGCCGCTCATGTGGACGGCCGCGGGCCCCGCGCGGTGATGAACTGCCCTAAGGCGCTGGGGGCGCCGATAGCGGGGCGCTCGTCCATGCAAATGGGGCCCCCGCCCCCCCCCCCCCGCCACGCGCCCTACTGCGCTTTACGGCCCGGCCCGCCCCGCCACGCCCCGCCACGCGCCCGCCACGCGCCCCGCCACGCGCCCCGCCACGCGCCCGCCACGCGCCCCGCCACGCGCCCCGCCACGCGCCCGCCACGCGCCCCGCCACGCGCCCCGCCACGCGCCCGCCACGCGCCCCGCCACGCGCCTCACCAAGCGCAACACCAGGCGCCAGTCCACGCGCTCCGGCACGCGTCCCACCACGTGCCCGCATACGCGCCCCGCCAAATTCCCCGCCACGGGCCTCGCCACGGGCCCCTATCACTCATCCTACCCTACCCGCTCATCCTCCCCCACGCGCCTCGCCAGCACCTCCCTAGCTCCATTTGTCCTCTTCGCATATTCTCCGCCCTGCGCCTCTCCGCCTCGGGCCTCTCCGCCTCATCCTACATCCCGTCTCGCCCCGCTCCCCGCTCCGCCGCCTACCCACCCCCCATTACACCCCTTGCAACCCTCGCTCCATTTGACCTCTTCTCATATTCTCCACCCTGCGCCCCGCCCCACCCTACTTCTCTTCTTCCCACACTTCGCCCCGTGCCTCCCTCGCTCCATTTGTCCTCTTCACATATTCTCCACCCCGCGCCGTTCCGCTTCACCCACAGCCGCCCCACGTCACCCCGTGCACCCTCGCACCTCCCCGCCCCCTGTCTTCCCCTCTTTGCGTCATCTTCTCCCTGCTTCGCGTCCCGCCCCGTTGCCTTCCCCTCTTCGTGGCTTCATTTCCCCGAGATACCCCCTAGCACCGCTTTGCCAAGCGCCGCTCAGCGCCACTCCCAATCTTTCATGGCACCTTCCACTCCTCACGTCCCTCACAGCTCTAACCGCCTTCGCAGTTCCCAACGCCCTTAAAGACTTCAGTGACCCCTGCGCCTCCTCACATTCACCACAGTTCCTCATGGCTTTAACGTTTCCATCGGTTCTATCTACATGTGTCATTTCCATTGTGCCGTGTCTTATTACTATTTCTACTACCCTTTACTGCCCTATCCTGCTGCTATACAATACGCCACCCACCTCTACGCCCTACGGCTTTCTCCGGCACAGATCGCCCCCAATGTACTTGCGCTATACCGATGCACGTACCGATAACGGTACCTCAGTGGCATCAACTGATGCCACTGCAGCGCCTCTGACCGGGAGATCCTAGGTTCCTACTCCCCGCGGCGGCAGGATTTTCGACACTAGCTTTTCAGCTAGGTCGAATCCAGTCGCTGTCTGGAGGAGAATTCTAGTGGCCGGCTGCTCTGATCGGTAGTTTTCCGTGGTTTCTCCGATCAACACCAGGCGAATGCCGGAGCAGTACCCTACCAAACGGGCAACACACCGCGCGGAATCTGTCCTTCCTCTTCCTTGTCCTATCCTCTCCCCTTATACACACACTTACACTAACATGCACTACACTACCACATATTCGGGGAGACCGGCCGGGAGCTTAGAGCTTGACCCGGGTGGGGCGGTGCCCCGCTGGTGGGAGAGTCCTGGTTAGGAGGGAAACCCCACTAGCCGACGGTAAGTCGGCGCCGGATCTCGCCACCCAGCGGGGGAAGATCGCAGCCATCTCCAGAGAGAAAAACATGCACTACACGAACGGGACTAATGACCAAAGCAGTTGACGCGCTCGGAAACACGAAAAAATCAACCAATCAATCAATAATCTAGTCAATGATCGGATCAGTTGGACCAGAGGATTGAGTCCATTCCATATAAAAACATTGGGAGCCACCATCATCTTGCACAGTGCGTTGTTGACAACTAGGATCCATGGCTTCGTGGGGTCTGTGCCACACTCGAACCCTACAATCAGCGCTTACCAATTGAAATCGGACCTGATCTGACCAAGCCACAGTCGTCTAAGAGACCAATTGATATGGTCACGAGCACACGAGAAACGCTGCAGACAATGCCCTACTGTTACCAAAGGCACTCAGTCGGTCTTCTGCCCATTAAAGCCAAATTTCCCTGTCCAAACAGATATGTTCATGGTACGTCCCACATTGATTACTGCGCTTATTTCACTCAGTGGTGTTTGTCTGTTAGCCCAGACAACTCTACGCAAATGCCGCTGCTCCCGGTCATTAAGTGAAGGCCGTCGGCCACTGGTTGTCTATGGCAAGAGGTCATGCCTGAAATTAGGTATTCTAGGCATACTCTTGGCACTACGGATCTCAAAATATTGAATTCCCAAACGATTTTCGATCTGGAATGTCTCGTGTGTCTAACTCCAACTAACATTCTGAGTTCAAAGTCTGTTAATTCCTGTTGTGCGTCATATTCACGTCAGAAACGTTTTGACATTAATCACTTGCGTATAAATGAAAGCTCTTCTAATGCACTGTCTTTTTATACATTTTGTACACGATACTTCTCGCCATTTGTATTTTGACATATTACTATCCCATAATTTGTCACTCCTGTGCATTCTCTCTTATTAAAAACGAGAGAAAATCACGTACTAAACAACGATATATTTTCAAATTCAGAGTTGATACTTTAGAATCTGGAACATTAATACTAGTACGTAGATTTATCAATGATATATTGGTGTGAAAAGTAAAAAGAAATGTAAAAAATAAAACATATACAAAGTCAGGTGTATCCTCCTGGCGAGGCCATTTTAATAAAGTGCGTCGTTTTGAATTTTCTACTAAAACCACGCTTTACGGTTGCAGTCACACAGAGAGGTCGGAGTATAGCAAGCAGTGGTTGGGCCGCACCGATGTTAACCACTGGTTTTACAAAGGTTGCTTCGGGAATTTACAAACTTACGTTTTAGTACATATTGTAGAAAAAATCGCTTATTTAACCAACGGTTTTGCCCTTTGGATCGCCCCAGATCTAAGCTTTAAACATCTGACTGGCCTCTCGACATGTGTGGCGGTGTAGAATATGAATGTGTAATTGTCTTTGTGTAAGTAAAAATCAGAGGAAAAGGACTGCAAAGACAGCACGCGATCCATGGCCCATAGGTTAGGTTATAGGTTCCACGTTCCTGGTATAGATCGCAGAAACGACGAAAAACTGTCGAATTACTAACCATCGATTACCAGTTGTGATGGTTAGCAATACTGAATTTATAATTTATTATCTGTCTACTTCTACATAGTATTTTTTATGTGTGGCGTGTATTTTTTACAATATTCTTATTTTTTTAACACTTACAATATAAGTTTTTGCGAACATACAAAATAAAAAACCTAGCTTTAAATTATACAATAAGTGAAGATTTACAGAGATCGATCAGGCAGCAGACCGCAAGAATTATCATCCAGTCAGTAGTTTATTTGGACCTCTCTAGTTTGGGTTCGGTGGGACACACTAGCGCGTCCGAGTTAAAAATGAACAGGACCTTACGAGCTTTTCCGGTAAAGAAACATCCCTGTTTTAAAATTTCAAAACTTTTGTGAATCGTTATTAACATAATTTTTCCTAAGAAAAATTTCATCAGTAAAATTATACCTCGAATACATT
This sequence comes from Teleogryllus oceanicus, assembly GCA_964035755.1. Classification (NCBI taxonomy): domain Eukaryota; kingdom Metazoa; phylum Arthropoda; class Insecta; order Orthoptera; family Gryllidae; genus Teleogryllus; species Teleogryllus oceanicus. The sequence continues at coordinate 64,482,841 of CAXIVR010000011.1, forward strand.
ATATATTTACCACAAATTGTGGTGAATATCTTTAGTTGGTAGCTTTGTTTATTAGTCCCGTAAGGGTAGTGCGTTTTTTTCTCGGGAGATGGTGGTAATCTTCACACGCTGGATGGCGAGATCCGGCGCCGACCTAATGTCCACTAGTGGGGTTTTCCCCTAACCAGAACTCTCCCACCAGTGGGGTACCGTCCCAGTCGGGACTAGCCCTAAGATCCGGACCGGTCTCCCGGAATATGTGGTAGTGTAGTGCATGTTAGTGTAAGTGTGTGAGTGTAAGGGGTGAGGATAGGACAAGAGGAAGAAAAGATCGCGCGCGGTAGGTGGCCCGTTTGTGAGGGTACTGCTCCGGTATTCGCCTGGTGTCGATTGGAGAAACCACGGAAAACTACCGATCAGAGTAGCCGGCCGCTAGAATTCTCCTCCAGACAGCGACTGCATTCGATCCAGCTGAAAAGCTAGTGTCGAAAATCCTGCCGCCGTCGGGACTCGAACCTAGGACCTCCCGGTCAAAGGTGAATATCTTTAGAATTTATTAATTTTTGTAGGAAGGAATTCGTTCGCCTATTGGTCAGCCACAGCCACAGTCACGTCACGGTGACAAGTCCTTCGGTTGCTGTGCTCACGCGTCTCAGTTGTTTACCTGTGTTCACCCGTGTTTCGTTGTTGTGTTGGCTCTGAGTTGTATGGTGTTAATCACGTCAAAGTTAACTGTAATTTCGTTTACTTTTCTTCAGCTTGGTTTTCAGTTTGTGGTAAATTTATTACCTCACAATTTTGTTAATTTAATTTATTTTTCCTCACAAAACTACTTTAGAAAGTATGATCCCCATTCATAAAACGCAAGCGTGGTAGAGTAATATGTAATGAGGAAAAGGATGATTAATGTTTAATAGTTAATTCATGTCTTATTCTACGTGGCGAGACTCGGGCCATCAGGCCCGCTCTTTCATTTGACCACGCAAATTTTTCTACGCTCCTTTCACCATATAGCGGAGAAAAGAGGTATGATTTTTAGAAAGTAAACAGGCTATTTGAATTTAGCTCAGAGAATTTTTTTTAGTTTGGAGGATCTTTCACATGCAGTAAATCTACTACATGGGACAGCCAATCTACTTCCCCTCCGAAGAAAGGCTTACGAAGGACTACTATTACTTCTATTTAAAAGGGAAGTATCTTGAAATCCCATTGCTTTGGAATGTGGACGAAAGAGAAGCAGCTCTCAGTGTAAGTTCAACAACTCTTTTTGCAACATGATGACAAGATACAAGTAGTATAATTACAATTCCAAACACCGGAATCTCGTAAGATTTGTTCTAGATTTGAGGAAAGGGAAGAAAATACGCTTTCATAAAGTTGGGAAGGTTTGAAGCAAACTAATTTAGCGCTCTTCGTCATTTCGGGATTAGTCAACATCATCGAAAGCATAACCTTTGATTCATATAGTACAGCAGCAAAGTGATATATGTGGCATTACTGTCGGCATAACAGGCCGTACTTCATTCTTTACCTCGGACGCGCTATAGAAACTCGCGATGAGTGACACTCTAGGGACAACCAATCAGCTTTCTATAGGTGCCATACCATTCTCTTCAACTTCTTTGCTAAAGAATGCGTCAGAGGTCGTTGCATTCAATGTCATAAAACGTTTTTCTCGTAACAAATTTAACAGAATCAAACCCACGTCCGTGAGCAGACTTCTCAACATTTATTTCTTGGAAAGCTCATTTTCCTGCCCTGCTATTTTGAGAATTTTAATTTCAAAATAGATAAATCTGGTACCAACTACATTCTGCCTTTCAGAAATAACTTGCTACTTTTCTAATGTGAATTACATTTCTGTAATGGAGAATCTCTGTTGAAAAGTAAGGATAAGTCTGTGGCCTACGTAAACCTGCTCGGAAGGTGATAACAATTCTGCAATCAACACGAATACACTATCCAGGAACAATTCTGATAAATGTATCCGGGTCCGTTAAAATGTTTTAGTGTGTTTTTTTTTCATCTCGTTAACTATTGACGCTCTCATCACTAAATATTCCAACTCTTAGTTTCAAATTGTTTTAATTTGAGTATTCAAACTGAAACTACGAGTAAATGAAACGTATGTTTTGAATTAGTAAGAAAGTAGTTCTCTCACTCAAAAGTAATCACTTGCAGAAAATTCTACGATAATAATATGAGAGTGTAAATATCTCAAAGTTTCTGTTCTATTTTTGTCTCACAAAATGGAATTCTAATACCGTGATATTAAGATTTTTTTTTTTTTTTTGTTTTCTTTTAATAAATTTAAGTATCTGAGATTACTTATTTTATCTACCATTTATTAATACGTGTATTCTCGTGTTTTTTTCTGAATTGCATGTAATAATTTTCTGATTCAATGTTATGACTCTGATATTCATATAGCCTTGCAGAAGAAATACAGCTTTTGTGGTAATCACTACTCGATGCCAACATCGTATTAAACTCGTAGATCAATGTCGTGAATGTCGCTACAAAATGACCCTGATAAAAACCTTAAATACTTTATTCCACCGCCTACAGCATTTAGATTTTATTTTCTACAGGTAACTTGTTCTCTATCCCAAATATAAAATATTTGCAATTTCATGCTAACAATGCAAGTCAATGTGGGGATTCTGGCCTCTATACGCTCCTGAAAAAGAAGTTACTATTTTATCAGGTAACTTTAGTCACTCGGACTTAATATGATAGAGAAAAAAATTGGGGCTCATGTGATACACTTTAAGAATTGTTACTTATTGATATACAAAGTTAATAAGAAATAATACGAAATATGTTCTATTATTAATGCACATATAAATTATTACAGTATCTCGGCATAGCAAAAGAAAAAAATACTGTTCAGACACTAGATTCCAAGGTGGGTCACAATAGCCCGCACGTTGTTTCCCATCAACATTTATAGAGAATCAAGCTGTATCACTTTAGCCTCATCAATGTATCGTATTAGCACCATTAGGCAGGGCTAATTTGATACACACTTTTGATTTTTTAAAGAGATGTGGCAGATCTTAAATTATTTTTGTACTTCTTACACGTCTTTAACTCCAAAAAGGCACGTATTCTGTATTTTTTCGTATATTAGCTACAAACGGTATAGAAGGTAAAGTAAAGAGTTTGCTTTTCTGTATCATAGTAGCCCCGGTTGACCTTGTGTATTCCTTGAAATACTTGCTCTCGTCTTTAATTGCATCTTTTATAGATGGGTAACCCATTAATTATTATAGGGAAACAACGAGCCGGCTAGTGGGATCCATCTTAAGATCTAGTGTCAATATCATTTTTTTTATCTTTTGCTATGCTGAAATACTGTAATACTTTAAGTTCCTACTATATATTCAATAATAATAGAACACATTTCCTATTTTTTGTTATTTCTTATTAATTTTGAATATCGATAAGTAACTATACTTTGTATCACATTAGCCCCAATTTGTTTCTCTACCATATTAACTCCGAACTGACCCTAAAGTTTTAATAACGATGCTAGTGTTCTCTGTAAGATCCCAGTAGCCGCGCCCGGAGTCAGAAAACAAGTTGAAGTGCGACGCCTTGCTGTGCGGCGCGGGCGAGTTGTAATTGCAGCAGCTCGAATGGCGCCAGGAGCCACAGAGGACCTTTCCGTTTTACGCAGTTTCCCTCGATACTGCTCTGCTCCCTCCTCCGCGAACCATTTCGAAGCTCCTTCTCTACACCTCTTGCCCCATTAGGTTTTTATCAAATCGGCTAGAACGTTTGCACGTAAAAAAGTTTGCAAGTGGCTAAGAATAGCGTATTCAAACGAGATCACAACACGATTTCCTTGTTTATTCAATATGAATGGTACTTGCTTTAAGGTAATTCAATGTAGAATGGTGCAATCTGGTTTCAGTTCAATCACGCTCGGACCAACAAAATGTTTGGAATAACAGTCTAGCGGTTCAGAGAAACATGTAAATGCCGACTCATTATAGCAAATATTGTCTGGTTTTAAATCTATTTTTGAAGGCAGCTTTGCTTACTATGAAAATACGTATTTCTAATTTTGTGAAGTGTACATTTCATCCATCACTTTCATTCCTTCATTAACAATTAGAGTAGCATGTAATCTGCACCCCTTCTACAATTAAATTGTCAGCTAATTCGCTATACTAACTGATAATAACGCTCTCAAATAACGAATAGCTTATTCTGAAATTGAGTTCACAACACGTTTGTTTTATTTTTGAAGTAGATACCCACTACTTCTGAAGTTATTCAATCGATAATACTGCAGGGTTAGTACACAGGCATACGATTTAGAAAAACTCAAAATTGGCCAATTGTTATTGGATAAGAAGCATCCGTGCAGAAGAAGTATTGATTTTAATTGTCTATATGAATTAAGTTTTGCATACAATGAAAAGTTCACTGAAGTGTGATGAAGTATACGGATCTCCAATTGATTTAGTCAACACACAATTTCACCAACGATTGGAAAGATTCCCTTCTACGTCTCTAGTTTTTAGTTAAGTTAGAATGTTCATTAATAAATACTTTACCACAACGTGGCTAAGAATTGGGTATTCAAATGAGTTCCGAATCTTTATTTCAGTTCTCTCCTTTCACTCGTTCCAATGGCACTCGTTCTGAAGTTATTCAAACTACGAGTACAATACTCAAACGTCACCGTATCGAGACACGCAAACAAGTAAAATTCAAAATTGCCAAATAAAGGAAATATTCCTTGAAGTTAAATGTATTTTCTAACAATATGTCAAACCGGGAGAGATGGCTCAAAATATCAATTGATCTCACTGCAGTGCCTCTGACCAGGAGTTAGACACCCGATGGTGGCAGGATTTTTGATTAGCTAGATAGCTAGGTCGAAATAAGACGCTATCAGGAGGAGATTTCTAGCGATCATCTGCTCCGATCGGTAATTTTCCATGGTTCCTCCGATCAACTCCAGGCGAATGCCGGAGCAGTACCCTACCAAACGGGCCACGGACCGCGCGCGATCTGTCCTTCCTTTTCATTGTCCTATCCTCTCCTCTTACAAAGGGACATGGGCTGCCCTTCATCTTGCCTTCCCCTTCCTTGCCCTATCCACACCCATTTCTGTCATGCACATTTTCATGTACTACACTACTACACATGCCGGGAGACCAGTCGGGAGCTTAGAGCTTCTCTCGGTTGGACCGATGCCCCGCTGGTGGGAGATACCTGGTTAGAGAAAACCCCGCTCTTCTCCCATCCAGCGGGGGAAGATCATCGCCACATCCCGAGATAAAAACATACATTACACTTACGGAACTAATGATATTGGCAATTGACCATTTCACTGTCGTTTCACCAAACATTTGGGACCTCCTCTCTTCGCCTTTTGAATCACGCCTTACGCAATTAGTTAAAACATTCCCTTTGAAAAAATTATCATATTACTGATATAAATATATGTTCAAATCACAGCTTTAATTTTTTTGACGAGGATTATTATTATGACATTCTTTTATCTCTAACTATACAGTACACTCAGTTAGTCAACGAATGGTTCAAAAAACGGGTTGAATCCAATATAATAAACTATTACAGTCAGTGAAGTATTAATATTTTGCTTAATAGCAATTTATGATGATGAATCTATACACTTTCGAAGGTCCATTTACGTAAGAAGTTTAGGATACTAAACCATTCTTTTGCTCTTAATTGTATCCTACTATTATATTAGATACATTTTTCATTGAATTTTTGTCAATTCTTTCTCTCATTCTTAATTTATATTGTTGCATCAATGAGTATTATTATTATTATTATTATTATTATTATTATTATTATTATTATTATTATTATTGATACTGTTGCAGCAGGGTATTGGAAATAACAATTAAGTGTGATATACTTTATGACAATAGGTTCCGAATTAGAAGACAAGCGCCAACAAATGAGCACTGTCTAATATTTCTTTTTAATGAACACTATCAAAATGAATAGATGAGAACATCAACTTTTACGATAGTGTTATTCACATTACATTTTTACAGTTATTGGTTTTATATTGCTGATCATAGAGATATCATAGACTGCGCCGTAGGGATTAATAAAGCTATTTTTAATTTCTCCAAAAAGATAAAAGATAGTTCACAGCAGAAATTCTGCTTCCTATTCTACCTGCACTAATTTCTTTCGTAGCAGCTGTGGAACTGAACGTGGAAATAATTGGTAGATTAAGTAACTGAGTAAGCGCAGGATCAATAAATCGATGCGAGTAATTATACTGCATTTACACCTTGTTTGTCTCGCGCGGGAATAACGTAAATTAATGCCTATTGGTTTCACAATGCTTTTTCCAAAAATCATTAATTGCTCTGCCGGTTGTCTGGCAAAAAAGACGAATGAACAATTGTTAAATATTATCTGCGAGTAGTATGTTTTACTTTCAAAACTAATACAAACTCTACTGAAGGAGAAAGTCTCACAATAAAATAATTTCTGTAGGCATATATTCGGAAGAAAAAGTTTACGAATTTATTTACACATTAGTGACTTTTTTAATAAATGCCAAAAGTTCCTGTATGCCGTTGGGGTTGAATTCAATTTTTTCAAGAGATCTTAGTTAACTGGGAAAGTTTTAACACTTACAATAAGTGTGTGCAAATGGAATTTAGATAAGATGGGATTTCACTATGAATTAATCTGAAGCATTAATATAATCTCAATTTCTATACTTACAATCAAGATAATTAAATTATAAACTTTGTTTCAAGTTCACAGTCACTTGAATTTACAATTAACTAAACTATAATTATTTAAACCATAAGACACGATATATTTGCGTTGTGGTATAATGACAGTAATGACATTGTCGGTCACCAAGAGAAAAATAACGGGATATTAATATCATACTGTAAACAAAGTTAATAATTGTATAGTGACACACTAAATTACATATTTTAATTTTCGTTTTCTTCATAAATTTTATGAAGGAAAAATAGAATATGATAAAGGAAAATTTTGGACAACCGTTTATAATGTGGAATACTCAGCGTATTTTGCTCAGTTAATGCACAAGACGCATTCACATTTAAAATTAAATACAACAAATATGTATGTACGAACATGACTAGAAGATGTCATAATTTCCCGACTCTCACTCATCTCATAAAGTACAACTTTCCAACATTTAATTTATTTGATTTTTATTTATTATAACGTTTCCTGTTGGAGCATTTCGCGTAGCCCGCGAGGCACATCGGCATCTTAAACTTAAAGATTAAATGTACATAAATTTAAAAAAAACGCATTTATTAATGTGTAAACGGGGTTCATATATTTACACTATCCACCAAAATAATATCCGCCATGAAATCCAACACCTTCACGTAAAGACCGCTTGAATACATTCGACCACCTCTATTCCTCAACCCACCTCTTCCTAGAGCATTTCTCTCTCAGTCGGCGCGAGGGACACATAGGTTTACTGACCATCGTGCTCTTGCGGCAGCGGACCGGTCGACCCGGCGCGTCGCTGCGACCGGCGACTGTCGACGAGGCCGCGAGCTGTTTTGCGGCCGGTCGCCTTTCGCCCATCGCCCGCCCACCCGCCCGCCGGGCGATGCGCCCGGGCCGGCCGGCCGGCCGCCACCACGGCTCCCCCGGGAGGCACATCAAACGCTTTTTCCTAAGGCGGGCCGCCGCCCCCGCAGCCGGCCGGCGCGCTGCCTCGCCCCGCTAAAGAAGAACATTCCTCGGGACGGAAAAGAGCACGAAATTGCACTTTCTAAACTCCCCACATAAAAAAATGTGGAAGAAAAAAAAGGCACGCAGCCCGGCCTCGGTCGACCACGGAATACATGATGATGTTCCGTTAAAAAATAGGCAAATTTTTGGCCCGTGTTCGAAAATGAGGTATAGTACGCTGGCGAGGGAAATAAGAGGCGAAAAAGAGACAATGCAGGATCCATCCAAAGAGATATGACAATGTTAATATTTTTCCAATTACTGTTATCGTTTTTTACGTACACAGAATGTTCCGACATAGTTGTTCACGCGTATCAAATGATCAATCCCATTCACTTGTTGATTACAAATTGGCAACAAAAAAAAATTATCGCAAATGAGGACAATGGAATCACTTTTCACCACGCAACATCATGTTAACCCCACACCAACTAACAGCGATCAGGGTTTGCCCTGTTTTGTTCATGCAAATCAGGCACACAGTACTGTCATACAGAAACGTCGACGGAAGCGATGACAATCGGTCAAGAAAAAATTCCGCAGTTTCCAGCGTCACCTGTCACGGGAGGTCGGACGCGGTGCCTTCGCGTGGGAGTGTTGTCTTACCTTGGGCGGCGGGGGCGATCGGCTGGGGAGCCACGTGGGCGGTGCTGGCGTCTGCGTGGGAGTGGAGTCGCTCTCCGCTGGGGTGACAGACGCCGTCGGCGAGTGACGAAGCGGTGGCAGAAGGGCAACCCCTACCGCAGGCTCCGCGTTCGTTGCGTCCGCGCCGACCGAGAGCGAACAACTGACGGCGGCGGCGCGCGCTCCGCGTGGCCGGCCGGCCTCCCTCGCCACCCCCGCCACCCCGCAGCCGCCCCCGCACGCCACCGCCGCCGCGGAGCTGCAAATCCGCGCGACCGTGGCGCCGGCGCCGCAGCGTTCTCGCACTCTCTCTCCCTCTCACTCTCTCTCCGTCGCCCTCGCTCTCTCTCTCCCTTGCGCGCGCGCGCGCGCGCGCGCGCGCGCGGGGGCTCGGGTGGTGGTGCGGCGCCGTGTGCCACCCTCTCCGCCGCCGCGGACGCTGCAGTGTCGTCTTCTTCGCCTCCGTTTGCTCTCGCTATCGCTGTCGGCGCCAACTTAACCACCTCTCAGTTGGACGATTGGCCCGCAATCGAATTCGTTATAACCGCTGCTCGTTTCGAGTTTGTTTCTATGCTTTGGGTTCTTAATGTTCACTATTCTCTGTATTCATCTTCCTCTGATCAACTTTTATTTCGCTCGTGGCCGTGTCGTCTTCTTCGCCTCCGTTTGCTCTCGCTATCGCTGTCGGCGCCAACTTAACCACCTCTCAGTTGGACGATTGGCCCGCAATCGAATTTGATGTAACCGCTGCTCGCTTCGAGTGTGTTTCTATGCTTTGGGTTCTTAATGTTCACTATTCTCTGTATTCATCTTCCTCTATCACTTTATTTTGCCGACGTTTTATTTCGCTCGTGGCTGTGTCGTCTTCTTCGCCTCCGTTTGCTCTCGCTATCGCTGTCGGCGCCAACTTAACCACCTCTCAGTTGGACGATGGCCCGCAATCGAATTTTATGTAACCGCTGCTCGGTTCGAGTGTGTTTCTATGCTTTGGGTTCTTAATGTTCACTATTCTCTGTATTCATCTTCCTCTGATCAACTTTTATTTCGCTCGTGGCTGTGTCGTCTTCTTCGCCTCCGTTTGCTCTCGCTATCGCTGTCGGCGCCAACTTAACCACCTCTCAGTTGGACGATCGGCCCGCAATCGAATTTGATGTAACCGCTGCTCGCTTCGAGTGTGTTTCTATGTTTTGGGTTCTTAATGTTCACTATTCTCTGTATTCATCTTCCTCTGATCGACTTTTATTTCGCTCGTGGCTGTGTCGTCTTCTTCGCCTCCGTTTGCTCTCGCCTCGCTGTCGGCGCCAACTTAACCACCTCTCAGTTGGACGATTGGCCCGCAATCGAATTTGTTGTAACCGCTGCTCGCTTCGAGTGTGTTTGTATGCTTTGGGTTCTTAATGTTCACTATTCTCTGTATTCATCTTACTCTGATCAAGTTTTATTTCGCTCGTGGCTGTGTCGTTTTCTTTGCCTCCGTTTGCTCTCGCTATCGCTGTCGGCGCCAACTTAACCATCTCACAGTCGGACGATCGGCCCGCAATCGAATTTGATGTAACCGCTGCTGGTTTCGAGTTTGTTTCTATGCTTTGGGTTCTTAATGTTCACTATTCTCTGTATTCATCTTCCTCTGATCACGTTTATTTTGCCGACGTTTTATTTCGCTCGTGGCTGTGTCGTCTTCTTCGCCTCCGTTTGCTCTCGCTATCGCTGTCGGCGCCAACGTAACCACCTCTCAGTTGGACGATCGGCCCGCAATCGAATTTGATGTAACCGCTGCTCGCTTCGAGTGTGTTTCTATGTTTTGGGTTCTTAATGTTCACTATTCTCTGTATTCATCTTCCTCTGATCGACTTTTATTTCGCTCGTGGCTGTGTCGTCTTCTTCGCCTCGTTTGCTCCGCTATCGCTGTCGGCGCCAACTTAACCACCTCTCAGTTGGACGATTGGCCCGCAATCGAATTTGATGTAACCGCTGCTCGCTTCGAGTGTGTTTCTATGTTTTGGGTTCTTAATGTTCACTATTCTCTGTATTCATCTTCCTCTGATCGACTTTTATTTTGCCGACGTTTTATTTCGCTCGTGGCTGTGTCGTCTTCTTCGCCTCCGTTTGCTCTCGCTATCGCTGTCGGCGCCAACTTAACCACCTCTCAGTTGGACGATCGGCACGCAATCGAATTCGTTGTAACCGCTGCTCGTTTCGAGTTTGATTCTATACTTTGGGTTCTTAATGTTCACTATTCTCTGTATTCATCTTCCTCTGATCAACTTCTATTTTGCCAACGTTTTATTTCGATCGTGACTTTGTCGTCTTCTTTTTTGGGTTCTTAATGTCCACTATTCTCTTTATTCATTTTCTCGACTTTTTTTTTTGCCTCCGTTTGCTCTCTGTATCTGCTATTTGTCATCCTTTTGTTTCTCTTCTCGTCTTTTCTCTTCCCTCTTTGTTTCATTGTTTTCGTCCTCTCTCCCCTTCGTATCCTCATCTTTATTTTCCCTTCTTTCTTTTTCAGACGTTGCAAGCGCACATTTTAAAATCGATTGTTTCTTCTGGAAATCTTCCTCTTTGCTGACTTTATCCCCACAGTCAATACTGCAGGCGGTGGCATATACAAAGGCTTCCTTTGAGTCTTCAATTCCATATCGATTCATATTTTTCGAGATGGTACACAACATCTACTACATACACGACACGATGCCTCTACATTACCTCTGACCGGGGGGTTGTAGGGTTCTAGAGTTCGAGTCTCGACAATGGGAGGAGTTTCGACACTAGCCAGAGAGATAGGTGGAATTCAGCCAATGGCCGGAGGAGAATGTTTGAGGCCGGCTGCCCTGATCGGTAGTTTTCCGTGGTTTCTTCTATCAATACCTGGGGGAATGCTGAAGTAGTACCCTAACAAATGGGCCACGGTCCGAGCGCGATCGTTCCTTGCTCTTCCTAGTTCTATCTTCACTCCTTACGTATACGTACTTATTCTACACTATATTACTAAATCAGTTCAGTACACTACACATCAGTCGGGAGCTTAGAGCCTGTCTGCTTGGGGCGGTGCCCCCTGGTTAGAAATATTTGGATGGAGATACCCCATAAGCCTTCCGTGTCGGCTCCGGATCTCCCCATATAGAGAACAAAGATTACCGCCACTTCCCAAAAATCTACCCTTATGGAAATAATTACCATGGCAGTGGACACGTCCGGAAACACGAAATAATCAATCTCCATTAATTTTTGTCATCCATACTACCCTTCTACCATTCATCTCTGTGCTTTTACTTTTCTTCTCTCCTTGTTCTTTCTTACACTCTTTCTTTCTTTTCCTTGGCTTTCAGTAAACTCATTGTTTCACACTTTCTCTCTTCTCTTTTTTACAACTTATTTATTTACGTCTTATTTATTTCATTTTGCTACTTTTGAGACTTCTGGTTTTACGAGTTACAGTTGTATTCTTCGCTTCTTCTTTCTGTTGCTTCCATCCTTGTCTGTCAGCGCAAACATTTCGGAGCTTAAATTCTTCATGGTTATCATCGTCGACGTTTTCACAATCCCGGTTCGCAATTTTAATCGTACTTTTAGGAACTTCACTGCTGGCAATCTCCTGTCTTCGTCTTAAGAATCACTTGCTCCAGCTGTTCTAACCAGAGACGCCAGAACTTAATTACATCTGACACCTCCCCTCCTGGGGCTCTGTGGTGGTCCCCTCCGTTGATGTTTCTATCAACCCACCACCGTTGCGTCAACTTTTTTCTTTTCTTCTCTTCTCTTTAATTCTCGAAGGAATTATTTTTCGCAAAACTCTGACCTTTTTCTTTACATTTATTGACTGACCAACGCTTCAGAATTTGTTTATTCTTTTTTAATAACTTTTTACCTTCTCAAGTTATTGCTTATAATCTGCTCTTCCTTTTTTAAATTTCGCTATTTAATGTTCATTCTCATTCAACTTACTATTTCCTATTGATACTTTTAATTAAAAAAATAATCTACGTTCCATGTTAGTTATTGTTAGTATGTTATCAAATTTTCATCATCATTAGAATACCTGATTTATATAAACTCACAACTGTCAGTGATGTCATTATCTTATTCAAAATGTTACTGTTGCAATCACCACTCCCAATAAAACCGAATTTGACCACAGCAAGGTTATTTGCGATTTATCTTGGCGTGTGTTAGGAAAGAGAGGTAAGATAGAGGAAAGTTAAGGGACAGAAGTAATGTTGGGATTTTTTGTGACCCTTACAAGTCAGACCTCTACGATTTGCTGCGTAATTGATACATATGCAACGCGATACATTTTTTCTCTTCTTTGAGCTTAGTTGAAACACGTGTAAAGAGAAAATAGAAACTCTTCTACTAAATATCAGGAATATTACTTTTGCAAGTCGGTTGCTTGAGTGCCAAGAATCTTACACTCTCTGACAGTTACAACCATCCCCGCTACCATAACCATCACAAAGGCTAAACAATCATCACAATCTTCGCGGCTACTCATACACTCTATACCTCACAACCATGACACCTACAATATTCAACTCACACAACATATACACTCAAACTCTGTAACGAACCCACTATTGTCACTATCGACATAATTACAATCATCCAACGGCACATAATGTGGGAACACCACCACTCACACCTCATACATTCGTCATCACTACTCCCATCCTCACATACCGGAAGCGGTAGCTCAGTGCATCAACTGATGCCACTGCAGCGCCTCTCACCGGGAGATCCTAGGTCCGAGTCCTGACGGCAGCAGGATTTTCGACACTAGCTTTTCAGCTAGAGCAAATTCAGTCGCTGTCTGGAGGAGAATTAAGTGGCCGGCTGCTCTGATCGGTAGTTTTCCGTGGTTTCTCCGATCAACACCAGGCGAATGCCGGAGCAGCACCCTACCAAACGTGCCACGGATCGCGCGCGATCTGTCCTTCCCCTTCCTTGTTCTATCTTCTCCCCTTACACACACACACACACACTTACAATCACTACACTACCACATATTCCGGGAAGCTGGTCGGGAGTTTAGAGCTTCTCCCGGCTGAGACGGTGCCCCGCTGGTGGGAGAGTCCTGGTTAGGGGGAAACCCTACTAGCTGACGGTAGGTCGGTGTCGGATCTCGCCATCCAGCGAGGGGAAAATCACCGCCATCTCCCGAGAAAAAAACATGCACTACACTAACGGGACTAATGACCGAGGCAGTTGACGCGCCCGGAAACACGAAAAAAAATAATCAAACCCATCCTCACCTCTGATCACCGCCATTCACGGACCACCGCCATTCACTGATCACCACTCGCCACCTCGTTGAGTCGCCTCTCCCTACTTACGCCTCTCCCTGCCGTAAAGAAGCAGGCCATTTGTTTCGTTGTCCATCGCCGAGGCCTCAAGGGCGTGGAGCCGCCCAAGTGCGGCCTCGCGGGCGGGGGCAGGGGGCGGCGCGGCGCCACGCGGCCCCGTTGCCTCTCTGGCTCCACCCTGCCTCCTTGAGAGCTCGTCGGCGGGGGAGGCGGGGCAGCGGTGGCAGCAAGGGAGGCGGGGCGATGTGAGACGGGGGGGGTGGCGGGAGGTATAGGGGCGGCTGGACGGCGGGGTGATGGGGGCCGCGGGGGCGGAACGGGTGGCGGAGGTATAGGGGCGCGGGGACGGTCGGACGGCTGGGTGGTGAGGGCGGTCGGGGCGGGGGGGGGGCCGGAGGGGGGGGGGGGGGTTGGGGTGGGACGCGGCGGCGCGGCGCCCTCACGTCGCGCAGGAAGTGCGGGTCGGAAGTCGAACACAAATAAAACTCGACAAGATACATAAGGGGCAGCGCCGGGGCCCGCTGTTGTTTGGCCGACCGCCGCCGCGCCACCTCCTCGACTGCCGCCACCGCCTCCACTGCCGCCGCCGCCGCCGCCCTCGCCCCCTCTGCCGCCGCCGAAGCCGGCCGCCAAGGGCCTGAAGAGTGCTTCGCACACTAAAACTCTCAGTGTTATGTTTCTTGTTAGTTAAGGAGTACTGCAAAAGTTTGCCTGAGGATCTCTCCAATATCCTCTGCATACAAGGTAATTAAAGTAGATGAGAATAAATACTTCGCGATCTAAGCAAGTTTTTCTCTCTCTCTCTTTTTTTCATCTTTATTGTCCGGTGCAATGATTAACATCGGAATGTATAAAGGATTGTAAGGGGCTACAGTGAAAGTATTTGAAAGGTCATTGGAATTGAAAGTACTGTAAAAGGCCTTTCTTTCATTTCGTTTTGTACGTTGAATCATTTGTATATTTCAAGAGTCAAGAGTGAACCTTAAGATTCTAAAACACTGTAGAAGTTTTGCTGATGTTTTGAAAAGAATAGTATCCAACTCGCAGATAGAAATGAAAGGAAAAGAAAATGAAACTTTCTTTGAAATAAAATTTTGCTGTGATGCTAAGTAATTTGAAAATTTGTATATACACTACACAATTATATTGTTTTAAATTTGTGAAAACAAGTACAAAAGAGATAGGAGAATGAAGTATATTGCACAAACGTCTCGTCACCAAAACTTCACAGTACAGCGTTGAGAGTATACGAACCAAGCAGCTTTCACACTGTTCCAAAAATGATGTTTTCTTCTCTATATTTATTTATTATATCCTGAAAAAAGGTTCTTGCTTTGTGAATCCCTATCTCATTGCAAACTTGTAGACGGACATGTGACCTCCTCGTCGGCAGAAGAAACTCCGCCCCATCTTCATGCTGATGAATTTGAGTTATTTTAAAGATTCGCGAATTTACACCAAAAAATATTATATATAATTTTTTTATATATAATTTTTGCGGATTCGGTGGCATAATGGTCAGCGTACTGGACTGTTGTACCCCAGTTTGTGGGTTCAAACCCGATCGAAGCCGTGGATTTTTAACGGCGAAAAAATCCTTCGTACGCCTTCCTTCGGAGGGGAAGTAAAGCCACCTGTCCCATGTAGTAGATTTACTGCATGTAAAAGATCCTCAAGCCTAAAAGAAGCCTCTGAGCAAAATTGAGATCCGCTTGTTTCGTCACCAAAGATAATACATCCTTTCTCCACTAGGTGGTGAAAGGAGCGTAGCAAAATTTGCCTGGTTAGACGGAAGAGCAGGCCTGATGGCCCTAGTCTGCCACGTAAAATAAGGCACTAACTAAAATAATTTTTTATAAGATTTTTTTATTTATATATAATATATCATTTATACATAATACATAATATGAAACATTGGTGGAGTTATGGGCCGTCCATAAATTACGTAAGGCGATTTTGACGATTTTTCGACAGTCCCTCCCCCATGGTTGAGATGTCGTGCGATTGAGCTCGACCCCCTCCCCTTATTAATCTTACGTGAGATTTTTCAAAATGCGTATTTTTAATGTAAATACGTTAATTCGTGATTGCATTGGAATTTATTTTTTAAATACTTTATTTAAATTTAGTTTGCTTAGTTATATATATATATTTCAGACTAGATATGACTAGTAATTAGAAAATAGAGGGATTGAATTATAATGAATATTATAGCACTTTTAAAAACATTGCAATGATTCATTGTAATTCAGTTCACGGAGTGTGCGGTCTCAAGAGTGACTACTTGAACCAACATATCCTTATGATTTTCTGTAAATTAATCTGCTCCTCCAACTTCACTGTGATTCAACTACTTTAAACCGTTGTCGCTTGTACACAGAAGCTCAGTAGCTCGACGTGTTACGATCCGTAGGGGTCGCACTTTGCGAGCTGGTGCACTGAGGACCGCACGTTGGTGCTCTGCAGCTCATGTGATGAATTTAAAGTAGATATCGCATGTACTGCACCATCTCTTTTGAGATCACCACGTACACTTGGGCATGCACCGGGAGCGGTAGCTCAGTGCATCAAGTGATGTCACTGCACCGTCTCTGACCGGGAGGTCCTAGATTCGAGTCCTGACGGCGGCAGGATTTTCGACACTAGCTGTTTAGCTAGGTCGAATTCAGTCGCTGCCTGGAGGAGAATTCTAGCGTCCGGCTGCTCTGATTGGTAGTTTTCCGTGGTTTCTCCGATCAACACCAGGCGAATGCCGGAGCAGTACCCTACCAAACGGGCCATGGACCGCGCGCGATCTGTCCTTCCTCTTCCCTGTCCTATCCTCTCCCCTTACACACACACTTAAACTAACATGCATTACACTGCCACATATTTCGGGAGTTTGGTCGAGAGCTTAGAGCTTGTCCCGGCTGGGGCGGCGCCCCGCTGGTGGGAGAGTCCTGGTTAGGGGGAAACCCCACTAGCAGACGGTAGGTCGCCGCCGGATCTCGCCATCTAGCGGGGGAAGATCACCGCCATCTCCCGAGAAAAAACATGCACCACACTAACGGGACTAATGACCAAAGCAGTTGACGCGCCCGGAAACACGAAATAACCAAACCAAATCATAGGGCATGCTGATGGAGGCGTGCGAAGGTTGAATGGGTAGGCAGTGGCGAATAAGGAAGGGAGCAAATGATTTTCCTGAATGCTTTTAAGGGTCTAAGACCGTCGATTGCCCATCAACTCACGCGATAGCCTGAGTACATTCACATAACCGCGATAAAAACATTATTGTGCAATATTTAACCATATTATAGTATAGAAACGTGTTTCACTTAACTTTTCTCTGTTTTGTCGCGTTTTATCACAGTTTTTAGCCTAAAAAGTACGTGATATTTGCCGAGACACCCCATCTCTCCCACGCAAGCTGAAGTGAGGTTTGCTTGACCCCCTCCCCCCTAAAACCCTCATGTAATTTATGGATGGCCCCTTACTCACAGCAACACTGACCGTAAGGTATTTTACATCTCCCTAGGGACAGCGTCTAGAAGACTGCTTCATTGTGAGTCCACGGTTCTTTTCAGGAGACCGACAATGGGGTCTGGTGTAGTCGCCTCCGGACAAGCAAGTTCCACACATGTTCGATCAACGACATATCGGGTAAACAAGGAGACCAAGGAAGGAATGGTAAAGACCACCTGCACAATACAAATTACATGCGATCGAACATTATCATTTCTGGAATATTACGTGAGGGTTTTGCAAGAACGTTGGCTCTGTCAGTGCATCGTCCTCAAAGTATTTCTGAGAGACATAAGGATGAAATGCTGATAACATGAAAGAGAGACTGTTTTCTCTTACGATTTATTGGTCTATTTTCATGATAATGTAGGAAGTACATATTACAAGGATGACATGACTGCTGAAAGTAGTTACTTTGTCTATTCAATCAAGGCGAGGAAATAATTTTAACACGCCTCCGGATCGGTCACTGCCATTTCTCCCACGGTTATCTCCTCCACGGGGACCCACCCCCCTATATGCGAATACTGCAAAATAGATTTACCGTGGAGCATGTTCTCTTGCACTGTGTTAAGATAAGAGATAGCCGTCGAAGGCATCACCTTGCTAGCTCCCTAGCGGAGATTCTTAGAAATGACGAATCTTCTCTCTGCTTTTTTTTTTACGAGAGATAATTCTACACCTTATCTGAGAAGATGAAAATGCCAATTATTGGCTTTACCCAGTTTTAAAGTAACTATCTGGAATTTTCCAAACCCTTTTTTAGGAACGTTTTTTTTTCCATTTAAAATTTTAATTTTCCTTTGTTAGCTGGTCATTGCAATATTGTGCACTCGTCTTAAAATAATTTGACACGGGCGCAAATGACCTTAGCTGTTGAAGCGCCCTTCAACTCAATCAATCAATCTATTCAATCAAGTGTCCTATTATCAGGTCATAGATCCCCCAGCGCAGAGCGTCCGTCAGCGGAAACGACACAGCACGGCATACCTCCACAAACGGCACACCTGTGATTCGTACAAGACAGCACATTGTCGTGCTACACAACAACTCTATTTGACATGCAAGGCCTTTTACCTCAACCGGTTTCCGTTCGTTAAGGTAGTGCGGGGTGTGATTGCGTTGTACTATTATTATTATTATTATTATTATTATTATTATTATTATTATTATTATTAAACTACGTCGGTTTAAATAAATTCAGTAGTTCAGACGATTTTTCAATATACCATGCTAAATTTAATCCCACAAAGTAATTAAATATATGTAACCAGTAGTACTACAACACCACATACGTTCTCGCAATATTATACTACTATATGAACATGTAAAAGTGTTTTCAACCAACAATTTTTTCCGCGCCGAGACGTGAACTAAGGTCCTCCGAGTTAACTAGTCGTGCCCCTTACTTCTACTCCAAGCATCCTCTATGTCGTACCAATTCGGGCCGGCGACGCTTTAAAATCTAGTTATCTCAACTCATTATTTCCAACACGCAATTTTCAAAAATTCAGAGGTACCAACAAAAATGTTATATCCAGCATTCTTTTAAGCGTCCATTGTTTCTTTCGTGAAAAAATAAATAAGAAAAAATTTGAACTGTTTTTTGCGAAAATGTTCTTTTTATAAACTGCATTAATATAAAATAGAATTACGTGACAACTACTCGTATTTTTTTTTCAAAAATTGAACAATACCTTTTTTAAAGAGCTGATTTTTAGCACAGATTTTGTTTAAGACAATATCTCAATCAGCAATTTTGTATTTTTGAAATGTCAACTTTCAGCAATTTTTGAAACCACAGAGAGAACATGTTTTAATACATACGTCCTTTAATACATACAGGGAGAAAATATTGAAAAATTCGCAGCAATTTTTTGAGATGTTTTTAGAACCTTTTTTAAGACATTTTTTCGTGCTCTTTTGTAAAGAACTGATTTCATGACAAGATTCTTTAAAGCAGACACTCTTTAAGACAAAATCTTTATCTTTAATTTTGTAGTTTTGAAATAACTTTTTGTAATTTTCGAAAATACTGAAGGTTCAATGAAAATGGCTCCAGATTTGGCACCCACTTTTTTACAGTACATACGATGAGAAAATTTATGAAAATATTTTGAGCCATTTTTTGAGAAATAGTTAATATGAATATTGCCAATATTTCATGCAAAAGAACAGAGTTTTTAAAGAAGTAAACTATTTATTCTAAATATTGTAGTTGCAGGAAGACGACGAAAACAAATAACTTTTGCAATTTTCAAAAAATTAGGTATGCCAAAGAAAATGAGTTCTGCACCATTCTGTCAAGTGTTCTTTCCAGTATCCAACGGCAACGTTTAATGAAAAGATTTGGAGCCATTTTCGGGAAAAGTTTGAAAATGTTGTGGCTTCACAAAAGTCCCCCACTCCATCAAACCAATATATTCGTTTCAAACTTATATCTCGAATTCATTTAAATCGATCGAGGGATATCGATTTTCGATAAAATCGGCAGATCGACTTAGCCGCCTGCGTTGACATCAGACAGCCGAGCAGACAGACGGACAGGAAGAGGGACGGACAGACAGTCATTTGGACGTCAATAGATTTTTCGGTTTCAAAGACTCAGAGAACATGGATTGTGACTACACAACATGTTAAATGAGGTAATTTACTACATATAGGTACAACATTTATCCACTTATCCGTTACCTGAGCTTTAGAACAGGAGTTTTTGTAACAAACATTTGCGGTTTTTTGGTACTTTGTAACTATACATTCTGTTCTTAGTAAGTAAGGGCGAGAAAGTAAATAATGAATATAATCGTACTGTGTGCAAAGTTGGGAGCGTAGGAAGGAGGAATTCTGATAAACGGTATTCTCTGCATTGTCGCAGCGAACGACACCACATGTGAATATTTGAAAAAGATGGAATTATGGTAAAATGAAAAAAAAATGGGGTTATATTAGATATTTCTATGTCTAGACATTCAGCGGGGGATGCCTAGAAATAGGAATATTTAATATAGACGCATTTGTGATGTGTTGATCCAGATTGTTTAGGTGTGATCACTGCTTTCATCACTACACTTCCAATTAGTCCAGCAAGCATGGTTTTGAAAAGGTAGAGTAATGAAGAATATTGTTTCCCAACAAACATGCCAGTTTCGTAGCACATCATTGTAATGGTCTCTCTGAGGCGAGTCACAGACTGGCTCAAAAATACTCTTACATTAACCTAAAACACTTTTTACTGTTGGTAGTTACTCCAGAGAACGAAATATATTTAAACTTCTTCACACACAGGCCAAATAAAATTACGTATTTTATTTTCATAATGTTTTAAATTGTCGCGAATATTAGCGAAACACTGTATTTGTGAGTACATCGTCTCAAAGAGAATTACAATACGAGTCTGACAAGCAATTGTTGTACTAGGTGTTCATATCAAATATGTATAGTTCGTTGTATTTTCATACTTCACACTGTCATATATCGACAACGAACATTTCTAATATAATACAAAAGACAATATCACTTGAACTGCATGTGACTGTCACGTTCTCGCTCTTCCAATTTACGCGCTGTGGTTCGAATTGCGCATTCTAATTGGTGGTCCCCATTCCTACGATGAGTCTCATCCCCACTCTTTATCGATTTTCGCCTTTGCACCCGAGTTGCCAGGACAATTCATTCTATTTTCAAGTTGATGTTTAAAAGAAACACAACATTTTGTTCTCAATGTTGGGAAGGCATTCTCAAACGCAAGAAAGTGTGTGCAGATGATTTTCTTCCCCATACCTCACATACAGTTTTTGACTAAATAAATTAAATAAATAAATAAATAAATAAATAAATAAATAAATAAATAAATAAATAAATAAATAAATAAATAAATAAATAAATAAATAAATAAATAAATAAATAAATAAATAAATAAATAAATAAATAAATAAATAAATAAATAAATAAATAAATAAATAAATAAATAAATAAATAAATAAATAAATAAATAAATAAATAAATAAATAAATAAATAAATAAAAGTTTCTGATTGATATCAATGTGGGTTTTAATCAGTTTTCGAAAACGGCAAATATCATTTTTGTATCCTCTTCATTTTTTCAACAATAGAGTTGAATACTTAAAGAAAATAATTTCTTGATTCTCATGTAATCCTCTATTGTCAATAAACATTAAGAGAATATATTTAATTCCTTGCATATGTGTAAAAACGTATTCTCGCAAGTATAAAACATAGCGCATCAGTAAGAATACAATAATATATTATCATGAGTGCATCGATAATTTAGGCAAGTAAACGGAATTTCTTGTATTCTTTTCCACACACGGATGTAAACACTGTAATTTTTACAGTGCACAAAGTGTCACAATGACACACAAGTTTTAATATCACGCAATAAGATATTTTAGACAGAAAACTTATTTTCTCATCAAGTTATAGTGTCGAATTTGGTCATCCTTAACAAAAAAGACCATTGTACAGTCGTGATGTGCGGTGAGCTAAAGACAACCGGCATTTCATTTTCCTCCACAAATGCATATATAGTGGCAGAGCTTGTACACTTGCTTTGTTTCATATTCCAAAATCACCTCTCCTACTTTCACTCACTCTCACACTCACTTTTTCACTCTCTCTCTCACTCACTCACTCTCCCACTCTCACTCACTCCCCCACTCTCACTCACTCTCCCACTCACTCCCCCACTCTCACTCACTTTCCCACTCTCACTCACACTCGCTCACTCTTTTATTCTCTCTTTATCGCCTCTCTTTATCGCTATCTCTTTATTGCTATCTCTTTCTCGCTCTCTTTCTCGATTTTTTTCCTTTGTTTTCGCTCTCTCTTTCTCTTTCCCTCCTTCTCTCGCCTTTGCGTCTTTATTTATGTCTCCTTCTGTACCTCACTTACTTTTTCTTACTCTCTCACCCACACATTCAAATACATAGCCAAAAAATACTGGAGATAATATATATTATACAAAAAAACATTAGCGTTCCTGATTTTAATTTCTTTGTTTAGGCATAAAATGCCACAGTTACTACGAAGATATTGACAAGTACGTTTCATTGTAATGTAGAATGCGCTAACACTTATTTATAATAGCACTTATTTTAAAAACCACGTCCGCGATTATAAAAACCATGACAACGGTTTTAAGAACCACAAAAAAACACACAATAAAATGTATTGAAACTGCTAAGTAATCAAAACACATTACCTCTCTTTAATCATCTACGATGTTATTTTGGAGAAAACCTTGCTGTTATATTATCATTATTATCTAACCTAGATTTTATATTCTCTTATTAACTTCTCAACTTAAAAGCGTTCCTGAAACATGTACTTTTCCAATTTGTCATGTGTGAATATTAAATCCTTTTGTTGGTGTTTGTTTTGGAGCGTGTTTCCAGAAATAACATGGTTTGATAAATGAAAACATACAGTAATTATAGTTCGTTTTTCTTGTAAATAAATGTAGGTATATTATGCTTCGACATATATTTTGAATCTAAACCACATGAACATAAAATGAAAATACAATGAAAAAAGATAGTACAAACTCGTTTTTACCGATCTCAGAGCCAATGGCATAAAACTATAAGACGAGATATGCGAATCAAAACAATGTAGAACTAAAATTTCTATTTGCCTAATTCTGATAGAACGCAATTTAATCAATATTGCAAAATTTATACGAACTCAAATCACTTTATTCTACGCATAATACTGTACTATTAAAAATTTTGTTGAGCTGCTATAGAAAATTATTCTTGGTTGAACCCTCTATGCGAATAACTTTAAAGCTAACGTTTTCTGACAACATTATGAACAAACCTATGTATTGTTAACGCACTGTTAATACTTTCTTGTAAGTAAAATCATACATTTATCGGTTCACTTTGTTTCGAGAAGATCAGGCCGAGGTAGCGTGTTTATGCAATGAAGGTAAGTCCCCCTACACAAACCGTATCACCAGCGCCAACTTTAGCGCCCGAGAAAACACAAACACGCGCTGTTGCAAAGACGCGACTGACCCCTGGCATAGACAACGCCGCGGGTGCTTCGATACCAATTTCGTCCAGTATTGGCAAATATTGGGGCAGGGCTGTGTATTAATGCGCTAGCGAAGCAATCCAGGCGGGACAACGAGGTTACACGCCTCCACGGGACGGGAGTCCGGAGCGGCGGGGTGGGGGGGGGGGGGGCGACGGGGGCGGGGGGCGGCAAGAATGTGGTGGGCGTGGCGGAGGGGAGGCAGCGGGGACGGTCGGGCCGACGGGGTCGGCAGGGGCCGCGAGGGGTGGGCGGCTTGGACGGCCTAGCGACAGGGGCGGTGGAGGCGGCAGACTTGATGACGACAGGCAGGGGCAATGGGGCGGCAGAGTCGATGGGGAGGTGGGTGGCAGGGGCGGAGGCACCGGGGGCGGTGAGGGTGGGGGGGCAGAGTTGATGGGGATGGTGGAGGTGGCGGAGGCGGCAAGGGGAGGAATGCGTGCGGGGGGGAGGGGAGTCGACGGGGCGGCAGAGTCGATGGGGACGGCGGGCGTGGCGGGGGCAGGGGGGGGCGGCGGCCCCGGGGCGCGGACAATGGAGTGACGCCGCGCGCCCCTCGCTGCCCCAGCGCGTCCGGCTCCGCGCGCCGCCAGGCCAATTACCACAGGTTCAACAGCGCGAGAATGCGGGATGCTCCGTCGCTGCCGTCGCCGCCGCCGCCGCCTGCCTCGGCCGGCGAGGCGCCACACCTGCCGCCCCGTTCATTTTCCTACCTTCGTGACGCGAGGTCCTTGAGGTGAGGCTGCGTTTAGATGCAAACATGCATGATCGGAAACAGTGTTAATTTACTCATACCTCTTCTCCATATCATTATATTGAAAATACCTAATTGTCTTTTACACTTACTTTATACCATATTCATAGAATTAATTTTAGAAAAAATACTATTGTTTTAAAATTAATATTATTACAATTTTTCCTATATTAAATTTATAGCTTTAGAATTATCCAATCTTTGTCAAGTCATAAATAGAACTGATTACTAGAGTAAAATCCCTCAAGTGAATTGTGAGTTGTGTGGTGCAGAATAAATATGAAGCGACCTTCTGAAAAGTAAGCCGCTAATAAAATACATACCAAAATTCTCTTCTAGAAGATTCTTCACTTGAAGAATTGACGAAAAATTTTCAGGGTCGAACTTGTATCTACCGCTGTGTAGTTTGCCATTTGAGACGATAGGACATGCTATCGCCGAGCTCTGCTTTACACGTCCATTCAGTTGTTCTTCTGAACATCGACCGCTGAATATTGTAGTCTTCACTGACTTAATTCCTTACTTGTTCACCTCTTGTTTGATGCGCAGAATACTGAAGTTTCTTGCCCTTGCACAAATTACTCTTCAACGATCACCCTTATTCATGATGATTTTCTTTTCTTTTGATGAGCTAATGGCAAGTGGGGATGGTAGGCACTATACGAAAGTACGCCTATATTGTTTTAAAAAGTGCTCCGTATTTGGTGTAGTAAATATACAGACAATATTCATAGACATATCGTTCGAAAATCATTAATATTTATTTATTTTGCATATTATTTTGTTGTTTTACAATCACATCAGAATATAATTTCGAAACCGCTCATGATAATTGAATACCTTTAGCAGTCCTTCAAAAACTAGATTTGCAACATTGTTCAGCTGTTTAAACTACTTCAATCCACTTTTTTCACATCAACACAAATCTTCTGCACTCCACAGTTTTAATGATATCAATGGTTATTTAATAAAAGCGCAATTAAGGATAGAAACGGATACCCAAGAAATTTGGTTTCCCAAGAATTATGTGATCTTGTACACACAAAAAAAAAGTCGCTAATCTGGTGGCCGAGATCGCTAAGGCCGTTGTCGCGAACTCTGCCCGAGGGATCGCGAGTTGGAATCCCGCCTCGGATTTTTTTATTTATTTCCACCTGTTCGGCATTTCTACCTTTCAGAGATTTTAACATTTTACAACATAATGATTGTCATTCTTTCTCACGCTAATTGTCCTGATTGTTACAGGCTGTTTTCAGTGTATACTTTTAAAAATAGACTATTCTGATTGGCAATTTATACACGTATCGTCTTTAAATGAAATATTCGTGATTTAATGTGTTACATTAATGGATGTTGGGAACTAATGTCGTTGAATATTTATGGAGGTCTGAATTTATCCTTGGGAAATCGTGAGCATATTCTGTTTGGTTTAGGTATTTTTTGCCAAGTTTGAAGATGAGCGCCTCGGATATGGTTGTATTTTTGTTCGTCCTTTCATCCCTAAGTAGAGCCTATCCGAAAAATTGCTTTGTGCATCGACTTACATATTATGGACTTACAAATAACTTATTATAGCTAAAGAAAGCAAAATGAGATGTAATTCAAAAATCAAACAACTTACTTTTCGGTCACAAAAAATCAGAGGCATGCTCAGAATCCAGGAGAATTTCTTAGCATTTACTCTGTAGAGAAATTTAGCAAAAAACTGCTGTCGACATAATTAATTATTTTTTTCAACACCATTTTATCAGCTATTACATTATCGATTTTTTTCAATTTAATCGATGCTTTCGATTATAATTTGTTGTTGGAGAATGTGAACGACGTTTAAAAGAATGGTGTAGGTCTCATGTTTGTGGAAAAATCAGATTTTTTTAAAATGACAAAAGTTGAAAATATTTTCGGAGTTTTTCTACAACTAAAATATTAAGGATATATATTTTCCCTAAATGATATCTGATCGTTAAAGATAGATTTTGAAATAAGGTCATGTGCAATTTTTCGAATATTTGAGTACTTTTCGGAAAGTACGTTCTGCTTTAGCACCACCAGTTCCATTCTTATCCTCTCAATGGATTACATTTTCTTTCTCATCAACGTGATCCTGGGTAGCTGCTCATCTTCCTTCATCTGCTTGCGGCTCTTCCTTGCCAGACTCTGCACTCATCCCTCGAATTGCTTGTTGTCTCACCCACATTGCAGCGTACACACAGGACCCGCGCCGGTGCTGCAAATTTGCTCCCGCGGCGACAGCCAATGGGAATGGTGGAGAGACCGGAGTCAGGGCAGGAGACGGAGGGGGTGTTGGGATAGGGGTGGAACGGGGTCGGATAATGGCGAGGGGAGTGGTGGGGGTGAGGCTCAGGAATGGACCTTGACGGGGCGGAGGCGTGGTGAAGGTTTTGATTCATTGATTTTTTCGTGTTTCCGGGCGCGTCAACTGCATTGGTCATTAGTCCCGTTAGTGTAGCGCATGTTTTTCTCGGGAGATGGCGGTGATTTTCCCCTCGCTGGATGGCGAGATCCGGCGCCGACCTACCGTCGGCTAGTGGGGTTTCCCCCTAACCAGGACTCTCCAACCAGCGGGGCACCACCCCAGTCGGTTCCCGACCGATCTCCCGGAATATGTGGTAGTGTGGTGCATGTTAGTGTAAGTGTGTGTGTGTGTGTGTGTGTGTGTGTGTGTAAGGGGAGAGGATAGGACAAGGAAGAGGAAGAACAGATCGCGCACAATCCCTGGCCCGTTTGGTAGTGTACTGCTCCGGCATTCGCCTGGCGTTGATCGGAGAAACCACGGAAAACTACCGACCAGAGCAGCCGGCCGCTAGAATTCTCCTCCATACAGCGACTGAATTCGACCTAGCTGAAAAGCTAGTGCCGCCGTCAGGACTTGAACCTAGGACCTCCCGGTCAGAGGCGCTGCAGTGACATCAGTGGATGCACTGAGCTACCGCTCCCGGTCATGGTGAAGGCGGGGTACAGAGGGCGGTGGCAGGGAGAGAGGAAATAGCTGGGAGGAGGGGGGAATGTGAGGGCTGTCGAGGGGGGGGGGGGGAAGGCCCCGGGTGAAGGAACGCGAAGCAAACGCGATTGGCAGGCCCTCTCAAGAGCACGGATGTTGCCGCGTAGCTCTCCATTTAATTACCAATTAAGTCGGAAATGGCTTAGGTTCCATATCGGGCCGTGTTATCCCGGCGAGAGCGACGGCCGCGCCCAGGCCGGATCCGTCAACAGTGGCGGGCCGGCGAGCGGAGTCGAGCTGTGTGCTCGCTACGAAAGCCATCACAGCCGCCCTCAGCCTCGCTCAGTCATCGTTTTCGTCCGCCGCTGACCCTTTCCCCTCCTTGTCCTCGCCCTCGCTATTAGCCTCGAGCATATATGCGCTCGTTATGTATGCTAGGTCTGCCCGTGCGAGTACCTCGTGCTCTCGGCAGATTGTTCACTCTCGTCCCGTAGCCATTCTGCGCTGATGTGGCCTACACGTGTTCCTTGATTGGTAAATGGAGGTATCGATGAGAAAGTGTATTACTTCCCGGTGTAATCACTAAAAGACGTATTTTACTAATTTTTTCAAACATCTTTATGAATCCTACATTTATTAAATCATTTTATAATGTATTAAATTGTGTCTCGTATTTAGCATTGCATCATTTTTGATATTGTCTATTTATTATTTCTTTTTTTTTTTTTTACACATATCTAATTTATTGGATCTACGAATCATATTTTATTTTTTTTGTTATCGCTTACTTGGTCAGTTTGCTTCATTTTATATGTTTTCATTTAAGCATTTGCAAGTAATGTAATTAAAGTAATTCAATAAGTGCACGTGTGTTGGAGAGGAAGAAAACTTCTTTTAGTGCTTAAATGAAAAGCAAGGGGCCTTTCATTTAAGCATTTGGTGAAAGTGTTAAGGGAAAGAACGAAGAACTCGCTCGAAGTGGGGCTTGGTGATACAGAATCAGATTACAATGATTGTTAAAGGTATGTTTAATCTTTTAGAACAATAAAATTTTAAAAACTCACTTAATTTTGTGTCCAAATCATCAGCACTAATGATGATGATGATAATAATAATAAATATTATTATTATGCTATTTAATATGAAATTTGTATGTAATTATATATATATATATATATATATATATTGTGACGTACCGGTAGCCCGGCTTGTTTGCAGTAAATTTATTTGTAAGGACAGGTGTTCTTTTTTGTGAATGGACTCGGGTTATTAATCAAACACCACTGTTCCGTGAACAAAATAAACATGAACTATTTATTATTCTATAAAAATCACTATTGATTACAATATCTGTGGTGGTCTTTATCCTTTCTTTACCTCACCCAGAATCACTGTTAGTTCTTTCGATCTTACATCGATCGAGGAAACATTTACCGTTTACTCCTCCCCTCGAGCGCCGGCGGCTTCGGGACCCTCGGGTTGCCTCGTGCTCCTTCGCTGCCTGTCTGTGTCCGCTCCACTGGGGACCAGCCGATGCGATGCGTTGCGTTTCCGAAGTACGTTCTCCAGCGTAATCTTCCCACGATGCCTCTGCGCCTCCTCGCTGAACTCCTTTTCCCGGGTTCACCCAGATTTCTTGTTGTCACCTTCCGCGAGCTGATAAACGCCACTAATAATTCAAAGTACAGTTGCTAATACGTGTCTCACCATTTAACCAGGCAGACTCGTGGTGTACTCTCTGCACACAAGTTCTCGCGATCTGTACTACTCCAGATAATAGCTATCACCTGGCACTACGTCAGAGATACTAATGATGGTTATCTAGCACAAATTGTCCGTCAATCACTTTTTCAGCGCTCGTTCGTTCGCGACACTATTTTACTTTGTTCGAACGCGGAACAGCCCCAGGTACGTCCTTCCTCACCGGTGACCGGCCGGTCACTGGCTCCTCGCGGCGTCGTTTCCACGCCTTGGCCAACCGACAACACTTCGCCGCCCGTAACCGTTTCTCGTGGCTGGCGAGCGCCCTCTGGCAACCGTTCTGCCGCGTGCGTACTTGATGTATCGCCGTTTTTGGGCAGAAACGCGGTGCGTTTCAATATATATAATGTAATAATATAATATGTATTTTGTAATAATAATTTGCTATTTAACATGAAATTTGAGACACAAAATATGCTAAAGAAATGATGAAGAGACAAACCACTCCATTGGCAAAATCTCAAAAGAATGGACAAGGTGCAGATCAATTAACATGAATAATTTATGTCGCTTTAAAGGGGAAGCATGAAACCAGAATCGGAAGCAGTTATAATACCTGTCCAAGATCAGGTGATGAGAACACTACATTAAAATAAAGCGGTTCTCAACATTTTCCAAGATGATAAATGTCGCATTTGCCAAGAACAAGCGGAAAGCATTGATGATTGATTGATAGATTGATTTTTTCGTGTTTCCGAGCGCGTCAGCTGCACTGTCATTAGTCCCGTTAGTGTAGTGCATGTTATTTCTCGGGGGATGGGGGTGATCTTCCTCCTCTGGATGGCAAGATCCGGCGCCGACCTACCGTCAGCTACTGGGGTTTCCCCCTAACCAGGACTCTCCCACCAGTGGGACACCGCCCCAGCCAGGACCAGCTCTAAGCTCCCGACCGCTCTCGCAGAATATGTGGTAGTGTAGTGCATGTTAGTGTAAGTGTGTGTGTGTAAGGGGAGAGGATAGGACAAGTGGCCCGTTTGTTAGGGTACTACTCCGGCATTTGCCTGGTGTTGATCGAAGAAACCACGAAAAACTACCGCTCAGAGCAGCCGGCCGCTAGAATTCTTCTCCAGACAGCGACTGAATTCGACCTAGCTGAAAAGCTACTGCCGAAAATCATGCCGCCGTCAGGACTCGAACCTAGGACCACCCGGTCAGAGGCGCTGCAGTGACATCAGTTCATGCACTGAGCTACCGTTCCCGGTGGAAACCATTGATTGTATCGTCTCAGTTTGTCCAATTGTAGCAAAGACCTAATACTTGAAAAGACTTGATGGGGTGTGTAGTTCCTTCCACTTGTAGATGTGCAAGGCCCTGAAAGTTTCAAACTCATGCTGAAAGTGACACAAACATTCGCCAAACCCGGTAACGTCTGTTGGACTGTGTACAGTGCTGAACGACCAACAAATTCAAACTGATCACATGATAGCGACCAACAAATAGGATATTTTTATCA
Organism: Teleogryllus oceanicus; assembly: GCA_964035755.1. Taxonomy (NCBI): domain Eukaryota; kingdom Metazoa; phylum Arthropoda; class Insecta; order Orthoptera; family Gryllidae; genus Teleogryllus; species Teleogryllus oceanicus. Next base: position 64,512,982 of record CAXIVR010000011.1, read on the forward strand.
GGGATTTGGAGAAAAACTTGTAGATGTGTCGGTGTCATGCGATCAAAACGTCGTAAACAAGGAAGGCAGAGATACGTTTTACAAACAAGAGTTTGGAAATCGAGATCTGCCGAATGTGGGGCGTCAAAACATTGGCCGTCCCAATAATTATCGTTCTGTTATATGTTTTGCAATGGTTATTTATGTATCAACGCCGAAAAATGAATTATTTTGGATGAGGTGTTTACTAACCGATGCGGAGTTGAGGTTGGTAGTAAATTAACCGAGTCCAAAATCATTCAATTTCGGTCGAGCCGCAAGCAACTATTTTTGTAAACTTACCTCCCAATTTTAGGATGGAATTTTTAGAGAGATCTCATTTATACCATGGAGTTTCGTGATACAGATGCGGATGTTCTTTTACATTATGGTCTCTGAAGTAGACAGTACAGTCACAATTGTTAAAGTGTGTAGAATTTGCGGCTGGTTTTGACTATTTGTTTTGTAAGTATGGAGTATGATATTCCAGAGATTATAATCGAGGAAGCTGCAACTGAGAGTTTACTTCCTCAAAACTCATAAGATTCATACGAAAGAAAGTGTGAAATCTTTTTAAAATGGAAAACGGAGACGTTTTGTCTGGTTTACTTGACGTTGTCGCGGGAATCGTGCTCTAAAATTCATTCTGGCCTAGGCCGCCAAAGCTCACCTTTGTATTGTAGAAATGCTCTGTCAAATATAGGTTTTGAAGTGAAGATACGAAATAAATTGTTTAAGAACTTGGCTAAACTCCCATGTCATCAAGTTTGGTTTGGTTTGTTTTTTTCGTGTTTCCGGGCGTGTCAACTGCTTTGGTCATTAGTCCCGTTAGTGTACTGCATGTTTGTTTCTCGGGAGATGGCGGTGGTCTTCCCCAGCTGGATGGCGAGATCCGGCGCCGACCTACCGTCGGCTAGTGGGGTTTCCTCCTAACCAGGACTCTCCCACCAGCGGGGCACCGCCCCAGCCGCGACAAGCTCTAAGCTCCCGACCGGTCTCCCGGAATATGTGGTAGTGTAGAGCATGTTAGTGTAAGTGTGTGTGTGTAAGGGGAGAGGATAAGACAGAGAAGAGGAATGACAGATCGCGTGCGGTCCGTGGCCCGTTTGTTATGGTACTGCTCTGGCATTCGCCAGGTGTGGATCGGAGAAACCACGGAAAACTATCGATCAGAGCAGTCGGCCGCTAGAATTGTCCTCCAGACAGCGACTGAATTCAACATAGCTGAAAAGCTAGTGTCGAACATCCTGCCGCCGTGGGGAGTTTGAACCTAGGACCTCCCGGTCAGAGGCGCTGCAGTGACATCAGTTGATGCACTGAGCTACCGCTCCCGGTTCATGTCATCAAGACGCGTGGCGCACTCCGTGAGAAAAGCCTCCGTTGGGTTACAGCGCCATTGTTACAATGCGGAAAAAACACAGAAGTGGCTGGTCTCATTCTCTGACGCTCAACCAGAGTTAATTTGTAGCATTGGTTGCAATGCATTGAAAGTGGTACAGGATGACTGGGAGATAGAACACAACATGACTTTAGTAAGGTGACCAATTTTCTTTTAATGAAAAGGAGGATACAAATTTTAAGAGAAAGTACAACGTAATGAAATGGACCATTTTATTAATTCAAACAAAATACACTAATTCTACAGCAGTTAAGTATCAACATTCCATCTTGATTTCTCTCTTGCCCAAAAATCAGAAATAATGAAGCTGAAACTAGTGAAAACGAAGTAAATTTCCCCGATCTAGCAACACTAATCGCCTTTTCAAACTATGACGTCACGTGACACGTCATAGTTCGGCGCGGCACATCTAAATACGGAGATTAACAGATCAGTTTAAAAATTTCGAAAAGGAGGATTGTAGGATACTTTTCGATGTAGGACAGAACTTTACATTACATTGATTAATTGATTGATTGACATTGATTGACATTGACTACACCTCACGACTATTGAAACATGGTGCAGAAACTGGAAAATCAAGATAAATCCAAACAAATCCACATCCAAAGTTTTCACGCAACGATTTCCAGCCTTCCCACTTCCACTAAAATTTGACTCGGCAGCAATACAATGGTGCTCCTCAACCGCCCCAGTCCGTTATCTAGGTGTCCTAATGGACACCAGATTGACTTGGAAAGACCACATCACCTCCAAGGTGAACGAAGCTAATAGACGCCTAGGTATTCATCGACCAGTAATCAACCGACACTCATCATTATAGCTCCATTCTGCTCTCCTTATATATAAAGCCATTTTACGTCCATTACTTAAGTACGCTTGTCCAGTCTGGTGCAATGCCGCCCCTACAACCATCAACAAAATCCAAATATTCCAAAATAGGTTCCTCAGAACTGCAGTTAACGCACCTTGGTTTATAAGCAACACTAACCTTCACAAAGACCTAGTGATAGAGCCCGTCCTAACATACATCATTAAACTTTCCTCATCATTCTTCCAAAATCTACCCTCAGTTACCGGTGCTTCCCACTACAACATAGGTAAAGAGCATCCCGTAGAAACTCGTATCCGCAACCGATTTCCCTTCCTCCGGAAACTGGCTGATATAAGATAATGAAATAAATAGTCCTCCCATAAAAGTCAACAATATGTATTCCTCCACTTTATCATTCGCACTACTTCAATCTATTTTAATGGGAGGTGGCCGTAGCCATCCCTTCGCATATTTTCGTCTGAAAATGCTCGCTCCTAACAACTGAAAAGCCATATGGCTGAGCGTTATGTAATCAGCTCACTCTGTTAAATAAATTAATTAAAAAAACCTCTTGTTCTAGTTACATTGCAATGCACTTATGGCTCATGGGGGTGAGCTATTTTATGATCAGCTGACCATGCTACACATCATACAGTCAAGTACTTCTGTGAGATATGGAAATAAATTTCCAATATTTTAGTTGGCCGTGTAGTCCTTGTCCTATAACTCAATTTTTGCTTCCAGTCCTGTGAATATCGACATCAGGAAAGTACGCTTGCCAACTTAGTCCACACTTGAACATATAAGGAAAAGTTTGCTGATTCGTGTTTGGTTGACACTTTGCTGACTTTGCTGTTCATATCAATGTAAGTGACAATTTAGAAGGAAGCGGATATACACCATTCTGGTATTATTCACCCTTTTCATTGCCATTTCGTAACAGAAAAAATCTAACTCAACCAACATCATTTTTATCAAATTTCCTTATTCGTCAATTTATTTATTTATTTTACGTCACAAAAACAGTTAAAACTACGTATGACGTGCTATGGGGAAAAGTGAATTGTGTGCATATTTTAAAAATTCTGTGATCCCTACACTAAGTCATATACTACTTAAATTTTGAAAAAAAGGCTCCTATGTAATAAAATCTATTTTCAAGGATAAAAAGGCAATAAATTTTTGCTCTTATCCATGTTCGTTCGGAATAATACTTCCTGCCGCGACAACATGGAAACGATAATTTGAATAATTTGAATATTTCCCACTGAATTCTAGACGTGCACAGAATATGAAGTTACATATATGTCCAGACGCAAAACAAGGGGCCATCTCAGCATTTGCTCAATTGATCAGGGAAACTGGACGAAAAACCTGATCGAGATGGGGGTCATTGACCCGGAGGCTGCAATACAATACTTGTTACAAGTTGTTTATACACATTTATACAGTTCAAATGGTAAATAATTTTTTAAAATTAATTTTTTTTTTGCATTATGTATTATTGTTAAAATTGCAGCAGAAACGATTTCACTTCGGATTTAAACTTTTCTATTGCATTTAATCGTTTAATTTCATCTGGCAAAGTGTTGTAAAATAATGTACATGTATTGTATGTGAATTTTTTGTAATGAGCTGTTGATACTGTCACCGGATGAATATGATTTCTACGTCGAGTGTTATAGTAATAGACCGGCATTTTCTGAAATATATTCCCGCCCTTAAGCAAGTCATTTTTGACAAAAACCACTGATTCGTAAATCAACAGACAAGGTAATGGTAAAATTCCTAGATTAATGAAGAGAGGCTTACATGAATCACGTGGGTGGGATGGTGTATGTTGGTGTATGTTAAGTATTTACACAGAATAGGGGCGAAAGAACTGAAAATGACAAATGTGAGTAGTACTTGTCGCAGAATTATACTGTTGGATATAATACTTTTGGATAAAACTTGCTTAATCTTTTGTAATACCGTAGTAACAGCAGAAAGAAAGTTTAAGGAAAAAACTTACTTTTACATAGGTTAATATTGTGTAGGTTTCATTATTCTTTGACCACCCAGATTAATTTGAGGTTTAGGGTAAATCATAAAATTGTGTTATTTTAAAACTAGCGTTGTGTTGTTGAATCGAGTTCATTTTATTAAACATACATTATTTGCATTCTAATAAAAATTTTCCAATTTAAAAAGATAGTTTATAAAAATATTCTCTTTCATTTTTCAAATTAATATCTTAGTCACAGGTACCTTGCAATCTTATGTAACATGCTTTCTTTTAGAGACAGAAATTAAATTATCGCTTTAGCAATTCTCACAGTGAGAGTTTCTTTGCGAAAATGGGTGTCTTTGTTTTCTTTGGTCACAAAGTTACTCGAAGCCCCCTCTTCTAGAATGACAAGAGAAGCTTTAAAAATTGCACGGTTGACTCTTGCACCCTTGTAGCAATCTGTCTGTTATGCGTCCATGAGATAAAACACACACAATGTCCGGAAGTCTACATTGGGAATGTTCGCGCTTCGCGATGTGTCATTTCCCTTCCTTGTCGTAAACAACATGTTCTTTAGAAGGCAAGTGTCGTAATTCAGAACTGGAAAGATAAACTATATCGTAGAAAGGGGAACTCGTAAAATGCCATTTTAATCTCACGCGAATTTTCCTCTTGGCAGACGGTCCTCTAAAATGGGCGTGTGAGAGACGCAGAGACATGTATAATTCTGCATCCGCTTTGCCTGGAATAGCCAGCGAAGTGCTGACAGTCCTCCTTTCTTTCACATGCATCAAGTAATGAAGCATTTGAAAAATACACCGAATGACAAATATTACTGGATGGACGAATATATCACGCTTAATTGAAATGAAAAAACAGCCACTGTTAAAGATACGTTTCTAAGTGTCCCTCAACTTTTCTTAGCGTATATTGATTGTGGGAGTGTATCTTCCCTTTTCTGCGTATTACTGTTTTCTGCAGGGAATCTAACAAATAGCTATTTGATAGATTTGAATCTAATAAATCTTAGCTATTTAATCGCAAATTTATGTTTAAATATCTTCTTTTCTTCACTCTCCCTCTCTCTCTCTCTCTCTCTCTCTTTATTCTATGAGCTAAACGTTTATACCCAACACAGGCAATTTAATTTAAATGTTTTACATTTTAGCCAGCGTTGATAGCAATAGATGATAGTATTTTGAATGTAGAGAAACTAGATGCGATAAGTGTTGATGAACACCGTTGGATACAATGGAAGAGGTAATAACTACTGTGAATAAAATATCAGAAAAAGGCAGAAGAATGATAACAAAAGACCATGTTGCATATGAGAGGAACAAGGGAAGGAATCACAACCCGGGCGCCATAGCCAGGGTAATGAATTTGCAGAGAAGCAGGGTCACATGACATTAAAGCGCGTATTTTTTTATTTCGTGTACCACAAAGTTAGTTTGGGAAAAGAACACCCCCACCTGTTAAAAAACAAGAATAGGTTGAATTTACGAGTTATATAAATGGGCGAAGGTTAAAAGGTTTTCATTTGTAACGAGAAAATTCGCGAAATCCGCTTACGATATAATCCGACGGAATGGAATATTCGGATTCACGTAACAAATTGCAGTGGCTTTTTCAATAGAATGAGCGGTCATCGTATGAAATATGTGGCAGTTTTGTCACGCGAGACAAGTCTATATAAGAGAGTAAACCATCATTTTGTTTCTTAGTAATCTTTAAAACAACGTTCCATTTACTAACATTTAAAGGTACATCTCAACGCAGAAAACAGATTTTTCTAAAATATCAAAAAATTATAAAGCCTTTTGAAGACATCTGATGAATAAAAATTGTGTGATGTTCCGCATTTTTACAAATTACAGTTAACAGCGTAATGCAGTGAATGAAAAAGAACTTGCTAATTTACTGAATATTTGTGTAAATAAAAGATATTGTCTAGTATCAATAATATATATATATATATATATATATATATATAATTTTTTATTTATTTAATAGGTAATTATTACAGCCAAATTAGAAACTTGATCCAATGTGGCTAGGCCGAGGCCTTAAGCCATTACAATACCTACATTCTACCGAGTTCTAACCTTCGCCTTCTGGTATTCACCCAAATGGTCTCTCCATCGCCTCAAAGCCGCGGAAACGAGACCATAAGGTACGGCTGAGGAAAACCCTGAAGGGGAAAACCTGCCGTCAGAAGCCGAGTACATGCTACTCTATCCGGTTTTAGACTATTTATTTATTTGGCGCGGGCGTCAGGCATTCTCCTTCCAGTGTTTGGCCTCCACTGCACCTGAAAACAACAGCACCACAGAAAATCGTCCCCACCAACGCCTCTGCCCTAACATTTCCGATTCCCACTCCTTCGCCCCTAATGGTTTTTATTTAGCTGTTTCTTTTATTTTATTTTAATTTAATTTTATTTTTTAATTTATTTACTTATTTTAATTAATTAATTTTAATTGATATAACTATTTTAATTTATTTAACTTTTTTTAAATTAATTTAATTTTAATTATTTAATTTATTTTAATTATTTTAAGTTAATATATATATATATATATATATATATATATATATATATATATATATATTTTTGACTTATTTATCTATTTATACTTAACAATTGACTACAATTTATAACTTTTTTTTTTTTTTTTTTTTTTTTTTGTACTGTTTACTAACCTAATCTTAGTGACTAACTTAATTATTGTTATTTATTGATTTATTCATATTTCTCTCCAGTCTAGGCTCTCCCTGTACTAACCACTGCTGTTTTCCCACCCAAACCCCGTTTCTTAGTGGTCCAACCCTTTTCGAGAAATTCCTAATTTTTCCATGAGTTAGCTTTACCCCCTAGAATGTTTTGGGACGTTACGTTCCTATGTTGAGGAAATTTTCCCATTCCATCCATTTTCCTCTCAAGTTTCGGTCGCACTGCAAATTAAGGATATGGATCCAGTCTTCCTATCACCAAAGCACACAGATGCCATTACCATTCGAGTCCTTTTAATCTACGTTGCATCCACTCTGACCCTGAACCAAGCGTACCCCCTCTTGCGTCCTTCTGCAGTGTGTTTACGTAAGTTGCAACCCCATAACGGACTCGCGTGAATTTGGCACTGCGAACGTTTTTCGCGTTGCAGGTTTCTCTTGCCTTTTTAATATCCGCAAGTCTATCCAAAATTTAAACCCGTTCTATGTCACGTTTCCCCTATCTCCACCATTTCCGGAGAAACGTTTCGACCTGAACGTTCCAGTAGCATTTTAAATTTTTATACGACCAGTAGCGTTGGTTGCTTCCTGTAACACCCGAAACATCTATTTATAAGTGAGTCAGCCTGTTCACCTGCTAATTTAATCCAAAGTTTAATGGGTTTCATTTAAAATCTTTCCAAATTTACACTACTGCCCTCCTTAGACCCCGCATTTGCTGCAATCGAGACTGAGAATTAATTGAAATAATCTGTTTCGACGTTTTCAGTCGATCTATCCTATCCACTCCCACCCTGCCCATAATTCATTGCTGGGAGAACTAGGATTTAAACATCGTCCCCACACCTTTAAAGGCAATTCCGGAACCCTCCCACGGGCAACGATTTCTTTGAGCGCAATTTTCCTTTACGTGCGCCATATGTGATTACTCCATCCCCATTCAGGGAAAAATTTTTGCCCAAGATATGTAAATGTTTTACCGGTCAATCTCTCCTGAGCGTAAAATCTCTCTGTTACCCAGATAAATCCATTCTGAAGACAACTACTTTGGTTTTTGAATATTTACTTTTAATCCATGTTTCACATACGTTTCTGATATTTAAACTTTTTGTAAGCCGTCAATAGTCTCCGAACATAAAACCAAATCATCGCATATAGTAGCCCGGGGAATGTTCAGGTCCTCAATTTCCGCAGATGTATCCATCCTGTAACCACGTCAATAAATCTTTTATAAACAGATAAACAATAGCGGTGAGAGAGGACACCCCTGTCTTACCCCTACTGTCATTTTTTTTTCGGTTGTACTTCCATCACGCACCACAGAACTACGTCTTCGCATAGTACCACTTTAAAACTTTGTGAGACCCTACATTGTTTTGCCATAAAGCTTCATTGATAGAGTCAAAATTTAAAACTACAAAACGCAATAAAAGGGCCCCCCGTTTACGCAAGCGCCTGCTTTACTAGGATCTAACACAAAGATATTGTGGGTGTCGCAAGCCTCCTAAAGCCTGCTTGCAATTTGATATTTTATGTGCTTTCCGCCCATTCATCATCGCCCTTGAGTATTTTACAAAATAGCTGTCAGCGCTGGTAAAGACTAATTCCGGAAAATTTGTGGGCAATCGTACCTTTATTCAAAGACTGTTGGAGGACCCATCACGTTTCGGATCGATCCAAAATCAACATTGCAAAAAATAAATTTAGAATCCCTTCTGGTCTATGTGCCAAATTCCCGAAATAATTGTCGGAATGCGTCCGCGCGCCTGCCTTCTTATTATTCATGGCTAGCATAGCCATTCATTCTTTCCAGGTTATGGGTTTCGTCTAATTCAGGGACATCCGTCCGTGAAAATATATATCCCTGTTTCAATATTCCCCATTTCGAGCCCGTAAGTACTGCTCCCACGGTCTGGTGAAATTGCATTACTACATTTCTTTTATTAGCAGGACTTATAACGTCCTAAATTGATTTATTATGATTGTTTCTAAAATTCCTCTTTCCCTGCTTCACTCTCCCAAGATTTCTTCGATTTCTTAATTGTGGCCTCGTATTGCCTAGTAGTAACAAGTAACTATTTCTCGTTTCCCCAGTTCCCACTGTTTCTGAACATTTTTAAGGCTACTATTGCTTCACGCCTGCTCACCTGAACCTCCTAAACCATCCTTGGGTCAGTCCCTTCCCCCTCCCCCCCATTCGCATGCCCTCCCGCGAAAGAGTCTCCTTTTTAAATTCTTGTTTGCCTTCCTGACCGCTCCTCCGCGCCCCCCACCTGAGTTAAGAATAGCCTCTGCAAATTCCCCGTCGCTTTTCCCTTCCATAAACCGTCGTCTTCTATTGTAAATTTGTTGCTCCGCCTGTGCCACTGCCTGTGGCAGTTCAGGCATTTACTGCTAAAGACAACAGGCAAATGTCGGGTTCTGCTCAATTCGATTCCAAAATCTAATAAATTGTTTATTCTTTCATGAGACAACAGAGCATAATCATTTCACTACCCCCATTCCACTAAAAAAGTTAGTTCCCTTCAGTATCCTGTCCATAAGCCATTTAAGATTTTGAGATTAAATTCTGCATAATTCTAACAATTCCTGACCCTCATTATGACTGAGTCTTTTGCTTTTCTAGAATTAGTCTGCTTCTTGCCGATCGAACCCGAAAATACTTCCTGCTCTGGCCAAACCAACATTCATGTCACCTAAGACTAGTAAATCAGTATTGGGTACCTTTGTTCAACGAGTCTAAGAAATTATTGATTTCCCCCAAAAGCTTCGGAGAATAAACAGAGCCCTGTGGGTGACGGTATAAATCATCTGAGGTCTGTATTTTTCATTACTAGTCTAATACAAAGAAAATTGTCGGAGTTTGTTGTAAATTTTATAAATAAATTGCACTAACCACCTGAAATATGCACAACACCTCCCGGGGACCTACCTTTCCCCTCTACGTTTTTTAGTTTTGCATATGGTGTAAAAAAGAATTTAAAGTCTCACCCCCCTTCCCCCAAGTTTCAACGAGACATATATCAATGTGTTTATGTACCCCTGGAGTCTTGATTTGAGCTAGAGCCTAGACCTTTGATGTTCCAACATCCTATTTTAAAGCCTATTCCTGCCTATTTGGGCCTGTGGTCCCGACTCACCGCGAGCTTCCGGCTGATCGTTTGCCGCAGCCATCGCCCCCGTGAGGTCCCCCTCAGGCTGTCAGCCGCAAAACGTCGGGACTCGCCGAGTGCCGTGGGCTCCGGCGGGAACGTGAACGCGACCGCCGACGCGAACGCGAACGAGACCGCCTCCGCCGCGATGCCGGGGTCAAGGTCGTCCGCGCCGCCAGCACGAGGCGCAGCGCAGGGCGGCCCCGCCACGGCCGAAGGCGCGGGCGGGCGGCCGCGAAGAGGCGCCCGCTTGCCCGGAAGGGTTTCCGCCCTACTGGGGTTCTGCCTCGCCGAGTTCACGGACCCCGTCGCCCCGCCCTCCCACGCCCGCGGGGGCCGCCAGTCAGCCAACACGAGCTGCGCCGCCACGACAAGCTTGTCAAACGAATCGACGCCTGCTTTCCGCTCGCTTTGCCTCCTGCAAATGCGGAATTAACGCCTTTGCGTTTGCCGCACTGCCCAGCTGGTCCTCACGGACGCGCACCCTGCCATTCCGGAGATTCCCGCCGCCCAGCAGCTCCTCCCGCTTCCTAAGAGGCCACACGGCCACAAACATACGTGATCGTCCTCTCCGCCGCCGCCCGGTCCGGGGCGCGCGCTCGATATCCTGGGGCCCAACCTGACCCCAGTTTCTCCGCAAGATCCAGGGTACACCTCTCCGAGTCCGCCCAAGACTCGTTCCGCTTCTGGGATGCCAGTACTGTATTACGTCGCGACTGGTTCTCAAGTAATCCACCTTTCGAACCAGCCGCTCGTTGCTGTCTGCAGGGGACTGCATGAAGCCTCTGCCCACGTAACCCTAGTTTGCAACATCGATTCTATCAATAAGTTCCTTGGGGTTTCCTATTGATAGTCTCGATGATATCGACGTTAGTAGGGGCCGGATTCGCCCCACCCACCGATCGCCAATAGCACCGCCATCACCCCGCGCCCAACACGCTCGCAGGAGCCCCCGCCTGCCTGTCCCGGACCGCCACCGCGCGGCAGGGTAGCCTCCCAGCGGGCCGATAGCCGCGCGCCACTGCTCCGTCGACACTCCTGCAGCAGGTAGAGCGGCTTAGTAAACACGTCCGCCTCGGCTCTGCGACTGGCAGAGACTGGGTATAATTTTAAGATATTTTTTATCGCATAGCATCAAAAGAAATTTAGTATAACCGTGAAGGGGTTAGCTTAGAGAACTGTTTTTAAACTCGCCAGAAACCGTAGTGATAATTTTGGACGTTGTGAGTATATTGCATGAGGCATTAAATGACATATTAACTGCTGATGCACATGCTTATTTGATGTGATGGAAGCACTACCAGCGCTTTAAAGGAGACAGGAACACAAATCATAAGTCAGGCCCTCCACGGATGATGTAGAATCAGTGTTGCTACTATTTTTAGTTTCATTGCAGCGAGTGACGAGGAACACCAATTTACCATTGAAAAATTGATAAAAGTGATTGAAAGTGATGTTTACAGATCCAAAATATAGTTACATACTTGGTTGATATTACAAATATTTACAGATACTCCGTGCATGTAAATACGTCCTACTGATTCTGTATGTATCGGGGTATTAATCATTACAATGACGATTATTTGTCCTGAACAGTTCTTTCAACATGATAAATTGAAACTAGATCGCCGCGCGAGATATGATGGCCGCAAAGAGTTGTTCTCCGTTTTGGTCAGAGGCCCAAAAGTAATAGTTTTCAGCGCTCTAGGCCTAAACCGTTCTGAAATTTAGTTAACATACGAATTGTAGGAATTTTATCAACTTTAATTTTAAATTACATTTGTTTTAATAATCCGAATATTTTGAAGATATAAACAAAAAATACTGAGCGAATTATTTAGATTTTGCAATTTTTGCATGAAGCAACCTCGTTTGAGGTGCAACATCAAAATTGAATTCGACCCCCAAATAATATAAAATCATTGAGAAGAAAAATTCGAATTTGTTTCCTGCATTGGGACCTGTTGAGCACCAATTGACTGGGCTAATATCCACACTTGTCCTCCCGCAAGGTAAAAATTTAAAAAATGTTTAAAAATTTAATGAAATCACTATGATCATATATTTTCGTGTCACGTTAAATTCTTTTTCCAATATCTTTAGATTAGAAAAATGAATATTTCTTCGTTGAAATACATTATCTAACTTTTACATTAAAGTCAAAATACAGAAAATTAAAGCAATATTCAGAATGTGATAAAATAAAAGGTTCAATTTAACAATTCAAAAAGATTAAATACATAATATTTCAGTACCATTATTAAAAAACATATTTTTATTATTATTATTATTATTATTATTATTATTATTATTATTATTATTATTATTATTGAACGCTTAATTTCTGATTGTGTATTTGAATATTACTCCGTCATTCATGTACCGTTCACATATGTAATGGCAGTTATTAATTCAATTTAAAGCTATGAAATTCATGAAAGGAAACATGTGTAGTATTAATCCATTTACAACAAAGGAATGATACACTGCACTGGACATTGACTGTTAGGTATATCTCTTACCCGTTACTCAACAGAATGACATGGTATTTGTAATGTTACGCGAAATAATGTAAATCAAATTGCTTCTCTAATGCGTTGCATTTAGAGATAAGTGAACAATGATCAATAATTTTGAATTTACACCAAAATTAGCTTCCATTTTAAAAACAATATTGTCTTCCTCTTTTTCGTGATAATTGCATTTATTGAAATCAGTCATTCGGGATATCGAACACAAGTTGACATAAAAAATAAAATACAATAAAGTCACCCGCGAAAAGAACAAACCGAAAACCCAAAGGCGATCTTTAAGGAAAAAAACTGAAGATTCCACTAGTGGTTCTACAATAGCACGTACTATCTTGTATTATTTGTATCATAGTACTATATAGTAAACATAGTTCTATAGCACAACAGTACGTATTTTACATCTGAAAAGTATTAGCTATGCAGCAGCATTTTAGATGCCCTCCGTAAATTCTCTATCTGCTTTAATTGATATTGATCATTTTCTTCCTGAAAATGTTGCAAGACGCAAATACTTCATATATCACGTACTTTTAGATCTCAAGAACATTAACTACACAGCGCTATTTTGGTATGTCCTCCGGTACCACCGGGGGCGGTAGCTCAGTGCATCAACTGGTATCACTGCAGCGCCTCTGACCGGGAGGTCCTAGGTTCGATTCCTGACGGCGGGAGGATTTTCGACACTAGCTTTTCACCTAGGTCGAATTCAGTCGCTGTCTGGAGAAGAATTCTAGCGGCCGCCTGCTCTGATCGGTAGTTTTCCGTGGTTTCTCCGATCAACACCAGGCGAATGCCGGAGCAGTACATCACCAAACGGGCCACGGACCGCGCGTGATCATTCCTTCCTATTCCCTGTCCTCTCCTCTCCCGTTACACCCACACTTCCACTAACATCCACTACACTACCACATATTCCGGGAGGCCGGTCGGGAGCTTAGAGCTTGTCCCGACTGGGGCGGTGCCCCGCTGGTGGGAGAGTCCTGGTTAGGGGGAAACCCCACTAGCCGGCGGTAGGTCGGCGCCGGATCTCACCATCCAGCGGGGGAAGATCACCGCCATCTCCCGAGAAAAAGACATGCACCACACTTACAGGACTAATGACCGAAGCAGTTGACGCGCCCGGAAACACGAAAAACCAACCACCCAACCAACCAACCTCCGGTACCTCTTCATCTCCTTACATTCAGTTTCGACGCAATGTCGTTTCTTTATTACTCGCCACCGTCTTTTGGACGGGAACTCGTCTTTTAAATTTTTGTTTTTGTGCCTCGCAACTGGCAATTCGCTCTCGCATGCGGAAATTACAGCTTGAAAGTGCGCTGAGAGCCGTCCCAGGAGAGCGACGCGTAGTGGCCGCGATGTGAACTGCGAGGAAAGTCCGCGGGGCGAACTGGCGCCTCCAGTCGCATTAGCCGGGCTCGCGCTGTCCAGGAAGCAGATGATGCATTACCGCAGAGCAAAAACGTTTCGCAAAGAACGCTATGCACAAATTCACCAGTAATAATCATCCATAATAGTGTTTCTCTTTATTTATTAGTTGTTATTAGATTTAATTTTGTGCCTACTTCTGCTTGAAAGAGATTTACTACTGCTTACCATGAATTGCAAGAAATATGTTTATTTATTTTTTACCTAAAAAATTCAAAGATTTTATGTCATGTTTGCGACACATAACTATTGTCTTGTTATAAGCTGTCTTCCGCTCAGACTTTCCACTGTCTTCTATACTTTTGAGATGAATTCTGTGCATGGGTATTAATCAGCGTTTTGAGGATAAAAATGAGAGGAAAAAATATTATCTCCAGTGTAATGGAAACTATTTACTTCCGAAAAAGAGCTACGAATTTTATTTTTTATCCATCAATGTGCTGTAAAGTAATACAACAACAACAACAATAATAATAATAATAATAATAATAAAATAATAATAATAATAATAATAATATCCTTATTAATGCGAGGCTCAGGACATAGGGCCTGCTCTTCCGCCTAACCACTACATCTACATTGATACAGAGTAGTAACATATAAGAGGGGAGGTCAAACTGTACATTTACCACTGGGAGTGCAAAACTAAGAACCATCCCGGCATATGCCTTAAGCGATTGAATAAACCCTGGAAAACCTCAATCAGGATGGTGGCTTATGGCCGAACATTAATAGAGTAGAATATGATATGCATAGTAGTGAAAGAGAAGAGAAAAGACGTTCAGGGGAGGGGGTCATATAAGAAATAATGGGGAAATATGTGAGGGAAAGGGAAGGAAGAAGAAGCGAAGAAAAAGAGGAAGACGAAGTGAGCGGAAAAAGTGAGATTAATAAAGAAACGATACCAAATGTAAGTACGTTGGTAAGTAATAGTACGTAGCCATACTCGTTTATTTAGAACATGTAAACCTGCGCCCGCACGAGCTACTTGCTCGCCTGGTTGGCACAACGCTAGAACGAGCACGGACAAGTTCCATCGACTCATTTCCCCCACAAAATCCAGAAAGGGGTGTACGTGCGACGAGGAATATCGGCTTCATATGAAAATGTGTTTGCCAGATTGGTTCTACCTAACCACCACTTCTTCTGTTATGTTTGTATTGTTTACTGCTTATTACTATTTCATGTTTATTTTATTTTCAAATTCTGCCTCGTACGAAGGTGTTTGCTAAGTACCAAGATTGTTTGAATGACGAATTCTTTCCTTGTTTTCGTTTCACGGTTTTTTGTTGAATCATTCAGTTATTTGTTAAATATAGCAACAATGTAAAACAATATATTTCTATTAACTAACATTTCTAACTTATTGGTGGAGAGCTCTTTCAATAGACAAGAATCATTATCTGTTGAACCTCCTAAACTTAGCGTAAGAAATTCGTGCAGTTATTGCACTCTTAAGTAAACAGATTATAAACTGAAGTGCAAAAGTCATGGGATACATCCTAATACTGTGCCTAACCTCATTTTTCCCGGCGATGTGCAGCAACTCGACGTGGTATGGATTCAATAAGTCGTTGCAAGTCCCCTGCAGAAATAATGAGCCATGTTGTCTCTACAGACGTCCTTAATTGGGAAAGTGTTTATGGTGCAGGCTTCTGTGCACAAATTGACTGCTAAATTATATCCCATAAACACACGACTTCGTGTGGTTGGCGCCACACTCGAACCCATCTGTTCTTACCAACCGAAATGCTGACTGTTCCGATCAATCCTCGGTTTTCCAGTCGTCTAGAGTCCAATCGATATGGTCACAAGCCCAGAAGTGACCCTGCAGGCAAAGTTGTGCTGTTAGCAAAGGCACTCGGGTCGTCTGCTGCCATTACCCACTAAAGCCAAGAGTCACAGACAAGCAACACTGCGTGAAATTACCGCAAAAATCAATGTGGGTATACGACGAACGTACCCATTAAGACTGTCGTCTTAATGGGTACGTTCGTCGCTTGTATTCTTGTCTACAACGATGCACAAACGCCGCTGCTCTCGGTCATTACCTGAAGGCCGTCGGTCACTGTGTGTGTGTGGTACGTGCTGAGAAGTCACATCTGAAATTAGGTATTCTCGGCACACTCTGCACACTGTGGACCCCGGAATATTAATTTCCCTAAAGATTTCCGAAACAGAATGTCCTATGCGTCGAACTCCAGCTAACATTCTGAGTTCAAAGTCTATCAATATCCCTGTGTGCGGCCATAATCACGTCAAAACCTTTTCATATGAATCACTTGACTACAAATGAACGCTCTGCCAATGCACTGCGGTTTTATACCTTTTATACTTGATACTACTGCCATCTGTATACGTGCATACTACTATCCCATGCGATTGGTCACTTCAGTTTATGTCAACCATTCGGCAAATCAATAAACATGTTGTGGTTTATGGACGTGAGACATGAAGATGTACTGCAGATCGTGACTGACGTGGCACCGTACATCGTTAAAGGCGCCACAGCAATCTTTTATACGCAATATTTTTGCCATTTGTATATTTGAATTTTGCTGTCCCATGATTTTTGTCACCTCACTATGCAGTAAAGATACTATCGATTAAAAATGTTTAATTTTACCCTAATAATTTTGATGTGACAATTTGAAATTTGAGCAATATATTTTTTTATTTAAATGTATCTCTTTTTTTGCTTTTGTAGAGAAAATGGGTATTAATAAACCACATTTAAAGAAATAAATTGATCCAAAAGTTTGTAATGTGTCACCATCTCGTGACGTATGACCAATCGGGAACAATTTGTTCAACCACTTACTTTTCAATCTCGCAGCAGTTTCTCTTGACGCTGTGACGCACCCAACTGTAGTAATCTAATTATATTGCTCACGACCTTAACATTCCTAATTTAGAGTAAGGCATCAAACCATTTCAAATAAAGTTGCAGTTTCAGTTGATTTGAGTATTGATTCCCAAATTCGTTTACTTCTAGGGTAATTAGTCCTGGACATGTAGTGCTTTTTTTCCTCGCTAGGGGGCGATGAACATCCTCCACTGGATGGTGAGAACCTGCGCCGACTAAATAGCGCGGTTTTCCTAACCAGTTATCTCCCACCAACTGGGCACTGCCCCAGCGGTGACAATCTCCAAACTCCCGACCGATTTGTGTGGTTGTATAGTGCATGTTACAGTAAGTGTTTGTAAGTAAAGGGTAAGGATAGAACAAGAAAGGGGAAGAAAAGATCGCGTGTGACCCATGGCCCGTTTGTTAGAGTACTGCTTCGGCATTCGCCTGGTATTGATCGGAGAAACCACGGAAAATTATCGATCAGAGCAGCCAGCCGGTAGAATTCTCATCCAGATAACGGGTGAATTCGTCCTAGCTGAAAAGCTAGGGTCGATAATCCTGCCACCGTCGGCACTCGAACCCTTGGACCTCTCGATCAGAGGCACTGCAGTGTCATTAGTAGATGCCCAGAGTCACCTCAGCTGGTTTCAGGTTCGACTCCCATTTAGTATCCGCAACTTAATATAACTGTATTTTCGTGGACGCGGAGGTCATCGATTCGATTCCCGAAAGCGGCAAATTTTTGGCACCTGCTCCAACCAGCTGGATGGAGCCTGACAGCTTGCTGGCACTGGCCGGGTCAAGTGGATGGTCCAGTGGGAGTGTGTTCACACATCGCTTATCTGCCGGCCAACGGTTTGGTTCGCGGCTTGCTTAGTCAGTCCGACGGGGGCGGAGATACCCTTCGGCACCATTGGTATGGCAGTCTGGCCCAAATCTTCCGTTTCAGCAGCCCTGTTCTACAAGACATTTCTAGAGAAAGGCTGCACTGATTGTACATGTCCTTGATTTCCTTCCATCATTTCAATTCGGATGCCGCAACAAAATCTACTTTAGGAGGATGTGGAAGGACAATCCTGGCAATGTTATATGTTTGAATCTCATCCTCAGAATGTATAGAAGTTACACTTGAATTTGATTTGATTGTTGCGTGTCTCCGGGAGCGTCAATTGCTTTGGTCATTAGTCCCGTTAGTGTAGTGCATGTTTTTTTTCTCGGGAGATGGCGGTGATCTCCCCCCGCTGGATGGCGAGAACCGGTGCCGACCTACCGTCGGCTAGTGGGGTTTCCAACCAGAATTCTCCCACCAGCGGGGCACCGCCTCAGTCGGGACAAGCTCTAAGCTCCCGACCGGTCTCCCGGATTGCATGTTAGTGTAAGTGTGTGTGTGTGTGTGTGTGTGTGTGTGTGTGTGTAAGGGGAGAGGATAGGACAAGGAAGAGGAAAGACAGATGGGACGCGGTCCGTGGCCCGTTTGTTAGGGTACTGCTCCGGCATTCACCTGGTGTTGATCGGAGAAACCACGGAAAACTACCGATCAGAGCAGCCGCCCGCTAGAGTTCTCCAGACAGCGACTGAATTCGACCTAGCTGAAACGCTAGTGTCAAAAGTCCTGCCGCCGCCAGGACTCGAACCTAGAAACTCCCGGTCAGAGGCGCCGCAGTGACATCATTTGATGCACCGAGCTACCGCTCCCGGTTTGTAATTGAACAGAATAGGGGTAAACGATCACGCACGCGATGGTTCCTCAAACTTCACAAGGGACGATATCTAACTTAAAGGGTGATGCTAATAAGTATATAAGTTACTAAAAGCGATGTTTACAAGATGTGAATTTCGCCGTTCTAAACGATATCCGAAGTAAAATTACTATTATCGTCGACCAAGGAAGCAGGCCTATTAAAAATTAATTTGTATAATCCACGAGTCATTATACAGATTTGAATCCAGTTATCAATATCCAATTCGAATCAATTAAAAAATTACTTGCATCAAAATTCGAGCCGTTGATGTGAATAATTGCATTGACCACCTCGTACTTCCAGTTTCTCAGAGGGGCTGGGAGCAGGCCAAGTTTAGGTGGCGACTCGTCTTTGGCGGGCGCGAGAAGGCTAACTTTATGGGCGCCCGGGGCTGTTACGGCAGGTCCTGGCCGCGCGACCGGCGTGGTGGGTCCGCCATCTCCCACGGCCGGAACCTCTCGCCTCTCGGTGCGCTGGCCCCCCAGTGGGACAACATGGGCCGAATCCACGCTCATCGCGAAAAAAGGGTTTTCGATTGAATGATTGTTAGTGATTCCGGGCGCGTCAACGTCTAGGGTCAAAGTCCCTTAAGTGTAGTACGTTTTTCTCTCGGGAGATGGCGGTGTTCTTCCCCACTGGATAGCGAGATCCGGCACCGACATTACCGTCGGCTAGTGGAGTTTCCTAACCAGGACTCAGCCGGACAAGCTGTAAGCTTCCGATCGGTCTCCCGGCATATGTGGTAGTATAGTGCATGTTAGTGTAAGTGTGTGTAAGGGGTAGGATAGGACAAGAGAAGAAGGACAGATCGCGCGCGGTCCGTGACCCGTTTGGTAGGGTACTGCTCCGGCATTCGCCTGGTGTTGATCGGAGAAACCCGGAAAATACCGATCAGAGCAGCCGGCCGCTAGAATTCTCCTCCAGACAGAGACTGAATACGACCTAGCTGAAAAGCTAGTGTTGAAAATCCTGCCACCGTCAGGACTCGAACCCAGGACCTCCCGGTCAGAGGCGCTGCAGTGACATCAGTTGATGCACTGAGCTACCGCTCCCGGTATTATTCAAAATAAAAGAAACTTTTTATATTGTATTTATGCTAATATTAAATAATGTACATTGTATTTCTTTGAATTATTTTACTTTATGAACAATTTAAAAACAATATATATATAAGAATTGTTATTAATATTTCTACTATTATTACATTTAGTACTTTCATTTTTAAAGACATCTATATTATTGATAAAATATGAATAAATTTATTTCTCTTCATTTCAAGAGAGTCTGGGAATGGCCCTCTGCGGAGCCACCCGTGGTGAAGTTTCGGCCCACTGTGCGATTGTCCGAATTCTGGTTGACGCCGCAGCCGAATATTCGTGTCGGTCCACCTCCGGGACACACCACCTGTCTTTCCCAAATGCAACGCGCCCGACCCGAAGGCGACGCCTGGGGTCAAGGAACGAAGGTCACGAGACTCGCACCCAGAGTGCGGCTGTTCAGAGAGATTACGTCCTTGAGCCACGACTTTTAATGGCTTTCACTCCAACTAGTCCGGTGCATCGGAAAGTGTTCTTTCTGGTTCCAATTTCTTGTGCGAGCCGTGTATGCAGGGTAAGTCCAGGTAATTGCAGATGCATGTCAAATTCACTACCGACACCCGTTGCAACGGGCGATAATGCAACGCCTTACAGGCTACGATGGAGAGTGTACCGGTTGTTGGGTGTCGCGGGTTCGATCCTTGGGAAGGTACCAGAAACTTGCTCCATGTGCTGAACATAAGTAGGTTTGTGGCACCTCCCGGAATCGAATTCGTGAGTCGACTGTTATGATCAGTGCTTTTCGTGGTTTCGCTCATCATTAGACATCGAATGCTAAGGTACTAAAAACTTACTTTTGGTCGCTTAATAAGGCACTATCTTTAATAGAAATAGGCACCGAAAAAGACAATAAAAACTTCAAACTGGAGGGAAAAAGCACTAATATAGTTCACAGCACTTGCACCTAAAATTCACCAAAATCAAAAAATAATATAACTTTCTTAGTAAATGTGTGACTTTGGTATCTTCACATGATTGATCTCAGTTTGCTGTACTTATAGGCACAATGAAGTACTTGGTGTGATGCACAACTCGCAGAACTGCAGGCAGAATGAAAACGCACCTCACGACTGGCAGAGATTTATAAATATTGGGGATAACAAAACTAGTCACTTCTGGCACAGTTTTGCTATAGCGTACTTTTTAAAAATGGCGTTTACATTTTTTTACTTTCGTAATCGTAAGACCAAATATTTTACACGTAAAACATTAATTTATTCCCGTTAAATATTTTATGTTGTTTAATAAGTCTGCTAACTTAATGCTTACTTCCCCAGTTTAGT
This sequence comes from Teleogryllus oceanicus, assembly GCA_964035755.1. Lineage (NCBI taxonomy): Eukaryota > Metazoa > Arthropoda > Insecta > Orthoptera > Gryllidae > Teleogryllus > Teleogryllus oceanicus. The sequence continues at coordinate 64,534,020 of CAXIVR010000011.1, forward strand.
TTTATTCATTCGTTGTTTATATGTAGTTGTTATAGGCACGTAATATGTGATGCACATTTTTGTTCATGTTTCATGACCAACTTCGTTGGTTACGTCTGTGTTATAGTTTCTTAATTAGATGATTTCGCTCCTTTTCTGAATTCTGGTCGGTAGGTATGAGTTTTTAATTGCGCGGTGGAATTTTAATTGTACGCGAGCAATTAACATAGAGATAATCAACAATTTTTCATGGAATTACTGAGCAAAGTTAGTTAATTAAACGAAAAAAAATTAAGAATATTTTATAACGAATTCTACGCCGTTGTTTAAACATTGTAAGAAATAAAAAATCGCAATTCGAGGGATCTGTTGTATAACACCTATTACAGCAAGTCGACATCTAAATCTTTTTGAAGAATCGTCTTTCAGTTCCTCCTCATCACTCGTTACGTGTTTTCTATGCTGATGAAACACACCCGGAAGTGTGACTACCTCTTATTGCCGAAATATAGCACTCTTTAGAAAAATTTCTTTAAAAGTCACTGGTTTATGAAAACTTGCCGAGAGAAAACTCGACTTACATTGCAGAATAACAAATCTCAGAGTCAAAAATTTAAACATCCTGTGTTTGAAATAATTATGAAACCGTAGTTTCTAGTAAAAGCTTTAAATCAATATAAATCACATACACATACAAACTCACACAAAAGCTTTAAAAAAACTCTTTTTGTAGTCAGATTATCGTATTGTTAATGTTGAAGGTTGCTGGTGTATGAGAATAAAATATTGTGCTTTAATCCAGAAGTGTAATGAAAATTGTGACATCTGACCTACATTTCAAATGAATCATGATTGGACGCGCGCCATCAGAGCACACATCTTTACATGCAGTTTTTTTTTTACACTTGCCACATATATTCAACTCCCTGAAGTTCCCGCTTATGCATGAGCCGGTCACTGGAACGGTGGCTACGAAAATGGAAGACAACTCCATTAAAGACCTAACAGGACTCGGTAAGTTGGATAATTATTCGTGTACATCATTTTTTCTTACTCCTGAAACTTTTTTTTGTAGTCTACATTGCTATCGACCATCATCTTTTTTGTCATTTTGACGAAATGACTTCTCATGTTTGTTGAAGCATTCTTGCAAGAAAGTAAGTTCTTCTTTTCCCTTAACACAGTGTCATATTCTAGACTCGGAAAGCGTGAGTAATAAATTATTTAACAAATTATTTAACATTTATAAAAATTAATATTCGAAAATTCTTCCAATTATCGTGACTCCATTTTCTTTCTATATCTAACAAATACAACTCACTCCAACTTGATTTTCATAATGAGGAGGGGAATTCATTGAATGGAATAATAGTTTCATGATTCAATTCAATCGACTTGCAATTCACTTTAATTTACTTAATTCAATTTATTGACAAAAACTACATTTTGTTTCCAAAAACGTCAAACGAATATACGACCCTTTCATCCAAATTAAATTAAATATTTCATTGATAAGATGTATTTTGCAAAATATTCAAATTAAATATTAATCAATGTGCGTCGGTCAGTTGTAATCAAATATTTATCTTGATCATTGACTCGATTTTAAATGCGAAAATGTTAATAATCTACTAACCAGAAAAAGTCAAAAAACTCAAAGCACATTCTCTATGGAATTTATACGTAATGTAAGGTCTTTACTAAAACGATTTGCGTTATGATACGTTTCCTTTCGCGAATCTCCTTTGAAACGTAAGTAGTCGAGAGGATCATGAACGTAAACGTGAACGTACAAGTTTATAAATATGCGACGTACACAGAAATGTACACTAATTCCAAGCATTCACGTTTATGTTAATGTGATTTGAGAACAACACATTACCATCGGTCGAGCAGATCACAGCAAAATTCCAGCGTTTTCGATGGACGAAAGCGAATTCCGTTTGTTAGCGCCCAAAGTCTACTTTCTCAACAAAATCGTATGTGCAACTCTTGTATAATCATCCGTTGAGTCAATGACAGTATATATGCATCTGCCAATTTGTAAAGCGTTTTATTGGATATTCGAGGACAACTTTTAATCAAAACACGTATGAGAAACCGGAAGCGGTAGCTCAGTGCATGAACTGATGCCACTGCCGCGCCTCTGACCGGGAGGTCCTAGGTTCGAGTCCTCTCTCGTTGATCAAATGTGTATCTGGAATCAGGAAGGACAGATCGCGCGCGGTCTGTGGCCCGTTTGTTAGGGTACTGCTCCGGCATTCGCCTGGTGTTGATCGGAGAAACCACGGAAAACTACCGATCAGCGCAGCCTGCCGCTAGAATTCTCCTCCAGACAGCGAGTGAATTCGACATAGCTGAAAAGCTAGTGTCGGAAATGCTGCCGCCGTCGGGACTCGAACCTAGGACCTCCCGTCAGAGGCGCTGCAGTGACATCAGTTGATGAACTGGGCTACCGCTACCGGTTCACAAGATCTCGAGCGCGTCCATCGAGTTCCGCTCTCCAGATGGTGCAGTGCTGAGGGGCGCAGGAGGGGCGTGGCTCCCCAGAGGGTTAGTTTGTCAACACGCCGCCGCGGCCGCCGCAATCGCCGTCCGGAGAACGACCACTCCGCTGGATGTACCCTTCGCCTCCACCCGCCGCCACCGCCGCCACCGCCGCCCCGCCACCGCCGCCGCAGCCACCACCGCCCTCACCACCCCTGCCGCCTACACCACTACCGTCACCGCTGCCGCCACCACCTCCGCCGCCGCCGTCACCACCACAACCGCCGCCCCGCCGCCCGCGCCGCCCCGCCGCCCCGCCGCCCCGCCGCCCCGCCGCCCCGCCGCCCCGCCGCCCCGCCGCCCCTGCCGCCCCTACGCACGCGGCCGGAGAACCATTCCGTCGTGTCGCGTCCCTGCCACATTGGCCGCCGTGAACATCACAGGGCGCCTACGTCCGGCTGCAGATGCACTAGTTTCTCCTCTCGAATTGGAAGCGTCTCGAGGGTAATTGAAAACACGACAACGTAACAAACTTGGAACCTGTAAATATTCTTCTATCAGAGGTGACCATGGTTCTTGCTAGAATCAAACCACTTGTACGCAGAAAACGTATTATACAAAAACAAACGACTTAAGAGCATTATTGTACTGTAAAAGGCGTTTTTGTGAATAAGGATTACTTTTGTAAGCTTTTTGAGAAGTCTGCGTTTCTCTCCCATTACCATATCTCTAATTATAGTTATCCACTACGTATTTTCTGTTTTGAAACCTCGTTTTAATACTTTCATGGAAACGTAAAATCACATCTACATATAATTAGCTAATACTAGATGACGGTATTGTGTGATTTACAAGACACCATCGAAACAAGGCCCCAAAGTCTGCTACATCTGGTTAAGGAAAAACCTTTTAGGGGTGTATTATTGCAAGACAAAATGTTGTAGAAAAAATGTCTTTAAATATAGTATTAATTTAATACTCTTCAAATTTAATACATAATAAGATCTAAATAACGAACTCGACACATTACTTACTTAACTCTTAAGAAAAGCAATTGTATATTGTTAACACGTAATACTGGTGTCTTCGTAAAAAGAATTTTATTCATAAGAGTAACATGAATTCTATCACGAAACATTTATAATTAGTGGATTACGTAAGGAAAACAAAGGATGCACATGCAACTGCAATGCGCATTAACAAGATCTCAAGAAGACGGTCTTCTTAAGATCCTGGGCGGACACAATTTGTTTCTTACGCTGTAATTTACAAAATGACGTCTTTTGAACGTTCTCTATTTTTGTAGGATACACCGCGAGTTGTCAGAAACGTTTCATTATGATGAAAGAAGTAAGAAACTATTTTCATTTTAAAACGTTGATTCAAAGAGAGTAGAATATTTTCACTGGTACCGGTAGCAGTAGCTCAGTGTATCAACTGATGTCACTGCAGCACTTCTGTCCGGGAGGTCCTAGGTTAGAGTCCCGACGGCGGCAGGATTTTCGACACTAGGTTTTCAGCTAGGTCGAATTCAGTCGCTGTCTGAAGGAGAATTCTAGCGGCCGGCTGCTCTGATCGGTAGTTTCCGTGGTTTCTCCGATCAACGCCAGGCGAATGCCCGAGCAGTACCCTGCCAAACGGGCTACGGACCGCGTGCGATCTGTCTTTCCTCTTCCTTGTCCTATCCTCTCCCCTGACACACACTTACACTAACATGTACCACACTACCACGTATTCCGGGAGACCGGTCGGGAGCTTAGAGCTTGTCCCGACTGGGGCGGTGCCCTACTGGTGGAAGAGTTCTGGTGAGGGGAAACCCACGAGCCGACGGTAGGTCGGCGCCGGATCTGCCTCCAGCGGGTGAAGTAGTTTTATTATTTCATTTGAAGTGTCTGGAATAATTGACATTTTTGCATGACTCAGATTAGCGTAACGAATTTGCTGTAGATAACTGATATATTTATATCCGAGTTGGGCAAGACGCAGGTTGATATTAGATCAGACATTTTGTAGAGTTTCTCTTTGGTTTGTTTTTTCGCGTTTCCGGGCGCGAAAGCGCGTAGTAGTACATGTTTTTTCTCGGAAGATGGCGGTGGTCTTCCCCGCTGGATGGCGAGATCCGGCGCCGAATGACCGTCGGCTAGTGGGGTTTCCTAACCAGGACTCTCCCACCAGCAGGGCACCGCCCAGCCGGGACTAGCTCTAAGTTCCTGACCGGTCTCCCGGAATATGTGATAGTGTAGTGCATGTTATTGTACGTGTGTGTAAGGGAGAGGATAGTACGACGGAAGAGGAAGGAAAGATCGCGCGCTGTCCGTGGCTCGTTTGGTAGGGTACTGCTCCGGCATTCGCCTGGTGTTGATCGGAGAAACCACGGAAAACTACCGATCAGAGCAGCCGGCCGCTAGTATTCTCTCCGGGCAGCGACTGAATTCGACCTAGCAGAAGGCTAGTGTCGAGAATCCTGCTGCTGTCGGGCTCGAACCTAGTACCTCCGGTCCTAGGTTCCTCATCAAATACATCAGTAGATGTACTGAGCTACCGCTCCCGGTTTTATGTTATTCAAAAACTAATTTACTTACAGTCTTAGCATCCAGCTGGAAAGAAATACTGTCGCCTTCTGAGATAAATAATTCCGTATTATAAATTACTACAGTAGTTGACGCGTCCGAACACATTAATCATTAGTCTATTGGCAACATGATTGATCATTTCATGGTGCCGAGTGCATAAACAGCTATGACTGTTAGTTCCGTTATTGATTTTTTTTTCATGGGATGAGACGAAGTTCTACCCCCACTGGATGGTTAAATCCGGCGCTGAGCTACACGTTTGTTACGAGGTATTCTCTGCCAGATATCTACTTTCAGTAGGGCACCGCCCCAGCCGGCACAAGATCTAAACTGCTGGCTAGACTCCCGACAAGTGTGGCCTGTTTCTAAGGTACTGCTCCGGCAGTCGTCTACTATATATCGGAGAAACCACGGAAAACTCCCAATCACAGCAGCCGGCGGCTGGAATTCTTCTCAGACTGTGGCGGAACTGGACCTATCTACCTAGTGTCGAAAATCCTGATAGTGTCGGTCCTCCTAGGACACCCATGCAATCCTAGCCACAGGCATTGCTGCTATACATCAGTTCATTCCCTGAGCAACATCAGTCGGTATTTGTTGATAAACTTGAAGTGCAATACATGTACTGAATATACAAAAAATATCTCATTGTTTTTTGTTAAGAAGAATAGATTTTTCTCGTAAACTATTGTCTTTGTTATCAACTTCACTATTCCTCTTTCCTTATATTCATAGTTTTAAATTCCGTGAATGAACTAATATTTTATATTTTACGCTCAATTTGCTATGGAACTTGTAAAATCAATGCAAACGGTTTAAAATTCATTAGAAAGCACCAGTTGATGCACATTTCCACCATTCAACTTTCCCATAGGTAGTAAAACCTTCACAAATTGATATCCAGGAATGTAGTGTAGCAGCCACATTAGACGCAATAGGAGCCATCGTACAAACTGGCGATATCTACGACCAGCAAACAATCACTGCAGCATGAAATATTCTCATCGAAGTGTTACACGACAGCGATCGCCAAGGTTTCTTAGAAATTAAGGTTAAAGGTCGCCAAACGGCGTCAATGATACTTTTCACAGCTAAAGGTGAAAATGATCTGTCGCTGCCAAGCTCCTCTCGCCACTAAGATAACTGAAACCGGCGCCCTGGATTGTGAGAATATCTGACCGCGTCTTCACATAGCGTACCGCGAGTTGAGTATGCAGTAATAATATAGGAATAATTGCTGAATTTTTTTAAAATACTTCTTTTCATAAATATGTAACGAAAAAAATTGATATTGTGTTAAGACGACAATTCACCCAGATTAAAATTTTGTGAGCGGTAAGAATAAATACAAAAAGATATGTAATTTCATAAAAATCCGGTCTCTAATCAATATTATTATTATTATTATTATTATTATTATTATTATTATTATTATTATTTTTTTTTTCTCGGGGTTTCTCACCCGGGGTTCATGGTTTGAGGGCCTCTAGGCATACCACATTCCTAGCTTTGCATATTGAGGACTGTGCGAACAATCCGGCAGGTTTCAAGAATGACTGACTTTTGAGCTTTTGGGATAATTGTATGAGGATGAAGACCTATTTTTTCTAAATAATTCTTTAGATTTTTGTTAACCAGACCTGTAGCTGTTATTACAATTGGTATTTATTATTATTATTATATTATTATTATTGTTGTTGTTGTTGTTACAATTGGTCTGGTTTGGACCGAGGTCCCCAGCCGCCTTAGAATCTGTATGTCAGTTTACTCATCTAAATTTATTTATTCACTTATCTATTTGCATACATTATTTGTATTTCATTTATTTTTCTTCACTTTAGAATAGTACACCTGTTATTAGTACTCTCTATTCAAAATTATGTTTAAATTTTCACATTTTGTATTTCACATAAATTCTAATTTTGTAATTTAGTATATTAATGTTATTATTATTATTATTATTATTATTATTATTATTACAATTATTTGTAGCCCTGAAGATGGCTGCATGGCGTCCGCAAAAGCTTTCTACTGAAATAAACAAATACGACAAAACAACGCCTCAATTTCATTTTGTTGGTAATATATTAAAGATATGCTAACAACATGTAGGTCTGTCAGAGATCTCAGCTTGTAAAGAGCTTTTGAGAAATATACATTACTCTTACTTGTGAATTAAGGTTAAGGCTTTGAATTCTTTTGATTATTTATGTTGGTATCATTTGTTTACTGTATTATCCCATTTTAAAATTATAAGTAGTTGATAAGTTTGTAAATTTATTTCATGGTATTTGTTTTGTTTTAATATAGAGTATATGTATATGTATAGTGAATATGATATCTTTTGTGCTCTTTCCCTTTCTGAATATATTTTGTTCTTCTCCCAAGTATATCTCACTGCATCGTTCAATTTTTTTCAGAATGCTGTTAAACAGTTTTGACCCTTTTGATAAGTTTAAAGCTAGTAAATTTATGCAAGTTTTTAGCGTAAAAACATGCTAGTCAATATGCCACAAAAATGTGAAAAATGCCCACAAATCTTTAAAATATGCGGCCTTGGATCACAAAAAGATGTACTTTGCATTTTCATAATATTTTTGCCACCTAAAGAAGTACATGCAAATTGAAATCAGAATATCTAGTTTAATTTGTGAACATTTTATTTTGAATTAAGGACAGAATATCATTTAAAAAATTGTTGCGATACTCTTTTTGCAGGAAGTAACTTCTGTCACAATATTGTGTTTTGAAAAAACTTGTTATCACATATTGAAAAATCCTGTTGCATGTCATGCACTAGGTTCTTGTTATCATAATGTAAATTGTTTTGTTTTAAGGTATGATTTCGATTATATTCATTTTTCAGTAATACTATAATGTTCTGTAATATATTTATCGGTGATCGTAATAATAAAAATACTTTAAATTAAAATAATGTAAAATAATTAAGGGGTCTTAAAAGTGTGTGTTTTTTTTAAATTTCTTCAGCTGTTCAATACTACCCACTTCCTAAAGAACATGAAACTTCTAATATTTTTTCAAATTTATTTTTTATTGGTTGTCTCGTTTTAACGAGGCAAATTAGAATATTTTTTTTTATAGATGAGGGTTGCTACGGACAATTTTGAAACTCGCGGGTTTTAGCGATTGTGACGCTTCGCCAGGGGTTACGTGAACTTATGTTTAATGACGTCACGAATCACGTCTTTCTGGCCCAATGAGCCCCTCTCTCGTTTCTAGGGCGAGAAGAGCTGCGCCTCGCCAGTCCCTGTGTGCTCTGTAGTGGCGTGAGGTCGTTGTAGCCGTCGTTTCAGGTGGGTTGAATGAATACACGAAATGAATGGTTAATTCCTGGCCCTCTTTTCCTTGAGCTGCGGTATTTTACCTCCACTATTTTACCATGCATAATTGGATTATGAAACAGATAGTAACGAGTGGATTTAGTTAAATTCTGTCACAAAAATCTTTTAGCGTATAATCTAAATCCTTCCCATCGGCACACGATTAAATCATATCGGGAAATCGTTTGCTGATGGAAATGATCAGTGTTTAATATTACTAACAGAAAATAAAACAGAGGATAAAATAACTAATCCGCTATTCTAATGTCTAGAAAATTTAGACCACCTAGATTGTCGCTTAGATATATTGTTTGTAGAAAGTGGGAAGGTGTGTTTTTGCTAGATAATAAATAAGATTATCTTACGAGAAAAGAAATTCAGCGAAAAGATTTTTTAGCGACTTTACCCTAATCACAAAGATATGAATTGGAAATTGGTGCAAAGAATTTCATATTTTTTACAGAAGAAATGCCCTTTAAATACAAGGCCAATGAAGGCCACTGCGCTGTAATCAATGTAGCTGCGTGCAGGCACCATCGGTTGTGCAACTGATTACTCACGTGCATTTCATTTCAATAGTTCCATATTTTGTAATAATGTTATAAAAATAATATGCTTGGAAATTCATATTCAAATTTATATTCATATGCTTCGTGAATATTTATTTGTTTAAACCAATATCGAAATATTTTTTCCTTTTGTACCTCTTGTTCTGCAACGAATACTTGTTGAAGTAGTGAAAGGTCCTTCATACATTTTCTAAACGAACAGCAAATATTTCAGTTTTTGTGTTTGAAATGTTAGAACTTTCTTCAATATAACTAAATAAGGAGACTTTTTTAAATTGTGAAAGTATAAGCAAGTTAATGAATTAGTATAAAATGTTTGACTCTTAAGAAAATAAAAATATTTTAAATGCATTTGCTGGAATCACTGAATTCGTTGCTAATCAGTCACCACAACTTTCGGCCTAGAGTTTTCTTCGAAATTTCATGGATATCTGGAAATAAATTATGAAACATCGTTATTATACGAAAGATGTTTGAAAATCTTAAAAGCAACATCAATATTCAAACATAATGGAACTCATTATTCCGTTTCTCCATTTTTTTCTCGCAGGTGTTCATGGAACTCTCTGGATGTAGTTGAGAAATTGTTCTACAATGACACGCGATAGCTGCGATAGTTTTGCTTGGTTGGTTACTTGATTTCACTCTTTCTTTGTTTGGTTCGATGAATACGATTAAAGACGAGAACAAGGATTCTCAGTGTCTTGCAGCACCCTGCCCTTGAACATTTCCGAATTATCGCGAAGAAAGTACTGCCATGACTGTGTCACGTTGATTTGATCTTTGACCGTGTGCTTAAACGAAGAATATGAATATTTTAGAAAAATTCTGAGGTACGTTTCATTTTAGAAAACTGGAAAACTTTTAATTGATCACATTCAACTCATTCACTTGAATTGAAAATTAAGTTTTCATAAAACCTTAAATATAATTACCGGGATATAAATATAATTATAGAGACCGAAGGGTCGCGGGTTCGAGTCCCGCCTCTGGCGTGGTTGTATGTTTTTATTGTTCGTCCTTTTGTGTTCGTCCTTTCACCATTTTTCACCATTTCGTTTCACCCTCATAGTTGCCATAACGTTAATGCCAATAGTGGTCGCTAATGACCTAGATGTTAATGCGACCTTAAATAACTTTAAAAATATATAGTTCTATGAAAATTAAATCCGCACTGTAACACGCTCTGCGTTTTATCTATGGAGAAAAAAGTTTTTAAGAAAATAGTATTTACGTAGAGTATTCAGATTCATTCAGTGACGCCCCTTGTTGTAGATTTTCATTTAAAACTCTTTAATAGTCATAGTTGTAGGAGGATGATTAAAAAGTAGAGAACACTTCATCCCAGTGAGTCATTGGTTTCTGGTAGTATTAGCAACCATGTACAGTTTCACAACGAATTTATTCGACTTAATGTGGAGTACATAAAAAGCGAGAAGGTTTAAACTTCGTCGCTACTCTCACTAGCCATAGTTGTACGAGAATTGAGGTCGCGTACATTTTATCCTAGTGAAAGATTAGTTTCTGGTAGTATTTGAAACCACCTGCATTTTCACAATGGATTTGACCTAATGCCGCGTACATTAGAACACGTTTAGTTTTAAACTTAATAGGAATGGCTGTAAATTGCGGTAGGCGCGGTTTTGCTGGTTAAGGCTATGATATTTTGTCGTTGCAGCAAAGGAGGCCACTTGAGTTTTTGCATCCCGACGCTTAAAGATAAGCGGATCCGGCTGTTGCAACGTGACGTCTGAAACCTCAATCAGTCTTTATATCACACATAACCGTTAACCGGGCTCGGTTTGGAAAACGATGCTTCTTTAAATGAACTGAATCGGTTGCCGGTTATACTTGTTTTGGATTTTAGTACACTAAGAACGCGGAAACAAGCCGACTGCGGTTTTCTGGAAAACATGATGTACGCCATTGAAGAAAATGTTGGCATCTAATGTGAGGATGGAAGCCTGTGAGAAGGAATATTGAAAACCTTGTGGTTTCGCAAATGGGGAAGCCCTTTAAAATATGCGAAGTAACATATCCCGGGAGTAATCATATCTGATCACACTTCCTCTGGCAGTTGATAACCTCGTCTCAAGAGTTAGAGGCGAGTTTACTAGACAGTAAACTTACGTACAGTCGCCCTGAACGCTTTTGCACTTTATTGATGAAATACGATTAGGCGGGATTTAGATAAATAAATTTAACCTTTCAGTGGTCGCGCTGAGAATTGAAACGAGAGTTGTCGCGTGATCTAAAATTGTAATTCATTTTTTAAAAAATCGTATTAACAATATTTTCAAAAAAGCGTCTTTTAGTTCCAATATGGACGAGTTTAAAAATTTATAAAAAAAATTTTATTTGTATTCATATTACGAATTAAAGCTACAAAAAATTATATCTTTAAACAAATCTAGTCAAATACATGTGAGTAGATATTTGTTTTCGAAAATGCTTGTTCTATTTGTGTTGTTATAGTTCTCATTACGATTATTAAATAATGCAGTTTGACAAATTGTTTAAACATGTGGAACCTCTATTCTGCATGTGTTTGAATGTCAAAATCAGATGAATATATCACAGATTTTCTGAATGTGGCCCGCCAAGTGGACACAATTTTTGCAGTAATGTCGAGTGATTTCGTTGACGTCCACAGTGAAACATCCCACATTGTCCTTTGACTCCTATGAACCCTCGTCCCCTTCTTGGATTCGCAGCTGAAGTCTCCCGCGTGTTCTTAATGCTGTCGTTACAGATTTTCTCTCGATTATCTTTTTTCATTTCTGGTTTCATAAAGGACAATGCATGAACGTTTAGAAATACCCCGGTCAAACTTTTTCTACTGTAGTACTTTGCATAAACATTCTGAGCATCAATTGTTGCGATATGCCTGTTGTCAGCTTAGGTCCGAAACTGAAACACGAGTGGTCGCGTGGATTACTATTGTAATCCAAGCTGTTTCCAGCATTTAACCACTATTGCAGCAGTTATCACTGGAGTCTTATTTCGCTATAATTCAGGCCTTCTCATTTCTATATTCTCATTTATAATATGTGGTGATAGCAGGTTCAGTAGTTCGCGATGCGGCCCGTTTTCTAAACATTTCCACGGTCTGTATCGTTCGCGCATTCGCTGTGAGTTAAGGTATCTAGCCCGTGTTGTCCTCTAAGAGACATCTACATCACGATAGAAAAGTATAAAAGAGGCAGTAGTGTACTTCACAATACGTAGCCACATGGAGCCGTGGTATTACTATTTGAACGATAGCAAACATGAACAATTCTCCTTCTAAGGTCTAATATGCCTTTGTATAATTGAGATTAATGTTAGTGTCTTCCGGGCAGGAACAAGGTATGCTAGCATCTATAAACTCATTCACGAATGCATATAAAACGTCTTGTGCTGTTAACGTTGTGGAATTCAGTACTGCTATGGGCATTTACCACCATGCGTTAATAGAATATGATCATTTAAACTATCGTTGTGCTCTGTCCTTCCATATTGAGCATTGTTTCAATGACAGATGCGGCCGAGCCTTGCTTGCGACAGCGATGTGTAAACGGATGTGCTTGTAGTGAAAGTAAATAGCGAAAGCTAATGCGACCGAGTATAATTATTCCCCCTTTCACTATGTTCAGCTAGTGTGAACTTTGATGGCTGTAACCATGTCTGAGAATTAACAAACTTTGAAACACGTTATGTGAAGGCATCTGGCACCCTCCAGGAAATTTAACCCTAAACTGGCGTTGTTTTTGTTACATAACCAGCGTCGTCCGTGCCAATTTATTTATTTATTTATTTTTACGTCAAAAACAGTTAAAAACTGCGTATGACGTGCTATGGGGAAAAGTGAATTGTGTGACATTGTGTTCAAAATTCTGTGATCCCTACACTAAGTCATAAACTACTTAAATTTTGAATTTTGAAAGGAGAAAAACTCCCATGTTGTAAAATCTATCTTCAAGGATAAATAAGCATTAAATTTTGAATTTTGAAAGGGAGAAAGAAAACTCCCATGTAATAAAATCTATTTTCAAGGATAAATAAGCAATAAATTTTGGCTCTTACTACTTCCTGCCGCGACAACATGGAAACGATAATTTGAAGAATTGTATTTTCCACTGAATTCTAGAAGACGTGCACAGAAAATGAAGTTACATTTATGTCCAGAAGCAAAACAAGGGACCATCTCAGCATTTACTCAATGGATCAGGAAACTGGACGAAAAACCTGATCGAGATGGGAGTCATTGACCCGGAAGCTGTAGTACAATAGTTGTTACAGGTTGTTTATACTCATGTATACAGTCCAAATGGTAGATAATGCATTATGTATCATTGTTAAAATTAATGTTACTTTTCTTGTGATGCTCAGTATAGTCTATAATTGTATAGAAACAGTTATGCAGCAGAAACGATTTCACTTGGGATTTAAACTTTTCTATTGCATTTAATCGTTTAATGTCATGTGGCAAAGTGTTGTAAAATAATGTACATGTATTGTATGTGAATTTTTGTAATGAGCTGTTGATACTGTCACCTGATGAATATGATTTCTACGTCGAGTGTTATAGTAATAGACTTCGGCATTTTCTGAAAATATATTCCGCCCTTGAGCAATTCATTTTTACAAAAACCACTGATTCGTAAATAAAAAGACACGGTAATGGTAGAATTCCTAGATTAATGAAGAGAGGCTATCATGAATCACGTGGGTGGGATTTGGTTATTATTCGTACAATTCGCTTTTGTAATCTAAAAGTCTGGGAGCTATAAGATGTATTTCCCAGAATATTATGCTATATCTCAGGCGGGAAATGAACATTCGCGAAGTATACACAACGAGCAGTATGAAGGCTGACTGAATTTGCAAGAATTCTGAACGCGTAGCATAATGAACTTAATTTTGTGTTCAATTCATTTAAATGGACGTTCCATTTAAGTTTTGAGTGAATTGAGAGACCTAAAAATTTTGTTGCCTTAACATCAGTCAATGGTACACTGTTCATTTTCAATGGAGCACGGAATTGTTTATTTGAAATGGAAAACTGCATTAAAACCGTTTTCTTTTCGTTTACTATTAATTTATTTCGGAACCAATTTGAAACATCTGATATTGTACTATTTACTGTTTCTTTATTGCAAAGGATGTTCGTATCATCCGCAAAGAGAACCGTTCTTCCGTTTCGAATCGTCGAGGGCATATCGTTTACGTAAAGTAGGAACAGAATAGGGCCTAAAATCGATCCTTGAGGAACTCCACATGCAACGGGCAAAGAGTCGGAAAGGTGCGTACGTAATGTTCCATCATTCCAGTAAGGTATTTCAACTCTCTGAGATCGTTGTTTAAGGTAGAACATAACCAATCTAGAGCAATACCACGATTCCACTGAAGGTAATTTGGAAAAGAGAATAGCTTTTCCGTTGATTTTGATTTTCTAAATCCATGTTGGCAATCGGAAAGCGCGTCATTTTGGCTCCACGCTATTTTTTTTCTTTTCAATATGAAAATTTGTAACATTTTAAACTAGATCTCTTTAATTACATTTTCATAGGATTTTAATAAAAGTAATTAATATTTAATATATTTTTAGGTAACTAAATAACTAACTCTGTGACAGATTACTGATAAATAATCATAAACAAAATTTTATTTTTACAAATTATTTTTTGAAATCTATTTTTTCTTAATATAATTTTCTGATACACATATTTAAAGATAAAATATAAACATTATTGCAAAAATAAAATCGTAGACACACCTTAAAAATGTTTGGCCGATATTCATTGCATATTGACTAGCAACGTGTATCACATTTTTTTGTCATTTTTTCTGACATATTGCGCACCGCTTCATTTGCCTGGCTACTTGTGGATTACATTCAGGATCGGGAATGGATTTCATCAATATTATTGAAGTGGTTTCAGGAAGCTCTGTAGTTAGGTGCACGTTCAAGAGTGATGTTCATATGAGGTTCGGCAAGTTGACATACCAGCATCTTCAAAAAGTTTTGCTAGGACAATCATACCCATGTTATCAGAGTCACTATAATCTCTCCACCTCTTCTAACCATCTAGAGATAGCGATATCATGGTCCGTGTCAGCGGAAGACACAATTTTCGATGAAAACGCCATTACAGAGACAGTTGCCTAACTTGCGTTGTGGTGCCACTGAGACACAGAAAATATTTTCACTCACGCCACTGTAAAGAACTCACTACAAGGAGAAGATCATTGTAGAGAAAACTACTCCTGACTTCCCTTGCGGATTCAAATGACTCTTTCCCGGTAGAGATTGCCGCATTGCCTCTCGTAGAAACTGAAGCAAGATGAATCCAGCAAGTGAAGTAATTATCTCGAACTTAAACAGTAGAGCGTAAAAGGAAAATTGTATCTCTGTATGTGGAGCCAGATCTAACAAAGATATGTTTCAGGTAAACATTTCTCTAAAATATTACGTACATGAACACATAAATGAACGGCGTGTAAGTACATAAGGTAGGTTTATTACACATAATGGAAATGAAGGCTTAAATGAAAAAAGCTGAGATTACATTATGAAATAATTATATTACCGTTTTAGATGCATCTTTCTCCTAAGTTTTTCAGAATTCTCTTGATTTCTCACACCACCAATTTCGCATTAACATTTCGGTTTGCCTACGTAAAATGTACAAAGGCTTTAAAGATCTGATGGTATAATTACCAAACTATCTTTCTACTGCAATTGACTCGTTACTCTAATTAGAAAATTACGAGATGTAATTTATTGTAATATAACTTTTTTTCGTTTTTGT
Organism: Teleogryllus oceanicus; assembly: GCA_964035755.1. Lineage (NCBI taxonomy): Eukaryota > Metazoa > Arthropoda > Insecta > Orthoptera > Gryllidae > Teleogryllus > Teleogryllus oceanicus. Next base: position 64,549,763 of record CAXIVR010000011.1, read on the forward strand.
TTCACCGAAAACTCTTTTCATGGTTCAAGTAGTGAACCTTTTTGAACATTTATAAAATACTCCCATTACTGCGTTCTTAAATATCTTCGTTCCGGCACAAGTATACTCGGATGCAGTTCATTCTCAAGAAATTATATGAATTAGTTTTTTATTAAATATTTGTAAATAATACAATCAGAAAAGTAATTTGTTACACCTAACTTTCTTTTACAGGAATAAATTTTCATTTTTCATACATTTAAATGTCATTAACCAAGAAAATGTCATGAAATAATTAGTAAAAATTCAGAAAGGTCAATCTAATATTAATACAGACAATGTTTGAAATTGAATGGTAAGATTGGAGGTGTAAGTTAGCATTTAACTAAATTAAATGTAGCATTTGACATAATTTTAAGTAGGTTTAAAATCAAACTGCGTAAAAGAACTGCCGTAAAAGCTAGGTAAGAACACAAAATCAACCCTGGCGGCGTCATACGCCATTTCAGTAAGAATGTGACGTGAGGACAAGTTCTCATGTTTGATCTTCGAGAAAGCTAATGTTCTACTTACGTACAGAACACGTATACACAATAAATTTACAAAAGCTAGGTATTTGTAAATGCATTAGATTTTGATGAAAATGCATGGGGTAAACATCAGTAATAAAATTACCCCGCTTCTATTACACTTGGATTTTTAAGGTAGTAAACATTTAATGATGGTCTCCGACCTACGTTACTTCGCTGTTTTCAAAAGCTTCTTTTGGAATTCTGGGAAAACTGACTCGGTGTGGTATTACGGTCGTGAGAAGGCGTTTTCCGGCCAAGCAGTGCATGTATATAGACATTTTTCAGGATAGAGCAAATTTTCCTTTTTTTAAAATATTTTGTTAAGTTATTTAAAAATATGCAGTTCATTCGTGTACTTAAGAGTTCATATTTCATGCCTTAAATTTAATTCATGAAATTTCATTCACGCTCCGAGGGTTCATTTTTTGCTCTTGACATTTGGCTGTCTTGTACTCATAAACTTTCAAAATTTAAGGAGAAGTGGGAATGGTTATTTAGTCAATTATTGCGACTCCTGCCCTCCAAGGAAAGAAAAAGGCCTTAATTTTATGCAAATACAAAAATCAGAATAAATAAATTTAGAATCAGTGATCATATGTCTAACAAAATAGCAATTTCAAACAATTTCCAACGAATTTATGGAGTTTTTATTCAGAACACGAAGAAATGTTATACGGCTGTATACTCGTAAAGAAACTTCCAGCACGTTAAGCGACAAAGAATAAAATGATTAACAAATAATTGTAATAAAATACCACAGAATAGATTATTCAAAGATCGCTAACGGACCAGAAAGTCTACAGGGAAAATAGTCGAGACGGACGTAGAGACGAGAGAATGAAGACTTTATAAAACCACTCAACGTTTGAAGTCGGAGAAAAGGTCACATGACACGGATGAATCTCTACCGCTGGAAGCCCGTCACATCTCGTACACCTAAGAGAATTTTTAATAAAGGAAAAAATAAAGGCTAACAAGGCGTACAGGAGGGATAAGGAAAACGGCGGAGAGAGAGGACAGAAAGCAACAGACTGCAAAATGTCGAAGAGTAATGTTTGTGATATAAAGAAGAGAAAGCTCTATAGTGTATTTGTCCAAGTAGTGTTATGTGCCGCATGTTTAGTTTGCGTGTGAGTAGGGAGTTCATGTTATTAATAACTATAGTGAATAATAATATCATGTGCAGATTTAAATTAGTACACATTTCATATTCAATTTAGATGTAAGTACTGATTCCTTTTTACCAACTGTCTCATTGTTCTGAAGTGTAATGGCCATCACCGAATCCCTTGTATTCTTATTCTGTTTAGGCCTACGTTAAGGCCTGTTTTCACATCAAGAGAATGAGTCTTTCTATCTTTTTATAGGTGACGAAACTTTCTTCCTTCGTGATTTGATTGGTTCACTATTACTTCTGTTTGGAGACATCCATTGAATGTGGTCATGCCGGTTGCTCTTCAATGCTTGAATTTTGTTCCTCAGATTGAATATATTTCTTTGAAATCTGAGATCATGATTATATTTTCTACCTATGATATTGTAACCCACTACAGAACGTAAGAAATCACTGTGTTTTTTCTATTTTCCTTTTATTTATTGTACAATTTTCGGATACGTAAATTAACATGGGTTCTGTCTTTGCTTTATGGTTTTAAAGTGTTTTTTTAATGTACCCGCAATTCCTTAATTGCGAGTTCGCCTGTGAATTTTCAGCCAGGCTGTCGTGATGTGACTAGCTTTTTACGTGGAATCCTCCGTCTTCGACACGTATGTTGCGGAATAGCAGCTACCTACAACAATGGGAGGAAAATTAGAGCCATAAAAAATCGGATATGAAAAGTTACCTACATTGGTAGTACGGAACTATGAAGAGACCTTTTATAGCAGACGGTAGGATGTCTGTCGCTTCTGAAAATCTTGATCCAGCCGAATTTCCCTATCCGCCGCTAAGTCCGGCTCGTCCATTAAGTGTGGTCACCATGGTCAAATTCTCCCTCATTATCTGATAGGGTCCGTAGGCCCTTGCGCCCAAGGTTTGTTTGCTGTACCTTATGAAGTATATCCAGCGGACCACTGTAGACTAGTATTAGCGAATTAGAGTACTCAACCTTGGTTGCACGCGATGTGGGAGCGAACCGAGCTGCAAATGAAGTATGGCCAGCGGACCAATATAGACCGGTATTAGCGAATTAGGGTACTAGTACCTTGGTAGCACGCGATGTGGGAGCGAACCGATCTGCAAATAAAGTATAGGCAGCGGACCACTATAGACCGGTATTAGCGGATTAGGGGTATTAGCGGATTAGGGGACTTGTACCTTGCTAGCACGCGTTGTGGAGGCGAACAGACCTGGGAATGACTTCGGTCCTCTCGGTGAAACCGGCTTAGAGATTGATACAAGAGCACGGTGCCGTACGGCTGTAACGCTTACCCGTCCTAAACACGTTGCTTTAAATACGTGACACACCAGGGAAGATGAAGAGGTTGGAAAGGGACATCCACGTCCCAAGTATTCGAAACAGTTCTATGTAAAATCGCTTTAGTTTTAATGTTGCTTACGCCGGTAGCCCACCTTTAAAAGGTTCCGTGAAGTCACGGAAGTGAGGTAGCGTGAGTTCCCGCGGGTTCGCGATGGGTCTGTGGACCTCGGATATTAAAAGCTCAGAACACCTGGCCAATAAAGACTTGATTTGGTTTGACGTATTATATTTGACGTATGTTAAAGTACTTGACGTGTTTGTACTTCACTTCTGCGTTTCATGGGAATCACCTTCCAAGTAAAACATCTTAACTTCTATCTCTTATACCATCTGTATTTTTATATGCACGTGTATTCAACACTGTAAAGGTCACTGATTCCCACCCGTTTCTTTCCAACTACTAATCACGTACCATTGTTAAACATAATATTCCAAAACTTATTTTGGATTGCTTTCAGCTTTCGTTGGTATCTTGTGATAGACGCTAGAATGGGTCTATCGGTCCTGGCGTTTTGAGAGAACTCGTACAAGACGAAAACTTAACCTGAGACCGACGATGGTGAGTGAAGTATCTGACGAGACGGAAAGGAGTTGTGACAACAAGAAGTAGTTACAATAAACACATCGTTTCCGTAAAGAAAATAATTTACGTGTAATACGAACATTAATTTAACCTCTCACTATGACCCTGAATATACACCCAAAATGTTAAAACATTTCATTTAAGTGAAAAGCTTTTCAACAATTAGTTTGTAATAACTAGGTACAGACAGTTCAATGTAGTGAAATATTTTGCTTTCTAGGAGTGTTTAAAATGTTTGAATTTTTTGTCATGCTTTCAACTACTTGGGACGAAATAATGTTCTTTTAATGTAATGAATAACTCACATTTAGTGAACCAAGAATTTTCACTTGTAAAAACAAAATAATGTGCGCACTATAGACAGTATACAGAAGGGGTAAAATATTTTCCTCGTAACGATAGCTGTTACGATGAGTGGTTCAGTCAGTAAGACATTAAAATTATTTTCAGCCTCAACTGCCCATCGAAAGTCCTGAATGTTTACCAGGGAAAGACCGTTCCAAATGTTAGAAGGCGTTCTACAGAGTGCAGTCTTTGAAACACATGGTGCGGGGTTTGGTAAGTTTCAATTATCTTAATAACTCTGAGGATCAAAAGAACTTTGATTTGCCGCGGGGCATAAATATGTGATGTTCCACTTAGTCTTACGTTCTGTTTTCAAAACAATTGCTGAATGTCTTTCGTCAAACGGTCTTCAATATTTGTCCTAAGATCTGGTCTTGCAACATTCTCTGCACTGCCTTCCATCACAAGGCTAGCATTGTCTGACTATTGGTCTTTGTAATATTATCTCATTAATGAAGTGTGCTAACGAAACTTCAACACTGGCATCTTTTTTATTAGCCGAAAAGGGATAACAAGAAACGGAAAATGTGTTAAGTGAAGGCCTTCTGCTGTCAGAGTGACGCCGTGTCAAGGTCATGAATGCCTACATTTTGACCATTCTGTCGTGGTCTTCTTCAGGCCTGGAGTGCCGAGATGTGATGGTCAAAACGTCGGTATTTCTGCCTCTTACGTGGCGTCACTCGAACAACCGAGAACCTTCACATGCCACTGACCGCGGGAGCCTGCGATTGCAGAGTGTCTTAAGATGTGTTCAATTTAATTTGGAAGACTATTAATGCACACTCGACCACTTCAGGATAATACAAGGTTTTCTAGTACCCGAGGAACTTGAACAAAGTTGCAAAATCTCGCTAGGAATAGTTTTATTTATTTATTTATTTTATTTTATGTCAAAAAACAGTTAAAAACTGCGTATGACGTGCTATGAGGAAAAATGAATTGTGTGCAAGTTTAATACACAAACAAGCTTCAGTTGGTATTAAAACACCCCCTGCTAAAAGTTTATCTTCCGGTTTCGGCCATCATTCCTTCTGTACAGGCAATTGTTGCCACCTTCCACCTAGAAGATGGATTCACTTACTGATAGATCAATTTAAGGATTATTAATAAACGGTCTAAAAACTCAACGTTAAGTGGTTTTTTTTAACAGTGAAATTGTGTATTTCGGATGGTTAGGCTCAAACCAACCTGTGTGCATTCAACGTGTGCAAATTCCTAGGTCATGGTTTCAGGAGTGGTGGTGAGCAAATGAAACGTTCCCACAATTTATGAAAGGGTAGCGCGGCACCTACCCAAAACGCGCGAGTGGTTCCAGAGTAAAAATAAGTATTGTGCCAGCTTGTGCAGGCAACGCCCAACAAATAGTGTAGATGGTGACGAGTGTGGATTACTCTCCGCCGAGCATTGGTCAAATAGTAGTCTTCGTTCTTTTCCTAGGCTGGTGCTCAGTGTTGGTTGGATTTTGTCTTGTTCTTTTTGAAGGCTATGGAAAAATACTTTTGGATTCTAAATCAACTCAAAGATAGTTCAAAGGATTACATTAAGGTAAGTATGTAGTGATGCGTGAAGAAAGACGTCACAGGTAAGAGGTTAAGTTCCCTTGCTTCACGGGTCTTGAACTGTGTTCACGAAAGCTACTTTAAACCAACACGCCAGCGTGGCAGGCAATATAGACGCATTCACGAGTTAAGACTAATTGGTAAGTACAATGATGAATGGGATGCTGGTTCAAAAGAAATACATAGAGGTATAACTAGTCAATGCATAATAAATTAAGTCGAATGCATAATAAACGATGTAACGAATGCACAATAAACTGAGTCGTAATGGAGGTAATGATTGTGCATGCGTACAATTAGTCGGCATTGTTGGTATCAAGTGGAGCGTCTGTAGGCAAATCACAAGAAACATGTTCGCAGACGCGAACTGTCGTTAATCTTCGGTTTATGCTACAGAGTTAAAACTGTTCCAAACTGACAAGAGAAAATGTGATCTTATATAATGTTCAACGGCTATCAACCTGAATTACAATTAACTAGTGTAATGAAACGCAAGGCATCGCCTGTAAAAGTAAGTTAATATTGTTGCTTAGAAAATGTGATACTTATTTACGAAAATGAAATGAAACTATTCTCAGGTGCACTTTGGTGAACACGTCTTCGATCTATGCAACGGAATCGAGAGGGTTTAATACTGGCACGAGAAAACATGATCTCGTGGTATAATCTCGTCGTATAATTGTCAACGGATATCAATATGAATGAAAATGAAATCTATTAAAGTGAAATGAGTGGCATGTATTGAAGAAGTCCAAAATGTTGGTTACAAAATGTACTCGGTCAGGGAAATTAAACGAAGCGATTCGCAGGTGCCAGCTGGTGTTCTTGTCTTTGGTCTCTGCAACACAATCAATAGGGTTACTACCTGACAAGAGAAAACGTTATTTTATATAATGGTCAACGTACGTTAACATCAACTAAAATATTCTAATGAGGTGTAACTAGGATGAATTAACAGAATATGTTCGTATTTTTGGTTACAAGAAGTTGGTAATTATGTAGGAAACGTTTGGCAGGTGGTACAAAACAATGAAACAATGGTACAAATGGTAGTAATCATCAGAGACGACGTTTCGCAGGTGCCAACTGGTGTATTTGTCTTCGGTACATACATGATGATCGTAAGGGTTTCATACTGACGCGAGAAAACATCTATATATAATGGTCAATGCGTGTGAATAAGTTTTCCTACGGGTATTGAATATTAACAAAGCAAACGAAATCGAGCCAACTTGTCTATTTCGGTCAATACTCATGGTGGGGGTAATGTATGTGTTATTTGGTTAAGTAAACGAGAACTGCCAAGTACTAACATTACTAGTTTTTATGACGTGAAGTGTTCGTATGATTAGCATATATTCCTAAAGCACATTACGTTATATAAAATTTTATTTAATTTTGAACAAAACATAATTTTAACTACGGTGTTCCACACTATAATTATGTTACTGCTAATTGTATAAAATGTAATGCCATCAAGAACTAAACATTTTGGAATGAGGTTTTCTCAACATTTTTGGTATATTCATTATACATGTATTTCCACGGCAGATATGTGCACGCATAGAAGTAGAAATTGTTCGATACAACAGGTGTTGCTGCTATAAAAAATGGAATTTGATTTTGTGCAAAATCCATTCACAGTTTTCCTAGTGGCAGTGTTAAGCTTACGTTACTGCATATTGTAGAACCTATGTCTGATAAACATATTTATTCCGGCGTTTCGTGGAACTGACACCGCAACATTACTAACGTTTCCAAAACTACACTTCTCAGTTTGTATATTGTTCTGTCTTCACCTCGTCCACCTTCGTCTCCGCCACTGGTACTGACTACTGTGAGCGGAAGCTCGTCCGACCACGATTAATTTCCAATTCGCTTTGAATACTCTGGAACTGAAACTGAACTTATCCTCTATACTGTTTCTATCGTTCTAGTTACCCGTCCTCCCTTGCCGCCCGCACTCAATCACTGCCTACCGCCCTTGCAGTCTGCCATATTTCCCCCTTTCCGCCTCCCCTCTTCACTTTCACCCCTTCCTCCCTTGCCACCTGCCGCCCTCGTCGCCTACACTTCTGCCACCTCCACCATTTGGTCGTTCTGTCTGCCGCCCTCGTCGCCTGTCGTTCTGTCTGCCGCCCTCGTCGCCTACACTTCTGCCACCTCCACCATTTGGTCGTTCTGTCTGCCGCCCTCGTCGCCTGTCGTTCTGTCTGCCGCCCTCGTCGCCTACACTTCTGCCACCTCCACCATTTGGTCGTTCTGTCTGCCGCCCTCGTCGCCTACACTTCTGCCACCTCCACCATTTGGTCGTTCTGTCTGCCGCCCTCGTCGCCTGTCGTTCTGTCTGCCGCCCTCGTCGCCTACACTTCTGCCACCTCCACCATTTGGTCGTTCTGTCTGCCGCCCTCGTCGCCTACACTTCTGCCACCTCCACCATTTGGTCGTTCGCCCACGCGCCGTCTCGCCCACGCGCCGTCTCGCCCACGCGCCGTCTCGCCCACGCGCCGTCTCGCCCACGCGCCGTCTCGCCCACGAAGCGCCGGTCACAGATGAAACCGACGATGTGCTTATCGCCTCGGAGAGCAATTTTGCTCTGCGAAAGTGAACGATGCAACTCTCGCGGAAAGATAGAGGTTATTCGACGGCCGTTGGAGCCATGTAATTAATATTCCAAGCGTGAAAGCGGATTAGTTCCCAGTTAAAAGACGTCACGCTGGAGTGCTGTTGCATGTTCGTGTACACAAATGTGGCGATATGTGACTGAGCTTTTCGAGCAACTGAAGTGCAATTGGAAAGGTTGGTAAAAGCGGTTGAAGAGGCTATGAATTTCGGAGGTGCTGAATGAAAATTGTTCAATAAATTCATATATAAATTCATGAATGAACTCTCACTCGCAATCACGATTACATGTGCATGCCTGGCCTTCCGAAGAATTAAACACGTATACGTTTTAATCTTAAAAACCAAATAATCATACACGTGTAAATTCTACCTTCCAATATCTATTAGTGGAATTTGCAGCGTTTCGTGGAAAAATAAAAAAATAGCTTTGAAAACTCTTGGTTTCATGGTCAGCTTTTGGATAGGTGGATCGAATCGTTTTAACTTGTTTGTTGTAATCATGGTGAATGGGAAAGAGTAATGATGCTCTTTTATTTTAACTCGTGATTTGTTTACATCAATCTGAATTTGTACCATTTGCCTTGTGGATTAACATTTAGAGATATAGTTATAAGTTTATTCAATCAAATCATAATATTACAATTGTAGTAGAGAAATATATCTTCCAAATTTAATGAATTTTCATTGAAATGCAAACGTTTCCAGTAATATTAATTTTAATTTCATACTATACACATTCTTATTGATTGATTTATTCATGTTTCCGGGCGCGTCAACTGCTCTGGTCATTAGTCTCGTTAGTGTAGTGCATGTTTTTTCTCGGGAGATGGCGGTGATCTTCCACCGCTGGATGGCTAGATCCGGCGCCGCCCTACCGTCGGCTAGTGGGATTTCTTCCTAACCCAGGACTTTCCCACCAGCGGGGCACCGCCCCAGCCGGGGCAAGCTCTAAGCCCCCGGCCGGTCTCCCGGAATGTGTGGCAGTGTAGTGTATGTTAGTGTAAGTGTGTGTGTAAGGGCGATAGGACAAGGAAGAGGAAGGAAATATCGCGTGTGGTCCGTGGCCCCTTTTGTTAGGGTTCTACTCCAGCATTCGCATGGTGCTGATCGGAGAAACCACAGAAAACTACCGATCAGAGTAGCCGACCGCTAGAATTATCCTCCAGACAGCGACTGAATTCGACCAAGCTGGAGAGCTAGTGTCGAAAATCCTGCCGCCGTCAGGTCTCGAACCTAGGACCTCCCGGTCAGAGGCGCTGCAGTGACGTCAGTTGATGCACTAAGCTACCGCTCCCGGTTACACATTCGAAATACTGTTAGAAAATGCTGTTATATAACGCAATATTTTAATGAGGTTACTCGTAAAATGTTCTAGGAAATTCCGCTGTGTAATACTAGTGGAATTACTTACTGTGCGAACATCCTTTTTATTTAAAATCAAGGTTTCTAGCAATACAGGAATGTTCCTTCAAGAACTCTACGAGGTGTAACTAGAGCGGTATTGCTAATTAAGGAAGTCGCGCCCAACAAAACCCACAAAACTCATGTAGATTACGACACCGTTATTATGGAAGCGTACGTCAACATGCGGTTGTCCTTGCTACGTAATTATTGCAGGCTTTTCAGCAAAAGAACATCTCGATTACAAGGATGTTTTATATCAATCTTGACACACCAGTTGGTGCTTGTAATCTAACGCTTGTGTCGATGCTATCGAATAGTTTACCACTCATGAATTATATTCGTTTATTGCTCTTGAATAAAATATCCAATTAGGTAATGAAAGTATGTTTAGTATCGTTACGTTCAAAGCATTTCTCATGCAGAAAGAATATAGAAAAATGAGATATAAGTGTAAAATTGAGACCACTGCATTGGGTAAATCATATATCCGCAAAATATGATATATGTGTGATTACTTTACGATTAGAATACTCTTAAAAGTTTTCCTGCAACATTGATGATAAAAATGAATCTTACATACTTGCGACTCTTTGATACTTGACGATTTTCGTCCTTATACATTGAATAAACGACTTGTTTTCTTCGAGTTTATGTTGTAGGTTGACAAATATAAATCTTACTAGAATTCCCCATCAAATAGTAATTAAACAATAAGCGAAAAAAAGTTTTATTGGACTTAAATTAAACTGTCATAATTTTCCTACAGTCCACATGTAATACTTTTTCCGCTTATTTAAATATTTTTAAATATAAACAACACACTACTTCGCTACACAAATGTTAAAAAATAGTAACTGATTCACACGTATTTTAGAATGTTAATTGTATCAAAAATAATATTAAAAAGTCCATAACCCACCATTTTTATCTATTTCTAAATTGTATATTTATGAAATTAGCATGCCTCTCTCAGGTTCTTTTTACCATCAATAAAAGAATTTCGACTTTATTAAGTATAATGCATTTTTCTTTATGATCACACTATTTTATTCTCCGTCTTTTCAGTTCAATTAAAAGTAGATCTCCAGGAGGAAAGTTTGATATTCCATATAAAGTATATTAGAACTTCTGTTAGAAGTTGAGATTTTCCCAGTCGTAACGAGTTGCTTGGTTTACGTTGATCAGTACAAATACTGAAAACTCAATACATCTCTTTTGCGTCTTGTTGTAGTTAATGTAGGCCTACTCAAATTAGTTGTCAGCAAGGGACAATTGTAATTACCATGAAATATATTACTTTAGTTACTTTAAAGAAACATAGCTTCATAAAGGAAGTCAATTATGCTTACTTTGGAATATTACCAGGCAATAAGTACATGCCATTGGCACGACAGAAAGGTCATGTTCATATTTAAAAATTTTAACAATAGTCTTAGTGTAAGAAATGTAAGAAAAATCTTTTTTAGACTAGATGTTATGGGTTGAACTGTCAAGTTACGTACTGGTTGACACTTGGTTTGGTTAATACAAATATATTTAAACAAATAAAAATAATGGAATTGTTTATTTCATTTATTTTTTCATCTCATTCAATTGCAGATCAACACTCGCCATGTGATGTATTCCATTGCTAAAAACCAACCTGGGTCTCCAAGTTAGCTAGCAAATCGCTACCTCCATCGCACTCGCTCTAGAGGAGAATTCTAGCGGCCGGCTGCTCTGATCGGTAGTTTTCCGTGGTTTCTCCGATCAACATTAGGGGAATGCCGGGGCAGTACCCTAACAAACGGGCCACGGACCGCGCGCGATCTTTCATTCCTTTTCCTTGCCCTATCCTCACCCCTTACACACAAACTTACACTAGCATGCCCTACACTACCGCACATGCCCGGAAAAAATGATCGGGGGCTTAGAATTTGTCCCGATGCCTCGCTGGTGAGTCTGTGCCCCGCTGGTGAGAGATACCTCGTTGTGGAAAACCCCGCTAGTCGACGGTAGGTCGGTTCCAGATCTGGCCATGCAGTGGGAGAAGATCACCGCCACCATGAAAACACATGCACTACACTTACAAAAGTAATGCCCGCAGTAGTTGACGCGCCCGGAATCAACAATCAATCAATCAATCAATCAATCCATAGCCCTTCCAGCAGATCCTCTGTCCCACCAATGCACAACCACTGCCAGACCACCTCCGTGAGCAATAGCGAATTGAACACAAGGTTTGCTCCGTATTCGTTACTTCCAACACTCTTAACCATAAATACATCCCTTCAACCGGAAGATGAACTTACTTTCATTACAGACTTCACAAAAAATCTATCTCCGCGACTAGATAGGTCCCTAGTTATTTCCCTTAGTCATTGCACACCCTAAATATCCCTCAAACCTCAAACCCTTCACAACCGCCAGATGAGAACCAAATGCGTTTAGCCCATCATCACATTAAATAATTCCATTGCCCACTAGAAATTACATCAACTACCATCGCTGCCCTTCCTCACAAACACTTTTTTCGTGTGATTAACAAATTCTCCTTCATCATCGTCCGCCATTATCCCCACATATAGATCCGCTATTACTGCCCGGTGAGCACCACAACCGTTCATCGCTCTCAACCACAAATCACCTATCTCCCACGCTCCCTCACGTCTATCACCTTCCACAAATTTACTAACAACCAACCAATTGATTGGAGAGGCGACGTCCGTGAAGGCGGCGGGGTTCGCGGAGATCGCCGGGAAGAAGGGCAAGCGAGCGCCCAGGGCGACGGGAGCAGGTTTCGGGGAGTGCTTCAGCGCGGGGTGGCGGTGGCGGCGGCGACGGCGGCGGCGGCGTTGGCGGCGGCGGCGTTGGCGGCGGCGTTGGCGGAGGTGGCGGCGGCGGCGGCGGCGGCGGCGGCGGCGGCGGCGGCGGCGGCGGCGGCGGCGGCGGCGGCGGCGGCGGCGGCGGTGGTGGTGGTGGTGGCGGCAGCGATTGAATTGGCGGCGGCGGAGGTGGCGGTGCAGGTGGCGGCGGCGGCGGCGGCGGCGGAGGCAGTGGCAATGGCGGGGGCGGGGGCGGGGGCGGTGGCGGCGGCGGGGGCGGGGGCGGCGGCGGCGGCGGCGGCGGCGCGGCGGCGGCGGCGGCGGCGGCGGAGACGACAGCGGCGGCAGCGGCAGCAGGGCGGCGGCGGCGGCGGCGGCAGCGGTGGCGGCGGCAGCAGATTGAATTGGCGGCGGTGGCGGCAGAGGTGGCAGCGGCGGCGGCGGCGGCGATGGCGGCGATGGCGGCGGCGGCGGCGGCGATGGCGGCGGCGGCGGTGGCGGTGGCGGTGGCGGTGGCGGCGGCGAAGGCCTCCGCAAATGACGGAAACCGCGGCGCGGCGCTGCCCGGACCCGTCGGGCCAGTGGCCGCTCAGCCGCTCACACGGCCCGCTGCATTCCGCCGCACGCCTGTGTCGCGGTGCACCTGATCGAGGAATGTACTCAGGGCGGCCCCGCCCGGCGCCGTCTCATCAGCGCGCGCTGGCCGCCTTCGGCAGGTCGCGCCGGTGATTAGAGGGTGATTTAACGGAATCGCCAGGCGCGGAGATAATTTTTTCGACACTGTTATTATCGACTTAAAGTATCTAAAGAGAGGGACAAAAAGGTACTTTTAACGGACGTTGGCCGTTAAGAACAATCGAAATAATAATTTGTAGGTAAAGATAAAGTATGAGAACTCCTTTTCTAATCAAAGGTATTTATTGTTATAAGCTTTTTCTTATATGGTGGTATTATGAAAAGTATTAAACCGCACATAGTCGATATAACACATAGTGGACTCGCCTCTGGCATTGGTTAACAAAATTAAATCGCTTCATATATATGCTTTATAATGACGTTATTTACTCTAACGGAATAAAAAGATTTGGAAGTTATTTTTTCTCACTTACGAGGAAATTTACTCACATTAGCTTACTTTTTTTTTTTTTACAGAAAAGTAAGCTTAGAGCCCAGTTCCTAATGCAACCTCCTTGGAATACAGCTCTGTTTGGAGTTGCTGCCATTCCGATATATAATAATAAAACACATACTTTTAGAAATCATGCGCTTTGAGAGAGCATTTTCCTTGCACTGGTGATAAATTGTTAAGCTACACGCGTACTGGGTGTGTACCCATCCAGTACGCATGTACAGGTTTTGCTTTTTTACTTTGACTGCATTGACTTCCGAAAGGTGCGCTCACTAGGACGTCACAGACGGAACGGTATTTTCTTCACGTTCCGCCATTTACAAAAAAGTTTGAAGGAAATAGGTTTTGAACTTTCCGACGTGCCAATGACGCCATCGGCCAGGTCGGGGCAGTCTTAACGCAGTTTCAGTTGTGCGGTAATGTGAAGTGTGTGGAGCAAAAATGAATGCATCCAATTTAATTATGTTGCCCACAGTTATCCTGGGTTGTACAATAAGATATTACGTTGTATTTAATGTATTACCTTTTTAGAAACTAATTGAGTTGGTTAGCTAAACTATCTGAATCAAGGAATAACATTTGCCAAATTGATTAAAGTACTAAATATTTGACCGGGAGTGGTGTCTCAGTGCATCAACTGATGTCACTGCAGCGCCTTTGACCGGGAGGTCCTAGGTTCGAGTCCTGACGGCAAGATTTTCGACACTAGCTTTTCTGCTAGATGGAATTCAGTCGCTGTCTGGAGGAGAATTCTAGCGGCCGGCTGCTCTGATCGGTAGTTTTCCGTGGTTTCTCCGATCAACACCAGGCGAATGCCCGAGCAGTACCCTAACAAACGGGCCACGGACCTCGCGCGATCTTTCCTTCCTCTTCCTTGTCCTAACCTCTCTCCTTACACACACACACACACACACACACACACTTACTCTAACATGCACTACACTACCATATATTCCGGGAGACCGGTCGGGAGCTTAGAGCTTGCTCCGGCTGGGGTGGTGCCCGCTGGTGGAGAGTCCTGGTTAGGGAAACCCCACTAGCCCACGTAGGTCAGCGTCGGATCTCGCCATCCAGCAGGAAAGATCCCGCCATCTCCCGAGAAAAAACATGCACTACACTAACGGGACTAATGACCAAAACAGTTGACGCGCCCGGAAACACGAAAAAAACAAACCAAACTAAATATTTGTAAGAAGCTGTGCAGTATTAGTGAAACTTGGTATACTTACGCTCTGTAAGTTAATTATATCTTACTTTGCAATGGTGCATTAGTTCATTAATCAATATTAATTATTTTGGTCTGTTTTGCGTAAATTACCGTGTCACATATTTGCCGATTATTTTCTTTAGTTTCTGAGTAAAGTAATCAAATGGTTCTCTCCCTTAGTTCAATTTAATTGTATACAATTACAGTAGGGAAGATCGGAGCACCGTGGAGCATGGGGTTCGATGGGTCACTGAATGTTTGCTGATATCCAGGATTGTTAGGTTGGCTAAACTGAAGTATTAACTGATCTTTCGCTTCCGAATTAAATTATTGGCAACGTGTTTGTTTAAATATTATTTTTCGTTATTTTAATACTGCTATTGAAGTTGAATATTGCAGCACCCTGGAGTTCTTTTCATCTTCTGCATTGTAGGCAGGTTACGGTACCTAATTTTATAGGTCAAATCAGGCCACTTTCAAGTTGAAGAAATAACAGGGCAAAATGGGTAAGGTGATGATGGAGCACCATGGGTCATATGATGTATTGCAATTTTAGATGTTTACCAGACATGGTTTGAACATGCAAGAGAAATCTACTAAAGGGATATACGGAGAAAATATACCAAGAGAGCAATTCATTTGGTTGCAGGAGGTGGAATTCATTTGGTTGCAGGAGGTAGAAGCAATGGAAGTGCAGCTGAAGTGTTAAAAGGAAACATCAAGACGGGAGGAAAAATTTATAAAATCTCGTTCTTGTGTAAAAGTTGAACTTAGTATAATCAAATTAAAGTCGTAACCAAGTTTATACTTATGTCCAAGAGGAAGTGATTTCTGCCTGCAAAATATTTTAAGGTTTGTCATAAAAAATACCGCAAACCTGCCTATCAAACTGCTATTGCAAATAATGTTAAACGTTCAGATTCATGGTTAGAAAAAAATGCTTGAGAAGACTGATTACCAGAATTTTTCAAAAGAAGTAAAGATTTGTCCTTAAGGCCTCGAAAGAGATGTTGTCTTGCTCGTGACACAGCATTCTATCGAAAAAATGTGTAGGCTTTTTTCAACCATTATCAATCGTTAGAGGGAGAACCTAGACTAGGTGATCCGTCGTGCGTCTTCAATTTAGATGAAACAAAAACATCAACTGTTCAAAACAGCAAAAATAATTGCTGAGAAAGGTTGAAAAGCTGTGTTTCAAATGGAAAATGAAGGGACCTTTTGTAACAACATGCTGCTCTTCTAACAACGCTGATGTCAACGTAGTGTCTGCGCTGAAGGACTTTACCCCTTATCTTATTTTTCTTCCAGTGAATTTCCTTAAGCACATGCTGTTTATGCTCGTCAAATTCCTTATTTTTAAAAATGATAGTAACTCCTTAATGATGAAAACGGGGCAATTATTTTAGAATAGTCATGACTCATTGTACACCGGACATTGACTCATGGTGCCCCAGGTACGGGGCATGTATTAAAATGGGGCATGGGCAAATGTTAAAATTTACATATGTCTCTAGTTGTACAAATAAAATTAAGTAAATTGTCTTCAATGTAAGGAATTCCTGAACGCCCCAATTTTTCTGGCTCATGGTACCCCGGTATCCCCAATTTATCAAAATATGTATTTATAGATTATATTTTTCAAAATATCCAATTTAACTTGAGACATCGAAAAGTACTTAAATAATTAAAATTCCTTCTTTGTCATTTTTGTCTTTTCAGAAGAGAAGGCAATCTCAGCTTTCTTCGACTCCTTGCCTGATTTTATTCTTCCACTATTAAAAATGAGAACAATGCTATTCTTTCTTCACTTAACTGAGGAGGTCCGCGCACACAATACAAGGCACAGAGTGAGGAGCCAAACTGACTCAGGAACTGTCCCATGTGTCAGTTCCGCACCGACTATCCATTCTGTACCGACTACGCGTGTAATTGTACTCCAGCTCCTTGTATCATGACTAGAGCCCGGAAGTTCCGGCATTAACCCTCAGTAACTCGCGCTGTTTTGTCCTAGACGTTCCGCACGGCGTTCTTTATACGCAGTCTATTTTGTTAGAAAAATGAACTCTGCAAGGCCTGAATAATATTTGGACACAATTTTTATTTAGTTTTATTTGAAACGTATAGTATTACAATATTAATTAAATAATAATAATAATAATAATAATAATAATAATAATAATAATATAAAATTGAGCATAATACTCTTCAGAAAAATTTTTGTGTTTAACGACTTTAATATGTCAGTTTTTTGCAAATTTGTACCACCGGTTAGCAGTAAGTGTAGTACAGCAGTCTTTTTCTCTTGCGCAAATGTGACAGTAATTTATTAACTTTGCTGTGGTTATTTTTGATTATCATGATTTTCAGTTTTTGTAAATCTTCTGACAAGCGGTATTTTATCCACTTTATAACCTTGTCTTTACCAAACAAATCATCTTTGTGCTTTAAATCGTTACTTGAATAATCACTAGCATAGTCAAGCTCAGGTCACGTGCGGTGTCCTGATAGGACAAGCGGTGTGTTATTTCATTTTATAACCTTGTCTGTACCAATGAAATCATCTCTACACTCTAAATCGCTGCTTGAATAATCACTAGCATAACAAGCTCAGGACAGGTGTCATGTTCACTCTCGCCACAACATCTTCCTTCTCAGAATCACTTGTAGCGTCCAAATTCGTCTTTTGACGATTCCAGGTGTAAAAACTCCCATTCCTGCTTTTCCGATAAATTATTAATCTATATTTTGTTCCTAATGTAAAACACAATAAATTATTTTAATTATATCAATACTTTTTAAAAACCCTGCGATAATTAAAATAAAATGAAAACTCGCATTGGTACCCGCCCGACGAAGACAGTACGCCAACGGACACTTTCCAACGGAACTACAATCGTCTGGCCACTGCAGTAAATTTTACACAACCGAGTATCGAGGAGGATACAGCTGAATGCCTTCTGGGAGGTTATGACTAATATCAGGAAGGGAGCTGATGTTATCTGACACCTACGGCAATAACAGTTCCGGTAACAGTTCTAGTAACACCGGGAGCGGTAGCTCAGTGCATCAACTAATGTGACTGCAGCACCTCTGACTGGGAGGTCCTACGCTCGAATCCTGACGGCGACAGGATTTTCGACACTAGCTTTTCAGCTAGGTCGAATTCAGTCGCTGTCTGGAGGAGAATTCTAGCGGCTGGCTGCTCTGATCGGTAGTTTTTCGTGGTTTCTCCGATCAACACCAGGCGAATGCCGGAGCAGTACCCTACCAAACGGGCCACGGACTGCGCGCGATCTGTCCTTCCTCTTCCTTGTCCTATCCTCTCCCCTTACACACACACTTACACTAACATGCACTACAGTACCACATATTCCGGGAGGCCGGTCGAGAGCTTAGAGCTTGTCCCGGATGGGGCGGTGCCCCGCTGGTGGGAGAGTCCTGGTTAGGGGGAAACCCCACTAGCCGACGGTAGGTCGGCGCCGGATCTCCCCATCCAGCGGGGGAATATCATCGCCATCTCCCGAGAAAACATGCACTACACTAAAGGGACTAATGACCAAAGCAGTTGACGCGCCCGGAAACATGAAAAAATCAAATCAGTTCCAGTAACCTACAAAGTACGCCACCGCGAGTAACTAATGGTTAATTTTACCTAAAATGGGCAGGCCTAAAGCATTTATTCTAGCTAAAGTAGAGGGTGCAAAAAGACACATAAACAATGAAAAATCACATTTCAAAGGAATTGTTGCCAACAATTAGTACTTAAATTTATTCAAATTTGTATTCGAACTTTCAAATTCACATTGTCACTAAACGTGTAAGAGTGAGGGTATTTTGGGAGTATTTTGTCCATGGCAATATTAAACAAGTCGCCAAAAAAAGAACAATATTTTCTGAAGAAAAGAGGAAGTGGAAGAACGTAGCCGGCAGCCTAGACAGTGGGAAAGACTAAGGAGAGGGCTTGTAAGGATTGTAAGAGGGCTTGTAAGGATGAACTTCAATAATAGCAGCATTGACAACGCCTTCAATCGCAGGTTCAGTAATAGAAGCTTTGAAATAAATAGTATTGTTGGCAATGACAACGCCTTCAATCATTTCAACCTGCCTTTGGCTGGCGTGCGGGTCATGTCTACACTCGTAGACTACACCTGCCTATAGTTTATAGGTTTATGGGTGAGTTATAGTTGACATTTACATAATTGAAATGATTGAAGGCGTTGTCATTGCCAACAATACTATTTGTTTCAAAGCTGCGATTTTTGAAATAAATAGTATTGTTGACAATGACAACGCCGTCAATCATTTCAACCTGCCTTTTGGCTGGTGTGCGGGGTCATGTCTAGACTCGTAGACTACACCTGCCTATTGTTTATTGGTTTATGGGTGAGTTATAGTTGACATTTACATAATTGATATGATTGATGGCGTTGTCATTGTAAACAATACTATTTATTTCAAAGCTTCTATAATTGAAATAAATAGTATTGTTGATATTGACAGCCTTCAATCATTTCAACCTCGTAGACTACACCTGCCTATTGTTTATTGGTTTATGGGTGAGTTATAGTTGACATTTACATAATTGATATGATTGAAGGCGTTGTCATTGTAAACAATACTATTTATTTCAAAGCTTCTATAATTGAAATAAATAGTATTGTTGATATTGACAACGCCTTCAATCATTTCAACCCGCCTTTTGGCTGGTGTGCGGGGTCATGTCTAGACTCGTAGACTACACCTGCCTATTGTTTATTGGTTTATGGGTGAGTTATAGTTGACATTTACATAATTGATATGATTGATGGCGTTGTCATTGTAAACAATACTATTTATTTCAAAGCTTCTATAATTGAAATAAATAGTATTGTTGATATTGACAACGCCTTCAATCATTTCAACCCGCCTTTTGGCTGGTGTGCGGGGTCATGTCTAGACTCGTAGACTACACCTGCCTGTTGGCTGGCGGGCGGGAGATGCGTATTGTTATGTTATGCAGTACGCTTCTCCTTGTCATGAGTTGCGACGCCAATGCGGGGCCTGCAGCGTGCAATAACCGCAGGCGTCCCCTGGCGCTTACGGCCAATGGCCAGCCCTCCAGGGAGCGGTGCGCCGCCGCTGTGCCGTGTCCGAACGTTCCCGGCATGTGCCCTGGTACCTCCGTTGCGCGCCTACGCCGCGGCGCGGCGCGTCGATCGCACGCCGTCCCAATACGGCCATCTCAATTTCATGGAGTAATCAAAGCAAAGGAGCCGTATCTAGCACGGAACTGGAATTATACTCGGCGTATCTCGCTTGCGCTGCCGCCTCGGCCGTATATGACCGTCGTACACGTGCATTGCGATAGGGCAAATGAAATCTTCTCGGGCGTAAACTGGACGTTTATGGCTTCTTGTCGAAAGCATATCGAAAATGGATGTGAACACATAGTTTAAGAGTGTTGCTCAATAGATTTTTAATACTTTCAGAACTTGTTGTAGGTTAAGTTTCTAAGCTTACGTTTAGTGAAAGTATCAGTTAACTTAGATGAATTGGGTGGAGAAAATAAATTACATGAAATAAAAAAGGAAGTAAATGATTTCATGGTTTTATTAGAAATGAAGGTGTAGAAAAAGATTACAATGAAAATATAGTGAGATTTTGAGATGATATTTGGAGTTTCCAGTATGAATTAAAAAATCCATGCCTAGATTTATCGTAAACAAAGACTCCTGTGAAATATCTGTTTTCTATTAATATAAAATGAAGCTTTAAAACAATAGGATTATATTGGGTTTTCTTATAAGTGTGCAGCATGAAGGAGATACAATAGATTGCCAAACAAAAGTGAGAATCCATGGAAAGTTTTCAGATGAAACAGTAGTTTATATGTAGATTACTTGTGTCAGATAGACTATCACTTTCACCAACACGAACGAAGAATGTGAAACATGAACGAAAGTATGTGATGTAACTAGCTCAGTTCAATATTGACTTCAAAATTTAAATGTTCTCACGATTTGTGTGGAGCGTTGACTTTACTGAATTAAATAACGGGTACCACATTTTAAAAGTTTTTATTGGTCTCACAAAGCAAAGTAAGGAAAGGAAAATATAATTTTTTAGTTCAGTTGTCACACACTTTCACGTTTTGGAGAAGCAATTACGGCGTAAATACGTTCCGTGCAGTTGTGACCATGTTACTGGGAAACAAATATGTTTTAATAATGAAAATTATTCAGAGTATTGTCTCTCTGTTTGGGAAGTTAACTCTGCTATTCTGGTTCACGCTGAGTTCCTCTGCAACTATTAGTGGAACTACCTTGAGCAATAGGGCGTATATCAGAAGACCCGCTTTCTGTTCTTGGCTGGAGTGACAATTCTTTCAATCATTTGAATTATATATTTTAATTTCCCCTTTGATTGTTGACGAGCACGTTTTTGTGTGAAAGTTATTGTCTCCAAATATTTAATGAGCGCCTAATATTTATATTCAAAGTGGTATTTTATTGAAGTGTTGTGACGTGTTGTGCAGGTCAACCATACTGTGTAGCTGTGTAACTGTGCAGGTCAACCATAAAATGTAGTTAATGCTATTATTGTTCGCGTATTATTATTATTATTATTATTATTATTATTATTATTATTATTATTATATTATTATTATTATTTATTATGTCTTTAAAGAATTTAATGTTACGTTGTTAAGTAATTTAAAGTTAATATTAGTAATATGTTAATTGTAGAGTTCTGCCACCAGGTTGTATATACCTATCTGCAGAATAATAAATATCTAGCTATCTAGCTATCTAATAATCAAATAATTCTCTAAACAAAATTGTAGAAACTGTACCAAACATTAGACAACACCATTAATCAATTTTTTATTACGATCTTTTAAAATAATTGTAAGATTGTTCCGATTTCAGTAGTGTTGTTTAAAAAAGCGACTCCCACAAACAAATGTAAATTACTTTTGTAAAAAGTAATCTTATTGTTTTGGTTTAACCATATATAACCATATTATTTTGATTTACGAAATATCGAAATGAAATCTCGAACTTAATTTTACAACGTATTGAAATCCGAAGGCAGAAAAAGCATTAGATTTAACAGTAGAAGATAGAATTTTCACGGAATCCATTCGCGTATTTCACGGTTGATGCACACCAAGTTTCTGCGATGTGACAGGGCTTTGTATGGTGGAAAAGTACGATACTCGTATAATACAAGAATAAAAGGAAGGAAATAGAAATTGAATGATATTGAACTTTTAAGCATAACGGAATTCAAAATTACCATCGCCTTTCACGAACCCATTTTCCAAGTTCGCGATTGCTCATATCCTTTTCACAGAAAAGACAAATGCGATACGCCGGAAAGAAAAATGCGAAAAAACAAAAAAGAGACCGACGCCGCTCAGGTATAGGGTGATTCAACTCTATTGCATGATATCGTGATGCATTCTCAGGCGAAAGCGGAGTTGGAAGTTTCGCGAGGCGCCCGGCTGAGGGATATCGCGCTCCTGGGTGCACGCGAGTGCCGCAGGCAGTAAGCGAGGATCAGGAGCGCCGCCCACCCACTCACCCAACCCCTGCTCACCCCTAGCCGCCCATCGCTCCGCGCTCCACTTGCCGCCTGGCACGCCCATCCACCTCGTCCGCCCTCTGGCGATCTCCCCTTCCTCCGTCATTCCTCACACCCTTCGTCCTTCCCGCCCGCTTTTTCATTCCTTGCTCAGGCCCATCCACCTCGTCCATTCTCTTGCCACACCCCCTTCCCCATCATTCCTCTCACCCTTCGTCATTCCCGCCCGCTTTCTCTCTAGCCTTCTTTCTTTCCCGTCCTTTCCTCTTTCCCGTCATTCATCCCCTCGCCATTCAACCAGCCAACTCTCTCCTTCTTCGCTATTCATTCCATTGGCCCAGGCCCATCCACCTCGTCCGCTCTTGCCCTTCCTCTTCCCGATCATTCCTCTCACCCTTCGTCCTTCCCGCCCGCTTTCTCTCCACCTTCTTTCTTTCCCTTCTTCCTTCCCGCCATTCATTCCCCATGTCATTCAACCTGACTACCCTCTCCTTCTCCATTCATTCCGTTAATCCAGCCTCACATCCCTCCGCGTTCCTCTAGCCGCCTAGCACACCCATCCAACGTGTCCGCTCTTTTGCCATTTCCCCTTCCCCATCATTCCTCTCACCCTTCGTCCTTCCCGCACGCTTTCTCTCCACCCTTCTTTCTTTCCCCCCCCCCCCCTCCTTCAACCTGCCAAACCTCTCTCCTTCTTCACCATTCATTCCATTAGCCCAGCATCCCATTTCTCCGCGTTCCTCTCGTCGCCTGATCCAACCATCGATGTCGTCCCCTCTTTTGCCTCCTTCTTTTCTTTTACCCTTCCTATCATGCTTCCCCCCTTCGCCCTACCCGCCCACGTTCTCTCGCCCTTTCCTCCCTTCCCGCCAGTCATCCCCTTCGCCTTCCATCCTCTCTCCTTCTTTACAATTCATTTCATTCGCCTTCAACCCACCCGCATCCAGCCTCCCATTTCTCCACTGTCCTCTCCCTTTTCCTTCCATCTATGCTCATCTTTGTTTCCTTTTTTCCCATCTGTCCGCCATCCATCGCTCTCACTTTCCATCATGCCAACCACTCTTCTTTACCATGCATTTCATTACCCATCTGCCTGCATGCAGCGTCGCATTTCTCCGCGTTATTCCCCCCCCCCCCCCTTTTTTTTTTTTCCCACCCTTCATCCCGCTCTCTCTCTCCTTCCCATTAATGGTTCCCATCCCTAGTGAGAAAAATATGTAGTTTCATTCAAAAACTCAAAGATTATTTAATTTCTCGTAAAATAAAAGAAACTATAGACAATTTCTCTATGATATGTTACTTGACCCATAGTTCAGAATAATTCAGCGAAAATACTTTTTGATATCCCGAATCGGGTAGAAGTTATGGGGGTAGGCCATAGTTGGGGGTACATTCTGAGTACAGAGTCTTAACCTACGCCGTGCTCATAGGTACTGAACGATTTTCCCTATTTCTCTTCCCCATTATCTCTTATTTCTCTTGCACTTCTCCGCTCTCAGCTCAGTCAACCTACTCTTAAGCGGTCACACTATCAATCCACGAAACGATGTACCCCATGGCTGTCAAATAACCACTGTATTTTTTACTTAATACGTAATATGCGAAGTCCATGAGCCTATGGTGCTTGACTAGGATTAGCGTTGGCAACACCACTGTGCCCGTTTCAAGTCCGTATGATACGATATCCCTGCCATACAATAAGAAGGCATTGGGAGAAGCCTTCTAGTGGTACACTACGCTTTTCGAAGCTCATACGTCACACAGGCGTAATCCAAGAATATTAAATGTGGATGAAAAGCAACACATGATAGTAAAGCAAGTTGTGCAGAGTATAATGATTCTATCCCAGGAACGGGATAGGAACCCAGTACCCTTCGCACGGGGAGCGGTAGCTCAGTGCATCAACTGATGTCACTGCAGCGTCTCTGACCGGGAGGTCCTAGGTTCGAGTCCTGACGGCGGCAGGATTTTCGACACTAGCTTCTCAGCTAGGTCGTATTCAGTGCTGTCTGGAGGAGAATTCTAGCGGCCGGATGCTCTGATCGGTAGTTTTCCGTGGTTTCTCCGAGTAACGCCAGGCGAATGCCGGAGCAGTACCCTACCAACCGGGCCACGGGCCGCCCGCGATCTGTCCTTCCTCTTCCTTGTCCTATCCTTACACACACACACTTACACTAACATGCACTACACTACCACATATTCCGAGAGACCGGTCGGGAGCTTAGAGCTTGTCCCGGCTGGGGCGGTGTCCCGCTGGTGGGAGAGTCCTGGTTAGGGAAACCCACTAGCCGACGGTAGGTCGGCGCCGGATCTCGCCATCCAGCGGGGGAAGATCACCGCCATCTCCCGAGAAAATCATGCACTACACTAACGGGACTAATGACCACAGCAGTTGACGCGCCCGGAAACACGAAAAAATCAATCAATCAATCAATCAGTATCCTTCGCTCCGAGACTGCAGGGCCCTCTCTACGATATCGGTTATCCTCAACGGTTCTTAAGTCTCTTTTCTAATCTGTGCGATTCACAGCCTGCAACTCATTCCAGTTCGATTTACTTCTCACTCATACAGCTGCCTTTTATGCCAGGTTCGACAATGGATATTTCTGCCAAAGCAGATTAGTGATTGTCCGTCAAAAAAGTGGACTTTCGCTACAACACATCATTCACAACTTTTTTGATTCTACTAGAGATTCAATTATCAGCGGTACAAATCTAAACTGTCTATCGCGTTTTCTCATTAACTAAGATCGCGAAGAGCCTTTGCAAAATCTTAGCTATTATTTGTCCTTACTAATATAACTTGTAAAACGATTGAAATTTAGGACATTAAAACTGTAAATTAATCATTTTCTTCAAGTTGTCATCTATAAGTGTCCCTGTGACCGTTCGCACTCGCCATGTACTACTTTCGCACAACGCGTAATTCTTGGATACGAGTGATGATTCATTCACCAATGTCTCATCGGAAACGGTCTTTTCTCGTTACACTCTCTATCACCTTTGGCTTCTCCTTGTTACAGCATCGCCTGCGCCCCACAAAACCCTACCTCTGGCAATGTCTTTGATTTATTGAATGATTGATTAGTGAAATACGGATGTGTGAACTGCGAAAGTGATTGGTTCCGTGTTTTTTCTCGGGAGATGGCAGTGATCTTCTCCAGATGGCTGGTCAGAACCGGTGCCGACTTACCGTCGCAGCAGGATTTTCCCCAACCAGGTATTCAAGTATACCGCCTGCGGGCCACCGCCTTAGGCCGAACAAGCTCTAAGGTACCGACCGGCATCCCGACACGTGTGGTAGCGTAGTGCATGCAAGTGTAAGTCTGAGTATGGGCAAGGTATGCACTAGGGCAAGGAGGAGGAAGAAAAGATCGCGTGCAGTTCGTGTCCCATTTGCTTGGGTACTCCTCCGGCATTTGCCTGGTGTTGATGGCGGATGGATTCTTCGGGAAAAAAACGGAAAACTAATGATCAGAGCAACCGGCCGCTAGAATTCTCCTCCAGACAGCGACTAAATCAGACAACTAGCTAGTGTCGAAAATCCTGCCATCTCTGAGAAAGGAACCCTTGTATCTCCCGGTCAGAGGCCCTGCAATGACATCAGTTGAAGCCCTGAGCCACTTCTCCCGGTCTCGTTGGTTGGTTGGTTGGTTGGTTGTTTTTTCGTGTTTCCGGGCGCGTCAACGGTGTTGGTCACTAGTCCCGTAAGTGTAGTTCATGTTTGTTCTCGGAGATGACGTTATCTTCCCCCGCTGGAAGGCGAGATCTGGCGCCGACCTACCCTCGGCTAGTGGAGTTTACCCTAACCAGGACTCTCTCACCAGCGGGCACCACCCCAGCCGGGACAAGCTCTAAGCTCCTAACCGGTCTCCCGGAATATGTGTAGTGTAGTGCATGTTAGTGTTAGTGTAAGTGTGTGTAAGGGTGAGGAGAGGCAAGGAAGAGAAAGGAAAGATCGCGCGCGGTCCGTGGCCCGTTTGGTAGGGTACTACTCTCTCCCGGTCTCGCAACGTTCTACCACCCTTCCGCCTCCCAGCTTCTCCCCACGGGAAGCCAGGCCCGGGCGCAACACTTGCCTATCGCGGGGCCGCATCCCAATCGTCCCACATCCCCGGCCCGCCCAACCACGCTCCGCCCCGCCCCACCCTCCGCTGCCGCAGGGTATTCAAATTCATGAAAATAGACCCTCGGGAAGATGGGCCCTTGCACGTTATCTCTCCGTCTCGGTGGCGATGGGGGCGGGGGTGGAGGCGGCGGCGCGGGCCGCGCCATCTAAAAGCAATCACTGATCGATTTTCAATTCCCAAATCGCGGCTTCTTCAATTTGCATCCTTATATCTCTCTCCAACGCATCGCGGGCGGGGGGTGGCGGGGAGAATGACGAAAATTTAATCGCGTAAAATAGAAGCGCGATTATCGCTCAGCTCCGCCGCGAGAGGAGCGCTGATAACGCGCGTCGTCCATCCTCCTTCTTGTCGCGAACTATTGCCACTTGCGGGAATGAATTTCTAAAGCCTGCTGCCGCCGCATTCATAATACATAAGCGGTCGCAACATCAATCACGCGTCAATTGTGCTCGGGGAGCGGAGCCCCCGATGGATGGGGCGGGCGTGCGGGTGGGGGAGGGGGGAGGGCAGGGCGCGGGCTGGTTGAATGGGACAGATAGCCGCGTGCCGGCTCGCCTCTGGCCCCCTGTGCGTGACGTGCGCCGGGCACGCGCAAACAAGGCGGGGGCTGTCGAGGAGCGGGGTGATCAGAGGAGAGCGGTCGGGCGGGTTGGTGAGATCGCGAGGCGGTTTTGGTGGTGATGGTGGTGGAGTGGTGGAGGGAATGGCGGGTGAGCAGGGAGAGCGGGTGAAATGGAGTTGGTGGGGTGGCTAGACCGGAGTTGTGGGCCGAACGAAGGGAGTGGTGGAGGTAGGTGGCCGAGGGGGGGGGGGGGGACGAGGGCGGGTGGTTGACGAGGGCGGCGTGGTTGACGAGGGCGGCGTGGTTGACGAGGGCGGCGTGGTTGACGAGGGCGGCGTGGTTGACGAGGGCGGCGTGGTTGACGAGGGCGGCGTGGATGACGAGGGTGGCGTGGATGACGAGGGCGACGCGGATGACGAGGGTGGCGTGGATGACGAGGGTGGCGTGGATGACGAGGTGGCGTGGATGACGAGGGTGGCGGCGCGGATGACGAGGGCGGCGTGGATGACGAGGGCGGCGTGGATGACGAGGGCGGCGTGGTTGACGAGGGCGGCGTGGTTGACGAGGGCGGCGTGGTTGACGAGGGCGGCGTGGATGACGAGGGCGGCGTGGATGACGAGGGCGGCGTGGATGACGAGGGCGACGTGGATGACGAGGGTGGCGTGGATGACGAGGTGGCGGCGTGGTTGACGAGGGCGGCGTGGTTGACGAGGGCGGCGTGGTTGACGAGGGCGGCGTGGTTGACGAGGGCGGCGTGGTTGACGAGGGCGGCGGTGGATGACGAGGGCGGCGGTGCGGATGACGAGGGGGGCGGTGCGGATGACGAGGGCGGCGGCGCGGATGACGAGGGCGGCGTGGGCAATGGGTGACGATGGTGACAGTAGACAATGGGACTTGCACGAACGACAGACTCACAGAGTTTACGGAGGGTGAACAGGAAGATTAGTTACAGGATTAGTGGGGGTGGCCACAGCGATGGGCAGGGACGGCAGCCGTGAGGCGATGGGAAGGGGCGCGGAGTTGAAGTCGCGAAATCTATAGTAAGGCGGCGGGGGCCCCGAAAGTAGGGCATAGGATGGGGTGGTGGGGAGGCACGGTGGGGGCGTGGTGGCCCTGAAATTGCGGGGGTGACGCGGACGGTGAGGGCAGCGAGGATGCCGCTCACAGTTCGAGGGTGTCGGGGATGGGGGCGACGGTCCCACTCGGAATGCGTGCGCTGAATCGAGACAACAGCGTGCCGCCCGTCCAAATTAATTACCCAAGGTGAACGAACCGAACAAGGGATTATAGTTATTAATGCGTCGCCCGGTTAACGCGTCTGAATAGGGCGGATGTTTTCAGGCGCGGGGCTACACAGCAGACCCCCGGCCCCGTGCGCTTTATATTGGCTTCCATTTATCATAGATGTTAATTTCGGGGGCTACAATCAAGTAGGGGCGCCGTGTTGCGGCATGGGGTGGAGCGTGAGCCGATGATGCGGACGAAGCCTAAATTTATTTCATTTGTGTCAATTACATAGAAGCACGGGAACAAATTTTATAAACAACATAAATCTCACCACAGCCGCCGTTTTGTTTTGTTTTGACTCGGCACCGCTTGTTTGAAGCCCTTTGAATTTAAAGGCTCTTTTCAACTGCTTCTCGGCTAATTGAAGAACTTGGAAATTGACTTCTAAACGGATTATAACTGAACATATAATACAAGTAGGTCAAATAATTTATATTCCTTAAGAAAACGTCGTGCGGTTTGCTTTTCAAGAAAAATCTTTTTCAAAAGTGAGGCGCAGGCCGACTTTGGGTCCTTTTGTATGGTGTGCAAAAGGATCCAGTAGATTTGTTACGAAACAAAGAGGCAGCGCTCTGCAAGGTTTATTTTAATTAATACTCTCAAGTTCTTTGAAATCACGTATCAACCATATATTATGACAATGATGATTGAGACGTTAGTTGGTTTTCAGGGGCATGCAATTTATATTTCAACTTAGAATGTTTTTCAATTTTCAAGTCGATATTTTAAGTTTGTAATTTGCAGTTGTAAGATTTCTAGTTCTTTCTAGTAAGATTTTTCTAATGTATTTCACCGTTCTATCCTGTAATAACGTGCGTTGTAATGGATATTGTTTTGTGCCTAATCTCTTTTTTTGGTGATACAAGTATCCTTCATTCTTATTATATTTCCCCCATCTCACACAAGTTAGCGGTAATCGTTAGGAAACCTGTGATGAGCAAAAACAAATTCAGTGATGGAATTTCTTTCTAAAAGGGTATTCTAATTTTTTTTAGTCTTTTATAAAAGTTATTGAAATACAAACTACTTTCATCAAAATTAATATCTTACCCAAAAAATATCTTTGAAGGTGGATAGATGTGCCTCAAATTGGCAAACTTTGGCGCTTTATTGATTTCTGAAATAAAATCACTTCGAATAGCAGTCGCCCACATCTCACCAAGGAGGTCCGGGTTCGCTTCCCGGACAATCTCATTTGAAATTTATTCCAACAAACGAGTTTGAATGAAGTCGTAAGCTTCCGCAGCCAGAGTCATGTAAATGATCTTGGCTGTCCAGGTGACACCGCGTCGAAGGCTGTGTTGCTTCGACGCGGCGTCACCTGGACAGCCAAGATCATTCACAAACGAGTTTGAATGTTTCACAGGGGCTAGTCCTGTGCTTTGATGTGAAGCGTCTTAAACCCTACCCTATCCTAATCCCTTCCACATTCTGGTCGCTGGGTAGTGACGTAGGAACGCCTGATCTAAGAGGCGCGTACGCCGAGACACCACCTGGCGGTTCTGTGACTACCGACTTGACTGATACGAATGTTAATGCAGGATTACTCCTGGGACTAACGAGACTTGACACATACGTATGTTAATAGAGGATTACTCCAAAAAAGCGCTCAATGCTCTTGTAGGGGATGGGAGACGCGTTAGACGTAAGAGTTTTAAAACGCTGACATTTTGAAATCAATGTGTGTAAAGATGAACAACAGTATATTTAGAAATTGTCATTACGTAGCTGGTCTTTTCTTCAATAATATCTAGAGTAGGAGGAGGCATGTTTCTAAACATCTAAAGATTTTTACATCACGGGTACCATATTTTGGATTGCAATTGGTTTAGAATGAAAATAATTATTTTTCATAAACGACTAATGGATAACGTAACTATGCTGTATTAGTACAAACAGAGAATCATTATCCACACAATTAAACATATAAACGAAGCTCAAGGGCAGTGACACCTGTCAGAAATTGTTTTACAAAAGAAGAGAAATTTGTTTCGTCAATAATCTCTTTTTACTCTTAAAAATTGCAAGATAGCTCACAAAACAACCAATTCGTTACGATACGATACTTTTATTGGTCACAAAATAAACGGATCCTCTGAAAATAATAGTTCTCATCAAAAATGATCACTCTTGAATTATGTTCCTTTTCTTGTGCACGGACAGTATCTACGGATGCAGAGCTGAGACAAGTTTGACTCCCTTATCTATGGTCAGGGAAAACCTGTTTGAGCGCGCGGATCGCGAAATTCGGGTTGGTCAGGGAGAACGTGTTTGTCACGTCGCATCCGAAAATTCGCTTTACCTGTTTTCTGTGTATAGAATTCGATTTCGGTTTCTGTTTCGACCGTTAACGCTTGTCAGACATGTTGAACCCGGAACCCAGGTTTTGCACCTGATCGGCATTAACGTGCCCTCTTTGATTCCAGCTGGTCTCGTTAGCGAGAGCCTGATACTACCGTTAGGTCACGTACAGGATAAAATCCTAAGATACTTGAAGGAGGGTCATCAGTCCCCACCAAATGTGTGTTGCAAATAGTCACCAACCGCCCTCTATTTGAAGACTAATGCTTTATTCTACGAATCGTCTTTATTTACAAATGTCCAGAAATGGAGGATTACTTCTAATGATAATGACTACAATAAGTAACGGAGGATTACTCCATCATAACAATAACGCTCAACGGTCAATGCGGGTTACGAGACGCATTGCGTCATTACGAAAACAATAAATTCAAAAAAATAAATTAAACATGGCAGTTTGTAATTATTGTTCAATAATGTTTCGAAGATTCAGAAGTCACTAATAGCAATTAAAACCAAACATTTAACATCTTCAATATTGAAAGTCACTGGCAACTTCTAGAAAGTATATTTGTTAGTTACTTATAAAAAATGTGGGTTCTCAAACAGCACTTCAATATAAACGCTTTCAAAAATCAAATCACACGCGTTTGTTAATCTACTAACACTAAAAGAGAGATGGTTGTGTCATAAACATGAACACTAAATACATTGTATCAAATGCAAAAGCTCAATATTTTATTCCTCATGACCATGGCCTCCCCATGGTGGAAAGATACACCTCCCACAATAGTCATTAGTCAATATCGTTTTATCTTACGTGGCAGTTGGTAACACTAGTCACAGACTATAAGTAAACAAACAATATTAACGCCATTTCATGGGCCAAACTACGTTGTGAGACCCCGTGAGATAAACTATAATGAATAAACTGAATGTTAACCATACTCTCATGAGTTATGATAATATTTTCTTGTCATCTTCCATCCAATTCTGTCACCTCAATTACTCGTATATACACTAAGAATTCTCATTGGCTGCTACTGATGAGCACCTTGTAATGTTGCATCAGCGTTATTTACATCATTCATATGTACAATCGTTTTCACAAGGGAGAAAAAGCAATGATTACATTTTGAGTATTTTGTGAATTCACAATTCTTTCTTGCAATGTTCATTGCCTTCCTGTACAATGTTTTATTTCTAGTGTTCCGATTCTAACTCCATTTTCGACTATTTACACCACAAACGTAATATATCAGTATAAAATTAGACTTTCTGACAAGATATTAAACTCCCTGTTTTAAACAAGATATTAGTCTCCCTGTGAGTTGGGCGCGGAAGGCCATCTTTCCGAAGGCAACGAGTTGCTACTAAAGGAAATGTTCGTTTAATTTAAAAAGCATGTCAGAAAATCTAATTTTATACTCAAATTATTATCAATATACTAACATGTGATACATCATTGTATTCCTATTTTATGATCTATCCATTGCTGATGAAAAAATACATAGTTCCGTTTACAAAATCAAAGATGACAATTTCTCTAAAACGAGAAATATGTCTATCATTATCTCTACGGCATATTACTTGCCCCATGATTCCGTATTGTTAAGCGAAAACTGCACTTCAATATCACGAACCGTTTAGAAGTTACGGGAATGTCCCATAGTTAGTGAAATATTGTATATGTTATAATATTGTGTACTTGCAGTTATTGGTAACATTATTTTAGAGAATCTTTGCAAAAAATTCTTGAACATATTCTGCCAAATATTCTTACTTTTATACTGTAAATATACGATATTTAGAGTTCACTGTAACTCATTCCTAAGAATATACAAATATAAAAAGTAAGAATATTTTTCAGAACTTTTGCAAGAATATTTTGCAAGTCGGTACAGAGCCTATAGGTACTAAATCACTTATTTCTGAAGACTAACTGAATCACGCAGTAATTATATTTTCATTTTTTTACAATATAAAATATATATAAATGATCAGATGTTCATATTATTATGTCAATGTTGGCAACTTAATTTACGGAAGTTCGTTTCATTTACGTAGTAGTATTATTGCTGCTTCTCATTCACATGCATCTTTTGGACCAGTCCAGTTCGCGTTGGTGTTGGTTAGTATACTCTCTGGGTGCTGGAAGAAATACTGTGAAAGTAATATCGAGCGTGTGTGTGTTTCTATTGACAAGATGTCTAATATTACATACGACATTATAAAGAAATATTTTAAACTATATTTAAAGGACACTTCAAAGAAAATCAAGATTATTGACTCGTATTTGTTGTACGTTTTTCTGACGGGTGTGATTCAATTTCTGTACTTTTTTGCTGGAAACTTCTGCCACATTAACGCCTTTTTGAGTGGATTTATATCTACTGTTTCTTCTTTCGTCTTTGCAGCCAGCCTTCGTATTCAAATCAATCCAAAAAATAGAGATGTATTTCTTAAAATTAGTCCTGAGCAAGCATTTGCACATTTCATTTTTGCTCATATTATTCTCCATCTCACTGTTATTAACTTTATAGGCTAATTGTTTATTAATATATTGATCTTCAAAGATACATTTAGAATGAATGCATACTTTGAACATAGTATTCATCTGAAATGTTTTTGTGTTTGAGTATCAAAGTTAAGTGTGTATAGGACGTTTTCGTACAAACTATTTTTATTACTGATAAGGTACTTCACTATAAGTTTCAAGAAATAAACGTTGAAAAATTAATTATATTAAAAAACTTTGAGAAAAACAAATACGTTAAGCCCCGGATCAAATCCAATTTCAAAATACACATTGTACCTTTAAATGACCCAAATCAGTGTCTTCCAGAGTCTGTGTTTGGAAAACAATAAAAAATGTTATCCATACATTTTATTTCATTACAAGAAAGAAGTTGAGAGTTTTATGAATTTGTGATTACGTTCACAGGTTTTTTTTTGTTTTTCAAATCTGTTTTTAATCAGTTTCTATTGTACTTGGATCTTTATATCTTGCGCAGAAACATGAAAGTTGTGCCAGATGTACAAATTGGGAAGAATTATTATGGAAATATAGTGCAAATTTTGTACATTAACATGCTCAATATTTGATTATCTTTGAGTCGTAGATTCTCATAGTAAGTAAATGATCAATATTCTGTTAAGTTGAATATTTTAAATAAAAACCATGTATTTTGATGTTTGTTAGAAAATAAATTATCTGAAAAATTGTAATTTCTCTATTTTCTAATTCTCACTATCCATCATTTTAACTTATAAAATAATGTACCCAAGATTATAACGAATCATTATGATTCTAAGTTTTATTCAACATTTTATGAGTGCCGAATATTTTGTGGATGAACAGAAAACCACAAAAAGTCGTATCTTCTAAAACTGCAGAGTTGTGTGCGTTGTTAGGTAAACATTTAAGAAAATAATAGTAAATATTAATTCTAGCGATTACATTTTTTTGGAAAAAAGTCTTAACAAATTGTCAATATCCATCAATTTATCACATGCTGATAATTTTTTCAGTCTTTTAGGGTGCAATAGAAGTTGGTGGTGTTAAAAAATAGTGAAGACTAGTATTGAATGGAGCAATACATTATATTCACTAATAGCAAATTGCTACATTGAAAGTAAGTACTACAAATATTTTAGGTTCTCATGAGCATATTTCTGTGGCAAAACGAGTTACTTTTAAAAAAATTTCCTTGACAGCAATTTTAGGCATCAAGATGTCATGAAAAAGTAGTCTGTGGCTTTTGTCTTATTGCAAATTGTCACCATTGTTTTTTTTATAAACTAGAAGAGAAATGCACCTTTTGCCTCCTAAATATTTAACAAAGAAGAATGACTTATGTCATTTTGTGTTGAATGACACGACAATGTGACATCATTTTGTCACACGAGCAGAGATTTCATCATGGAAATATATAGGAAGGCCGGAGTCGAGAATATCTGGTGTTATTTTGTCTGCCATGTGAACATGTCATTGATAGTATAAATAGTATGAGTCGGTGATGAAAGTTCAACACTGAAAGAGTTTGTTCCATTTACCTCAAAACTTGCAATTACTCTTCATAATATTATTCCTGCAAACGTTTTCGCAGAAGTAAAAAGTAAAACTTAATTCTGCTCTATAAGTTGTCCGATTTTTAATGTTTTTGGGCCATTAACATTTAATGAATAGAAATAAATATTGATGCATTTTAAATAAAATCTCGAAAATCTTAGTTCACGATCGTTAATATTTTCAATTTTTGTAGACAACCAAACATTAAATGCACGGTTGGGGTAAAGTGATCACAAAGAAAGATAAGTTTATTAAATACACAAAACTTAATGCACAATTACATCTACACTTTGCACAATACTATGCATTCTATGAATTTATTGACGCCATTGTATTTTCATTGTTAACGTTAGAATTCTAGTTTAACTTTAACTCAATCGCTTTTATATAAATATAATATAATATGAGGCATTTTATACTTAGATACCACCTCATAGCAGTGTATATTTATTTATGAATGTTAATAATTTTAATACGTACGTAATCCGAGTTGTCATCATGGAACTTACTCCTAGCTCCATGGTTGTCATTGTTCTCTTCAAAGTGTTTGGAATGTTGCAGGGTTGCCAGATTATGGAATTTTGTCCCCCAAATGGGGATTTTGTTTCGATGTGGGGAATGGGGAACATAAATGGACAGGGAAATCTTTGGGGAAACTATTTTCATCCGGAGTCGAGATAGAAATATTACTCTCAATTATTATGAATAAAATAGAAAGACATTATTCTCTCTCATTTTTATATATCAATAAGAGAAGAATAATCGATAGGCATAGAGAAAGGAAAACATGAGAAAAACGAAAATAGGGCTTCGCGCAGCTCAAAGGACGATGATTGGTTGCTTTAAATTATGTGAATTTATGGGGACGGCCAATGGAATCGACAGGAACAGCTTATGTCGGTCCAAAATTTCGTGAATGTTTTTCATTTCAAAGTTGGGGAATTTTCTTTCATTGAAGAGGTTATTTTGGGGAAATTCCTTCGCAGTGGTGGGGAACGAGTTTGCAACGCATCTGGCAACTCTGTAATGTTGTAACCTACTTTGCTTTTATTTGTTTATTTTTACGTCAAAACAATTAAAAATGTGTATGATGTGCTTTGGGGAGAATTGAATTCTGGGCTTTCTACAATAAGGGAAGTCCGTGAGAACATGGAGCTTTGTATTCCTAGCTCCGTACTTGAGAACGACGCAGTTAACAATAGTTTTGAAAAATATGCGTGTCCATTATGCAAATTGATTTTACAAAATGAAAAAATGTGATAAAATCAAACGTAAAATAGTTTACATAAATTATTATTTAACATTATCTGAAAATAAGTGAAAATATCAAATTTGTAAAGGAATGGCTACCTTTAGTTAACTAAAGTAACCAAAGATGCCTGTGTAGTTGCCATTAACCTGCAGTGGTGACGCCATTTTTTGTAACACGACCGGTGACGTTGGGTCTGTCAGACCCATGAGATTCCTGATATGGTTGTAGCGGATCGAGTTTCGCAGATAAGACATTGAGATTCTCAGTACCTTTTCATCGCCTTCCATGCAGCGGCGTCATCAAGTCTCCGGATATTCTTATTTATTGTTATGACTACGACATCGTTTTTCCTACGTCGGGTCTGAGGAACACAGCGTCACTATTGGCGTCCAAGTAACAGACGCGTGTGCTTGTGGTTTGTTCTCAGGAATTTCTTCACCAGTGTCTTCGCTCTCGTATCGGAGATCGAATTATGAGTAAAAATGAATTGTACTATATAAGTAAATAATTAATAATTGTTCTATCTTATACATTCAGTCGCAGAGTAACTCTTTTTGGGGGGAATTTTATTTATTTATTTACTCATTTTATGTTATTCCTTTTGTAATATGGCTTCGAGTTCCTTCAACTTGATGAATGTTCCAGACCAATAAAAGGTAAGAAAATTGTTTGAGAGCTTTTTGAAAAATTGTAATTTTTACACTATATCAGAGTATGGACAGTCAATGAAATACTTGAACCTTTCAGAGGGTGTTGCAGTTTCAGGCAGTATATCCCCAGTAAACCGGCAAAGTACGGGATAAAAATCTTTGCCCTTGTAGATGCAGGAACATTTTATACCAACAATATGGAGGTGTATGTCGGGACGCAACCAGACGCGCCTTTCAAAATTAGTAACAAACCGGAAGATGTTGTGGTAAGGCTCTGTAAAACAATCGTAGATACATGCCGGAACTTTACTATGGATAGCTGGTTCACTAGCTATCCTTTTTCACAGAAACTGTTGACTCACAAGTTAACAATGATTGGAACAGAGAGAAAAAACAAGCGCGAGATTCCTCGAAAATTCGTAGATACCAAAAGGAAAGAAATAGCCAAGTACGTTTGGATTCCAAGAAACATGCTCCCTCATTCAACCCCAATAAAGAAAAAAATGTTCTACTATCGACAATGCCAAATTGATTAATGGGTTTCTTATATTCCTACCCAACACAAGCGGAAATATGAAAAGGCGACAATTTATGAAACAATTGAGTATTGAACTGGCAAATGATCAATTGCAATACATAGCGTCTGCATCATGTCTTCCCAAAGAGGTCAAAAACAGTGCGAAAAAACTAACCAATACAACACCTCCGACGGAAAAACCAGTAGCAGGAAAGCGAGCCAGATGTGCTAAACGCACGAAGGAGGACAGAAAGACACAATATTACTTTGTGAAGTGTTACACATTTTTGGGCATGGAGCGTTAAAAAAATGTGTGTGGAGTCTTGTCTGGAAAATTGTAATTAAATGTAAATAATGTAATCAGTATTCATTTTTGGATAAATAACAAAATATTATTAACAAAAGTTATTAAAAAAGGGGGCAGCGTAGTTTGACAAACTGATCCAGCGCCAAACACGAATTCTGATAACTTGTTAGAGGAAGTAATTTACCATAATATATAGGAACAAGATTTATCCACTTTTTCGTTATCTGGTCCTGACAATAACAGTTTTTGTTTTCTCGCGAACTATCTATATATTTAAAAAAATAAGGTATTCTGCCATGGCTTCGTTTAGAGCTTCTACCGAACCGATTGTAGTATTTTTTCCTTTAAATGAAAGAATGTGATCCCTAGATGTATTATCTGATATTGTTTTTGTTCATTCACCAACATTTACGGTGTAAATTAATTAATTAAATTATTCTTTAATAGTACGTTTATTAATAGTCAATTGTTTTCTTCCAAAGGGTGGCTGTTTCAAAATCGATAAGAGTCGACAGATGTGAGTCCACGCTGCTTCATGGTGGCGCTGTTTGATGTTTTGTTTTGATTGTTGAGATTTATTTACAATTCGTCAAGGTTTTGTTTCAGTGTAATAATTGCATTGTGGTGGTGACAGTTTGCATGTACGTTAAAAATAATATCCGTCAGTATAATAGTGCTTTCTTTTGTGTCATTTGCTGCCGATATTGCATTGCTACCTGGTCATAAGCCATACGTGTTCCAAAGTTTGGGAACTCCACATCACAGAATATCTTCGTTATACACTGAACATCCAAACAATGCAACATATAGTAAACATTAGTCTGAGAACAGTATTTTACATTTATCTCAGATCTCAGCGTCAAATTTTGACGGGTTCTCTCTAGTTATAATAGTTTCTCTAAAATACGTAAGGGCGAGAAAGTAAAAAGGATGAGAGAACAATGTAATACTCATTAAACTAAATGCGAACAATAAGTTAAATTGTTTCATACAAATGAGAAGATATTCCGAGAATTTCAAACTGCTCTGTTGATCCGTTCCCATTGTTTGGCAACGTTAACTGATATATTAATTCCTGATAAATAATTTAACTGTATTAATAATTAAATATCTTCCTCTAAAAACTTATATTACTCCCGAAACGTTGTAGGGGAGGAAGTGCCAAAAATTTGAATTTGCGATTTCAAAAATTTGTAAAAATTATGGTTAACTGCTCATTTTTTTAATTTCATAACATTTTTAAAAACTGTATTTTAGAACAGATTTCATTTAACAAATAATCTGTTATCAATAAAAAAATTGGTTTTTTTAAAATACTAAAAGAAAATTTTAAAACAGATATTTATTATACAGTATTCCACTTACAAATGGCAGAAATGTGAATGCAAGAATGATGCATTTTAACACAAGGTGAAAAACTTGAAATTCATTTATTTCAACACCTGATTTTTTGAATTGTGCCACTATTGCATTCCACGAGCGATGTATTGTGGCCATTCTGAGCCTAATCACTCATGCTAAAAGTAATCGTTTTGTGACTCCCAGACAGCAGAAAACTGATGATGATGGCTAAGCCATCGAAAGCTGCTATTATTGAAATAAATGGTAATGTTGACAATGACAACGCCTTCAATCATCTCAACAACAACCAAACAGTGCAGCATCCGGCCATATGAAAGGTGACTTTGGTTTAGCTAGGTACCCGGGAAAACAGGGAATACACAATGAGGATTATTTTCATCTTCTTCTAACCCTTCAGTTCGTCGCGACATTTACCATTCTCCCCTCAAATGTTTCGAAATTAATTTGCAGCTTAAAAGGAAAATTGAAAGACTGTGAAGTATCTGAAAAAATCCAATTTCGTCCAGACTGTTAGGCGCTCCTCCGAGCTGAGTTTCCCGCGCGCGCCAACGCGGAAGGGGGAGAGCACGTGCGCCGTAGACGGCGGGGTGGCGGCGCGCGGGAGGGCGGGCGCGGGGGGCGGCGCGTGGTG
Organism: Teleogryllus oceanicus; assembly: GCA_964035755.1. NCBI lineage: Eukaryota > Metazoa > Arthropoda > Insecta > Orthoptera > Gryllidae > Teleogryllus > Teleogryllus oceanicus. Next base: position 64,589,087 of record CAXIVR010000011.1, read on the forward strand.
GCCCGGGGCGGTGTGGCGGCGGCGCGGGGCAGCGCTTCGCGGCGTGGGGCGTCCCGGTGGTGGTGTGGATGGAACGGGAGTTGCCTGGAGGCGGCGCGGGATGAACCGGGAGTGGCGCGTAGGAACGGGGCGTGGTGGCTCGAGTGCGGTCTGGAGGCGGCGCGGGGCAGCGCTTGGCGACGTGGGGGCGTTGCGGGGGCGACCTGGTGGTGGTATGAGTTGAAACGGGGTGGGCTGGAGGCGGCGCGTGGAAAGCTGCGTGGGGACGGCGAGGGTGGGCGGCGCGGGGCGGCGCGTGGTGGCCGGGGCGGTGTGGCGGCGGCGCGGGGCAGCGCTCGCGGCGTGGGGCGTCCGGTGGTGGTGTGGGATGGAACGGGAGTTGCCTGGAGGCGGCGCGGGATGAACCGGGAGTGGCGCGTAGGAACGGGGCGTGGTGGCTCGAGTGCGGTCTGGAGGCGGCGCGGGGCAGCGCTTGGCGACGTGGGGCGTTGCGGGGGCGACCTGGTGGTGGTATGAGTTGAAACGGGGTGGGCTGGAGGCGGCGCGTGGGAAAGCTGTGTGGGGACGGCGGGGGTGGGCGGCGCGGGGGCGGCGCGTGGTGGCCCGGGGGCGGTGTGGCGGCGGGGCGGGGGCAGCGCTTCGCGGCGTGGGGGCGTCCCGGTGGTGGTGTGGGATGGAACGGGAGTTGCCTGGAGGCGGCGCGTGGAACGGAAGGGGCGTGGTGGCTCGAGTGCGGTCTGGAGGCGGCGCGGGGGCAGCGCTTGGCGACGTGGGGCGTTGCGGGGGGCGACCTGGTGGTGGTATGAGTTGAAACGGGGGTGGGCTGGAGGCGGCGCGTGGGAAGGCTGCGTGGGGACGGCGGGGTGGGTGGCGCGGGGCGGTCTGGCGGCGGCGCGGGGCGGCCCGGTGGTGGTGTGGGATGGAACGGGAGTTGCCTGGAGGCGGCGCGGGATGAGCCGGGGGCGGCGCGTGGGAGGCGACGTGGGAACGGGGGGGCGTGGTGGCTCGAGTGCGGTCTGGAGGCGGCGCGGGGGCAGCGCTTGGCGACGTGGGGCGTTGCGGGGCGACCTGGTGGTGGTATGAGTTGAAACGGGGTGGGCTGGAGGCGGCGCGTGGAAACCTGCGTGGGGACGGCGGGGTGGGCGGCCCGGGGCGGAACGGAGTGGGCGGCCCGGGGCGGAACGGGAGTGGTCTGGAGACGGCGCGTGGGACGGCGGCGCTTGACGGCGCGAGGCGGCGCAGGAACGGCCTGGGGGTGACACGGGGTGGAACGGGGACGGTCTGGAGGCTGCTCGGGAACGGCGTGTGGGAGGGCGGCATGGGGACGGCCTGGATTTTTGGTTTGGTTGATTAGTGATTCCGGGCGTTCCAGCGGGGTACCGCCCCAGCCGGGACAAGCTCTAAGCTCTCGACTGGTCTCTAGGAATATGTGGTAGTGTAGTGCGTAAGGGGAGAGAATAGGACAAGGAAGAGGAAGGACAGATCGCGCTAGGTCCGTAGCCCGTTTGGTAGGCTACTGCTCCAGCATTCGCCTGGCGTTGATCGGAGAAACCACGGAATACTACCGATCAGTCAGCCGGCCGCTGGAATTCTCCTCCAGACGGCGACTGAATTCGACCTAGCTGAAAAGCTAGTGTCGAAAATCCTGCCGCCGTCAGGTCTCAAACCTAGGACCTCCCGGTCAGAGGGGGCGGCCTGGAGGCGACGTGGGAGCGGTGTGTAGACGGGCGGCGCATGAACGGCGGGGGCGGGGGAGTGCGGGGGGGGGGGCGGTGGGGGGCGCTAAGCGACGTGGGGCTGCGGGGTGGTGGCGCGGGGGCGGTCCGTTGCCAGCGCCCTGCCGGGGGCGCGCACGTTGTGCGGCAGCAGCGCCGATAAATCGAGTGCGGGAAGTCGCCCGCAGGCCCTCTCGCCCTCTCGCGCTCCAGCAGCAAAGACTGCTTGAAGATCAGCCTTCGCTTTTGATATAATAATACAAGTAAGAGCATTGTCGAAGGCATGATTACACTTAAAAGTAATAAATCTAGGAATTGTAAATAGTAATCGGGGCAATGCGATTTGTTCCGCAAAATTTGTGTAAGAACTTGACTCAACTCCCTGGTTGTTCAAAAGACTGGGAAGTGCAAGACATTGCTTTATTGGGAACACCCCACATTTTGCGCAAGGTATTGTAGAGGCATCGATATCCCCTGAATATGTCCCGTATGAAGCTTAATGCAATGTGGAGTATTCTTATAATCAACCCACTCATACTATCTTTAGTCGTGAATTGAAGGAATAATAATAATATAATAATGATGATGATGATGATGATGATGATGTTCTACCTGTTCAAAGAATTGATTTCCGGTGCAGTGAGTAAATTCTTTTTTTTACTCAAATCAACATTTATGTCATGTTAGTAGGTAAGGGATCAAAATTGGGATTCATTATTGCATTTGATAAAAGTATTCCCAGGCAATTGTAGAACTTACAACTGTGACTGAGTGTCGTACTCTCTATAAAACTCTCTCTTTACAACTCTAATATTAACAAAAATTCGACTTTACTCGAATTAAATATCTTTGGCGTTTTTTCTCGATAATTCATTTTCTGGAGACACATTTAGGATTCTTCCTACAAAAATGTTCTCAAGAAAGTCTCGTGTTTTTGTAGCGCACATACTCTTTTCAAAACTGCCCTTCTTCGTCGCAAAATTTCGTAACAAACTGGGCAGCCCCTCTCCCAAATACCCTTTTTCCAAATAGTATGTTTTTTTAATAAACCCTAATGACGGTAATTGTTGTTGACTCTTATTATTAGAATATTTTAGGATAGAGAAATGATGTAAGGTAACTCTAATACAATGGTACACTCCCTTGGAAACAAATATTACCACTCTCGAAGTACTTTATATTCAGTACATGTTGCAACTTCGTTGTTTTGTCGAGTACTGTTTCTGAATGGCTTCTGTTAAAAATTTCAGACATTTCTGCTGCTTATGTTTATTATTTGCACACTGAATACAAATTATATTTTAAAATAAACGTAGGAGCTAGTGGAAAGTGGGTATTATAATTGCATTGGGAAGCATTGTCATATGATAAAAAGTGGTCTCAAAGTAATTAAATTTAAAAATATTTTTAATGTCGATTAAAACTTTCTGTAAACAATGTGAAAAAAACGTGGAAAATTTCTAATAACTTGTTTTCTTCCGTATGTTTAAAACTTTTTTTTTATCGAGGAGCGAAAGACATGCTGATTACTGAACTTTCTTCAGTAATATCGGTAGGCATCTTATAGAGTGCACTTGTAGTGAGAGTCTGACGGTGAGGTTTTAAAAAAAGGTTAAAAATGATGAGATATTACCAACACCGTATGCAGAGACGTGTTCTTGACACTCGAGTCTGATACAGACTCAATGCTTGTTCAAATATCTCAAACTGCATCCGCCCATGATAATGGAAGACAGGGATGAACAATTTCGTCAGGTTCAACCAGTAGCCAGTTCAACCAGCGTAGTTAGATACATTTTCTTGACAGGGAGACTATACAAATGCTTTCAATATCTCAAACTGCCTCCGCCCTTGATAATGGAAGACCGGAACGAACAATTTCGTCAAGTTCAACCAACTCCTCTAACAACACGCCTCCAAAATCAATCCAATTTGGCCCTAAGAGGGCGCGAGTGGTAGGTGGGAGCGAGAAGGCACCGCAGGTAACGGAGGTTGGGGCAGAGGGACGCAGGCTGCTCGGGGGTGGGTGGGACGGAAACGGGAGCGGGGGCGGGCCTCTAGAGACTGCGCTCGCGTCCTCTGACACGTGCGAAGCCTCGGGCCCTCACGTGCCCACCTGGATTACAGACGTCTCCGCCCGACCCCCGCCACGCCCTTGCTCTTCCTCCTCCGCCCACGCCATGCATCCCTCTCTCCCCCCCGACTCTTGCGCCTCCAGTCCCCGAATCGACATCGCCCCCTATTCAATCCCCTCCTGCCGTCGCTATGTACCACCATTCCCCCCTTCCGGCTCGCCTCAAGCCGTCCCCGCCACGCCTCTCTCTCCTCTCTCTCTCTCTCTCTCTCTCTCTCCTCCTCCTCCTCCCTCACCCCTCTCCGTCCACCCCTCACCACCACGCCTCGTCTCTTAGTACCTCATCCCCCGATCGACATCGTCCCCTGTTCCACCCCCGCCTTCCCCGTCACCATTGACCTTCCCGTCCCTCTCCACTTCAGCCAGCAAGAGCCGTGCGATTGGCTGAACGTTCCTCCCGAATAATGCAGTAGGCCTCCGCCCCCGGCTCCACGCTTCTTATAGTTGTCCATAAATGTTTCTGTCGCGGCGCGCGCGTGCCATTCGGCCTCACGGCGCCGCACTGGGCGAGGGGGAGGGGAAGCAGTGGAGCTCCGCACAGTGTGCTACGATTTGCCGCCCTCGGGATAAAACAAAGCTGGGTTTTCCACGGTGGAGGAAACCGAGAGGATAATTTTGAAATATTTGATCGCCAAGTGCCTAACTCTTTTCTGAACGTTCTCGAGAGAGAAGGTAATTGATTCCGGGCTCGTCAACTGACAAGGTCGTTAGTCCCGTAAGTGTAGTGTATGGTTTTGATCGTGGGATTTGGTGGTGATCCCTCCCCCCCCCCGCTGGATGGCCATATCCGGCGCCACCCACGTCGACTTCCGGGATTTTCCCCAATCAGGTACCAGTGGGGCACCGCCCCAGCCGGGACAAGTTCTAAGTCTCCGACCGGTCTCCCGGTATGTGTGGGAGTGTATTGCATGTTAGTGTAGGTGTGTAAGTAAAGAGTGAGGATAGGACAAGGAAAAGGAAAGAAAGATTGACATGAATTGATGCCTTGAGCCTCCTAAGCCAGTGAACATATTGGAAAGAGGAGGCATTTATGTTTTCCTTTTTTCTGAGCAGGTGATAACATCGATGGTCTTTCATTTCCTTCCTCTGTATATATAATGAAAGGTGGGTAATGACGAGAAATCATAAAATAAAATAAAATTTGAACGTCATTGAAGTTAGATTTTAATCACACTTTCTCCGATGTTAAAATAGATCTTGGTGTTCACCGGGATTAAAGTAACAGCAAAAAGAAAACAAACTAAAATGACAAGAGGAAAAGTAAAAATGTATTCACAATTTTGAAATATTCATATACTTATTATCTATTCATTTTGATATTTATTGAACATTCATTGAACTTACTGAAGATAATTCCGTGAATATTTAGTTAGTCTTCTGAGTTCAACTTAACGCTCGTGGACGTCGCGAGGTTTGCCATAGCTGCTTTGTCAATCACACGATTTACTAGTGATTTTTTTTTTCGGAAACTCCAGTTTTCTTTCTAACAGATGCATCAATGTGTCCTGCTGCAAACAAGTTAGATTTCCATCCACATGCATATTTAATGTTAACAATATCAGTGATTAATTACATTAATTCAATTGTCAATGATTCATCGATCACATATTATTAAGCGTTAAGCACGTATTCTAACATCAGTTTATACGTTCGTTTTTACTTGAAGATATCAACGTTTTTCTTCAACACATAAAGTGGCTTTCACTATAGAATAATATCTCCAAAGTGATGACTTGTTGAATTTTTATTTATTATTAAAATGACGGGTTAAATGTCTTGCGAAAGACCTCTTTTCCTTTTAATTTCTACATTTTCTTCCATATAAACAAGCTTGAATTGTTCAGGTAATAATTTCGACACCGCAAATTCTCCTGAGTCATTGTCAGGGACATGCATGTCATCAGAGTCTAAATAATTTATCTTACACCCTGCATTTAAATATGCATTCATTCTGCAATGCACAATATAATTTATTACAATACAATACAATACAATTATAACAAAAATGCAACAAGTGTGGTTTAAAAATAATGTTTTGAATAAGAACGCTGTCGGGCTTGGATCAATTTTCTCTTGTGAATAAGGCTCTAATTAAATCCTTTGTTAAAGAAATTTTAAATTTTTGAATTTTTACATTTATCTTTACTTTTTAAGATGTGTATTTCTGTGATTAGTTCTGTTCGTTGTAATTTAATTGATACGAATATGACACAACGATTTAATGAATCCGATGGAAGTTTTTTCCTATCAGAGAGTTGTTTCCTTTAATGCCCATTACATTCTGAAAGAACTACTAACATTTTTCACACTGTGTGAAAGTCACGCCCACAAACACTGACATTATTGCCAAAGTTTGGTTCAAATACCGGTCACGGAAATCGTAAAACGAGCAATAACTTACTTCCAATGGGATATACGAGCGAGAGAATTTGGGCGCGGTTAAGTTACATTATAAAATTGGAAAATTGCCCAGTGAAAGCAATCTGCTCACCATTAAAACAATATATTTAAGTTAACTTTTACCATTAAGTGGTATTGTTGTGGTAATGTGAGCATTCTTTTTTGTTTGTGATTGATGATTCTTTTATGTTGAAATACAGTACATTGGTATTTGAGTTGATCGTTTAACAGAAAAATATTGATAAATATATTTCACTGACTTTTTAATCCAGGATTAATCCACGCACATTAATTTGCATGAATTGATATTAATTACGTGCTGCAAAGGAAAAGCATTTTCTAATTAGAATAATTTACGTGCTGCAGTATTGATGGCATTCCCCTCTAGCGCTCTGGTCTTATTTAACAATACTGGCGAGAAGCATTTAGATTACATTTTGATTGTTCTTTTTGGTGTTTTTAATTAAACTTTATGATTTTTACGTATCTATGAAGTTTGAGTATAACTATTACTTTTTCCTAACTATTAATGAGATATGAACATTATTTTTCATCTACGTGAAGCGCCACCAAGGTGTAGTTCATTAGAAATTAGTAGTGATAGTATTTAGAGGGGGTTGGTAGGTTACTTCAAGGTTGAATCCATCAATCGCTTCAAACCCTACGCAATATTTCTATAGCCCTAATAAAAATGAACAGTCAATAATAATAAAAGCCAGTGGCGGCAGTCCCTACTGCCTATTGTTGCTAGCACAGAGTTGTCAAAGCAACAATGGATGCTGGATTAGTTTTACGATTAGAAGACGAAATGAAAATGGATAGAAAAATATAAGAATTATTTAATAATAATAATAATATAATAATGATAATAATAAATATAATTAATAATTAGTGCTGTTGTTATTATTGCTGCACATTTAGTATGTACCTTTTCAAGATATATATGTTGAACAAACGGCTGACAATAGCCTAAACAATACATTTTTACGTAATAAAGCAAAGGAGTAAAAAATATATTAAATTCCATATATTCAATTTGCTGCTTTTATCACTGTTCAGCATATAAAATGATGAATGTTTTTAATAATATGCTGAAGGTGACGTCCAACTTGGTGGTCAAAATAATTTGTGTTCATTCATGGGGTACAATATTATTATTATTATTATTATTATTATTATCACTATTATTATCATTATCATTATTATTATTATTGTTGTTGTTGTTGTTGTTCACAGTTCAGGGCGGTCTTCTTAACACCCGACAGATCGAAAACTTAAAATTCACTGATATATGCTCGAAATTAAGCAACCCGAATACCCAGGCAATGCAAATTTAAAATAGTTAAAGAGAACACAAGCATCACAATTGTTTATACATCTGTGCGTATATTGTTGGTTTGGTTTGTTTTTTTCGTGTTTGCGCGCGCGTCAACTGCTTTGGTGATTGGTCCCGTTAGTGTAGTGCATGTTTGTTTCTCATGAGATGGCGGTGGTCTTCCCCAGCTGGATGGCGAGATCTGGCGCCGACCTACCGTCGGCTAGTGGAGTTTCCCCCTAATCAGGACTCTCCCACCAGCGTGGCACCGCCCTACCCGGAACAAGCTCTAAGCTCCCGACCGGTCTTTCGGAATATGTGGTAGTGTAGTGCATGTTAGTGTAAGTGTGTGTGTAAGGGGAGAGGATAGAACAGGGAAGAGGAAGGACAGATCGCGCGCGGTCCGTGGCCCATTTCGTAGGGTACTGCTCCGTCATTCGCCTGGTGTTGATCGGAGAAACCACGGAAAACTATCGATCTGCGCAGCCGGCCGCTAGAGTTCTCCTCCAAGCAGCGACTGAATTCGACCTAGCTGGCATATATTGTCATAATGACCACTTTGGTACTGATAACCGAAGCGGCGTGCAGAAAACTAACGGCTTGCTTTGCCGTACGACGTAGTGCGCGCCAATGCAGTAAAAAAATTAAGGGCGAGACGCACCTACCGCCTCAGTACAGCATCTCCCTTCACACCTGCACGTAACAATTTCTGGCACACTTCCGGTGGCTGGCGACCCTCTGCCTCACCCCTCGCAGCTCTCTGCGTGGATGTTGCCTGCCGACGTAGGAAGAGAGGGGCGTCGCCAAACGGAGAGGTCCCCGAAAGGGCGCACACAGGAAACAAATGCAACGATCTTTAACAATAATATTTAGATATTTATTTAGTTAAAAATAGTAAAATAACTGGATGTAAGGTATGGAGGAGAAAATCATCTGCGCTCACTTTCTTGTGTTTCAAAATCCCTTCCCAACAATTTAACTATTAATAGTTGAAAGATGGATAGTAATAATAATAATAATAATAATAATAATAATATAATTATAATATAATATAATTATAATATAATATAATATAATTATAATATAATATAATATAATATAATATAATATAATAATAATACATTTATAAAAGCGGGAGATTAACATTTCAAAAACTAGATATTTTCGTTTCCGAGTTATAGAAAACTTATTTGTAACGGTAAACGAACTGCAGATTTTATTTTTGTATTGCTAACAAAATAGTAACTCACCCTAAGTTCTACTACCACTACAAGCATAAGGAAAGCTTGAAAAAACGTGCGCATAGTGAAGCTACATCCATGTTTAGAAGCAGATCAAGGGACTATCTCAGCATTCTGACGGCAATGGTCACAATATTTCTTTTTTACGCCGCATGCGTGACATGGCTCATTGATATTTTTTGTCCTTCTGAAATATGCCGCCCTGAGTCGAGCTCGAACCCTACAACTCGAGTTTTGGAATGTAATGTCCTCACCCCCATCGCCCACCAGCACTGGGACCGGCAGGTCAATGCCAATGTGAATAAACTACGTTAGACAGCTACAAGGAGAGAGATTCTTCAATATCTTCAGTTTTTAATGAGGGGCAAAGTGCGGATCATTTTACCTAAAGATTTGTTTGTAGGTACTTATTTATTTTATTTATTCTTATAGTTTATAATTTCTAAATTGTACGCTTTTTTTTCAAAGATACTCAATCTTGATATACAAAGTATGCCTACCGACCCACCCAACGGATCTCTCGCTTGATCGTCCGACCTAATTGAACAACATTAGTTTTTACAATTATTGGTACTTCTTGGGCACATGTTTGCAAAATAAATGTTCCAAACTGTTCTGACTGTTTTAATACTGATTACTACCTACATTCAGCAATATATTTATTAGGGTCAATGTGGTGTTATATGTAATGTACTTTGTGTGTTATGATATGGGTACAGTTATATGTATACGTTTCAACCGTTATTTCAATTAGTTCTATTTAAAACAATAACGCGATCTAAAGCATAATGTAGTTTATAATTTTATCTTACGCAACGAAAGAAGAGGAGCGAAGGTGCCGAAATAAAACGTACGTTATCTTATGTGGGGAGACTGAGCTACCGAAGTTACAATTCGTCTAAATAATGTAAGGGCACTTTCCGAGGGACGTTTGTGCTCGGTGGGGCGGAGGAGCGTCCACTGTGCGAGGGCTGGCGCCCTTCGTGGACGGCCTTAACCGCCGGCCATGCGCGCCGCGGACCGTAACTCGCGTGTATCACTCTCGGTGCGTAACGACCGCACCGCCTATCCGCGCCTTTACGCCCTCGCGGCCCCGGCGGGCGGCGGCTGCTCACTGCAGCGTCGCGCCCAACACCACTCGCTCACCCACCCTTCCGCCCGCTCGCTCGGCCGTCCACCCGCTCGCTCGCTCGCCTACCCAAACCCACCCACCCAACCATCCACCCACCCACCCACACCCACTCGCTCGCTCGTCCGCCCGACCGCCGACTCGCTCGCTCGCTTGCTCGCCCGCCCATCCGCCCACTCATTTGCCCGCCTACACACTCGCTTGCTGGTCCACCTACCCACTTGCTCGTTTGCCCGCTCTACCCATTCGCTCTCCTGCCTACCCACTCGCTCTCCCACCCATTCGCTCGCTCGGCCGCTCACCCACTCGCTCGCTCGGCCGCTCACCCACTCGCTCGCTTGCTCGCCCACCCGCCCGCCCGCTCGCTCGCTCACTTGCTCGCTCACCCACTCGTTCGCCCGCCCGCCCGCCAGCTAGTCGCTTGCTCGCTCACCCGCCCAACACCCTCACGCACCCGCTCGCTCGACGGCCCACTCACTCGATCTCCACCCCCTCAAGTTCACTCCGTCGTTCTTACTCCTACCCCCTCCCCCCCCCCGCCGGCCTGCTTACCCGCACTCTCGTTCATGCCTCTGCCCTCTCTCTCCCCCACGCCTGCCCTGTCAACCACCCAATCGCTTGCCTACGTGCCTACGTAATTACTCGCTAGCCCACCCTTTGCTTGCTCACTCATTTGCCTGGCCGCCCGTCCTTCCGTTCGTTCACTCGCCTGACCGCCCCCTCGCTGACCCAATCACCCGTCCAAAAAACAGTTCCACACAGCTCCGCACGTCGCTCGTTACCCTGTCGTTTGTCGCACAGCCGTTTTAAGTTGCCCTCGCTGTTCTCTGATTACCTTTCATTCTTTCTAGTCAACCACAAACGTTCATTTGTGTCATTGCGTACGTTACTGATCCTTCTCCTATTCTGGTTTCGTTCTTGCAACTTTAAGCCCCACCCCTGTTTTCGTTTTCTTCGTAATTATTGATTGATTGATTTTTTTCGTGTTTGCGCGCGCGTCAACTGCTTTGGTCATTAGTCCCGTTAGTATAGTGCATGATTTTTTCGCGGGAGTTGGCGGTGATCTTCCGCCGCTGGATGGCGAGATCCGGCACCAACCTACCGTCGGTTAGTGGGGTTTCCCCCTAACCAGGACTCTCCCATCAGCGGGGCACCGCCCCAGCCGGGACATGATCTAAGCTCCCGACCGGTCTCCCGGAATATGTGGTAGTGTAGTGCATGTTAGAGTAAGTGTGTGTATAAGGGGAGACAATAGGACAAGGAAGAGGAAGGACAGATCGTGCGCGGTCCGTGGTCCGTTTGGTAGGGTACTGCTCCGGTATTCGCCTGGTGCTGATCGGAGAAACCACGGAAAACTACCGATCAGAGCAGCCGGCCGCTAGAATTCTCCTCCAGACAGCGAGTGAATTCGACCGATCAGTTGATGCACTGAGTTACCGCTCCGGGTTTTATAATTATTCTTACCTCTTCTGTTCCCATGGATGTTCCCTACACATATGAAAATTAAAATACGACTGTAAACCTTGGTAATATCCCCATCTTTGTCACGAACGTAACTTATCCTTCCACCGATGGTTGCCGTAGTTTTCTCACATCACCACATTGTCATATCGCGCATCTTTCTTGGCATTTCTTATCATTTCGCGTTTCTTTTAATGTTGCGGTTCCATCGTGACCATGTCCCTACTCACCCAGCAATTTCTCTTCTATTTTGTATTATTAAAAATATTTTAAAAGCAAATATACCTTCCTTCAAACTGGCTCTTTTCGCTTCCACTCACTTCACCATTTTATTTACTTTTGTAGTTTTTTTGGCCGTCAGCAGCCTGTGGTGTGGTTGAAACTTGTTTAAATAACCACCATTTGCACAGTTAATCCCACAATTCACGCAATGAGGCGTGCATCGTGCATTTCAGACATTAACTACTAGGTTCGTCACTTGTCGGGTTTCGCGGTGAGGTTACGATGGCAAATCTCTACTTTCTCTCTTTTCCTGCTCAGCGCTTGTGTAGCATTCAGTTCAACAACCCTCATCATGTAGGGATTTCAAAAATACGCATTCAACTGCACCATACTTTGCCTCTCGCAATTCTTTTATTTCTCTTCTTGTTTTTATCTTATCACTTCCTATTCCTCTGCTTTTTACATGTCTTTTACCAATTTACTAGTACGCCAAGCTTTTATAATGTTGGATTTATCTCTTTTGTCATTCGTATCGCACATCACACTCACATTTCACTTTCTCGGAGACTTTCTTTGCATTTGTTGTCTCTTCTCTGTCGAGTCAATACTGCCTGTTTTTCCTGCTTACGTCTGCTGCTTTTCATTCATCTCGTTATTGTGCCAAATCATTCAGCCATCAACACCATGTTCCTTATCTTTTAACCTGCGTCAACAGTCTGTATGGCTGTAGCCAACAAAACAATGTAACTGAAACCGAAACATTCATCATCCTCAATCGTTCCCGTTGACAATCGCTATCACTCTTACATTAATATACATTCCTTACTTTTTTATGCTTTTCCATCCTTTCGTTTATTCATTTCATTCGCTCTGGCCGTCTCAATTCGTCATTTCCCATCATTCATGAGACAGTTTTCATATCATACGATTACTGTACTCAAGGATACCAAAATTATATTTGCCCATTTATCATTTATTTTCACACTTCCCATTGAGTTTGTTTTTATGGCAGGTTCGGGTACAACATGTGGCTGAAATCAAAAGTAGCATCCAATCTTCGCCGTTATTGTCCCTGTATTCATCGTGTGAGTTCCACACGCACTTTTTACTTTCTCGCCCTTACGAAGGTGCTTCGTGAGAAGAAAAAAGTTATGTAATCATACGCCGAAAAACTGCGAATTTTCGGCAGAAAAACTCTTATTGTTGAGTCCTGCTACCGAAAAAATGGATAAATCAGTTTGATAAATATAGAAAAAAATACTCCAACACGTAGTGTAGCCAGACTCTATTGTTTCTGGGTCCTTGATATCTAAAAATCGATTTTCGGCAAAACGTGTGTCCCCCTGTGTGTCTGACTCTCTGCCTGTCTGTCCGTTTCTGACCAACGTTAGCGCCTAAACCGTTCAGCAGATTTTCATCCAAATTGATATACCTAGATGAAACTCGAGGCTTTGGGATTTTTAAGGGTACTTTACAAGAAGCCTTAAAACATTTTCAAAATTTCTAAAATGGCACACAATTTTTTGATCAAACTTTGTCTTTGGATAGTATGAAGGATGACTAAGAGAATAGTGCAGGTTTCATGTGCGGTAAAATCCCAATTGTTTTGGAAATTGCAAAAGTGCAATTTCAACTTCCTTCAACTATAATATTGAAGATAAAGATTTTTCCTTAATAAAATCTGTTCCTTAAAGACGGATCCTGAAATAAATTCATTTTTCGAAAATATGAATAGGTTTCGTGTAATTTGGCGCGAAAAATAGACAATGAAAAATTTACCATTTTTTTTCTCAACAAACACTCGAAAATTCTTCTTTAATTTTTTCCTCTGATAGAAGAATAGATTATTAAAAGAATGGCGTGGATCTTATTTTCATTGAACTCTGAGTTGCAAATTTCGAAAAAAATGCGAGAAAGTATGTGACGTTGTAGCACTACTAGTTCAGAGTTCTCTTACCACGCAGCTTCCGATGGCTATCCTCACTCGCTGCCCATTTCCCTACCAGCTTGCGTAGGTCTCATTTTCATTGAACTCTCTGATTTTTTGGAAATTGCAAATGTAGAAAAAATGCGAGAAAGCATGTGATGTTGGAGCACTACTTGTTCACATTTCTCACCCCACGCAGCTCCGACGGCCATCCCGTCCCCTGCAGCTCGACTCGCTGCCCATTTCCCTGCCAGCCATCGTGACCCCCTGCCTTTAGTGGCGCTGCCTGAGCTGGCGTGGGGCTTTGATGGAGCTCGCCCTCCCGGAAATGAGGCGTTGGCTCCCTAATGCCTCTAAGCTGGGGATTCGTACAGAGGGCGACCGAGCTGGAGTTTATGCGCCATAACAAGTAGTTTGAGAATCTGGATCCGTGGGGTTAGGAGTTGTCTTCCTCGTCTTCTTCCTCGTCTTCCTTCGACCTAAGACCATTCTGTGGTCTGTACTCTCGCTTGGAAATTTTTACAGCCTTTTTATATTGGTGAAGAAGGCTTCTGTGGCCGGAGTCCATTTTATCTTGCCTGATCGGGAGTAGTCGTGGCACAAACATTTCGTCCGACACAATGCCCGAAGCGAAGTGCACTAACTTTATATTTTTATATTCTTTGTGGTTATTTTGATGGGGAATGGATACACAATACCTACTTATTTCTACTCTTTCCTTATTATTATATCCTCTTAAATTTGGTTTTCGACTTATTTTTATAAGCTTTCATTTTAATAAGGTAGTTTATTTTTCATGTGTTTTTTTTTAATGTCCAGTTTATTGATAGTTTTTCACTTTCTCCTTCACGTTTTCGTATTCTGCTCTCTATTACCACCTCTCTCTCGTTCATCGTCATTTTCTCCTTGCTTCTATTCCCGCAAAACCTAGCTGGGACCGCTGACCCTTCCGTTCCATTTGAGCTGACCTCAGGATGCACACACCAGCATTTAGATAATTTAACCTGTACTTTGGGGTCCCCGAGTTAAACTCACGAAACCCACACCCATTACAGCAATGTTACGAGGTCGAAATTGGGTCTCTGCTGCGAAGCTGAGTGTGGTTCCGGCGAAGGCACGTACGATAATGCTAATAATCACATCCCCGCCAGAAACTGAATAGTAATTTTCACAAATTAGACTAAAATATATATATAAGAAAAAAATCAAAACATTATTATTATTTATTTTTTCACAGCTTTTTGGTACATGTTTGAGGAGTCATACAGATATTTCTATCAAAGCATGATTTCCGTAGTACATTACTTTTAACAAAAATATATTTATTTTAAGAACTAATTAGAAGGTAAACATTTCTACAAATATAAATTTAAACACTTAGTTTATAAATTAAAAAGTAAATAATTAACACAATTACACATTATTATTATTATTATTATTATTATTATTATTATTTTTTTTTTTTATGACAAAATCCTAATAAATATTATTGTAGATACCTGCTGGGAAAATTAAATTAAATCAATATTTACTCTGATTTAATAATTCTCTTTACATACATTTTCAAATAAATTGATACTTTAAAATATACAAAGGTAATTGGTTTGATATTCATTATCAATCTAGTAATGTATAGAATGGAAGATAAAAATTAAGAAGTTCAATTTCAGGGTGAAGGCTATTTAATTACCTTATAGCTTTCATGTTTATTGTTCAATGAACATTTTGAACATTAGCGTATTTACAAACAAGGAAAGCTCTACTTGAATATTTTTTTCTCTCAGACGCCAGTTTGAATGTAAACACTTTGGGAACGATCGTGAATCTCATTAGAATCGTCGAAATATATCTTTATTGTTTATTAACATAGTAATTCACTACTGGAACCATTTTGAACATCAGAATCTCTTGAGTCGCTTCACAGAATGAGACAATTATTTTCTTTCATACTCTCAAATTTTATAACGGTTTTGCCCATCATCAATGTCTAAAATATTTTATGTACGTGTACTATTATGATTTATTTTCCCTAAGCGACAGATTTAAATATTACGGCATTGCAGTGAATGGAGTAAATTATGAAGGCATTTTTAATTTTTTTAGTATGCTAGAATATTAAGACAACGTAATACGTGTATTTCCCCTACGTGAGTTCAGAAGGCTGGAAGGTGAACCTCGAGGCTTAGCGTCTGCAAGCCCGAAAAAGTATCCGACATAGTCCCTAAAGACACTTACGAGGACATGTTATTACGAACTCTTTGTTTTGTTTTTTTTAATATTTTGTATTATCAGCGCACGTTTTCCTGAGCCCTCAATTTGCTAGAAGGAAAGGAGTGGGGAGGGTTTGATTGTGCTAACAAGACTATTATATCATATCTGTAGCTCCTTATTCGGTGCAAAATAATCAAAGATTTCTTCGCTGAAGGGCCGTGGTCCATTGGAAACATATTTCCAGATGTTTCGTCGATAGGAGACATCCTCAGTGGGATGTGGTCTCGGACGAAGAATCCTCCTTGAAGGTTCCCGGTGACTGAGTTTCGTCAGTCTGACCCCGGTTCGTCAGTCACCGGGGAACCTTCAGGAGGATTCTTCGTCCGAGACCACATCGCCACTGAGGATGTCTGCCGTAGTTGCGGACGAAACGTCTGGAAATATGTTTTCCATCGGACCACGGCCCTTCAGCCGAAGAAATCTTTGACTACAACTCCGGCCGTGAAAGCCTACATTGTTTTATCGATGCAAAATAGTTTATATCACATAAAAGATAGCATTTTCATTATCTAATGTTAACAATGACGCTCCCTGCTGTCATTTATTCTGAATTCAACTAATGTTAAGATAGTAAAGGAGTGGAAGTAAGTATTCTGGTGCTCAAGAAAATGTGAGCACATAACAATTATTACTTCGAAAAAGTTCCATTGATGTACGGAGACTTGTACCAAACAACATTGAACATGTTTTTTGTTGATTCTTTACATAAATGTTGCAGAAATTAGAATCAAATATGCCAAAAAATATATTTCCTTGTCATTCCAAAGAGAGCCGCGAACTGTACTACGATACTTCCCAAATCAGAAAATACTAATAGAAAACGTATGATTTTTGACAATCTGAAGCATAAAGGAAGATATTGTGATAGCGTCTTAAAGTAGCGTCAATGATGTTGTAGCATGACGTTGGATGCTTCTCTCATGACAAAGTTTAAAGGGATTTTTTGTGTGTTATTTTGGTTTATCTTCCAATACACGACATTAAAACATTCGTTTCTTGAGATCGTTGAAATCTCGTCATTCTTAAAATATCGATCCTATTCACACAAAATATAAATCAATTCTGTAACGTAAATATCTTCTTTGAGGACATCATAAATTATATATATAGTAACAATTACCATTTTGAGAACCCGGTATGACACTGAGGTTTATGAGAACACATATTTCTTAAAATTGACGTATGCTCACAATGTGGATCAATTCCATCCGTATTTCGGTAAAATAAAAACTAAAAAGCAAAGTTGTAACACGATAATTCCTTCCGAATTGCGCCATCGTTAATATTATTCTTAATTTTACCACGCACAGTACAAAAAATGCAAATATGTTGCCTCCAGAATTCAGCAAAACATACGCGCAGCGTGGAATGAAATCTACCGGCACAAATCGTCACTACGCTTGACGCGCTGGGATTTAAAGTTGCTCAGTGGGCATTCGCGGTTACACCAGCAGGCCACCACGCTCCCACAACTGCTGCTCTCTTCGTCCCGCCAGCCACTCCTATGTCGCTCCATTCCCCTCATCGCCCCGCTACATCTCCCATGTCTCTCTACGCCCCCCCCGCCTCCCACGCCACATCTCCCATGTCCTCCTATGCTCCCTCGCCACACCTACCTCTCTCATGCCCCTCTACGCCGCCCTCGCCCCGCCTGCCACTCCTGTGTCCCCTGTACCCCTCACCACGCCCACATCTCCATGATCCTCCTATGCTCCCTCGCCACACCTACCTCTCTCATGCCCCCTACGCCGCCCTCGCCCCGCGTGCCACTCCTGTGTCCCCCTGTGCCCCTCGCCCCGCCTACCTCTCCCATGCCCCTCCTACCCCCTGCCTCACCCCTCCCTCCATGCCTGCCTCTCCGATGTCCCCCTATGTCCCCCCTTAACCCCCCTCGTGTCTGACGCCCCAGCAACCTAACCGCCGCCAGCGCCGCCAATGAGGCACAACGAACCGTGAAACAGCCACGGTGAATCTACGTAGAAAATTCTCGCCGCCGACAAAACACGCGTTAAGCCCGGCCACAATGAATTCATTTCGCGAACATCGGTTATAGCCATTTTTACTGCGTTAACACGTGACATCACGCATGTATTGCATTAGGGTTAAAAATTAAATTGGCCTTTTCAATTGTCCTCGTAGGGATTGCATATATTTGATGAAAATTGCCGCTAATTCTGACATTGGAAATAAAAGTACTGAAATAAAGAACTATTAACAATGTAAATCGTCTCGCATGTAATGATTTACTTTACATTCAAAATAATTGCCCGATGACGCGCTGAACTATGTTGCAGCACAATAAGGGGTCGAATATTTTATTTCCCTTCTGTTCACAATTAACAGTTAATGTTCCGTGTTTTTGTCTAAATTGCAGTTACAAGTATTGCTGTTCATGAGTACGTGAGAATCGAGCTCTAAACTATTGAAGAGAGAATTGTTAAATTGTTTCGAAATATTCACATTACTATATACATTAAAGTATTCATTTACTAGCAATTATTGATTTTTGCGTTACTAGGCACGCAGTATAGTTTATCGTCCGTAAAAATAATTTAATGTGTAAAAATATTATTTTCTTTTGTGAAATATTATTAAACCTACGTGAATGTTGAATAGTATTTCTCAGATATTTTCTTCAAAGAATCTACTTTGTAATGGTTTATTATACGTTAACGTTAAAAAAACATTTAATTTACTTCATCAACTCATGATGTATATTTGTAGTGTATTACAAAACCCACTTCATAAGTAAAGTTTAACTTTGTCTGGCATACACCAATCACAATATTATGCTTAGTGGCTTAGTGCGTTGAATATAAGTGAATTCAAGACCATTCGTTGGCATAGAATCAATGATGAAAACGTCTTTAGATTTAAAAACGTTTTTTCTCACACTCGCTAATAAAGAAATGTTCAGATTTAGCTATCCATTCAGAAAATATCAAATAATGCAATATTTATAATTTTTCAGTTATCTGATGGTTTTTATTTCTTTTCAGTAATAGTTGTATTGTTTTTAATAATTACGTACATTTTTCACATTTTCAAAATAGTTCATGTTTTCGTAGTTTAATTAGAATGGTAGTTTCAGTATATCATAACAGTACAAACTTCTCCAGAAGGGCCTCTTTGAGAAAACATATTAATTAATTTTCAAGGAGGTATCTTTTTAACTCTTTTTAAAATATGGAATTTGTTGCTAAGTTATTATCAAAAACTGTTAATATACTTCGCATAAACTATTATAAGAGAAAGTAACCATCAAACCTGATAAGAAATTTGCTCATGGAATGGAAAAGGATCCTGACTAGTGTCGAGTAAGTACTCAGTATTTAAATACTCAGTACAGTAAGTTTCCGTTTAGTCACGAGCGCCTGCGAAGGACGCAACACACATGACACAGCCGAGGAGCGGTGCTGCAGTGCTACCGGGGTGCTGCAACTACAGATAGGTTCCATACAAGTATGTTTCTCGTCTCACTTTTATTTTTGATACAAAGAAAAAAAGTATGCAACTTTTTATCGTTTACTCCAACTCAATTTTCACTAATTTATATAAACATTTCTAGGTCGTAGAAAAAATACTCCAAATTTTGGTTCGCAAAATGGTCAAAAACTTATTTTCACATCACGCTCTTTTGAACATTTTCTTACCCGAAGGTCTTTCTTCAGTGTTGATAAGCGGTAAATGTTGCTGGATATCCAATCTTAACTGTAGTGTGAATGGTCTAACTCCTTGAAACCGTAGCCCGTCCATTCAATAAATAAAAACAGGTACGCTGTCGTGTAGAAACTAAACACCATAAGATTTCAAGTACTGCATCCAACTCGAGTACCTCTCTCCACAACACTGAATGAGATATCGGCTGCACAGTTATAACATTACAACAATTAGACATAAGACTGTATACTACTCAGCCGGTTTTTTTCATTGTTGAGAGTTATATTGGCCAGCCCGGAAACTTTGAAATCACCTTAGTACATCTGGGAAACTACGAGCCGTGTACTTCCTTTGAAAAAAAAACACTGGAGAATGGTTTTGACGTTGAAAGCAACAAGACAGCTAGATCATTCAGATATATCTAAGGTAAACATTCAATTCCTAAACCACACACTATATACGTGTAAAAAAGAAGTTTCTTTTCTCCGTTTTTCCACTACGAGGTCTATTTAGTGCGTGAACACGGCTTTCCGGATTTCTTTTGTCGGAAACTCTACAACCCGTGACTCGGGTGATGCTTCTTCATTCGCCTGAAAGTGATCAGTGAAGCCACAAAAACTAGTGATCTGAGCATCAGAATTATTTTATTACGGCAGACATCACAAAATTATCAAGTAATGCTTTGACATCTTTCTGGCATCGAACCGCGACTTCCCAATCATTGGTTTTATCGAACCATAAGGCGCTGCTTTTACGCTCGCCGTTACTATGGGTTTGAGTAAAAAGTTATTTAAATTCACCAAAGATAAAGGAATGCAGGATGTATCAGAACAAATGTTGCAAACTTCTAAAGTATGAAGAGAAGTCGAACATGTTCACATTTTGTCCATAAAGATACATTTGGAATGCCATATAACGGAATTATGAGATATTTCCCTCAGCTTTTTTGGCAACCACTTATGCACAATGCCCGGCAGGCCACGTTCTGAAGCTGTTAAGGAAATTTCATGTACCTGCTGAATACGTGTGCACCCGAGGTTGTCTAACAAAGTCCACATGCATAAGTGCATATAACTTCGTTATGTGCAATTTCCCACTGTATGTTCTGTGGCAAAAGTGATAATTTTCTGTCTCTACATGCTCTAAATATTTCTAACGTTTATTCTGAGACACCTGAATATTCTAATATAGAATGTCAATTAAGCGTAATGAAATATTGGATATTTTTGAAATAGATTTATTATATTTAAGAGTATAAACCTTTTGTAAGATTTTTTTGCAGACGCAGTATAAACTGTTGGAAATTCATATGTTGCACTTCCTTAAGTTTACATAAATATACAAAGTAAAGTGAAGGAATTTATTGGGAAATATATCATGAATTACACTTCGATAACTTTGTTACCATTTCAAATATTAAGTATGTATCACTTTCAACTTTATGATACTCTTCAACTCCATTTTATAATAATAGTAATGTTTTCTTCGAAATAAAGTTTTCACTGAAGAAAAACTCTAGCTCAAATAGAATCTTAAAAATACAATTAAAATTAATAGTTTATAAATATCAAAACCTTTTCATTAGAATAAAAATGTGTGGTCAATTTTTTAAATACTTGGTTGATAATACCCGCTTGCCTTGATTTTTTTTATATTGAAAAATTGGAAGGAACAATTGTTGGGATAACCACTTGCTTACCAGAAAAAATCGACAAAATCTACCAACTATTTAAACTCTATGTAATTCTTAAGTGGAATATTTGAGTTCAAATAAACCAGATTAAAAAAGGGTAATTACTATTTCGAAAATGTTGAAACTAATATTAAAATTTGACTCTTATACTTGTCAGAGTAGTATAATACTTATTTCACATTTGAGGATTTACGATTGAGTTTATTAAAAATTTTAAAGGCAAATTGTTATTTAAGATAACTTTAGTTTGTTTTAAAAGAAAAAATATAAAATTTACGGCAGGAATTTAAATATCAGTTTTGAAGCAATTTTTTCAACCGTAGCTGTTATAAAAATTTGAAAGTCCTTTTAGAAAGAAAATGTGAAAGAGACGAAATGTTGACAATACTTTTAGGAAGTAATGAAATTATTATCATCAAGTAAGAAAGTCTCATCAAAAGTACATCTTGCAATAACGGAGGTCTGTGCACACTCAACTGTCACAAGAACAGACACTTCAAAATGATGACACTCAAATAAAGCGAAATAATATACTTAGATGAGGGAGGAATGCCGGGAAAGTTCTACTTTCCATTTTATATTTAACGTGTAAAGTGCTGCTTAAATTTGTTTGTGCACACAAAACACCCCGAGTCCTTGTAGAGTCAAGCGGAAGGCAAAACATCTGAAGTCGGTCAACAGTACGAAACTAAGTACGTACTTCTGAGAGCGAACGACGAAAGTAACATTCTCGGCGTGACGAAGGAGGTCAGCAGGGGCAATGACCATTTCATCTACCAATGGCATCTACCCGGAAATAAAATAATTGTCTACTATTTGTGAATAAATATGAATAGCACTATTTCAATTCTATTTAACCTGATGGGTTAAACAATTTTAATTAAACAAAATTCTAATTAATAATAGTTTATTAGATTATTTTCACTAAAATAATATTCCACGTCGCTTCATAAACCTATTTAATTGATTGATTTATTTATTCATGTTTCCGGGTGCGTCAGCTGCTCTGGTCATTAGTCCCGTTAGTGTAGTGCGTGTCTTTTTCTCGGACGATAGGGGTGATGATGGCGAGATCCGGGGCCGACCTACCGTCGGCTAGTGGGGGTTTCCCCCTAACCAGGACTCTCCCACCAGCGGGACCGCCCGCCGGGCAAGCTGTAAGTTCCCGACCGGTCTCCCGGAATATGTGGTAGTGTAGTGCATGTTAGTGTAAGTGTGTTTGTTTAGGAGAGGATAGGACAAGGAATGGGAAGGACAGATCGCGCGCGGTCCGTAGCCCGTTTGATAGGGTACTGCTCCGGCATTCGCCTGGTGTTGATCGGAGAAACCACGGAAAACTACCGATCAGAGCAGCCGGCCGCTAGAATTCTCCTCCAGACAGCGACTGAATTCGACCTAGCTGAAAAGCTAGTGTCGAAAATCCTGCCGCCGTCAGGACTCGAACCTAGGACCTCCCGGTCAGAGGCGCTGCAGTGACATCCGTTGATGCACTGAGCTACCGCTCCCGGTAAACCTATTTAATATTTGAAACTAAATACGAAATATGTTTCCACCAGTAATTGTAAAATACTATGTTATTAACAAACATTCATCGAAAGGTGATAGTTTATTCTCAGTATGTGTACCTCACTTGCGTTTGTACACCAATGTGACTTTGTTACCTCATTTGCAAAAACGTCTCGTCTATCAGAGAGTACATTTAGGAATCATCAATACAGTAATATTTCATAACGATTCAGATTTACAATGTTAATTTCCATGAAGTAGATCCAATTGCTATTTCAATTTAAAAATATTAATAAGTATTTCAAGCAAATAAGTTGTGAGAGAGAAAAGCGTTTCGTAGAATTAGTCAATATTGCCTTATCCTGGAAACAGAGTATTTGATTACCATCGAGAGATACCGTTCCAGCCACAGAAAAGTACCATGACGGTTTATCTATTTCATTCAAAATTCAGTTGTATGATCGAATCTGCGTTTTGTTTTCGATCAATTGGCTTGGAAAGTCAATACCGATGAATGTATTAACGCAGAAATCTTTTAGATACATCCGAGATTAATATGACTGCTGTGTTGTAGGTCTTTTCACCACATCTGAGTTTTTGATTTATTGATGGCATACACGCAACAAATTCACAAATTTCCGCGAATTATTTGTATTAAAATAAGAAAACTATTATTTTTAAGCAAGAGTTAGTTTTTATATCAGTCATACAGTACATATATCACAAAGTGAAACGAGTGGTGCAAAAACAGCACCATTTTTCTCGCACTTAATAATCGTTACGTAATACTATTATACTACAATTTCTATCTATTTCAACACATCTCACTAAATGAGCGCTGGCGCCAATGGGCACACATTTTCTTATCGATTCTATCTAAAAACTCCCATCTTGCCATTAGTGAAACTGCGATTTAAAGTATTTGGTTTGGCATTGCATCCTCGACCTTTCTTCTTTATTTGCAATTAAACCCGTTTAATGAGCCCTCCTGCATATTGGTTCATGCCTGATCCCTTCTATAGCAGTCTCTTTATTCTCATATTCATTCATATGTCTGGTATATTGGCATATCGGCTCACACGTCTGCTCTATTCTATAGTAATCACTTTATGCACATAACGCGACGCATCACGGCGCGAATAACTTCATGTATAGCTATGCGCATGAGCACGCAGCAAGCAGCGCGGCGCGACAGTCGTTTGATTCGCGCGAACTGCTCGCGACCTGAGCCACTGAACCCGCTAGCGTGTGAACATGCGGAACATGGCATAACGGTCAGCATACTGGACTGTTGTACCCGAGTTTGCGGGTTCAAACCCGATCGAAACCGTGGATTTTTAAGGGCGAAAAAATCCTTCGTACGCCTTCCTTCGGAGGGAAAGTAAAGCCGGCTGTCCCATGTAGTAGATTTACTGCATGTAGAAGATCCTCAAGCTTAAAAGAAGCCTCTGAGCAAAATTGGGATCCGCCCGTTTCGTCGCCCAAGATAATACCTTCTTTCTCCGTAGGTGGTGAAAGGAGCGCAGCAAAATTTGTGTGGTTAGACGGAAGAGCGGGCCTGATGGTCCGAGTCTCGCCACGTAAAATAAGGCATTAACTAACTAACTAACATGGAGGATGGATGGATGAATGATAAACGAAGTGTTTTCGAAGCCACCAATTTGGCGAAGCAAACCTAGAAAACACATCGACGGAGATGTCATTGCAAAAATGGGGATAGCAATTGCCCAGGCAATGGATGCTTCAAGTAAGTAGACATCTTTTATACACCTGTAGCTTATACATTTCCTAACCTAACATTTTATTTATATGTAATTCTTATTACTTACTAATTTGTATGTAATACTTTATTACTTATTTATGTAATAAATAAAATACTTATATTGTTATATATTACATACGTGTTCATACTTATTTCCATTCACACACATCTGCGTTTTGTCAATTTATTGCTGCCCTAATCAGAACTACACAAAATCCAATATTTTATGAAATTCTGTCAGTTTGGCACACAACTTACAAAATTCACGTTCCAGAAACTAATTCTTATGTTTTTTCTGTAAGCTCTTTAATTAAATTAATTTGGGCCAAACAAATTGGTTAATTTTGAACAAACAACAAAAGAACTCTGCAAAAACTTGCTTTAGAATAGTACACATACAAAAATAAAAATAAGAGAGATCATGAATACAAAAAGTAAAACTTAGTCTCATTAACATAAGTCTTTTGGATAACAATTAAAATTTTTACATACAGAGTTCAATAATTTCTTTTAATGTAAATGTTATGTCAAATCTATGAGCCATCAATTTGAAATATAAATATTATTTAAATTCAGTCTTGTAAAAATCTTTATAATTCCAAGAATAATTGGATCTATAATTTTTTAAAAAAATATTAATGTACTTATTATTAATTATTTAATGAATATACCCAAACATTTGTCCGGTAAGTACTTCATATACTTACTGAGTTAGTAAGTTTAGAAATTAAGTTTTCATTTACATTTACAGTACATATTCACACTATTGCAAATAATTATATCAATGAATATGTGAAAACTTTTACCTCTGAATATGTCTCAAATGAATTCAAAAGATATGTTATAATAAAGGAATTTTTAGTAATTAATTTTCAAGGTAAAAAATATTATCTGAATAAACATCTTGTCTTAAAATTAAATAGCTGTGTAATAACCAACATCAACATTTGTTTCATGAATATATTTTTCTATTTTCAAAAGATGAGGTTTGATCCAAATGGAAGAACGTTTGGGACACATAGAAAAGAAATGAATAAAGTGAACATATACACTTCTGGTGAGGCTGGAGATCTACTATATACCTCTTCATGGCCATTTTTTGATATGCTGAATTTTTCAAAAGATGAAATGACTCTGTCAAATTTCGCTCAATCTAAATACAGATGAGAGAGACAAATTAGTAACAATACTTTTCCACAAGACTGGGAGGACTTATCAAACCGATTGAAGGGAAAGAGGTAAACATTAATACCTTATTCATCTAAAACTTCCATTTCGAGATTGGAACTCTCATTGTACAGTAAAATTATAATTATAAATTTGTAAAATTGGTGTTTCGTGTGTTGAAAAGTTGCAAAACTCTTCAAGTCCATTTTCTCTTTTCAGTTTTTTAAATACTAATGACATTAACATTTGCTAAATTAAATTAAGTTAATTATCAGGAACGTAATGATGATGATAATAACAATAACATATAAAATAAAAAATAAATAAATATCAAAATACATTGCAAGATCTCTTGTCAGTATCACTGCATTAGGAATGTTAGCTTGTCACACCTCACTGACAAGACTCCTCTTCAAACATTCTCAGTGAGGAACAAAATCATTCAAGTGATTATTGATAAAAATAACACATACTAATTAATTAATTTTATATTATTCCAATTATTTCATTTTTCAAATATTATTTGTTTTTTCATCAATAATATCTTGATGTTGAATGAGATTTGGCTGGGGGTCATTTCTTCTTTTAAAAATTACATATAACAAAATTGCCATGCTGAAGTCTTCAGTTGACATCTTGCATTGCCAGAAGTGCTTTTATTCGCTTTATTCAAATCTTTCCTGTGTTGTATTCCAGAGGTCCTTTCACTTGACTGAATCTCATTAAATGTGTTTGTGTACAGCCAGATAGATAGGAAGAAAATCAAGGTTTCTTTCATATTTGGTACAGATTTCTGATGTTATGTTGTGTATTATTAGAATATTGAGGTAGCCTGTTTGTAAATGTGTTCAGCAAATCATTGGTTTATATTCTACTTTCAGTTTACATTAGGCATAATAATGTAATAGAACATGCTAGAGGTTTTTTGCCTAAAAGTTTCTGAAAAACATGTAGATTTAGGCCTATTTTATTACATTAAACTCAGATTATTATCAGTAAGTTATCGCTGATAATTTTCAATTCAAAATTTGTAAAAAACAAAGAAATAAGTCATTGTTCTTGCTTCACCATTTGCGTTCATTCATTTAAGTTTATGCAATATTTATATAAGAGATTGTTTACTTTTGTGAAGGTGTTTTATTTGAAAATAATGTTATGGTTGTAGTGCAATATATTAAAATACCTCAATGAAGTTGAGAGGGAAGAATGATTGTATTACAATTATTTGTGGTTTATTTCTTTTTGACTTTTTTCTGAAAATAAAATATTTTAAGTTTGTATTTATGGCATATTATTTTTCAATAATAATTTTTTGTTGTTGTTGTTTTATATATATTTTTTCTAATTACAGTCTAGTACTTTTTACTAGTCTTGCATTTGAGAAAAAGATTATATCTATTCAATCTAAAGTGTAAATAAACCTCTTTAGTATGGTGTTTTATTTGTTAATAAAACATCCATCACTGGTCTCTTCCATTTCCTCACTTTTCAACTCGTAGTGGTTCAACTTATCACAGACTTTCTCATGTTATTTGTAATGGGGATGTAACATTACTAATATTTTAAGTAATTTGCAAATACTCATATTTAGACTATTGTGTACAATTTTTTCATCAAACTGTATGAAACACAGTAGTGTGCCCATTTACATAAAGAAAAAATTGGAGCAATTTTTGATAAAATTTGAAATATGAAAGGGATGTTTTTGTAATAATGTATCATATGAAGCATTGTGGCACATTAAACAACTATATATTTAATACAATGAAACAGATCATTGAGGGTCTCGGCCATATAGTCCGGCATTACTCTGACAACGTGAGTGTTATAAAATATCCAACTTGCCATTTTTGTCCGTCCACAATTACATATTAGACCACAGCGCCGCAGCCGTCGTCCTGCCCACTGGTCCGTGTTTAAATGTTATTCATAAACGTGCACTGTCTTACCCGGAGTTCGCGAATGGTCTCCGGCGAGTTTTTCTTTCACGGAAGAAATTAAAATATGCTCTCATGAATTTATAATTAGTGAAAATGGGAAGGACTCGGACTTTTTGGAGCACTCTGGATGACTTTTTAAAACCACGAGGTGGCTTCAGACCTCTGCACCATGGTAGTATTAGGCTTCTGAGCAGGTGAGTGCGGCAGGGATGAAATACTAGCTGAGAGAGCAGAAGGCGGAAAGTGGAGAGAAAGCTCACTGGCCATTCTACTGGGTGAACGCTGTTGGGCTCTTCTGTCTGAAGTCTCTATTGTGATAGTGAATTGGAATTGCCTTGTAACAAAAAACCTCAACGCTCCGCAAAGGATTTGAAGGAGATAAAAAGTCTATAATTTATTATAGATGAGATCAATCAAGAAAAAAGTTTAAATTCATTTGAAAAAATTAAAGTGTGACGTGAAAAATTATAATTCAAGTTGAAGATAGATCATCCACATTCGATTTTCTGGTCCTTGAGCAAGACAATGCGTTCTCCATTTATTGGTTTGTTTGTTAGCTCTGTTCATTTGATCGACTCATACATTATATGGATTCTCTTTCATCTTTTTTCGAAGCGATACTTACTTCCTTATCTATCTGTAGAATCCGATCTTTTCTTTCCAAAATAGTATATCTTTTATCTGTTTCCTTCATTCTTCTCCGTCGCCGTATTTCAAACGCTTGGAATAGCTTTTTTCTCTTCGTCGAAGTCCACTTTTCTGTCCTGTGCGTTAATTACATCTCGATAGGGTTTTTCGTTCAGTTTATTGAGAAAATGGTGATGACCTTGTTTTGCTTCTGAACATGAATTATAGATATTCTCCTTTTTAAACGTCACATACCGGTTTGAGAGGTTTTGTCGTTAAATTGAAAAAAAAACTCTCTAAACAAAGTATTTGATCTTCATTTTATAAATAACCTCTCTTGCTTTCTTTTAGTCATTTCTTCTTTAGTTTTTTAGAAAATTCAATTAACTTCAATAAAGTCTTTCTATAAAATGTCTCACTGGTTCTATAATATGTTTGAATTTTATTTTTAATTGTGTATGAAATAGTAATATTTTCTTCTCCTTATAACCATACAGTAGGATCCGAGTCGTTACCAGACATAAAAATTCTGGCTCAACAAACGCTTTATTTATCTCAGGGTAGCCTAGGGCGTGTGAGAAAGGAGTTGCAATGCGATCTCCGGTTCACTTGTTGAAAAGTGCTACTACCACACCTCTTCTAAGATTATTAAGTTATTCAGTGAAGTGTGTCCAGCAGTGTAGGGCAGATAAATAATGAAGGAAGTGTTTTTAGTGTAATAGTGAAGTGAAGCACAGTGCAGAGCGATCTTAATTCTATAAACACTCAGTACGAATTTAGATGATAGACTTTTCTTTTCTTTTTCTTCATATAATTTAATGTTTTAAGAATCATCAGTTTTAATGTTATTATTTTATTATTATTTTAACATTATTATTACCATCACATTATTTTCATGGCATTTATTATCTTATTTACGTAATTAACTGCCACCAGGGTACATCCAATTGCAGTGTAAATAAATTTATCTTTATACTTATAAGTGATTATCAACATGCGATAACTTTTTGAGTTCATTGGCTAATTCATGGCGTGTTAGCTTTCCGAAGTGGTTTTGTTCCAGGTTCGATTCTGGGTCGGGTCAAAAAAAGCTGTAACTTCCTATTTCAATCGTCCCATTTTCTGCATTTGTGTGACGAAAGGGAAGCTCAGGCAGATCAAGATGCTGGATATGGTAAAGGGAAAACATTATTCATGCCATATGTCTCCTATATCCCCAGGTATTGATAATACATAAAAAACAGTGCCTAGGCCTGAGATCACAGCTTCCTGCCAAAAGTCGAATTAATCCGTCCATAAAATGCCAAGCACATACAATACATACATAATTTATATTATGAATACGAATAGAGCAATGATGGAATGAAAGATAAACATTAAAACGCCGAGAAAACTTGTAGCGAACCCGTTTTGTCCAACACAAATTTCACGTGGATCGAAGAGAATTTGAACCCTGGTCCCAGTGGTGAAAAGCTGCAAGACGGGCTGCACCGGTCGCTGCAAGACGGGTTGCCCCGTTTTGTCATACAGTAATAACTGAAATTAAAACGCGAGCTACGCTAGTCTCATACAGAAGACTTTGGTCAACGCGGAATCTCAATCTCTCTTGTTTTCCGCATTGTACAACATTCCGCATTATCACCTTGTATATTATTTCAGTAGTATACATACCTTTGCGGCTCTCTCACGCAACCAGTCTGTATAAACGAACTTTCTAAAGAAAGATAATTTCACAGAGACGTGACAAATTGCGCTTTGACTTTAAAAATAAGGATTTGTTTTAAAAACGCATCTAAATATTCATGTCAATCCGTAACATTCGGCCGGATTTTTGAATCTTTATCGTTAAATAACTCCTAAAAGAAGCGTTTTTGGGCCTTAAAAACTATAGTTTTGAGGCCGAAGGCCTCCAAGAAACAATCCTCACAACGCGTCCTATAGAATAAGATCTTTTCAACATTGTATTACATTTGGTTAGTTCGTTGGTACGTTTGGTTGGTTTGGCTGGTTCGACGGTTCTCGATTGTACTACACCTGTTGAGAGCCTGTAGAATCTGAAATTATATGTGAAATTAAACTAATTAGTTTATATTCAACGCGATTTAATTATATGGGTGTACTTCTTTGCTCGGTAATAACGTTAAATAAGAATAATTTGTATTGACAAGGGTGTATTGTATTGTTATCAATTACAAGGAGACACATAGAACAAGTGACGGAGGATAAGAGAGTATTGGAGCAAAAGATATGTTACAGGCTTAATATGGAAATAACAATTTAGGAAATAGTAGGGGGTTTAACATGCGAGAGTTCTCGCACGGGTACGCAAGTGCAATGTAATGCTGCAGACTGTACGTGTGCCAGGATTTGATTTGATTTGATTTTTCGTGCTTCCGGGCACGTCAACTGCTTTGGTCATTAGTCCCGTTAGTGTAGTGCATGTTTTTTCTTGGGATATGCGCGGCGATCTTTCCCAGCTGGATGGCGAGATCCAGCGCCGACCTACAGTCGGCTAGTGGGGTTTCCCCCTCACCAGGACTCTCCCAACAGCAGGGCACCGCCCCAGCCGGTACAAGCTCTAAGCTCCCGACTGGCCTCCCGGAATATATGGTAGTGTAGTGCATGTTAGTGTAAGTGTGTGTGTGTGTGTGTGTGTAAGGGGAGAGGATAAGACAAGAAAGAGGAAAGAAAGATCGCGGGCGGTCCGTGGTCCGTTTGGTAGGGTACTGCTCCAGCATTCGCCTGGTGTTGATCGAGAAACACGGAAACTACCGATCAGAGCAGCCGGCCGCTAGAATTCTCCTCCAGACAGCAACTGAATTCGACCTAGCTGAAAAGCTAGTGTCGAAAATCCTGCCGCCGTCAGGACTCGAACCTAGGACCGCCCGGTCAGAGGTGCTGCAGTGACATCACTTGATACACTCAGCTACCGCTCCCGGTACTATTGTGAGGACACCAAGTGTTATTGTGATATGTGTCATGACTGATATGAGCTTACGAGCCTCATCAGCGCGATAGATAGGAAGAGTAGTAGACGCCACGCTGGCTACTTCTGTAGTAATAAGTCTAAAGCAAAGGGGAAAACGTGAGAGGTGGCTCAGGGCATCAATTGATGTCACTGCAGTGTCTTTGACCGGGAGGTTCTATCTTCCCGTTAGCAGGATTTTCGAAACTAATTTGTTAGCTGGATCGAGTTCAATCTCTGTCTGAAGGGAAATTCTAGCGGTTGGCTGCTCTGATAGGTAGTTTTCTGTTTTGTCTCCAATCAACGCCAGGCAAATCCCGGAGCAGTATCCTACCAATCGGGTCACGGACCCCCGGAGATCTTTCCTTTCTCTTCCTTGTCCTGTCTTCACCCCTTACGTACATGTTTGTACATGTCGAAAGACCAGTCGGGAGCTTAGAGCTTGTCCCGGCTGGGGCAGTGCCGCTCCGGTGGGAAATAAGTGATTGGGGAAAACCCCGCTAGCTTACTGTAGGTCGGCACTGGATCTCACCATCCAGCGGGAGATCACTGCCACCTCCCGGGGGAAAAGCATGCACTGCACCTACGACGACAAATGATCTTGAATTGAATTTGCTATTGAATCACTAATCAATCGAAGGGGAAGGTAAACGCCTGTACTCACTAGTGTAAAGCCCTAAAACGGGAATACATCTAATATATTCTGTAATTCCTAGGTACGGCAAGAACAAGAAAATGAACGAAAGAGAAGATTCTTTCAATTGTCTAGTCCTCAGGTATATGCAATGAAATGGAAGGTGGCTAGCAACAGGCCCCTTCATAAGTTCTTTTCTTGGGGGAGATCCCTGTTCAGATACCAATTCTAAATTACTTCGCAATGGTTCGGAAATAAACAAAGCTACTACCTTACGAAATATATTCATACGAGAATGATCCTCTTTAAGTGGAGACGGTGATATCAACCGTATAACAGAAACTAATATCAACTTTAGAAACTTTAGTTTATTGAGTTACACATCCTTTTATATTTGAAACTAACCCAATTTAATTGACGAGTAAAACGTACGGGCAACGAAAACGAACGGATCTCTTTAGAGAAAAATGTTGAAAGTTTACTTTCACCCTCATCCTTTGACACTAAAATAACTTCACGCTCTCCATGACCATTTTTTGAAGATTTGAATTACGACAGGTCTTAACACCATTATAAAAGCTTTGTTGATGTCTCACGCTCGTGTAAAGCCTGTGTCGCTTTAAACAGCGGGCTCATGTTGAAGCGGGCTGGTGTTGTGACAATGTTTCTCATATGAACGGTCTACGAGTCGCCGTTATCACATGGATGCGCTTTACGACAAATACTAAATGGCTCTTAGCTCACGGCCTTTCACCCTTGGTCTGGAGCTGCGGCTGTTGCGAAGTGCTGCTGCAGAAATAACAAAAGTTACGAGCGAGTACGTCGGATGGGTGATGAAAGACCTGTTTCGTAAACACAACGCAAGGGTTGCTTTTGTGGAGAAAGTCGTTCTCGGGAAATGTTCAAGCGTTTGATCTCAATACCCTTACGAAAACTATTCTGGAGAACAATTGGAACGTGATCACTAGGATAGATATCTGATTGACCGGAATACGCAGCGTCCTAGACACAGTTCACCACGTTTCGGCAGACGTACTACTCGCGCAACTTTTCTTGAACGATGAACCCTCCCTTGAGCAATAAACAGTTAAAGACAAAAGCTCGTAGCGAGCACTCATGACAATATTCCAAGCATTAAAACGTTATTGGCGCGAAACAGAAGCTAGTCAAAGTTAGTTGCTTTCATAGTCGAGAACTCCTGTTCATCTTCATTACCATTATCTAAATAAATGACTGAGGCAGGTCCAGATCCTTCAATGGAGGCACCTAAAACTTCTATCTAGTGTCCCTGATGTTACCTACCCAGAGCGATAATCTGGTCGCATACGTAGCAGATTAGACTTTGATTTTTCCAGAGGTTGGCATTACTGTAAATACTCTAGTGGCCGACTTTGTAACTAATACCCCCACTCCGCCCACATTTCTTCAATCCATCGTTCAATAAAAGTGTGCGAGTAGTATTACGACCTTCTTCGGAGATAAATGCGCGGAGGTGGAATACGGACGGGTTTATAAAAGTTAAGGTTCCCCTTCATTCGGCTTGCTGTCGGTTGGATTATCGGCCAAAGGGAACAAAGTATCGGTCAATCAGGCAACGGTCCCTCATGGGCGGGGTTGGAGAAGGGGACCGCTCGACGTACAACATTAAGGAGCAGAGGGCTATCTCCACGCATGTCGCCCTGAGGAAGGTTGCAGTATGACGGACGAAACGTGGACAACTGTGCCTAGGACTCGGCATCTCCCGTCAGTCAAATATCTATTGACTTAGATCGTGGAAGACTACGCATTCTCGGGATGAGTTCTGTGTAAGTTGGCAAAATCAAAAACAATCCATAAGGAAAGAATAAAAGGGATTTAAAATTATGTTAACTATTTTTTTCATATTTGTTATCTAACATTCTTAATTGCACACCTTTAGAAATTAACGATATTTAACTTTCTTTCTGAATGCAATTTGTCCCGTTCATATTGTGCCGAAAGTAACGTTGTCTATAAAAATATCTTTCAGTGAATTCTATTTACAATTTGCAGCCCAACATTTTAAGTAAACGTTCGTTTTGTGAAACGGTCACAATAAAATAATAGATATTTCTTTTAAAATAGTTACACATAGTTGGTCTTAAAATGTTTTTATCGAATTGAAATAATTATTTGTAAAGATTTCAGAATGCGAAGATTCATTTGCCAGGAGGGATTCTTACAAAATTTGTAAAGTGGCGAATGCCGAAAACAAACAATTTGCAACTTTTAAGTATAACAGAAGAAGCCATGGTTATTTTATTTCTCCCACATACTAAAGATATTCATTCGAGTCAATATTTCAGTTCTTCCCAACCGTACACTGCTCGTCAAGTGAGATGAATACCACAATTTACATTTCTATATTTTTTCCTTCCTTTTTTATTGTTTCATCGGCAAACACTAAATTTTTAGTATCTGAACATGTGCCAACACGAAATCTTTGTGTTCATCTTTCTACAGTGATATCGATACCAGTCGACAACAACGCTATCGCTAGTAACGGGATAAAACGCGTTCCTTCCGCTTTTCCAGATAAGAAGATGGCGGGTTTTTGATATACGGTAAGAAAAATGCGAACATTTTCTTCTGGCGGTGAGGTGCAATACGTTTTATTACTCTATATTTCACGCGCACCGCCTCCTGTCTCGCAAGAAGAGTCGAGAAATATCGACGCGCATTTGCATGAAAACGCGCTTAAGTGGAACAAGTCCTGCGAGTGCGATATTTCGCCCTGTTGACGCCGGGCCCCGTGTTATGGATGGCCACTCCGCCGGCGCGGAGACACACAGCCACCGCAACCGTTCTGAATGCCGCCGCTCCCACCTGCCGCCTGCGCTTGGGGCTGCAGGATCTCGAGTGCCTCCGAGCTTAGCTCTGTCCCATTCATGCTGCTCCAGTAGAGACCCGTCGTCCCCCTTTTCTTCTCGTATGTTTCTTGGTCTCTGCATCGTAGAACTTGACTTATGCGTTTGTTCCGTTTTTCCGACCGTGTAGCAGCAAGAGTGAACACGCTCGTACACACCACATCAGCCAGGAATGTCGCTAGCCCTTGCCCTCTCCGCTAGTATCGGACGTAACTGAGCGTAGCTCATTCGTGCTGCTTCTGCAGTTGCAGCCTTCTCGACACACAATCATTTGGTCTTCATTTACATCAGGAGCGGTGTCTCTGTGCATCAACTGATGTCACTGCAGCGCCTCTGACCGGGAGGTCTTAAGTTCGAGTCCCGTTGGCGGCAGGATTGTCCGACACTAGCTTTTCAGCTAGGTCGAATTCAGTCGCTGTCTGGAGGAGAATTTTAGCGGTTTTCCCGTGGTTTCTCGAATCAATATCAAGCGAATGTCGGAGTAGTACCCTAGCAAACGGGCCACGGATCGCTCGCGATCTTTCCTTCCTCTTCTTTGTCCTATCCTCTCCCCGTACACACAGACTTACACTAACATGCACTACACTACCACATATTCAGGAGACCGGTCAGGAGCTTAGAGCTTGTCCGGCGGCGGTGCCCGCTGGTGGGAGAGTCCTATTTAGGAAACCCGCTTGCCGACGGTAGGTCGGCGCCGGATCTCGCCATCTAGAAGATCACCGCCATTTCCCGAGAAAAATCTTGCCTCAACTATCTAGCATCGCCGCTTGAGTCGGCAACTTTGTGGATGTCATAGTTCTTAGTTCTGGTCCATTCTTAACGCTCTATTCTAGGTGTGACCTTCTGCCACTATTTCCTGCGCTTGCAGAACTCTGTGTCCCTTTCCTCTCCTTCTTTTGTTGGTCTTTACCTCGTAAGTCTTGGCTTACGCAGATGTTTTGTTTTTCCGCACATGTGACGGCAGAGGCGGATACTTACCGCTACAACTGTCGTAAATGTCGCCACAACTGTCTTTTGTCTTCACTTGTGTATGTAACTTTGTCGGCGCCACGTAGGTTACCTCTGTTTCACTCATACTACTCTTCTATAGTTGTGATCTCTTGTTTTTTTTACCCGTTTCCCTCCCTTTGCTGTTCTTAAAGATGCAGACGTAGGTCAACTCATTCTCTTATGTCATCTCCGGTATGTTTTTCCGTCTCCACATCGCAAGGACATGCTGGAATTACTGTTGTATTTCTCCAAACGTGTTAGATAGATAAATAGATAGATACTTAATATTCTGCAGGTATATACGAGTACAACCAGGTGGCAGAACTCTACAATTTACATATTAACTTAAAATTACTTACCAACGTAACTTTAAATTATTTTAAGACATAATAATAATAATAATAATAACTACAATAATCTAACAATAATAGCATTAACTACATTTTATGGTTGACCTGCACAGTTATTTTAAACTATTAAATACAAGATTACACGACTTTTTAATTACACTTCACTTCACTTCACTTCACTTCACTTCACTTCACTTCACTTCACTTCACTTCACTTCACTTTCACTTCACTTCACTTTCACTTCACTTCCCAACATTTGAAATTCACTTCTCTTTCTACTTCTATACTGCACTACTGCACTCACTTCACTTTCACTTCACTTCCCAATATTTGTAGTTCACGACACGTCAACACACTTCAATACAATACTACTTTCAATATAATTATATATTTAGAACAGGAACGCATTTAATAGTAAGTAACACAATAATAATAGGAATAAAAATATGAATAATACTAAAAACAAATAACTGATATAATAATCCAACTTACTAAAATAATAAAGTTTACAAATACCATTAGTTCATTTATTTTTAAGTCTTTGAACACCTAGAGGAAAGGGTTCCAAGGCTGTCGCAGGTAACTTATTCCAGTCCGTTATTGTTCTATGTGTGTTATGTGTATTCTATGTGTGTTCTATGTGTCCGTTATTGTTCTATTCGTGTTGCGGCAAGAGTAGAGAGAGTCACCTATTGAAAGTCGCTAACGTGAATCGGTTAGTTACTTCCAAACTTGTGGGAATTCTGATTTGGTGTTGTTGACGTTCTTATAAGAAGAAATAAAAGAGGTCATCTTCGTCAACATATTAGCTTTATTAAGATAGCCGGCTTTCGACGGCTTTGCCGTCATGCCGGCACAGTCGACCGACTTTTGCCGACAGCAGCGAGACTGACGATGACGGCAAAGCCTTCGAAAGCCGGCTATCTTAATAAAGCTAATATGTTGACGAAGATGACCTCTTTTATTTCTTCTTATCTTCTTATCTTTCAAACTGTCTCATCTCCCCTCACATCTTTGCAGGCACCTTCGAAATTAACTTGACGCCCTATTAATCTTGCTGTTTAATGGGTGATGCCTTTTACCGTTAAATGTGCTGTCTCCGTATCCATGGATGATTGCCGGATTTATTATAGTTTTTCTTCCTCTCGTCTCTTACTCGTAAGTGGCATGTAAGTCTTCTGATTCTCCATTCCATACTTTCTCTTTAATATGAGCTTCTGTACACTTCCAGTGCTTGCAACGCCTCCGATATTAGGTCTGTCCCGCATACTTATGTCGCGGTCTCCCGACTAAAGGAAATCTTAGAACCATTCTGTCCATTGACGTTGCAGATCCGATCCAACGCATTCTCCTTTTTTTCTGCTCTAGTTCATGGATTCTGCCTTGTAAGTCATATCTTAACCTAAGTATATCCTCTATTTCTTTAGTTCGTGATTTTGAAGCATTCTTAAAATATCTTGCAAACTGTTGCCTTTGCCAATTATTTCAATCTTCTTCACCTGAGTGAAGGTTTTCTTCGCTGACCTCTTCGTAGTATAAGCGTAATTGTCCTTACCTAGTACACATCATAGTCGCTGATGTGTTTTCACTCTTTGCCACTTATCTCTTTCTTTCTCTGCTTTTATTAATTTTGAGTATTCAGTGAGTATTATTTTCAACATTAATATAGCACACAACAGCATCGTTTTGTATTGTCCATCTCTTCTGAGTGCTCAGCCTTTGCTCCTCTGTTTTCTACATTTCCCATCCACATTTGTCACTGAGCGATACTTTATCATCACCGCCATTACCACTCCGTAAATTCGCTTGAAAACAAATTTCATCACATCATCTGTTGCTATCAGAGCTACTGCTACGTCTTTCATCTCTTCCACTTCCAATTCACTCCGCCTCCGTTTAGTCCTTCCAATTAGCTTCTTGCGCCATTAGCCTGCCACCCGCGCCGATCGTCTAGGTTACTTTTTTTTCATTCTCTCCACTCTCCCAACTTTCTTTGACTTACATAAGGTCGCTTTTCAACTACTAAAGTCATATAGCGACCACTGTAATTAACATTGCATATGCACTGTATCCGTGGAGGAACTCGTATATTAGTTTCCGGGAACACACAAACCGGGCGGGATTCGAACCCACGGCTCTTCAGGTATGAGGCAGCTACGACTTTTCAGACTTAGCTCTCTCGGCTATCCAAATCGGCTCTCCCAACTTTATTTGATTGATAGGAGACGATAAGGCATTTCACTCCATCTCCTCTTTCCTTCTCCTCCCTTTCTATCGTAACCCCGTTCATCCTCATTCGACTCTCTCCCACTCAGCTTCGTACCATCCCCCACTTCTTTTACTGCACTTTCGTTTCCTCCGGGTCCCCACTTCCTCTCCTCAGATTCTTCCCCCTTTCCGCCCCTTCTTTTGATCCAACTCCCCCCCTTCCATCTTTTCCCTCACCCTCTTCCCCTGCGATTCCATCACCCCTCTACTCCTTCGCTAAGCGTTCCGCGCCGTCGCTACCACCCCTCCGTCTGGTTGAGGTCGACGCAGTGTGGGTGGGTGGCCATTGAGGACGCGACCAGCGCTTGAAAAGGCCGCGCGCAGAAATGCCGTGGTTGCGTCCTATGGGCTGAATGCTGCCTGCGCCCGCCTCCCGAGGAGATTTACGCACGAGGCGCGCGGCGCGGGAAAGGGGCGCATAGCTATGTGGAGGAATGAAGGATCAGGCATATTACTATGGCAACATATGGAAATGGTATTGTCCTTCAGAGATTCGAAACATTTCAAACGTTAAACCTGGGCCACGTCAAGTTAATTGGCGACCTTGTGAAAATTTGTGTTTGCCAGCCCTGTTTTTTGTGTTTTGAATTTTATTACATAGATTTTATTTTCTTTATACAGACATTTGATTGTGAAACCAAGCGGGCACTTCACAGTTGCCTCATGAGTAATAAAAGTAACCTACATTATATTATCAGTAATTGATGAAAACTACGAAAATCGTATTATATTTAATGATTGTCTTTAATGTTTCGTCCATAATTTAACACTAAAAGATAGATTTTATATTTGGAAAATAATAGAGTAAACCGTTTTCGTTTAAAATTTAAAAATGTAAAAATAATAGAGATATTAAAAACGCCAAATTTTGCTGCCCTTTCACAAATTCTGCACTTGTGTGGAGGACCGCTTGCGTTAGGGTTGGCGCAGTTCTGCGTTAAACGCTTGAAAATTTGTTTGGGATTGGGTCAGAGATGAGTCCGGAATATAACAATGGAATGTTTCTGGAAAATACTTCAATATTTCAATCATTCATTGACGGTTTAATCATTAAACGCTTACTTAACTCGGAAGATATTATTATTATTATTATTATTATTATTATTATTATTATTATTATTATTATTATTGCTTTCACGTCTTCTATAATGACACCATATTTCGATGAAAAGATGTTAATACTCGGTGGAAAACTCGTGGGGAGAAGGAGCTCATGGAAATTCAATCCCTCTCAGAAGATAATGATAAATGTTAAAAATATAGTATTTACTAATTTTATATACCAACGAAAGTCATTCAATCGATCGTATCAATTGAAGGGTCAGGGCAACATAATGATACTCTTTTTCAGAAATTGAGTTATGTGTACTACTGTACAGTAGTGCATGTCTTCTGTATCACTACTATCATTATTTGTAGAAATTGACAAAATATTGTGCTTGAATATCGATTAATAGTGTTGCAACTTAAGTTTCTCCGAATGTTTAGAAGGAACTAACCATATCCTTCAGTGGCAGATGACTGGAGGCAGTAATTCTCAAGCT
The DNA here is from genome assembly GCA_964035755.1 of Teleogryllus oceanicus. Lineage (NCBI taxonomy): Eukaryota > Metazoa > Arthropoda > Insecta > Orthoptera > Gryllidae > Teleogryllus > Teleogryllus oceanicus. Next base: position 64,628,894 of record CAXIVR010000011.1, read on the forward strand.
ACAAGTTGTAAAAATACCTGAATGGAGACATCTAATGACTTCAGTGAGGACAGTAGTGTTGATAATCTTGATTGTATTCAACACAGCACAGATAAATCATCAGAACAAGTAGATGAGAGTAATTATTATATTGCTTTAGACATAATCTAAAATAAACATTTAACATATTTTATTTTTTATTTTTCCTTTGATATCATTATCTGAAGAAATCAACTTATATCTGTTGATTTATGGGTCTCTTCAGTTTAGATGAAAATTAAAAATTATCAACTCTTACTAATATTTCTAATTTTAATCTGTTACACGATGAGACACTTCTGATGTCAATAACCTCTTCCTGAGTAGATTGCCTCAACCACCTCCCCAGAAGATAACTGCTAGGATTAGGCAGAGGCAAATAAAATCAAAGGCAAGAAACAAGCAAAGAATAAATGAAGGAAATATAAATGAAATAAAACTAAAAAGATATTTCCTTGTCGCACCAATGGCAAATTATGTACATAATCTTTCGGATGCAGTAAAATACGGACTCTGCTAAAGAAACAATTCTAATGCATTCTAGGATTTGACAGATTTTGATACACAAAACCATTTCTTAATAGATTGTATTGAAGCTATCCCAATAAAAAGTATGTTGATATAGCGCGGATCTATTGCACGTCGATGAAGCGATGAAATTGTCAGTTGTATTATGAAATACATACAATGTAAAAGAGTGAAAACTACAAAGCTAAAACTTTTATTTTGATAATTGTGCCTGCCAAAATTAACATTGGGATTTGATGTCAAAGTTTCGAGAAACATAATCATAGTCTACAATCAAAAACACATCCAAAATAATATACACTTGAATTTTCTAAATTAAAAAAACTTTGATTCAAATGCTGTGAAATCGCAAAAGTAAGTGAACACACAAAACTGAAACATGTCTGGATTCACACAAACTTTCTTTTAGCTCTGGCTTAAAATTACAAAAATAGGGCGATCACTATGTTGCTCCGACCTCTTCAAATTTTAAAGTTATAAAAAGTCAAATAAAAAATTAATACGTCGGCAAATAAAATACTGTTTAAATTAAGCACAAATGAAAAATTCTTTATAAGGAAACTTGGACACTACCTGTAGTCTCTCAACAGAAAAATCCTGAGTGAGCCTCTGTTAATGCTCATATTTTAAAAATATATCAGATATTACGACATAACGATAACTCGAAGTACACTGAATCAAAATAGATTTAATTCAGTCCTTAAACACACATTTATCATATTTTTATGTTCTACCCGCATCTGAAAATATTCCATGAGAAATTCCTCAAGGCTGATTCAGAATAGCACAAAAGAATACATATTATTATAAGATACGACATGAATACATATTTCATTATTTTATTCATTTGGTTCGTAATCTAGAAGTGCTTGTGCATTATTAATGCTATTTTCTTTCCTATGAAAAACGCAAAGTTGCATGTAATTTCCAAAGCTCTTTTAAACTGATAGCACAGAAATAAAACCCCCTCTATCAACTTGACATGTCTCTGGCGTGCGTATTGATTATTCGCATGCAACTCAAACGTCACTGTCATGAGTGTCGAATGAAATGACTAATGCGCCGTATGATTCAGACTTTTGGAAATACTGAGCTTAACGCTAATTAAATTCCAGTGGAAGTGGGTGCACACGCTTGTAATATTTGGAATTAGTTTGTATTTCGTTACAGATGGTTGCCCTCCTCTTGATAGCAAACATCCGAATATTTAAACTTTCTTGATTTACAATATACTGTCAAGTGGAAGCGTCTTCTTCTTCTGAAATACCAGGTGCAAAAGAATGAGTTACTATGAACGACTGGAATTAAGTACGAAATACTGTTAATTTTTCCAACTATCACATACATACCTGTTGACATATCTCACCAACTTATTAAATATTCTTTAAATGCACTGTATCTTTGTAAAGGAATATAGAAAATTTACTATTATCTTGTACTTCTAACAACTGCCATGTACGTTCGTAAATGTTGGAAAGAGCATCAGACAGAAATCTTAAAATAATCCGTTTATCCGCAATCGCAACATGGACATTCGGCCAAGCTATAATTATACAGTAAATATTAAAATATTTTTTTCTAATTCTCCTGTGACATTTAGTATTTAGCATGTGAAATGCGAACGGAAAACTACATTTTCATTAATTCAAAAACAAAACATTAAAAATCGCGGCCGCCTACCAAATTTTTTCTCATATCCAACTACATAATCCTAGGTTAACAAACCCGTGCCTATCAGCAGCAAATGAGGTTTTACAATTCAACATTGGTTTCGTTGGTAATGAGCTAAGCATTATTCACGTTTCTCTTGTCATTCGTAAGGGGGATGCGGAACAAATTAGTTTACAAATCGGTTTGATTGAATGCAGCATCCCAGGATGAGCACTCGGTAATAATTAACGCAGATTGTTAGACAATTTGTGCACTTTATATGCAACGATTCAGAAGAAAGGGGATGTACCTTTTGTGTTTGTACCTGTGCCACTCGCTAAAGTAGCCAATTAGCACATGAGCTCACATTTGCATACCAAATTCGCGAGATCCAATTTTAATTAATTTCAATTCACTCTTAATAGATTGGGTTTCAATTCTGTGGAATAGCAACAGATTCTTCATTAGAACTAGTGAGAATGCGCCGCACGTTTTCTCCTCTTATTCACACTAGTTATTATTTATCAACTGTTTTAAAGATGCTTAAAATAATTTATACATCTAAAACGGAGAGATAAATTGCATTGAGAAAGAAATATCTGGCTTTAACATTGAAAATCGTTTGTGCGTTATTGTGAAGCAAATATTACAACCATAATAAATAATAGAACAGTGAAATGAGGTATTAAAGCGTTTTTAAAGTGTGTTAATGCAAAATAAAATTAAATAAATTTACGAATTCGTATATACAAGTAAAATAGTACTACGCCTTAAATATAAAGATGTGAACGTGTGTTAGGAGAAATATATATTGGGAGAGAAATTGAGGCGTTGTTTTGTCGTATTTGTTTATTTCAGTAGAAAACGTTTTTGGCCGCATTGCGGCCATCTTTGGTACTACAAATAATAATAATAATAATAATAATAATAATTGTTATGTTCAGAATAATTGCACGCTTTACATACACAAACATTTATTGTAATTAACTGCCGAAAGTACAAAGGTTACAATTCCAAAGTCCAAAGAGCGTACCGAGTCACAAACCAAAATCTAGAAACCAAAAGTCCGGGAGATGTACCAACAACAAGCAATGTCGTAATCAGAAATCACACTGTACGATCTCCTCGCAGAATTCACTGGGCGCACGGTCACTAACGCTCTCACTCAACTCAATAGCCAATTACTCCGTGCTTCCGGCTGGCGCTCGCTCTTAAAGCGGGCGGCGCTGGAGACTCGCTGCTGCGAAGCTGGCTCTCCGACCAGCTCGCTTTTCGGGATTGGGCGGCGTCTTGTCGCTCCGCCGCCTCCGCTGCCTTCCCTGACCGCCGCTGAGCGCTGCTTTTTAGGCGCGCTCTTTAAACGTGTTTCACAGCCGCGACAATAATAATAATAATAACATTAATATACTAAATTACATTTTGAGTAAGATATTATTATGAATAAAATTAGAATTTAAATAAAATAGAAAATTGGAAACTAAAATGTGAACATACAAACATCATTTTTCAATAGAGTACTAATAACATGTATTATTCTAAACTGAAGAAAAAATAAATTAAATAAATAAATAAATGATATACAAATAATGTAGGCAAATATATAAGTGAATAAATAAATTTAGACAAACTGACATACATATTCCGAGGCGGCTGGGGGCCTCGGTCCAAACAATACAGCGAGGGCGAAGGGCATTGCCCGCTATTTAAAAGACAGCTCTCAATGGAGAGGGGAGAGACCGCAGGGTTTTTCTGGGAAATGGCCATAAGGGGAAAGGCCCAGCCGGGTTGCGTAAAAGAGGCGGGCAGATGGGTTAATGTGTGTGGGCAGCGGCGAGTTTCAAGAGGAGTGAGAGGGAAGGAATTTGTTCATTCAGAATAGTGTGTTGGGGATTGTTTAATAAATTATTGATGTGAATGGCTTCTAATTTAAGTCTGTGAGTGTATCTGTTTTCCATCTCCAAAATTTTGACAATAAAATTTTGACGACAAAATTTTGACGAACTGTCTGCATTAAATGAGTGTTCTTGTTCTAAGAGATAGCTGGCAAAGTGTGATTGTGTTGTTTTGTGTGGAAGAGCATGTATGTATTCTTTGATTCTTTGTTTAAAGGATCTTCCGGCCTGGCTAATGTATTGCGCATTGCCACAGGCAATCGAGTATACTCCACATGATAGAGACTTGGGGATAGGATCTTTGTTGTGGGAAATTGTGTTATGGAGATTGTTTGGTGTGCTGTATGTGACGTGAATATCAAATTGTCTGCGTTATTTGGCAATGTTTAGTGACAGTGTTCCGAGAAGGGGATGGTATATCTGTTGTCCTTCTGTCATGTGTGTGTAGAAATGAGAGACGGTAAATGTTGTTTGTGTTAAGAGACATAGTTTTCTTTTTGATAAGACTGTCAATTAAAGAACTACTGTAACCATTGTTGATAGCTATTAGTTTTATGTTATGGATTTCTTTTCAGATGTTCTGAGGTGAGAGAGGGGACGAGAATAATCTGTAAACCATACTATGGAATGCTGCGTGCTTGTGAGTGGGTGGATGTTGCGATGTGTTATGAATGTACGGTACACATCATCTAAATTTATTTATTCACTTATATATTTACCTACATTATTTGTATTTCATTTATTTTTTCTTCACTTTAGAATAGTACATCTGTTATTAGTATTCTATTAAACAAGTTTGTTTATGTGTTCACATTTTAGTTCCCAATTTTCTATTTCACTAAAATTCTGATTTTATTCATAATAATATCCTACTCAAAATGTAATTTATTTTATTAATGTTATTATTATTATTATTATTTTATTTTTTATTATTATTGTTGTTGTTGTTGTAATTATTATTATTATTTGTAGCACTGAAGTTGGCCGCACTGAAGATGGCCGAAAAAGCTTACTGCTGAAATAAACAAATACGACAAAACAACGCCTCAATTTCTCTTTGATGATGTAAATGTCGTGAACTCCACACCATGTCGTACCAAATATATTTTGAATATTTCATTTGAATTTCACCACTTTCAAGGACTTTTTTGTAGTTTTCCAATAAATTACAAATAATAATAGCTGAAAATTGATTGGAGCATTATCTAAACAGTTTTATTTTATCTAATGAAGAAGTGAATTACATTTCCAAGAACTCTAGTGACAAGTGAGAGGAATGTATCGTAGGACAAGAATCTATTACTTCAAAACGCAACTAAAAGCAGATATCATATTTACAGCATCTTATACTATTTTTTTGCTTCAAAATCATTATTCTCATTCTCATCCTTATCATTTTCTGCTGAAGTCAGAGCTTTCTCTAAAGAGCTACAGATTCCGATTCTTATCTTTCTCTTCATTTCATAACGTGAACTATATTGTTTCCTCGATTTTCGTATTTTGTGTAAAATATTTTCAGTCGATCTGTTGTTTTTTCCTTGATCTTCCTTCAAAGATTTTTTAATTAGTGATATGGCTAGGCAAAGATCCAAATATACTTTCTTTTCCTAATTACCTTTAACAATATCCTTTTATCGTGGGTTTCATTTAGCAATTCTTTATGCGTTTTCATTTCGACCAGACTAATTGCTCCAAAGTATGGGAGCAAAATTGTTTCAATTTCCAATATTTGATCCGTGAAAGGTCTTCCTCAATTGTTACAGAATTCCAATACTCCATGTGTTTTCTTCTGGAATGTTGTACATGATAATACGTTCTATAAAGCGAAGAATACACCTTCAAATACTTCACTACAGTGTGGATATCCTATTTGACGAACATTTCATTAAAATGAGAAAGTTTTTCTTCTATAACTAACTTCTATAACTCCGATTCTTATGGCATCAGAGCTCAATTTGACCATTAGATTGGTGTTCAAACCCATGGACTTCTATTAATGCCGCTGTTATTGTAGATCGTGTGAGATGTGAAGAGTGCATCGCTTGGCCATAGGAATACACCAGGCTGGAGAAGGAAGGTTTCCACGTTGATCTCTACCATGTTGTTTATGGTCTTCTCTCGAACCCGCCGGAAAGTGTTATTTCCAACCACCTCGTGTCGAAAATCCGCAACCATTAGGTCTCGAATCTAATATCTTCGGGCCTACAAAGCCTAGCAGCAAAACGGGAGGTTCCGACAGCGGCCCGATTTTCGACACTAGCTTGTCAGGTTGAATTCAGTTGCTGTCTGGAGGAAAATTCTAGCGGTCGGCTGCTCTGATCAGTAGTTTCCTGTGGTTTCATCGATCAATACCAGGCGAATGTCAGAGCAGTACCCTAAGAAACGGGCCACGAACCACGCGCGATCTTTCCTTCCTCTCCCGTGTTCTGCTAACATGCACTACACTATCACAAATGCCGGGAGAGCGGTCGGGGACTTAGAGCTTCACACGACTGGGGGGGGGTTGCCCCGCTGGTGGGAGATACCTGGTTGAGGAAAACCCTGCTAGCCTACGGTAGGTCTGCGCCGGATCTCGCCATCCAGCAGGAGAAGATCACTGCCCCCTCACGATGACAAAACACGCACTACTCTTACGGGACTAATGTTATTCCTTGTTGACGTGCCCGAAATCCCTAAAAACTAACCATCGGAGCTACAGTGTCTCACGCAAAGCGGGTGGGCTGGCAACTTCATACGCCCACGCATCAAAAGTTCTGTCGGGTGAGACGTAATTCGCTGAGGACGATCCCGGACTTCTTCCGTGATTAAAGAGGGAACGCGGAGGAAGGCAGCCCGGTGACAGCTCGTCGGCAGGCGGCGGAACGGGGCGGGAGGAGATGGGGTGAGGGGCGATCAGCGCCTAAGTCCGCTTGAGTGGCCGGCGACACCGCCTCTTACATAAACAATGCAATTAGCAGGCTTCGCTGCTGTGCTCAGCCCCTACCTCCTCTCTCTTGCCTCCGACGCTGTCCCGCGCACCTTCTTCCGCTGTCTAGGCACCACCCTTACCTCTTCCGCCCTCTATGATTTCTCACCCTCCGCCTCGTATGCTGCTTCATACCTTGTCTCCTGTCTGCCTTTTCAACTACCTATGCTGCATTTCTCACCACCTCCTGTGCTGTCTTCCCCAACACCTCCTATGCGTCCTCACTTTTCTGTGCTGGTTCTCCCACCACCTATGCTGCATTTCTCACCACCTCCTGTGCTGTCTTCCCCAACACCTCCTATGCTGTCTCCTTCACCATTTTCTGTGCTGGCTCTCCCACCACCTATGCTGCATTTCTCACCACCTCCTGTGCTGTCTTCCCCACCACCTCCTATGCTGCATCCTTGTATTCTGCCACTCCAGCCTACCTATGCCAATTCTTCTCCTTCTCCCCCCCCCTATACTGCTCCTTACTTCCTTCCCTGCCCGCTCCTCCCCCCACCCCTCCCCCTCCCAACACTCCCGCCAGCGCCGCCGCCTCCGTCTCCGCTACCGGATTTGCGCCGCCTACCTCGTCGTCGCAGCTGCGTCCTCCCTCACTCCTCGTCCTGTGAAGAGGCGCTCGTTTCGAAGCGGCATCGACAGGCGCTTCGTAACTGCGAGAGAGGACCAGGAGACCGAGGAGTGCATGGCGGATTTAGAATGGCGCGAGCACATAGGCGACATAGACGTGTGCAACCTAGAAGGGGGGACGCCAATTACATATTTAGGGCCCTCTAGGCCTCTTTTTCTATTAAACATTTTTATTTATATATACTATTTTTACTCGTAATAAATAAAATATAATACGAGGAGTTGAACTATTTGCAAGGGTTTAGAAAGCCTATTATCCAAATGCCATGTATGAATTCCCAAATCGTCAACTTACAGAAAAATAAGAGATTGATCATATTTAAGGGAATGAAATGTTTTATTACGTAGAACAAGGGGGCTTCTTTCGAATTTTTTAGGGGGTCTTTGCGCCGTCTTCTCCCCGCCCCCCGGTTCAGTCCTTCATTTGTCTGTATCATTCCCGTAATGACCCAACTTCCGAAGCATGCACACTTGTAAATATCACTGCTTAAATAAATGTATTTGCCAGTGCGGTAGTCCGTTCTGTAGTCATTATTTTGAAAATAGTTCCTTCGTTCTCCTTCATTCATTCTATTGTCGGCCCTGTGGCCGAAATCACTAAAACCTACTGTCGTATTGATCTCGGACCGAAGGGGCGCGGGTTCGAGTCCCGCCTCGGGCATGGTTGTGTTTGTGTTCGTCCTTTCACCCCTTATCATCACCATTTCGTTTCATCTTCATTGTTACCATACGGTTAATTCCAATAATGATCGCTAATGACCTAGACGTTGATGTGACCTTAAATAAAAAAATAAAATTATTCCATTTAAAATGTAAAACTTTTAGATACAAATTATCGTATCAATCAAAGAACATTGAGCTTAGCCATAGAGCACTTAAAGTTTAGAGGTTTTTCTTCATAAAAAATCAGCTGAACAGGTAAACGTGTGTATGCAAATAATAATATTAATTTTGAGTACATGTGAATTACCTTGGAATACAGTTTAGATTTTTGCGCATAAATATGGTTTCATGAACAAAAACTGATCTGCAAACCAGTTGTATTTCATTAATACTCAAATCCTATCTAATCGAATATCCGAGGCAAATGTTTGTTAATCAATTATCAATTTCCAAAAATATAATTGTATTCCATGGAGATCACTTTGAATTTTCGATACATCACTTCAATTTCGTTTCAACAAAAAATATAATTTATTGCAAAAGCTAAAAACAAAAGCTCCGTGAAACGTAATTTTGTTTAACCTCTCCAAAAATTAGTATTCTTGTCTTTTTTACATTTGAAATATACAGGGGCATAATATAAGTAAAACAAAACAGTCAACTTAGCTGAAATAACGACCACCTACCTTGACCCAGCTTATCAAGAACTTAAAGCAATTTTCATGTAAATATAGAACTTCAAATATCATGCACTCTTCAGTACTATTGACGAAAAGATGTTCCTTAAAATAATCTCAGAGAACGTTAACACAATGTATGAGTGTAACAATGTATTCTCGTGGACATGTTGTGCACAATACTTACGTCTATTATCTTCAATAACTTTGCAATGATATTGAAAAGGCATCGTTCTCGTGTAAATATTCCTACGCACTTCTACTGTTAATAAATATATTAAGCAAATGTGTAATATTCACCGATACATACTGAGAGAGAGAGAGACAGTACAGACGGACAGACAATAGACAGACGGACAGACAGTTAGACAGACGGACAGACAGTTAGACAGACGGACAGACAGTTAGACAGACGGGCAGACAGTTAGACAGACAGACAGACAGACAGACAGACAGACAGACGGACAGTTAGGCAGACGGACAGACAATTAGAAAGACGGACAGACAGTTAGACAGACGGACAGACAGTTAGACAGACGGACAGACAGTTAGACAGACGGACAGACACTCAGAAAAACAGAAAGTTTATCGTTTTCTTTTTACACACGGCGCTGAGATATGAAAAAAACATATATTGACGCTAATATTTCTTGCGTAAAAATCTACCAACATAGTCGACATCATTGGAACCAACTGACAACGACATGAAAACAGGCAGAAAGAAACTGACTCAATAAAAAATAATTTTCTCTGACGCACATTCTTTTCGAAAAAATACCTGTAAAAAATTTATATTATAAAGAAATAGAAAATCACTACTTGAAAAACAAAACTTTAATTTGTTTGTATGATGTTTGTATGTAACGCGAATAATGTATTCTTTTCGTTTTCTTCAACAAAATGCCTTTCCATTCCAAGTGGTTTTCGAAGATGAGAGCCTTCTTCTTGAGTCATGGGTTGAATATGATAATTCAATTACAGTTTCTTTTAACCCGCACGCACTACTTTAGCTGTAAAATGGATCATTTAGAAATATACTGGTAAAATGTTCAGTAATACATCAACAAAGAAATTCCTTTTCTGATATTACATATTGTTATTTAATATATATTTTCTATGTCACAAATTTAAGAATATCCTGATGGCAAAGAAACACTATAGGCCGTCATGCTTTTGACGGCATTGAGATTGAAACGTCAGTAACAACTCTGGTATTGCTACAATTGATTTTAGTTATGAAGCAATTGGCCGAATAATACTGTTGCCGGGATTACTACTAACTCCAAATTAGGATAACATGATTTCTCACAGAGAATCAGTTTCCTTCGCATTATAAACAGGGTTTAGATGACTATCAGTGAGTAACTAGCATGCTTCCGCGATAGGTTCGAGCAGTGTATGCAGAGCTTTAGAGGACATAGGGGAACACGTTATACAACAGAAAGCACGGTGATCGTCAAGTCAATGACCCGACAATTGAATGTTGCAACCGAACTGGACGCAATGTCGACATGGAAGCAACGCTATTTAAGAAGATATACTCTGCGGGAAGGCTCTAAACATACCAGAATAATAACTAAATGTCAACTGAGCTGATGAAGGTAAGAGTGATCTGAACTAGAATGTTTCCTATTTACAGAGTCACTTATAGGTTTAGAAAAGTTACTCTACGAAGAGACTAGTTAGGCAGGCCGCGGAACAAATTAACATCATGTTGAACAACGACATTGCAAGAGGTTGTATCGAAGCCATTTACTAGTGAACTAAGTACAAACAAACGTATTGACGAACTCGAACCCATGGTCACAACCTGCAGTTATGTTGTCAGCAGGAGCCAAGCAGATGTTAAAGCGGACCCTTCTTGAAGAAATTTCTGTGTGTAGATAGGTGACATTTATACGAAGATAATTTTCACTCGCACTTGCATAGCGACTCACAGATTGGTATTCTCTATGTCCTTCACGCTGCCTTCCGTTCATTGTTCTATTCAGCTGATTAAACCGCCAACTTCGTCTTGTTTTGTTGTGATTGGTAGACATAGTCTGCAAACGAATAATGTTTGTCGTATTTGGAGAGAATCCGGGCTTTTTCTGCTTTTCTCTGATAACCAACTTTTTCCCTCGTTCAGAGAGAAACTGCACACTGGATGCTGGCACCGCACTGGCAACGCACAAACTGTGCCTTCATCTTCGTGCGATATAATAACATAAATGATAGCGTAGAGAGTATGGTTCTGAGTTTCTCAATCTGTCGTAGTAGTAAATAGAAAAGTAGAATGAGATTCTGGCATTATCCTTTATATTGTTCATTATAGAGAAGCCTCGGGACTACAACAGGGAATTGTTCACTTAGTTACAACACGGGATAAGATTTACATGAGATTCTTCAGATCTTAGAATCCTTTCATAACCTATACTATCGTCTATATAAAATGGATTGTAGCATTATTGATATGGAAGCATTAAAATATAACAACAGATTCCCCAACCGCAATAATAAAAGTTCTGCACTACAAAAATCTCTTTGCAACATCACACGGATTCATGCATTGGTGCTAAAGTACGAACCATTCGTACTAAATGTGAATTAATTTGAAAATGTTTGCAGAAGTATAAGGTATATTTGTCTTAATCTTGTAATCAATTCTTTGTATTGTCTTCTTCATTCCTTTACCGAATTTAATTCCACTTAGATACGTCATTTAAGATTCGTAACAGTCACTATATGACGATACAAACTTAATAAAACGCAATTAAAAATAAAACGCAATTAAAAAACTGTAAGTAAACATTTCTTAGGAGAAAACAATTCTTTATTCAGATTTAAAAGAAGGGCAGAATGGTGGAAAATAGGCATAGATCTATTTTATTGTTTTGAATCTTTCCATTACTGATTTACGAAACCCAATAACCACGTGCAAAAGAAAATTAAAATGTTCAAGGTCACTTAAATAAAAACGCCTAATAGCTCTCCAGCAATTTGAAACAATATACTGAATCATATGGTCATTGAATTTACTAATCAATTTGGTTCCTCTAACACATATATCCGCGAACACAGGTGCCTTGATAGTGGGGCAATGCCCAATTACTTAACAGGTAATTACAATTGTGTGGTTCTGTTTGTGCAGTACATTGCAAATTCCATGTTGCACCTGAATTATGCGCACTGTGAAACCATGTAAACCGCCAACACACGATACCTTCGGGGCCATTTACGTCGTCGCTAAAGTAGCAATATTCGTCTAGATAACATATTTAACGTTCGAGTAAGTTTATTGCTATAATTAATACGGTTGTAGGTCTATTTTGCCCCGCACACGTGGATCCGAAGATTTCAATGATAGATGTATCTGTTTCCATTTATTTATGTAACTGAACCGAATGTGGTGTCTAGCCGTAAAGTTTGCAGGCACTGATAGCATTTCAAAATTTATGTTTGTGGTTGATTATTTGTATGTTTATTGAAATTTACATTAGAAGAAAATTATTTTCTAATTCTCTAAATGCACAAATTTGAATATAATTGTTCTTTTTTGATTACTTATTTTGAACTTTAATTTTTTATGAACTTTTTACAATATTTCTCGTCGAAAATTAAGTTCAATAAATTTTAAAACTTTTATTTAATTTTTTTTATTTGTTAGTTATTTTTTATAAATAAAATAATTTCTAATATAAATTCGGATAGTAAACTAATTCCACCTACAACAGTAAAAGAACCTCCAGCCTTGAGAAAAAGTGTCTCCCAGGGAAATTGCAGGCATCCTGGCTGCACTCCCTGCACCTTGGTCTCTGCTCTGTTGTCACCGCGACTAATTACGCAATATCTGCAAGTACGTTATAATCATAACGGCGTTTATTGAATATATGCAGGTTGTGAAACCTATTGTGAAAAATATTTCATTATAATCTCTAAAGCAGGGATTCCTAACGAAGTCGGTATCGACCTCCCGATAGAATTTTGAAGGGAGTTCATGATGATATAGGGATGGTTTGGGGGTCGGCGATTGATTGGTATAATCATTATTTCATTGGTTACGAAAAAAATGAACTTTATAATTGTTTTCTGGTAACAACAAAACATAATAAAAAAATACAAATTCGCTCCTCTTCTTTCGTATATGTCGCGTGTCCTAAGTCCTAGATCTCGTAACTAATAGAAGCGTTTTCATCATCATCAGCAGCAGCAGCAGCAGCAGAAACAACAGCAGCAGCAGCAGCAGCATAAACATCAAGGATAAGTCTCTCGGCCTATTCCGTCTCCTTTAATAAGCATTTTGTTATTATTTTTATTATTATTATTATTATTATTATTATTATTGTTATTATTATTATTGTTATTATTATTATTATTATTATTATTATTATTACTAACTTGACTCATGTTAAGACTGTTGTGAGTGTAGAAAACTGTTGTAGGATATCCTACTAAATAACATAATTTAAAAACGTAATATGATATGATGTAATGATGGGAATTAATAGAATTAAAACCGTAGCACGATATTATTATTAAAAGTATTAATATATAGGGTGAGTCACGTAACTTTAGCACTCCTATAACTTTTTAACGGTTGAAGATATTGAAATGCAGTTTTCAGGGAAGTGCATGAGAAAATAGGGCTAACTGATACGTGTATTTATTTATATTTTATCACTTGTATTTTACGAGATATTTGAGGTAACTTTGTTTTTTCAAATGGAACTATACATATTTTTCAGTCTATCATAAAGAGCGTAAAAAGACGAATCCAATGATATACATAATGTCATATGTTAAATGAGGATTTTTTTGAGAAATTTTTATTCTTTTGCGACCAGTTCTTAACGGATATTTTGAATGTAACCGACCGCCACAGAAGGTCACGCAGCGCTCCACCAGCAAGCGCGCTCTCGAGGAAGGGAGGGATCTTAGTATATCAAGATACAAAACATATTCCAAATATTCACAAAACTATTGTAGTTTTTTCCCTGAACCCTGCGTTCCATCCTTCCCCATTTTCAGATTATTTTTAAGAAATGGAAGGGTTAAAAATAAGGGTTTATTGTAAGTATGTATTGTAATAAAATTGTTTGTTACTTTACTCCAGTTAATGGGGTTTTATATTACAGGATATTAATGGGTGGTACTGTGTGTTGGCCCGCGCGTTCCCCAGACTTGACGCTACTAGATTTTTTCTTTGGGGTTTTCTTAAAAACCACGTCTACCAAGAGGCTCCATCTACATCACAAGATATGGGTAGTCGCATTGTAGCTGCATGTTCTGAAGTTAAAAAAGAAACATTGGTCGCAGTTAAGAAATCTTTTCAAAGCGCCTGCAGATGTGTTTGTGAATGGTAGTCATATTGAACACATTCTAAAGTAATTTGAATAGTAATCTATTTTTATTTAGTATTTTGAATTCTATTTTTATTTTTGTCATTATCATTATCTTTCTGTAGTTGTTTGTTTTCACAAGGAATTGTTATATTATCATTAACAATAAAACTATTTGCTGAAAATATGCAATATTCTTTGTAAAGTCTTAATAATTTATTCTTACTGTGTTTAGTTTCAAGATCCCATTAATATCCTGTGGTACGATATCCCTTTAAATTAAATTTAAATAACAATCTTATTTCAATACATACTACATATGACAAATCCGTATTTTCAATCCTTAAGTAATAAAATATTTGAAAATGGGGAAGGATGAAAGCAGAGTTCAGGGAAAAAATGGCAAGTTTAGTGAATATTTGGAATATGTTTTGTGTCTTGAAATACTAAGATCCCTTTCCTTCCCCGAGCGCGCTGGCTGGTGGAGCGCTGCGTGACCTTCTGTGGCGTCGGTTACATTCAAAATATCCGTTAAGAACTGATCGCAAAAGAATAAAAATTCCTCAAAAAAATCCTTATTTAACATATGACATTATGTATATCATTGGATTCGTCTTTTTACGCTCTTTATGATAGACTGAAAAATATGTATAGTTCCATTTGAAAAAGTCAAGTTACCTCACATATCTCGTAAAATACAAGTGATAAAATGGAAATAAATACACGTATCAGTTAGCCCTATTTTCTCATGCACTTCCGTGAAAACTACATTTCAATATCTTCAACCGTTCAAAAGTTATAGGAGGTGCTAAAGTTACGTGACTCACCCTGTATATTAATAGATAATAATCGCAGTATTGTTCGTGATTACTATTTCATTTTAAAACGTAATATTCGTATTTCAATAAACAAACATATGATTTATAGTATCTTATTTATTAAAACTAAATACAAACAAGATATCTGTAACTTAACTGTAATGCAACATAGTTAATAACGTCCTGACTCTCGTGCATGTACTTTTACCGAGTAAGAAATATCTAACGCCACTCTAATGCGAGGATGATGAAGATACGTAATGACATAAAGAACTACACCAGCATCCACCCCTTAATGCAATGTCGTATATTGCGAGACGCTACCAAGAAGCAGGAGTGACATATATGCGACGACCCCAGGCAGCAAAGTAAAACGAAAAATCTTATTCGAAATAACCGGAAGACGAATATGGAACGTCATTTATCAAGTCCGGCAAAACGATAGTAATCAGCTCGCTGCTTTTCTGGGAGGGAAAAAAACGTGAAGGAAGCGAGCGGAATGTTGTGTAATTTCTCTGCGCCCCGAACTCGCCGCAGATGCTTTTGTGGGGGCGCCTCGGATTTCCACACGCTGGCGGACAGTCGTTTGGAGGGGGAGTAGTCTGGGATAGTATTTTTTTTTTCAACGACCAAACAGAAATGAAGGAATTTACGTACTCTTCGCATGCATGATTAGCGTTGTCTTAAAATTGGTTGGTTGATTAATGATTCGTGGCGCGTCATCTTAGATCATTAGACCCGTAAGTGTAGTGCATGTCTTCTCCTCGGGAGATGGCACTAATCTTCCCCCACTGGATGGCGAGATCTGGTGCCAATCTACCGTCAACTAGCGGGGTTTCCCCTAACCAGGAGTCTCCCACCAGGGGGCACCACCCCAGCTCTAAGCACCCCACAAGCTCTAAGCTCCCGACCGGTCTCCCGAAATATGTGGTAGTGCAGTGCATGTTAGTGCAAGTGTGTGAAAGGGGAAAGGATAGGATAGGACAGGACAAGGAAGAGGAAGGAAAGATCGCGCGCGGTCCGTGGCCCGTTTGTTAGGGCACTGCTCCGGCATTCGCATGGTGTTGATGGGAGAAACCACGGAAAACTACCGATCAGAGCAGCCGGCCGCTAGAATTCTCCTCCAGACAGCGACTGAATTCGACCTAGCTGACAAGCTACTGTCGAAAATCCTGCCACCGTCAGGACTCAAACCTTGGACCTTTCGGTCAGAGACGCTGCAGTGACATCAGCTGATGCGCTGAGCCACCTCTCCCGATTTGGCTAAAGCCAACTGAAAACGTCTTCATCGTAAAAAAAGTTTTTTTTTACTGTGACGTCACAGAGTAGAACTAGTGTAGTATGAAAGGATGATGTAATGATGGGAATTAATAGAAGAACTTGAAGTAATATTATATATCACACACTTCATACGAGTGTATTGATATTCATTACATCGAAAATTATCCAGTAGTTTTTCTAACTGAATACACCACTAATGGTAGCTTTTATAAGTTAAACTTTTCCAATGAATGGTTACGCGTCTATTCCCATGTAGTATGCAGCCAACGCCACATGAATGCTAAAAGGGCGGTAACCTAGGCGGCTGGCATTCGTTAAGCGTAAGCTCAGTCCATCTTGAAACGAACTGTACGAGTCTAGTGAGAATTCAATTTAGGAAAGAAATGTCAAATTAAAAATTCAATCTGATCTGACTTCTTATCCGCTTAATAACTGATACAGTCTTCGTAGGGCCAATCAATATTCTGATTTTCTTCTGCATTTCGGAAACAGCGTGTGTGCATGTGCTCTTTATCGTCCCCGTCTCATGGGTTGTCTCGGCACAGTAATATTCACAATTCAACGAAATATTTAATAGAACGATGACTTAAGGCCCTTTAATGCATGCAGTCTAAGCGAAATATGTTTACAAATGCTAATTAGCTTGAAAGTTATGTAATATATATATATATATATATATATATATATATATATATATATATATATATACGATATAGTTAGAATGAGAAAATTATACTTTGCCTCGATCTCGGTCTCGAAAAAATCGTCCATTTCGACCAAAACCAGTCATATCTCGCTCCTATGTATAAATATATAAACATATAGAAATATCTATTTTGATCTCACATAACAGAATTTTTCATTGAATTAAAATCATTCACAAAATGTATCATCATGATACAAATTATTACGCTATAAGATTATATTTTTGCACGAACATTCAAGACGCATTTTGTTACTTGATACTTTCGTATTTATGAACATGATAATAACGTAAATACGAATAATTGCGTCCATCTCTCAAATTAAAAATGGAGTTAGAGTATACACAATTTTAAGACAAAAGAAACAAATAATTAATCAAAATCAATATGTAACGTTTTTATTGAAATGAAATACACTAGTTTTCCTAACACTAGGACATAATTTGGATGAAAATTAACCAACCACCTGTAAACAGTGATTATGCAAGCATATCACCGTCGAAGAAATACTAATTCTCTCAATTTAAACAAAAGATTAATTCTTGGATTTTCGTATAATGAGAGATCGTCTAAAGTTTTCTATAAAAACAGGGCCATTAGATCGATATTGACAAAATTATTCGCAGTCATTTACGTCAACTAAAGTACATGACA
Source organism: Teleogryllus oceanicus (assembly GCA_964035755.1). Classification (NCBI taxonomy): domain Eukaryota; kingdom Metazoa; phylum Arthropoda; class Insecta; order Orthoptera; family Gryllidae; genus Teleogryllus; species Teleogryllus oceanicus. The sequence continues at coordinate 64,646,695 of CAXIVR010000011.1, forward strand.
ACGTTATTAATACATGATATGACATGTAGCAAAGCAATCTATTACAAAGCTACAAAGTTCAAACTGCTCTCCAAAATTACGTTCGCTTCTTCATTCAGCGTTAACGGTTTATTCAACAAATAACGAATTAACTAGTTTGTAATATTACGTTATTTATAAATAAAATATCGTAGGACAATGTTCAAACAAATAGAAGCGTGCAAATCCAACTTAAGGACAAGTGTCAACTCTAATTGTAACCAGAAATGTCGATTTTACATCATTTTCAAATGAAGATTTTTTCGTTTTTCGCCATGTTCTTCTCTATTTTCGAAGGTTTAAACCTTTTTTCTGGAATTGTTCATGAAATTAGGATATACAAAGTCATTTTTCGAAAAATGCTCAGTACTATTGTAATCGCCATAAGATTTCCAGTCAGGATAAACGTTTTCAGAGTTTTTATAAACGGCTGTATCTCCTAAACTATTAGTCCTAGGACCCTGAAATTTGCATAGGAGATTAACAATATTATCCTCTACAATACTTTTGCAAGTAACATATGGTCGCAGATGCCATGTAAGTTCATGCTTTTGACTCTTTCGTAACCATATTCAATCGTTTTTCTCCAGACTCTCCGCGCGTTGACCAAGGAACGTCATTTTTTACGAACGCGTTGGGTCTAGCTGAACACTATATGCATTCTTAAAGCTCTCTTCATAAAAATTGGGAATGGAAACTCGGATATTACATGTAGCTCGTATATGACACACGAGAAACGTGTTTACGATTTTCATTTCAACAGCCAGAATATTGCCCCTGTGATGCAGACCTATTGATTCGTGATGTCCTCTCAGTACAAAAAGGGCGGTTGAAATATAGTTAGTCCGTAATTCTAAAAAAACTTCAAATTTCTAGCTTTTAAAATTACATTTTGTAGATGTTTTCTGTACACAACTTGTTATTTTTGACGTTCCATGACAGAGAGAGAAAGGAATTATGCAGTGTCATTTTACCAGGTGGGGACAGTTTAAATACAAGCTATCCTGAATTTAGAAATATGCCAAAATATTCGTTTATGGTACGAAATAATGAAATAATTTTTTCGCAAGTTTCAAAATTTGAACTCTGAGGAGATGTTGGAACATGAGAGACATCCATCTGTAGAGTTGTGTTGTTTGTCTACTATATTTACACCATTTTATTCAGTCGGTTGCCTTCGTACATATTTCGGATCATTTTCTTGCTTCTTAAGTTTTACTACATTCGTCTATTTTCGATTTCTTGCAATTTTTCTCAAATATAAAATTTCCAAACAATTTAGGAGGATTCCTTGCATAGTAGGCATTTTATTTCTACCTCCACAAAAATGTAGCCTCAGTAATATTGTGACAATTTTTTTAAAATTTATTTCTATCCCAGATGGTCCAAAAATTAAAATTTCAGTTAAACCAAAAAAAAAATTATGTTTAATGGTGAGGTGAGAAAGGAAGATAGTTTCAGATTGATATTGTTAAGGTTTGAAGGGGGTGATAATTAAAATGTTATGAGAGGACATGTGGGAAGATTTGAATCTGAAAATATCTTTGGGAAAACGAGATTTTCTTCTGTTCGGAGTATTGGCTTGTTGGCCAAGGTAAAAAAAGGAAGTGCTTGGGCAAGATGGAAGAAGTGAATAAAATTTAGAGGATAAGCTTATAAAATAGTCAGAGATGTAAGGCATTTGAAGTTCACGATGAATTTGACTGTTAGCAATAAACCAGGGTGCGTTAAGAAGTCTGCGAAGGCATTTATTTTGAAAAACTTGAATTTTGTTAGTATTGCTAGGAGCAGTGTTTAGCCAGGCAGGGCATGCATATGTTAATGTGGGTCTTATAATACTTTTATATAGTAGTAATTTGATTTCAAGTTTTAGTGAAGATGTCGGATTTATGAGTGGGTACAATTTAGAAGATTTTGCTGTAGCTTTTTGTATGTTCGATTTGATGTGATCTTTCCAGGTTAGTCATCTATCAATTAATATTCCTAGCTATTTGGCAGGGGTAGAGTTGTTTAGCCAGGGTAGTTGAGTGTTATTAATAGTCAATGGAGGTGGATTTGTTGGTTTTCTGAGAGTAAAGACTTTTGTTTGAGTTTTTGCTGGATTGATTTTTAATCGCCATTTGTAAAACAGGTATTTAAAATATGAAGAAATGATTGTATTTGATCAGACGCTAAAAGTATGTCTTCGTGGGAGGAATTGATTACCGTGTCATTTGCAAATAGGGATATGTTGGCATCAGGCATAGTAGGATGGTCTGAGGTGTAGATGTTGAATAATGTGGGAGCAAGAACTGAACCCTGAGGAACGCCTGCATATATATATTATAAATATTTGAAAAGGTCTGATTGACTTTAACTTGGAAAGTTCGGTGTTTTAGATAGCTGGAGATGATTTTATAGAGGAATTCTGGAGTACCTAATTGCTGAAGTTTGAATAGAAGTCCATTGTGCCATATGCTGTCAAAGGCTTTAGTAATGTCAAAGAAGGCTGCAATTGTCTGCTTCTTTGTGTGAAAATTATTTGCTATGTGTTCTATAAGTCTGAGAAGTGGGTCGGTTGTTGAATGATTGGGTTTGAAGCCGAATTGAGTTTTGGGTATGGTATTGCTGGCATTAAGAAAGTTAATAAGCGGTTTAATATTAGTTTTTAAAGTTTTTGCTAGAGGGGAGTAAGCTTATAGGTCTATAATTGGTGGGATCGTTAGGATTGGTTTTAGGTTTAATAAAGGGAAATATAACTGCAGGTTTCCACATTTGAGGAAAGTATCCAAGGCGAAGTCCGGCATTGAAAATATATGTTAAAGCTGCAATACAACGCTTTGGTAGCTGCTTGAGGATTACATTGGTGATGTTGTCATAGCCAGGTGATTTTTTGTTTCTCAGCTTTTGTATGACATTGAACGTTTCTATTGGCGAGATGAATTTAATGGGATGTGGAACAGTTGATGTTTCAAGGTTGTTTTACTTGATTATTTGAAAGAAGACGGGGAACACTTGTTTTTTCCTTCATGAAGTATTTGACTGTTTGCCAGAGTCGTCTGGTGTTTGGATGAAGTTGTTGCAAGTGTTTCTGGTAGTTATTATGTCTGTGATTAGTTATCAAGTTTTTGATGTGCTTGGTGAGTTGGTTAATTAGTGTTTTGTCTTGATGTTTCTATTTGTGATCCAACGACGTGATGCACGTTTCCTTCTGATGCCTTTAGGAATGGTTTGGAAGATGGTCTATTTTGTGTTCTAATGATGTAATGTATGGAGTGGTGGAATATAAATGAGCCTGTGTGATAGTCTGAGTTAATCTGAGACCGCATTATTTAGATCTGTGCTATTGGATATATGTGTTGGCAAATTTAAATTCGCGTATATTAGTTCTTTTAAAGTATTTCAATTGGTATTACCGTTAATTATTTATTGTGTTGTGATATGCTGTCTTCTTGTGTCTCAATTGTAATTTTAACTGGAAGATGGTCTGAATCTAGTTCTGGTACTACTGTTTGGTGTATTGTTTGATAATAATTTTTAGTCAATATTAAATCTAATATATCTGGTGTTAGGTTAGTGTTGTTAGAATAAAATGTGGGGGTAGTTGAGAAGTGTATATAAGTATTATTGTTGAGACTAAATCTGAGGAGTGATTTGCCTTGATAATTTGAGGTATTACAACCCCAAGCTTGATTTTTACAGTTAATATCACCTATTAATAAAGTGGAGGCATTACTTGAAAATATCTGATAAAGTTCATTGATTGGAAATTTTTGATTTGGAGGTCTGTATACTGCTATGATTATTATTGGATGTGTTGGAGTAGAAATTTTTATTGCTACTGTTTCAAGATTAATAGTAGATGGAGAGTTTAAATTTAGTTTGAACTGCAATTGCTGTTCCTCCTGAAGCTGTAAGTCTGGATCTGTCACTTCTGTAGAAGTTATAACCATATAATTAAAATTTTTCTCCAGGTACAAGGTGAGTTTCCGTTACACAGGCTATGTGTATATTATGTTTATTTAGAAAATTAAAGAATAACGTTTCTTGTTTCTTTATGCCATTTGCGTTGCAATTTAGTAGGGTTAGAGGAGTTTGATTAGCCATTTTTAAGGTGGAAGCATGTTATGGAGACATCTTTAATAAAAAGTTGACATGAATGCGAGTGAATTGTTTTGGTGAAAACTTTTTGTAGAATTTTGACCTTACTGTGAACAAAAAATGTTAAGACAATCTTTATCAACTTAGGAAGTTTGTACAAAAATAAAGATATGGTTCTACTTATAACTAAACAATACAAGAATATCTTATATTTTGTTAAGATTAGTTGGAACAGTATAATAATTACATGGTAAAATGGTAAGCTCTTAATGTTGAATTACTGGCCATATTGACTTGAGGATAGAACAAGAGATTGTAAATGTGGCATAAGAGATATGATAACTTGTGTTACCACCTGTGTTTATTTATTTATTTATTTATTTATTTATTTATTTATTTATTTATTTATTTATTTATTTATTTATTTATTTATTTATTTATTTATTTATTTATTTATTTATTTATTTATTTATTTATTTATTTATTTATTTATTTATTTATTTATTTATTTATTTATTTATTTATTTATTTATTTATTTATTTATTTATTTATTTATTTATTTATTTATTTATTTATTTATTTATTTATTTATTTATTTATTTTATTTATTTTACGTCAAAAAAGTTACAACTGCGTACGACGTGCTATGGGGAAAAGTGAATTGTGTGCACATTTTCAAAATTCTGTGATCCCTACACTAAGTCATATACTACTTAAATTTTGAATTTTCAAAGGAGAAAAAACTCCCATGTAGTAAAATCTATTTTCAAGGATAAATAAACAATAAATTTTGAATTTTGAAAGGAGAAAAAACAAAAACTCCCATGTAGTAAAATCTATTTTCAAGGATAAATAAGCAATAAATTTTGAATTTTGAAAGGGAGAGAAAACAACAAAAACTCCCATGTAATAAAATCTATTTTCAAGGATAAATAAGCAATAAATTTTAGCTCTTATTACTTCCTGCCGCGACAACATGGAAACGATAATTTGAAGAATTGTGTTTCCCACTGAATTCTAGAAGACGTGCACAGAAAATGAAGTTACATTTATGTCCAGAAGCAAAACAAGGGGCCATCTCAGCATTTGCTCAATGGATCAGGAAACTGGACGAAAAACCTGATCGAGATGGGGGTCATTGACACGGAAGCTGTAGTACAATAGTTGTTACAGGTTGTTTATACTCATTTATACAGTCCAAATGGGAAATAATGCATTATGTATCATTGGTAAAATTAATGTTACTTTTCTTGCGATGCTCAGTATAGTCTCTAATTGTATAGAAACAGTTATGCAGCAGAAACGATTTCACTTGGGATTTAAACTTTTCTATTGAAGTTAATCGTTTAATGTCATCTGGCAAAGTGTTGTAAAATAATGTACATGCGTATGTGAATTTTTGTAATGAGCTGTTGATACTGTCACCTGGTGAATATGATTTCTACGTCGAGTTTTATAGTAATAGACTTCGGCATTTTCTGAAAATATATTCCCGCCCTTGAGCAAGTCATTTTATAAGTGTTATAATATTAGTGATAAGAATTTCAATACTGGTAGTACTATTGTTATTATTATTTATTATATTGTTGTTTCTGGACCACTGATTTGATGTGGGATTTACTGCACTGAAGTTCGGATTGTTGGGCCTGCTTGGTAGTGATGGGAAGTTATTATTTAATTGGATATTGTTACTACTTGAGGGAGATGAATGAGTGGGGATGATGATGATGGGAGAGGTTTTGAGGCAGAGGTGTTTTATTAGAATTATGAAAATTGGGGAGGAAGTTTTGGTTAGTTTAGCAGATAATTCTTTGTATATTGGACATCCTTTATAGTTAGCTGTGTGGTGTTGTAAACAGTTAACACAGAACAGGAATTTTAGTGGTAGATGGTTGATTTACACTACAGCTAGAGTTTGCACTATTAGTTTGTTCTTCATGTGATTACTAGTTGGCACATTATAATGTGGGGTTTCACTGTCACTATGGTGTCTTTTACGTTTTCTGGGATCATCGGCGTTTTGGGGTGAATTGGACTGTACTTATATTATTTGTTGCGGTTTCATTCGGTTGCTGACCGTTGTAAGCAGCAGGAGTTGCTGGTTGAGTTGCAAGTTGTTGTCGTTGGAGTTGCAGAGGAGACATTACTGCATTTGCAGTTTGTTGCAATTGTTGATATTGGAGTATGAGTTGTTGATGCTGTTGTTGTAATTGTAGATATAATTGTTGTTGGTGATGTAGCTGTTGATCGTTTGTAGAGCTGGAGTTATTAGGTTCATTGTTGCTTACATCTTTGGTTGCAGGTTGTGGAAGTTGTTGCGATGGCTGAGAAAGCGGGGGTAGGGGCGTATATCCATTTTGTTGCTGTTGTGGTAATTGCTGTTGCAGACGGTATTGTTGCTGCATTTGCTGGAGCTGGATGCGTTCTTCAACATCCATATCGCGGGAAATTGTTTCATGGAGAGCTTGCGATACAGAGAGCCTGTTTCTGTTAGGTTCACTTCGTGAGCACGGGCATTTTCCATCACAAAAGATGGATCGCTTTCACACAGTCAACGCAGATTACACTAAACAGTACACAGAAACGTTCACACTTACAGTTAAATAATTGGCCGTTATGCTTCAATGCAGCATTTTTGGCCGCGGGCCGCCCAGAATTGGCGCGGCTTATCACTGTGCGCGTTCGAGGTTACCACTGATACGCTGGAACTATAGCACAGACTGCAACTACTAAACGCGATAAGTTTTAGAAGTGCGGAGCGCTCGGAGAGGTGTTGCCTCTACGAGAGCTGGGCTCGAACTGTCTGACAAAATTCAAATAAAAATGTGAATTCATTCGATATATCTCAACATACAGTGATGAAGGTACTTGCGTGTATATTTCATCCGTTTCTATAATACGTTCGTATACTAAAAGATTCTAGCTAGAAATCCCGACAGTTGCGGGATTTTCGGAATCAACTTCTAGTCGTGACGGGGCAAACCGTTTTCAGCATAGGGTCTGCTACTGATGAGTTACTCGACTGCTTTGTTCGATCGTTTCTTGCTTATCAATTACTGTTGGGTCGGCCCGGTGGCCGAAGTTGGTAAGGCAGTAGTGTCGCAGTGATCTCGGACCTTATCACCCCCATTTCGTTTCACCCTCATAGTTACCATAACGTTAATCCAATAGAGGTCGCTAATGACCTAGATGTTTATGCGACCTTAAATAACAAAAAAAAAAAAATTACTGATGGATACTGGAGCAGTACTCTATACATAGTGCCAGTAATGAATGTTATAATTTTGAAGTGTTATGAACATTAGAAGCTATGTTAAGGACAGTCATGTTAAGGGGAAGGACGGATAGAAAATACTCCATACTTGAGATTTTCGATTTTCAAAAAATAAGATTTCCGCTATCTCTTCTTTACTAATGACGATTGATCATTAAAGCAAATTATCGTTCCTTATAACATGTTCTGTTGATAGTATTGTTTTATGTAATGTCCCATTTAAGTTGTTAATGTAGATAACAATATATTTACCATGGCAAATATCTTTTATATCTTCTCTTTTATTCTACAGCTTAAGAAACTGTTAGTCAATCTCTTCATAATTGCAGGACACCAAACACTTTATCAGGTGTCGAAAATACACAAATGAATCATCTGTAGTATAAAAAAGAGACACATAAATTACATTTTGAGTTTTTCAGCATATGCACGAGTTGTTATAAATGAATTGATAATAGATCATTCAACCACATTGTATTTTCTCATAAAACGTGACATTAATTTATGGCATCATGTAACTGTTTGTATCCGGTGAACGTACTCCTAAATACAATGAATATAAGACCTGTTCGTTTTCAATAGCCAGAGACTCTCATTGTAATTACAGGTTACCTTGATTTCAAGGAAACCATTAGGTGGATATTAACCTGTCCCGAAGATTTATACCACTGACGAAACTTGCGGTCAATTAGACACTAAGTACATCAAATCGTTTACCATTATTTCATAGTTCTGCGATTTATTTTCATGCTATTATTTGAAAAGTAGTTTTAAGATCTTCCTAAAAGCATATCGACGGGGGTAGCCGAATATCTTATTTATCCAAATGCTGATTTAACAGGAAGAGCAAACAATTATCATTTTCATTATTTTGTTTTGAATTAATCATTAAAACAATAATTTTAATTAATATTTTACTATAAAAATATTGTCCCAGATGTGTGCACTTTTACTTGCATCTATAAGTAACAGTTAGGAAGAGGATGAGACAAAGCCGAAAACTAGTTCAGGCGAAAGAGATTAAAAAACTAACTTGTACGGGAAGTCTGTGTCATTCTGTGTCATTACTAATTACTTTCTCGGACACGTACGCATATACGGAGTAATATGTTCTATTGCAGAAGCTATTATGAAGTAAAAGGAAAGAGATCACACGTTAAAAATGCCTTCGCGAACGAGTTTTGGTGACAGACCTTGAGGGAACATCAAAGCAAAGCTCTCACCCCTGTTCTAATTTTAAGATAGTACGAATGGAACCAAGGAAAAGTTCATTTCTGTCAAGAATAGAGTGCAACCGACTTGAATGGCCGGGATGGCAAATCGCGTATACCGACTCAGCGCTTCAGTCCGAAGGGTCGTAAGTTAGAGTCCCCCCTAGGGCATTGTTGTTGGTCCCTTGTCTCTCATGTAAGTGTTGTCGCGGAGGGCCTCGCGTTCTGCTGACCCGAGATCGGAGGAGCCCACAAGTGGGTTAGTGTCTAGTGTAAGATCGAAATGTGTTCCATTGGGACGTAAAGTGTAACCGGTTGTCTGCTGGAAAAAACCCTAAGAACGAACGATAGAGAGCAACCAGGTCCTTGACCAGAGAAAAGTACGACAAGCACAGCTCCTAATCATTTCTTTTAGGTTCTTATCTTCGTGCCTAACTCGTGAAAAAACTTGCATAACCCACACTCTTCTTACGTAGCAAAAGGAGGGCTCAATGAATATGCTGAGGATGTAACCTTAACCAGGTAACACGTCTCTGTTACAATCGCAAGGTTATTCAATCAGTAAAGTGATAAAAAGAAGGTGGTGTCAAGTTAAAGAATTTTCTTCCTGCCTTTAATAAAATCTGACTCTCGTAGATTAGTTTTAGAGTCTGCTTTCTGTATTGTTTTGTGCTTCTGTTTCTTAGAAATGTCATTTTCTCGGAAACTTTTACAAGAACAGAACAGTGACGAACCGAGTTCTTCTTCCAATAGACACCCAGGAATGTAACGTTTATGCTTACATTTGTGTGTGATTTACTGTATGTTTCATTTAAAATAGTGTATGCAATTGGCTCCTTTATTTTTAACCCCTACAAAGGATACAGTGGTATTTGGTTACCCCATGCTTTTGGTTTTCGTTTGCAGTATTTGTAAATTAAATCGCATGAAAAACAAAAGAATTGGACACATTTTTACTTTTTCGCTTATATTTTCAAAACTATTCATTTATCCAAGCAAGTGTCATTTACAAAATTAAAGTTGATAAAATTTCCTACAAAATGCATGTTTGCTCCGCCAGAGCAAGTACATCCCTACCGACTCCGTGAGTATCGGTAATCATTTAACACTGTCAATTACTTGTTCACAATAGTTGTTTTCAAGACTGATGAAGAGAAATTAGAGCGCCGCCTCAAGATGGCAAGGCTAGAAAAATTTTTTCTCGCTCTTGGTCCAGAGGTCCAAAACGTAACCGTTTTCAGTGCCCTCTAGCGCCTAAAGCGGTTTTCAGAATATTGAAGGTAATGTACGCACTTTGAAAGCAATTTTATCTTCGTTCAATTTTGTAAATAACTATTGCTTCCATAAAGCGCATAGTTTGGAAGATACAAGCGAGAAACTAAGAAAGCAAGTCAAATTTTATAGTTTCTTTTTGTGATTTTCTCTGTGAAGAGGTTTTTTGAGTTGGCAAATATCAAATTCGAATTCAACTCCCTCATGAACGTATTGACAAAAAATCGTTCGAAATTTTTTCCTGAATCAGACGCTTTTGAGTACTGACGGAACTAATTCTACTTGCAGTGGCGGCCTGTACATGCTTCTTAATCCTGAAAATATTGCATGAATGCAACACCAATAGATAGATACGTAGAGGCAATCTGTTACCCCAAATTATGAAAGTAAATTACAGAATACGAAGTTACTGAGTTTAAAATAAACAGTATCTAAACAGCAATGAAATAAATATTTCAAATAAACAGTAACTTATTTTTACTTAGAATTTTTCCCTGGATCAAATAACTTTGTTTTTTGTTGTTTTTTTAGTTTATTTTATCCGATTGACCACCGAATGGCCTTCCAAAAGTTAACATTATTTATAGATTAAGATAATGGAAACTTCCTAAAGTTTTTTCGCTGGTTCTTACTCGACAAGTAATATATATATATATATATATATATATATATATATATATATATATATATATATATATATATATATAATATTGTAATTTGATTTTATTTGGCTGTGGATTTGGGGAATGATTAGTGTAGGTTGAAAGAGTTAAGTTATGATTTTAAAGCGGTTTGAAAATGTCTTTAGGGAATCTAGATTTGATTCTGTTTGGCAGGTTTGCTTGTTGTCCTAGTTGGAAATGGACTGTACTGGGGCAGGATGGTAAGAGACTGAAAAATTTGGAGGATAAGTTGATCAGATGATCTGTGATTTATGGTATTTGTAGTTCATAATGAATTTGTTTATTGGCTATAAACCATGATGCGTTGATGAGTCTTCTGAGAAATTTGTGTTGGAAAGTTTGTAAGATAACTTTGCGTGGACTAAATTGGTGGTCGATGCGGCATTTTCAACGAAGTGTTGGCATGCGGGGCGCGAGTGACTGACCATCTAGCGTTGGAAACGGAGCCATGGTCAAATGGAAACGCCGGCCTCCCGGAGGACGCCATGATCCGGGTCGCGTGTTTGATGCAAAGAATCGTGCAGTAATTCCATGTAGCGGAAACCTAGATCCACACATATCTTCCCTTCACCACCCTCTTATCTGAATATCGACAAGCCAGGCATGCTTCTCAGCCAAGGATGCCCCACATCCGTTTGATTAAAGGAAAGGGAATCTTTTTGTGTTAGAGGTGGAATGCTATTAGCATTTCACTATTTAAATTTGTAATGAATGGTCTGTTTTATGGTGAACATGTTCTCGCTTCTCTTTTCTATGTAGCATATTCTTTACTGAGAGAGTTAAACACTTCCTTCTCAGTAGATTCAGATAACCCTTATTTGGATTGAAGGAAAGCTCCACAAAATCGTTAAATGACTGAGTATGTGCCGTAATTGGATTCTTCGTCGAACAAATTAAGATTTATCTTAAAAAAGTAGTTATTAATACGAAAGTAATTTTGCCAAAAACATTTCTCTAGAACATTTTTATTTCATTCTGTAAGTTGATTTCACTAAAGAGCTAAATTCAACGAAATTCAGATACTTCTTACATAAAAAAAATTTGGTTTAAAAATTTTAAAAAGAATTTTTTAAAATGTTCTTTTTCATGAAGGAACTAATGTGACGGAACATCTTAATGAGATCCGAAAAATCGTTGATTTAGCTGATGGTGATTGTTATGGTGATGACTTCGAAGATTTATTCGCAAATGTTGCCCTTTTCAAGAACAAAAGTAATGACATACATTTTAATTGAGTGATTTATTACATTTAAAATTACTATGTTCGAGATTTGACAACGTCAGAATTATTCGACGCCAGCTAAGAAGTTGATAATTGCCTAGATGGAATTTTAGAGGTCAGTTGCTGTGAATTGTGTTCTCTGCTTTACCCCCTTCACTCGTAGGCGTAAATCGTGGCAGCAGCGCTTACAATGAGCCAAGACTGTGCACAATCCTTCGTCCTTTTCTACTTTACGCCAACTTCCATCCTAAACTTCCGTGGATGCGGTATGTAAGGTCTCCATTAATAAATATTATTATTATTATTAATTATATATTATATTATTATTATTATTATTATTATTATTATTATTATTATTACTATTATTATTATTATCATTATTATTATTATTATTATTATTATTATTATTAATATTATTATTGTAAGGGTCCAAACTCAAAAGACGTATTCTCAAATACTGGAAAAAAGACTTTGGTAGATTACTACGTGCAAGACAGACCATGAATGCAATTCATGTGATGGAGAAAGAAAAATGAAAAAGCTTGTAGCTTGTTACATAAGTATTCATTGCGAAGAGGACAATATTCAGGACGAAGAAATGAAAGTGAGGTCAAGTTGATCGAAAACACGAGCAGTTCGACGTAGGTTGCTTGGAGAACTTCCCGGATGCTGGTGCCGTGACTGTGGGCTTTCTTTGTTTCTCTTTACGCAACTTCCTCCAACGCCCGCACTAAATCACTTACGCAAAGAGTAAATGATTTATTTTCTCTATTCTCGTTATGCTGCTCGCGACTGCACGGGACGTCTCTCTTCCTCCGAGAGAAAGTGAATCTGTCTCGAGATCACGCACGGTGGTGATATATCTCCTTTTACTTTTCATTTCCAAACATGGTCCTCGGTCCCTTTTTCACGCAAATTGTAATCGGATTAAATCTCCCACAAATTTCGAAACATTAGAACATGTAGAGTGTTCGACCTATATCTAACGATCGCGTCGGGCGGCTATTCAAATGTCAGCGACTCACAAAAGTGTTCGCAATTGCGTAATCTAGAAATGGGCATCATGTGATCTCTGGTTGGGTTATCTCAGATGTCCAAAACCATTAGAAAACAGTGAGTTAGGTTTTGAGATACGTTTAGGGCCCACGCCAATTTTTAGGAAGCTGAACGACTGTAATACGCTAATAATTTACTAAAATCCGGATTGCACAAAGCGCTATTCTTTTCATATTATTCAATATTTTTCAAAACTTCGAACTAAATGAATGGGAATGCGCGACACACATACTTTTTTCTTATTAAAGTGTTATTACAACTATTCTTATTGTTTGAGAAAACGGCTTAACAACATTTAAAGATCCAAAATTTTGAGGTTTAATTGCAGAAATAATCCTCTGACATTACTTTCGGACGTATAGGACAAGTTCAAAATTTAAATTGAATTTTTCTATTTTAAATACTTCATAATACAAGAAAGTGTTAAATTCCGGCGCCAGAAATCGACGATTTGCTGACAGAAAATTTTATTGGCGGGCTGTGGTAACGAAAAGGTGTGTGTGTGTATGTATATATATATATATATATATATATATATATATATATATATATATATATATTTTCTTTGTGTGGTAAATCACTTTTTTCAACACGTTGTACGGTCATAATCCAATGTTGTACATGTGCTTGAGGTCGAAAAAGCAATTGACCGCAAAATGTGTGTCTGTCCGTCTGTCTCTCTGCCTATGATCAATGCTAAGGTCTAAATCGTTCAATTTTCTCCAAAATTTATTTTCCTCAATTGAATCGTTTATTTCAGAAACCCCCCAAACGCTAAATTTCTCATGTCGAGAAAATTGAGAAAAAGGGTTTCCAATTTTTCAGATTTCAAAATATTTTTTATTATTAAAGCAGTTAATAAATGAATATTTTGCAATAAATGAATATTTTGCAGGTAAATATGGAATAAGCGATGTGTCTATCCTCATGAAACAATACTCCACCGCTAAAGCGCATTTTAAATTTTGGCGTTTGACGGGTTTCTGAAATAAACGATTCAATTTATCTAAACGAACACGGAGTCCCTGCGTGTTTGGAACTGATATTTTGTAATTTGGGGGTTTTACCCGAATAATATTTTCACAACTTTTCAATTTTTTTATAAGGTCTCTACATGTACCTTTACACCTTTTCCTCGTGAAACCTAAAGAAAAACGTTTTTACAATTAAAAATGGGGTTTAAAGTGGTAGAAGTCTCATTTTCGTTTAAAATCCCTGATTTTTCGAAAATTGCAAAATTTCACATTTTTTGTTGCCTTCCTACAATTACAAAATTGAAGATAGATATTTTGTCCGTAATGAAATCTAAATTTTAAAAACAAGCAATTTTTGAATAATTATTTCTCAAAAACCAATTTTTTATCTAAATTTTCTCCTAGTATAAAAGTTGAAGTTAGTCTCGTTTGCCGCGAACGCAAGATTTCCGAAAATTGCAAAAAATTAACTTTTCAAAAGTACGATATTGTAGATATCGTGTTTTAAATAAAATCTGTTCTAAAGAATCGGGTCTTTAAAAAAGGTCATGTGCAAAGCACGAGTAGTTTTCACGAAATTTATGCTTGAATTTAATACAATTTATTTAAAGAATATCAAAAAATCTCCACATTTTTCTTTAATTTTTTCTCCACAGTTAGAGCAAAGAACGCTTTAAATCACGCAGGTCACATTTTCGCCGAACTCCGAATTTTCGAAAATTGGAAAAGTTAGAAATCACGCGAGAAATTTGTTCTATTATTTCTTGTTCTACTTATTCTATGTTCTAAGTTTGCACTACTACTTTCTTTTCTTTTACTTTCTCTCTCTCATTTATTTGTTGTATGAGATGTAATCGACTTATCTAAAGTATTCGAGAAAACACACGATGTGATTCAGCTGCATTGATACTTGTGATTTGGATAATTTTTACTTAACTTCATGCAATTGTAGATCTTTAAATGGTGTCACAAACGCATTGATGTCGAATGTCGGGAGACGCAGCTCCAAATTAAAGTAATTCAAAATAAATTTCTAAGAACTACTCTAAATGCTTCCTGTTTACCTAATTAACAAGTAATTCTTACAACGACCTATGTAAATCCCCCAAGTACTATTTTATTTAACATTGGAAAAGTGCAGTCTGTCCAGACATCAAATGAAGGTTTCCTAACACAAATTTAATCTCCCCTTAAATCATAACGCCTTCTGCACCTCAACATGATCAATCTATAATAAATTTAATTAAAAATCAAGTAGAGCAAACCACTTATATTATACAGTATTACTGACAGCCTTTCCACAAAAAACTCCCTTCCTTCTTATATAAAATTAAATCCCTTGAAAAACTGTATTGTCGAACAAAAATAAATAAATTACAAAATTTTAAATGCAGATATATGTGTTGAGTAGTAAAATTAAGAGGAAAAAAGTTGCCGAGTGCTGCACATTCCCATTGGCTATTTAAAAAAAGAAACGTCGCTGATTGAATCGTGAAAGAAGTGATGACGAATTGATCAATAAGTGGAGAATATTAAGTAACTTGTAATGTCACCTATCTCTGATGTATCGAATCTTTGGAACTCGGATGAAAAAAAAAATAACAATAAAATTATTTTATTACAAAGGTACTATGCACACGTGCCATTTAACAGTGGTCATATTTCCAATGTTTTTCCACTGGCTGTTTGGGAATAGCCTGTTGTTTTGCATGAGTCCGTGTATTCGACGACAATTCTGGCAATTAAAACTTACATCATGGCAATGAGCGCTGCTCGTCGGAACGAAACAATTGCCAGGCGGAGAAGCGAGCTGGCGCGACAGTGGCGCCGACCTCGGCTTCTGGCTCAACGACGTGGTTGATACGCCGGTCTCGTGTGTTTTCATATTATTTCTCGGCCACTGGCGCGTGTTTGTCATTCAAATTGTTCGTCCGTAGAGTCATGAACAAGCTGGCAATGGATCGCATTATTGCGGGAAAGATATTCAGGCAATGGATAAATCTATGTAATTTGCTGTGGTTGACCATCAACAAATATAGTTCTGCTGGGATTGTTGTTATATAATAAACTTATCGTACATTTCACATTTTTCTAGATGTAATTCTAATTCGAAAATAAGTGACTCAACGTGTGTACGTTAAATTACGCTGCTTGCCTGCCTTTTTGTGTTTGAACCATGAAACGTAGCAGTAACTTTTAAGTGCTTCGTAATTAATGTTTCACAACTATGTTAGATTAAAAAATATATATAAAAAATTAAATAAAAAAGTATTCAAGAATATGACAGGTATTTCTACGCGTAAAAAAATATTTTAATGAAGAAATACCACACCAGAACTTCCACAAAATATTATTTGTAAATTTCATAATTTACAACACGAAAATTCATATTAAACGGAAATTCACAGAAAATTCGGCCACAATTACAGTATTTCTTATTTTGAACCATCGGCGTTTTTTGGTATCATGTATTAATACATTTGATTTTTTATTTGAATTTTTATTATTAATTATTATATTTTTATTATTTATTAAAATAAATTAAAACATGAAAACTAAAACGTATACGAGGGATGTGTTTATTCCCGTAAACATATAAATCAAATACTAATAGAAGTTTCAGAAAGTTTACGTTGCCCCTAAGATGAAACAAAAGTCCATGGATATTTCCAAAATGAATAGAAACATAACTGAGTTTAGTTATCGTGGTTTATTACTAAAGGCGTATGCTAATTAAAATAATATATTAAATATTATGAAGTGAGATGCATGTTTTCTTCTGTTTGTCATACTCTGCTGAGCAAAACAATATACATTCATCGCCTTTATGTAAGAATGTCGTTGCAAATTTCATCGTTTTGTCGCCAGCTTAAGTGCTGCTTGCACCGAGAGGAGATACTTCCTACGAAAAGTACGATGTGGCGAAAGGCGACGGAGACACCAGAATTAGGGAGGCGAATTGGGGTCAGCTTGTTCAAGAAAGGGAAATGGTTTGAAAATACTGCCAAAATTTTTGGAAGACCAATCACTACAATCAAAAGTATTATTTATTATTTACAAATCGTGGTGTTTTCTGATTTCTGTTACAATATCAAAATCTATCTTATAGAGAGCGTAATTTAAATATCTCAGAACTTCTTTGGCTTTCTATGAATCAAAAACAGTAATGACACCTTGCAAATTATATAAAAAATTACTTTCTTCTTTGTTTTTTAATTTATTTAAATGGACTTTTTAAACTCTGAAATTTTAGGTTATCTGAAAAAGTATTAGGATCTCTTGAGATACTACACTATTCCACAGACTTTTGTAGTAATTTGATGGCGAAAGTGATAGAGCGGTGTTTTTAAAACATTATTCACAAATGTAACGCTAAAATGAAACAAAACACTACAGAAGAAAGTGTGACTCACCTCTACCACAGTTCGATGATGACTTAATGGTTGCACTATTAATCTTAAAAGAAAACGTGAAGGCTCTGGTAATGAAATAATGATTTATCTGCTACATACCGGCAGTTGGTATACAGAAATTTGTCAGAGATACAGACTCATTCTAAATAAAAACCATTTCTTTCTACGTTTCTACCATTTCACCTTAAAATCACTATTATCGCGTTTTTAGTAACAACAGTATTTCATAAGAGCGATGAAATATAAACTCCTACTTCTTAAGTCACACTCTTCGTGTATTTGTAAAACTTGTTCGGCATCTTTGAGACATTGACCGAAAAAGCACACCGATGAAAGCGCTAAAATTCTACTCCAAACAGTCTGAAATAGATCTGGGTATCTACGGTTCAACTGTAATAAGTATGTGGCTGACAGATGGCATGGAAGGGAAGGGTCGCATACTATATACTACCATGTGCCTGTAGCACGAAGGCGAATAGACAAAAGCAACTTGAAAAAAATCGTAGTGAATGAAAAAAAAAATACATTTTTATATCATTCGCGAACTCTTCTCAAACTGCCCTGTTCAGTGACAAAGTAAAAAAATGCATACATATTAATTTGAGATCACTGCATAAGTACTATCCACATACCGTGAGCACGATTGACAAAATTTACACAAAGCATTTACACCAACAAGCACATTTGCCTATGAAGGAAACGCACCACTGATGACATTTAGCAAGCACATTTGTTTATGAAGGAAACGCACCATTGATGACATTTAGCAAGCACATTTGCCTATGAAGGAAACTCACCACTCTGAAGTGCCATTACTCTCATCCAGATTACTACGAAGTATCAGCACTCTCCGATTAACCAAGGGTGATTTCTCCAAGTTAACTTCAATGCCACATTCATTCTGTCGTTATCACATTTTTCGCGTGCGCCTCATCTTTTTGCGGGTGGTACCTTGCAGAGCTCTTCGGAAAAGATTTTTCTCTTCAATCATCATTGTTTTTTTGTTATTTCTTGCCATATAACCCTTTCTTTGTGCTCTTGTTAGTTCAACAGCATTGAAGTGGCAATAATAGGGCAGCAAACGCAGGTCTCTGTGGCCCTATACTTTCTCCACTTCGCCGATCACATTCTTTGATCATTGGAGCTTGATTGTCCCAACATCTTCAAATAACTCCACCTTTTATGAGACTTCAAGCACTAGAACACAATAACCTCACTCTCGACTCTAAGACTGTGACAGTCAAAAACAAATCATTAGATGAATTGGATTCGTTTGTAATAGAATTTGAGGCGACTACGCTCAACAAATGCCAAAGCTTGTGACTCCCTCTTGCTAAGATTACGGCGCTGGCATCACTACGTGACCACTAACTGTCAATTACATACTAATTTTATTCAGAGTATATGCATCGCTTGTCGAAAATCATCCATGTTGGGACTCGAACGCTAAGACATCACGGTAAGACACGTTGCTCTAATTGTGGTTGAAAACTAGTCATAATAAATCTCAGACCTACTTCACTAATAAATATTGCATAATTCCATCGGTTTAAATGTTTACATGTTCACTATTCTCGTTTTTAAAATAGTAAACCAATAATATACATATACGCCTTACTAATAAAGTCTGTTTAAGCCAGGAGTAACATATTTACTTCGGAAGTAACTACTCTCAGAGTAAGCGTGGAGTAAGCGAAGAGTAATTTTCTACTAATAATCGCGGAGTAAGCGAGGTGTAACTACGCCGGCGTTACTCCACAATCAACGTTTGGCAACGTCTAAAAACCCCGTGTCGACTTCTCAAATCGAATGTTCAATCGATAGTTATGTTCAATTATTGATTTTACTGAGCCGTTCGGTGTCTGTTTTTGGCAGTGTTTTGTGAATCAGCTGTGTGTGAGCGTCAAAAAGTTTGTAGTCAGCATGGATGTCTTTAACGAAATTGAAGCCGTTGAAGCTGTGGAGGAAATTGATATTATTGACATGTTTGATGAAGGCCGTCCGAGGAAGAGAAAATTGTATCGCCCAAGACGGAATCCTTTTGAGGAATATACGGCGGAGGAATTCCGGAGGAAATACCGATTTTCCAAGGAAGGAGCGACGGAGCTCATTAATATATTCGGGGAGAGTTTATCATCCGAAAGTACCCGAGGTGGTAAACTTTCCCCGGATATTCAAATACTTACAGCACTCAGGTGCTGGGGGCGAAATATGGTAACGTATTGGTGGATTTCTATTGCTGTATACTGCTATATATTGTCACATAATCTATATTTTAATGTATAACCTATCAGATTCAAGACGACTGTGCGGACTTACATGGCATTAGCCAACAGTCAGTCCCCAACATTTGCAGGAGGGTAGCTCTTAGTATTGCCAGAGCTAGGGCAAACTATATTTACATGCCCCGGACAGTCGAAGAGGAAACACAAGCCGCTCGTTCATTCTCATCCATAAACGGATTCAGTAATGTGATTGGTTGCATTGACTGTACTCACATCCGTGTTCCAAACATGAGAACAGATACAGGGCAGTTTTTTTTCAACAGGAAAGGCTTTCCATCTTTAAATGTTCAGGTACTTGCATATAGTACTTGTTTATTTTAAAAAATCATCAGTATAAAGTAATTGCAAAACATACAACTCTACATTCTGAAACATATTTTCAGGGCGTTTGCAATGCTAATATGAAATTCCTGGACATTGTGGCCCGATGGCATGGAAGTGTCCACGATGCCAGGATTTTAATGAATCCAGACTCAAGCGGAGATTTGAGGCAGGAGAGTTTAGAGGGAGGTTGCTTGGGGACTCTGGATATCCCTGCACTCCATATTTATTTACACCTGTGCGCAATCCAAGGCATGCAAATGAGCAGGCATATAACGCCAGCCATAAAAGCACACGCAATACGATAGAAAGGTGCTTTGGACTTTGGAAAAGCCGCTTCAGGTGTTTGTTATCAGGTAATTGATCTATGACCATTACATTTATTGCCTTCTCACCTCAGGATGACTTCTATTTAATTGTGAAATATTTATTAAAATAATAAAGGAACTTTTGTTCACAGGATTCAGAACCTCACTGGAGCAGACAAAATTGAGTATTGTGGCACTGGCAGTGCTTCATAACATAGCAATTTCTTTAAAGGAAAGAGAATTTCCTGTAGAAGAAATAATTGAAGAGCCAGAGCTAGAGCCACTGATTTTTCCTGGAAATCCTCGTGGACTTGCTGTACGTGCAGCATTCATCCACAACAATTTTTGATTTTGTAAAATGAAAAATTAACTTTTGACTGCTACAGGAATGTCTAGCTAAGAGTAAAAATCTCACACTGTTGAGAAGTGCAGACTCTTCTCAGTCTCTTGAAGATTTCCACAGTTCTCGTAAAAAAAGTGCTTGTGGGTTTCATAGGAATAAGTTTTAATGGTTGTAATAATAAAAGTAATAAAGAATTATGTAGACAAATTTTATTTACTTTTCTTTAAGTTTACTCTCGTACAAACACATAATTCTTTTCATAATTTCATTCTGCTCATCCATACATTTCTTTCTTTTTTCGCTTTCCTCATCCATACATTTTTTCCTTTTATCACTCTCCTCCTGAATACATTTCATTTTCAATCTCTGTTCTTCAATTCTTAATTTTTGTTCTTCTATTTATATTTCCTCTCTATTAGAATGAGCTGATGCTCTTCTTCCAAATTTTTTTAAATTCGAAATCCTGTAATAAATAAAATTGATCTTATGAATTTTGATGGAACACAATGTTTTTGCCTTGTATTATTAAAGACTGAATTAATCCTTTTCATACCTTTGTAGTAGATCTAGAATGTTTTTCAAAATCATCATCAGTTTTGGACTTTTGTCCTGATTTACGACCCTGAAAAAGATTTAGAAAATTTTGTGTATCAGACATTTAACGCATTCTCGCCACAGTTGATTTATGAAATTTTCATGTATCTAGAAGTCATAACATTTATAAAGAATTCTGCATAATTTCTTTTCAAACCTTCGTGGCAGTTTTCCCGCTTCTTGGTGTCACCGCATCCCTACTTAAGGCAGGGGCACCAATTTTAAGCTGGCCCTCTGAATTGAGGTTCTGGAAAATATTTAGAAACAAGGTTATACATCAAACATTTACTGCATTCTCATCTCAGTTGCTTTTATCAAAGTTGTAATGTTTGAAATAGTCATAAGATTGATGATAATGAATTAGCATGATTTCTTTTCAAACCTTTGTTGCAGTTTTCCCACTGCTTGGCGACTCTGACTCTGTAGTTGAGTCTGTGTCACCAATTCTTGGGCACTCTGAATTGAGGTTCTGGAAAATGTAGGAACAGTGTTACAAATCAAGCATTTATTGCATTCTCAGAATTGCTTGTATCAAATTGTAATGAATTTAATAGTCATAGATGATTATAATAGGATTAGAAAGAATGATTCCTTTTCACACCTTTGTGGCAGTACCGTCCTCTCTCCACCAACTGCAACTTGGCATTGCTTCATGAATATCTATAAGACTCTGAAAAATATTTAGAAAAATTTGATGTATAAAGCTTTGAATAACACTTATTACATTCTCATCTCAGAGTTTTTCTATTATGATGATGTAATGTATTCACTGAGAAAGTATACAGTTCTCTCAAAACACACATGTAATATGAATTGTATATTCACAATCCACAAGCCAATATTAGATGTTAATAGGAACACAAGGAAGAACGTGATATACTTTTAAAGATAACTCCTTAAAACCAGAAAATCAATTTTCAATACCTGCCTCACAAACAAAGATCTGGTAGATGTTTAAGCCAATGTCAAGAAAACCACAATACATCTCATATTTCACACTAAATAATTAATTTTCATGTTTTCATTACTTTTCATGACACCTGGCATTCAAATAGATATTTTCTTTGAATTGGTAATTACATCAGGTATGTTTGATACATCATTTAATTCTACATTGAACTAATTTATTCATGTATCTTCAAGCAATTTCCACTTAATAAAATACATGCTCATAGAACAGCAAGGATTTTCATGAACATAATTTAATTCTTTAATGTGATATACAATGTCTGGTGCCAGTTTCTGTAAAACTGATTTATTACAGAAGCATTGTACTTTTTACTTCACTTAAACTGAAAAAAGTTATTGATTGATCTCTCAAGTCTGTGACACCCTGAACATTATCAATATCTCCATCGATAATGCATTATCACCAACATTAACATTTCTTATGCAACACTTTAAGAACATAACTATTCATTAAAGTAACTATTGTTTTCATTTCCATTCATATTTGAGAGCAAGGTAATTAAACCAACAACAACTTCATAATCACCAGCCTCAGACAAATGAGTAATTTACTACACAACAGCAAAGCATTTCTCTAGTTGTAAAACTAACATTAATCATAAATAATTGCAAACTCACTTGATTATGAACGACATCTACTTCTTGAATAACTTCATTATGGTCTGAATCCGCCTGAACAACATAATGAAAAAGTTATATATTGTATACACTGTACTTATAAGAAAAAATAATGTAAAGTACTACTTACATCACAATCAAAATCATTCGTTCCACCTTGAAATTCCAGTGGAATCATCTCCAAAATCTCAACCGATTCTTGGGACGGCAACTTCGGCATTGGACCACCGCCGGTTTTTTTAAGGTCGCTCCTGTAATTCGACACTTCCTTCTTTGATTTAACCTTCATCCCCTTCCACTGAATTTTTATTTGCACAAGGTCTCTTTTACGGGAATTTAAACTATTAAACCTGATCAAATGTAAAGCATACAAATTTATGAAAGAGAACAGAATACATTCAAGCAAATGGATACACACAGCTGTACTTTTTTTAATACATACTTCTCCGTAATTCTTTTCCACGTCTCCGCCTTGGCTTTATTCATTTTCGTGTTATTGCCCTTGGCATTCAAAATGTCTATTTCCTCCCGTATTAGGGTCAACAACAATTCCTAGAGCAATATCAGTCAAGTTCTTAACACATGCATAAAATCGTTCTGGTTATTGAAGAAAAAATACATTTCCAAAAACACAAAAACCTTTCATTAGTATTAGATAATGTACATACCTTCTCTTCCATGTCCCAGTTCTCACTACGGCTTCTCTTGTCCATTATTCAAGTAAATTAATGCAGAAATCACAAATCACAACCTCGATCACGCGAACGAACAGCAGCAAACGACCTTCACGCTACCAAATCGCACTATTTCACGCTTACTCCCAGCTTAAACAAGGGGTCGACTGGAAGTAGCGGTTGCCATGGTAACTACGACACACTTACTCATAGCTTACTCTATGCCACAGTTACTCCACGTTTATTAGTCAGGATTTTGCCAACTCCGGACTTACTCCAGAAGTAAATTTTACGCCGCGTTTATTAGTAAGGCGGATAGTGAATAGTTCATTCAAATAGTGACCATCTGACAACTCTATTTCAGCCTATCCGCGTCACCTTCCCAGTCGTGTATTAAAAACTAGCCACAGTAAATCTTCGAGCTAATTAACTAAGAAATATCGCATAATTCCATCTGTTTAAATTTTTAAATTTTCACTATTTCCATTTTTATTTGCTCGCTTTCTTATATAACTTTCTCTCCACGAAGTGGAGAGACAATTACGTAATTCTTCGAGAAAAGAACTGCAAATTTTCGGCAGAAAAACTCTTATTACAGGGCCCTGGAAACGAAAAAGTGGATAAATACTGTCGCTAAATTTAGAAAACATCTCTAAATATGTAGTGGTGTAACCACAATCCATAGTTTGTGGTCCCTAATACCGAAACATCGAGTGGCGGCAAAATGTCCGTCCGTCCGACGTTTCATTTGTCTGTGAGCAACGCTAGCGGCTTGTGGCGTCATGGAGAAAAACACACAGACATTTACAAGTATGTACAAGTTTATTTACACGTATGTACAATAACTAAATTCTCCTCCGAAACTACACACTTTTGAGTATTTCCCTGTGGATACCCCACATAGCTAGGGAGGCCCGGCCTCCACTGACGCTTCTCCCGCGCCACTACAGTGACCTCGTCACCCGTGCAAGAGGCACGACACGCTCCAGCCTGGGCGTAAAGTTTTGCGCATCGCGCGAGGTTTCCACGTGCAACTCCCGTGTGAGCTCGTCGGCTCGATTTTACACCTAGAGTATAGCCGTCACGTGACCGTTTTTGGTGTAGGAGGGAGGCTCGGGCTACCACGTGACCTTCCAGGTGAAGCTGGCGTCCACTTGGTCTAAATGTATCCCAACGCCGTGGCGCCAAGGCTATTCAGCTTGCAGGTATGCGATACTTCCGCTCCTCCTCCCACCCACAGCCGCCAAGGTTTTTTTCCGCCAACGGACATTTTTGCAATTTTCAATAAATGGCTCCATCGTGTTTTATTAAATTTTGTTGTTGGATAGTGTGAAGGATGTTTAAGAGAATGGCGCAAGTTTCGTGTTTGTTGAAAACTCTCATTTTTCAAAAATTGCAAAAGTACCAAATATTTTCGAAGTCTTCCTGCAACTAAAATATTAAAGAAAAAGATTTTTCCCTTAATAAAAACTGTTCCTTAAAGATAGATTTTTAAATAGGTCTCGTACAATTTTTCGAAAATTTAAGTACTTTTCGCGTAACTTTGCATTATAATACGGGTGAGAAAGTACGTGCTGTTTTAGAGCGCACCAATAGTTAAAATAATAAACCAATAATATACTCGTAAGGAGTAAATAGGGTATTCAGATAAAATGGCAACGCTATTTTAGTACATCCCTCTGACCTACTCAGCCGGTGGTTTCGACTCTCAGCCGGTGCGGTGCGACTCTCTGAGAGCCATTTGGCGATGATAAAAGACACCCAGGAAGAAATACTGAGGGCGGTGGGCAAATTTGAATTAAATAAAGTGATGTGCTTACTTGGTTAGGAAATTCTAGTGCTTTCCAGTTCCCGAGCCCGAAAGATCCCCAGCAAACTAAAGTTTCTCTCCCGAAAGGACCTCCGAGGACAAATTGCTTTTGTAGAAAACGATGCGGAGAGGTCTCAAAATCGCGTTACCGGACCCGAAGGCTTTGCTATCCATTATTCTTCCGCTAGCTGCTTCCGGTTACCTTGTTCCTGGGAGAAACCCCTTGTAGAGAAAGGAACAGCAAGTCCTTGCATAAGAGGTTTACAATTGAAGTGGGTAGAGTTCAACTCTCAAAGTTTGTAATAGGTAAAATATATAGTGTTGTAACTAAATAATAATAATAATAATAATAATAAATAATAATAAGTAATAATAATAATTTCAATAAAAATTACGCAGGTGGCCAGCATCAAATTCGAATTCAACACTCTCAAAAATATATACTAGAACCGTTAAAAAAAATCTTCAGGAATTTTTTCTTGGTTTAGATACGCTGAACTACATGCAACATTCCACAAACTTCTCACCACAAGACAGAAATTGTAAATATGCGTCTATAAATATTTCTGAAATAAATGTCACCACCTTTATTCGGTCAACATAATTAATATTATTTCTCTTTGCAATCAATGACAATATAGAGAAATTCTGATAATAAAGGGTCTCATTATATATAGAACGAATGTAGACAATGGGCTTCATCTTGAAGACAGGAATTAATATTAAAATATCAAACAGAAATATGGGAGAGTGTAACGTCGTGAAGTAAAAAATAAAACTTAAAGAAACACCGTAATTAGGAAAAATCAAACACCGAAATAAAAACTTATGAATTTAAATTTCAAAGAAATAAATGAGATTTTTATTAAATATAAGTGAGATGTGTCAAATACTAGATAAATTACGTCGGTAGCCGGTGGATGAGATCAGCACTTAAAAAATTTAGCTTCTAGTTTTTATTCAAAATTAAGCGCATCCAATAATGACATTCTTAAAAATTTAGCACTGTATGTGCCGAATCTCACGGCCGAGTACAAGCGTCAGAGAGATATGCAGCTGTAGGTTACCCCCAAACAGCAAAACGAGCTAAACGACAATACTGAAAAAAAATTGCGGTAAACAACGTGGAATGAGCGCCAAACAGCTATTGTCATTCTTGATCTTGTTTTATTTTATGTTACAAAACAGTCATCATTGTCCGAAGGGATAGGAATATCTACATCGCATAATATAAAAATACTTGCACTAATATAAGATACTAATATCTTGTATATCAATGCATGTACTTGTATTAATGTACTTGTACTATCACAAAGAGAGGACCACTAAGAGTTGAAAGACTGTACACGATGGGTCTTTTTGTACATAGCAGTAAGTGTCTTTGAGTTTGTAGAGGATCATTTCCAGAAACGAAGATCTAATATTTCATATATATATAATGTATGTGTGTTTGTGTGGTGTGTATAAATATATATTAAAGTAAATAAATGAGGAAGAGAGGGAGGGCAAGGGGGAGGGGGATGGAGAGAGAGAGAGAGAGAGAGGGAGAGGGAGGGAGAGAAGGGGCGTGATTAATAACAATAAATCACAAAAGCAGTAAGAAACTCTAGAAAAACACTCTAACACTAACCATACTCATTAAAATAATTGCTATCCAATTTAGGTGGTGTGTCGCGGCCATCCGAAATGGACACCTGTCTCCTATAGTAACAAGAAAACCATTCACAAAAATGTGTACGAATAGCGGCAGGCTTGCTAATTTAGATTTTCTTGTTAATAACAATTGAGATATTCTTGTTAATAACAGAGGTGGCTCAGTGCATCAACTCATTTAACTGCAGTGCTTCTGACCGGGGGGTCCCCCGTTCGAGTCCCAGTGGTGGCAGGACTTTCGACACTAGCTTTTGAGCTGGGTAGAATTAATTCGCTGTCTGGAGGAGAATTCTAGCGGCCGGCTGCTCTGATCGCTAGTTTTCCGTGATTTTTCCGATCAACACAAGGCAAATGCCGGAGATTTACCCCAACAAACAGACCGCGCGCGATCTTTCCTTCCTCTTCCTTGTCCTATCATCACCCCTCACATGCACAAGCCGGGAGGCCAGTCTGGAGCTTAAAGCTTGTCCTGGATGGGGAGATGCCCAGCTGGAGGGAGCTACCTAGTTGGGAAAAACCCCGCTAGCCGACGGTAGGTCGGCGTCGGATCTTGCCATCCAGCGGGGGAAGAACACCGCCAACTCGCGAGCAAAAACATGCATGCTCTACACTTGCGGTGTTAATGATCCTAGTAGTTGACTCGCCCAGAATCACTAACAATCAATCAATCTTACTCGTATATACTAACATTCTAAATCATTCATTTCAGCGCAATTGAAATAATTGCCACGTAAGTTTTGTATATCAACATTCTCCTGTATATCATTATACCAGCAGTCCTCCGTCGTTTTGTCGCCAGAAGAAATGCGAAGCAGTACCTCGTCAGCGCTCTCTCTTTTTCTCTCCCTCCGTCTCTCTCTCTCTCTCTCGTTCGCTCTCTCTCTCTCTCTCTCTCAGCCCTGAACAGAGAGCGAGAAAATGAGAAGAAATAGGCCAAGGGGCCAGAAGTGTCTTGAGGTGGCAAGCGGCAGAGAAGGGACAGGGTTGCCATATTGGAAATTTAACACTCCTAAAAGAGATTTTTTGTTTGGCATTACAAGATAATGGGAAAAATAATTAATTTTTATAAATGACTTTACGGCCTAAATTCTAACTCTCTCTCTCTCTCTCTCTCTCTCTCTATATATATATATATATATATATATATATATATATATATAATAATCATACATCATATACCTTCGTTATCCGGTATAATTTTTAGCAAAGAGGAGGTACCAAGTAGCTTGAATGTAGCGCTTTTTACGATACCCAATTCATAACAATGAGGGGATTTTTAAAGTTAACATCATTTAAAGTTCGAGACCTTTTATTGCGTTATGCATGTTTGAAGAATATTACCGTTATACAATTATTTGGTGAAAATACCCTGAAGCCATCTGACAACCCTGAGATGGCACGTGCAGAGGTTTCTCCCGTCTCGCACAGCTTCCATCGAGGGGGGATGGGTTGGAGATGGTGGGGGAAGCTGAAAGTCGACGCATTAACGCCAAACTACCGGTATTTATTTCGGTAGATCGTTTTACACGAATGGGGGAAATGGTGCGGAAAACGATTCATTTTAAATCACAAGACGGAGTTTTAATGTTAAAGGGGAAAAGGAGTTACACAATGCAAGCAAGCAAAAAGCAGCACTACAGCTGTACGTGAGAATCGATGAGTATTTGCGGATATTTGCTGACAAATCTTATGCATTGTACATACACTTAGTGTTGCAGCTCGAAATAGTCCCAATTCTTGCTATAAAATCATATTCTTTCAAATTTCTTTTAGTGCAATGAAATCAATAATTATTTGTAAGAGTACATGCGCTTCAATAATTTACAAAACCCACTCTTTTTGATATTAATATTAGCTCGGGAAAAGGATTGTAAAACATATGTTACTCTGATCTTAAATATAATCTTGAACTGGTGCACTTCTCCAAAATTTTGATTGATTGATTGATTCAGGGCTCGTCAACTCCTAAGGTCAGTGCAGAGCAGTGCAGTGCAGTGCAGTGCAGTGTAGTGCAGCGCAGTGTAGTGTTATGAAGTGAAGTGGAGGGAAGGGAATGCGAGAAGAAGAAGAAGCGAGTGTGAAAGAAATGCGTCACAGTTAAGTGTTGTGAAGTGAAGTGAAGTGAAGTAAGTTGTGAAGTGAAGTGAAGTGAAGTGAAGTGGAGTAAGGTTTGCGTGGTGATTTTAATGTACTATTTATTATTATTATTATTATTAATTAACTCCTTTTTTGTAACTTTTTGTTAATGAATGTAAGTTTAATGTATATAATGATCAAGATATTCTGCCACCAAATTACTACACTTAATTGCAGAATTAACAATAAATCTATAATATATCTATTATTTCAGTAAGTGTAAAGCATGTTTTATCCTCGGGAAGTGGCAGTGATTTTGGATGGTGAGATCCGGCGCCGACCTACCTGTTGGCTAGCGGGGTTCCGCCCCAGCGAGGAAAAGCTCTAAACTCTCAACCGGTCTGTCGGCATGTGTGGTAGTGTATAGCGCAATGTGTAAGGAAGGGGTAAAAGTAAAAGTAGGACAACAAACCTGGAGCGGTAGCTCAGTGCATCAACTGATGTCACTGCAGCGCCTCTGGCCGGGAGGTCCTAGGTTCGAGTCCTCATGGCGGCTGGATTTTCGACAGTAGCTTTTCAGCTAGGTCGAATCAGTCGCTGTCTGGAGGAGAATTCTAGCAGCCGGCTGCTCTGATCGGTAGTTTTCTGTGGTTACTCCGATCAACACTAGGCGAATGCCGGAGCAGTACCCTAACAAACGGGTCACGGACCGCGCGCGATCTGTCCTTCCCATTCCTTGTCCTCTCCTCTCCCCTTACGCACACACACTTACACTGACATGCACTACACTACCACATATTCCGGTAGACCGGTCGGGAGCTTAGAGCTTGTCCCGGCTGGGGCGGTGCCCCGCTGGTGGGAGAGTCCTGGTGAGGGGGAAACCCCGCTAGCCGACGGTAGGGCGGCGCCGGATCTCACCATCCAGCGGGGAAAGATCACCGCCATCTCCCGAGAAAAAAGCATGCACTACACTAACGGGGCTAATGACCAAAGCAGTTGACGTGCCCGGAAACACGAAAAAATCAAATCAAATCAAATTAGGACAAGAAAGGGAAAGGAAAGATTGCGTACGGTCCATGGCCAGTATGTTAGGGTACGGTTTAGAAATTCTCCTGGTGTTGATTGGAGAATCCACGGAAATCTACCGATCAGAGTGGCCGGCCGCTAATGGCTTCTCTAGAGGAAGGCTGAATTCAACCTAACTGACAAGTGTCGATATTCCTGACACCGTCAGGACTCGAAACTAGGACCTCTCAGTCAGAGGCATTGCAATGGTATGTGTTGAAGCTCTGACCGGTATTTTGACGAAAGAGAGGATGAACTACTCCCCTCAACACACATTTATAGGCACCAACATTAAATGTGCAAGCAATAAAATGGACGTAAATAATTGATGTTTGGATAGCACGTATGGATATTGAGATTCGACATGTCATTTTACAGAGTTCAGTGATTCGTGATCACATGAGGGTTTATATTTCATGTCATGAGCTGGCCTCAGAAAATCGTCCTTTGCATTGAAACTTTAAGTGTCGGGAATACTGTGAGATATGCATTACATGGTGAAGTTTGCGTTCGCCCATAAACTAATACGTGTCCTCCGATCAATGTTCAAATGCATTTCTCAAGAAGACGTATCAATCGAGTGCACTCTGTTGGCTCCTTTTTCAAGTAAAAGCAATACGTTACACGTCGTAAAATGCAAAAGGTCGCTGCAAATCGTTCGAACATTTCTCTTAAAGGGAAGAACGTAGAATTTGTTCCAGTGGTGCAAGACATGTTGGAGAATCGGCTAACTTTAAAACCGTTGAAAGTTCTCAACTGGCCTTTGGCACGACGGAAAGGCAACGTAAAAAGAAAAGAGTGGATTGGATCCCTTTTAAAATCGAACCTCGGAAATCGTTTTACTACTTTTTCTCTCGCCAGACTGCAAAAGAGGAATTCCTAATGTGGAAGTAAAGCTACAAGGCCGATCGGCATGTTTATAAATTGTTGCAGTGAACATTTTCTGTTCCACTTAAAAGAAATTGGAATCAAACGTGCGTAATTTTGGAATTGGAATTCACAGTCTTTCTGCTGTAAAAATCCTTGCAATTTAACTTGTATCCATTGCATTCGTATGCGATTGTTTACTGTCTAATAAGACCTTCACAAAACACGTATAAAGAAGAAATTTAGAAGGAAACTTAATTGAATAGTGTACTGGCAGTATACCACCGTGAATATTTTTTGAATTGTATACTAATATAATATGAAATATATAAAGTGCTTTGGAATATATATTTTAAAATTCATTATGGAAATTAATCCCTGTACAATATTTTAGTAAGTCCCGAGTGTGCGTGCGTTCGATTTCCGTCACTCACAGCGAGACTACTTCTTATGCACCAATCGAGACATATGAGGTGTCCTTTGACGCATCTCAGTCTCCTGATGGGGAACTAATAAATTGTTTACAGATCTTTTCAGAAAATGCATAGAAATTTCCAAAAACGTGTTTTTGCATGACGCTGCGATATTAGCGAGTGTGCCGGGAATTAAATAGTCACCTCACTAGATCTATGAAGATGGCGTGGATTAAACCCCAGTACCCCGTGGTTATTTTCTGTCCACGGCACCATAATTTTCTTTTATGAGGTTGGTATTCTGATTGTTTACAAATCAGCCATATGAAATGAAAATCGCGCAGCAGATTTTGTAAAGTACGAAATATTTCTGATTTAAAAGTTATTCACCTTATTCATATAAACATACAAAATAGTAACCTTTGATTTGCGTTCTGTAGGTGAATATATATAAGCATTCAGACTGAGTTTGTAGAGTTTTAAAATCTTAAACAATTAGGGGACAAGAATATGGATGTGTTAAGCAACTCAGGGGAATCGAAAGTAGTTGCAGAAGCTTTTGCGTTAAAATTTTCCAAACTAATTGAGAATGATATTATATCACTAATAGAGAATAATGCAGAAGAGCAGCTTACAGTTGATCATATTCATATTTGAAAACAAATCGTAAAAATATAGCTGTGCTAATTTCTAACTATTTGCATTATTCATTCCTGCAAGTATTTTTATGGCCATTATAATTTTGAAATTTCAATATTATCAATTCATATCACGTATGTAGGTATTATACAAGGAAATTGGGTGCTGGGAATTTTTGAACGGAAGTACAAAAATTAACAGCTACTACGATTCATTGGTAAGTCCAATGCCAGATTCTGTTAGACTATATTTGAACAAGGCTAGGTATGAAATAACTGGAGTATTAAAGAAATGTTCAACACATGAAAATACCCTTAACAAGTTTACAGCGTCGGCATTGCCATATTCACCAAATAATAATCATTATGTATTGTCAATTTTAGTAACAAAATTTTTTGAAATGTTTTTGAATCATAGACGAGAAACGAGAAACTGCAATTACAATGAAGGTTTTTCATTTATATTCTAGATTTGCTAAGGAAGCATCAATTGGCACACTACTCTGTTTATACTGATTTTTTGAGAACTGTGGGTACAATAGTTATCATGCAAATGTAAACTATTAAAGTTGACTTTAACAATACCAGAAGTTCAGTCGGTAGGAACTGAAACAAGGGGAAGGTTGCCTGAAAAAAGGACATAAAAACGTTGGTTTCGGTGCTTTGTATTTACCTAGGCCCAAGTTAAAAATCCCAAGTTTTTGACCTCTCAGACCAACATTATCTATTGTAGATGGAATTGCGCAGGCCCTGTGCTTACTTCAGGAGGCCCGAAAAAACTGTAGTTTTCTTACGTTTTGCGTTTTTTCCTCTACAAATTTTTAACTTTAAATCTTATAGAAAAATGATTTAAATCAATTTTGAAGAGGTTTCCTACAACGTTTTCATAGACCTTTTTTACGGAACTAATTACCAAGCATTATTTTCCACATTCTAATTACCCAGTACTAATGTATGCTCAGTTTTAATGAAATGAAATTGTTTCCGCGTTTAAGAGTTAAGCTGGAATACAAACACACGTACATCAATCAATTGTTTGTATATTAATATTTCCGGTAATTAATATTTTATTTATAAATTAATTTTATTTGTTTTCTCAATAAAATAAGAACAGGTAATAAATATTTGTGCCCGACTGAAGTTCGTACTTACATTCATAACGCAAGGTATTGTCCCGCATACGTTATTCTAAAAATTAATCTGGCTATTCCACTTGGGAAGTTAAAACCAATACTCTTTAAATATAATACGAAATGTCCCAATCGGGGCGGTGTATCTCAAAAAGGTTATCGCTTTTTCTATCAATTTTTCTTACCGCTTCTCCCTACTGGTCAGTTATAAACTGTGACTCATTTAACTTAGAAGGCGGCCTACATAGATCGTTAGATAATGTCGAATAAACCGCGTATGTATTGTAACATAAACTCTTTGTTCTAAGAACGCTTTGAGTTATTTTCAATATTTGGCGCATTTTGGAACTCTGTTCGACATAATCCTCGCTTCGCGAGTCGGGGATTTATCGACAATTTCGAAAGCACTTGTGATATTATCTATGATAATTCAAATTTGGATTGCGGGATTAGTTAATAAATAAACCATTCAATGATAAATTAACAAATTTATTGATTTTATCAAATTGTATTACGTTTTTCCCTTTCTTTCAATACAGGAAAATATTCTTTTGTTTTTAGTTATTTTTGCAATGTAATGTCCGAATACATCATTCAGTTTTATTTTCAGAATATTTCATATAATAATAATAATAATAATAATAATAATAATAATAATAATGCATGACATTACTAATTTGATTTGTATTTCATTTGAAGTTTTACTTTTTTAAAAAGAGCGCAATTACTCAATAAAACTTTGCACGTATCTTAAAACTTATACCGTAACTTTTAAATGTTCGCAATATTAGTTTAAGGATTGTCCATGTCCAAAAATGTGTCTTTGTCACGAATCTTACTATACTGTAGATTAATATACTGTAGATACTGTACTACCTGTTAGTAACGCTTTGATGATCTGAAATCCTGGGACGGTAGAATCTTCAAAATTGTTTCCCGGAATGTTCTTTTCATGAAGTCACTTTCTAATCAAATTATATATGGGTGCAACACATGTGTATAACTTTCCAAGTTATGACTCTTAATATTCAAGTGAAAAGTTATAACGTTATGAACACTGAAATTCCTAAACTAATATAAAATATTTTAATAAACAGTAAATATTGAAGAAACAACTATTCACTAATTGTTCGGTAATGTCACAGGTGGATTTCGTATCGCGATATTTGTATTTCACGCTTTCTAGACGTCCTACTCCCAAACTAGAAAATGCATTGATTTTTAGAAAAGTCCATCTCTTGAACCATGAGATAAAATTCAAGTGTTTTCTCACAAGAGCCAAAGCTGAAGTAACAATGGTCTATCACAAAAACCGATAAGATCTCATACAAAGTCCGAAATCGTTCTACAATCAGTCTCTACCGAAGTCTGAAATCATTCTAATATCCGTCACATACGAGGTCTGAAATCATTCTGCTAGGCAATACGGCATCTAAGAACTTTTATATTTCTTTTGGTCATGACCTTATATAACTAATTTTGTCATTTGACATTTTAGCTTCCTGACAGTTATCTTTATCTTGCTTGTATCTTTATCTTTATCTTTCTTGTTCCATACGAGGTAGTAAAATTAGATATCACAGATTGTCGTCTCATTCCTGAGAATATTACATTTGATGAATAATTAAATTTTTATTTTCTGTAATATAATTTTTCATTTCAACCAATGTTTCTAAACATTAATAACGATGCTTAATGTTCAGGATATGTCCATTTCATCCTTGATCACATGCAATTCTTGAAATTTGCGTATTAACATTTTCGTTTTATTTTCACTGACGCAGAACACGGCTGCCATACGGAACTGTCTGTTAACAAATACAATGTCCCGACATATTATCCATTCACGTTTTAACATCAATAACGAAATGTTATTTACATTTTTATACCAAAATATTCCTAGTACATCGCACAACATTCCTAATATTCCTTGTATATTCCTACTACATATCTAGTATGCCGCACGACGTAACTAAATAAATATTTGTATGACCTTTTCACCAATGCAAAATGTACTTTCCGACTGGACTACAAGGTAGGTGTATTACCAGGGAGACGGGAACTTACCGCCAAAATTGAAATATTATTGATATATTGGATGATTTAAATTTATTTATTAATATAGAAAATAATATACACTTGCATTCATTTAAACACAAAAACACTGTTCAAATGTTGGCTCCACAAAAAATTATAATGAACTTTATTGCATTAATATTGATATTTTATTAAAAAAAACTATTAGATTAATGTGTCAAATAAAATTCAGTATATCTTTATAACATAGTAATGCGATAAACTATACAATAAAAAGCCTTTAAATGCTACATATGTATCCAAAATACATTCATAAGCTTCTTAGTGAGGTTCAACAACATTATTTGCTAATTATTTTGATCTGTTCAACTAAGGCCTTCCATTCATTTCTGTTGTTTGTTTTCACGGTCCAGTTTCTAATTTTCATTGTCTTGAGATGATTTAAAACCTCTTTCTATCTTGTCTTTGGTGTTCCTTTAATTCTGGTTGCAATAGGGTTCAACCCTAGAACATTCTTTACAAGCGGCGCTTACAACATCAGTGGCGAATTCTCCGATACATCGCCTATACCGCCGGTATACCTAGTAATGCGAAGTGTAAGAAATGTTTCGTAAGTTTGTTAATCATCTAAAAAGTTATTGATATTTTGTAAGCTTTAAAACAGATGCGAAAAAATAACTGTTTTGCTACCGAGAGCCACTCAGTCTTCCGCATCCGTTAGCGCTATGAAGTGTGGTAGAGTGAGAAGTTTCAAACAGTTCTTATTGCTGTCCAGAAAATTCCCTAGGGCAGGCGAAGATACCGCATGCCAGCTGCGATAACCTTGGACTCCTCATGTTTGAAGAGCGGGGAGAGGGGAGGATGCCCGTCTCGGCGGTCGATAGGCACCGCAAAATATTGCGGTGAACAGTCCTTCTCTGGTCGTTCGTGAGTTACCCTTCCCTCAATTTTTTGTGAAAATGGAGTGTCTTAATGATCCAGAAGTTAGTTGTTTATGTAATTGTCTTATAGAACAATTCTTAAGGACGGAATTTCATAGTATTGGGATTTCAGAAAAGCTCAAAATAAAAGACAACGGTAGAAGTAGCTTCCGTAAAGTGCGGTATACTTAAAATAATGTTCAGGATTCGCAACTGACGCCTATCATCATTAATTCTATAGACATGTTCCATCCACCTTAATCTTAAAGATCTGATAAGATTAAAAATACGTTTGTGTTTTATTAGGTTATCCAATTCCGTATTAAATTTATTCTCCAAATACATTTTTTTTCTTTACCTGGGACAAAAATCCTCCTCAAAAGTTTTCTTTCGAAAATCATTAACCTTTGAATGTCAACTTCTCTGAGGACCCACGTTTCTGCTGCGTACGTGACTGTCGGTCGTATTACTGCCATAAAGGGTCTTAACTTGGCACTTTCGGATATCAAGTTATTTCTAAAAAATGCTTGGTTGGCAAAGTAAGCTTTATTACCAGCTACTATAAAAAAAATTTTTTTAATTTTCCCTTAATTAAAAGGGAACCCTTAAACATAAGTTCTCATTTATTACCTTAAAAGGTAATTCAATGGGATAGCAGTTCCCTCACTAAGCACCTGATGATGTAACAAAACTAGTTACGAAACGTTGTGCTGAAATAAATGATTGTCATAAAATACTTTGGATACTTTCTTTAATTTCTTCTTTTATATGATTATGATTATCAACATTACATCCGAGGTATTTATATGAACTATCTCCTTGATAACTAAGACTATCTAATATCATACTGTTTTGTTGGGCTTAAAAAGGTCTGCCGAGATGTCTGAGACTGCTGCGCTATTGACTTTAAGATTATTAATAATATAACATACTTCATTATAAGTTGGCGACTCACTTCATTTATAACGTTCAGTGTAAAATTATAACAAACTCTCATTATAACTTGTATCATGTTTTGTACGACACACACATCAGAAACAACATCACTAATTTTCAGCTTATCGAAAAAATTGAAACCTATAAAAACTAACAAAATGCCAATTCTAAGTTTAATGTAGACTCTACTAATTAATTGCCCTTTCGATGGTGAAAATATTTGTGTATTTTACGTAATAAAATATTGACTCATTTCATTTCCATTTTTGCGATTTTAATTCTACAATTTAATGTAAATGATAGTAAATAATCTACATAATTTACCTTGAAGTAATTGATGGTTTAAAATAAATAATTCGCTCAAAGTTAATATTCGAAATATCTTGAAAAAAAATTTAACAAGTATTTAAATGAAATGGTATTTGCACCTTCCAAATATTTACGAGATGCCTACATATCAAAAAAAAAAATTTTATTAAAATAATAAGTTCGCAAATGACATATTCTAATTAAATAATTTGCATTAAATTCATTTTATGGTATGGCAAATCAGCGGAATAACTTTAGTATTTCTGTTGGCAACATTAGAAAATATTATTCTACAGCAAAAAATCATGGTTGAAAAGGAAAGTTATGATGCAATAATAGAAATTTGCTCACGGTATGCTTCTGTTTCATTATCTGATTACAGTCGACCCCGGTTATAGTGATCTCGGATACAGTTAACCCTCGTTTATAGTGATCTTAAGTAACTGGTCCCGTTTCACTTACATTACAAATAACTGTAAGAAGATTCGGTTTTAGTGAAACTGAACCTCAGCTACAGTGAACGCAGGAAAAAAAGTCCTAGAAATTAATTGGATCTTATGTCTTTAGGCGTTGAAAATTCCTTCGGAGAGTAGGATGGTGTTCCAATAGTTCAAGAGGCGTTAAAAGGTGTCATGACTGCATTACGATACTCAGAGACAGAGGACAATGCAGAATCAAGTATGGAGAGAGCACGAACTCTGGGGAAGGATCTAATAAAACAGTATGAAGCAAACAATTCAAAATAATTGATTTTTTTACATACAAATAGAGATAATGAAATTTTGAGTTCGTACTCTTAATGAACTTTGCTGTTAATTAATAAAGTCAATAATTGTGGAGAAATTCCTTTTAATTTGGACATCACCGGATATAGTGAACCAAACATGTTCGTCCCAAGAAGTTTACAATAACCGGAGTCGACTGTATTTTGTCCCTTCTGCTAAAAATAATTTCAAACAATGCAAGACAGGCCAGAATATAAGTGCGAATATAAATGTAATACAAGTGATATTTAATGTATTATTTAACATTTGGCCTGTATAATTCTAAACAACCTGTAACAAGAATTATACCGCAGTCTCTGGGTCAATGACCCCCATCTCGATCAGGTTTTTTGTCCAGTTTCCCTGATCCATTGAGCAAAAGCTGAGATGGTCCCTTGTTTTGCTTCTGGACACAAATGTAACTTCATTAGCTGTGCACTTCTTCTAGAATTCAGTGGGAAATATAGTTATTCAAATTATCGTTCTCCATGTTGTCACGGCAGCATGTATTATTCCTTCACGAAGGACATAATAAAGGATAAGAGCCCAAATTTATTGCTCATTTATCCTTGAAAATAGATTTTATTACATCGGAGCGAATTCTTGCATTCAAAAATCAAGTAGTATATGTCTTAGAGTAGTGATCACAGAATTTTGAAATCGTCCACAGAATTCACTTCTCCCCATAACATGTCACACACACTTTTAACTGTTTTTAACCTAAAATAAATAAAAAAATAAATATATAATTGAGTTGTTCGGCGCTGCGGTGCTGTGGCAACCCTCACTGTCCGATCGCTGGTTGGGGAGGGGTAGACCCTGAGCTGGCGACGTCTTCATAAAGTGGGGGAGGAACGCGTCGGAAATGAGCGCGGTGGGGCGGCTGCGATAAGAGCCCGCAGGTCCCGCCCTCACTTCCGTGGTCGCTCGGCCACGCTCGCCGTCTTTCCTCCTCCGTCACCTCCGCTGCTGCCGCCAACTGCTAGGTCCGCCATTACTAGGGTTGCCAACAGTTCTCGTGTAATAGGGAGGACACTCGACAAGAAAACCGGGAGCGGCAGCTCAGTGCATCAACTGATGTCACTGCAGCGCCTCTGACCGGGAGGTCCTAGGTTCGAGTCCTGACGGCGCCAGGATTTTCGACACTAGCTTTTCAGCTAGGTCGAATTCCGTCGCTGTCTGGAGGAGAATTCTAGCGGCCGGCGGCTCTGATCGGTAGTTTTCCGTGGTTGCTCCGATCTACACCAGGCGAATGCCGGAGCAGTACCCTACCAAACGGGCCACGGACCGCGCGCGATCTTTCCTTCCTCTTCCTTGTCCAATCGTCTCACCTTACACACACACACTAACATGCACTACACTACCACATATTCCGAGAGACCGATCGGGAGCTTAGAACTTGACCCGGCTGGGGCGGTGCGCCGCGCCGCTGGTGGGAGACTCTTGGTTAGGGGGAACCCCCCTAGCTGACGGTAGGTCGGTGCCGGATCTCGCCATCCAGCGGGGGAAGAACACCGCCATCTCCAGAGAAAAAACATGGACAACACTTACGGGACTAATGACCACAGTAGTTGACGCGCCCGGAAACACGAAAAAATCAATCAATCAATCAACAAGAAAACAAACAAACAAACGAAACAACACATTTCAGCTTCATGTATTTGGCCACAAAATTTTGACAGTCAGCTTATTACAAACATACTATTATTAACTAATATACATATATACATAGTTTCTTTGAAATCAACGCATATATTTTTATACAAATTTAAATTATACTAACGTCCGCTCTATTTCTCTCTTCTCTCCATTTGCGATTCAAGTGAAAAGATTCGTTTGCAGATAATGATCTGAGCGTCTTTTTTATTTTAGTCCCTTGGCAAGGGTGTTATCATGCGTGTGTCATCGTTCAGAAAACGGATATTCACATTTTCTATTCTAAATTAAAAAATAAATGATAAAACAATACTGAGGAGGACGAGAGGACAACTGTCATCAATGGAGGACTATCCTCCCAAAGGAAAGACGGTTTGTAATTGTCGTGACCGGCCGCACACATTTAAAGGAGCCGCCGCCGAGTGACGTCAGCGGGGCGTTGCCACACCTGGCCCATCCGCGCGCGGCCGTCACGCCCGAGCAGGCGGATAGAGACTCGCCACCGCCCCTACTCCGCAGCTAGTCGGCGGGCCAATAGCTCTAGCGGGCTATAAGAGGGCTCCGACCCGACGCCAGGGGAGATAGCGAGCGGCAGTGTTAGCGATTGTATCCTGGCGATGAATTGGCGAGAGAGGTGCCAACCAGCGGGGGAAGATGAGCGCCCCCTCCAATAATACAACATGCACTACACTTTCGGGGACAAATGACCTTAGAAGTCGACGCGCCCGGAATTACTTATTAATCAATGAAAACCGCGCCTCCCCCTGACGTTCTCGCTGCTACCTCGGTCACCCCACTCGCGACCGCCGCCGGTCCGCTGCCCTTAACTCATTACCTGCCACAATCCCCCATTGGGGAACTTTTTCATTGTTGCTTGACATTGTATAATTTAATTTGCAAATTTTATTTCTTCAATAGATGTAAAAAAGTCTAAACGACACATATTAGCAAGTTTTTTCATTCCCGAATTCCAGTAGTTGA
Organism: Teleogryllus oceanicus; assembly: GCA_964035755.1. Taxonomy (NCBI): domain Eukaryota; kingdom Metazoa; phylum Arthropoda; class Insecta; order Orthoptera; family Gryllidae; genus Teleogryllus; species Teleogryllus oceanicus. The sequence continues at coordinate 64,687,266 of CAXIVR010000011.1, forward strand.
TTTAGTCGAGATCGCTAAGTCATTATATACTCCTGGCCAGGGTGTACATACGACTTTCATGGGTTCGAATCTTTAACTAAAATCGTGGTTACCGGAAGCGGTAGTTTAATGCATCAACTGACGTCACTGTAGCGCCTGTGGCCGGGAGGTCCTAGGTTCGAGTCCTGACGGCGTCAGGATTTTCGACACTAGCTTTTCAGCTAGGTCAAATTCAGTCGCTGTCTGGAGGAGAATTCTTGCGGCCGGCTGCTCTGATTTGTTGTTTTCCGTAGTTTCACCGATCAATACCAGGTGAAGGCCGGAGCAGTGCCCTAACAAACGGATCGCGCGCGGTTTTTCCTTCCTCTTCCTTGCTCTATCCTCTGTCCCTATTTTCCCCCCTTACACAGACACACACACACACACACACACACACTAACATGCACTATACTACCACACATTCCGGGAGACCGGTCGAGAGCTTAGAGCTTGTCGCGGCTGGTGGGAGAGTCCTTGTTAGGGGGAAACCCCGCTAGCCAACGGTAGGTCGGCGCCGGATTTCACCATCCAGCGGGGGGAAGATCAGTGCCATCTCCCGAGGAAAAAACATGCACTGTACTGACGGAACTAATGACCTAAGCTGTTGACGTGCTCGGGATCACTAACAACCAACCAATCAAAACCGTGCTTAGCTGCTATAGGTCTGATACATCAGTATATTGGTATATTGGTATACATTGATATACTCAGTGTCACCCCCTCTCTCTGCTAGTCTCACCCTCTCTCTCTCACCGCCGTTAACGTAGCCACCGCCACCGAAAACGTTGCTAATACCTTCATCACATCAACCATGGCCCACATCAGCCCGGGCATCAACCAACTCCTGCGACCTGGGGCCACATTACTGCCTGGCCGACTGCACTTCCCCCTCGTCCCTTGCCACGCCCACCCTCGTAAGCTCAATGTTCTGCCTACCTTTGGCAGCCCAATCGCCCCCCCCCCCGCCCAGGTTACTACCACCGCTCGGCCATCGCTCGTTGTTGTATTCCGTTTGCCATTCTCACCGTCTTCGCCGCTACAAGCTCTCCCTTTCTCCCGCCACCGTTGCCCCCACCATCACCATTGGTCCCATACCTTCACCCCGCAGCCTTTGATCGCACCTTCTGTCACCGCGTTTCTTTCCGTCGACAGCATCCCCTTTGCGGTCCCTGCCATAGTCCTTGTTTTGGTCTCCACCAGACACCGGAAGAGGTGGCTCAGAGCATCAACTGATGGCACTGTAGTGCCTCTGACCGAGAGGTACTGGGTTCGAGTCGCGACATTGGCAAGATTTTCGACACTAGCTTGTCAGCTAGGTCGAATTCAGTCGCTGTCTGGAGAAGAATTCTTGTGACCGGCTCCTCTGATCGGTATTGTGCCGTGGATTCTCCTATCAAAACCAGGCGAAAGTCGGGATACCACCCTAACTAACGGGCCACGGGCCGCGCGCAATCTTTCCTTTCTCTTCCTTGTCCTATCCTCAACCCTTACACACACTTACACTAACATGCACTACACTACCACACATGCTGGCAGACCGGTCAGGAGCTTGGAGCTTGTCCCGGCTGGGGCGATGCCCCGCTGGTGGGAGAGTGCTGGTTAGAAGGGAAACCCCGCTAGCTGTCGGTGGGTCGGCGCCGGATTTCGCCATCCAGCGGGGGAAGATCACCACCACCTTCCGGGGGCAAAACATGCAGTACATCGAAGGTACTAGTTGACGAGACCGAAATCACTAACAAGCAACCAACCAACCAACAGTGGCACACCTCTGCACTGTTGCGCCCACCATTCCCACCGCCACACCGCACCTTCGCCTCCACAATGACAGCAGCAGTCTTCGCCGCTGCCAAAGACGTTGCCTTCCGGCGCGGCGCTCGGGGTCCCTGCTTCCGCCGCCACCTCCCTTCCGCCTCATCTGCTTTCCCCTTCCACTGCCCTCGCCCGGGCTTCGCAATCGCTCGATGCCGGCAGCCACCGCGCCGCTCCGCGCTCTCCAGGTGAAAGAGGCATTCGGGGTGGTTGTGGAATGGAAAATAGATCCTCTGGTACTGGAAACTGGTGAAGGCAGTGACGTATTCTTTGGATGTGCAAGTCGTGTGCCAATACCCAAGGAAATAAAAGAAAACATTTTTTCTTTGAATTTATTTAGATTTTTTCGTTTATTCGGTCTTCCGTGTGATCGGCTTCGAAGTTCGGCATCAGCGCGTCCATGCAACGCAGGCAGTGCGAGAGCGCAGCTCAGGCCGTTGGCGAATACCTCCAACGTCTTCAGATCGGAGCGGGAGGTGGCGGCGGTGCATGCGCCACTCAAGGACAAAGTGTGCCTAGGCGGTGGTTCTCGATTTGACGGCCTGCTGGAGGGCCAGCGTCCGTGATTGTGATATTCTCCGTAGCGCGTGGCAGCCTTTAGCGATACATATGATATTAATGTTATTTTTGATAAGGATAGTGAGAAAGGGGAACAAACGTTTTTAATAATTGCTTTCCTTCCCTTTCCTATGAAGACAAGAAACAAGACGATCGTGACCTAACCTGATAATATTTCAGAATTTAATTTTTAAAACGAGAACCGAAGAAAGGGAAAAGCGTCGAGCATGTCTTTTTAAATACTTTAAAATTTACTATTCCAATGTTCTCAACATAAAATACAACATTCTCATTGTTATTTTGTGACTATCTCTTCCACAGTTATCCAACATTATTATTTAAAATAAATAAAGATTTTGTTTACTTAATTCAATTTTACTCTAAATATGTAAGCGAAAAGAATAGTGTGGGGGTTAACACTATCCTTCACTTCCAACGCCCAAGTCCAGAGTGAGAAGACGCCACTGGTAATATGTATTAAAAACGTGGTAAAAAAATAAATCAATTATTTTCTAAATCGTGGGAAAGAGTGTTTTGTGTAAGTCAGAAGAAATTAGAAGAGTTGGGCAAGATTGCATTCATCAGTGATGGAAACGACGACGATAGACGGAAGTACAAAAGAATTGAAAGTGTCCTAAAGGTTACACCTTGTGGCGTCATGGAGAAAAACACACAGACATTTACAAGTATGTACACGTTTATTTACACGTATGTACAATAACTAAATTCTGTTCCAAAACTACACACTTTTGAGTATTTCCCTGTGGATACCCCACATAGCTAGGGAGGCCCCGCCTCCTCTGACGCTACTCCCGCGCCACTACCGTGACCTCGTCACCCGTGCGAGAGGCACAACACGCTCCAGTCTGGGCGTAAAATTTTGCGCATCGCGTGAGGTTTGCAGAACAAAACCCCCGTGTGAGCTCGTCGGCTCGATTTTATACCTAGAGTGTAGCCGTCACATGACCGCCCTTGGTGTAGGAGGGAGGCTCGCGTCTACCACGTGACCTTCCAGGTCAAGCTGGCGTCCTCTTGGTTTAAATATATCACAACGCCGCACGGTGGTGCATTTTCCCGAAATCCTGGCCAAAACCTCAAAATGAAATCGCGTTTACTGTACTTTGCAAATACTACGACACACTGTATACTTGGGGGCATCTGTTTCTGTCCACTTCGTGTCTCTGGGTCAATTCCCCTGGCACTAGTAGTCACCCGAACTTACCCTTCGCGGCGTTCGGTAGACCTGCAGTGCGAGAGTAACATAGAGAGACCGTCTTTATTTGTAAGTGGTGGCCATACAAACTTGTGCAGAGAAAACTGGCAGTATGGATTCTCTTCCTGAAGGTTTGTAGAGTATTTTCATGTTTGTTTTATAATGCATTAATGCATAATATAGACGTGGGATGAATTATTAAAATGCATGAAATTAATACAATAATTTTAATTACTCATAAGTTCACGTAGGCTGAAAGTTACCAATTTCGCGGAATTCCGCGATGTTTCTAATTTCATTTACTAGCTGAATCTATCCTCTTTCGAATCCAGTTATAAAATCATGCCCCAACTTGCCCCATTAGTAAATATAAAGAATTAACTTTTCGTCAAGCACGCGTGACCGCCGAATACGACTCGTCGAAATCCGTCCTGAGAACGGAAACTGCTTTTACAATGTTGTTTCTAGCGGAAAAGTTTGATCCCTTTTACTGAAATAACAAATTTACTCAATATTATAAACAAAAAAATTAATATTTTTAATTTTTGTAACAGATTATGACTATTCACTAATATTACATGAATATAATATTTATGTACATATTACATCTTCTCGACTGGATTAAGCACATTTTATTTCATTAAAATTGTACATAAAGTAATATTTACAAAATGTGTCATCAAAACTCGTCTTAAACGTGATATCAAAGAAACTCATCATTAAAAAATAAATCAAAAATATAATTGATCGAAAAGTAATATTTGTTTACTTAACTCTTAAGTTACATACCAACAAATATTCATATTAGATTGTTATTGTTATAAAATTAGTATTATATTATTTTTTATGAAATAATACTGCAACTACAGTTTGAATATGGTCAAGAAACTTATTCAAATGCAATTCAAATAAAATGGTCTGAATATAGAGCTTCCAAACAAGATTATGGTAATAGCAACGACAATAATTCAGCATGACGCTTTTTTAAGAAATCTAAATATTCCTCAGAAATAACCGAATATTCATGGTAATGCATGCATAGAATCTATTCACAAAGATATAAGGCGGTATGGAGAAGGATTTCCGAACATGTTCAAGACTGCACCCAGTCCAGGAGATGTTTAATCGTCTGTTGAGATTTTCTGTTCCTTCATTTCCAACTTGGGGGATTTTTCCCAAAAGAAAGTTAAAATTCTTGAACAAATATGCTTTGTCTCATTTGCCTGAGCCAAATATCACCATAGGGAGAAATGTACCCTAGTGAAAAATGTGATCCTTTCCGGTTCTTCGGATGCTGTATATGAATTTTCTCTGACAGAGGGCATGAGATGGCATTAATACCATGCTTCTTTATGCCAAATGTTATCAATTAATATGTAAGTAATCCCTACGGTTTTCTAAAATCAATTTTGTTAATTGATAAAATGTAATCAAGTTTATATAGAAAATATAGATTTATATTTCACAGATTTAAGAAGTGCATTATTCTGGTATTATGTTACCAGCTCCTTACATTATAAAGATAATCCAAAATAATTTTGGTCGTCGTAGAAAACATACTATAGCTCTCAGAGGTTTTGGCCAGAAATCGCCAAAATGCACCACTGTGCGCCGGGCGCAAGGCTATTTAGCCCGCAAGTATGCGATACTTCTGCTCCTCCTCCCACCCACGGCCGCCAACGTGACGATACTTTTCCACCGATTTTCGGAAAATTGATATTGATAAAAGTTGAAAAGTTACTGGTAATATATTGCAAAGCAAAGTAGTAAGAATAAAATATAGAAGAGTTGTAAATACATAAATCTAGTTTTACATTAAAATGCACGTACTTGTTTTTGTGCATTTAAGTTTACAAAATAATATAGACAAAAACACAAATAATTTTTCATTTTTTGTGCCTTTTTTCTCCTTATTCTTGACATTTTCAGTGCATTTTTAGGTGCCTAAAGACCATTTTTTGTGCTTAAACTTCCCACATCTAATCATACGTTATAAGAGCGAGCAGGACAAAAAGCCCGAGGGTCTTTCGCCCGTAATTTTTCTGGTGTCCTGCTCTTGTCTTCATAGCTTCTCTCAGTAGCCACTTCGGCGTGACAAGAACGGGTGGTAAATAAACACTTAGAGACCACATATTGTTGCTAATTCCGGGCCCGTCAACTACTGAGATCATTAGTCTAGAGACAACGTAGAGAGGAGTAACACTTCAATATATATTTCCCACCAATTCATAAGAAATACTTCTTAATGCTATTGTTAAAAGTTATTTTCATGCCTCAATTAAGAAATATGAATCAACGTAGAAGCTTAATTACAACACTCCTTACATTCCTCCACGCTAAATTAGCTACGTTTCTTCTGTTTCTCATCTGAAAATAAAATATGAATCACCTTGCGGGATGTGGTTCACGGGATTGGTCAATATACTTAATGAAACACTAGTTGGCCATTGTTTTGGAATTTATAATTCCTTCATCAGTGCTACAGTACAAAACAAAAACACAAGGAATGAAGACAACTATCTAAACAATATTATTTACAATTACATCAGATTATATCTCAATAATCACAAGAAAAAAAGTATACACACCTTACTAATATATCAAAGAAGGTCAAGCTCCATGTCTAGCTCGAAAGCAACTCCAACATGGAGTTGCTGCAGCATACGGTTCCACAGCAAGATCCGTCAGAATGGGGCCGCGGCCCGAACATTGAATGAAAGCGTGTTGTGTCAGAACTATGTGCTACAGCCCACATGCCACAAACCATACGTAATCGGCCGACCACTTGTTCAATTAGAAGTATAACCAGACAACTCAATACTGAGGAAAACAATGTTAACTGTTACATATATTGACAAAATTATTATTAAACTGTCCTTTATTGACTTATTCAGAAACCTACTGGACAGAAAAATGTAATTAATGTGTTGTGGGCTTGATGTACGTCAATATGTATTTAATTAATAATTTTATCTCATTGGGCCATTTTTGAAAACCGGTAATAAATTAAGTGCCTGATGGACGTGTGCAAAATTGTAAAGTATTCAATGTCCATCAATGGAGAATAATTATGAATGAAACCGTACACACCGTTACCAACCCAAAATTGTACACACACAATTGAGTTGAAATAGAAAAAAGTTTGAAAAATATTTTGTCAAGGATCCATGATAATAATATAACAATAATTATCAAACATCTGGTTACCCTGACCCAAATATTAAGTGGAAACCAAAAAAAAAAAAAAAATGAAAGATAATAATAATAACAATAATAATAATAATAAATATCCAGTTCCCAACAATATTAATTTGTTTAAGTAGTACAATTGGATGTAATTGTGATATAACTGTTAACGATTAATATACTTGACTTAACTGGATAGTGAATTTTATGTGATTTGAATGATAGCAATTTAAATACAATATTGAATATAATAACCAACACACAACTATCAAGTGACAAGGTACATAAAAATAATTATACAATATTACAAACAACCGATGCCCTCCCCACAAATGTAGTTATAAACAGTAGCGTACAAATTAAGTTTCCAACCAATAATAAATTATTACATTCTAAAATTTTATGTACATGTGAGATCACTGTTTCAGATTTGAGAGTGTAGGGTGTGATAGTCCCAAAGATTAAAAACCATTCTTAATTAAAGATATTAAAAATTAAAAAACAAGGATTCCCTGACAAAACCAATAAATAGAAAAGTACTGCTTGTGACCTAACATTGACCGTAATTGTTGAAGATGATGAAGGAATTATAAATTCCGAAACGTTGACAAACCAGTGTTTCATTAACTACGAGTATATTGACCAATTCCGTACCACATCCCGTATTTAATCAATAGTTGTGGATTCTACAGTGAATTCTTAATAAACTTGTTTATAATATTAATATTTATTGCATGAATACGTTTAGATAACGAATGACTATAGGAGCTAGTTTTCAAATATATGTGAATGTAATAAAACATTATAAACGAGTTTATTCGTAATTTTTATTGTAAAACAGTTTTCTACATTCATAAAAGAATGAAAGTTAATTTTTGGAAACAAATTGTAGTGTAACGGGAATTTGCCATCTGTACAAAACAAACTGTACTCGGGTGTTTAGTTTACCCCTACTTCTTCCTGATTCTCAAGTTGCAATTGGCTGAATATGTGATGACGCAGTTATTCGTGCGATAAACCGCAAATACGTCGTAATCTGTGCTATAAGATGTTATTTTAACATTGGAATAAGTAAGTAACCCCGTGTGGTCTACCACCTCCTTACTTATTCTCTTCGTCAGAGGGACAAGTCCCCGGGGTGGGCACTTATCTTGGGCTTTTATCCGCATCCCCCACCGACGCGTTGACGCCGACAGGCTCACCGCCGGATCCAGCCGGAACCCAGTTTGCCCTCGCGGCAACCTCCCCGTACAATGCCTGGGTAATAGTCCAAAACCAGTTTCTTAGAACTATCACAAATGCTCCTTGGTTTGTCTCAAACTCACAGCTCTACAAAGAATTTCAAATTGACTCCATACAACACCATATGACATATCTCTCGACCCAGTTCTATCACTCCATACCTCAAATTCCACACCTAGACAATTTCAGACTCTGGAAAACTCCTCAAAGAACCAGATTAAAAATAGATATCCATACTAGGCATTCTTAACCAAATTTGCCGAAATAGATTGTTTTTAGAGGTGTCTGGAAAATATTTCCTCACCGAATTCGTTTTTAGTTTAATTTTAGGTATTTTATAATGTAAGCCATCAATACATATATAAAGTGTTATATATACTGAACTATGTATGATCTCTAAAAATAAAATAATAATAAAATAAAATAAATAAATAAAACAATGCCTGGGTGGGGCCGCCCTGCTAGATCAGAGCTCCTAGCCATCCAGGCTAGTACCGGAGTCTCGAGAATACGCCACTCACATGCGCTGGGAACAAGTTTCTCTCGTCTATTGCCCAGAGATCGGGCCCTGCCACGACGAATTCGAGAGCCTAACTGGGGGCCACCCGTACTAAGACCCGGGCGGCTCGGAGCCCCCATCCCGTCTCCCCATTGCTTACCGCCAGCTGACGACGTGGGTAACGCCGGTACCGAAGCAACCTGTAGGGTGGTAACTAGGTACCCGCCTCACTTAGGGGATCCGGAATACTTCGAGAAGGATCCTTCGCCCAATCCTGCTCCAAGGTGAGCGGCGCCGCGAGACTCAGGGCCCGGGTGGGCGTCTACGATTCTCCACCAGAAGCCGCGACAACCTAAGTCATCGCCTCCCTCCCCCCTGCGGGGAACATTCAAATAACTGGAATATTTTTCTAAAAACTTTATTGCGCGAATTGTCTACATAACTTTTTTTCTTCAAAACGCTATACCTGATTCGTGTAGCCGAAATATTCAAATGATTTTATATGTCCTTTAATAATGTAAAAGGTGTAATGAACGTGTTGATGAAATTCGATGCATTTCATGAAGGTTTTCCTTCTTCCAAGGTACACACGAGATTGTTTTATTTATTTAAGTTGGTTCTATAACAGGCTATACCTATCATTTACTTAACAACAATTCCAACATAGGAATCATAGTTATGACAATTTTACGTACGGGCACAAAATATTGAGTAAAATATGAACTAACAATTGATTAACATAAAAAAAGATTTAAGCATATAGGTACTAAAATACATCGAATGTCATTTTTTTTGCTGAAAGTAAGTTCCTTTATCCATTAACGCCTGAATTAATTTTAGGCGCATAGCGTCCGCCCATTGTCGACGCCCCCTGTGCACGCAGAGTAATTTTTGGAGCTATTTGCTAGCATCTCTTTGCAACTTTTATTTCCAAAGGGTTATATTGCTAAATTATACTACTAGAGCGCTCCAAAGCGCCAAGCATTAAATTGAAACAACCAGTGTAAAGCGAGCAAACACCTACTAACTTCGGCCTTCCCCCAAGGACCATCTCGCCTGGAACTGTCACCGCCACCCCCGCTGTCCCAGTGCACCGGTGCGACGCCGCGGGGAACCCGCTGCCCTCGCCCCTGCGTCTATCGACCGAGAGAGGGGTTGGGGGTGGCGGAAACGGCGGCGGGCAGAGGAGGGGGCGATGGGGGCGGACGCTCGTGATTTGGCTGGCTGCACCGCCACAGGGCGCCGCGGAAGCCACAAACCGCTCGTCCGCCGACGAACCTCTCCCCGTGGCGAGAGTTGTTGCTGTGAAGTTCCTCGGGGAAAGAAGGGAATCAGAAAAATAACGGATGCAACTAGAGCAATGTACTTTTCTTCTTGATTGTTCGTTTGTAATTGATTCTAGGCGCGTCAACTACTGAGGTCATTATTCCCGTACGTGTGATGCGTATTTTTTCATCGGCAGGTGGCGATGATCTTCCCCCATGGATGGCGAGATCCGGCGCCGACCTACCGTCGACTAGTTATTTGAGTTTCTACCAATTACACAATTGTAGTTCTTTTAAAATATCCCACGCATAGTTCATATTTACAATAGGTTGTACTTTCTCTCTACCGCTTACGCAGTAGAGATAATGTTACGTAATGCTGCCAAGAAAACGGAGATTTTCGACTTTCCTGGTTCTGGCAACAAACTGATACAGATATTTTGTTTGAACGCTTTCGTGATTCACTGACTTTGAAGGGAAAATACCATAGCGATAGTGAGTAGATAAGTTTCATATCATATCTCCTATTATCTATCGTATATTTTATGAATCTTCATTGTCCAAATGTAATGTCCAATGTCAGAATAATTGAATAGAATACGTGCATTTTATTTGCCACATAGGCGTTCCATCAATTGAATTTTTGTTTTAATTTCAGCACGATTATTAATAGTTCTCACTTCTGTGTATGGCTGTCCCATGCCACGAAATGAATTCAATGATTCGACACTCAATTATTCAATGAAGGACACCTTATAGGACACCGAGAATAACATGTGGAGATGTGGCATCGACAAGGAAAAATCGACATGTTTCTATCGAAAATGTTTCTAAACAGTGTGTGATAGTCGGTCTTGTTTATTAATTTTAAATTGAGATATAACTTACAAAACAAAGACAAACAATCATAAGGACAATGTTTTGCGCAATATTTTGCAACCGACGACATTAACGCTTCGTCTCTAGTTGAGAATACAGCTCAAAAGGATAACCCTAGATAAGATAGTAAAAAGTTCCCTAAAATCAAATGATAATCGAGTAGGTATCATATGCCGAATTTAAAAATAAGATTTTTGAAAGGCTTCTAATTTCTCTTCCCACCACAACCACCACTCCACTGCAGTAAAAAAAGGCCATCTTGATATATTTCAATTTCATATTAACTTTTCTAAGTGTAAAAATATGAAAAATATGAGCCCGTACTTTCGTGCCCAATATTTCATGCTACATTACGCTAAAAGTACTAAACTTTTCGAAAAACTATACCTGACCTTACTACAAAATCTACCTTTAGGGAGCAAATGTCATTGAGGTAAAAAATATCTCTCTTTACTATTTTATTTGTAGTAAGACCCCGAAAAAATTTTGAACTTTTGCCATTTTTGAAAAACCAGGATTTTCAACTTGTTGAAACGTTGTTGTTGTTGTTGTTGTTGTTGTTGTTGTTGTTGTTGTTGTTGTTGTTGTTGTTGTTATTATTATTATTATTATTATTATTATTATTATTATTATTATTTCAATTCACACCGCGTGAGGATAATTTTGGGCACCACTGCGCTGCTTATTCTTTGTAATAAGTTGTATTTTTATTTTCATTTACCCGGAATTAACTATCTTCCGTTTGCCTTCTTTGTGCACGTGTCACCTCGTAGTATCGCGTTGACTTTGAAAATGTTATCGTTACATGCTGGGTTTTCCTCCAAGCATTTCTGCATCACACGAACCAGATTGTTCAACCCGATTATGTTCTGAATGATGCCAGAATTGTCGGGGGCAAATATGAGGAAAACGGGATAAAGTGGGTGATGTAGGAATTGATGACAAATTCCCGACGCAACTGCGCATTACGTGATCCGTGGACCAAAGTTCTTCTTATGTTAGCACTCAGCTCTGACCGAGGCCACGCTCTCTACACAACCTTAGATCATCATTAAGACGTTACTTTGTGAACGTTCCCCATATCATACAATCACAGGCATTGGACTGCACATTTATCATTATGCACTATTAACATTTTTAGACGAGAAATTATACGATGTTTCTACATTCAAAAAACTGCAAAGATGAACAATGATAGCAAAATGTACTATTGTCGTGTTTCATTTGTATACTAACTTTCCTGGAATTAAGAATTAAGATAGAAATCGTGTGTCATAAAAATACACAATTTAACCCATCAGATAATACAAAACGCTTAGTTAAAAGTTAATGAATGAACACAATTATTAATAAGAGAGTAGGAAAATTAAGGAATGGCAGTGAAAGTTATAATGAAAAACTGTCAACAAGTGGATAATAAAAGAAACGATATTCATTTGGGCGTTTCATATACAGAATCAAACGATTTGTACTGTTTATTGTATTTTCTGATGATTACCCTATCTTCCAGTGCTGTTTTTCCGTATAAGCGTCTCATCATAAAAAATATGCCTAGCTACACTACTTTGTGGGGTGCAATCGTCATCGATAAATGTACGCGACCTTCCGAATGACGCCATCGTTTGATGTGGCGTGCGTTCGCCTCATTAATAAGTAAACGTTTCCATCCGTTGATTCGCATCTGCCGCCCCAAGTCACGAACGCCAGCTCCTCTGCGGCAGTCCACAAACACAGCGGGAGACGGAGGCCGTGTGCGAGAGCTCGCGGGGAAGCGGCATGACAGCCGGCGAGCGCCCAACCAAGACTCGGAGCCCGCCGCTGGAGGAACCGCACGCGGAAGCTAGATGGACAGAGGTACTATATTCGGGTTTTTCTTACTTGACGGCTGAGGATTCCATCTTGGAGATACTACCTTCAGCCGCCACGTTAGAAAAACCCCAGTATATTCTTGGGTCTTCGTAACGTGGCCGATGACATTAGGTCATTTTTACCGACCAATGACCAATGAATCTTTTTAATTAATTCGCGAACGTCCTTCCCAAAGAAGCTCATGGCCTCAGACATCTTCTTATCACTGTTATAATGATTTATTTTATAAGGCAGGAGGTGTAGAAATGGCCTAATATCATCGGCCACGTTGCGAAAACCCAAGTATATACTTGGGTTTTTCTGACGTGGCGGCTGAAGATAGTATCTCCAAGATGGAATTCGGCTAATTTTGTGTCTTTCATGGTCCTGCCGCAAGATGTCGCATGATCGCGACCGCATCAATCAGTGCAATCACTATCTGCTGCAGATAGTGATTGTAGCGGCAGGACTGAGAATGACTGAAAAATTCGTGCCGAATTCCATCTTGGAGATACTACCCTCAGCCGCCACGTTAGAAAAACCCTAGTATATACTAGGGTTTTCGTAAGTGGCCGATGACATTAGGTCATTTTCACACCTGCCTTATAAAATGAATCATAACAGTGATAAGCAAATGTCTAAGCCATGAGCTCCATTGAGAAGGACGTTCGCGAATTAATTAAAAAGATTAATTTTATAAGGTCGGAGGTGTATGAAGGACCTAGTGTCATCCGTCACGTTACGATAACACAGATATATACTTGGGTTTTTCTAACGTGGCGGATGAGGGTAGTATCTTCAAGATGGAATTCGGCATGACTTTTTGAGTCATTCTCAGTCCTGTCGCTAGAGTCACTTCATCTGCAGCATTGCTTGATGCGGTCACGATCATGCGACATTTTTCGACAGGATTGAGAATGACTCGAAAAATCGTGCGAATTCCATTTTGGAGATACACCCTGAGCCGCCACATTAGAAAAACCCAAGTATACAGCGTTAGGTTGTTCGTTTCCCCTACGGCCTTGTCCTTCTTACTCGATTGGATAATTATTTCGTGTTGTCTGGGGCAACGACTACTGCATCCATTAGTTCCGAAAGTGTAGTGCTCATATTTTTATTATGGGAGGTGGGCTTCCCTCGGTGTACTTCCCTGGTTTGATGTTGAGATCCGGTCACGTCCAACAAGTCGTCTTCTGCTGTTTCCCTCTATTGAAGTATCTCCCACAAGCAGGACACCGCCCCAGTCGGCACAAGCTATAAGTTATTGACTAGGCATCCGACATGTGCGGTATGGTGCATATGTGTGTGTGTGTGTGTGTGTGTGTGTGTGTACAAGACAGAGTTGAGAACAGAGCAAGGAAGAGGAAGGAAAGGTCCTCCGCGGTCCGCGGCCCGTTTGTTGATCCGGCATTCACCTCGTGTTGATTGGAGAAACCACGAAAACTACCGATTAGAGCAACCGGTCACTAAAATTCTCCTCCAGACTTCGGCTCAATTCGACCCAAGTAGCTAGTGTCAAAAATCTTGCCACCGTCGGGACTCTAACTATAGGAACTCCCACACAAAGGCACTGCAGTGACATCATTTGATACCCTGAGATACCTCAACCGGTTTTTGCTTTCAAATGTTTAGAAACAAAAAATTAGTGGGAATACAATCACTATTCACTTCGTACTCAGAGTTGAAGGTATTTCTGAAAATGTAATTGAAATGTATTATATTTTTCAGTATCTCTTCCTGTAGTGTGATGTACGGAACTATAGCAAAAAATTATGTTGCCTACCTTAACTTAAAAATGCAATACACTGCATACAATTACAATAACCAATTTAATTTTGTAACAATGTATGTTTCACACTACCGGTGGTCGTTGCGTTTATATCTCACTTATATTTGCAATTAAAAATATTTCAATTAAATAAAACTGACCATTTTCTCTTCGCTAACTATAAATTCGCGTACATGTTTCCTTGAAAACGAAATATCGAATGCTTTTGTAATATTAATTGCAACTCTCGCAATAAAATAATAAATTGACGGCTGATAAGAGTTAATTCTCTTAAACGTAATATATTACAATTTTTTTTTCTTTAAAAAAGGAAACAAGCAAGTGAACTCACATCTAGTGCCCTGTCTACTACCTGTCCGGTAACATAAAATCAAAATCGCATATTTTGGTTGTATACAAAGCTCAAAATTCTTTCTAAAGTAAAGCTCTTATTGTTTTCGATTTTCGTACTTTTAACATGTTTTTGAAAACTTTTCAGTTTTTGAGGAACTTTACGAGAAATAATTTGAATCACTGGGCATGTTTAATCAACTTTGCAGTTTTGAACTGTTAACATTTTGCAATTCTTAAAAATACAAAGTTCACCGAAAACGGGATAAGGTTTGATTTTTATACTGTTATTTGATACATACGAGAAAAAAATGAAAGGCAAAATTTGGAGCCATTTTTTAGAAAACAATGTTTAAAAATTGTCTCTATTTCATGCTAAATTACGCAAAAATTACTCATTATCGAAAAAAAACCTTTTTAACCTTTCTTTAAAAATTATTCAGGAAAGAATTTTAAAAAAATTTAACTTTTCAATTTTTAAAAATAAGGGAGTTTAGCAATTTTCTAAAAGTAAGGGATTTTAATGCAGATGAGTCCTACGCAATTCTCTTAAGCGTTTTTAACGCTATTCGAGAACAAAATTTATTGAGAAAATTTGCAGCCAATTTTGAGAAAATTTTGAAAACTTCACGTAAATTACCCCCAAGAATCACAATATTGCTTTTTAAAGTGAGAACGCCCAGAGATTCTTGAAATCAATCGAGGAATAACAGTTTTGGAGAAAATTGGCTGAACAGTTTAGGCTCTAGCGTTGATCACAAACAGACATGGTCAGACGGTTAGATGGATAGACGGCAGACCGACAGGTGAACAGACACACAAGTAGCGGGGCATATAGTCGGGCAGATAGACGGGCAAACATGTTTTGCCATCAATCGGCTTTTCAATATTAAGGTTCCACAAAACATGGATTCTCAATACACAACATTTTCGAGGAAGTAATTTTCTAAATATGAACAAAATTTATTCACTTTTTCCTTACCAGATCCCGGCAATAAACGTTTTTATATTGTAAGTTTGCTTTTCACTGGCACACGATTACAATATTTTCCCTTCTTACGAAGTAAGAGAGAGAAAGTAAGAAGTATAAGCCTACTATTCAATTGTGATACATTTGTTACACCCCAAAAGAACCTTTCATTATTTTTCCCTCATCATCCCTTTTTTCTCAAGAATAAGTACAATTCAAAAAAATATACTGTTCAGATGAAATGTACTCGGTACAGACGGCGGAAAGAAAAACGCGATTAATACTGAAACTTACCACGCACCCTTCACTATAGTTTCTCACTAATGATTCTCAAAATAATAGAACTGAGAACTGATGATGATCAACCATAGCCTATATACTTGCGAGCTCATCACTGAAGCATCTTAAACTGAATAGTCGTTGCTTCAATCACTGAGGGACGGCTGCTATGGGATGAAAACCTAATCTACTTTTCAATACTATCTTTGCTTGGCGTCTCCGGCGAGTATATTCTAGTTAAAACCTTTTTATATGCGTTTTGCTAGTTCATGATAAATATATATTTTTAAAAATTACTGTTCACGGTTCTTCTATTTTCAGGCTTAGAATGTTACTTGAAAATGTGTCAATTAAAATTTATTTTTCTTTCATAACAATATTAGATATAATTATCGTCAAAATGATTAATCAAACCGTAGCAATTCATGTAAATTCTCGAAAGATAGTGTCATTTACCAGGATAGTGTAATAACCGGGAGCGGTGGCTCAGTGCATCAACTGATGTCACTGCAGTGCATCTGATTGGGAGGACCTAGGTTCATCACGGGGCAGGATTTTCGACACTAGCTTTTCAGCTATGTCGAATTTAGTCGCTGTCTGGAGGAGAATTCTAGCGCCCGGCTGCTCTGATCGGTAATTTTACATAGTCAACGATCAACACTAGACGAATGACGGAGCAGTACCTAACAAACGGGCCATGGACCGCGCGCAATCTTTTCTTCCTCTTTCTTTCCTATCATCCCTTTACACACACACACACACACACACACACACACACACACACACACACACACACACACACTAGCATGCACTACACTACCACATATTCCGGGAGACCGGTCGGGAGCTTAGAGCTTGTCCCGGCTGGGGCGGTGCTCCGCTGGTGGGAAAGTCCTGGTTAGGGGGAAACCCCGCTAGCCGACGGTAGGTCGGCGCCGGATCTCGCCATCCAGCGTCGGAAGATCAACGCTATCTCTCGAGGAAAAACATGCACTACACTTATGGGACTAATGACCTAAGTTTTTGACGCGCCTAGAATCACCAACAAACCAACCAATCAATCCAGTTCCTGCCTGTGGTGACCCAAGCGTGTGCACGGTGCAGGTGCTGTGGTCGGTGGTGCAGGAGTACACCGCCAGCACCACCCTCCACGGCTACCGCTACCTCACGGAGCCGGGCCGCCACTGGATCGAGCGGCTGGCGTGGCTGGTGGTGGAGGTGGCGGCGGCGTGGGGCGCCACCTACATGATCCTCGCGGTGTGGCAGCAGTACCTGGCGGCGCCCACCATCACCACGGTGCAGTCGACGCATTATCCGGTGAGTCTCTTTATTACATGTTTTGTTGGACCATCGAGAAAATAACGTCCTTATTCGAAATGAATCTCTGAAAGTTGCAGAATACCAAGAGGATAGAGAATACTATAGAATGTCTGTATGTAAGCGATTTCTTCAGCAAGATAAAGCTAGTAGAACCTAGCAAAATACTACCAAACTACGTGGGAAATTATTATTCATTTTACCGGCTTGTCGATTGATTGATATATTTTTTCTTGTTTCCGGGCGCGTCAACTGCTTCGGTCATTAGTCCCGTTAGTGTAGTGCATATTGTTTCCGGTGAGATGGCGGTGATCTTCCCCCACTCGATGGCGAGAACCGGCACCGACCTACCGTCGTCTAGTGGGGTTTCGTCCTAACCAGAACTCTCCCACCAGTGGGGCACCGCCCCAGTCGGGACAAGCTCTAAGCTCCCCACCGGTCTCGCGGAATATGTGGTAGTGTGGTGCATGTTAGTGTAAGTGTGTGTGTAAGAGGAGAGGATAGGACAAGGAAGAGGAGGGACAGATCGCGCGCGGTCCGTGGCCCGTTTGGTAGGGTACTGCTCCGGCATTCGCCTGGCGTTGATCGGAGAAACCACTGAAAACTACCGATTAGAGCAGCCGGCCGCTAGAATTCTCCTCCAGACAGCGTCTGAATTCGACCTAGCTGAGAAGCTAGTGTCGAAAATCCTACCGCTGTCAGGACTCGAACCTAGGACCTCCCGGACAGAAGCGCTGCAGTGACATTAGTTGATGCCCCGTACCAAACGGGCCACACTCGGCGCGCGATATTTCCTTCCTCTTCTTATCATCACTCTCACTTACACATGCTTACACTCACATGTACTACATTACTACACTTGTCGGGAGACCTGTCGGAAGTTTAGAGATTGTCTCGGCTGGGGTGGTGTCACGCTGGTGGAAGATACCGGCCTGGGAAAAGTAACCTCAAGCCGACGTAGATTAGCGGCGGATCTTGCCATCAAGCGGAGGAAGATCATGGCCACCTCTCGCGATAAACTCTTGCACTACACTTACTAGACTAATGTCCTTAGCATTTGACGCCCAGAATCACTAATCAATCAATGTTCATTTTAATTTAATTAGGCGCGGTAACATAAGATTGCGATACGCTCTAATTACTGTATTTGGCCGAACATTTTCCTTCGTTATTTGTAACCCGTCACAGGTGAGACTGAATTCTAGCGGGCAGCGGCTCTATTAATTTTCTTCTTTTTTTCGATACAAGCTGACACCTGGAACAGGACCGTAATAAATGGGCCACATACCGCGCCCGATAATTCTCTTTTTCTTGACTCTTCTTCTGGTCTTACATACACGTACACCTAGAAGCACTATTTTTCCATACATTTTGGATGATAAGTCGGAGCTTTAGACGTAATCCCGGCTGCGATAACGTTCTGTAGTGGAGATACGTGGAGAGGGAAATCCTGAAAAGGACATGAAGGTTGGCACAGACTCACATTTTGGCGGAAGAGTAATTCAACCGCCTCTGGGGATATAACATGCACTACAGTCAAGGGACTAATGGTTTAAGTACTTGACTCGCGAGGAATAAATACGTAGTTATTCGGTAACTCGAAATGGATCTATATTTTTTATGTTACCCTTTTACCTCTTCTGAGGATTAGAGAAACTACTGATTAGATGGTTTTGCCCTGGTCTTAACACGTTTGATTTTTTCCCGTCTCTTCATCGCGCTGACGCATCTGGTGCTGGATAGCCTTCAGGCGCACCCAGCATGAACTTGCCGTAGTTTCCACACTCTCCCCCAGTGACTAGTCAACTGTTGAAGTCATTAGTCCCGTAAGTGCAGTGCATGTTATTCCTCGGCAGCTGGCGGTGATCCCCCGCTGGATGGCGAGAACCGGCGCTGATCTACCGATCGGCTAGCGGGTTTCCTTAACCAGGTGTCACCCACCAGAGGGACGCTGCTCAGTCGGGAAAGCTCCCGACCGGTCTCCCAGCATGTGTGATAATGTTGTGCATGTAAGAGCGAGGATAGACAAGGAAGAGAAAGGAAATATCGCGCGCGGTCTGTGGCCCGTTTGTTTGGGTACTGCATCGGCATTTGCACAGGGCCACGAACCGCATGCAATATTTTCTTTCGCTTGCCTGTCCTATCCTCACCACCTACGTACACTTGTACTCACATGCACTTCACTACCACCCGTACCAAGAGACCGGTCGGAAGCTTAGAGCTTGTCGATACTGGTATGATGCCCCGCTGGTGGGAGATACCTGGTTCGAGAAAACCTCGCACACCGACAGGTAGATAGACTTCAAATCACGCCATTGAGCTCGGGAAGATCACCGCTCCTGCAATAAAAACACGCAATACGCTAATGACGTTAGCAGTTAACGCGTCCGCAATCAGCAATAAATCAAAATTTTTGCATCATTTCAAAATTAAATTTAAGATCATAAAAATGTATGTTTTATAATCACATCCCATTGATTAGAACAGGGAAAATATTATCGCACTATACATTATTTGGGTAGTATTGCAACGCATCTACGAAGGTTATTTTTTCAAAATAAGGTCTGTTTGTTGATAAGAAGAATATACAGTATAAATAATTAAAATATATTTTTTCAATATCTACATTCTTTCATAATCATTTCATCATAATTTTTACGTTAAAGCAACTTGTTTAGTTTATTATACCGTTCAATACGTTTTTGAATTTCATCGTCAGTGAAATCTCTGTCAATCAACCAGTCAACCGCACCCGGGATGTCGAATGGCAGAGCGTGTGGCGTGTGTGGCAGGTGTGGGAGGTACCGTCCCGGACATTGCGCTGTGCAACATCAACCGCATCTACGATGATTATTTTTTAAATAAAGTCCGTTTGTTAATAAGAAGAATACTCTGTATAAATAATTAAAATACATTTTTTCAATATCTGCATACTTTCATCTTCATTTCATCACAATTTTTACGTTAAAGCAAATTATTTAGTTCCTTTTACCGTTCAATACTGTGGCATACCAATATGGGGACATGTTTTATTACAGAATATTTGTCGTAAATGGGCGACATGGTTAGGGCAAATAATAGGCAATATGGCGCCTTAGTAACGACGTCGCGGTTGTTGCCAGGATAAACAAACATTCATCTGACCGTGGAGGTGACGGCGTGAGTAGGAGGAAATATAAGAGATTTGTGGATTGGTTGAAGAAGCGTCGACTGATTATTAAAACGGAAGTTTGGGCATTCGAAATAAAAGAAAGGCGAGGCATTGTGGGTTTTAAAAGGGAGGATACAATTCATTCGGTCGCATATCGTGACGGTGAGCAGTTCGCTCTCGAATAGATTAATTTGTGCATGTTAGGACTTGTAAAAATTTCCGGGGGCTACAATACGTTTTCACACTTTGAAATATTTTCGTGTGGTAGAGCAAGAATCAGACTTGAGTGACATCTTCGGACTCTGAATATTTTCGTGGCAGAAGCAGAAGTGAATTAATTTTGGGGAACGTGTGAGTTCTTTTTTTTAACTCTAATCATTCTTGAACTTATAAATGTATGCGGTTCACAAACGATACCAGACTTTGCATATTTTCTTGCTGTAAACGGAAGATAGAACTGAGAGATTTGTTTTGCTGTGTAATCATAAAAGCACTGGATGTTTCTACGGTGAGAACGGGCATCAGACATAATAGAGTGGAGCTGGAACAAATATTTGAGTGGTGCGAAACGGTGAATCGGCGGTGTTCGTTTTTAAAGAAGAGAAGAGAATTCGTGGTAATTGGACTTCGGGACTTCGGAGCCTCAAAAAGGAAGGGAAGGCGTTTCTTCTAGGTAGCATCAATCAAGAGCACGCGAAGACCAAAATCGCCGTATAAGGTTCGAACCAGGTCATTACTAAGAAAGTTTCTCAATGTAAATTTTTTACATTTTAATTTGCTGCATTTGGTAGGAATTAAACATTAAGTTTCTCTTGAAAGAAAGATAAAATGATTTTCATTGGCCAATTCAAGCTAATAAGTAGCTAGATCAAATAATCTCTGTTTTCAGATTCCTCGCCATTCTGTATAGATGGCAGATCGGGTAATCGGCTATTAATAGATAATAGCGATTATTCCTGACGTGACCCATCGACCCAGCTAGCGGGATAATATTCAGTTTTTATCAGAGTAATAATAATTAAAATATTATCGTAACCTTTTTCCTGGCGCCCATGTTATTAGAAATTTGGAAACGGGTTACGACGAATCGCCCAATGATTGTAACAGTTAGGGGCATGTTTCAATACGTTTTTCAATTTCATCGTCAGTGAAATCTCTCAGTCAATCAATCAACCGCACACGGGGTGTCGATTGCCAGAGTGTGTGCGTGGCGCGCAGTATATTAGCGGAGTATTGAAGCGCATCAACGGTTATTTTAAATTTATTTATTATAAATAATTAAAACATATTTTTTCAATTTAAAAAATACTTTCATCATTTTCACATTAAATCAAGTTAATTTTTTTGTTGCACTGTTCAACAAGTTTCTGAATTACCGTAATGACGTAATGAAATGTGTCAATCAATGCATCAATCAAGTGTCGATTGTCGGAGCGTTTGGCGTGTGTGGCAGGTATGGGAGGTGCCGTTCCCGGGCATCGCGCTGTGCAACATCAACCGCATCAGCCGCGCGCGCGCGGGGGCGCTGGCGCGGGCGCTGGAGCAGCTGCTGGCGGCGCGCGGGTGGGCGGGCAGCGACGCCGCCGGCATCGAGAGCCGCCTGCGCATGCTGGGCCGCCTCTACGAGCCGTCGGCCGCCGTCGACGAGGGCGAGCTGGAGCGCCTCGACGACGAGCTGCGCGCCGCCTACGGGGACGACTCCGTGTTAGAGGTACGAACTGTACGCCGCGTACTAGGGTGACTACGTGATAGAGGTGCGAGCTGTGCTCCGCGTAAGAGGGCGACTCCGTGTTAGAGGTACGAACTGTTCGCCGCGTACTAGGATGACTACGTGATAGAGGTACGAGCTGCGTTCCGCGTAAGAAGGCGACTCCGTGTTAGAGATACGAACTGTGCGCCGGGTACCAGGGCGACTACGTGATAGAGGTACGAGCTGCGTTCCGCGAAAGAAGGCGACTCCGTGTTAGAGGTTCGAACTGTGCGCCGCGTACGAGGGTGACTACGTGATAGAGGTGCGAGCTGCGCTCCGCGTAAGAAGGCGACTCCGTGTTAGAGGTACGAACTGTGCGCCGGGTACTAGGGCGACTACGTGATAGAGGTGCGAGCTGCGCTCCGCGTAAGAAGACGACTCCGTGTTAGAGGTACGAACAGTGCGTCGCGTACTAGGGTGACTACGTGATAGAGGTAGGAGCTCCACTCCACGTACGTAGACAACAACGAGATAGGGTATAAGTTTCCCTCCTCGTACGAATGTGACTACGAGATAGCGAAACGAACTGCGCAGCGTGTGCGGAGACGATTACGAAATTGAGATATGAGCTGCACGATCCTGCGGAAGCGACTTTGAAACAGACGAGCAAGTTGAGGCCAACGTAGGGAGGCGACTACGAGATATAAGTACGGGCTTCGCGCCGGGAGATTACGTGATAGAGGTATGAGCTGCGTGCAGCGCACGGAAACGACTACGCGATAGAGGTACGAGCTACGCTCCGCGTATGAAGGCGACTACATGATAGACGAACGAGCTGCGCGCCGCGTACAGTGACTACGTGATAGAGGTTCGAGCTGTGCGCCGCATACGAATGTGGCTACATGATAGAGGTTCGAGCTGCGCGCCGCGTACGAAGTTGACTACGTGATAGAGGTTGGAGCTGCGCAAGGAAGGAGACGGTTACGAAATCGAGGTATGAGCTGTGCGACACCTGTGTAAACGACTGAGACAGAAGAGCAAGCTACGGGCAACGTAGCGAGACGGAGATAGCCCCGAGCTCCGCGCCAACTACTTGATAGAAGTATGAGCTATGTGCTGCGCACGAAAACAACTACGTGGTAGAGGTACGAGCTAACTATGACTATGACGAAAACGACTACGTGGTAGAGGTAACTATGAAATAGAGGAACGTGCTGCGTACTACGTACGGAGACGACTGAGGGATCAAGGTGCGAGCTGCGCACCGCGTTTGGAGACGACTACGAAAGCGAGGTATGAGCTGTGCGCTGCGTACAAGGACGACCATGAGTTAGATGTATGATAACGCCCGGTAAAGGAATAGGGGTAGGGACCCAATTGAAGAAATTCTCCTTTCAAATATTCCAATGTAATGAAATAAACAATTGAAGGTCACGGCGAGTCACGATGAATGATAATGGGGCGGGTGTATCCAAATAGCTATTCCGGCAGGGACTTGAGAAAGCTGTTTTTTCTCCCGCTCCAGGAGGTGATGCGCGCCATGTCGCCCACGTGCGAAGATCTGCTGTCGCACTGCCGGTGGCGCGGGAGGAATGTCAACTGCAGCAAAATCTTCCAATTACGCACCACCAACGACGGCTTCTGCTGCACCTTCAACTACCTCCGCTACGCGGACAACTTCCCGTCCGACGAGGCGCTGCTCGAGCTGATGAAGACGCCCCTGAAGCCGAGGCGCCTGCATGCCACGGGCTACGAGATGGGGCTCACGTCGTAGTCAACCCGCACCCTGGGACTACTACTACTTTTTCTTTTTTCCTGAGCTGACGCCACAGGTTTGATCTCGGCAACCCACCTCGGGAACTATTACTATCCGCTGAGACCATCCCTCTTATTTCTCCCTTTCTGCTGAACTGACGCCACAGGTTTCTAGTTATTTCCTTTCGCTGACTACGCCACAGTTGGGGTATCTCGGAACGCATCCTAGACTATTACTATCCACCGCTTCCGTTCTGTGGGGTGAAGACGAGTCCATCTTTCTTATTTTATCTTTTTCGCTGAGCTGACGCCACAGGTTTTGAGATGGGTCTCGCGGTCTCGAAGCCACATTCCTAAGACCTTGGTTATTTCTCATTAATTCCATGTAGATGTCAAAGCAATACAGACTAAAAACACTAGGCATGAACCTTTCTTACCCAACGTTGAGGCTACAAAATATTGGGAGAACTTCTTGAAGAGATAGTACCAGTGAACTGCCTGTCATTTTTCGTGCACTTGTCATGAGGACAGACTCTGAAATCACGAAATTCCAGACTATTAGCATTCCTCAGCCTAATCATAATTAAGTATTGAAGAAATTGTCAGTTTGCCTGTCTGGGCGAAAAGTTGTTCGTTGTCCTTCTGATCCTATTTGTTATTCGTAGCGCATATGCGTTCCTGGCGCGCTACAAATCACAGGTGCACGGAAAATGCAATTTCAGTGAGCTGAGAAACGCTACCAACCTTGCATTGTAATTCACTTTTTACGATACTAAGTCGATCTGCCGTGAGACCGCACGACAGCAAATTCTCAAGCAATGCTATCCCATCGCATCTTAAGTGTCAGGATTCCGCGAAATTTTGACAATATGCAGTGTTGCCTACTCTGGTTGTTCTTGGTGTCTGATCTGTAGTGCGATCTCACGGTCATCTTGGAAAGCTGTTCAAAACAGACGAAACACACGAAATGAATTTATTTTTCCTCTCAGCATGCTAGCTGGCGGGTTCGAGAAAAAAATAAAATCTGGAGCGCGGGATGTTTGAAATACCCTTTGCTGTTAATAAAGAGTGGTTATATTTGATTGTATTTCAAGCAAGGCGCCGAATTTATTTGGCCGCCTTTGTGCCAACACCCAACTATTCCTCACACCCGTTTATTCTCAGGGTGAGGCATTGAGTCGATCTTCCGTCATACTTCCCTTATCGACAAAATTTCTGACAAACGTCGGAGATTCCGGCTGCAACGACCAGTTGCACGTCTGGCAAAGATATTACATATACGTTTAATTATTACTAACTTATAGATCATGTAGGGGTCAAAAATCATGTTTTGCCATTGAAGTGGGGAAGAACATACAAGTTACAGAAGTGACATTTCTGACAACGCACCCCTGATTGAAAGTTAGCTCATCAGACATTTGTGTTCGGCAGGCACACGAATTCTCGAGACATCATTGTCCGCTAGAAATTAAAATATAGTTTCGGTCTTCCATGTTCAGCTACTACTGCACCAAAATGCCCATTGCCGTTACCATAGATGAATGAAACCTCAATACCGTCATTGCGAGAAATATTTGTAGTCAGACGTTTGTGACTTTTAATTTGAACCGCCTGTATATATGACGTAGTGAGTAACGGAAGTAAAAAAGTACAATTCTACCAGGTGATGGTGTTCCGGCCCAAGGACTTCGCGGATACGACGGCAGGCGGCGCGTTGGAGCAGCTAGTGACGATGAACACGGACGTGTTCATGCGGCTGGATTCCGTCACTCTGAAGAGCACCGACGCAGTTCGCTCCTTCTCCCTAGAGCAGCGACGGTGTCTCTTCGCGTCAGAGGTAGCAGCACAGTCTCATCGACAACCCACACCATGTTATCAGA
Organism: Teleogryllus oceanicus; assembly: GCA_964035755.1. Taxonomy (NCBI): domain Eukaryota; kingdom Metazoa; phylum Arthropoda; class Insecta; order Orthoptera; family Gryllidae; genus Teleogryllus; species Teleogryllus oceanicus. The sequence continues at coordinate 64,712,944 of CAXIVR010000011.1, forward strand.
TACATTCCTTTTTCTGCCATCACAACACAAATAAAGACTCGATAATGAACAGTAAACAAAATCGTATTTCACTTATAACTGTTAAAGACATTTTTTTGCAATTATTCTCTATACGAATTTACAATCCTGAGATTATATTTTTCCATTGATTGATTGTTCTTTTTTCGTGTTTCCGGGCGCGTCAACGGCTTTGGTCATTAGTCCCGTTAGTGTAATGCATGTTTTTTCTCGAGATATGGCGGTGGTCTTCCACGCTGGATGACGAGATTTGGCGCCAACCTACGGTCGGCTAGTGGGGTTTCCCCCTAACCAGGATTCTCCCACCAGCGGGGTACCGCCCCAGCCCGGACAAGCTCTAAGCTCCCGACCGGTCTCCCGGAATATGTGGTAGTGTAGTGCATGTTAGTGTGAGTGTGTGTGTAAGGGGAGAGGCTAGGACAAGGAAAAGGAAGGACAGATCGCGCGCGGTCCGTGGCCCGTTCGGTAGGGTACTACTACGGCATTCGCCTGGTATTGATCGGAGAAACCACGGAAAACTACCGATCAGAGCAGCCGACCGCAAGAATTCTCCTCCTGACAGCGACTGAATTCGACCTAGCTGAAAAGCTAGTGTCGAAAATCCTGCCGCCGTCAGGACTCGAACCTAGGACCTCCCGGTCAGAGGCGCTGCAGTGACATCAGTTGATGCACTGAGCTACCGCTACCGGTAGGAGGGTTGAATTCGCCGTCTGGGGGGAATTCTGCGGCCGGAAGCCTAGTTTTTAGCTTAGTAGTTTTCCGTCGTTTCCCGACAACACCAGGCGAATGCCTGAACAGTACCCTAACAAACGGGCTACGGACCGCGCGCGATCTTTCCTTCCTCTTCCTTGTTCTATCCTCACCACTTACACTTATACGGAAATGGTCTACACTACCACATATGCCGGAAGACCAGTCAAAAGGTTAGAGCTTGTCACCGGGAGCGGTAGTTCAGTGCATCAACTTATGTCATTCCAGCGCCTCTGACCGGGAGGTCCTAGGTTCGAGTCTTGACGGCGGCAGGATTTTCGACACTAGCTTTTCAGCTAGGTCGAATTCACGGAAACATGATAAAATCAATCAATCATTTAGAGCTTGTCCCCACTGGGGCAGTGCCACGCTGGTGGGAGATTCCTGTTTTTATCGTCTCAAGCTGACGTAGGTCGGCGCTGGCAGGTCTCGCCAGCTACCAATTGAAGTGCCCCTTTCAGGATTAAAAAACTTGCACAACACTTACGGGACTAATATCCTTAGGAATTGATGCGCACGGAATCACTGATCAATCAGTCAACACGAGACTAACACGCAAACGGTAGAATACGGCAGGAGAGTGAATTGGGTTGCGTGGCTGGGCGCAGGTGGAGGACTTCTACGGCTACTACAGCTACCCCGAGTGCCTGACGGACTGCCGCGCGTGGTCCATCCGCGCGCTGTGCGGCTGCCTGAGCTTCTTCATCCCCAAGCGCGGCGCCTTCCCCGACTGCGGCCCGCGCGACGTGGCGTGCATGGGCCGCTACACCAGCAAGTGGCACTCGCTGCGACCGCCCACCATCCTGCCCGGGCTCAAGGTGAGTCTCCGTCGCCGGCTATGGAACCGACATTTCTTGCTTCTGCAGCGCTGGTGACCCGGAGATCGTAGGGTTTGCGTTTCGCCGGTGAAATTTGAGGGTTGAGTGAATGTGAGTATCCGTCGCCGGTTATGGAACCGACGTGTGTTGCTGCTGCAGCGCTGGTGGCCAGGAGATCGTAGGGTTTGCGTTCCGCCGGTGAAAATTCAGAGTTGAATTGCATTGATGCCTGATTTTACGTGGTGAGACTCAGGCCATAAGACCTGCTCTTCCGTCTGACCTAGCAAATTTCTCTACGCTCTTTTCACCATCTTGGAGGGAAAGAAGGTATAACTTGGACGACGAATCAGGCAACTTGAATTTAGCTCAGAGTCTTCATGCAGGCTTGAGGATCTTCTACATGCAGTAAATCTACTAACGTGGGACAGCCGGCTTTACTTCCCCTCTGAAGTAAGGCGTACGAAGGATTTTTTCGAAGCGTATGAAGGATTTTTTCGAGTCAAGGAGAGTCTCCGTCACCAAGCGCCAGCGCTAGTGACGTAAATCGTAGGGTTTGCGTTCCGCCGGTGAAATTTGAGGGTTGAGTCAAGTCTCCGTCCCCGGCATTGGAACCGACGTTTGTTGTTACTGCAGCGGTGTTGACCAGGAGATCATAAGGTTTGCGTTCCATCGGTGAAACGTGCGGGTTGTCTCAAGGTCAGTCTCCGTCATCAAGAAAGTCATCAATGGAACTGACATTTGTTGCTACTCAATCAGGTTTTTCGTCAAATTTCTCTGATCCTTTGAACAAATTCTGATATGACTCCTTGTTTTGCTTCTGGACTTAAATGCAACTTCATTTTCTGTGCACGTCTTCTAGAAGTCAGTGGGAAACATAGTTATTCATATTATCATTCTCCATGTTGTTGTGGCAGAAAATATTATTCCCTCTTGAAGGAATGATGAGTGGGAAGTGCCCATATTTATAGCTGACTAGCAAAATACCCGGCGTTGCCCGGGCTTTCTTCATTTTCAATCCTCGCGAATGAGGGAAAAGATGAATTGTATATAAACCACGTTGCTTAATGTTTTCTACGTAATTGGTTCAAATGTTAATAAAATACTATTAATTTTATTTCATTTCATTTTACAAGGCATTGCTATTAGTTGAATTTTTTACTTTTATGCACCGCTTCTGACCTCTAGCGTATAAATTAGGTACCAATTTTGCTGCAGTACTACTGGGCTCTGGCGAAATTTATTACAACGTGCTCTAAGTGAGAGGTGAAAATGGTCGCGGTGCATCTACATATTATTTAAATTATTTATTTTTCACATTTTGGTTGTAATTGTCCAAACTTTGCAAGGACACTGCGGCAGTCTTGAAGAAGAGCCTCTAAAAATTTAATATCTATTCACACGCTACGTTTTGTGGTAACGGAGTCGGTTATACGTTGAATTTACTTTTATTAGTATAGTTTTACTCTTAAAAATAGATTTTATGTCATCGGAGCAAATCTTTTGTTAACAATCCTTACAGAAAACGCTCAATTTTTTCTGTATTCAAAATTGAAGTAGTATATATCTTACGGTAGTGATCACAGAATTATTAAAACGTGCACAGAATTTACTTCTCCCCGTAGCACGTCAGACACATTTTTAACGGTTTTTGACGTAAAATGTATAAATAAATACTACAGTACTGTTGACCAAGAGATCATAGGTGCGTTCATAGGTGGTTTCACTGCGTTCCGCCGGTGAAACTTGCTTGTTGACTTTAGTTACTTGTGGTTAACTCTAGTTACTTACGTATTCCTTGTCGTGAATTTTATTAAATCATTCACTTATTTGTGTAATAATGTAAAATATAATAAACAAGTTTTTATATGTTAGCAATTATCACATAGCTACCGACACTTCTTTTAACAAAATCTTTTGTCTGTTAATCCTCTCAAACTGAACGCAAGAAGTTACTGCAATTATTGCTTTCTTAAGTAAATACGATTTCAAGATCAAGACACTGCTTCTTTAATTTTACTTTCAATTGACATTTTGGAATCTGACTGATGCATTATTACATTTTAATGGGTAATTTCTTTGTAGATGAAATGGGAATTAACTTCGCTACATTTGCAGAAACAACTGTTAACTGACTTATCCAAAAGACTGACATGAGCCAGGGATCTAGAGATGTACTGCCCCTCGGAAGTGATGTGTACAACCTTTATTTGTAAATCTTGCGTCAGTTTTTCGGGACGTAGTAACCGCGAACTCTAGTTACCATGCCCGTTATATTAACAATTCTGGTACAATGATATAGCTAACGCAGTGTTTCCGCGACAGTCGTGTTTTGGTGTTGTATACAATAAAAAGTTACTATTTGACAGTGCGTTGAATATTATGTTAGAAACTTTTTTCATCCTTTTATTGCACTTACTTTTTCTAGTTGCCTGAAGAATAGTGGGCGAGACGGGTTTTACATCTTGAGCACCAGATTATTTCATCAATATTGTGAAATCAAATCTGTAGTGAAATTTACTGTCTCAATAACACGTGAGCATATTATACTTCCTCCGTCGCTTACAGTTTTTACTTGTTTTTAATGATAAATTATATTAAAAATGGATGTCGTGGATCACTGTACAGCTTGTTTTTTTACGAATAAATAGTTGGATGATATTTTTCGAGCTTGAAATATTTCTACATTTATACAAGGTAAGCAATACGTGTCTATGACCCATACCCAAGAATGCTGTATTGAAGCAACACTGATTTCAGTTGAAATATTGAGCCACCAATTTGTAAATGATCAAATATCGTGCAATCAAATATATACTGTAACTGGTGTAACTGAGAAGTTAAAAAAAAAAAGTTACAATGAAAAAGTGCTAGAATAAATAGTTGAAGTATTTTCTGGTTGAAGAAAAAGAAGAAATATCAAACAATATAAAATTACAGCGTTTCAATTTTACGCGACAACTACCCGATATTAGAATGATTTGTCTACGTTTTTAGAAGTTTCATTTTATTGCAAAGAAACAATAATAAGATCGAAAACGTTACAAATGACTGATATACCTGTTCTGAAAAATGTATGTCTGTGAACAAAAGTAGTTCTGAAAATCTAAGCAGGTTTTATTAATTTATTTAGATTTATGCAAAATTAATCTTCGTACATTTTCTTAATCCTTGTATTTGACTGTGATGAATAAAAGAAATTTAAATAGCAACGTTTCAGAGACCACTGTCAATATGTGTTCCTCTCCCGATACGTACATCATCGCCATCAGCCGTTGTTAACCAGTTTCCACGCGACACCACATGAAATACATTATCGCCGTGGTGGTGTATTCTGAAAGCGCTGATTGTATTTGATTTTGTCAATGAACAGAAACATGACACTTGTCCTATCAGAACACGTCAGTTGCCCTGTAAATTTCGTTATACCAGTAATCATTTGAATGTATCGTTACTGTTGATAAACTTACATCTGAGAAATTAGTTTACATTACAAATAAAAAATACTGCAGGATTTTTTATTTTTTTTATTATTGCAGGACTTTTTAAAGAACTTGCAATATTACTCCCAGCACCTAGTACGTTAATAATTATGTTTTGTTTTGTGTTTCGAATAAACATCATATTGACTGCGTCAATGGCGTTAAGGATTCTCAGCAGCGTTCAAGATAGTGTGCTTGTAGCGTTGTTTCATCGAGAAAAACATACAAAATCCCCCAGTACTTTACCATAGTAGAATGCCTGTGTTCGATGAAAATTGGAAAAATTACATTGATTTGATTCCTGATTAAGTGGATCGAATGTTCAAATATGTAATAAACGGCGATATTGCAATAGTTAATTGAATCCCTGTTTCGTTTCCTTTATGCCGCATACAGGAATCTGTTGTCTGCAAACAAGTATTTTTCTCAGTGTAGCTTCTCTTTCATGCCCCCTCTAACATACTACTGAACCATGTTTCATAATCGTCCGTCTGTCATCATTCAACGTTCATAATCACATCCACTATCAACCATTCAGAAAAAGGTAATTTGAAACCCACCCTCTGTTCATTTGCCCAGAACATCGTAAAACATTCGTCTACGGTAGTATCTTTCCTGGGCTACCTTGAAATTGTATGTTTTCCAGTTATCTGCTGGCACAAATTCGAATGCTATAAATAGCTTTTGCTACGACCCTTTTATCGTAAGTGTGCATCAATCCATGTTAATATGCATGTTCATTTTTAATGGTAAATGCCACGAAATGAAATCGAATTTGGGAGTTTTAAAATTATCGACACAGATATTTGTTTATTTCTCAGAGACAGAGAGAGAACAAGAGAAAGAAAGAGAGAGAACTAAGCCAAGGTTAGCTTTTTGGTGGGAAGGAAAGAGGGAACGACACCTGAATGTTTAATGGATGTACAGATATCAACGAAGATTTTGAGGTGACAGCATTTCATTTCGTCATTCATGCACGCAAGGAAAGAGGATATAATTATTTATCTAGGACGGTGTGATAATATTCGATAAGCTCTCTTAGATAGATACTTCAATTTTCTTCATTATAGCAGTAGTGCTCTAATATATAGGTTGAGTCAAGTAACATTAGCACCTCTGGCAGTTTTTTGAATGGTTGAAATTATTGGAATGCAGTTTTCACGTAACTGCATGAGATAATGGGGCTAATTGATACATGTATTCATTTCTATTTGATCACTTGTGTTATACGAGGTAATTGAGATAACTGTCTTTTTTTCAGATGGAACTATACATATTTTTAGTGTTTCATGACGAGCGTAAATAAGACGAATCTAAAGATATACAAATTGTCAAATGTTAGATAAGCAATTTTTTTAGAAAGTTTAGTTTTTTAACTATTCGTGTTTAACGGATATTTTGAATGTAACAGTCCTCCACACAAGGTCACGCAGCCTTCCCCCTGCTAATGCGCGCTCGGGTAAGGAAAGCTGAGCATATACATACACACGTACACAAAACCTAAAAAAATGCTGATCTAACGTATAACAATACGTATATCATTGAATTTGTCCTTTTACGCCCGTCATACTAGACTAAAAATAAGTATCGTTCCATTTGAAAACAACAAATTTATCTCAATATCTCGAGAAATACAAGTGATAAAATAGAAATGAATGCATGTATCAATTTTCATCATTCTCTCGTGCACTTCTGCAAAAATTGCATTGCAATAAACCGATCAAAAACTACTGGAGGTGCTGTAGTTCCGTGACTCACCATGTACATGTATTATGAAATTACTACATTATGACTTCATTATAAAATTCCTTTAAGTAATTTGAGTGTAAAATTTCTATCAAAACACCAGCATATGATATAACATTGAATTCCTTTTTTTATATTATATCCGTTGCTGATGATAAAAGTACATACGTCCATTTAAAAAATAAAAGATGAATAAATTTCTCGAAAACTAAAAGTATTTTAAAACAATATCTCTGCGGCATATTAATTGCCCCATGATTCCGTATTTTTGAGAGAAAACTACACTTTGATATTGTGAAACGTTTAGAACTTCTAGGGGTGGCCCATAGTTGGGACCACTATCTATTTACATTCTACAAACGAGTTGTACACGGGAAGATATTCAAAGAGTCGTAATGAGTTTTTAATTTATTCCCAGAGGTACGTACGACGAATTCAAAACATCACGATACAGAACATGAGATGGGTTCATTAGACATCACAACCAGGCAAATGTGCTGCTCTTTCCAAGTTTTTTATTGGGCGATTTTCAAAGTTATATAATACCAGATATATTTCAGAAGTGTCATTTTAAAGAATAATAGTTTTGTTAGTTAAAATGAAATATATTAGAATAACCAATATCATTGACACACAACGAAAGTAACGCATCTAATAAATCGTTTTGTTAGTTACGTGAAGAACTATATTTATAAAATAGGTTACTTTAGTAGTAAATATTTCAAATAGTAGACAAAGATTTTCATGCAGTTCACAAGCATAGAAAAATACTTTCTCATTAGTATCCAAATAAACGGCTTTTCTCGTGATAAAACCGACCTTGAAAAAGAATCTAGTGGTGCTAAATCAGCACGTATTTTCTCGCCCGTTCTTTCACGCAAAATTACGCAAAAAATACTCAAATTTTTGAAAAATTATACATGACTGTATTTCAAACTCTACCTTTAAGGAACAGATTTCATTAAGGGATAAAATCTGTATCTTCATAATAATAGTTGTAGGAAAACGCCGAAAACATTTTGAACTTTTGCAATTTTTGAAAAATCAGGGTTTTCAACAAACATGCGACCTGCACCTTTCTCTTAAACATAATTTTTAAAATGACCCAGGCTCTCAGTGTGAAGTACTCCCAAAATTATAATATCATTTTCAAATTCAAGGGTACGCGACATCAGCCAGATTAATTGAGGAATATCAATTTATGAGAAATCGATTGAACGGTCTACCGGATAGCCTTGTTCACAGACGAATGGATCAACATAGGGACGGACAGACAGACGTTTCGCCGTCCTTCAATTTTTCGATATTAGGGACCACAAAATATGGATTCTGGCTGCACCACGTGATAAAGATTCTTTTCTAAATTTAGCAATTTTATTGATCCGCTTTTTAGTTATCAAGGCCTGGCAACAAGAGTTTGTTTGTTTTGTTTTGTTCGCTCAGAATTACATAACGTTCTCTCTACTCCTTGGCGAGAAAGTAAAAATAGTATGGTATGAAATTGAGCACAAGTAAATGTTAATATTTGAAAGGTATATTTTCATTATTGATTTTTTTTTGGGGGGGGGTACACTGTAAAGATATTTTCAAGAGCATAATTGAAGGGACGTACCCTTCATTTCACCCTCCATTTCAAATAATCGCAGATCACGACTTCAAAACATAACGAAATGCATCCTAGATGTAGTATACATAAAAGACAGATATTGAATATGAATATAAGGGGCAATTTGTTTTTAAACAAGATCGAAATAATTCAGTTGACTTTTGTAAAGCCACCAGACAACTAACAGCAATTTCCACAAGTAAACTGCTACGTCATTCATCTTGCTATTCCGTCAAGTTCCATTTCTTCTCTTCTCCTGATTGATTCACATTATATTTGTTAACTAATAAACATCGCAATGCTGAATTTAACCCCGTAGAATTTACACCAGTATGACTTGTTAGAAGAAAGACTGAAATGTGTTTGATACCCCTATTTCGTGCGATAATGTGCTGTAAGCGCTCGTGCCACATATCAGTGGAAAATCTTCGGACGCGATAGCTCTTGTACATTTTTCGTAGGAAAGTATCGTTTGATGTATATTGATAGGATTTATTCCTTTGTCGAATTCAAACGTGCAAATAATGATTGATACAGACATATATTTATTTACGTGTATCTTCAATCAGCATGTGCCACATATTGCTCTTGTATGAAAAGTCTACGTTCAAGGAGAAGTATCAAACTGTGAATATAATATTAGGCATTGAAGGCTTTCTAAAATAGTGAATACCATAGTTAAAAAATATTTGTTGATATATTAATGCATTATTTTCTGTCTTATTTCTCTCAATATTCTTTATATTTCATATGCACAGATATTAGAAAATCTATTTAAAAAAAATTGGAACAAGGAATGGATAATTTGGGGGTGAGTCCTCGACACCTAAATGTCAATGGACGTCCTTGTCTGTGGTCCAGTAGATGTGTCCCAACATTGATGTTTGTCAAACGATTTGAAGCATGTCGATAGATTGATTTGTTTCCGGGAGCGTCAACTGCTAAGGGCATTAGTCCCGTAAGTGTAGTGCATATTGGTATCATGGGGGTAGTGGTGATTTTCCTCCACTAGATGGGGAGATCCGATGCAGACATACACGTCGGCTTATGGAGATTTAGCCAAACAGGAATCTTCCAAGGAGCGGGGTGCTGCCCCAGCCGGGGCAAGCTCTAAACTCCCGACTGGCCTCCCGGCAAGTGTGGTAGAATAAGTGTCTGTAAGGGGTGAGTTCAGGAAGAGTAAGGAAAGATCGCGCGCGGTCCGTAGCCCTTTTGTTATGGAAACTGCATTCGTCCGGGGTTGTTCGGAGAAACCACGGAAAACCATCGATCAGAGCAGCCGGACGCTACAATTCTTCTCTAGACAGCGGCTGAATTCTACCTATAGCAGAACAATATAGTAATCTCCCTTCAAATGCGCATGCGCGAGGAGGGGTGACTCCCACCATCAATCGCTACTTCCCCTGAAAATATCGCTCTCTCATTCGCACTGCACGTTAACCGGGTGGCTGGGGTAGGGGAGGCAGTAAAAGTGTCAGCTACCCAAATCAAAACAATTTCTGCTGTCTATGCGCAAACCCTCACTCTTAATATATTGAGGTTCAGTGAAAGCATATATAGGAAGCATCGAACATGGTCCTTAATCTTATCCTTTTCGTCTTTGAATGCTCTGCCCTGTGTCTTAGCGTAGGCCTAATTTCAAGTGAAGTTCACTGGCGTAAAATTGTGCTTGTTTCTAAGACAAGTTCGCAGGTAATGTGGCCTCAACATCATGTTCCTTCCTAACCACCCCGATCTCAATACCATCGAATTAGTTTAGGGTTACGTTAAGAATCATGTTGCTAAACAAAGCATCGGTGCCCCTCTGCGGGTTAAAGAAAATGTATGCTGAACATTACTTTCTGAATATTGTCCATATCAATGAAGGAAGTGTTGTGAACACGAAGAAAATCTAAGCAAGATATATGAAAACAGACGTGATCTCTGACGAAGTGGGCAAAATTATTGTTTTTTTACGGGACAGCTCCTCTGAGGACGACAATGACGAAAGGGATTGCGAAGAATGAAGTGACATTGATGACTCCTTGCTGGGGCGACGAATCACGTGCGCGCAGAAGACCAAGAAATCTGCCACTGTGGCAGCGGTGGAGGAAGCCCGAGAAAATAAGGTCCTCCCAAAAGGGAGATACCAAACGTGTGCTAATACAGCTGCCTAGTGTCGCAAATCCTGACACGGTCTGGACTCTATCCCAGGGCTGACGGTCAGAGGTCCTGCAGTGACTTCAGTTGGCAGGACTGGCAAAGGTGCCACTGTAATGCTTTCCGCTGCAGATGTTGTGCTCCTAGCAGTGATGGCAGGCAATTACAAATGCTTCCAGTACAGGATGCAAAAATATTGAGTTCGCAGAGAAGCTAAGTTCTCTGGAGGAGCGTCGTGGTGAGTGAGGTTTCAAGTACAAGTCCGACGAGACCAAGTCCGATGAAGCATGAAAATACGTTTAATGAAAAAGTAAAGCTGCAGAGCAGCGTGAAGTTAAACAGCAAAGTCTCTCGGCTGTATGTCCGTTATCAACGCTAGAGGAACCTTGCGTCACCCCCACTGGATATGAACCGTATATGTCTTGGACGCAATAAACAAACATTACTGTCCGAGCACTTTTGCCCTTTCGAAATCCCTTTCTCATAATTTCCTATACATCCCCGTTTCCACAATCTGTATCCCCCTCAGCGTTGACAGCGGGTTTGGGAGTGGTCCAAGTGGTCTTAAGATGTGTCCGGACGCGACCCTAATTTAGATAATTCTGAAAAGCGATATTTCTCTCGCGTACATGTTTGAGAAAAATATCCATTGCTTTTCTTACCCGATACTTCATACGGACGTACACTATTGTACGTAGTACACTCGTACACTATTGTACATCGTAGTACCTCGTACACTATTGTACATAGTACACTCGTACACTATGGTGCCTCCCGTACCTATTGTACGTAGTACCCGTACACTATTGACCTGTTCCTCGTACACTATTGTACGTAGTACACTCGTACACTATTGTACCTCGCAGTACCTCGTTCACTATCGTACGTAGGTGCATTTACCATTACACCACCAGGCCTTGAACACCTTCGCCAGTCCAATTATCTCGTGTGTGTGGGTTGAAGCCGATTCGCCTTGTGCGCAGATCGAGCACCACGAGGCGCTGGAGTGCCCCACGTGCCTACCTGCATGCGACGATACCACCTACGTGGTGCAGACCACCTTCTCCGACCTCCGGCCCGACGCCGAGGTGGGCGGCGACTCGGCTGTCAACCGCAGCGTCATCAACATCTTCTACGGCACCCCGGACACCGTCCTGCTGCGCCACGACGAGCTCTTCAGCTGGTGAGCCACGAGCACTGAACCCACACTCCGAAGCCTGGCTTTCCTTCTCACCTTGAAATAAACTGTCTTATATTTTAATGATTTATTTGATGTTGTTCTAACGTAATCCGTTCCGAATTTGTATAGATGGGTGCCAGGAAAAGATTAAGCTAATACTATCATACAAGTCGACCTTTAACTCAGATTATAAATAAATTAGTGTCCGGTTCCCTGGGTCGATGGGTTTCATAGAAATAATCACTATTGTCTGCTAATAGATGATTATCCGATCTTCCAGAGTGGTCGAGGAATCTGAAAAGCAAATATATTTCTATCTTGCTATTTCGTTACTAGAACTGGCTCAATGAGAATCATGTATTCATTTCACAGAACATGGAAATTCATTAAACAATTTTTGGTTTTTGATAATTTTACACAAAATTGAAAAACCTTGGTCATGACCTGTTCCAACCTTATAATGTCGTATTTGTCTTCGCGCGCTCTTGGACCATCTTCATTCATCTCCGACGTCGCTGTCCTCAGGTCCAGATACCATCTTCTCTCTTCTTTTCTTGCAGAAACACACTCCAATCACCGTTCATCATTGTTTCCGAAGTTAATAAAGTCTCGTTAATAAAATTCGTTCGCCAATTTACGAATTTCAAGTTCATCCCACGCGTATGCTGAATACTCAACGACCAATAAACTATCTGCTGTTAGCATTCCAGTCCAGTTACTGATAACTTCGCCTAAGCCCTCAATATCCTTCTAACTCGTTCACTTGAAATATTTTAAGTTTTGCTGTCCACGCATAGCATTCAAGTTCAAAGTTCTACTAATATCTACTCCCTAGTAGATGCTTACAAGTCCTAAAAAACGACTCCTAACATTAATTGTCCACGATCCGCTCAACACCACGGCATCAGTCAGAATGAATGCATATCATACTCTTTCAACCCTGCAAAGCTCGGTCCATCTTTTTGATTGTTTTTTTACAGACAAGCTCGATGTACTCCCGTGCCTAGCCAATCCCTAAATTTCTTACAAAATGAACTAGCCGTCTTCGCGATCGTCACTGCATGAAGATTGTTGATCTTGACGACGACTCGCTTACCGTTGCTATGCTGGCATATTCACCTATATTTATCCCTATAATTTATGCTGTTTGTAGTAAATATTGTACCATATTGTCTCACCTAATGGTATGTCACAACCTCAGTTGAGTGTATTTTCAGAATGGAATATTCGTTGTGGCTGGGACGTAAAAAGATCATGCCATTGTTATTCATTTATGTACTCCATATTATCCTCATTCTCTTCCGCCTACACCTGCCTTTTTCTTTGCTCGTGAATGAATATTGGTAGTAATCATGATAAGTTCTCTTCTATTCCGTGTCTTTTTCCTCTTCACTACTTTTGAATGCTGGTTTATTCAGTGTCATTCCATGATGTCTTACATCCTCTCTCCCTTTTTCTTCAGAATCTTCTATAATACTTTGTATAAGATAATATTCTTCGAGCCCATCAATTTCAAAGAACCTATTTATTTATGAATTAAATATTTATTATAAATAAATAGGATAACTTTTGAATAAATAGTTGAATATAATAATAAATAAAAAATAAATAAATAAATAAATAAATAAATAAAAATAAATAAATAAATAAATAAATAAATAAATAAATAAATAAATAAATAAATAAATAAATAAATAAATAAATAAATAAATAAATAAATAAATAAATAATAAATAAATAAAAATAAATAAATAAAAAAATAAATAAAAATAAATAAACAACTCTTAAATAAATAAAAAATAAATAAATAAATAAATAAATAAATAAATAAATAAATAAATAAATAAATAAATAAATAAATAAATAAGCAAATTTTAAATAAATAAGTAAATTTTAAATAAATAAGTAAATTTTAAATAAATAAGAAAATTTTACATTAATAAATGAATGACCGAATGCCTCCAGGATGGACCTGCTGAGCTACTTCGGCGGGGTGTGTGGGCTGTTCGTGGGCTTCAGCCTCATCAGCGTGGTGGAGGCCGTGTACTTCTTCACCGTGCGCCTCTTCCTGGCGTGCAGGCGCTCCGCCCGCCCGGCCACGCCCCCCTCTTCGCCCTCCGGCGCCTCCACCCTCGCCCACGACCACGCCCACGCCCACGCCCGCGTCCTGGCCCTCGCCCGCGTTCAAGCGCCCCCCAGCCGGGGCCCCAAGGCCGACCTCTACTGGCGGGAGATGGGCTGCCACCGCTTCTGACAAAGCACCACGCTTGATTGGGAGTGGGAGTGAGAGGGACTGCGGCGAAGATAACGCCATCTAAGTTCCTGTAAAAGACGTAAACGCATGTAATTTGTGAACCCGGAACTGAAGTTCCGTAAATCTGGACGTACTTGTCTCGAGTTCCGAGAAATGTCGTTGCTCGCTGTTGATTGATTGATTGTTAGTGATTACGGGCGCGTCAGCTGCTAAGGACATTAGTCCCGTAAGTGTAGTGCATGTTCCCCTGGGAGGTGACGGTGTTCTTCCTCTGCTGGTGAGCCAAATATAGCGCCGACCTACCATCGGCTGGCAGGGTTTTCCTCCACAAGGTATCTCCCAGCACGGGGCACCACCCCGGCCTGGAAAAGCTCTAAGCTCCCGACCGGTCTCCCGACATGTGTGGTAGTGTAGTGCACGTTAGTGTGAGTGTGTACTAAAGGGGTGAGAATAGGACAAGGAAGGAGAAGAAATGATTGAGCGCGGTCCGTGGCCCGTTTGTGAGGGTACTGCTCCGGCATTCGCCTGGTGTTGATCGGAGAGATCAGGAAAACTACCAATAAAAGCAGCCGGCTGCTAGAATTCTCCTCCAGACAGTGGTTGAATTTGACCTAGCTGACAAGCTAGTGTCGATGTTCGGCTATGTCGAAGTTGACCTGGTTGGTTGAATTCAAGAGATCTGGTTCTGAACAGTTATTTCCGTGGTTTCCACCTGTAAATTCCGAACGAATGCCGGATCTTTACTTCAAAGAGCGTACAGTGCGCAGTATTTCCTTCCTCATCCAGTTGTTGCTACCATCCTTAGGGACGACCGAAAGGCTGATCCCGCACGCGGATATGGTCCCTTTCTCAAGATCTCGGACTCCAGCGATGTTGTGAGTTCATAGCTGCGAGATGAATACACTCCTACTTCTCCACGGCGCCATTGAAGAGATAGAACAGAGAGAAAATTCGAAATGAGCAAAGATGTTTTTTAATTTCGTTGCCTCACGGACGCCGATCATACAAAGGCATTGTTTAATGCACTGAGAGAGCGAGAATTTATGAAAACTGTAGATCTTATCTTATTTCGTACGTAAAGGTTTTCATGGTTGCTCCGGAAATGTTGCATTCAAAAAGTGCAATGTTCTTCTTTGAAAACTATGTTGCACTTACAAAAAATCTACGGAAAAATATTCTCGTTTGCCTTTTTGATGATACGCAACATATTTAAGAGTTTTAACATTATTGTGAAGATACTAAATAGCAGACATATATGACTCCGTACAAAAATGCTTGATTTTTTTTCATATCAGACGGGATTACTACGTATATGTCAAGAAAACAAACAAATTGCTTTTTTTATATAAGATAAAAAAATAGGAATAGTCGTTTCTGAAAAATACTCAGATGTTGTTAAAAATATATATTTATTTTCATTAGTCGTGGTTACTGAAATAAAGAAGTGCTGAGTCTTTGAGAGTGAATAGTGATGTAATAGACAATGATTTACATCAAAATTGTAACAGTATTATGAATTCAATAAGACTAGAATAAAATTGCTGTGTGCTGTAATGTTTTACCTTAAGAACCTTATTTCCCATTTCACTTCACTGAAGACGTTTCAATGTACTGTGAATAAGAAATTTATCTGGTGTACTTAGCACATCTTTTCAATCATGATGTTCAGAAACGAATATTTTGTTCTAGAAAGATATCTGAAATGCTTATCATGAAATTTCAACAACTTGACAATAAACACGAAGACACTTTCCAAAGAACTGTTTTGAAGGAATTCGATTAAAATATATATTGACATTTGTATCATTTTACATTAAAAATATTACATTTTGTGTTATTTTCATCGTTAAACAAACCTTTGCTTGTTACAGCCTTTTTCGGTTGAGCAAAAGAAATTTGCGTGGGCGAACATTCTGCACCAACATTTTGTATTGTACCTGTCCGCTGGTCTTTTTTTCGATAAGCGGGAGCGCACGGGCATGGAGACTCGCAACACGCAGCCAGGAAGCTACAATGATGCAAAGTTTGAATTCCTGAAAGAAAGAGAGGGACTGAGGGCAAAAGACTCTCTCGTTTTTGTTCGCATGGTAACCAAGTAACGAAGATGAGACACCAGAAATAACGAACAAAAGTGACAATTTAATGGAACCACAATAATCATAAACCTTCAGACTGACAAAACAAGAAACTTTGTCAATAAACTGGACTATGGGTTTCGTGAATATTCCCGGAATTTCAAAACACACGTTTCTACTCTATTTCGTTCAAAAGCTATTTCCAATTAAAACAAAAGTATTTTACTACGACGAACCAATTTACGTACGTTAATTTATTTCACTCGTGAATATTACTCAACATTCCATTGTACCAATGTGATTGTATAAAAAAATATCTATAATATTCTTAACATTTAAGTATCATCGTAATCCAAAACAAAAAACTTGTAAAATAACTATATACATTATTGTTCTACTCGCAGACTGGAGTAAGTAATTGAGAGTATTTTATTGTCTACACTCTACTGTTGGTCCTTCATAAACTTTTATTCACAGAAGAAGCAATACATTTATGAGTTACCCCGGAGCTGGAATTCCCACGACGTTTCGGTGACTTCGGTGAGTCCCAAGACTCCAGATTACGTTGAGATGAGCAGTCTTGTTTAATTTTCCCCTCACCAGTATCCCTTGCGAGGCGGGAATTTATTCAACATACGGTATACATTTAATGCTCCTGGATTTCTGCTTACGGAGCTAAACAGAGAGCAATAACTTGAATAAACTACTTGTAATTAACTTAAATCTAAGTATATTAAGCCACTTTGGGCGAACGTTGATTTAATACAATAATTTTTTAGTATATTTCTTTAAAAAAGTTCTTGTGATAGTTCTCATTTTCTTCATTTTATGTTTTCACTGACACTCACTCACTCACTCACTCACTCACTCACTCACTCACTCACTCACTCACTCACCACCACTCACCACTCACCACCACCACCACCACCACTCACTCACTCACCACTCACCACCCACTCACTCACTACCACCCACCACCACTCACCACCACCACCACCACTCACCACCACCACCACCACTCACTCACCACCACCACCACTCACCACTCACCACCACCACCACCACCACCACCACCACTCACTCACCACCACCACCACTCACCACCACCACCACCACTCACTCACTCACCACCACTCACTCACTCACTCACCACTCACTCACCACCACCACTCACCACCACTCACCACCACCACCACTCACCACACCACCACCACACTCACCACTCACCACCACTCACTACTCACTCACTCACATGTACAAACACATTCATTCCACACTTCACTATGTTTATGCCACGAGCATACGCGCGACGTCATTGGGTGAAATTCCAAAAACCTGGCGCAAGTAATTCTCTATTAGTATTCTGGCTGAATTTAACATTCAATTTCTCACTTTCTTTTTCAAATTTGTTTGGTATTGGGTTAAAAGGGTGTGACAATCACTGTACATACAAGACTGCAAAATGGCTCAATAGTTTCGTTTTATTTACTTAAGATCATAGAAGAAATAAGAAATTTAATGTTATGTCTCTGTCAAATATAACTTTAATTGCTCATTAATCTCTGCAGCGATATCAGAAATATTATTTCCACAATGCAATATAGAATTATAATGCAGGGTGGTTAATGTCAATTCTAGGCGAATTACAGAGAAGTATCCAAACAATGGAATAAGGACCGTGTGCGATTTGTTCTTTCAAACTCTTTTCCCACTTCCATCTTTACGATTTTTAGCAAGGTTTTGCGCTGCTTTTCAGTTTCCTTTTCCATTCCCCGTGTAGTATAAATCCGTGCGCAGTTATTCGAGTCCGCAAATATTGGTCAAGAAACAATGTGTTTATTCATGTTTTCAATGTGACGCCCAATAGATGATCACTTTTTGTTCCAAAAGCCCACAAGTTCCTTTTGAAATGTCACTAGGGAAGTTATCCATCTGAAATTGAAATATGTGCTCTTCTATTTATCAAATTCACTTAAAATAGCAACAAAAAACAAGTTCATCATAAGTCGACTATGAGATACACATAGTTATATATTAGGATTACTCAATCCACTTAGAATCGTTTGACATCTGCAACAAACATAACTTTAAATCTCGCGCGAAATTATACCGCCAAAAGAGAATAGATTTTGAAAAGGCTAAACTATTTGATTTTACCGAAGTTAGATGTTAAAAATGCAATAGTATGTACGAAAATGCAATAGTAGATATCAAAATGTTTAATATGCGTACTAAAACTATTTGAAACGTTTTCATGAGGCATATCGATTGATTCACCTCCAGTCATAGACTCGCATCCAACACAGAAAATCTATGTTCCTCAGATCGCCAGTTTGCTTGTGACCATCCCAGCAGTGTTTCAATGGTTTCCTGTGCTCCGGAAGCAGAGTGCTTTGTTTTTACTTTCTTGCTACTGTTTCAACAGTATAAAGGAACTAATGCTACGAGGGAAAACGGCGAATTTTCCACAGAAAAACTTAATACCGAGCCGATGTAACAAAATTGTGGATAAATCTTGCTAAATTACTTTTCCCAACATCTTATGTAGTCAGAATCCATGTTCTACGGATCTTGCAGCTTGCTTTGACAAGGTAAGAAAATAAAAAATCATAATCTAGAATTTCTTGGATACTAATAGATGTAACCAATACTTTCTGAATGAAGATAATGCTGAAGTGATACCAGTATTGTGCAGCAGAAAATTTCGTCTTTTTATTTTGAGGCATTTAAAATGGTAACACTATTCTTACATTTCTATTATAAATTATATGTTATGAATATTGTTTGTTAATCAAAACAAAATCACTATGGTTTTAATTATAACGTAGTAATTAATTTAACAGCACTAGTTGGTCCATAATTACGCGCAACAGAAATTAGCTAAAAATTGTTTGTGTAGATTTTAATTAATGAAAATGTTATAAATTTTCAATAATTAAAATAGTGGTATATTCACATATTTTCTTTAATGAAGCTGAGACGCAAAAGAGAAAAGATTTTAATGTACGTGCAACTCGTCTTTAAAATTTGCGTAGTGCATAAACAGCTAGTATTTTGTTTTAAATTTATGTCGTACGAAAAATACAGTGGTAAATGGTATCGTAGAATAAAGACTATAAAAGAAGTGAATAAATTTTGAGAAATTTTACACCGTTTAAATGGACACACTTCTCGTTCTTCATTGCTGCCGTGATTTTCCTTATGCGAAGGTGGAAAAAGCGACATAGTAATTTGTTTGCAATAGCTGTCGACGAATGAATTAACATTATGTATTTGAAAAAGTATTGCCTTCTAATATCTTAACATGGCATTCACTGCCTCTTTAATATTCTTTTAAAGCGAAACAAGCCAGTTCTGTCGTCGTGAATACCTTTGCGGTGGCACAGCAATTTGTGAATGCCGGAACAAGTTGCGAGATCCAGTATACAAACAGAACATTCACAACGCCAATCGCAACCGGTCTCTTGAGATATGCTAAGATGCTTTCGCAGGATTGGTCACTGATCCGACTGGTTCCGCCTCACGTGTGTGAGATAAGGTCCAAAACCGCGTGGGCTCCCGAGGAAGGTCATCGGAACGCAACGGTCTTTCTACGGTCTATCTAGAGAGCGGCCGTTTTCACGGTCAACGGGGGCTAACAAAGCATCTACTGCAGGTATGTTACGGGCGCGGGCAAGGTTATAAGCTTACGGGCACTGCAGTGGGAAATCCTGAACATTATTTCAACTATACCGCTCTTTATGGAAGCTACTTCTACCGTTATCTTTTATTTTAAGCTTTTCTATATTCCCAATAATATGAAATTCCGTCCTTAATATTGTTCTATAAGACAAACCACTGACTTCTGGATTATTAACACACTCCATTTTCACAAAAACTTGAGAGAAGCGTTACTTTCAAACGACCAGAGAAGGACTGTTCACCGCGATATTTTGCGGTGCCTACCGACCATCCAGTCGCACATCCTCCCCTCACCCTGCCCTTGAAACATGAGGAGCCCTAGGTTATCGCAGCTGGCATGCGGTGCATTTGCTAGCGCTGGCAAATTCTCTAGACAGCAATAAGAACTCTTTGAAACTTCTCACACTATCTCATTTCATAGCGCTTACGGAAGCGGAAGACTGACTGGCTCTCGGTTAGCAAAACAGTTATTTTTTCCCATCTGTTTCAAAGGTTTCAAAATCTCAATAACTTTTTAGAGGATTATCAAACTTATGAAATATTTCTTATTTACTTGGAATTACTTACTAGGTATACCGCCGGTATACGCGGTGTATCAGAGAATTCGTCACTGGGGTACTGCTTACAAGAGTTTGCGGGCACTGCGTCCAGAGAAATTGGCACGAGATTTAAAAGTAAGGGTTGTACAAATTCCTCGGGAGTGGCGGTATGTCAATTGATACCTGGCCCACGCCCGTCTTTGGGAGAAGTTACTTGACAGTTATTGTCACAATTTAGCTATATTAATTCCCATTTTCTCTTTCAGACAAAAAAATGATCCATTAGAATGAAATAATACATCAGTCTGATTTCAAATTCTCAATTGGGAGTAATTTTTTTTTTTTTTAACTGAAAAAAAGAATTTTGATTTTGTAATCCTGCTTAAGAGTGATATAAAATCATGAATATTTCTACGTTTGGGTTAGAAAGTTTTACATACATATATATTGTTGCCTATTAAAAGCGCTGTCTGTCCGTAAACAAGAATTATTAACTTATATAGACTTTTAATTTATTTCAAATTATTACTAGATACAACAAATAACTGAATGATTTAATAACAGAATGGAAAACGAAAACCAGGAAAGAATTCATAATTCAAATATATTCCTGTCACTTAGCAAAGATGTTTATATAAAGGAAAATCTAGTAAGAAAATAAACATGAAATAGTAATAAGTAGTGAAGAATATAAACATAATACGGGAATTTTATAGAAAAAATCTGGCAAACATATATTTCCTTATCAAACCACTCTTCACCGCCTCGCGCCGCTTCAACTTGCGCATATACACCCTTTTCTGGAATTTGAGGGGAAATGGGCGCGGGGTCAGGGGAAGTTGTCCGTGCCCGTAGGAGCGCCGGGCTTCCTGGGCAGGCAAGGATCTTGTGCCAGCGAGATTTGAAGTGCCTAGTCTACTGGTTGCCGTTTACGGTTTACATGGCGAATAAAAAACAAGCGACCTTTATGAGCTTTGTACTTTCCTTAGCGGGAAACATTGCAGTTATCTCCGATAACGAAAGCGGAGAACGTTTTGTCCACGAGTTTACTTTGTATGAGTGGAATATGATCACCAAACCACGTTATACTAAATGATTTGACTTCTGCCTGATGACATGATTTCTGCCCTCGTTCTCATTTACTTTTTCAAATAATTAGATACATGTTACATATTAGATACATGTTACATATTAGATACATATTACATATTAGATACATATTACATATTAGATACATATTATACAGTTCAGATTCGTATGATCGAAATTGCACACAGTTGTTGTCTCTCATTTAAACTGAAATAAAGACGTTTTAAGAAGACTAAGAACTCTTCCATTAATTTCTACGATTACCGAAAAATACAATATCATGGCGCAATGCTGTTGAACTATTGTACGTTTAATTGGCTTCTTATTCCTTACAGCACTTCACGCAATTGACTCGGTACGCTAAGAAAATTAAATCGCGTTTTCATTGCTAATACTTATACTTCTCAGTTGACGCTGCTCTCTAGATGTTAAAATTGGCAACGAGCCACTGACCTCTGCAAATGTGAATGCGAATGTTTATTCACATATTTTCTTTTAAAACTGAGACGCAAGAGAGAAAAGATATTATTATACTTGCAACTAGTCTTTAAAATTTGCGTAGAGTGCTATTCAGTGCAAAAACTGTTTGTATTTAGTTTTAAATTTATGTCGTACGCAAATTACAATGGCACTGGCCTCCACGAATAACAAAACAACCATTATAGTCCAGTCATTAGGTAACTTAGATAAGAAAAAAATCCAAAAGGTTTTTCTGAATGGTTCTATATGTATTTTAGGTTGCTAAATTCGACTTTTAAGTTTGCCACCTCGAAAAGGTCGACTTCATAGGGAAAAGAAAAAAAAATATCGCACTGTTTCATTTCTCTGCTTATTCCTTAAAAATATGCGTTTTATCAAAACCCATACACTTAACAAAATTAAAGTTAACAAAATTCCCGATAAAATGAGTATATTAAATTTTAACTTTCTGGCAAATTGTTTAGGAACCAAAGCGTGCTGAAAAACGGTGAATTCTTGACCCTCCTGCCAGAAAAGAAAAATCTCTCTCTGGTACCGTCCTTGAAAAGAAGAGTTGTGAACAAATTATAGGCATTGTTAAACGACTGGCATTTCCATACTCGCGGAATTAAGGATGTATTTACTCGCTAAGAGTATTTGTAAAAGCCATCCTTCGATATCGGAAATGCCATAACAAGAAAAGTGAGGAAACAATACGTTCTGTACAATACAATTTACTTATCTAATAATTGTACCAGAATACGTTTTCCCAGTAGGTGCCAATTACGGCATTAAATAAACAAAAAAAGGAGAAAATTTCATGTGAGAAATAAACATATTGACTCCAGAATTAAATTGCACTAGTACTTGTATTTTCACAAAATATACATTTTTTAATCAATTAATTGCAATGTTGAAAATGTTTTACGTATTACGAAACGTTTGATTGAAATGTTTGATTTTTATTCTACAGGAAAGTTAAATAATGTATTTAACAAATATTTAATTTTCCTCTTAAAAAGAACTCAAATTTTAGAAGTTTTGAATATCTTTGAAAAATATCTTCTAGGGTTTTTTTCTAGATGGAACTCTTTCGAGCACCAGTGACATAGGTTTGCACCATAGTCTATGTATGTAGTATGTGTAAGGAATAATTTTCAACCTATTTTCTGCTAACATACATTTTTCTCCTATTGCTTTTTCCATCCGACGGCCGGTTACCCTTTACGTCCCGATGGAACGTAATCATTCACTAGACACTAACATACCTTGCGAGCTTCTCGGATCTGGGGTCAGCAGAACGCGAAGCCCTCCGCATACAGAACACATGCAGGAGAGACAAGATTAGATTAGATTTATTACTTATTCTGCAAATAAGTTTCAGAACTTTGTGGCAGAATACACTAACTTTACATTACAGAACTTATCAGCTTTACAAAATTATTAAACTTCACAAATTAACATGAACATTTCACCGTGTAAGCTTTCATAACACTCCACCTCACCACACTTCACTTCACCGCATTGTGGGTCACTGAGTTTTAATGTGTTTCTTGCACAGTCTTTTCCATCAACTTTACAACATCACTGCATTGCACGCTACTACACATAATTAATAATAATAACAGTGATAATACAACATTCTTTACTTAGGAGACTAGTTATTTAATAATATTAAAGATATAACACCCGTTTCAACATCTAGGAATCTAATTTATTTTTAAATTTGCTTAGGCTTTGAGGAAAGGAATCAAAGATGCTCACAGGCAAACCGATCCCGTCTCTAATAGTTCGATTCGCGAATGAACATTTCCCAACGACAAAGGACAAACAACCAAGTCCAAGGCGGGACTCGAACCCTGAGCCTTTCGGAGCGAAGCGTTGATTCGGTACATGCTCTTAACCACCTCGGCAATCCAGATAGGACAACATACTGATTTGGTTTGATTTATTTAGTCAAATAACAGTGAAAACTATATGTAACGTATGGGGGGAGAAGTGCCTTCTACATCCTGCTATTTCGAGCGTTCCAATTTAGTTTGCGTTTTTTTGTTTGCGGCGTTTCGCCTATTTTCTGTTTGATTTAATTTATTTGGTCAAGAAAGAAACAGTAAAAACTGTGTATGACGTATGGGAGAGAAGGTTATCTGCCCACGTTTTCTGGAGTACCAGAATCCCATCCCAGCATTTTAACGATAGTTGAAAGATGAATAAAAGTTAAAACAGCAATAATAATAATAATAATAATAATAATAATAATAATAATAATAATAATAAATTACGCCAGATGAGTAACATTTGAAAAGCTAGACATTTTCATTTTCGAGTTATAGTAAAACTATTTGCAACGGTAAACGAACTGCAGATTTGATTTTTCTGCATTGCTAATAATATAGTAACTAGCCCTCAGCTCCACTCCTACTACTACAAACAAAAGGATAGCTTAATAAAACGTGCGCGTAGTGAAGTTATATTTACGTCCAGAAGCAAAACAAGGCGCCATCTCAGCATTTGTTCAATGGATCAGAGAAACTGGACAAAAACCTGATCGAGATAGGGGTCATTGACCCGAAAGCTGAAGTACATTACATGTCACAGGCATATTAAGTATTTCTTTAAATTATACAATAAAAATGCAAATTAATCCAATGTATATCATTGTTTTGTTACAATAAGCATTATATTTCTTTTTGATGGTCAGTATAGTCTCTTAAGTGTGGAAAAACAGTTATGCAGCAGAAAATATTTTACTTCCAACTTAAAATTGTGTACCGATTTAAATTGTTTAATTCCATCTGGTAATGTGTTGTATAGTAACGTACATGTATTGTATGTGGATTTCTTGTAATGAGCTGCTGATACTGTCACTTGATGAACCTGATTTCTACGACGTGCATTATAATTATAAATATCAGTATTGCATGAAAATATGTTCCCACCGTTAAGTAAGTCAGTTTTGACAAATATTACAGTTTCGGAAATAAATAATTAATTTGTAATAAATTCGTAAAAAATATTATTATTTAGTGGAAATATGCCAATTTTCAATTTCTTAAAATCAGGAATAATCTTCGTTTTTTACGGAGATATGTGTAAATGGAATTACCTTCTTCCCCGGAAGATGGTATTGTAAAGAGAAAATTATCGTATTTGTTAATGATCGAAGAGCAGTTCGACCTTCAGAGTTCAGCAAGTTGTTCCATATGAGCTACAAGCGTGCAAGAAAATCAGTTGCAACGGGAAGATCACTCGTGTGGCAAGAATTGTTAATGTTCATTTCGAGATACTTCTTCTATACATTGAAGTTAAACTTGTGTACTTTACTATTAAGGTAAGATTATTTGATTTTAATTTACTATGTAATAAACGAAAATAATACTTATGAGTGAAGAATTTGCAGAAATAATTTAAAGTTTACTAGGTTCTCTTAATTCACTTAAATGCCTTCTTACATTCTATTTATTGGTATTGGAGAGAATTTAATACATAGGTATTCAATGAACTGAATTTCAAATATTTTCTTAAAGAACATTTGTTAAGAGTTGCTTTTTTCAAGAATTCGATCAAACCAGTATATAATTTTCTCATAAAATTTTATTTGGAAAAGTTCCACAACATACTTGTACTATCTGTAATATTATTCTATCAGTAATGCACATCCTTCTGTAATGTCTCATTGACAATGAAGAGAGAAAAAAGCCTAGGAAATGATAATTTCAATGCCATCTTGTCATTGCCAAGTTTCCATGAAAAAGTAATACAATTTTGTAAAACTATCGATATTTTCTTAGATTTGTAATTGCATTTTATTACTGTATTAGTCGCTCATGACCAGTGTGGTGTATGCAACTTAATATGAAAATAATTTTTAAAAGAAATTGTTAAGACATCGAAATGCGTTCTTTAACATTCGGTGAGAATGCTGAAATGTTTTATGTCGCCAGAGATACTAAATAGCATCCAATGGTTCTGCCTTCAATCTTCTGACTTGGAGTCATTTTCACGTTTCCTCTCAAATCTTCGCGTGCATGCATACATCCGTTGCTTTCCCCCAGATGGCGTGTTTCGCTAATAGTAATAAACAAGGAAGAATAACATGTGACATATTTACATTAAACATACTTACAAAACTACATTAATATCCAGTATTTGCTTAGAAGAATTAGAGATATCACTACTAAAATTACACGTTCAAACGCTCGGTAACATAAGTTAAACCATCCTCATGGCAATTTCCTTCAAGTAAGCGAATATGCACGCTGTCAAACACGAAACGAATAAATTAGAAAATCACGTTTAGTATTCAGTACAAAACCAAGTCCATAAAATACGTCTCGATGACCTAAAACGGAGACAGCGAAGTATGTTTTCTAATATTTCCATCCTCTTTTTAACTGCTCGTAAAGCGCAGCACCTCGTAAATAATTTTACCGCGATGACCTGTGTCCGAAGCAATAAAATAATTCTCTCCGTGCGACAGCCAGCCGAGACCTTGTCTGAACAGCTCGGCGCAGCTATATTGGAAGCGGATCGTTGCAGTTTTCCTCATTGCCCATGATTCGCGTGAGACAGTGCTCGGTGAACTTCTTCGGCGGCTCGAGCAGGCAGTTAGGCTGACCCGGTTGCCCTCCAAACGGCCAGGTGACACGTGTTGGTAGGCCTGCACACCGTTACGTTTCGATGGACATTCACATTGGATTTTCCATCTTTCTGTATCCTCCTTGTTTTTTCTTCGTCTTATTATCAGTTTCCTTTTTATTTTCTTCCTTTATTATCCTAGTTATTTATTTTTTCTTCTTTTTTTTATTTTTCATTTGTAATATACCTTTCTCTCTTTTCAACTTCCTTATGAACGTTTTGATTATCTTTTACTGAAGATTCTTCTTGCTAGTCATTTCAAAGTGAATAAAATTGCTAACAAATGTTGCATAAATCTTCTGTCATCATTTGTGTTATTTCTCTTCAGATAGAATAATAAAACGTATGTGGCAGTCTCATAAACATCATTCAATTTGAAATCTCATTTGAAATAATTATTATTTTACCTAGTATCAGCTTAGAACTTACTCGACCAGACACAAGAAGAGACTTTTGTAACGTCACCACATGGCGGCCAGACTTCTGAACTTCCTTAGAGGATGTCGGAGGCTGTATGCCATGTGGGAACGAACAAAAGTGGTTGACACAAGGACTTTGAGTAGCTGTGAGCCAACTGAAAGGGAGATATCACCTCCGGGTCCCGCCATGTGTCCCAAAAAGCCACCCGCGTCTTTCAGTGAGGCTAGGGGGTGGGGGATCACATGACCATGAAGAAGTTAGCTGGCTCGGGATGCAGGGAGAAGTTCGTTTTGAGATTGCCTCGTGTGCGGACGCAACTGCTGCCCCAGAGGCGGAAGTGTATTCCTTGTGACACTGCGAGTGCGTAGCACTGGGTGTCAGGACACCGGCGCGGTAAAGCGTCTGGGTGGAGGATGCACTAGGTGGGAGATGGGAAGCAGTGTGCGTAGAGTTGCGGAGGCAGATTGCGAACGTAACCCCAGAGCTGTAAATACTTGTACATTCTGTAAATAAATATCATTGTAACTAAAGCTCGTGTCTGTGTAATTTCGCTACCACGACGCCGCCACACTTTCGTGTCTGGTCGGTTAAGTCTAAACAACTAGATAAGTCACCAGATACCGCTAGTTTCAGTATGAGAATTTTCATTCTGAGAGATTCATTTCTTGTCTTTACTAGAGATTCAATGCATGCTATAGATGTGTAATTTGCATTTGTTTTAATATTGTTTATGTTTCTTTTTGCCAAGTTATCATCTGTTTCGTTTCCATCAATCCCACAGCGAGAAGGGATTTACTGAAAATGCATTAGTTTTTCCTTTTAATTTTCACAAATACGTGATTTTATACATTCAAATACTCAGAAACTAATTCTCAGATATAAAACTATGGCCTGCTAGGCCGCTTTTGTCACATAAAATAACAGAAATGAAAATAAAATGTAATTAATTTAGTGACAGGAAAAATCATTTCTTAGTTCCTTACTGATTCTCATTATTCATACTGTTCATTTTAATTACTTCATACATCCTCTAATAATACTTTTGCTTTCTCTTCTGTACAATACCATTGATTTTGAAGCGAAATTTCGTTCCGTTTTAATTATATTTGAATTCCTTTACGGAACATCGATGTCACAGAACAACAGTGGATCGTGATGTTTCGCGGAGTAACAGAATGGAAGTAAGGTTGTTGAAGTGACCGGGTGTATATTAGTTTTTCCTTTTAAAGTTCATATAATGAACTTTCACTGACGCTTTTCCTGTACTCCCTTACATTTAAAAGGCTGCAGTTAAGCCTGCAATTTTAAACACCTTTTCAGTGTTTAAAAATCCACGTTCATATTTATTTAATTGTTTTTTTGTAATTTGAAGAACAATACAAGTAAAGACGATCTTGTGGAGATGACAACCACGTAAATATTTCTGGACGTGTGTAATGAAAAATGGCAAATTACACGTAAGATATTGACCGTCAACAAAACCATCAGAATAGCACGTTTGCATTGCTATTCTAAACATGTTTCCGATTTTCTCCGCCTTGCCCGCGTCATTCTGTATACGTACGTACACGAGAAAAATAAAACGAAAGTTTGAAGGGACGTAAATGAAAAATACTCATAGTTTATCAAAGAATTTGACAATTAAATGACCAAGCTATTGTTTTACAATTTTGATATTTTGAGGATAACAAGTAGTTGGTAACTTCGTAGTTGTAAATATTTTTCAGAAAATTAATAACACACCAATGGATTTTATTTGCATATCATCAGTCTTAGAAATTATTATTTATTTATTTATTTATTTATTTATTTATTTTACGTAAAAAACAGTTAAAAACTGCGTATGACGTGCTATGAAGAAAAGTGAATTGTGTGCACATTTTAAAAATTCTGTGATCCCTACACTAAGTCATATACTACTTAAATTTTGAATTTTGAAAGGGAGAAAAAAAACAAAAACTCCCATGTAGTAAAATCTATTTTCAAAGATAAATAAGCAATAAATTTTAGCTCTTATTACTTCCTACCGCGACATCATGGAACCGATAATTTGAATAATTGTATTTCCCACTGAATTCTAGAAGACGTGCACAGAAAATGAAGTTACATTTATGTCCAGAAGCAAAACAAGGGCCATCTCAGCATTTGCTCAATGGATCAGGAAAACTGGACGAAAACCTGATCGAGATGGGGGTCATTGACCCGGAAGCTGTAGTACAATAGTTGTTACAGGTTGTTTATACTCATTTATACAGTCCAAGTGGTAAATAATGCATTATGTATCATTGTTAAAATTAATGTTACTTTTCTTGTGATGCTCAGTATAGTCTCTAATTGTATAGAAACAGTTTTAAATTTACTTGGGATTTAAACTTTTCTATTGAATTTAATCGTTTAATGTCATCTGGCAAAGTGTTGTAAAATAATGTACATGTATTGTATGTGAATTTTTTGTAATGAGCTGTTGATACTGTCACCTGATGAATATGATTTCTACGTCGAGTGTTATAGTAATAGACTTCGGCATTTTCTGAAAATATATTCCGCCTTGAGCAAGTCATTTTTTTACAAAACCACTGATTCGTAAATAAAAGACACGGTAATGGTAGAATTCTAGATTAATGAAGAGAGGCTTACATGAATCACGTGGGTGGGATTTGGTTATTATTCGTACAATTCGCTTTTGTAATCTAAAAGTCTGGGAGCTATAAGATGTATTTCCCCAGAATATTATGCCATATCTCAGGCGGGAATGAACATTCGCGAAGTATACACAACGAGCAGTATGAAGGCTGACTGAATTTGCAAGAATTCTGAACGCATAGCAGAATGAACTAAATATTGTGTTCAATTCATTTAAATGGACGTTTCATTTAAGGTTTGACTGAATTGAGAGACCTAAAAATTTTGTTGCCTTAACATCAGTCAATGGTACACTGTTCATTTTCAACGGAATTGTTTATTTGAAATAGAAAACTGCATTAAAACCGTTTTCTTTTCGTATACTATTAATTTGTTATTTCGGAACCAATTTGAAACATCTGATATTGTACTATTTACTGTTTCTTTATTGCAAAGGATGTTCGTATCATCCGCAAAGAGAACCGTTCTTCCGTTTCGAATCGTCGAGGGCATATCGTTTACGTAACATAGGAACAGAATAGGGCCTAAAATCGATCCTTGAGGAACTCCACATGCAACGGGCAAGGAGTCGGAAAGGGGCGTACGTAATGTTCCATCATTCTAGTAAGGTATTTCAACTCTCTGAGATCGTTGTTTAAGGTACGAACATAACCAGTCTAGAGCAATATCACGAATTCCATATGAAGGTAATTCAGAAAGTAAAATGTCATGATCAATGACGTCAAAAGCTTTTGAGAGATCTAAAATAATCCAATAGGTGCCTCGTTTTGATCCAATGTGAGGCACATCTTAAGAAAGAAAATATAGCTGTTTCCGTTGATTTTGATTTTCTAAATCCATATTGGCAATCTGAAAGCGCGTCGTGTTTAGTGAGAAATGTTTCCATTCGTACGTAAAAAGTTCTCTAATATTTTTGAAAAACTGATAGAAGAGAAATGGGCCGATAATTTTGAATTTCATTTTGTTGCCTTTTTGAAAAGCGGCTTAATTTTAGCTGTTTTGAAAATATCTGGAAACGTTCCAGTGCATAAAGGATGCATTAAATATGTGAGTTAACGGGTGTATAATGGCATACGCACAAGTCTTTAACAAAGAATCCGGGAATTCATATAAACCGGACGAATATTTACTTTTTAGTTTACCGATTATTTTGAGAATTTCATAGGAACAAGTTTCGAAACGAACATTGTGTCTAAAATTTTGGGTGAACTGCCTGTTTTTGAATTTTGTGCCTGAAGACCCTTAGTGAGATCGGCAACAATTCTCGAAAAGTATTGGTTAAAGAGATTAGACACTGTTGCCGGATCGTTCACATTTATATCGTTATATTTTAAAACAACATTATCTACGGTTTTTCTAGTTGATTTGGTACTATATTTTATTATATTCGACATTGCTTTTGTTTTATTATTTGAGTTCAAAATATCCTGATAGTTTTTCATGATTTTGGCCTGCCTTATGACTTTTCGTAAGAATGTTTTGTATTTTTTAAAGGAGATAAGGAAATCTTGAGATACGTGGACTTTTTTCATGGACTTATTTCATCAATCCTGGACCCTTATGAATGAATTATGATTTGGATAATATTCTTCAAATGAGGTTTGTACGCTATATTGTATTACATCACACCAGTTTTGCTTGACGAAAATACCTGTACCTTTAATAGGAATAGAAAACACTTAACTGATTGGCGTATGCCATTTATTACAGCCATCTGTCAAAAGTCAAGGAAATTATTTTAGAATTTATCTATGTTTGTACAAAACTGATTAGAAATTCCTGTAAAAGAAGACGATTGGTCTACTTTTTTGTAGGTCCCAGAACTCGTCTTTTCCCGAACAGTTATAATAGTAAAAATGTAAAACTTTTATAATCAGGTAAATGAGGAGCATCCCCGAAGCATTGCCTTTTCTTCTATTCCTTCCTAGGAAAGAAAACGAAATCATTAAACTATCTCCTGCAGAGATTTCCGATAAATATAGGATTGTTTCCACCGATGATTTTGGACAGCCGGGTCAATCTACATAAACTGATTTTAAGGAAAACTTTAAGAAAAGCTGATTGGAATATTCGGCTTAGACAGGTATCAAAATTGACGAAAAATGAGGTAGATATAAAGCGCTTATTCGATTTGTGTTTAATTTGTAGTATTTTTACTAGTCTCTAAATTTTAGGTTAGAGTACATTTTACAGGGCACAAATTGAATAAAATGAAACCAAGAACAAAATTATCTTCACTGAATATTAGCATTACAAAAAGTAACTGAAGCATCCGTTTAGCAACCTTCCTCTTGTTCTGACTTTTAAGCTCAATGAGAAAGCCGCAGGAAATAAGTTCTCTACGGCTGACATTTCACTCATTCAAGAAGTAAAGAAACTGCCTTTGCGTGTCAAGAGCTGTGCAAAAAGACAGATCTTAAGTGAATTTACTTGCGCATGAACAGTGAGTTATGACATTGTGCTTTTATGAGATACGTTTAAAAAGTAAAAGGAAATTCTCTTCCCTTGCTAACAAGTTTTTAGTAGTTCACTGGGTAGAAAGGACAGATGTTATAGCTCACGACATCAAACCTCTTCAGGTTCGTTTCCTG
The DNA here is from genome assembly GCA_964035755.1 of Teleogryllus oceanicus. Taxonomy (NCBI): domain Eukaryota; kingdom Metazoa; phylum Arthropoda; class Insecta; order Orthoptera; family Gryllidae; genus Teleogryllus; species Teleogryllus oceanicus. The sequence continues at coordinate 64,745,069 of CAXIVR010000011.1, forward strand.
CGTCTTACACTTAAGCAAAGGGTGGATCGTCATGTGGTCGGCCTTACACAGTTTGGTTCACAACAGATTTCTGCAGCAGCTCCGCTGGGAGGATTTTAACCACCCACTCTACACGCACTCACCGGATCTCGCCCCCCAGCAATTTCCATTTTTCTTACACCTCACGAAATTCCTATGCACTCAGCATTAGGCACATTACAGTCACGCAGAGTTCCAGGTGTCTGCCAAACATTGGTACCCAACCCAGGCGACACTCATATGACACAGGGATACAAAAGTTGATTCCATGTTATGACAAATATCTCTTTTGGGGATAATTATGTGAAAAATAGTGTATGTGTTGTATCTCCTGTGTAAAAATTCTAAAATAAATGTGGTGTTTCTCTTACAGTAAAGTTTTTTACAATAAATTGTGTTTTATTTTTGTTTATAGCCTCGGAAAAAATAATTTATGGAAGGGCCCTTTGCGTAGTTTTGTCTTAAAACGTATTTGTTTCAACATAAATCTCTCTAATCCATCACTATTAGCTTCAGCAAAAGCGTGGGACGACTGGGTGCCAGGATGATATTAAATGTATGATAATATCATCAATAGTCTCTGTACTACTGTCTATTTTAACTTTACTGTTTATAATTTGCTTTTCAAGGTTTCAAGACGAGACATTGTGAATGCAAAAAAATCATATCAGTAATACATGTCCTTGTTTCGGTAAATTCTTTTTGCGTCATGTCATCTCAAAATTCAAATCGAATTTTAATTCTACGTGAATAAAGAATACAATTATTGGGAATAACAATCCCCTCGGGCTAAAATCGCTTAGACAGATCGTGCTTTCCTATTGATAGTAGCATAGGGAAAGTACACGTTGAATGAACAGGGCAGAAGTTAGCTAAAATCTCCAACCACAAAAGAGACCCCAGAGTTGATAGCATTTTCCACAAGCTTATTGGGCTCAATATAAACAATTTATCGCAATATAACACGAATCTCCGAAAAGGCGTGTGCGATTTGGGAATTTTCACTAGAGGGGCGTTCAAACCTTCAGAGGGTGAGGTGAATCTACGATATCGATTTAAACGACTATAATTACGCATCGCTGTCTGAATAAGTTCTTAGAATGCTCTTGAGAAAGATTTCGTTTATAATTTCCTTGATATGAACATTCCATATTCAATATTTGAAAGTCTGAAAATCGTAAATCAGTCACATTAATATGGATAATCTGTGCCTGCAGGGTACAATTAAGCCTTTCCAGCAGAAGATAAATCCAGAATGTGACGATCTCCGGCACCTTCCCTTATTAAATCGCACCCTGACTTTCTGATGTTTTGTCCACATTGCTAAAGACCGTGGAAGTACACAACGGCGAATAACAGTATCAGAAGATATCTACTTGGTCACGTCAGCACATGACTGACATACGATTCCCACCAACCCTTTTCTTCCTCACTCCGCCCCATCCCCCAAACTGTTACACAGTGAAGTCGTAGGAGTTTCGCGGCCAGAGTCCTGTTAATGATCTTGGCAGGTCCGGATGACGCCGCGTCGAAAGCTGTGTGGCTGACATTTCGGCCATCTTGTCGTGGTCTTCCTCAGATCTGGTCTCCGGTAGACCACGCCAAGATACGGAACACTCAGACCAGCCCTGAGGAAGACCACGACAAGATAGTCGAAACAGCAGCAACACAACCTTCGACGCGGCGTCACCCGGACAGCCAAGATCATTTATACATATGTTTCTCCTGTTGCCCCACCCTCACTATCTTGCCTCAAATCTCCTGTCTGAAAAGAGAATCCCGACTTGACTTTCCCACAAGCTGATCGGCTCATTCTTCCCCACTTGAACGCATTGAATACACCCATGGACGGGCAGTGTGGCCACGCAGAGACCGTCAATATTGCATGCGACAGCGCGGCGCGACAGTGCTTTCTGGGCTGCGCCTCGCCTCGCCACTCCGAGCAACGCCGTGCCGCGCCGTCCCTCATAGTGGTTGAGATGATATCGCGCGGCGTTCCCACCGGGCGTCGCCATGGGCCCACTTGAGTGCGGGCGCCCCCCTCCCCATGGCATCTCTACGAGCTGCCTCCAGCTGAATCCCGCTCCAACCTACCCGTTCATTTGACGCCTATCTTCACACCACTATCGCGCACAAAATGTCAATTCCTACATCGTTTCTTCCATCGGTCCAGTCCCGTTCCATCTGTTCCCCCGACTGGTTCCTTCCGACCCGACCCGACCCGACCCGACCCGACCCGCCCGACCCGACCCGCCCGCCCGACCCGACCCGACCCGACCCGACCGACCCGACCGACCCGACCGACCCGACCCGACCCGCACCGACCCGACCGACCCGACCCGACCCGCCCGACCCGCTCCGCCCCTCCCGCTCCGTCCCCTCCTGTCCCGACCCGACCCCACCCGACCCATCCCGTCGCGTCGCGCTCCGGCTCGTTCCGTTTCGTCTTGCCATGACCCGTCCCAGGCCGGACCGGTTCTATATCGCTACGAACCCATCCAGTCTCCTCCCGTTCGGTCAGTATCAGTCCATTCCTGCCTCCACTAACTCCCCGGTCGCCCTTTTCTGCCTCCCTCCTGCCCGACCTCACCCAACACGACTCGCTCTCTCTCTCTGTCTTCCAAGCTTTACTATGCAATACCCTCTTCCTCTCTCTCTCCGGCAGCCCCTCCCGACCTCACTCGACCGTCTCTCCTGCCCCGCGCCGCCCGCGCCCTTCATTCATTATCAGGCGCTCGGGGCCCAAACGCGTTACTTTACATGTAAATTCCGTCGCCGCCGCCCCCCGCGCCGGGCGCGCTGGTGGCTGGCTGCGCTGCGTCTCGGGCTCCTATGTCTTCATCATCCCCAGCGCCAGGAGTCGCCACGCCCCTACGCCGCCTCGCCACCACTCAACTCTACCCCCGCCACGCCGCCCCGCCACGCCGGACCCCGCCACGCCGGACCCCGCCACGCCGGACCCCGCCACGCCGGGACCCCGCCACGCCGGGACCCCGCCACGCCGGGACCCCGCCACGCCGGGACCCCGCCACGCCGGGACCCGCCACGCCGGGACCCGCCACGCCGGGACCCCGCCACGCCGGGACCCCGCCACGCCGGGACCCCGCCACGCCGGGACCCCGCCACGCCGGGACCCCGCCACGCCGGGACCCGCCACGCCGGGACCCCGCCACGCCGGGACCCGCCACGCCGGGACCCCGCCACGCCGGGACCCCGCCACGCCGGGGACCCCGCCACGCCGGGACCCCGCCACCCTACACCCCGCCACGCCGGCACCCCGCCAAGCCACCACGCCTCCACTCTACTATACACCTATTTACCCCACGCCACCACTCTACTCCACGCCGCCACTCTGCTCCACGCCACCACTCTACTCCACGCCGCCACTCTACTCCACGCCACCACTCTACTCCACGCCGCCACTCTACTCCACGCCGCCACTCTACTCCACGCCGCCACTCTACTCCACGCCGCCACTCTACTCCACGCCGCCACTCTACTCCACGCCGCCACTCTACTCCACGCCCCTCCAAACAAAAATAAATGAAAGTAAATACAAATTAATAAGTAAAATCTTCTTTTAAGTAATTTCCTTGTGATTTATTTCATTAGTACTGCTTGCAAATTGAAAATATTATTGATACTGGTGTGCTTAGATGACACCATGTACTAGAAAAGCTCAGGATTAGCAACTGGCACGCGTAACTGCTGGCAACGTCTTATTCCTTTCTGTAATGCGTAAGGTAGTAGCGTTGTCATGTATTACGTACTTGAAATATTGTCAAGAAAATTTATAATTTCTGCGATTCGTGTCATATATTAGAGCGTTGTAAAAGTATACATCCTTCTGTATAAAGTAATTGAGAACCTGCATTCGTCCATCAGTCAAGGTCAATTTCGGTCACCAATTTTTTTTTTTAAATTTATTTCTTCTTGTTCGACAATACAGTCTCTCAAGGGTTTTAAAAAATCATAAGATTATATATGACAGTTTTGATTGCCATCCATAAGGTTTAATTAAGAAGAGAAAGGAATATGATTATGTTAAGGAGCTGAGGGTATAGTGGCTGACGGGGCTTTGAATTTGTCTTTGGGACATCTTGACTTTATGCGTGGGTGGACCCCATTTTTCCCATGTTAAAAAATGATGGTACTTGTTGAGGTATGCAGATTGTTGTAAAAATTGTTAGCTAATTTAGCTATGGTTTCTTCTAATTGTTTATTTTTTAATTCTCGATGAATTTGTTCATTTGTAATGAACCAGGGGGCATTTAGAGTATTTCTTAGAACTATATTTTGAATTACTTTGATTTTATAAATATTGCTAGGAGCTGCACCTCCCCAGATTGGGCATCCATAGGATATGGTAGGAAGGATTATCGATTTGAATATTAGCAGTCAGCATTCGCTTTTCAATGTAGAGCGCTAGTTCAATATTGGAAATAATTTTGAAATTTTTGCCTTTGCTTTATTTGCAACCGCATTGATGTGCGGTTTCCATGTTAACCTTTTATCAAATAAAATGCCAAGGTATTTTACTGGTGAGGAGTCCCGTGGTATTTTCGTTCCTAGAATTGATAGCTCAGTTGGATTTCGTGGTCTACAAAGGGTGAAGATATTTTGCCGGTCACCAATCGAAACAAATAAGATGGCGTTCGACGCGTTTCTTTCTCCTGGCGGGGAACTAAAAAATGCTCCACAGAATAAAGAAGGAATAAATGCTCCATTTTTTTAAAAAATTTTAAGCAACTGAAACACGTTTTCAGTGACATACGGCATCTAGTGATGACCATAGCTTATAAAATTTCTTGCGATAAAACAAATTAATTGGCAGAATTTGTAGCCGGTTCCCTTGGATATTCTGGAAAAAATCTAGAACGACGACGGATTTTAGGGTTTCATTGCACTCATGAGAGTGCACTTGTCAAACTGTGTGACTATACTCTTTCCGAAATTTACATAGATCTCATTTTCATGATTAGTGAGATTCACAATTAAATCTAATTTTGTGATGAAAGAAAAATTTAAAGGAGTATTTTAATCGAGGTTTTCATGAAACTTTCTATTCCCAAAATTGGACGACCTATGTATTTCTATACATGTCCGAATAGAGACGAGTCATGCAAATGCAACACATTTAAAACTCTTTTCACTGTGAACTTTCTAAGGACAAATATATCTTTTTAACATTAAAATACCAGCTGGAGGCACCGCTCTAAACTAGTCACTTACCTTCATGATGCTATCATTTCTTTTTGTTGATAATGAAACATCTTGCACAATGTGAACATAGATGCCTGTTGATCATAGAGTTATAATAGCACCATTCATAAAATAGATCCTGTAAATGGAAAGTATATGTTTTGACAGTAAATAAACAGAGGTTGTCTGGTATCAAATCTATATTTCTTCTTAAGATTTTGATCGCGTAGATCATCGTCAGAGCTTGCAGCTGCTGGGCGGAAAACGAAGTTCGATTTTAGTGAACTTCGTTTTCTGCCCAGCAGCTGCAAGCTCTGACGATGATCGCTACGCGATCGAAAAGATCTTAAGAAGAAATATAGATTTGATACCAGACAACCTCTGTTTATTTACTGTGAATTAATAAGGTATCTATATCACCAACAGTCTAATTAATAATATGTTTTGATTTTATGGTTTACTTTTTATATTTTATATAATGATCAGCATTTATTAGGAAATCTGAAAGTGGTCAATTGGTCATCGTATTGTTCGTTCAATACATTCATAATTTTTTATTTTCGTTCCTTATATGGTTTCAAATTGTAAAGTCGCAGACATTCCTAAGAAGTTTTATTTCATCAGTTGGTAAGCGTTGGTCAGTTTTCCTTGTTATAACTCGGTATTTATTACTGATAAACCATTTAATACTTACGGCCAATTGTTTTAGAGAACTTAATTTGTCTTCCTACCGCCGTTGTTTCTGTGCATAATACCATGCAGGCGGAGCAGCAGTATTTTTGCTATTTGTACTAGGCTATTCCTTTATATTGCTATTTGTACTAGGCTATTCCTCTACATGGCTATTTGTACTAGGCTATTCCTCTATATGGCTATTTGTACTAGGCTATTCCTCTATATGACTATTTGTACTAGGCTATTCCTCTATATGGCTATTTGTACTAGGCTATTCCTCTATAATGGTGAACGACAGCAACATAGAATATGTGCAAGAATATGTTTATCTGGGCCAGCAAATATCATTTACAAATAGAGGAGATAAGGAAATAAGAAGAAGAACTAAATTAGCATGGAGAAGATTTTGGAGCCTCTCTTTCATTTTGCTAAATAAAAAGATAAACCTCCAAATTAAAAAGGTAGTAATGGACTCGTGTATCTTGCCGATATTGCTTCATGGATCACAAACATAGTCCTTAACAGTAATACAAATAAAATGGATACAACGATGCCAGAGGAAAATGGAACGAAAAATGTTATATCTTCTCCAAAATAAGAAAATGGCATTGGAGAGGACATATCATAAGGCAAGACCAGCAACGATGGGCATGCACTACAACAACCTGGGACCCTTGGTATGGGTAGAAAAACAAAGGGATACAGAGGAGATGGACAGACGAGCTATGCAAAGCAGCTGGTCCCACCTGGACGAGACTGGCACAAGAGAGAACAATGTGGAGGCAACTGAGATATGAACAGCAAAAAGAAGATGATGATCCACAGTGCTATTAATCGATTTTAGTGAAATTGAGTGAACTTGAGTGAAATTGAATATCAACCTACTGTAACCCTGCTAAAGCAGGAGGCCTTTGCCCTTTACGGGATGTTATGGGATAATAATATTAATAATTACTCTATGAGCCATAGTATGTGCAGAATCCTCATTGTATTACGTATAGCCATGGTATCGCGTTCTGTGACACCGCCGCATCTTCGTTACCCCCACAGCTTTCTTCCGGTCCTGTGACGGCAGCGATGCCCATGCCGCAGATACCTCCAGCTGCCCTAAAACCCTCTAAATTATCGCATGGCTGGTCGAGCAATGGCCGCCGGTAGAGAGATGAAAAATACACTATTAAATTGAGAGAGATTACTAATAAATAAAATCGCCATTAATTTTCTCACTCATCCTTGTAATCACAGTATATCATAAATCACAGTATTTTGTGGTTAAATGTTAGCACTTCATTTGTTCATTCTATATTTTGGAGTACGCGCCCTGTATCCGATTTCAAACTAGATTTCCCTGTCGCCATTTGCGCAGCCCCATACCACCGCTCGCTACAAGAGTGTTGGAGCTAATTGAGTTGGATTCCGCCAACAAACTGCAGAAGCATTAACGCTATCCGCTCCATTTACATAAAAGTTGCGCCGAGTAGCCAGCGTGCAAGAAAGTCTGTCTTGGTCGAAGAGCGAAGGCGTAAAAGAGGGAAAGGTGGACCCTGCCTTTCCCTCTCTGTCGCGTTCGCTCTTCGACCTTTGCCTTCCGTCTATGCCAACGGTCGCCATCGTCCCCCTCTCCGCCTCCTACATCGACTACGCCATCTCTGCCATCTCCCTCTCAGGCATTCGAATCTGCTACCGCCCCCACTTCAACAGTGCAAGAGGCATTGAAAGGTCTCAAGACTGCATTACAATACTTAGGCATATAGGACTACACAGAATTACGATGGAGAGTACGAACTCTGGAGAAGGATCTAAAAAAATTACTAATGAGAAAATTCGAAGCAAAAAGTTGAAAATAATTGATTTTTAAGGACAAATAAATATATTGAAATGTTCTGTTCGTGCTGTTCAAGTATTTTGATGTATCATTGTAGTAATAAAATCAATCGTTATGGAGAAAATCTATTTAATTTTGACATCATCGGATATAGTGAACCAAAAATGTTAGTCCCTAGAAGTTCACTATAACCGTAGTCGACTGTATATTCTTTTCCAGGAGAGAATTAATTTCCAGGACATATTTTCTACGTTCTCTATAACCGAGGTTTATGTTCACTATAAGCGAATCTTCTTATGCTTATTTGTAATGTAAGTGAAACGGGATCAATGACTTAAGTTCACTTTAACGGAGGATTCACTATAACCGGAGTCCACTGTATGCGGAAATGTTTGAAGAAACGAATGAATTTGTAAGAGGTTACCAACGCAGAATATTGCTGATAATCGAGAAACCGTGTGATACCAAGAAGTACTCCAATATGGAAGAACTTAAGCAGAAGTTAAAAGAAAAATCGAGAAAATGAAGAAAAAAATCATCTTTATAGGGGAGAACAACATTGAAATCCGCATCGTAATGTTTTGTGATGTAAGCATGCTAGACAGTGTAGTAACCCCGAATGAAAGCACCGATAAATCAAAGGAGAAGGTGGGAAGAAAACGCGATAAAAATATGATACCGCTGGAAAAGTAACGTTGTAAGAAGAAGAAACCTGAGAAGCATCATGAAGAATGTGAAACGTTCGGCAGTCAGGAAAAAGTAGGCTCGAAAACGAATTCGTTAGGCAAAATAATATAATTGAGAACAACAATTAACATCATATATGCATCAGAAATTATTTCGCAAGTTCTTTCTTCTGTACTGAGGCGCGTTCCTGTTGGAGGAGCACAGATAATAACGTATTGGTGGTTGGTATTGAAGGAGAAGAGATACGGAAAATATAATTTTCTGAAAATAAATCCGTTTAAAGAATTGATTGAATAAGGCGAGACAAGGGTGATGATAATTAGTAAGATGATTTTAATGTAAATAAATTAGATTGATTGATTTTTTCGTGATTCCGGGCGCGTCAACTGCTTCGGTCATTAGTCCCGTTAGTGTAGAGCATGTTTTTTCTCGGAAGATGGCGGTGATTTTCCCCTCGCTGGATGGCGAGATCCGACACCGACCTACCGTCGGTTAGTGGGTTTCCCCCTAACCAGGACTGTCTCACCAGCGGGCACCACCTAGCCGGGACAAGCTCTAAGCTCCTGACAGGTTTCCGGAATGTGTGTAGTATAGTGCATGTTAGTGTAGTTGTGGGTGTAAGGAGAGGATAGGACAAGGAAGATGAAGGACAGATCGCGCGCGGTCCGTGGCCCGTTTGATAGGGTACTGCTTCGGCATTCGCCTGGTGTTGATCGGAGAAACCACGGAAAACTACCGATCAGAGCAGCCGGCCGCTAGAATTCTCCTCCAGACAGCGACTGAATTCGACCTAGCTGAAAGCTAGGTCGAAAATCCTGCCGCCGTCAGGACTCGAACCTCGGACCTCCCGCTCAGAGGCGCTGCAGTGGCATCAGTTGATTAAATAAATTAGAGATACAATGAAAGATTCATTATGTTTTTTTGAATTCGTTGCGTCGTTATTGACGCAACGCGTCTCTTTTATCCTTGTTGGGGGTTAAGCACTTTCTCTGGAGTAATCCTCCAGTACTGAGTAATTACTATATTTGTTTTTTAGCAACTAAATTTAGCAAATAAATTTTTCCATTTTTCGTTACCAGGGACCGGCTGTAAGAGCTATTCTGATTGGTTGAAAGAAAACACACCAAAATATTGAAAATACAAATTGTAGAATAGAGTAAAAATAGATTTAATATCGAAATTTTCAGTTGTAAATTGTAATTAAGCTTATTATTTTGTGACTTATTGAAAAGAATTAGTACAAAAAGCTCATTTCATTGTACTCGTATATTTTTGAACAAATTCTGTAATGTTACTTTGGTTTAAAGGTTTTTTGAAAACTTTGTATTCATGTAAATGTGTATTTTCAGTATTGTTTATTAGGAGTTGTTCTTACAATCACATGTTTAACTTATACTTTTGTTGTTAATTTGTGAATGATAAAACAGTTTGTCTTTTTTATTGTTTTGTGATTTCTAAAAGAATAAATCTAAACAACTCATTCTGTTATATATTTTGTAAATTGTAGTACTTATTTTATGGCTTGCTCTACACAGTTTTTCTGACTGCGATATTTGATATTTTTATTTCATTTATGTCTCCCAATACAATATGATCTGAAATCAATATAATTTATTAATAGATTTTCTAAATATCGATTCATGGCTTTGTGTTTGACATAAAGTATGAGTAAAAACATTTAATATAATTCTGAACAATCTGTAAGAAGTAACGTACCTCAGCTTCTGGATCAAGGACCCCCATCTCTTTTTCGTCCAGTTTCCCTGACACTTAGCGCAAATGCTGAGAAGGCCCCTTATTTTGATTCTGGTCATAAATGTCACTTCATTATCTGTGCATGTCTTCTAGAATTCAGTGGGAAATATAGTTATTCAAATTATGTCGCGGCAGAAAATATTATTCCTTCTTGAAAGACATTATGATTGATAAGATCCCAAAATCTATTTCTGATTTGCCCTTAAAAACAGATTTTATTACATTTGAGAAAATATTTTGTTAACAATTCTTGCCGAAAACGCTCTTTGCTTTCTGTATTAGAATTATATATGGCTCAGGGTAGGGATCCCAGAATTACGAAAACGTGCACAGAATTCACTTCACACCATTGCACGTCACACAATTTTTAACTGTTTTGACGTAAAATAAATAAATAAACATGAATAAAAATTTCACTTCAATGCACTTTTTCTGGGACATTTTCTGAAATTTTTGTATTATGCATATTTTTGATAAGTTAATATACATGTTTTTCAATTCAAAACAGAAAGCAATCAATATTATGAAAAAAAGGTTCGTAACTATAATTTTCCCTCTTTTTAAATTTTTGCGTAATTGTTATTCAGTAGCACAATCAGGATTTTCCTAGGGAGGTTATTGATGTTCTAATGTTGACTAGAGTTTTTCTATATATATTAAAATTAAAAATTTAATATTTACAATTTTGTATTTACTCTAAAATTAAAACTATATCCACATTTTCTGTACTATCAATTAAGTTTGTAGGTGAGATGTTACATGATGCCAGTTATTATCGTAAATATATTGTATATTTCTTATATTACAGTCCCTATGAAGAAGTTAAAAACGAAACAAAAAAGTATAAATAAGTTATTTACTTAAAATATTATACAAATAGAAAAAAATTAGCTATTAGTTCACTTTTCATAATATTTATACAATTCAACTATTATTATGCAAACATTAAATAATTGAAATGGAATCTATTTTATCATGCTATTTGTAATGTGATCAAATTACGTAATTTGTAAACTGTCTCTTAATGTTAACAAAGTAAGATACATAATTAAATTATTTATATTTATAATGTAAGGTTTGTCAGCTTAGGTCATAAATGCAACAATATCTGATATACAATGCCGACGTTTTGGCCGTTAATTCAGCCCTCCAGGAATCATACCCGTGTCTTCTGCTTTGCATCCACTTTGATCACTAAGCTACCGATTATCAATAGATGAACTAAATTTTTCATTTTTTAAAAATTAGTAAAATGTACTGTGGTTGAATCAGGAATTTTCTCAGTGTGGCGGTTACATGTTGATACGTGTCTGATTATATAATCTTTGGAGGAGGGAGGTGGCTGAAGTTCTATGAGCCTCGTCCTTTAAGCTGTACTACTGAAAATCTGCAATTAAATGGATGAGTGGAAAAACATTACCAGTCCAGAAAGTTAATTCAGGGATAATTGAAGTTATAACATTCGATTAGATATGACCAGAAAACTGTTGAGATTTATTTAGAGATGTTGAATCAAGTCATACGAATATGCTCGGAGGAATAATTGCGATAAAAACTTTATTAGTAACGTGTTATAACTTATACAAACTGTGGACGTGTACTATTTTCCATCTCAACGAATGTTTACCGACGAAATGTCTTTCCAAATGCCAATGAACCTTAAAAACTAAATTTTATTGTTGTAAGAGTGCACGTAAATAATGTAACTTCGGGTCTTCCAAATTTCAAGTTGAAACTTTAAGTAGAGCTTACATACATCCGTATCATAACATATTTATTTTCCGGATATTTTTTTGACAGGTTTTGACGTTCAATTCACTTAGCATAAACTTCACATAATCTGTTGAGTTGTGTAATTTTCGTTGGAAAAGAACGTATGTGTTCGTACAAGTTTGTACAACAAGTTCGTACTTCACAGTACGAGGACTGTTATTGCCCTCCCCTTCCATCTTTTGGAGATTGACCTGACAAACGAATTCCTGTCAGTCATTGAACCTAAATGTCTGATATTCCATTTAAGTTCGTTAATTATTGTTTACGAACTTGACTTTGAATACATTATTTCAACGCAAAATAACGAAAATTCTTCGCTTACTGTTTCCTCTCGCCTCTCGCTCTTCTGTTCATTACAGGCACCCTCTCGATCAGATACAAAACGTAAACTACATTAGCTCCGTACCATTACCGGGAGCGGTAACTCAGTGCATCAACTGGTGCCATTGCAGCGCCTCTGACCAGGAGGTCCTAGGTTCCCACTCCCCACGGCGCACACTGGTTTAATCGCGGCAAAAACCTGGCCATAATTGCAAAATTCAAAGTGCGCGTTTGGAATTCTGACTTATCAAATCTCGTTTGGAAGACATTGGAGCATACTACTTCAGCTTCAGAAATTTATTTCAATCATTTTTGTCTTCCACACGGTGTCGTCAAGTTACCGTTGCTCGAATGGCTCGAATTCGTTGATTCTTGCCAACAATATTCGTGAAATTAAAAAAAGGGTTTAAAATATTTTTTTAAAAATTCTTTTTGTATTTCCGAATATAAGACACTTATGGCTATAAGTTAAGTATATTTTAAGAAAAAGTGTATAATATTTTTATATATGATGCGGTTGAATTCTAAACCATGTAGCGTAACAAAGTTAGTTGTTTATATTGTAGATTATATTTTTGTCCTGCTTGTCCTGCCTCAATTATTATTTTTATTTATCAAGTAGAATGTCCTTAATCAGAATAACACAAATTTAGCTGCACATATCTGCATCTTTTTGTTTTAAAGCGTCTATACTACAATGCTACGTAGTAAGGTATAGCACTAGATCGCCCTCGAATGGATTCTTCGATGCCACAGGGAAATTGATTTCTTGGAACAATTCTTTTCTTCTCCTTCAGATAATTACTTTTAGTAGTAAAATTAATAATATAAATTTTTGGAGGGATTAAACAATAATAACCCAAGCCACCGAGCACTTTCAGATTTTTAGTGTATTTTAAGGATTCTTTTCTTGACGCAACAAACAAAACTATGGGTAACTAAGGTGTAAGAGTGAAATCAATGTGGTCACCTCAAAGTATTGTTGACTAATTTTTATTCAATTATTCATTATAAAAAAATATTGTTTATTCAATAAGTGCCGACGAAATTAGATCTGTATACATAGATATTGGGTTCCCAACAGATGGGTGGCATTTGCTGCATGTCTTCTATTAAAAAAATAATCATAAAATTTTATTTAAACAAAAATATATGTATATCAGCTTCTGGGTCAAATACCCTCCTCTGAATCAGATTTTTCTACCAGATTATCTTCATTAATTGAGAGAATACTGAGATGGATCCTTAATACACACGCACGAGTATCTTTTGTTATTAAATGTTACCAAACACTCTGGTTATAAAATTTTACCAAAACTCTCTTTTTCATTCATTTTAAAAATTATTATAAGAAAAGGAAGGAGTAGGGATGCTGGACCTCAAGAAAAATGGGGCAGATTTTATTTTTGACCAATACCATTGTTCACTTTTATATGTTAAATAAATCTTAATGAATCAAGAAATTCAAAAACTGTCTTAAATAACATTTTACTTACAATCGATTTCTTTTCCTTAAATCCGATATTACTTTTTGAAGCAGCTATTTTGCATTTCATAACAATTTTTGTATTTAGTGACTTCAAATAGTACTTAACCATATTTCTGCGCATATTTGCTTCATTTTCAAGCTTCAATTCTGAATTTTGATATTTCAATCCGATAATCGAAATCAGCGATCTCGAGAACCATTTTATACATATTTCTACGCACATTGGGCTCATTTTTCTGAGTCAGTTAGCCATTTTGAAGCCGTCATTTCAAATTTTGAAATTTCATTATGACATTTGAAATCAATGACCTTCAGAGCCTCATATGTATATTTTTATATGCATTTTTTTTTTTTTTAAATTAGTCGATCCGCCATTTTGAAGATGCCATTTTGAATTTTGAAATTTCGTAATGATATTCTAATTCAGCGACCTCAAAAACCCTTGATACCGATTTTACGCAAATCCACTGACATTTGCAATTATGACCAAGTTTTAGGCTCGATTCAACCAGTGTGCGGCGTCAGGATTTTCGACACTAGATTTTCAGCTAGGTCGAATTCAGTCGCTGTCTGGAGGAGAATTCTAGCGGCCGGCTGCTCTGATCGGTAGTTTTCCGTGGTTTCTCCGATCAACACCAGGCGAATGCCGGAACAGTACCCTAACAAACGGGCCACGGACCGCGCGCGCGATCTGTCCTTCCCTTCCTTGTCCTATCTTCTCCCTTACACACTCACTTACACTAACATTCACTACACTACCACATATTCCGAGAGACCGGTCGGGAGCTTAGAGCTTGTCCGGCTGGGGCGGTGCCCGCTGGTTGGACAGTCCTGGTTAGGGAAACCCACTAACCGACGGTAGGTCGGTGCAGGATCTCGCCATCCAGCGAGGGAAAAATCACCGCCATCTCCCGAGAAAAAAACCTGCACTACACTAACAGGACTAATGACCGAAGCAGTTGACGCGCCCGGAAACACGAAAAAATCAATCAATCAATCCGTATCATTGACAAATAACAAATGTGAATCATCCGCTGCGAGCCAGAGTCGCTAGATGTCTGAAATCCTGAGTGGAGGAGCGATACATATCCAGGACACATTGTATTCTTTCACTCATGAAAGAGCTTCCTGATTTGAAGTCAAATGACCTCATATTGAACTGTTTACAGTCTCGACATGTAGTTTCATGCCTTCTGCACTAGTATCTGTAAAAACACGAAAATGACCAATTTTTGACCGTACTGTTTTTCCACACACCCATTCAATTATGATTTCATGTCATTAGCTTGTGAGGAGGGGAGAAGCTCATTGATATCCCTGTTAGTGAGCCACTGATTGATTCAAAATAATGCGCTACAATAATACAAAAATTAACATAGAATGCGATTTACCTAAAACAGAAATATCGCTTTCATTCCTTAACAGCGTCAGTACAAAACAATTGAATTATTCCATTTCATCTTGCAATGCACTATACAAAACCCTGTCTTCAGTCTCGATGTACATGAATCCTGGAGGACGACATTTAGTTTCTGTAAGGAACTTCGCAATGAAGAAAGTCACAAACAATGATAGGCCTCCAAATATGCATAACAACCAGTAATCTATCAGGGAAGCGTGATCTTTCCAGGGACCGTTAATTTCATAATGAACAACATAATCAGCAGAAATGTAGAAGGAGCTTAATATGGCTACCTGTGTATTAAGTATTTTCGGAGGGAAGATGTCGGCTATTAACACTTCTGGTAAGATGCGCAATCCCAGATTGAAACTCATAGTGTGTAGCACATTAAATGCGAGATAAACTATTCGAAGTCTGTCCCAGATAGTTTCATTATTAAGATAATATTGTTCCACAATCAAAATAATTCCACATACAACTGACGATATAGAGGAAACAAATGCAGAAACAAGAATTAACTTCTTACGACCTACACGGTCGCATAGCGTAATTGCAAGAAGATTGAAAAATACTTTTGAAAGATCTTGCATAATCAAAAAACGAGCACTTACAGCTAACTTAAATTTGGGCAATCCCCAGAGAACTGCTTCAGATCCATATCCCTTCATCCAAAACCCGGCCATAATGCGCAATAAATACAACGCGATTGCAATGCAGGTAAATGTCAATGTGCGTCGATTAATGCACTCCTGAAAAATATTCGTGGTAGTTTGAAAATCCGAACGGGTGGCTTTGAGGATATTTTTCTTATTAGAGAGAACTTGGGTAACGTTTATTTCATTTTTATGTAAAATCTTGAAAGATTCTGATGCACCTGTCATGTCGTCCCTACGAATAAAGTAGATAGGACTTTCAGGTACACCAACGTACGTACAAATAACAACGAAAGCACTTACTGCTATTGAGAGGAAAGAAAAGGGAAGTGCTTTTAATGGTGTATGCAATAGGTAGATAACAAAGGGGATCATTTCTACAAAATCATATAGTAGCTTATGTATTGCTACTAAAGCCCCTCTAATCTCATAAGGGGAGATCTCGCTAACGTAGATGACGCAAAACATTCCTGCTCCAACATCACCGATAGCAGAGAAGGCCCTTGAGACATGTAGCAGCCAGTACGATTTAGTACAGATTAGGAGAATCGACGTAATGAAGTGACAAATGCACACCAAGTACAAGCATGTCTTGCGACGGTATTTCTCAAAGAGAAAGGCAAAGAGAGCACTGGCTAGTGTGCCCACGACGATATATGATATCTGCGTCGATCTTCGTACCCCAACCTCAGGTGAGGCCAGTTGTCATTGATGTGCCAGACATCTGTGATATCGTGCGTTACTCCATTGAACGATAACTCGTTTAGGAACTGGGGAACTGCGACAAAACTCACTGAAACAAATGAAATATTCAAATTAAAAATTGATATTCTTAAAAAATGATCATAGATGATCATTTTTTAAGAACATCAAGTTTGATTTCAATAAAAAATGATCAATGATGCGCAGTAACAGTCAATGAAAGTAGAGCTAATAAACATATTTTAATTAGTAAAAAAATGGTGAGAGCGCATGTTATTCTGTTTGAGCTCAACATTGATGTGAGAAGAGTTTGTAATTTTTTTTATGTATTGCTTTAAAATGACTGAACCACTTCGATTGCATCGCATAAAAGATTTGAAACAATCGAAAAATTTCTACATATCCACTAAACGGAAAATCGAAAACTTCCCAAAAAATATTTTTCACGACATTCTTATTTACCATCATACGAGGAAGGTTTACACGTTCTTGAATAATATAATCTATATTCTTTGTGAACACAGTTAAACAGGTTTTCGAAAATGTAACTGAAATGTTCTATAATTACCTATATCTGTACATAAATGCTGCACAGAACTATAATTATCCTATGAACCTTAAAAAAAACCAAATGTAGTTCTTATGATTATAATCAGAAAAGTTTTTGAAAGACAAACAATTCCTGGTCATTACGTATATTTATACATACCTTTTGAAACAATAGTGCAAGTATATCCTTTTAATGTATTGTAATTTTAATGTATTTGTTCTTTCAAATTACATAATAAATAAAAGATGGCAGATAAGCGTTCATTCTATTAATATTACAATTTTATTAACATACGTTGTTTACATTTTAAAGCCGATGAAGTAGCAAGCAATAACACATTTGGAGCTCACTACCTGTCAAAGCAAAAATCACAAAATTTGGTTCAGAAAAAGCTGAAACGGATACCCGTGGTATTTTAAATAAAGATTTATTTTACATCGTTTTCGAGAAAATTAGAGTGTTACTTACGGACGCGGAATTCGATATGCTGAGGCCAAATTTAGCAGTGCAAGAGACGTGTAACTCAATTAGAGACGATCAAGAGTTGTCGATTAAGGGAAGATGCGTTTCTGGGAGCCTAATACTGGTAAAGCAAGGTGTTCTCAGACCTATGGTGTTCGATGTGACATTTCGGATCAACGGACCGAATCGTTTTACATCCAGCATGGATTCGTTTTATTTTGCTGGCAAGAATGCAATTATAATAACACATTTTTAAACTTCCGCTTTTCAATGATATCCTAAAAATAGAATGTTGTTGAAAATAGAACTAGTATCCTGTGCATGCTTAAGTGTAATCTATTGCATCGTTCTTCTGCCTTTATTGATCTCAATTAGGTTTTTACCCCATGGAAATTGATGCATGACCGCTCTACTCTAACAGGGGTGCTTCGGAAACTGCGGAAAACGTTACCTTAGAAATAATTTTATAAGAGCTAATTTTAAGGAAATTGTACTATACCAACATATACTTTCTCTAATATTGAGAAGGGTTTCATAATATTTAAATGTTACACTGTCTGTCTAATAAAAAATTAAGCCATCACTCCAAAAAGTCCAAACCAATTCAAACAAAGCACCTGCGGTGAGAATTTGCCATTATTTTGGCAGTCATGAACAGTAGTAATTTCTTACTATTACAAAAGGAACAAACAATAATAAATCACAACTGTTTCAGTATCTGCAGCACATTAAACAAGCAAGAATGGTTTCCTAGAAGCTTGAATTAGTTCCTTCAAAGGGGTAATCTAACTTTCCAATCATTATAGCATAATAAGCTATCAATCTTTTTAAAATTAAAAATAATTTAATTAATTAATTAAAATAAATAAATAGTAAAATATAAATAAAAATATTGAAAATAAATAAAATAAATGAATTAATCATCTAGAACTGATAGCTATCCGATACAAAGACGATTGAATACTTAAAAAAGGTTATGTCTAATATTAATATCATATATCAGCCTAATCTTCATAACTATAGTTTCAGAACTGTAAGAAGGAAAATCCTGTAGCGGTCATGCACATTGCGCACATAACCGATGTGGCATTTAAAGCCGCCTTCATGGAGGACACTGTTTCTTGACAAGTAGTAACAAGAACACATTCCATGCCCGAAATCTCGCAATGACACGTGTCACCTGTAACGGCGATGATGATCGTCCTTACATGCCGAACTTTGTACCAGACACCGGGCTCTTGGATTGCGCTGCTATCCATGAAGTCAGTGTCAGTTTTGAGTGGCGAATTCCGAATGGAGGCGTTGGCAGTTTCGTGGCCACCTTTATCTTCGGAGTCTGGAACATCAACAACGCACTAATGAAGACTGAAGCGAGTATACCTTTTATTATTAACTCTAGGATACTATCTAGCCCACTTTTTATGCATTGTTTCTTTACATAACATGTATTTATTGGGTGCTGTGTGCCGCCAGACGCTTCCTTCAGTTTTCATTTAAATGACCATGACTTTACGTAGTGTAATTGAAGTGAAGGCACGCCAAAATGATACAATCAACAAATCTGTGAAATACGAGTAATATGATGCCTCTTAATGTAGGGAATGCAAACCACCTTCAGCCAGGTGAGCTGTCATCAATAGAGGATGGTGAGTGAAATTATTGGGTATTAAATTTCTTGTAATTTTTAAAAATCTGTTGGGAGCAAAATCTGGCTACGTGACAGCTGTCTCGATAGATCTGTAAATTCAGGCCAGCATGCAGTAAAACATTTTGAATTTTCATTAACTATTTCTCTCTCAATTATTTATCTTTCTTCAGCTTCCACACTTTATTTCCCCCTCCAAAAGTTCACAGTAGGTATATACAAATCCGGACATTATAAGTTTGAACTTGCACATTTCCCAAATATCCTATTTCTCCGAATTTTTACAAAAACACTCCCGACAAAATAATGGTTATTCCATCAATGTACTGTCCCCAAAAAGAAGTTCATGTCTAGTAGAGATTATTTATTCGATCTCTTTCAAAGATGATTTCCTTCTTTCTATAATTTGATTAAATTCTCTCTGACCCCGAAAACATTGCCTCGGACTGTTACATGTCATCATATACGAAAAGAAATGTTATCTTTAGGTCAAGTCTCTACTAACTTAAAAAAACAATTAACAACCTTTCACACACAAGAAAAGCTGTTGGGCTAATTTAGTGACTAAAGAAATATCTTTTAGAGAGTCAAATATAATTGTATATCACATTTCATCATATATTTATTTCAATACAATAGAAACAATTTTTTAATGGAGAAATCCTGCAGACTTGGGCACTATTCTTTCCGTAAATTCAAACTGCAAGAAAACAATAAATTGTAAAATATTCTACTGTTTAAAGAAACATTATTTAAAAAATATTCATTAATGTTAATTATATATGTCAGTTATACGATAACTAATTCTTTGTAATTCGAAATTAATGTATTACAGTTGTCCAACATAAAACAATTTGTTATATCGACGTTGCAAAAGTAAACGCTCAGTTCAATCCCTTGGCATTAGCAATACAGATAATTATTCAGGTTACGTGAATACTTTTTGCCTTTTTTCTAAATTCGTTATTAAAATTTCTTTAGAACTCTCTGAATAGATAATTATCGTTAGAAAGTGATCGTTAATGTTAATTATATATGTCACTTATATGACAACGAATTCTTTGTAAATCATTATAAATATATTACAGTTGTTCAACAATTTCTCACCGACAGGTTGCAAAAGTAGAGGCTCAGTTCAACCCCCTGGCATTTGCACTCCAGACAATTATTCAGGTTATGTGATTTTTTTTGCCTTTTTTCTAAATTCGTTATTAAAATTGATTAAGAAAAACAATGGTATAAAATGAAAATGAATACCTGCATCAATCTCTGAGTCGATTTCCGAATTTATTATATGTCTTTGGGTCAAAAATGCATTTAGTGTTCTGAACTGTACATAATGCCCATTCTATATCTTCAAAATATATTTTGTAAACATTCTTTATTATTTTGGCTTCATTTTAAGTCGCTTTTTAACAGCAAGGTCATCAGTGACTTCTTGCCTACATTATTACATTACATTAATATTAACATTTGAAAGTATATAAGATCTTCCTTAAGGTATTACAACACTAATAATGAGTTAGAAAGTCTTCTTCAAATCAATTTGTAGAAACCGATACATTTTAAAAATTGTATGGTCTTTATACAACCTATTTTATGATTTAAACATTCATTTAGTTCGTAAGGAAAATGTACTGATCTCTAAATTTCTTAAATTTTGAACACTCGTTAATATATTTTCAGTTATTTCTGTATTACAATTTCCACACATTTGGTTTAATGTTCTGGAAAATAGAAAGGCGTGACCTACATTGGTGTGTCATATTCTCAACTTTAACATATCATTTTACAATTTCTCTCTTCTAAATTGCAGGCAATCACCACAAAAGACTTCCTTGGACCGTTCTTTATTTTCGGTAGAAACAAGACGATAACTGCGAATTGGAAAGTGAATAAAGAGAAAAGAGAGTGAAGGTGTTTGAAAAGCAGAACTGAAAATCGCCTCATGAAATAGCAATATCGCCTTTACCTTACCTGATGACTATGAAGGTGAACGGAGAGAGAGAGAAGGATACACAAATAAACTCTGTCTCAAGAGCGAATACACTTTCAGGAACATTCACGGACGACTGGTCTTATCGACTGGACAGTGCGAAGCGCGAGGTTTACAGGGCCTTAACTATATAATCGACTTCGCGCTCGTGAACGGAATCTGCGATGATTGAGACCAACAATAGCGTCCATGCATTCGTCACAGCTTGCGCCCGTGTAGTTTGAATTACAGCCCATTTCTAATCTCGACAAAATTAATTTAACATTTTCCAAGTGTTATCGTTCTAACGCAACCGACGTCTTAACGAAAATTCTCACACAATGTAGCTTCACGTGATAAACTGTTTGGAGAATGTTAATTTGTTCTCAAATTACAATTGCTTAATTGGCCCTCCAAAATGAAGTCCTGTTCGAACTTGTTAGTTTGACATTTCGCATCTAATTTTGTTTACGCCATGAGCAAGTACGTAGTTCGATTTTTTCAAGAGGATGGGGCAAGTCTGTAAAGCCAGTCCACATCAATGAAATTAGAAATCTTTACTACGAGAAAGTCTGTGCCATTAGTAGCACCTCTAGTTTACTTTCTTGCTACTGTTTACGCAGTATGAAGAAATTTTTCTAATTCTGCGAGATGAATTCTGTCTTCATTAACAGATTTCGAAATAAGGCCATATACAACTTTTTAAAAATTGTATTAGCTTTTGCGTAATTTTGCTTGAAATATAAACTATTTTTAATTTTTAAATTTTTTTTCTCAAAAAGACGCAATTTTTTAAATTAAATTTTGACTTCGGATACCGCAAAGGACGCTTAAGAGAATAGTGTAGTTCTCATGTTCGTCTCTGATTTTTCGAAAATTGGAAAAATCCAGAGTTTTTTGGCGTTTTCCTTCAAATACAAATATAAAGATAAATAATTTATTCTTAATAAAATGTGTTCATCAAAAACAGATCTTTAAATAAGCTCAAGTTCAATTTTTCTCATATATGAGAATTTTTGCATAACTTTGCCTGAAACCTAGGCAATTCTTAAAATTTAGACAATTTTGTTCTGGAATACGGATCTACATTTTTCTCCACTTTTGTCACGTATGTAACAAAAAACAGTAAATCAAGCGGTGCTGGTTTCACTTTCGTCGCACGCTCTGTTTTTAGAAAAATTGTGTAAAAAATTGAAAAGGTAAATTCGAATTTCCCACGCTACCTTTGAGACGGTGATGTTAGACATTGATCTCTGATTAGCAAGCAGATAAATTTCACAAATGTTATTAATGTAAAAATGAAATGATAAATAACGTGTTATAATAATCATTAACTTCTTATAATGTGCTTAAAGTTACTTTCTTATTCGAGACTATTAACATAAAGCGTTGGAAAATTTTGTAGTATTTGTCACAAATTTACACATTTAAATGTACACACTGAAAGGACTAGTTAGAAGTGGGTAATATTTAACTGCCTTATCTACAAATTTCTTTATAATAGCATTCGTCTGTTTATTATTTCAAGTTATTTTAACTTTTTCAAAAACAAATATATGAAGTTGGCACAGTTTTTGA
Source organism: Teleogryllus oceanicus (assembly GCA_964035755.1). Classification (NCBI taxonomy): domain Eukaryota; kingdom Metazoa; phylum Arthropoda; class Insecta; order Orthoptera; family Gryllidae; genus Teleogryllus; species Teleogryllus oceanicus. The sequence goes on from CAXIVR010000011.1 coordinate 64,767,781, forward strand.
AGGCAGGTTGGTAGCAAAAACGAAATGTTTTAACAAGATTTACTGCTACCAACCTCTCTTACCACAATGAATTCGTACGACGCGTTGTCATTTCGAAAATTGACAACGTAAATGGTTTTCAAATTCTTTGAATTCATCTCATTGTTGTCGAAGGAGATGATTGATGTAGATAATATTCTCATGTGTAACGGTTCATAAACCTTTTCACCAATTAATACAGCTAATAATTGATGCAATTAATTATTTCTCCCCAACCTGGACGAGACCTATTCGTGCTTATAAATTCACGTAAATAAACAAACATTTTGGGAGCCTGACCCTCTATCCTATTCTTTTCCCTGTCATTTGATTTCTACTACCTACTAGAAAGAAATAACACATTTCACAATGTTGCTGAATTGCAAAGTCGGAAGCTATTTATTATACCGATTCTCTTCTCATCGTTTTATTACTCAGCGACTCCCTTCATCCCTTTCTACAACACAGAACATTAGAGCGAATTCACGCGAGTGAACTCTTTTTAAAACTGGAAATTTTCCAAAAGTTATATTTTTACTCTTAATATTTACTCACAAACTTGGCCTTGCTATAAAGTTCATTATGATGAATATTTGTCACTTCCCTAGGATCGTTCAGCTGGCCTCGAAGTGGCGTCCCCGACCATTGCCAATGCCGCATCTAAGTCCACGCCTAATTTCAAACCATTTTTCTTCGATTCCGAAGATCAAAATCAAAAACGCTCCCTGACTGTTTTACTAATTAGAACATCATTTTTCGAAAGCCTTTACACTTTTAATAACATTTCTAATAAATCAAACACCTCAAATTACGGCATGATGTTGCCTGTCCGAATTCACACACTCGTTTCTATCTTATTTATTTTTGCATGCCCTTTCTGCACCCCGCAGTTTGAAACAATGGGCAGCTGTTCTCTTTTGTCAACTCGCTGTACTTTTAAACTTTCTATTTAGAAATGTCTTTATATTTCTCATATTTTATTTGTTACAATAATTTCTAAATAAAATCCAAATAATAACATTAATAACTTATTGCTTTTCGAATTCAGATCTCGTTAAATTATTAAATGTTTGTGATGACTCATCACATGTCAAACATATTCAATTGTCTTTGCATAATTTGGGAACATTTTTTTTAGTTACATTTTTCATTACTCCAAAATAATATAGAAATTGTGCGACTGTTTATCTATTTAACAAACGTTCTCTATTTATGTATTTATTTATTTTTTATTTCTCACTGGTCTGATAACAGCAATGTTCGTGAAATTTTTTTACAAATAAATAGCACTTTCTACCTTCACCCTAACACTTTCGACTGTTATTTCGTTTCTGTAAATGTCAAGTCCATAAAAATGTGTTCAATTTATTTATATATTACTGGGACGCGTTCGAATGGACCATCACACTTGAAAGGACATAGATTGAACTTAGAACTAACAAACAGACTTCTTTACTGTAAGAAGCTTTGATTGCTATTCTGGTATTCAAAAATTAAAAGCTCATTTTCAAGTAATCAAAGCAGACTTGTGTGAAATTATTCTTGCTTTTCTGGATTTTGTGGGGCAAATACAGTAAGAGTTAAATTTATTCCTGTTAGTTTCATTTGTAAAAGTAATAAAATATTACTGTCGTGATTATCGAAATGAATGCTGATATGCATCACAGGCGCATTGTTTTAATTGGTTGATGTGGACGTTTTCAAGTAATAGCTGAGGTGTTAGTAGGGCAGAAATTGCAATATTTCAATATTACGTAACTTTTTCCAGTAATGCGATAAAGTATTAACTGCGGTTTTTGCAGAGCTGCCACCCAAGGTCGCTCAAGGCCCGTCACCACGCTGGGAACTAGGCACGGTTTTTCGCGTCTTTCTCGGACGTGCCGCTAGTGTCGCTTCATCTGCAGCATTGCTTGATACGGTCGCGAGCATGCGACAACTAGCGACACCGCCGACAAGGCAGGAAAAACCGCGTCTAAATGCCACCATGGTTACGGGCCTTCCTTGACCTTGAGAGGCAGCTCTGTAAATCCGCAATATAATAAAGGTCAAGTTCGATATCAGCTACTTTATGAATGAGCTTGTCCCGGCTGGGGCGGTGCCCCGCTGGGGGAGATACAGATAACAGGAGGAGGGGGAAAAATTCGCATGCATACGTCTGTAGAAGAATCCGCCTAAGAATGTGCCAACATGACACTTCGTTAAACAAGTGAACACCACATGTAATTCCCAGAAGTATCCCTCCGCCGCGACAGCTGTTTAGTCACGCCTTTTCATAAAGTGTTTGATTATGGCTCCCGTGAAGACATCTCTAGTCAGAAGTTCAAAGTTTTCGTTGAGGTACATGCATGTCCGCGAGTTCGATAAACATTGAAATTTAATTACGTATGTGGAAAATCTCTTAACATGCTTTCATATTCTGTGAAAGGAAACTGCCACGAATGTAAATACAGCTCGCCACTTTCGGCAAAAGCGTCGGAAACACATTCAACCAGTACGCACCTCACATTAAAGACTCGGTTTTAAGATAATCATACTACTTATCACACAAAAAGTAAATTCAATGTAATATTTATAAAAGAATATTATTTCCAGAAGACCGCATAGAACTGCACTTCCTAATTTCAATTATTTCACGTGATGCAGTATATTTTTTATCGGACGAGGACATCACAAACGGAAGCGTCGAAGTAATTTACAAGTTAGCCAACCAACTCTTTTTTGAGGTCAATACCAGAATTTACAGCGGGAGAGAAACATGGCAAACTCCCGGCACTACACTCACGGGACTGATGATTAAAATAGTTGACACGCTCGGAAACCGGAAATGCTCACTCGCTTTCGAGTCATTCGTTAAAACGGACGTCGATTCCATGGACGATCCGTGCTGAGGTTTAGCGTCTAGAGATGTCAAAAACATTGATGTTTTACACCAGAAACATAGATATACTAACATCGATATTTTGCTTTCGATGTTTTCCTCGCATCGATATTTTCTTACATCGATATTTTCCTCACATCGATATTTTGTTGCAAAAACATCGATGTTTCTTAATCTTTTTTAAATAATGGTGTTTAGGCACATTGTAGAGTAGCAGCAACCCACAGCAATATCGTTGTTTTTCGTCATCCTCTTTATCATGCTGCACATTTCGCCCGTGCAATCTGAGGAATTTAAGGTGGTTTTATTTCGATGGTGTAAGAATGGAAGTGACTAAAGGGCAAAGATGCAAAACGATGTTCTTTATTGTTAATTTTATTCTTTACATTTGTTAATAATTTTACTTTCTCGTATACATACGTATATACGAAGTAATATACGTAGTACTCGTATAGATTAATTTATGTAATGCTGCACGAAAAAAAGGCGTATATTCGACAGAATAAAATTAATTGCCAGGCACTGATAACGAAAGAGTCCATAAAACCAGTGGCTAAATTAAGAGAAAAATCTCTAACACGTGGTGTAGCCAGTATCCCTGTCATTTGGGTCCTTGATGCAGAAAAACCAATTGGAAGCTAAACGTCCGTCGGTCGGTCGGCCGGTCGGTCGGTCGGTCTCTGTGCGCCTGTCTCTGTGCGCCTGTCTGTGTCTCTGTGCGCCTGTCTGTGTCTCTGTGCGCCTGTCTGTGTCTCTGTGCGCCTGTCTGTGTCTCTGTGCGCCTGTCTGTGTCTCTGTGCGCCTGTCTGTGTCTCTGTGCGTCTATCTGTGTCTCTCTCATCTCGATGCGACAGCATTTAGTAATAATGTAGAAAAATTCATTTTTTTTAACATACTCTTCATGAAAAATATGTATAAAATAGAAGAAAATTGAAGATTATCCTTTTTTCTAATTTTTCTTTCCTTTCTCTTCCACTTTTTCTTTTTCATCTTCCTTCCCCTTTTCTTCTTCTCTTCGTCGAATCTTGACCGAAAAAGACTTGAAGTTCGAAAATATTTCTTCTTCCTTCCTTTTCTTCATCATTTTTTCCCACTTTTTTTTTTTTTTTTCACTTTTTTCTTCCCTTTTCTTTTTTCTCATTTTTGTTTCCTTTTTCTTCTCTTTCATCGTCCTTCCGCTCTCCTACTGCTCGTCGTCCTCGTCCTCCTCCTCCACCGCCGCCTGCTCCCGCAGCGCGCCTCCGCGCCGCATCGCTCTCGCAGCGGTTGGCGGAAGTTGCGCATTATCGGGAGGCTCCGGAGACAAAAAAGGCCATTTGAATGTAGTTAAGATGTATGCTAATCTGACGAACACGGAATGAAGTGGCGCTGGGGGCGGGGCACTCCCCTTGCTTCCGCGCAGGAAAGAAAACTGCTTCTTGGCGGCAGCACCGTCTCCGCCCCCCTTCCTATCATACTACTGCCCATTCCACGCTTTCTACGCCCCGTTGATCCCGCCACTACGCCGACACCGCCGTCTCTACTGCCACGCCCACCAGCTCGGCCTCCACCTGGGCCCCTGCGCAGTCCCTCTGCTAGGGGCACTTCCACCTCCTGTCTGGTGAAGAATTCTAGCGGACGGCTGCTCTGATCGGTAGTTTTCCGTGGGTTCTCTGATCAATTCCAGGTGAATGCCGGAGCAGTGCCCTAACAAACGGGCTACGGACCGCGCGCGATCTTTCCGTCCTCTTCCTTGTCCTATTCTCTCCCCTTACACACACACACTAACATGCACTACACTACAACATATTCCGGGAGATCGGTCGGGAACTTAGAGCTTGTCCCGGCTGGGGGGGGGGATGCCCCGCTGGTGGGAGAGTCCTGGTTAGGGGGAAATCCCACTAGCCGACGGTAGGTCGGCGCCGGATCTCGCCATCCAGCAGGGGAAGAACATCGCCATCTCCTGAGGAAAACGAATGCACCACACTTATGAGACTAATGACCTAGCAGTTGACGCTCCCGGAATGACTAATCAATCCAACAAACAAATTCAATCTCTGTGCATTCTCTGCCTGGAGAACACTCTCTCGCTCTCTCCACAACACTCTTCCCCGCTCACTCTTTTCGTCACTCTCTCTCCCACTCTCCCCTTGTCCTCTCCTCCGTCTCTGCATACTCCTTCGCTTCCATCCGCACACAGCATTCGTCGGCCCCGCAATCGTTGCCGATCCCGAAACAACCGTCCCCGCCCTGGCCATACCCCAGTTGCAACTCAACGATGCCACTTCAGTCATCTCTGCGTCCACTACCACTTTCAGTTTTGCCTCTGTCTCCGCTTCCAATTTCTCTCGCTCCTTCACTGCCACCACCACCATACCACCACCATCTCATCAACCACCACCATCTTCATCCACACCACCACCATCTTCATCAGCACGACCACCACCACCACCATCTTCATCATCACGACCACCACCACCATCTTCATCATCACGACCACCACCACCATCTTCATCATCACGACCTCCACCACCATCTTCACCATCATCACCTCCACCACCATCTTAACCATCATCACCTCCACCACCTTCACCTCCATCACCACCGCCACCACCACATCCCTTCCACCATCCCACCACCACCACCACACCGCCGCCACCACCACCACCACCACCACCACCACCACCACCAGCAGCACTGCCGCCGCTGCCGCCACCACCACCATTACTTTCTCCGCGAATGTCCCCACTTCACTTTCTGTATTCATCCCAACTCCCGTTTGCCTCTACTTCCGCTTCCACCTCCACAACCGCCCCACCTTCACCTGCCAATCCCAGTACACGTTTCTATCTCCTACATTGCTACCCCCCTTCCCCAAGAGCAGGCCTGCCACTGCGTTGCGATGACGCAACGCCCCCTGAGGACGGTCAAGTTTCGGCCGCGCAGCGTTCGCATTAGAATTCGTCGCCGCTGGCGATCGCTCGGAACTGCAAAAGACGGTGACGACTCCTCCCATCTGGGGCGGTGTAAGTGGTCTTTGATTCTGTATCCGAGCAGGTTGCTCTTTTGGACCCAGTGGCCGGAAACTTGGATAAACCCCAAGAAGGTTGTTTTGTGGATGAATTATGGTAATACGATGTTGACGCACCTTATGGAAGATTCTAGCAAGAGGGTTTTAAATGTTCTTTCTCCTCCTCCTCGTCCTTCTTCTTCTTGTTCATCCTAATCTTCTTCTACTAGTGATAGGGTACTAAAAATATTATTTGGAGCAAGTACGGCGATTTGATGCTTCTCATTTCGATTGTTAAATTGGATTTATTGATATTTCCAGGAATGTCATCTGCGAAGGTCCTTTGTCCATTACTAGAGCGAACATTTTAGCCCGCAAGTCGGCGGTGTTGCTCCCTCAAAGGAGGGAGATGGTTCCCGCCGCACTCTAAGCTCCCGATTGGTCTCAACACAGGTTGTAGTGTGTGTGTGTGTATGGTGTGGATATGTGTGTCGGGGGAAGAATGTGTGTGCAGGTGGGATGTGTTTGGGAGGGTGGGATGTGTTTGGGAGGGTGGGATGTGTTTGGGAGGGTGGGATGTGTTTGGGAGGGTGGGGTGTGTTTGGGAGGGTGGGGGTGTGTTGGGGGGGGGGGGGGGGGGGGGGGGAGGTGTGTGGGTAATGGTGTGGGGGTGTGGGAGGGTGGGGGGGATTGATGGGGTGAGTGGGGGAAAGTGGGGTGAGTGGGGGAGTGTTGGGGAAGGTTAGGAGTATGGGAGGGGTGTGGGTGTGAGGGGTTATGGTGTGTGTGGAGAGGTGTGTGTGTGTGTGTGTGTGTGTGAGTAAGAGGATAGGATAGTAAAAGGAAGGAAAGACCTCGCGTGGTTTGTGTTCTTTAGCGTAGTGCTTTGGCATTTACTTAGTATTAATCGGAGAAATAATGGATAAGCACCTGAATTCGACCTAGCTCTGAAGCCAGTGTTGAAAAACCACCACCATCTGGAATCGAACCTAGAACTTCCCAGGCCAGAGTCGCTGCAGAGTCAATGGCAATGCTGGCAAGAGCTACTTCTATCAGTTTAAATTAAATGCTTTTTACTTTCTCATATGCGTACGTATATATGGAGAATTTCTTGTAAGAATAGTGAGATATACAAAATTTCCCTCTCTCTACATTAATATCTGCCAAAGATCTTAGCGTCGGGCTTGCTGGGTCAATGGGTCACGATATATTATAATCCTTATTACCTTTATCATGGATTATAGGATCCGCCGACTATACAGCGCAGCTGGGAATCTGAAATAGAATGTTTCTATTCCTAGTTCATTACTGTTTGGATTGACTAAATGAAAGATCACTTTCTTTTCTAAAGAACAAAATTCAACAAAGTTTATTTTTGCCTTTTTAGCAAACAATTTAGAGAATTTAAGTTAGGCCTTTGATCAAGATATCTTTCAATTTACAATTTTACATCGCGGTTAACTTATCTATTCTTCGTTGATGTCCCTCGTAGACTTCTCAGTCGAAATATCTTGCGAGCTTGCCGTAGTCCAAAGTTCCAAGGAATCCTCTTCTGCCCCTATCCAAGCTGGTCTCAAACTATCAAAATTATCAGTCCCGATTACGTCCTATGACATAGTCCCGAACTCGATTACCACTCCCGACAACGTTCCAATTTATACATCAATATTGCTTCCACATGAAAATATCTGCAATATCATTCACTGTCCTTAAAATTTCACTGATAACCCAATTCTATCTAGATTGTACTCGTTCCCTCTCACGAACCTACGATCAGTTCAGAAGCGCGATGCCGAGCAGAATGAAATCTTCCTGCATGATTCACCCCTCGAAGACTTCGTATTAAACTACCTTCATTTTTTCCATAACATTTGACCGTCCTTCTCTCACCCAGCCAATCCATACGTTCGTTATATTTTGGTGTAGCTGACCTTTTGATCGCCTAAACTTCTTCGCCCAATCCCAAATTTTCTACTTTCGGCATCCAGAACTCTTAATGCATTTAGAAAAAACAAAAACTACATTGTTTATTCACGGTCGTTGCTAAGCTCTAGCTCTCGTGATATTTCGTAATGCATGTTCCACCATATTGTCTACAAATAAATGTTAGTTTATTTTAATGTGACATATCGGTATGTCACAATAGAGTATTATACACTTATAAGAGTGGCATAGGTCCGATTTTCCCGGAAATCTTTCAATTTTCCAAAATTTCATAAGCTTGAATTTTTTCGGCGTCTTCCTTCAACTTTAAAATTAAAGATAGATATTTTTCCTTCAAATGAAATTTATTGTTCATAAACAGTTGTTAATTAAATATTTAGGTCATGTAGGCGTTTTCGAAAAGTTTAGTGGTTTTCCGACAATAGAGTGTGCAATATTTTTAAAAATAACAAAAATAAGATATTCTTATAAACGGCTTCAATTTTTTACTTTAAAGTTTTGTTATGGGTAATGCCAAATCTATCCTATACGTTGACTAAAACACCATATTGCTATATTCTTTTGTTTTTTCAAAAATTGCAAATATGTATTTTTTTACTTGTCTCTCACGTCGATAAGATTTACATTAGATGCAATTTCTTCACACTATTATATTTATGAGTACATGTGTTTTAAATAATGTATGATAAAGCTTCTCGAAAACTCAACAGCTTTCTTTTGAAGTGAGTTCAAAATTCCGCATTTTCTAAAACGCTATTTTGTCAAAAATAGCAACACCTAGACATATATGTCTAGGTGGTGTTGTTTGTATACATTATTACATTCGTGAGTGGAACTGCTTCAATTGAAGTTTCTCCAAACCTCAATAGATGTTGTGAAAAAAGCTTCAAATTTCGCATTTACAGTAATGCTAATCGCTACTTTCTTAAAAAGGGCTTGAAATTTTTATATGAGAATCTCTATTTAGGATGAGGTTTTACTCTTCTTTAATATTCGTAAAGAAATATTTCAGTTCTACTATTAGAAAACAGAAAAGTTGAGAAAATTTTAAAACTTGTACTTTGGGCGACGATAAATGGCAACTAGTAAGAGTCCATAAAGCCAGTCCACACCAAGGAAAGCTTTACAACGAAAATGTCTGTGCCATTCTGTAGCACCTCTCGTTTCGTAGTGATTTGCCTGCGTTTATTACGCCAGTATTACAAAGCTCTCCACCTTACACAAGTTTGGAACTTTCAATCTTCGCGTTAAAAAATTGCCGCTTTAGCCATCGCCACAATTTAGTTCGAAGGATAGTCTTGCCAAATATTCAACGTAAAATCTATATTTACATCCTATATTCCTAAACCTTCACGTCCTATTACTTCCTACAACTACAAAATTGCAGATACAGATTTTTCTTCAAACGAAATTTGTTGTCTATTATTGTTCATTGTTTTCATTATTGTTCCATTGTTGTCCATTATTTGTTCTTTCATTAGGATCAGTTACATCTTTTTATAGTTTTAGTCGTTCTCGAGTAAAATTCGGTGAAATATTTGCAATTGTAAAAATATTACAAAAACAATATTTCTTCAAAAACGGTTCCCTATATTTTTTTTAACTTTTAGTAGGGGTAGTGTTAAACGCACTCTATAAGATGACATAAACGCCGTATTGTTCTATTGTTTTGTTTTCCAAAATTACAAAAAAATATTTTTTACTTGTCTCTCAACGTCGTTAATATTTACATTAGCGGCAATTTGTTCACATTATTGTATTTAGAGCACAAGTGCTTTAAATAATGTATAAAGATTCTCAGAAACTCAAGTTTTCTGTTAAAATAAGGTCAAAATTCTGTATATTCAGAAACGGTCAAACGCAATTTTCTTTAAAATGGCTCCAAATTATTTCTTCAAAATTTTCGACGAATAGGACTAATTGCACTGTTAAGAATGACATAATATTCATTTTGCTGTATTTTTTTTTGTTTTAATCAAATATTACATAAATATTTTTTTAATATCTCTCACGCCATTAATGTACACATTTCCAGCGATCTGTAAACACTATTGCTTTTGTAAGTTAAAGTGCCTCAAATGACTTTAAATGAAATTTTTCGAAAACTCAAAAATTTTTTGTGTAAAAGAGATTCAAATTTCACATTTACTGTAACGCTTACAGGCCATTTCCTTAAAATCGGATCAGACTTTTTCAATAAAAATGTCTATTTATGACGTGGTTTTACTCTTCTTCAATATTCTTAAAGTAATGCTTCGGTTCTACTATTAAGAAACCGAAAAATTGAGAAAATGTAAAAAAAATGTACTTAGGGCGGCGACTGATGGCAGCTGGCAAGAGGATGGGTCAAGACCGGCTCACACCAAGGGAATAAGAAAACTTGACTACAAGAAAGTCTGTGCTATTGGAGATGACAACAGTATACGCCCCGACAATGATAGGGCAGCTGGAGATCCAAACAGTGTACTGACCATATCCAACACAACTGACGATTTAAGTACATATATTAACAAAATATCTCTTGCAAAATGGGACGAAATATGGAGAGATCAAAAAGCCAGTATCCTTCATAAGAAAATTGAGCATGTCAACAAACTTAAACAATCTTTCTTGTAGTCAGACAAGAACAGACTTTCTTGAAGTCTGTTCTTGACTACAAGAAAACAGACTTTCTTGTAGTCAAGTTTTCTTATTCCCTTGGTGTGAGCCGGTCTTGACCCATCCTCTTGCCAGCTGCCATCAATCGCCGCCCTAAGTACATTTTTTTTACATTTTCTCAATTTTTCGGTTTAAACTCAACAACAAATTAAGTAGGAGGGAGCAAGCCATCATACCAAGAATAAGAACAGGCCACTGTAAACTAAGCCACCTTCACCTGTTAACTAAGAATACTCCTCCCATCTGCTCTATTTGCAGCATCCCAAACACCATACAACATCTAATTGTCGAATGCCCTCAATTCTCACAAAGAAGACAAAAACCTCTGCAAGGAACGAATTTCGATTCAATCCTTGACTTCCCTATATACCAAAAAAATTTATAGAATTCTGCAAACATACCAAACTTTTTGACGAAATATAAATGGAATAGTGTACACAACAAGGAACAATCAATGTACATGCAAGTTCGGGTGTATGTGTTGTTTATGTATATGTATTTAGCGCACAATGCACTTAACAATATTCAAATAATTGCACATATTGAAGTTTGTAAACTGTTCAATATAATATGTATTATATCTTGGCGATTATCTGCGGAGTGAACAAGTCTATTTACCAAATAAGTATGCTAGGAGTCCAAATAAGAGTGTGTGCATTAAAAGTATTGAATGCACCTAATCCCAAGGAATTCCAACCCAGGAAAAGTCTATTACGTGAAGTACAATGAAACAAAAAGAAATCAATAACATAACAAAGAATGAAAACTCTTTTCCCTGCACCTTTTGTAATTACTATTGTAATCATGTATTAATCATGTAATTACTATTGAAATCATTTATGCATTTTGTATTGCATTTTTTGTTTTCGAGGTATATTTTCTATTGTATAATTTTGTGCTGTATCCTCATCGAATTTTCTGGAATCTTAACTGTATATACAACTGTATCCTTATAATACAATGTAAACAATTGTAACCTTACACCTGTCGCTAATGACCCGACAGTTGATGTTGATGACCCGATAGTTGATGCGACAATAAATAAATAAATAAATAAATAAATAAATAAATAAATAAATAAATAAATAAATAAATAAATAAATAAATAAATAAATAAATAAATAAATAAATAAATAAATAAATAAATAAATAAATAAATAAATAAATAAATAAATAAATAAATAAATAAATAAATAAATAAATAAATAAATAAATAAATAAATAAATTTTTAAAAAAAGTCTGTGTTATTCTGTAGCACTACTAGTTTTCTTAATGAAATGTGTTTATCAAAAACAGTTCTTCAAAACAGATCGTTTAAAAAAGAGTCTTTTTGGGTAATTTTAGTTGAAACCTGGGCGCTTTTAAAACCATTTTAAACATTTTTTCAGATATGACTTTCAATTTTTATCCTCGTAAAATAAGTGTAAAGATAGTGGTGATGGTCCTATTTTCGGCGCACTCTGCATTTTCGAAAATTGCCAAAAGAAAAGGAAGTTCGAAATTCTAATTCGAATTTCACGCTCTTCGTTTTAGGCGTTGCCAGTTAGGAAAATAGCAACTCAGAGGTTTCAAAATTTTTCGAATTTATCCCATTGTTGTCAGTCATGATGATTGAATGGTGTAGGTACTATTTTATGACAAGAAATAGATTGAAGGAAGGTAATATTTTTTTTACTTTCAACTAACAAACACTCTTCCTAACTTTTTTTAACCGCTGATTATGATATTAAGATATTGAAAGCTTGTAATGTAGTCAAGGTAGGGTTGTGTGAAATTATTCTTGGTTTTCTGTATTATGTTCTGTAAATACTGTAACATTTAAATTTATTCATATTCGTTTCATTCCTAAAAGTAAGAAATGGCTATTTTTCCTGACAATACAAATAAATGCAGATACGCAAGAGAGGTGACTCGTTTGAATTAGACTTTTTGAAGTTAAAACTGTGTTTTTGGTATGACAGAAATTACAATGTTTTAATAATACGTAACTATTTGGAATCATGCAAGAAAATATGTGCTGTTGTTGCACTTCTAGTGTGTTTCTTGTAATGTGTTTTGTAATAATACATGTTTTTGTTGCTAATTACATATTTTCGAATACAAACAAAACCTTCGAAATTCATTCTTTCGTAATTTATGTACAATGAAAGAGGATAAAATTAACCTCAATTCCGGAGATCAGGATGGTTAGTAAAGCGTCAATGAATATTCTGCCTACATGAAAGAACACGTTTCATTAATTAGAACTATCTATAATAGTTTATTTATAATAGTTAGTAACTATTATAGATAGTTTATGGTATTGAACGATATTTCTAGGTTTTATTGAAGTAAAGTTGCACTTTTCGAAAACTGTGACGTTCTCTTGGATGTAGAAATCAGGTAAAAAATTCACTCTTCAGAAGTTAATTATGATTGAATTATTTGACCAACACCTGCTCTGGAAGTGTGCTTCGCGGGAAAGCTGAAGTTCGTACCATGATAAATTGGTAGTGGTTAGGTAATATAAACTTCCATGAATTAGTCTTCGGGAAACGAGCGTCAGCCCAGCTGCTTTCATGAGAACGACTTTCTGCAGTTCCTTACTTCGTACTTCATTAGATAGCAGCGGAAGAAGTTCTGAGGTACGGAGTGCTGATATATATATATATATATATATATATATATATATATATATATATGTATATATTTAATAGGTAATTATTACAGCCAAATTAGAAAACTTGATGCAATGTGGCTAGGCCGAAGGCCTTTAAGCCATTACAATACCTACATTCTACCGCGTTCTAACCTTTCGCCTTCTGGTATTCACCCCAAATGGTCTCTCCATCGCATCAAAGCCGCGGAAACGAGACCATAAGGTACGGCTGAGGAAAAACCTGCCGTCAGAAGCCGAGTACATGCTACTCTATCCGGTTTTTAAACTATTTAATTTATTTGGCGCGGGCGTCAGGCATTCTCCTTCCAGTGTTTGGCCTCCACCGCACCTGAAAACAAACAGCACCACAGAATATATATATATATATATATATATATATATCTATATCTTCAATACATTATTGATCACTTACGATTTTAAATTACGTCGTGACAGACCTCATTGGTCAATAATGATAACTACATTTCTTCATCTTCAACTTGCACACTCTGAAACGTAAATTAAGGTAATGGTTTCACACTGTCAGGTCTTAGGAAATTTTAAACGAGACACTTCGGTATTATGTGGCCTTCATTAACTTTAAACGCTATTTGAAGTTGTTGGGAATGTAAAATTTGTATTTAGCATGTGGCCATATTCCAAAATGTTGCGGGGAATTTTGATATCTAAACAGTAAATTAACAATACAATTTTGAGTCTGCAAACGGTGACTTGTATCTCTTAATAAAGGATATTCAATTTTTGATGATCTTTGAAAATTGTCATGAGCTACAAGCATTCATGTGTCATAGAACAGATTTAGAACATCTTTAAAGCTTTGCCTTCAATCGAGCTTGGAGAGAAAAAGAGTCCCTACATTTTACCAAGTGCTAATAATGTGGTAAAAATGGAAATTATACGAGAAAATAGCTCAAGAGATTTATTAGACTTCACGCTGGTAAAATGTGTAAGACTTTTGTAAATTCTTGTTAAATTGAGATTTATGATTTAACTTCCCAAACCAGTTTTGTGGACGGTATACTCCACACGTAACGTTTTTGCCAAAGAATTCAACCCATAAGAATAGCATTTTTTCCTGGTTCCTCTATTTTCAGCTTTGTATCTTGGTGAAATAGCTCTTGGCATGCATCATAGATTAATATGGTGCGCCGTCTAAGTTCGAACAACACGTTTGTATTTATTGACTTAGTCTACGCAGAAGAGTCCCGACTTTTCTTCTCTTGAACTATCAGTTCAGAACGATCAGAACTATCAGAAGCTTTACGTCCAAAGGCTTTAAAATTGGCATGTCTTAATATTCTTTACAATATTTTATAGGGAAATTAACTTTTCATTAATTAGTATCGACTACAGCGTAGGGAAAGTTCTTGGGGAAGTTTAAAATCTCTCACGCTAGTTTGTCGACTTTGTCAATAGTCACGAACCAAGTTGTGGTTGACGAGAGTTGCAGAGTTTTTCGAAGAAAAAATAAAACTATCTACTAAATACCTACTGAACGTAAGCATTTTGCATCTATTTACTTTTCTTCTTTAACCACTTCATTTTGCTCTCATAATTTAATGATATTAGTCATTTAAGCATTCTATCAACTACAAAGTCATTAGCTTAAAACACTTTTAAGTCATACTTTAAAATTGGTGAGTGTATTTTTGTAAAATTAAGCAAAGTGTTGTACTATTAAAAGTAGTTAAATTGTTTTACCTTCGACCGGTTCAAAATACCTTCTAATAAAATTAATACAACCAAATAAGTTTCATTATATTTAGTAATTTAATTTTATTATTTATGTGAATGAATTGTTCGCATGGGTATGTGTTTCATTTTACTAAACAAAATGATCAGATTATCATTAATAGCCATTATAATGGGCATACAGTTTACAAACGTGAATGTTAACTGAAATCCAAACAAATTTAGCCAATTTAGCCAGATGTAAATGAAATGTTGTAATGTTCGATAATTCTTCAAAATCAAACTAATACATGTCTTAAAAGAATAATTTCGTAAATAACTATTTAGTTATGTTATTGAGCAAAATGTGAACTTTTTTCGACAATTCCACAAAGTATGTAAGTATTCTATAAAGTACCGAACGGGAAAGCAATCATAAATGGGATATTTCTCCTAATGTCACACTGTTCATTCAAAATATTAAAGTATGTTACAGTTTTATGTTTATTATCTTGTATGTAATAACTTAATATTGATGTTTCGAAGAGAAAAATATTACTCAACAGTTCTATATCTTTGGCAATACGGAGAATATCGTCATTAAAGTATGGTTAATATTTTTTGAACCACCACTTGCAACGCCTTACGGTTACCTTGAAATGTAATGGCTATGTCAACGACGAAAGAAGAAATCGACTCGTTTTGAATGATATCGGCTTACGATATTATTTCTTGGAAAACAGCATTGTGGTTAAGTGAAAAATTATTTTTGTCAGTTTTCATTATTAATTGAAAAGTTGAAAAAATATGTAATAACAAATTAAAACAAATATAATTAATATGCATACTAATATTATCATGTACAATCAAATCATTTTTCTATTGTTCAATCGTACTATTATAAGAGTATTAGTATAAGCATTATCAAACACATTAAAATTAATATTTAAACATTGCCTTTCTCAAGAAATATATCCTTTGACCTCTCATCGGATCACATTGTACAAATTCACCATAAGAAATATATTTTTTTTATCTTAGCAAGTGAAAGATGTTCATCTTGCATATTATCCTATGACACAAATGCTTGCCTGTAGACACTCCACATTCTGGAGATATTTATCAGAAAATACTGCAAAAGAATTTTAATGCATAAGCTACATATTTAGGAAAATTAAAACCAGATTCAGGCATTATTTTTAACTTTCATATCTGATTTCTGAGGCTCAATAAATTTTACAACACACACACAATCGTAACTTCAAAGCTTTTGCGAAGCATTCACTGCTGATTTCAGAAACGTGTATACATATTAAGTTGGCTTTTGGTAGTTTTCATTAATAAATTAATAAATAAAATGAACATAGGATGTAGATTTGAAAATTCAATGACATTTATAATGCATTTCTGGTGTTTCATGGTGGACACCCAGATCAACACAAAAATCGTTGCTGAGAGAACAAAAATTGCAAAATACATCACACTCGCTTTATTTATGTTATTACATGGTCATATTCATTTTGAAACGCAATTGTTGAGATGTTCTAAACTATTTGTTCATTTAGTGTAAACTATTATAATTTTTTGTAGGTAAACAATAGACGGAAAGATTCCATCTTCTGTAATTTTCTCAATCACTTTTGTATTATCCGTAAACTATTAATGTAATACTTTCAGAAATCAGTATGTAACGCGTTTACTTTCGGGTGTCAGAAGATTCTAGTTGCGTATTAAATGTATTGTTGAATCTTGGAGCTCTAACTGCGAATAGAATATACTAATGTTGGCGAAGTAGGTCTTCGACAATTTGGTTTCATACTTATATACACTAAACCGATTAATGATCTCGACGTATTGGCGTTAGTGTACATTATCATCATTATCATCATCATCATCATCAACTGCAAGGATTAAACTTGTTCAGTCTGTTCCGGCTCCTGAAAATTGCTCACTCCATCTTCACAGTGGTCTTCCCACATTTCTTCTCCTTTTTGGCTTGTAGTTAAAGGCAACCTTGAGTATTCTTTCAGTGTACATTATACCTTACATCATAAAGAAAACTGTGTTGACCTTCATGTCCAAGAATTTATAGAGAGACCCATTAAGTTAAAATGACAACATTTATATATTATTCCTGTCAAAATCAATTGAATTTTTTCTTCAGGCCGTATATTAGGCGGACATGGAAAGAGGATATTTCAATTTTTCTTCATTTTCTTGATTTTTCTTGATTTTCTTGATTTTCTTGATATTGATCTTTGTTGATTTTCTTGATGTTCCGCATAAAAAGTTTAGATAATTTTGGAAAGTTTGTTTTAGTAAAAGGAGAAAACCGGAAGAATTAAAAGATAATTAACGTTTTTCGTATCCTTCTCTTCGCGGAAAAAAAATTCCACTTGTCCTCAGGAAATCCATTTCTCATTGGCAATACATGTTATATTAAAATGCATCTTTATAAATTAACACAAAAATTACTGAATATTGCGATGTCTTCCCTTTCAACAATGTTGACAATCGTGAATCCTACTCCGTTCCTTCCTTGAATGTGCCTACCCTTGCGGCAACTGTGAAGAATGTGGCCGTAGAGTTGGAGAATGCGGCCCCCAGAAGAGTCGTACTAGCCGGAACGGGAATGGAGGCTCGGTGGTAGTTGAGCAGCGAAGAAAAAGGTAGGAGTGAAGGCGGATGGAAAGTTGGGCGGAGGCGATGGGGGTGGGGGGGGTGGGGGGGGGCGGTGTCCGGCGAGCGGGGCGGTGTCCGGCGAGCGGGGCGGTGTCCGGCGAGCGGGGCGGTGTCCGGCGAGCGGGGCGGTGTCCGGCGAGCGGGGCGGTGTCCGGCGAGCGGGGCGGTGTCTGCGAGCGGGGCGGTGTCCGGCGAGCGGGGCGGTGTCCGGCGAGCGGGGCGGTGTCCGGCGAGCGGGGCGGTGTCCGGCGAGCGGGGCGGTGTCCGGCGAGCGGGGCGGTGTCCGGCGAGCGGGGCGGTGTCCGGCGAGCGGGGCGGTGTCCGGCGAGCGGGGCGGTGTCCGGCGAGCGGGGCGGTGTCCGGCGAGCGGGGCGGTGTCCGGCGAGCGGGGCGGTGTCCGGCGAGCGGGGCGGTGTCCGGCGAGCGGGGCGGTGTCCGGCGAGCGGGGCGGTGTCCGGCGAGCGGGGCGGTGTCCGGCGAGCGGGGCGGTGTCCGGCGAGCGGGGCGGTGTCCGGCGAGCGGGGCGGTGTCCGGCGAGCGGGGCGGTGTCTGGCGAGCGGGGCGGTGTCCGGCGAGCGGGGCGGTGTCCGGCGGGCGGGGCGGCGTCCGTCCGGCGAGCGGGGCGGTGTCTGGCGAGCGGGGCGGTGTCCGGCGAGCGGGGCGGTGTCCGGCGAGCGGGGCGGTGTCCGGCGAGCGGGGCGGTGTCCGGCGAGCGGGGCGGTGTCCGGCGAGCGGGGCGGTGTCCGGCGAGCGGGGCGGTGTCCGGCGAGCGGGGCGGTGTCCGGCGAGCGGGGCGGTGTCCGGCGAGCGGGGCGGTGTCCGGCGAGCGGGGCGGTGTCCGGCGAGCGGGGCGGTGTCCGGCGAGCGGGGCGGTGTCCGGCGAGCGGGGCGGTGTCCGGCGGGCGGGGCGGTGTCCGGCGAGCGGGGCGGTGTCCGGCGAGCGGGGCGGTGTCCGGCGAGCGGGGCGGTGTCCGGCGGCGGGGCGGTGTCCGGCTAGCGGGGCGGTGTCCGGCGAGCGGGGCGGTGTCCGGCGAGCGGGGCGGTGTCCGGCGAGCGGGGCGGTGTCCGGCGAGCGGGGCGGTGTCGGCGAGCGGGGCGGTGTCCGGCGAGCGGGGCGGTGTCCGGCGAGCGGGGCGGTGTCCGGCGAGCGGGGCGGTGTCCGGCGAGCGGGGCGGTGTCCGGCGAGCGGGGCGGTGTCCGGCGAGCGGGGCGGTGTCCGGCGGGCGGGGCGGTGTCCGGCGAGCGGGGCGGTGTCCGGCGAGCGGGGCGGTGTCCGGCGAGCGGGGCGGTGTCCGGCGAGCGGGGCGGTGTCCGGCGAGCGGGGCGGTGTCCGGCGGATAGCTACGCTAAAAAAGGTGGGAAACATCAAATGAAGAGCGTCTGAGGTCGGTGCAGCCCATATGTCAATATGCAGCACGCCTTGTTAAGGCCGCCCAGATGCACGTCCTCGAGAGTTTTTTAATCGACGAGGAGAAAGGTGTAATCACTTCCGCGTGATCAGTTTTACCCTCGCGCGCCGTATAATGCGCGTCTATGTCTGTCAACCCACCCTAAAAAGTGAAGGGCATTTTTAGAGCATTCGCTTTTCAAATGTCATTCAAATCGGTGATCAGTAACATCCGTTGATTGATTTTTCGTGTTTCCGGGCGCGTCAACTGCTTTGGTCATTAGTCCCGTTAGTGTAGTGCATCTTTTTTCTCGGGAGACGGCGGTGATCTTCCCCCGGTGGACGACGAGATCAGGCCCCAACCTACCGTCGGCTAGTGGGGTTTCCCCCTAACCAGGACTCTCCCACCAGCGGGTCACTGCCCCAGTCGGGGCAAGCTCTAAGCTCCCGACCGGTCTCCCAGAATGTGTGATAGTGTAGTGCATGTTAGTGTAAGTGAGTGTGTAAGGGGAGAGGAGAGGATTGGATAAGGAAGGGGAAGGACAGATCGGGCGCGGTCCGTGGCCCGTTTGGTAGGGTACTGCTCCGGCATGCGCCTGGTGTTGATCGGAGAAACCACGGAAAACTAACGATCAGAGCAGCCGGCCGCTAGAATTCTCCTCCAGACAGCCACTGAATTCGACGTACTTGAAAAGCTAGTGTCGAAAATTCTTCTGATATCGATACTTAGGACCTCCCGGTCAGAGGCACTGCAGTGACATCAGTTGATGCACTGAGCTACCGCTCCCGGTACCCTGAGCTGCCACGTTACGAAAACTCAAGTGTATTCTCGAACCCTTCACCAACGAGGGACCCATGAGAAAGTGGTGCCCCGCGCGTGAGTAACGGCGCGGGAGTGCGGACGCGCGCCCTCGAGCTGCCGGCCGCAGGTTGCGCGTGCGGAGCGGCGGCGAGGGCCGATGACGCGCGGAGGCTACGCGCGTTTATTGATACGCGCGCGTGACGCCGCTTTGCTTCGCGCGGCCTCGCGCCGCGAAAGGTCCTTGCGGCGCCGCACACTGGGCCGAAAGGGGCGCAGACGCGCACTAACTAGTCGAACAGCGCTTTCCATTCGTTGCACTGAAACCCACCCTTGTGGGTCCTTGATACCGAAAGATCGAGTAGCGGCAAAACGTGTATCTGTCCGCCCGTCCGTTTTTGATTGATTGATTGTTTTTTCGTGTTTCCGGGCGCGTCAACGGCTTTGGTCATTAGTCCCGTTAGTGTAGTGCATGTTTTTTCTCGGAAGATGGCGGTGATCTTCCCGCGCTGGATGGCAAGATCCGGATCCAACCTACCGTCGGCTGGTGGGGTTTCCCCCTAAACAGGACTCAGCGGGGTACCGCCCCAGCCGGGACAAGCTCTAAGCTCCCGACCGGTCTCCCGGAATATGTGGTAGTGTAGTGTAGTGCATGTTGGTGTAAGTGTGTGTGTAAAGGGAGCGGATAGGACAAGGAAGAGGAAGGACAGATCGCGCGCGGTCCGTGGCTCATTTAGTACTCGCATTCGACTTTTGCATTCGCCTAGTGTTGATCGGAGAAACCACGGAAAACTATCGATCACAGCAGCCGACCGCTAGAATTCTCCTCCAGACAGCGACTGAATTCGACCTAGCTGAAAAGTCCGCCCGTCCGTGCAGAACGCTGGCGCCTTAACCGTTCTGCCGATTTTATCTAAAATTGAAATTCCCCAATAGATATGACTGATGTCACGACCTCTTGAATATGTAACCAATATTTTAATTCTGGAGGGTACTTTATATGAAGCCCCTAACAACAGGGCCAGAAGGAAAAAGAGAAGGCGAATGAGAAAAAAGACAAAGAAAGAAATGTAGGAGAAATAGAAAGAAAAGAAAAAGAAAAACAGGAATAAAAGAAGAACTAAAGAGCTTTAAACTTAGTCCAAATTCTTTTTCTCTTTATTCACTTACAGCGTTTTCCATTCGTTGCACTGAAGCCCACCCTAGTGCAGGGCAAAAGCGTCATCGCTCTGCAACAGTGCTGCCCCACACGCGTGAAGGGCAGCTACGAATGAAACGGATTCCCGAACGGAGTCAGTGCTTGTGCGCTACGCAGTGAAATTATACACAGCTGTTCTTGGTCCATCACACTGATGGAACTTGAAAAATAATAATTTTGAATTACGATCGTCGTTATAATTTTTATGCAGTCTTTTGGTAATTCTTACTTCTTTAATTCATCAATTATTAAAGTGTGATTTCTTTATTTAAAAACTACGAAAACTACAAATGCGTATGAGCTGAAATTTCATTTTTCGAGATTTGCCAGTGATCGATATAGTACACAAGATTTGGAACAGTAAGGTTTTTTGCAGAATTGTTTGCTTATTGAAAACCATAAAAATATTAACATGAGCATTTCCGCTGGTATATCTTGGCATATATTTAAATGATTTTGTAACGGTATTCTTATTTTAACTTTATTAGCGTTTCGAAATTAGGACGTACTTACACTTTGGTTTCTAAATACCACTGGATTTGTTAACACGAAGTTTTTTCAAGGTTAAACCTTAGGAAAAAAACTTATTTTCCGAACTTCGCGAGTCACAAAAAATATTTGAAGACATTTCTTGCAAAACATAGTATATTCCATTATCCGATGTTTCCCTGCCTGACAGAAGATCCTCAATTGCCTTCACAATTTCACCACGAATCCAAATGAGCATGGATAATTTCCGTACCTAACCTCACAATGGCCCGGTGCACTGGACTGCACTGACGCGATCGTCAGTCCAATTTAGGGCGCCCCGAGTGCGCCCTGGTTTCGTGCGATTGTGCGAATACAACATGAGCTTCTTTGGTCTGGTGCGCCCTAGCGGTCGAATGGAACACGAAAGCTGCCCTGAGTGCGCACCAGTGCGGCGAATGGAAAACGCTCTAAAAGTCGAGCAAGCACTATCGCTTCAAAATGCATATACTGCGGTTTTTACAGAGCTGCCTCTCTATTCCACTCAAGACCCGTCACCACGGTGGCATTCAGGCACGATTTTTCGCGACTTTCTCAGTCGAGCCGCTAGATGTCGTATGCTCGCGACCGTATCAAGCAGTGCTGTAGATGAAGCGACTCGAGCGGCACGGCCTAGAAAGACGCGAAAAATCATACCTAAATGCCACCGTGATGACGTGCCTAGAGTGGAATAGAGAGGCAGCTCTGTAATAACCGCAGTATACCGATTAGTCTATGGCAGGAGTGTCGAACTATAACCAAGGGGCTATCCTAGGACCACAACTATAACTAGGGGGTGGTTTTTGATGTTCTAAAACACTGCCAAAAATGATCTCATAATGTGCATTTCTATATTTATATTTATAATTTGTAATTTGAACTACTATCTATTATCTATATTAATCCTTCCTGTTGAATTCATTTTTTGCACTTCTATCTGCTATTTGTTCCGTACCTTTTGCAATCTCATAATGCATATTTATTTATTTGTATTTTATAATTTGTCATTTGTACTGCTTTTATCTATATTAATCCCCCCGTTGTATTTCATTTTTCGCATTTTTATCTGCTATTTGTCTGCAATAATTAAAATTTAAATGTATCTATTAATTACATTAGCCCCCCTTTGCATTGTATATTTTGTATCTTTTTTTTAATTTTTTTTTTTCTTTCATTTTAGACTGATGACGGCAAAGCCGTCGAAAGCCAGCTCAGTAAATATACTAAGTTCATAGAGTTGATCCCCTTTGTTTTTTCGTAAAAAATATTGATCAAACCAATTCAGATGAACAAATCTAGCTATTGATTTGTTTCTGATGAAATCGAGGCTTCTGCCTTTCGTTCAAGTAAACTCAGCTTGCAAACTTATCATTTGGACTGTTCTTTACAAGAAAATCTGTCTTTATCGCGGAACTGACACTGACGCCGATAGGCATCACACGAAATTTGGATTACATAGTAGTTACAACAGTAGACATTGCAATATATGAGCGAAGAAGTCGAATAGGCTACTCAGAAATTCTCTGGTGAACATTTGTTGCATCTCGTACATATTTATTTGAAGCAAATACCATTAAAATGACATTAAAATCAATGAAGCGACATTAGAATCAATAAAAAACATTGAGAAAGAAACACAACTAAGTACTTGCCAAATGACGTCAAAATTCATCCAAATATCAAAATCCCCCTGCCATTGTGAGCATCCTCAGAAATAAAACTTGTTCACAAATACAAAATAGCAACTTTCTTGACGAACCAGTTACAGAAGTATGTCCGTTGAAAATGTTGCGTGTCAAAATGCGTACGTAGTAATTTTCGGACGTGCAATAGGGTTTATTAATTAACAAAATAAATTAAAATAAATTAAATAAATTAACATAAATTAATTAATAAAAACACTTTTGTTCTAAGTGGCAACGTACAATTTATATACGTTGTTTATAAAATTTTACGTGTTTAAATAAACTGAAAATCAAAAATTTAAACAAGTAATTTTTTTATAGTGACTCCCCGTACACTTAGGCTGTGTTCGTTTGCATTTCGACCCACTGCGCTGTTCCCAGCGGTTTCCCTGTTCGCCGCACGACTATCACTCGCTGCGAATACCGCGCCTCAGATTTATAGCCACGAGGGATGGGGAATTGCTGGACCAGGGAATTATTAATTGAACCTGTATAAAATAACACGCGGGTTGAGGGCTGTAGATTTTGTTGTTGTGCAACCCCTGTCAGTGTGCTCTTGTAAATGTGTTGGCAGTTTCGTCGACCCAAAATTATTTTAGTTGAATGTGCTTCAGCAAGTGGATATTTAATAATTCTATTTTACCTTGTGTGTACGACTAGACCGAAGTTATTTTACTTTAATTGTTACTTACTCACAAACTGCGGTGCAAAATCCGTTTAAAAATCACTCGTGCTTTTGCTTTCATTGATTGAAATAGATTCTTCCTGTCTTCCTCCTGTCGTTTGTTTTTTCTTTCAGCCTGCGCTTACTTATTCAAATTTAATGTCCAAGAGAAAAAAGCAAACTACGTATTAAAGAAAAGTTGATTAACGAATAAGTTTCCTTTCAAATGGCTATAGTTCATTTCGTGGAAGTTTCCTTGTACTTCACCGCTTTAAAATTTGTGACAACCAGATTATTTGTTTTTATCTTCGTTTACTGAACACATATAATTTCAAGTGATGAAGTATTACATCTATATAGAGGACATGCTATCAGAAAATAACCGCATGTCGAGATGTTTATTGCAGATTTATCAATCAGATACTTTTAGTTTGGGTAAAAATTTAGAGAATAATGAAGGTAATTTATATTCATACTGTATTCTTAAATAAATTTCCAGTTCCAGCTGACTTCGCAAAAACCGTGACTTCCACAACTTTATGGGTCCCAAAGGAGAAATTTATGTCTTAAGGTATTCCACAAATCCTCCTTATCTTCAACTCCATTGTATGAAATTGCAGAACTAATGTGTCACCCAAGTGAAACTGATATTTGCGAGTATTCATAATTCTTCTCTTCCAACAAAAATGTACAAAAACTCGAGCGTTAAAAATGTTAAAGAGTACACTCCTGCTGTACAGTCTTGAACTTTCTCAAATTTATTTACAAAAATAATGGCCACAAACAACTTTAAGTTTTGGGAAGATGCATTAGATGGACAATGTAAAATAATGGTTGAAAAACCTCAATGACATAGATATAGGGTTTCCCACGTATGTACAGCGCACGTGTGTGTGCTCATTGTTTCAAAATAATCGTAAAAAATAATTATGATACTGTTACGAAATATTTATGCAGTTCACAAGAAACACCTGTACATTGAGGGAAAATAAAAACAAATCTGGAATAGATATGTTGTGTTTTTTCACTTTTAACTGATTCAAAAAATTGAATTCAAAAGCGGAATTACACTTCAGCGCTTGGGAAGTTCTTTGAAACATCCTATCTTCTACAACTCAGAATATTCTTTGTGAAGAGAGAAATGCTACCCAAGGAAGATACACTGGTGCGAATCAACTGGAAATATGAAAATATGGACAAACGTAAAATTGAAATTAGAAAAACAAAATTAAAGAAGACAATGAACACATTTTTCAATTTCATCAACGCAGTTGTATTTTTATAGTTGAAAGCAAAACGAAAATATCCAGTGAGATATTGCGAAACAGCAATTTAGAAACTAGAAAAGGAGAAACAACCCGCTCGCGGAAAGTCGTTTCGGAGCCAATTTCCTTCGTCAGCGCACTCTGCCGAGAACTCGCAGAATTTTGACATGGCAGATGTACAACGCGTCTGAGCGCAGAACGGGCCATTCGACACATGAAACTCGAGGCATCGCTGCTTGGCCAGATATTTTGCCCCGCGTCATTTAGCTCCCCTACCACTGAAACGCCGCCCCGCCCTCGCGCCGCCCCGCCCCGCCCCCACGCCGCCCCGCCCCCGCGCCGCCCCGCCCCGCGCCGCCCCGCCCCGCGCCGCGCCTCGCCGCGCCGCGCCGCCCGCCACCGCGCAGCCCCGCCCCGCCCCGCGCCGCCCGCCCCGCGCCGCCCGCCCCGCGCCGCCCCGCCCCGCGCCGCGCCGCCCGCCCCGCCACCGCGCCGCCCGCCCCGCCCCGCGCCGCCCGCCCCCTCTCCGCCCGCCCCGCGCCGCCCCGGCCCGCGCCGCCCGCCGCCCCGCGCCGCCCCCCGCCCCCGCGCCCGCCCGCGCCGCGCCGCCCCGCCACCGCGCAGCCCGCCCCGCCCCCGCGCCGCCCGCCCCGCGCCGCCCGCCCCGCCGCCCGCCCCGCCCCGCCCGCGCCGCCGCCCGCCACCGCGCCGCCCGCCCCGCGCGCCCGCCCCGCGCCGCCCCGCCCCGCGCCGCCCGCCCCGCGCCGCCGCCCCGCGCCCGCCCCGCGCCCGCCCGCCGCCCGCCGCCCGCCCCCCGCGCGCCCGCCCCGCGCCGCCCCCCCCGCGCCGTCCCGCGCCCAGCCCGCGCCGCCCCCGCGCCCCAGTCCCCGCGCCGCCCAGTCCCCGCGCGCCAGTCCCCGCCGCCCAGTCCCCGCGCCGCCCAGTCCCCGCGCCGCCCAGTCCCGCGCCGCCCAGTCCCCGCGCCGCCCAGTCCCCGCGCCGCCCAGTCCCCGCGCCGCCCAGTCCCCGCGCCGCCCAGTCCCCGCCGCCGCCCAGTCCCCGTGCCGCCCAGTCCCCGTGCCGCCCAGTCCCCGCGCCGCCCAGTCTCCGCGCCTCCCAGTCTCCGCGCCGCCCAGTCTCCGCGCCTCCCAGTCTCCGCGCCTCCCAGTCTCCGCGCCTCCCAGTCTCCGCGCCGCCCAGTCTCCCCCCCCCAAATTCGCCCTCAATACTGAAACCCTCTTACATTTCGCTGTCTTCTTGCTCAAACATTCACGCTGCTCGGCTCATCTGGTTATTTCGTCGACATCACTTCTGGTCCATCGTTGACTTTGTTGCCTCGGTTGCCCCCTGTAATTTTCGCCTCCTGCCCAGCGTTCGATCAATAAGAAGCGTAGAAATCCTCAAAGTTTCTGAGGCGATCTCCAATTTCCAGTTTTACTCTGCCGTCAAAACCGCTCACAGAAATTACCACAGTTTTATTTATTTATTTATTTATTTATGTATTTATTTATTTATTTATATTTATTTATATATATATTTATATATATATTTATATATATATATATTTAGTCAAAAACAGTAAAAATGGATGTGACGTATAGGGGAGAAAATCATCGGCGCACGCTTTCTTGAGTTTCGGAATCTCTTCCCAACAATTTAAATATTAATATTTGAAAGAAATAATAATAATAATAATAATAATAATAATAATAATAATAATACATTTAAAAAATCGATAGATTAACATTTCAAAAACTAAATATTTTCGTTTCCGAATTATAGAAAACGTATTTGTAACGGTAAACGAACGAACAGATTTGATTTTTCTGTATTGCTAACAAAATTGAAACTCAACCTAAGCTCTACTTCCACAATCGACTCGAATCTAGGGCCTCTCGGTCAAGGGCGCTGCAGTGGCATCAGTTGATGCACTGAGCTACCGCTCGTGGTCAGATTAGTCGAAAGAAGGGGTGTTTTATATGATAATTTTAGAATAACAGAATTAAACACTAAATTAAGTTCGTTATTTTACGCATTCAGAATTCTTTCAAATTCTGTCAGTCTTCATGCAGCTAGTTTCCTGTATTTTGCAAATGTACATTCCCGCCTAAGATATGGCATAATATTCTGAGGAAGCTCATACTTCAGTGCCCAGACATTTAGATTACAAAAGAAAATTATCCGAATAATAAAAACAATCCCATCCACGTGATCCCTCCAAGCCTCCTTTCATTGAGCTTAGAATCTTACCATTGCCTGGCCTATTTATTTACGAATCTGTAGTATTTGTCAAAACTGACTTCCTTAACGGTGGGAACATATTTTCATGTAATACTGATATTTATAGTTACAACAGACGACGTAGAAATCATGTTCATCAAGTGTCAGTATCAACAGCTCACTACAAGAAGTTCACATACAATACATGTACGTTACTTTACAACGCATTGCTAGATGAAATTAAACAATTAAAATTGGTACACAAATTTAAGTTAAAAGTAAAATCTTTTCTACTGTAAAACTGTTTCTCTACAATTAGAGACTATACTGATCGTCAAAAAGAAAAATAATGGTTACTTCAACAAACAGTGATATAGTACAATGATTTGGTTTATATTTGCATTGTGTTATTTAAAAAATGACTTAATATGCCTGTAACATGTAATGTACTTCAGCTTCCGTGTCAATGACCCCCATCTCGATCGGGTTTTTGTCCAGTTTCCCTGATCCATTGAGCAAATGCTGAGATGGCCCCTTGATTTGCTTCTGGACGTAAATGTAGCTTCACTATGTGCACGTTTTGTTGAACTTTACTTTTGCTTGTAGAGCTTAGGGAGAGTTTCTGTTTTGTTAGCAATACAAAAAAATCAAATCTGTTCGTTCGTTTAATGTTACAGATAAGTTTTCTATAATTCGGCCACGAAAATATCTAGATTTTGAAATGTTAATCTCTCGATTTTAAAATTTATAATAATAATTATTATTATTATTGTTATTGTTATTATTATTGATATTATTATTGTTATTACTATTATTATTACTATTATATTTTCATCTTTCAACTATTAATAGTTAAATTGTTGGGAAAGGATTCTGAAACCCAAGAAAGCATGCGCAAAAGATTTTCTCTTCCATACGACACATCCAGTTTTTGACTAAATAAATAAAAGAAAAATGAACCAGCGACCGCCAGGACCCCTCGCCGGTGCCGCGCGCCATTACCTCGGGGGTCCGCACGACCAGCGGCGGCGGACGCGGGGGCGGGAGGTGGCCACGACGAGCGCAGCGCTAGTTTAATTCAACTCCACTTTGGATGAACCGAGAGAGTCCGCCCAACTCGCGTTCCAGTCGACTACCGCCGCGCCGCGCAGCGCGTGCCCTGGGGCCGACACGGCCACCCTGCCACGCACGCGCCCACACGCACACGCTCACATTCACCCTGAGTGGTCGCACCCTCCCCTCCCTTAATCTCCCCAGTTCCCTGCCCCGTCATGTTGGCTACCGCCCCAACCCCATCGCAGTCTCCGTCGCGGCTGTTTCGCCACCGCGTTACCGACCTGTCTCCGCCGTGTTTCGGCCCCGTCCCACCCATTTCCCATCCCGCCACCGTCTCGACTCAGCCCCATCCCCGCGTATTTGCCACCCAGTTGCCGCCAAATCGCCGCCCAGTCGCCGCGCCCCCATCTCGCCCCCGGCCTTCCCCGCCTTCTTCCTGTCCTCGTTCCGCCCTCTCTCTCGCCCCACCCCCTCCCCTCCCGCTCTTGCCCTCATCCTAACCTCCTTTGTTCTCCACCCCGCCCTCCCCCGCCCCGCCCTCCGCTCGCCCTCCGCTCGCCCTCCGCTCGCCCTCCGCACCGCCCCGCCCCAGCTACGCCCCGCCCTCTGCCCCACCCTCCGTCCCGTCCTTCAACATTTCCCACCTTGTTTGCCCAATGTTTCCGCGATCTTCTTCTCCACGACATTGTCACTGCATTGCTCCGCATCACCCCTCGCTATCATCGCCCTCTCCCCGCCGTCACCTCTCCCTTGCCTTCATCTCCATGATTCCCCACCTACTTTCCTGCATGTTTCTGCCATCGTTCCACCAATTGCGGCGACGGATAGCGTATCGGGCTGTTATACCCAAGTTCGCGGGTTTAAACCCGATCGAAGCCGTGGAGAGCGAAAAATTCCTTCGTACGCCTTTCTTCGGAGGGAGAGTGAAGTCAGCTGTCCCATGTTAATAGATTTACTCCATGTAAAAGATTATCAAGCCTAAATGAAACCTCTGATCCGAATTCAAATTGCCTGTTTCTTCGCCCAAGTTTCTCCCCTAGTAGGTGGTAACGAAATTTGCGTGGTCAGACGGAAGAGCAGGCCTCATGGCCTGAGTCTCGCCACGTAAAATAAGGCATTCATTCATTCAATTCCCTGCCTTCTTCTCCCAATGTGACCGGTATCTGCAGCTCAGTGCATCAATTGATGTCACTGCAGCGCCTCAGACCGGGAGGTCCTAGGTTCGAGTCCTGACTCCACACTTATACTAACACGCACTACACTACCACATATCCCGGGAGATCGGTCGGGAGCTTAGAGCTTGTCCCGGCTGGGGCGGTTCCCCCGTTGGTGGGGGAGTCCTGGTGAGGGGGAAACCCCACTAGCCGACGGTAGGTCGGCGCCAGATCTCGCCATCCACCGGGGGAAGATCACCGCCATCTCCCGAGAAAAAAACATGCACTACACAAACGGGACTAATGACCTGAGCAGTTGACGCGCCACGGAAACACGAAAAAAACAATCCAATCAATCAATCAATTCTCCCAATGTCTTGTCATTACTCCGCAATCTCGGTGCCATCGCCCCTCCCATGCCCTGCGCCCATCGTGTTCTGTCTCGCACTTTCCCCACGCCCCCACCGTCCTCTCTCCCGCACGCTCCCACGCTCGCGGGCAAAACCAGGCAACACTGCACCCCGCCAACCCGCAAAGGACGACTGGAGCGTATTCCCGCCTCGCCAGTCCTTTGCTATAGGACGCGGCAGCAAGCTCAAAGAGGGGGAAAACAGACGCTGTAATTCGTTTTAGTCATTACGAAGCTAATAACCAATTAGCTGTATGCCATTCTCTTCAGGCGCTTCCCTCTGTGGCCCTGCTTCCCCTGATAGTGTTCCGCGGAGTAATTTCGATTTATACGCCACCTTAAAGGAGACATGAGCCGGGATCCTTCCCCACTTTTAAAGCTTTGCGTAAAAATACGGATATAAAATGTTACCTCCCCCGGCTAAATGAAGTGAGTTTTAAAGAAGATGAAGATAAATTCGTCGCCTGCTCCTCCCTTTAAGAAGACCATTTCTCTTCTTGGTAACACAAAACGTTTCTGGGAACTCAGGTTCAAGTGTAGGCAGCGAAGCAAGAAGAAACCAGACGAAATGGGTAAAGCTTTGTAGCAACAGTAACATCTTGTTTTAGAACTGTTCTTAATGAACTTAATGTGTCTCCTTTCAGGTTGCCACTTGCCAAACATTACTTCAAAATGTCCGCCCATGGTATTTTGTACTTTACAGTACTAAACTTACTTACATTTTGTACTTTACTGCACAAACAGTGCTATTAATTTGTTAATCATTTTTTCATCTATCTACTTTGTTACAGAAATTAAAATATTTACTTCACTGGATCGAAATTAACATTGTTTTGCTCTCAGAAGTGTTTCTATGTTATTTAATAGGTCGTTAATTAGTTCAATGAATGCCACAGGCTAGTTACGTTGAAATCAAATTTCATTACGAACTCCAAATACTGTTTGTCACCGCCAGGAAACTTGTGAATTCAATTACGATTATTTCCGGTTGTTCTCCAACTCTGGTTACTTTCCTTTACGTACTTTCTAGTGCTTACATTTACTACTTCATTATTAATAGTAATGCCATGCACAACTCTATTTTCTCCTACTCTTTCTGACTTTTGAAGTGGTATGTTTTATCTGTATGCATTGCATTAAAACTAATTAAATTGGTACAGTAAATAAATGTTTACATTCTGCATAACAATAAAGTAAAGTTAATCATTTTCTTAAAAAAAAATTAAATAAAAACATTTTCACATTTCTTAAATTTGCTCCACCCTCTAGATCACAATTATAACCTCTCCTTAGAAAAATCTATCCTAAGCTAGCGCATTTTTAATTTACCCGCCTCCGGGATTAAATTAATTTTCTCCAAATCGCGCGTATTAACAAAAATAAAATAGCTGAACCGATCAAGTAGTTTCAAATCCACCTAGATCTCGCCACTTGTCTTCAAGACAGCAGCGTACCAAGGACGGCGGTGACATACACACAAATTAGATGTACGCACAAATTAGATGAAAAAATATAATATTTAATATGTATTATAATACAAAATTTAAATACATTATACGATCTTCACTGACTTGGGCCTGTCGAATATAGGGAGGAACCACTAAAACTTTCGAAAACTGGAAGTACTGTAAAATAAATTCTTATGACAAGTTATAAAATCTACATGCTATATCAAAAATGAACAAATTTTAGAAGAATTAACTATTGAACCTCTAAAATTTGGATTCTTAAACTTTCTTCCCGTTTCTACTCTTCTCTTACATTTTGTCCAGCTACACGCACCGGGAGCGGTAGCTCAGTGCATCAACTGATGTGACTGCAGCGCCTCTGACCGGGAGGTCCTAGGTTTGAGTCTTGTAGGATTTTCGACACTAGCTTTCCAGTTAGTTCGAATTCAGTTGCTGTCTGGAGGAGAATTATAGCGGCTGGCTGCTCTGATCGGTAGTTTTCCGGTATTTCTCCGATCAACACCAGGCGAATGCCGGAGCAGTACCGTACCAAACGGGCCACGGACCGCGCGCGATCTGTCCTTCCCCTTCCTTGTCCTATCCTCTCCCCTTACACACACTAACATGCACTAAACTAGCACATATTCCGGGAGACCGGTCGGTAGCTTAGAGCTTGTCCCGGCTGGGGCGGTGTCCCGCTGGTGGGAGAGTCCTGGTTAGGGGGAAACCCCACTAGCCGACGGTAGGCCGGCGCCGGATTTCGCCATCCAGCGGGGGAAGATCCCGAAAAAAAAACATGCACTATACTAACGGGACTCATGACCGAAGCAGTTGATGCGCCCGGAAACACGAAAAAACAATCAATCAATCAATCAATCAATCCAGCTACACGTGTGTACACTTGCGATAAGTCAGTTAATCTTTTTCCACGAATCAAATCAAGATATTCTAAAGACTTACTACAGCTTCTTTAATTAGCTGTATAAAATATTCAAATATTCCTTAATTTTAGGTACTTTTGTCGAAAACCCTACCTGGTTATCCTTAGTTGTTAGTTCCTATTCTTTTTCAAACTTTGTACATATTTGTTGAAATTTAAGTTCAAAAATGATATTTATACATATGTAACCTAAACCCCTGAAATACATTACTTTGTGGAACCAGGACAGTAAAAACTTTAGCGTCTCTTTCAAGATGGGTTGTGATAATGAGATCTGAAGCTAGTAATTGAAAGTGTTCGTGGCAGAAGACGCTTTCGCTAGTAGTAGAAAGTGATCTTGGCGAAGACGTGCGTCAAGAGTTTGTCGGCCATCATATCTTATATTATTCGTGAGTTGTCGAAAGGTCATAAAACCGAATGACGCCTTCTCCTTGCTTGTTGCAGTCGGACACGCGAAAGCATAACGACGCCTTTTGGAGCGCTCGACGCGAAGTCTTCGCATGCACATTAAAATAGACAGGTGATAAATTAATCTTATCCTTAATGTTTTCAGTGATTATAACAATACTTTAATGCTTTCAGATGACAGAAACGTTCTCATTGTATTTAGGAGTCAATTCCAAAATATACCAAAGAGGTCTTATACATGGGTCGATCCTTTCGTTTTCACCAATGCGCTCCTCAAAAATTCTAAACAGCTATTCGACGACTTTACATTTGTTTCTAGAGTCGCGTAAACAAGAAAATACTGGAATTCTCAAAGATGCTAGGCGTGAAGTTACTGCTATCTGTATATTGAGAAAGAAAATTGCATTATGACATTGTTGTAAAAGTAGCAATGCTTCTACAAGTATATCCTGCCTAAAACTTTCACCTTCAACGACGAAAATCTATTTCATCAAAACACGAACGTATTCAAATGTGTCGATGAATATTTGTCTCTTTGGCTGATATTGCATGTGTCTTCAATATCTTGCAAAATTGGTCTTTCAGCTTTAACATTTATTCATTATTGTAAAAAAATTGTGTTACGTTCGTAAACAGTGTATAGATGAAGGAAAGTTGTATTGATTCATTATAGTTACGTCCTGAAAAAAAGATATAGAGACGAGAAGTAAATTTTCCTCTACTTCTTAGAGAAATTAACTGTAGCCAAATACCTCACCTAAAAACAAAATAAAAGACAAAATTGGAACTCAGAAACCGACAGAAGCAGTTTACTTTCCTTGCTAAGATCCTTTCTATAGTTGCGAATTTTGGCAAAACTCCGCCACTGAAATATTTATTTCATGCCATTGCAGTCTTCGCGTGCCTGAACTTCACTTTCGTAATCCCAGGCTTCCCCCGCAGGAAAATCATTTCGTCTCTTCATGCATAAAAGACAAATGACTTTCCTTCGGAAACAGAATAGAGAAGATTTTGTGGAGGTTTGCCCTCCATGGCTTATTTATCGCTCTGCCTTATAAGAGACCTCTGTAAAACGCGGCCTTTCCTCAAACGGCGCTGCGCTAATGAGTTCATGAAACATTTTGAAGCCCGTGGCGTCTTCGAGACGCTGCTGGCGGGAGAATAATTCACGTCACACCCCAGAGACTGTTCATTGGCTGGCCCTTCGGAAACTCGCCAAGGCTCATTGTCGAGTTTTTCTTGCGAGCTTATTCATGAAGCAGTTGATTTTGGGTTGCAAGCTAGCAACTGCTGGGGAGTCGCATTACTGTGAAACTAATGGTGCTACATCAGCACATACTTTCTCGTAATGTTAATAAATTTTGCAAATTATGACAATTCCTAGAGTTCAACAATAATATGATCTGCGCCATTCTTGTTCGTTGTTCTACCAGGGAAAAAATATAGAAACAATGTGTAGCTGTTTTTGAGAAAATGTTTTTTTATAAATTGCAGAAATGTCAAGCACTAAAAAGTGGGTGAAAACCAGAACGATAGAAGTGACAATTCATACATTCTGATAAAACTGTTTATTTAATGCAACATCATCGTGGTGTTTTGTTTCATCATTAAGACCACGACATTTCTACTGTTCATTAAAACACCGAAAATACATTGGCCAGTGATATATAGCCTAATATAAACACGTTTTTCTCAGAATTTCTAAAATGTCACTTACACCATTCAAATTACGGAAAAAATAATCCTTTTTTCCAGCCGCGAAAATCTTCGAACCCACCTCTTATTTTCATGTCAATTTATACTGCCTATTTAACAAATTATTCAAACCATTTTCGCCTTTTAGAGTATTGTTCTCATTTAAAATTAGAGACTTAGGTCCTAAAGTAGTGACTTCCCGTTTAGGACTTACGTAGTACAGAGAAAGTATTGTAAAACTACTGGTAAAAAAGTAAGAGCTTTTCGTAGGAATAACTTGTTTCATGGATACCTGATACCGAAAAGAGATAGATTTTTGCTCCTAAATGTAGTAAATTACGTTTAGATGTGGAAAAAAGGTGGTCAAAATCCACGTTTTCTGGGTTGGTTTTCAGCCTTACGTCTGTGTGTCTGACGACCTGTCTCTGAACAATACAAGAAGCTAAACCTACACCGCATTCTTACCAAACTTCAAATGTTATAAATATTCCCTGACCGATCACGCTAATGTCAGAGCCCCTGAATTACAAACAGATATTGTAATTATGGGGAGTACTTTAGCTGAAGCTCTAACGACACTTTCGAAATTTTTGTTCGCAATTGGCTTCAAATATTTTGCTTTACATTTTTTTCTCGAAGAAAGCAACTTACGCTTATAAAACTAGCACTTTTTTTTCTTAAAACTGTTTGCTCAATTAGAATTAAGTTTGCTTTCTGAATGGCATATGTCCTATTTCCACTACACATTTTGAAATTTTGAAATATTGAAATTTTCAACAGTTCAATTTTAAACAAAGCTAGTTATGTCCTATAAAATCCAATATTATTAGACTATCAGAGGACATTTGCAAATCGTGTTGTAATCGCAGTATTACTAGTTTTCTTGAATGTCAATGCACATCTCCAACTTTTCCACGATGTGCAGTTCTTGAATTCTCGTTGAGATAGAGTCCAGTTCGTGCTAATGGGCATTCTGTACTATTCGCACTCAGCCTTGACCCCTTTGAA
This sequence comes from Teleogryllus oceanicus, assembly GCA_964035755.1. Lineage (NCBI taxonomy): Eukaryota > Metazoa > Arthropoda > Insecta > Orthoptera > Gryllidae > Teleogryllus > Teleogryllus oceanicus. The sequence continues at coordinate 64,803,124 of CAXIVR010000011.1, forward strand.
TCGTAGTAAACTACGCATAACATGGAATGTAAACCAATTCATTTGTTCAAAAACCGTTTACTTCTCCTCCATCACCGGGAGCGGTAGCTCAGTGCATCTACTGTCACTGCAGCGCCTCTGACCGGGAGGTCCTAGGTTCCCACTCCCCACGGCGGCAGGATTTTCGACACTAACTTTTCAGCTAGGTCGAATTCAGTCGCTGTCTGGAGGAGAATTCTAGCGGCCGGCTGCTCTGATCGGTAGTTTTCCGTGGTTTCTCCGATCAACACCAGGCGAATGCCGGAGCAGTACCCTACCAAACGGGCCACGGACGCGCGCGATCTGTCCTTTATCTTCCGTGTTCTATCCTCTCCCCTTACACACACACTTACACTAACATGCAATACACTACTACATATTCCGGGAGACCGGTCGGGAGCTTAGAGCTTGTCCCGACTGAGGCGGTGACCCGCTGGTGGGAGAGTCCTGGTTAGGGGGAAACCTCACTGGCCGACAGTAGGTCGGCGCCAGATCTCGCCATCCAGCGGGGAAAGTTCACCGCGCATATCCCGAGAAAAAAACATGCACTACACTAACGGGACTAATCACCAAAGCAGTTGACGTGCCCGGAAACACGAAACAAATCAAATCAAATTTCTTCCATCACAATTAAAACAATAAAATATTTAGATAGATAGATAGAAATTTATTCTACAATTGGGCAGATGATGCCCGGTGGCAGAATGCAAAATAACAATTACAAATAACGTAATTATATATAAAAAATAAATATAAACAAACAAATTGACTTTGTCATTTCTTATATATGCAGATGGCATTTAAATTCCTATACTAAACATTAAAATGCATATACACTAACATATAAATGAATAAACTTACATATTACACAAATATACATACATACAAACATATACGCATGTATACATAGACGAAGGAACCCTCACATCACTTCAAATGAAATCACTTCACTTCACTTCACTGCACTGCATATAACTTTATCTAAATATTAATTGTTCATTACTTTTTACTGTAGACTACGCTAACCTTTTTTTCACTTCCCTTCACGTTTTCACCCTATTGACTAATTTCCTATATTTTTTAAAAAAAATCCATCCTTTTTTCTTTATCTAAAACCTCGCGCTGAGCAAGGAAAGGGCTCAAAAACTGCCGCAGGCAAATCGTTCCAATCTACTCTAGTTCTGTTTACAAAGGCGAATTTCCTACGTCCGTTCTTTGTATTCTTGTTCTAATTTTATATTTGTGATCAAATCTATTTAAATAATCTGGTTTATCTAACCTTCCCGTATTTTCTGCCATGCCGAGCAACCAACGTAAGATTTATACAGCGCGCAAAGTCGTGCCTCTTCCTCCGGCGTTCTAATGATTCCCAATGCGCAGGTGTGTTCTTCCGAAATGTATATTTTGCCGCTCTGTTTTGTATCCTCTCTAAGCTCTTTTTAAGTCCTATTCTGTACGGATCCCAACAACTAGCTCCGTATTCCATTACCGGCCTAACTAGCGAGGTATACGCGATTTCCTTTGCTTTCGTATTACATTTTTTAAGATTTCTCATGACGAAATGCAAAGACCTCCAAGCTTTACTCGCTACATAGTTCGTTTGTTTCTCCCATCCCAATTTACAATCCAGGAGAATGCCAAGGTATTTACAGCTCGAAACTCTCGAACTACGTCATTACCTAGGTGATAAGGTATTGTATGAAGAGCTCTGGCCCTACAAAATGTGATCGCTTTACTTTTCTTCGCATTTATAGTCGTTTGATTAGGTATTGCCCAATCGTAAATTTTATTTAAATCATCGTGTAGTTGAAACATATCGTGCTGATCTGCAATTTCCCTATATAATATACAGTCGTCGGCGAAGAGTCGAATTTTTGACGTTATATTTCGCGATAAATCATTTACAAAGATAAGAAACAGCAGTGGGCCGAAGTAATGTTACCCTTTTCCGATAAGTGCTGTCCAATTCGGACTTTTTGATTTCTATCGCGAAGAAATTCATTTATCCATGCTATTACCCGCCTGTCAATTTTAGCATCAATAAGTTTCAATATCAATATGACATGCGGCACGACATCAAATGCTTTAGCAAAATCAATAACTATTGCATCCACTCCACCCCCTACATCAATTACTTCCGACAAGTCTTGAGTAAGGGAAATAATCTGACTCTCACACGAAAATCCATTTCTGAAGCCGTGCTGTCCATGAAATATCCATTCTGATTGATCCAAATGATTTCTAATCGAATTAGATAATTTTTCAAACAATTTACAGACTACTGACGTAAGACTAACTGGCCTATAATTTTGCACTTCATATTTTGGTACATTTTTGAAAAAAGCACTATTAAGGCAGATTTCCAATCATCCGGTACACTTTCGTTGTTGATTGATATATTGAAAAGTCTGACCAAATATGGTATTATTGTTTCCCCAGCTATCTTTAACATGTCAGTTGTAATACCATCCGGACCGCAAGACTTACAGTTTTTCATTTTTTTCAAATGTGAACGTACTTCCGTTTGATCAATTTTGAATATGTGATCCACGTTATTGTCCCCTATGATAATTTGGTTAGCCTATAATATTAGATAATTTGGTTTGCCTATAACCAGACAACATATCTCTCCGCCTAATATTTCATTCCACGTTCGTGTTTCCGTTACGTAGGATCAACATGAGAATACCGTTTTAGATACCTTTCCGCGATCTGCCATTTTCCGCCTACAGCGGTGCGACGCCCAATTAATTCTCAATGTTTCAAGGGAGGAAGAGCGCGGTGACTAGCGGAATCTGCCGGAATGAGGTCGCATCGACTAAGCCACAACCTGTCGTCGCACTCCCATCGGGAACTATCAACAACAGCAGCAGAATGTCTCTCTTTGCGGAAGGCAAGAAACCTGTTTAAGAGAACAAGATCGCTGGCTGCTATCGGGTCTGTGATACATTGGACTAGCATCCAAGAGACTAATCTTTTAAAAATACATGATGTGTCATTCCTAACGGAGCATAAAAGATCGAAAAGGAAATCTCATTGGTCGAGTGTTGGGTAAACTATTTGAAAATTTCATTCATTTTTTCATGACTATTCAGAACATAATTGAATCTAATATTCAATACAAACAAAGAAATGACTGTACGATACCAGTCAGATATTAATTTTTTGTAAACAATGAAATGATATCGATGTTTTCATGTGAATCAGGAAACTTTTTTTGCCATAACTTCAATTTGTCATTTTCCACAACTTAATTTGTTTTTAGTTTCAATAGACACAAAACCTTGGATCAAATAGAAATACTACGTTTTATACTACTATAATATCTCGTATGTCCACATTTTAGTGATTTACTGGTCATGTGTAAAAGTTGCAAAATTTTCCTTATTGATAATGAAAATAAAATATATATATTTCTGATTATTCGTAATGAAACATTGGTAAATAAATCAGCAGCAATTTCATTTTTTCTACATTACAACACATTACAAAATATTAAAGCACTAATAATTGAATAACTTCAGTTTATAAAAACATACTTTGTGAAATAACATTCAACTTTATAAATAGGTAAATACTTCCTTTCTATTTATTGCTAGTATTCAAAACAACGTTTCGGGTAATATAGTCCCGAAAATGCAAGGGAATACTACATTAGAACAGTAGCAGGGTTAAAGTGCGTTCTTGCATTTTCAATCACTAAATATGCAGATACTACATAATTCCCCGCAGTACATACTGTTCTGTTAAATTGTCCATAGCTTGGAGCTACTGCTCTTTTCCTTTTTTTAGGATTTTCGTGCTATCGGATTCCGCCTCTATGTGCCTCTATAAAATTATGTTATGTATTTGTGAGAATAATAATAATGTCTTTACAATAATAATAATAATAATAATAATTAATGTCTTTATTTCTGGCGAGGCTCAAGCCGTAAGGCCTGCTCTTCCACCTAACCAGAGAATGGCTTCAATCAATAATCAGAAACTTCCTTTGCAATGGAACCACGCTTTGAAGGACTTCGTTCTTCATTTTCTTACAAGATGATTATCAGAACTACTTTTTCTCGTGGTCTTTCTTTGAGTACATAAAAAAGTACACTTTCTATGAACGAATATTCTGTAAAGCTCAGCGATATGAGGACATGTCAAATTATTTTTGTGATGTAACTGAAAAAAATGTATTTGAATATTCATATTTTTATGCGCATGAATATGTATTTCCATGTTTGATTACGTCACCATTTATTTATAAGAGCTTATATTGGCACTAATGGATATTTTATTCGAATTATAAAAATGTTCCGCTCCGCACGGCAATGAATGACAGTTTTATTTAAAAAATCTTTAAGTTGATCTTTTCATTGATCGCCCATTATCTCGTATATGCTGAGTATATTCTATAACATATATTGACATATCAATATCAATTATTCTACTAAGTATGCACCACAATAGTACAAAAGTCATATTAAATCGGCAGAAAAATGGTAGAATTTAAACAATTATTGTAGATATTCAAATTCAATGTCAAATTCTTCAAAAGTGCGGATTATTCCGGATCTTTTTACTCCTGAGATTTTCATTTCTTAGATTTACTTATAATGGTAGTCTAAACTTAGGTTGAATTTTTATTTTAATTCAATTCAAATGAAAGCAAAGTAAAATTCTCTGAAATTTGGAAAAAGCCTAATACGTTTTTATTAATGTTGTTTTCTGGCTTTTTGACCAATTTTTTCCGCCAAAGTTGTTTAACCATACGAGTAGTAACAATCCCCTCCACACCTTTCATAATGATTTCGAACCTTTTATATGGTGACATGAACATGTGAAAGTAAAGCGGAATAGTCGTCAGTATGTTGCAGTTTCATCAAAGAGATTTTATGAGGGCGGTGACAATTTTAGAATTCAGTTCATACGTGTCATTAGTCTTCTTTCATTATCGACGTTTTGACAGAAATATAACAGTAAAATGGAGACATACTACCACTTAACACCCGATTACCATCCTCCAAAAGCTTGCGCTATTGCTATTCTTGTATCTGCGTGATTCATGATAAAAATTCCATTATATTTCAAATTTTTATATCAGTATTTTTGGGAAATGTAAGTAGCTAGACGTAAGCCTCCTCTTATCTTTTAATAACAAAAAAATACAAAATAACTTATAAAAGCTTGTCAAAAATATCATGCAGGTATTTTGTTAAATTCTAATTGTTTTGCATTAACAGCACCTATTTGTAAGAGACATTATAACAAATATTCTGCAATAATAAAGTCTACATGCAAAATAATCTCAATAATAAATTCTAATGAGCAAATTAGTCCAAGTATTTTCTATTCTACGAATTTCCCATGTGACACTTATTGGTAGACAAGAAAAGCTCAATGCTGTAGGTATGAACATTGCCTACAAGTCTTGAAGTCCCCATCACAGTTTTTCTCTTCTCATTTCCATCAATGTCATCAGACTAGATGTGTTGTACTCTTGCTACGTTGTTCAGGCAATTCAAGTCAAAAATTGTTCTTGACAAGCCATTCTGTGCATTAATGAAAAAAATCTTCGTGAATTGTTGTATATCTTAGATTTATGAGCCAGTACTTTTGAAGAGAACATCATTTATAGTAAAACAGAAAAACTAGTAATTCTTTTACAATCTGAAATGAGAACAATTAGAAGGAAGTTACAAAAGTAAGTGTAAAAAACAAATACATAGCTTGATAAGAATTTTTTTAAATTTATTTTCTTCCTGTTTGGAAGGTTTGCCTTTCAGGGGTTTGTAAATTTTTATTTTTAATACATAACATTTGGGCATACAATCTCTCACTCTTGTATCTTACTACCAGCTAATTTACCGGATTTCATACTTATATTTTTATTACATACATCTCAACAATTTTACATAAAATACACAAATTTTGCAATGCATTATACACTCTTAAATCTAGATATTCTCTACACATACATTTAGAAATTATCATTATATTGGGATGAGAATTTACATATTTAACATGCATTATTTTAGTGATTTTTATGGGGCTTTAACATGTGTTTGAAATATCGTGAGCGTATTCTTTTGAGATTGTTTAATATTTTCCCCTTTGTGAGTTTTATACCGCAAGGAGAGGATGGAAGAAATGTTAAAAAATTGTCACAGATTTTCTTATATGTTCACTTAGGGTTTTTGAATGTGTGTATTCGAGATGAACCAACATGTCCTCGCACGTTTTCGTAAAAAATTGTTTTGTTTTATCGGAAGTTTTTTCAATGTAGGTTTTAGCTGTGTTATTACAGACCGGACAGGCATATGTCAGTGATGTTATAATAATAGATTCAAATATTAAACTAGCACATTCCAAATTTAAGGCTGAACGGATGTTAATTAACAAGACATACTCTTGATATTTTGCATTTTAGGTGCAACGTAATTAATGTACGTGTACGTACGTACGTACGTACGTACGTACGTACGTAATCAATGTGCTTTTTCAAGTTAACCTGCCATCAATGTGAACCCCAAGATATTTCACTGGTGTATGGGATGGAAGCCATGAGATGGTAGTGTGATTGATTGATTGATTTTTTCGTGTTTCCGGGCGCGTCAACTGCTTCGGTCATTAGTTCCGTTAGTGTAGTGTATGTTTTTTCTCGGGAGATGGCGGTAATTTTCCCCTCGCTGGATGGCGAGATCCGGTACCGACCTACCGTCGGCTAGTGGGGTTTCCCCCTAACCAGGACTCTCCCACCAGCGGGGCACCGCCCCAGCCGAGACAAGCTATAAACTCCCGACCTGTCTCCCGGAAAATGTGATAGTGTAGTGCATGTTAGTGTAAGTGAGTGTGTAAGGGGAGAGGAGAGGATGGGATAAGGAAGGGGAAGGACAGATCGCGCGCGGTCCGTGGCCCGTTTGGTAGGGTACTGCTCCGGCATTCGCCTGGTGTTGATCGGAGAAACCACGGAAAACTACCGATCAGAGCAGCCGGCCGCTATAATTCTCCTCCAGACAGCGACTGAATTCGCCCTAACTGAAAAGCTAGTGTCGAAAATACTGCTGTCGTGGGGAATGGGAACCTAGGACCTCCCGGTCAGAGGTGCTGCAGTGACATCAGTTGATGCACTGAGCTACCGCTACCGGTGCTAGTGGACGAGCTAGCTTTGGTTTACAAAGAGTAAAAAATGTTGGCCTGGGTTTTGCTTGGGTTTATTTTGGTTCTCCACTGGTGAGCATAATTACAAAGCATGAGATATCCGCCTCGATGTCATATTTTGCTATTTCTATATCAGCATGAGTTGCAGCATATTGCAGCTTATTGCAGTATCGTCTGCGAATAGCGCAGCTTGATAAGAATTCTTACGAATTTGCTGACGTCGTATCTGAGAGATACACTGACCGCTGACCCCGATAACCTTAATTGTAAATGTGTTCCAGAATATTGTCTGGCTCCCCGTGAATTAGGAAGATAAAGGGAAAGTGTGTTCCCCATCCCTTTAACCGAGCGGTGTGTATCTCACAGACACAAGGATAGCATTCGAGGGCAAATGATCATATCTACTAATTCCAGTTGAAACTGCTAATCAGAAAGAAAATTCTACTGAGAAATAATCAAGGAAGAACTGGTTGGGTTAGAATTATATTGAGAACCAAAAATAGACAGAAAAAACAAAGACGGAAAGAAACGCATAGACTTAAAAACTGAATGAAATTTATGGAGGGCTCTGTAGACGAAAGAAGAGATGATAGGAGGAAATAATCCATTGTAACACAAATAGAGAAGGAATAGAGAGCTCAAGAAGAAAGCAATGCGCAGAATAGAATGGAGGTTGCTAAAAGGAGTAGAAGAGATAACACTCCTTTGTCATCTCTTCGCACAGCACTTTTTCGGATCAAACTTTGGTTTCTGCTAACACTGCCATCATCGGCGGATCTGGCCATGGAGAAAGGCACCAGCTGAACCTCAGCCCCACTTCCTTTCATAGCACCCTCCTTCAATAGTAGCTTCCACTCTCTTTCCTCGCCCCACTTCCCCTTTCCGCCCCGCACTGCCCCCCGCCCCTTCCACTGTCCTGCACCGCCCCTGTCGCCTCACCGCCACATCCACCGCCAGCGCCATCGCACGCCACCGCCGTCTCCTCCGTTACCGCCACAACTATCCCCTCACCAACCACTCCCCCCCCCCCCCCCACCATTCCCCCACTACCACTTCCACCTCCACCGCACTTGCCATCCACCTCGTCCCCTTTACCTTCTCAACCACCCCTCACCAATCACTATCCCTCACCGTTATCACCACTTTCCTTTCCACTGTCATTGCCCCGCCCCGCCCCGCCCCTGTCACCACCACCCCACAACCACCGCCAGCGCCATCGAACTGCCACCGCCACCTCCTTACCGCCACAACCATCCCCTCATCTACTAATGACTCTCATCTTCACCCCCCCTTTTCCAAAACCACCACTTACCGCCATCGCCACACCAACCATTCCCCCACCGCACGCCACCCCCCCCACCCCGCACACCACCGCCATCGCCTCCGCCTCCGCCAGTGGCGCGACGCCATTTTGAGCGTGCAATTAGTCCGAATACAGCCAGGAATGTTAGTGTTTTTAAATTATTTACACCAAAATTTAGGGCTATTATTTGTAGAAAATGGCGGTTGGGCTGACTCTTACGGTTCTTTTGCACAGTTTCAAGATGGCGGTCCGCGCTGCGGGTGGCTCACTGAGATCAACGGAGCCGCCCTCTACTATTCTGCCTGTGTAGTACCTATTCTTAGTCCCTGAGCGTGAGAAGGTGTAGGGCATGACTTCTGTTCACGCGTCTCCTGCTCCGCGTTGAAAAGCATAACCTCTCGACCAGATACGCATTGCTCAAGGTCATGCGAGTTAAAAGTCAGAACGAGTTGTGACGCATTGGGCGTTGAAAAAGTTTGCAATAAGACCGAATACAGCCAGGAATGTTAGTATTTTTAAATTATTTACACCAAAATTTAGGGCTATTATTTTTAGAAAATGGCGGTTGGGCTGACTCTTACGGTTCTTTTGCACAGTTTCAAGATGGCGGTCCGCGCTGCGGGGTGGCTCACTGAGATCAACGGAGCCGCCCTCTACTTTTCTGTCTGTGTAGTACCTATACTTAGCCCTGAGCGTGGGAAGGTGTAGGGCACGACTTCTGTTCACGCGTCTCCCTGCTCCGCGTTGAAAAGCATAACCTCTCGACCAGATACGCATTGCTCAAGGTCATGCGAGTGTATCAGAAAGTCAGAACTGAGTTGTGACGCATTGTGCGTTGAAAACGTTTGCAATCAGTCCGAATACACCATGAATGTTTGTATTTTTAAATTATTTACACCAAAATTTAGGGCTATTATTTTTAGAAAATGGCGGTTGGGCTGACTCTTACGGTTCTTTTGCACAGTTTCAAGATGGCGGTCCGCGCTGCGGGGTGGCTCACTGAGATCAACGGAGCCGCCCTCTACTTTTCAGTCTGTGTAGTACCTATTCTTAGTCCCTGAGCGTGGGAAGGTGTAGGGCATGACTTCTGTATTCACGCGTCTCCATGCTCCGCGTTGAAAAGCATAACCTCCTCGACCAGATACGCATTGCTCAAGGTCATGCGAGTGTATCAGAAAGTCAGAACTGAGTTGTGACGCATTGTGCGTTGAAAACGTTTGCAATCAGTCCGAATACACCCATGAATGTTTGTATTTTTAAATTATTTACACCAAAATTTAGGGCTATTATTTTTAGAAAATGGCGGTTGGGCTGACTCTTACGGTTCTTTTGCACAGTTTCAAGATGGCGGTCCGCGCTGCGGGGTGGCTCACTGAGATCAACGAGCCGCCCTCTACTTTTCAGTCTGTGTAGTACCTATTCTTAGTCCTGAGCGTGAGAAGGTGTAGGGCATGACTTCTGTTCACGTTCTCCAGATACGCATTGCTCAAGGTCATGCGAGTGTATCAGAAAGTCAGAACTGAGTTGTGACGCATTGTGCGTTGAAAACGTTTGCAATCAGTCCCAATACACCCATGAATGTTAGTATTTTTAAATTATTTACACCACAATTTAGGGCCATTTTTTTAGAAAATGTCGTTTGAGCTGACTCTTACGGTTCTTTTGCACCGAAATATATTTGTTAATATGCCCGACTTTTTACGATACATCAGCACAAAAAAACACCAATTCTCTGAACATGGCCTCTTAATATTTCCATGCGGAAATCATTGGACGAATTGAATAAGAAGATGGTGGTCCGCGCGGCGCGGTGGCACACTGAAGATCAAAGGAGCCGCCCTCTACTTTCTGTGTAGTAGCTATTCTACGGCGGCGCCTTGGTTGGCGTCGCGGCGCTGCACGGCGGGCGCCGCGGGTTGGCGCGCCGATGCCTTTGCGGGCGCCGGGAGCGCTCCGTGCGCGGAATACGCCGGCGGCGCGGCGCGGCCTTCATGCTTCACGGCTCACGCGACCCGTTCCTCCACCCATGAGGGAGGAACGGTGCGCTTTACACACAAACGAATAAATACATCGGAAAATGGTGCTGAATAAGTAAAACGTCTTAGAAATCTTCCACCGGCTGTTCAACCCTAAGTAGATCTAATATATCTGTCTGAAATGTAATACCTGAAAATAAGTCTCAATTGACAGTAAAGGAAGGTGAGGGTTTCAAATGTGTGTGGGTGGTTGGTTGGTTGGATGTTAGTGATTCCGGGCGCATCAACAGCTGTGGTCATTATTCTCATTAGTGTAGTGCATGTTTTTTTTCTCGGGAGATGGTGGTTATCTTCTCTGGATGGCGAGATCCGGCGCCAACCTTCCGTCGGCTACCGAGGTTTCCCCTAACCAGGTCCTGCCACCAGTGGGACACCGCCCCAGCCGGGTCAAGCTCTAAGCTCCCGACCGGTCTCCCGGAATATGTGGTAGTGTAGTGCATGCTAGAGTAAGTGTGTGTATACAGAATGAGGATAGAACAAGGAAGAGGAAGGAAAAATCGCGCGCGTTCCGTGGCCCATTTATTAGGGTAGTGCTTCGTCATTCGCCTGGTGTTGACCGGAGAAACCACGGAAAACTACGGATCAGAGCAGCCGGCCGGTAGAATTCAACTCCAGACTGCGACTGAATTCTATCTAGCTGACAAGCTAGTATCGAAAATCCTACTACCGTCGGGACTCGAACCTAGGACCTCGGTGAGAGGAACTAAATGTGCGTGAAAATTGGTAACTAGCCTTGGAGGTTCCGCTATATTCGGGTTTCGCAAATAAATATGTGTGTAAACATAAACATACTACATGAAGTGAATAAAGAGAAAACAATTTTGGGCTAAGTTAAAAGCTCTCTAGATTTCTTCCCTTCTTACTGTTTTTCTTTTTTCTTTTCTTTCTATTTCTCCTATATTTCTTACTTTTTATTTTTTCTCATTCGCCTTCTCTTTTTCCGTCTGGCCCTGTTGTTAGGGGCTTCATATAAAGTACCCTCCAGAATTAACATATTGGTTTCATATTCAAGAGGTTGCGACATCAGTCATATCTATTCGGGAATATCAATTTTAGAGAAAATCGGCAGAACGGTTTTGGCGCTAGGGTTGTGCACGGACAGGCGGACAGATACACATTTTGCCGCCAATCGAGCTTTCGGTATCAAGGACCCACAAAACATGAATTCTGGCTGCACTACGTGTTAGAGGAAGTAATTTACTACGTATATGGGACACGATTTATCCACTTTTCCGTTTTCAGGGTCCTTAATAAGAGCTTCCGTGTCGAAAATTTTGCTACTGAGACGTACTGAAACATATTTGTAAATATACCCGACTTTTTACGATACATCAGCACAATAAAACACCCATTCTCTGGACATGGCCTCTTTAATATTTCCATACGGAAATCATTGGACGAATTGAATAAGAATATTTCGTATAATCAGCTAAAATTACTATCCTAAAAAAATATTAGACGTTTCTATGTTGAACAAATATAATTATATTGATTGTTTATCTACATGAACAGTAAAATTGAAGACATATTTGCACTAATAAAACTGTTTTATTACATCAATGCATAGGTGACTTAGCTTTGTCTCTTTTTGGTTGTTCTCGGTTTACATATCACGTAAGCTTCTTCCTCACATAACGTAAGCGCCCAGTTCAATTTGTCTAAGTTCTTGTCTCGCTTCCTTCAGCGATTATCATTTTATTACAAAACACCTCTTACTATTAAAACATTGATTTGTCTAAAACACAGCCAAAAACGTTGTCTCTCACACTTGGTTTTCATGTCACCTAGCTTTTTCAAAGCCCCCTTGTCTCTCCATTTTTCACATCCTCCTATAGTTCCACTTAAATTCACAGGTTTTACATAAAATGTCCACACGTGTTTCATCCACATGTAACATGTAATATATTACCCTACAATACTTCAATAATAATAATAATAATAATAATAGTAATAATAATAATAATAATAATAATTCCCAATTTGTTTTACAGAGAAAATGTACATTGTTGTTTCTTGGAATTACTAAGCATCGATGACCAGTTGTGATTGTGAGCACTACTGAGTTTATAATTTATCTGTCTACTTCTACATAGTACTACATCTACTTTTACAAAGTACTTTCCCTATACTACGTAAGCAGTAGCGAGAAAGTAAAATGAGTGCGCCTGACAAGCTCACCCTTGTCTTTTCATGGTGGTTTGACCCACTGTGCGTCGCCGGGCGCAGCCTCCGGGATGCGGTTCCGCTGGAGGAAAAAGACGCCAGTGGCGCCGTGGCGGCCGACCTGCGCGGGTTTTGACGCGGGGGGAGGGGCATCTCTGCCATTAAGCGCTGCTCATTAAGCGCTAAGGTTTTGGCGGTGAATCGCAAATTGCGGGTCGCGTCTTGTTTTGCTAAGTGAGTCTGCGGTGTCCGGATTGCTCTACAGGAATAATGTAGAGGATGCAGAGAACCGGTGCTGTGGACGTTCCTTTCCTGCTCTTCAACTTGGTCTATTCATAACTTATTGCGCTTGAAAGGTATGCGATGCGCTTGAAACGGTATTTCAAGTGTTAGATATCACTAGGGAACAGATTTCCATGTCATTACACCGGGAGCGGTAGCTCAGTGCATCAACTGATGTCACTGTAGCGCTTCTGTCCGGGAGGTCCTAGGTTCGAGTGCTGACGGCGGAAGGATTTTCGACACTAGCTTTCAGCTAGGTCGAATTCAGTCGCTGTCTGGAGGAGAATTCTAGCGGCCGGCTGCTCTGATCGGTAGTTTTCCGTGGTTTCTCCGATCATCACCAGGCGAATGCCGGAGCAGTACCTTCAACGGGCCACGGACCGCGCGCGATCTGTCCTTCCCCTTCCTTGTCCTATCCTCTCCCCTTACACACTCACTTACACTAACATGCACTACACTACCACATATTCCGGAAGACCGGTCGGGAGTTTAGAGCTTGTCCCGGCTGGGGCGGTACCCGCTGGTGGGAGAGTCCTGGTTAGGGAAACCCCAGTAACCGACGGTAGGTCGGTGCCGGATCTCGCCATCCACCGAGGAAAATCGCCGCCATGTCCGAGAAAAACATGCACTACACTAACGGGACTAATGACCAAAGCAGTTGACGCGCCCGGAAACACGAAAAAATCAATCAATCAATGTCATTACACGTTTAACAGGAACTAGATTTCTGCATTCAATTATATTTGTTAGAGTTTACAAAACATTCTGAATGAACTAATTTTATTTTACATATTTTTACATATTTTTATATAATTACATTTTCTTACATACGTTACCTATTACGACATACTTCTCACATATTTCGCTACATTCTTTATACGTCGAAACGGAACCTTTCAGATACGCGTTTGCAATATATGTAACGGAATCATTTTTCTTACAAATTAAATATATGCTGTTGTGCTTCTATGATCACTTATCCTAGCCTTCAATTGTCAAATACTCCCCATGCTTACTGCGTACTCGTAGTCAAGGATGAGTGGATTTTTATGAACAAAAGTAATTTCAAACGCGTGCTTGCTCATGTTTCAAACAGTAAATTCGTATCTGGAGTGAAAACTAACAAATATATTTTACAGAAAATTGTCTTATCGAGTTTGATTTGGATGAAGGGAGAAATACCCCTTAATCCCCACCGTCGGTCGCTACTCGGTGGTGCTATTGACTTTTACACCGGCTCCTCGTAAGCACTGTAATATTTACTATGAACGTATTTTATGTACTCAAACTGTAACGTACTCAATTCGGGAATCACAATATTTGCAAGAGCACCTGGGCAAGGTAGAAGAGTCGACGAATCAATAGAGAGTATTTATAAACACAGCAAAATCACAACGTATTATCTTTTCACTTCGAAAGGAACAGTGTCCAAAAGTGAAACTAAACTCGTCAGAACTCTCAGTAACAACTGTTGTGAGGTATCTCGCTTTACATTTAGATTGCCACTTAACCTGGAAACCCCATATCATAAAAAATGGGAAAGGATCACAAATGAAAGTAAGCAAATTATTATGGCTACTTAATCAAAGATCTAAGCTCTCCTTATACAACAAAATATTACTGAACAAAGCAATAATCAAGGACTTACGACATAGAACTGTGGGGTGCAGGCAGCAAGTCAAATCTGGAGATCCTGAGAAGATTCGAAACAAAAACATGGAGATATTTCTGTAACGCGCCGTGGTTCGTAAGCAACAATAATTTGTATAAAGGTTTAAACATCTCAACTACGGCAAAGACTATCACCGAGCAAAGTAAGAGGCATCAGACGAGACTGAGCTACCACCCGAACCAACAATCAGTGAACATGCTGGACAACAGTGAACATGCCGGACAACAGTGAACATGTGTATGGAATAAAGCGTGAAAATATTCTACATTTACACTTTAGATTCACTTAATAGCTCTAATTTACGGATCACAAACACGGTCGCTAACTAAAACCAAAAAAAAAAATGTCACTAAGATGTCAACGGAAAATGGAACGCTAGATTCTGAATATCACACTTAGAGACAAATTAAAAGTCGTACCATAAGGGACATAACAAAAATAAAAGATGTCGCCCTACAAGCCGAACTTCGAAAATGGCGCTGGGGAGGACCGTAGCTGTCTTAACCAAGAAAGGGCAAACGCAACAATAAGGTATCCAAGAACGGGATGGAGGAATCAAGGCAGACAAAGACTGAGACGGGCAGAAGAATTCAATAAAGAAGTAGGCGGCACCTGAACACGTGCAGCTCGCGACAGACCCACTTGAAAGTACTCGAATGGCAGACGGCCCATGTCAGTACTGCAAACGACCCCTAGGTTTGAAGACACGATCCAGAAAGGCAACAACAAAGAAGCCAACCACCCACTCCGCAAGCAGGATGCCATTTCCCTTAATGGAATTAAACAAGGCTAATAATAATAATAATAATAATAATAATAATAATAATAATAATAATAATAGTAATAATAATAATAATAATAATAATAATAATAATAATAATAATAATAATAATAATAAACATTAAAGGAAATGTGAAGCGACGCGGAAATGGTGACGATTGTACCAATAATTCTAGGAGCCACTGGTGAAATTCCTAAGTTCCTGCATGAATCCCTGGCTGAACTGCAACTGAAGAAAGGGTTATATATCCAGCTGAAGATTGTCATACTAGACACATGTAACATCGTGATGAAGTTTCTGAACATTGGTGGTTGATCCAGAGCTGATTTTGATAGTTGAAACGTGTACCTCTTGTTCATGGTAACCGAGATGCATGTGTGGAATCAAGTAAATATGTAATGAAGATGGTAATAATAATAATAATAATAATAATAATAATAATAATAATAATAATAATAATAATAATAGAATGGTTGAATATATTCCTGTTGATCCCGTTTTTTATATTGTAGATATATGTTTGTCAACCACTTGTCAAATACTTTTGAAAAGGCACATGCTAAATGTGCGAAACGTTAAGCACCAATAAATTTATATGAATTATACGTCTTAATTCCTGGTATCATCGTGGATTGATCCTATTTGGTCCAATAAATTTAAAATAATAATATAATAATGATGATAATAATGATATGATAATGATAATGATAATGATAATGATAATAAATAATAATAATATAATAATAATAATAATAATAATAATAATAATAATAATAATTACGTCTTGTATACCATTTACTAATTGTTCCATGTAAGCAGATTGTAAACTAGCAGTATTGAAAGTAAAATAAAAGATTTTAAATTCTGAGGAAGGGTGACTATGGAAACATATTCGGTTCAGCCTGCGCCATCCCGTCCAATTCACGGTTGGCGAGCAAGCGACACAAATCTGTCACATCGCTTCCACGCGTGAAGCGGAAACGAGAACGACTGTCGATCAGACTTAGGGAAGTTTCCGTATGCGCTGAGGCTGCGATTGGAAGTTTTGGGAGCGTCGCTGTAAATTACGCTGTTTGACAGGTTATATAACCACAGAGCAATGCTAGTCGGATTGCATGCGCACATTTTTCTCTCTTACACTGCACTTCTGTCACCTTACCTCGTATGGTGGCATTAAACTGTCATAAAAATGCATGTACCCGATGACTTCGGGCATGTGGTACTTGTTGCTAAGCCGTGAAATGGTCTTCAAAGGATTCGGTGCATTCGACACAACTAAACTAATACTTTTGAAGGGAAAAGTATCACAAGTCAATGACAATTACTAGAATCTTCATCCAACGTCACATGCTCTTCAAAACTGTTTAATCTACAATGTGTGTGTGTTTAAAATCCCGCTTTTTAGCTGTGATGATCTTCGATCCAAATAACGGTTTTAGAAAATGTCAAATGTGTCACCAAGCGAGACAAGAATAAGATGGATATATCTGATTATAATGGAGCAAAATAGATTAATTATTTCTTATGGACATCAACACCTGTCCATGACGTTGACAGTCTCCTGATAAGAGGTTTTCGTAATTTCAAGGGATTTGCAGCGTTGAAATGAACCCGGGCAATATTTGCGTATCTTTTCGCCTACCCTGGAGGAGAATTCTAGCGGCCGGCTGCTATTTTCGGTAGTTTTCCGTGGTTTGTCCAATCAACACCAGGCGAATGCCGGAGCAATACCCTACAAAACGGGCCACGGACCGCGCGCGATCTGTCCTTCCCCTTCCTTGTCCTATCCTCTCCCCTTACACACTCACACTAACATGCACTACACTACCACATATTCCGGGAGACCGGTCGGGAGCTTAGAGCTTGTCCCGACTGGTGCCCCGCTGGTGGGAGAGTCCTGGTTGAGGGAAATCCTACTAGCCGACGGTAAGTTGGCGCCGGATCTCGCCGTCCAGCGCGGGGAAAATCACCGCCATCTCCCGAGAAAAAACATGCACTACACTAAGGGGACTAATGACCGAAGCAGTTGACGCGGCCGGAAACACGAAAAAATCAATCAAGTAGAGTAGAGTGATTTATTTTATTATACTCTTACTTAAAGAGAATATGAATATCCCCGAACTTTCCAGAAATATAATTTGATAGCTTATCTATAAAAACAAGTACATTACGTCTGATACAAATGATATTTATTTTTCATTGGAATCGAAGTAATCTGTGTTATTGTGGATAAACGATTGTATCGAATAATTATCAGATGAATCAATGTGATAAGGATTTGGTAAAGTCGAGCAGTGACCGAATGAGCGCTTATAGCGGTCATCCAGCTTGAAAAGAAATTAAACGGCGGCTAAATATTCCTACGTACATCAGTAGAGGGGATCACAGGCACAAAATAAATTTAAGACCGCAGAGAACGGATGTCGGGAAATTCTCTTTCACAAATCGAACGATAACGGATTGGAATAGATTGCCTGCAAAAACCTTTGAACCCTTCCCTCAAAGCGTTCAACAGTATAAGAGATTAATTTAGTGTATTTTTAAGTTTTAGAGGTAGTTAACTAAGAATATTAAGTTATACAGTGAAGTGAGGTGTCGTGCAGTGTAGAGCAGAAACATAATGAAGGAAATGTTTTAGTGTTATAGTGAAGTGAAATCAAGTCAAGTGAAGTGAAGGATAGAGCAGTGCGTTCTTCATTGTATAAACACTCAGTGCGGCTTTAGATTATAGGCGTTTCTTTTCTTTTTCATGTAATTTAATGCTTTAAGAACCAGTAGTTTTAATATTATTATTACTGTTATTGTTATGATGATCATTTTAGCATTATTATTACAATTTTTATTTTGACAATTATCTTATTTATATAATTAACTGCCACCGGTTTACACCCAATTACAGTTTAAATATTTTTTTTTATCTTTTATCTTTATAATACTCCCCAGAATAAGGTTGTACTAGCCAGCTCCTCTATTTTCGCATGGGCAACCTAGCTTTCTTAATAGTAAAAGCTTTTCAAATATTTTTATGATGTCAAGGAAAGCGAAATGCTAACGGTCTAGTAAGCTTGTCTAATTAAATTTAAGAATTTTTAAAGAATTGCTGTGAATTGTTCAAAGAAAATCTATCAATAGATGAAGAATCCTATATTAATATCCCACAATAACAAAAAGTAGAGAAAGTACATCCACCTATACGAAAAAAGTATGTTCGTTTTCATAGAATTATAATTTTGAGGTTAAATGAGGTAAAAGATCATAATAGATATAACGAAAAACTACTCGCATACTCTATAATTGAACTTGAACTATGTTTTCATGAAGATTTCACTCAGTCATTCTCCTTTAAGGCTTACAAGAAGCTAGCCAATTCAGAATATGTTAAGCTATATATTAGTCGCATTGAGACATGCATTTATTGCCGCCACGGTAGTTTCTTAGTCATGAGTTGCTGGAGTAAAGTTTGTGGAGACTAAACCCTAGGCGTGAGCAAGTTCGAGTAACTTGCGGATATTATGCATTGTCTCGAACGCCGTTGAGAACGCAAGCATCTTCCACAACACTCACCGCCCTCCCCACCACACCGTCACCACAGCTCCTGCGCCCGCACCCCGCCCCCGCCGCCCCCCGCCCCGCCGCCCCGCCGCCCCGCCGCCCCACCGCCCCGCCGCCCCGCCGCCCGCCGCCCGCCCCCGCCGCCCCGCCGCCCCCGCCCCGCCGCCCCGCCGCCCACGCCGCCCACGCCGCCACGCCGCCCGCCGCCCACGCCGCCGCCGCCCACGCCGCCCACGCCGCCCACGCCGCCCGCCGCCACGCCGCCCCGCCCCACGCCGCCCGCCCCCGCGCCCCCGCCGCCCCGCCGCCCACGCCGCCCCGCCGCCCCGCCGCCCCACGCCCCCCCGCCCCGCCGCCCCCGCCCGCCGCCCGCCGCCCACGCCCACGCCGCCCACGCCGCCCCGCCGCCCGCCGCCCACGCCGCCCACGCCGCCCCGCCGCCCGCCGCCCGCCGCCACCCTGCCGCCCGCCCCCCGCCGCCCCCCGCCCCGCGCCCCGCCCCGCCGCCCCGCGCCCCGCCGCCCCGCCGCCCCGCCCGCCGCCCACGCCCCCGCCGCCCACGCCGCCCGCCGCCCACGCCGCCACGCCCCGCCCCCACGCCGCCCCCGCCGCCCCCGCCGCCCCGCCGCCCCGCCGCCCCGCCGCCCCGCCGCCCCGCCGCCCCACGCCGCCGCCCCGCCGCCCCCGCCGCCCGCCCCGCCGCCCCGCCGCCCCGCCGCCCCCGCCGCGCCCCGCCGCCCGCCGCCACGCCGCCGCCGCCCACGCCGCCACGCCGCCCGCCCCGCCGCCCCGCCGCCCGCCGCCCACGCCGCCCCGCCGCCCGCCGCCGCCACCACGCCGCCCCGCCGCCCCCGCCCCGCCGCCCCGCCGCCCCGCCGCCGCCGCCGCCGCCGCCCCCCGCCCACGCCGCCGCGCCCCCGCCGCCCCCGCCGCCCCGCCGCCCGCCGCCCACGCCGCCCACGCCCGCCGCCGCCCCACGCCGCCCGCCCCGCCCCGACCCGCCGCCCGCCCCGCCGCCCGCCGCCGCACCGCCGCCGCCCGCCGCCCGCGCCCCGCCCCCGCCGCGCCCGCCGCCCCGCCGCCCACGCCGCCACGCCGCCCCGCCGCCCCGCCGCCGCCCCCAGGGCCGCCCCCGCCCGCCCCGCGCCCGCCGCCCGCCCCCACGCCGCCCACGCCGCCTCCGTCGTCACTAGTCTCCGCCATCCTCGTTAGTCCCGTCGCCCACACCATCCCCACCGTCCCCTTCTTCCCGATCGTTCCGCCGTCACTGCCATCCCCGCCCAATTCATTTTCCACGCCATTCTGGTTGATTCACTAACTCCATTTCTTTCCACTCCCGACGCCTACGCATTCCTTTCTATCCCCAAATCCTTTCTCATCCCCTCACCACCTCCTTCTGACATCCTTGGCCTTTGCCCCACTCACAGTCGCTGTCCTGGCCTCTGTTGCCGAGCCGCTTTCCCCGCTCTTACCTACGCCCTCGCACACACGCACGCGCCGCACTCGCCCCTACTCGCTTTCGCCACCTCCTTGCCGATGTTGTTGAAGCTTAGCCGGTCGGAGCAACGTCTTGTTTTCCTCGCCGTTTTTGAACCCCAGGGAACGAGAGCTTCTTCCGCTGCGTGGGAGGGGGGGCGAGATGGAAGGCGGGGGGGGCGAGTCAAGGGACGGGGCAGGGAGCGGGGCGGGGTACATGGTGTGGTACATGGCGTGGTGCGTGGCGGGGGGCGTGGCGGGGGGCGTGGCGGGGGCGTGGCGGAGGTGTGGCGGGGTGTGGCGGGGCGTGGCGGGTGTGGCCGGGGCGTGGCGGTGGCGTGGCGGGCGTGGCGAGGGCGTGGCGGGGCGTGGCGGGGCGTGGCGAGGCGTGCGAGGCGTGGCGGGTGTGGCGAGGGCGTGGCGGGGAGTGTCAGGGGCGTGGCGGTGGCCAGGCGGGGAACGGGGTGAGGGCTGGGCGAGGGGTGGAACGTAACGTGGCGTGGCGGGAAGGGGGGCGTGGCGAGGGGCGGGGCGGGGCCAAGGGCGCAGGCTTGCGTAGGCGAAGAACCGCGCTGAAGAACATAATGGAGGTTGTGTTTCGCCGGCGAAGCGCCTTTAGGAGCAAGATTAATGACAGGAGGGCGGGTGTTTTTTGGCAAGTGCGCGGGTTCTTTCGCCTAAGCAGCCTCGGCAGCCGCTACTTCCATGACGGATGTACAAGCTGTTGTTTGTTTAATCCGCACGCGTTATCGGCATGTTTGTACACGAAGCTTAAAGCATCCAAGTATGCTGTAGATAATGAATGAAGGATGTAACTAAAATGAACTGCCACATATTAAATCTAATATCCTTGATTTGAACAAAATGAAATGTCTTCATTTCAAGTACCTCCTATTCCTCTACAGCGAGAAGTAAATTCATGTTACCTATTCAAGTCTTCTTTTTAATTGATGAAGTATTCATAATTTTCTTGTCTCATTTTCCTCCGGACTTGTCAAAAATTAAAAAAAAAAAAAAAAAACATTGTCCGGTGGGCTTATTTTCTGAATATCCTTTTCTACTTTCAATTATACACTCTTCAGAGATTTCACCTAATCCGGAAGATAAATAATAGACCATGACTGACCTTGAAAACAATTGAAATTCTTTTGGAAATTTGGAAGTTGGAGTATATAATTCTTTTTACTTTATCACCCTCACGAAGGTAATCGGGCACCAGAAAACCAGTAATTTTCGGCAGAAAAACTCCTATTGCCGGACACTGGTAATGAGAAAGTGGGTAGAAAAAATTCCTATAACACGTGGTGTAGCCAGACCATGTTTTGTCATGTTTTGTGGGTCCTTGATACAGAAAAATTGATTGACTGTAAAACGTGTTTGTCTATACGTCCGTCTGAGGTCAACGCTGGCGCCTAAACTGTTCAGCCGATTTTCTTCAGAATTGAAGTTCCCCGAATGATCTGAATGAACTCGAGGCTTTGAGAGTTTGAATAGGATATTTTAATTTTTTAGGGTTTTTGAACATAAAGAAAGCATTTATGTTTTAAGCAGCGGTCCGAGTTGGTTCCATTTGGCGCTTCTGTGGCGTAGTGGTATGAGAGACGGCGAGTTAACTCTGAAGATCTGTGTTCGGATCTTCGAGCGGAGAAAAATGTTTGCTTGTTGAAAATACTTTTTCAGGTTTATGTTGTAATATAATACAGCGGAGAAGGGAGAAAGTATGTACTTTGCTCGCACCATTATTTTTCGTACATGCTTGCTACTGTCAAATGTGTATTATGGACATTTTATTTCTGACGATTCAGCATTTCACTTCTCACGCCAAAGAATTCTCAAAAGTCGAGTCCAATGAATGTTTCACGTTTTATTTTGTCTTTCATTATCAGTCTCATATGGTTGATCCTGACTGATAATACAATCCAAACCATTAAGTTTCTGATCACAATAGTGTTTGCGTTTTTGGAATAATTGATTTTTATGTAATTTCCTCTTTTTCTTGACTTTCCATAAGCATATTATAATTTTCTACACATTTCATGCCGGAATACTCACCCAATTACTCGCTCAACGCTTCATACGTCTCAACAAAAGACGATTGAATGATATGATGATATTATTGCTATCCGCTAGATGCTTGTATACCACAAGTATTCCCACTAAATTGACAAATTGCAGCCTTTGGCTTGTTTTGTGCCTGAAAACGGTACTTGCAATTAGGGGAATCCTTTTGAAAGTGTTACATTTATTTATTTTGTAACAAAGAATTATTTATTAACAATGAATCCATGAATATTCATTGTAAAGTGTAGCTATATTTTAATTTTGCACGTCATAGGAAATTTAGTATTGCAGTTATTTTAAAAAATTATCTCACACTATTTTTTATGTTTGGAATATCTGCCAATAACGCAGCTGCTTAGAGCAATAATTGCATTGCTTTTCAGATTTGACAGATGTCTCTCAATAGCTTTTTAGGAACCCTGCTAATGGCTCTGCAAACACACAGTCTTCAGTGCCTTTTCTAATTAAGTCTCACGTATCGACGGTCTTGAAAATGATGTGTTTGAAACACACTACATGAGACGCAGGCGCTTTTACATCTATGCACGCTTTCTGTAGCGCGATTTTTATAAAGCTGCCTCTCAAGGAAACAGAGAATTTTCGTCAGAAAAACTCCTATTGACGGCCCCTGGTAATGAAAAAGTGGATAAGTGGTAACGAGAAAGCAGATAGAAAAAAATCCTAACACGTGGTGTAGCCGGACCATGTTTTGTGGGTCCTTGTTACCGAAAGAGGACCACCGGAGTCTTCACTGTAGCATTATGCCACTGCATTTCGCGTTTTTCTCGGTTTTGATTGATTTTTTCGTGTTTCCGGGCGCGTCAACTGCTTTGGTCATTACTCCAGTTAGTGTAGTGCATGCTTTTTTTTCTCGGGAGATGGCGGTGATCTTCCTTCACTGGCTGGCGAGATCCGGCGCCGAGCTACCGTCGGCTGGTGGGGTTTCCCCTTAACCAGGACTCTCCCACCAGCGGGTCACCGCTCCAGCCGGGATAAGCTCTAAGCTCCCGATCGGTCTCCCGGAATATGTAGTAGTGTAGTGCATGTTTGTGTAAGTGAGTGTATAAGGGAGTGTGTAAGGGGAGAGGATAGGACAAGGAAGGGGAAGGACAGATCGCGCGCGGTCCGTGGCCCGTTTGGTAGGGTACTGCTCCGGCATTCGCCTGGTATTGATCGCAGAAACCACGGAAAACTACTTATCAGAGCAGCCGGCCGCTAGAATTCTCCTCCAGGCAGCGACTGAATTCGACCTAGCTGAAGAGCTAGTGTCGAAAATCCTGCCGCCGTGGGGAGTGGGAACCTAGGACCTCCGGGTCAGAGGCGCTGTAGTGACATCAGTTGATGCACTGAGCTACCGCTCCCGTTTTTTCTCGGTCGTGCCGCTAGATGTCGAATGATCGCGACAGTAAGATGCAGGGCTTGATCATGCGACATCTAGCAGCACGAGCGAGAAAGACGCGAAATGCTGCGACATAGTGCCACTGTGTACACAGGCGTTGAGAGGCTGCTTTATAAAAATCGTATTATACATGTAATCTACTTGTTGTACACCAACTGAGTTTAGCTGAAATCTCATTGATCCAGATTCTTCAGCCTTTCAGACCACAAAGTCCTTGGGTTTAAGTGCGACGGTGGCGGATTTGGGACAGAATAACTAGGTCGAAATCAGCCGCTATTTAAAGGAGAATTCTAGCAGCCGGTTGCGAGGTGTCTCCGAACAGTACCAGGGAAATGCCCGAAGCAGAACATTAATAGACGTGCCATGTATCTCGCACGATCTTTCCTTCCTCTTCTTCAAACTATCCTTTCTCCTTACCCACATTTACATGCACTATACTACCACAGTTATCGGGAGCTCAGATTTTGTCTTGGCTGAGGAGAGATAAGGCAGGGGAAATTCCCCGAAGTGTAGGTTGGCACTGGATCTCACCATCAAGTTGGAGAGTACCATCGCCATCTTCTGAGATAAAACATTCACTACACTAACGGGACTAATGACCATTGCAGTTGACTTGCCCGGGAACATCAATTACATGTAGACTACGTAGGCACTGTAATCTATGTAGATTTTAATATTTCGGATCAAATAACCGAAAAATATGTTATAATATAAAGTAATAGTGCCAGCACATTTTTATTTGGGACTTAACTTTATATTTAGAAAGTGAAACAAAATATATAAAAATATTAGAGATGTTTAAGACAGATATACAGACCTATTAAGCGCTAAAAAATGCAAAACTTTATCACAACTAATATTGTACAAAACGTTTTTTAAAAAATTGAAATAAAACGGCAAAAATATGAAAAATTACTATTGTATATTAAAACTGATGTACAAAAAAAATCAAACGGTACCATCATATTACCGGAAACTTTACATTGAGTGCATAACTAGAAAATATATTTACGATATTTAAAAAATTCTGAATGAGCAGAATTTCAGAAAAAAACAATAAACCTTAAGTAATCAGATAAAAATCAACCCCAAATTCATAAGTACATATAACATTAAATTAACATTTTTTCTTTTATATTTTGGTAGATGAAATAATAGGGATTTTTGTTTTCTATGCAATTCTGTTCTTTTTGTATGTATGTTAAAGTATTGGACCTTGACCACTAGTTCAAAAATTGCAGTTCTCCTCCCCCGT
The DNA here is from genome assembly GCA_964035755.1 of Teleogryllus oceanicus. NCBI lineage: Eukaryota > Metazoa > Arthropoda > Insecta > Orthoptera > Gryllidae > Teleogryllus > Teleogryllus oceanicus. The sequence continues at coordinate 64,828,268 of CAXIVR010000011.1, forward strand.
ACAAAACTTATAGATTACATTTGTCTACAAAATTATTCAAGTGTATGTAGTCTACACATCGTTCACGGGTAGACGTAGACTAGGGAGCATAATGTGTAGGCGCACAGGGCTTGTAATAAGCATATTAGTTAATCTCGATGAATTGCTTGTGCAATTTTCGACTTAGCTTAAATGTCTTCTTCTTCTGCTTCTTAGTAGGTGATAGGCCTGTTCCATTTCTTCGATTTAAAAGCATTCGTGTCATAGTCGCCTCGGTCTTCCGGGATATCTTCTTCCCACAGGTCTATTATCTCTCGAGACCCTCACAATTCTGTCTTCATTCATTCTATCAATGTGTTGATTGTAATGCTCTTCTACGTGATATTATCCATTCGGAAATGGGACTAATTTTGTTCTAATGTTATCATTTCTTTCTCTATCCAAGAACGTTTTGTTTGAAATTTTCAACACACGCATTTCTGCCACTGCCACCTGACGTTGTATGCTTTTTGTGTCACCTCGTGTCTCTGCTGCATATGTTAAAATCGGTCTTACTACTTATTTTTATATTTGAGTCTTGTCTCAAATAATTATTTTATTTCTTTTGAGTCTTGTCTCGTGTATTTGTTGAACGACACTGAGGAATTTAAGCAGCCGGAAATTCCTTTCATGACTTGTTATTTTAACTTCTTATTCATCTGCCCTGAGCTTGTGATCACTATTCCCGAATATTTTGTTTCTAATAATTTCTGCTTAAATGTTAAACAGTATATAATTAAACAAACTTGTAAATCTACAAATTTTTATTGCTCCTTGTGGTTTGATTTACTTACTAGTGATTAGGATAAAACGAAGAAATGAAAGAGGTCATCTCCGCCAACATAGTATTTTTAATCAGAGAGCCGGCTTTCAACGGCCTCTGCCGTTATCATCAAATAAATACACATTGTGATATTGCAATGATAAATTATTTTTATCTTTTGCAATATCAGAATGTGTATTTATTTACTTATATTTATAATTTGTAATTTGAACTGCTATTATCTACATTAATCCCCCAGTCACATTTCATTTTTTGCAATTTTATCAGCTATTTGTTCCGTATCTTTCGCAATCACATAATGTGTCTTTCTTTATTGGTATTTTATAATTTTTAATTTGGACTACTATTATCTATAGTAATCCTCTCGTTATATTTCATTTTTCGCAATTTTATCTGCTATTTGTAATTAAAATTTAAATGTTTTAAAATTTTTTATGATTCCAAAGTCTATTTCTGAATAAAAATACTATGTTGACGAAAATGACCTCTTTTATTTCTTCGCATAAGAACGTCAACAACACTGAATCAGAATTCCCACAATTAGGATAAAAGTTTTCCTTTAACGAATTCTACTAACAAAGTACATTTCCTTGTTTTTGACTCAGAATTTAGATATCCATTTTGTTTTTGCATTAGTAGAGACCTGTTTTATCATTAGTTTTAATGACTTGAAATGGATTCCACTTCCTCTTCAAGATATCGCGAATCGTAGATCAAATACTTGCCGCACCGCATATTGGTACCCGCCACACCAATCTTTAAGGAAAACTAACCAACAAGTTTGAGGAAAACCCGAGATCGTGGTACACTTCTGTAAAACATCTGTGGGCGAAAGGTCAATGACCAAACATGAATTCCGAGATTCATTTTTCCTCTAGGATTGCCTTGGTTAGGGTTAGTAAATGGTTAGGGTATCCGCCTTCGAGCATGCAAAAACTTCTTTCATTAGAAACTTGTGGTGTTTTAATTACAATTAGAATACACAATGTTTTAAACAAAATTGAACACGTTAAAATTTTAAAAAAATATATTCTTCAGTAATCTTTCACACGTTTTTGTCAGTTGTATGGAACAACAAAATTTTTGATGAGTTTTGAGATAACTTATTAATTTTTGGCCCGCGGTTACTCGCACTGTTATAAATCTAACAATTCTGCATTTATTTCAAGAGCATTAACATTCTTGAACACGCGAAGGTAATGTTCTAGCAATACTTTCCTACAATCTCATCTCTGATCCGTGCCTGGTTCTTACCCCTTCTGCGAAAGTAAACAATTTTTATTATTGCGGCTCGTCCTGTTAAATAAGTCCTCACACGCGAGCAATCACGTTATATTTCGACATTGTTATCGTACCGCCTGTTTAGATTTCTCTACAGTTTTGTTTCTTTCCTACCTGCCTGACTTACACAAGTTTTCTTCAAAAACTAATCTTTGTTTTTAGTTGAGGAAAATTAGAAAATATAGTTGTTAGCCCACCAAGAAATGAAATTGGGGAAATACGGAAAGGTGAAAATAAGATGCACTCAAGACTTTTCACAAAGAGCTCAAAAATATTGGCTTAAGTAGTCTGAAGAAGGTAGAGCCAATTTTGAATCTTAGATGTCATAATATAAATCGCGAACTTGAAACCTTTGAGCTTTATTGCTAGTTACTAATGAAAAAATGTTATTTCTATTACAATATAAGATATTGCAAACATCTCCATTAACATACATTACTTTTAAAATTAACTTCTGCTAAGTGTGCGTTTTTAATAAGCTTGTCCACTCTTCTGCAACTATTTCATGGATCTATAAGTGCCAATGTGGCAGATAAATGACACGTACCTTATGAAATATACTGCACAATTTGGTAAGCCTCTCTTATTTTTTATTGTACTATGCGCTAAAAAATTGTTCTTCAAAGATGTATACTTTTTTGAAAAACGAGTCTTTTTCAAGAAATGTTTCCTTGAAATGAAGGTAATTTATAATTTGGATCTTTTCCGTTATTCGTATACCAGTTCATTAGTCAAAAGCTTAGGTTCTCTTGTTTATTAGGAATTGTTCTCTGTCTAACGTGGAAAATACGAGTTCACTGGATCAAAGAAAGTTCCCACCATAAACTTCCGATTTAGCAAGCAGTAATATAAAATTAGTCGTATTGTGGGTTAGCAGGGATTTCGGAGCGGCAGTAGCCAATAGAGCACTAATAAATTAGTAATATGGAATTACTTTTAAATTGTAATAATATATGCGTTTTATGTAAAATTAACGTTTAAATGTAACGCGTAAATGTCTATTGATTGGTATCACAACGTTCATTTGTTCACAATATAGAGAACCGATTCCTTTAAGGTGAATGAAACTTTTTATGTCAAAGGAACTGAACCTCTCGTCTAGTAAACTGGTATACTTATAACGGAAAAGGTCCTATAATTTTTTCCTCCATATAGATTGATGTTTGTGTTTAATTTTGAACTTATATAAACAATTGTTTACAGGCAGTTTATTCTTCTTAAAATTTCTTAAACGTTTCGAACCCTTTCCCTTTGGAGTCTTCTTCAGATCCTGAGTATTTATTCTATTAAGCAAAAACAATAATTTAACTTAGTTCATCATGAAGATGAAGCATTACAAATAAAACTATTATTAAGACAGCTTACCATATGTTCCCGTTTTTCAAACCTTTAGTCAAAAGTAACGTATGGATAACGTTGGATGTGATACATCCAACATTTATCACGGAATCCTTTGTAATTTATTGTTGCGTGGATACAAAGGTTGTCTGTTCGAAACTGCGATTCATATTAATATAGTACTATAGTAAGTAATTTGGATTACGGTGTTACCATCTTAACAATCTTCATCAACAAACTGATGTGTACCTAGATTAATTGATATTACTTAAGTATTTTTGTATGTCAAGTGTACATAGAATTACACCTCGGTTATATAAATTGTATTTTATAATGTTGTAATTTGTTAGTGTCCGTTTGAATATTCAGCGCATTGCCCGTGTTATATATATATATATATATATTATATATATATTATCATCTGTCATAAGAAGTTTGCTGTTTGTCTCTTTGTCTAATTTTAGAACATCATTCTAGTTCAATATGTGTTGGTATTGTAACGTGGGTTGGCGATGGCGTTGTTTTTATGATGTGGAAGTTTAATGTTGTTCATATATTCTTTAATTCTAATATGGAGAGCTCTTTTGTTTCAGCCTATGTATTTAGTTTTACGCCCTTTCTGGCTACAGTTGATTTGATATACTGTAATATGTATATCCTTTTGGGGTAAGGGGGTCTTTTTCCTTGCAATGAACTGATTTAATTTATTATTAATTTTATATACCACTCATATTGTGTCCCAACAAAACATTTTTCATTTTGTTAGCTGTTTTTTTTACAGTAGGGTAAGATTAGCATATGATGTTGTTATTCTTATCCTTGAGTACTTTGCATTTTTTTGTTCCTAATATGCTTTTGTTCATTCTGGTTTTGATATATTTTTTCATATATCTTTCCAGGTAGTTGTTATTCTTCAGGATTTCAAAGATCTTACCTAAATTTTCTTTATGCAATTTGGCATGTGACAGTTGGATGGCTCTATCAACAAGGTCATATATTATTGCTTTTTTTTTGTTTCGTAAGATAATTTAAAACGTCTCTACCGTCAGTAGGCTTTTGATACCAATTAGTGATAGCTCTGCCATTATTATTGATGATAGTTAGATCTAAATAACGAAGCTGGTTGTGGTTTTCCATTTCATGAGTAAAAGTTCGGTTAGTATCTTTGTCATTAAAAGTCTGGAGAACGTTTGTTAATTTTTGGATTGGTATAATGCACAATATGTCATCTACATACCGAACGTACAAGATTGGTGAAAAATCAAAAAAACTCATTTTCCAAGTCTTTCATGACTAGTTCTGAAATTAATGGGGACAATGGAGAACACATAGGAGTTTCACATATTTGTTAATAATTCTTATTATTGAAGCAAAAAAAATATTTTTGTGAAGTAAGAACCTACTGACTATTCCCATTTCTCATATTGAGGTTCAGAAATTTGAAGTCAACTCATTTTATCTTTGTTCTGAGGTTTGAATGGTAAGATTATGTGACATGCTGGTGAATAGGTTTTTCACGTCAAGAGATTCCATAATGTGGTCTATGTGAATTTTTTAAAATTTGTTATGTCTATATTGACGCAACGCGTCTCCTGACCCCTTAATAAGTGTTGAGCGCTGGTACTGAAAAGTAATCCTCCGTTAGCATTTTGTTTTACGTCTAGAGTCCAGTCTCGTCGCAGTCAGTTGTCAAGAGGAGCCTGGTAGCATCTCCGCGTACGCGCCTCCTACCAGGCGCTCCTGCGTCACTACCCAGCGGCCAGAATTGGGAAGGAAATAGGATACGGGTAGGATTTAGGACACACAAGGGTTGGACTAACGCTGTGAAACAGCTAAATTCGTTTTGTTGGAACAAATTCCACATAAGATAGACGGGAATCGAACCCGGACCTCAGTGGTGAAAGAATAGCGACTTCGTTACGAGCCAGGAGCGAGCATTTGGCATTCTGTTGACTAGTTCTAAAGAAGATTTTATTGTACGTTCAAGTTAACTTAACATACGTTTTAATTTCTTAAATATAAATTTAGTGAATTCATAACTTGATGAATTTGTTAGATATGATGACTACAACTGCCATCATATTTATGAACCTTTGGTAGTCCATAAGCCTTTCCTCGGACCGGTTTCATTTATTTTATTTTATTTTCCATCTTTGTAATATTTCTTTCAGGTCTTGATTCATTTGATTTATTGGATTCTTATTGAGTTGTGTGTATGTGTGATTGCCATTCAACATATTCTCTATTTGGTTGTAAAATTCTTCTTTATTGATAATAACTATTGAACCTCCTTTGTCTGCCTTGCTGATTTTTTTTTTTTTTTAAAAAGATTTTCTCTATTGGTACCACTTTTTTGCAACTTTGATTATGATGATTTAGAACTTTCTTTTTGTTGTTACATTCAATCATGCTAATTGATTATTTCCTCATTTTTTTGTTTAATATAGTTCAACCAAATCCTCAACAAATTCTATTTTATATTTTTCTATATTAGTGTGAGGCATGTTGAAATTTTCTCGCAAAGACAGTAAGTTAATTACATTTCTTTATATTCGAACATCTGTGAGAAACATGAATGTATTATTGGATTGTGAAGCATTGTTATGATTGTTGAACATTATTGTGGCAAACTTGTTCCTACGGTAGACTATATTATAATAATAATAATTATTTTTTAATAACTATAATAATTATATGATTTTGCCTCGCTGTTAGTTTGGTGTTCTTTTATACTCATGTCCCTGTTAGCCTCCTTTCCGAGAAGCGTAACAATAGCGTGAAATGGTGTTGCCGCATCGCGCAGACGTTGACAGAGGGCGCCGCCTCGACAAGAGGGACACAGCGGCCGCTCGCCTACGGTGGAGACGATGCTTAACGCGCCCAAGTTAGAACAACTAGCGCACACGAGTCCAATCCGGGGCCCGGCAAACCACCGCTACTGCTGCTCCCGCCTCCATCCCCTCCATTCCAGCTACCCCCACCCGCCACACCCTCCATCACCATCGACCGGTCTGGAGGAGAATTCTAGCGGCCGGCTGCTCTGATCGGTAGTTTTCCGTGGTTTCTCCGATCAACACCAGGTGAATGCCGGAGCAGTACCCTACCAAACGGGCCACGGAACGCGCGCGATCTGTCCTTCCCCTTCCTTGTCCTATCCTCTCCCATACACACTCACACTATCATGCACTACACACCACTTATTCCGGGAGAGCGGCCGGGAGTTTGGAGCTTGTCCCGGCTGGGGCGGTGCCCGTTGGTGGGAGAGTCCTGGTTGGGAAACCCACTAGCCGACGGTAGTTCGGCGCCGGATATCGCCATCCAGCGGACGAAGATCACCGTCCCCTTTCGAGAAAAGAAACATGTACTACACTTACGGGAGTAATGATCTTGTCCGTTCACGCGCCCGGATTCACCAATAAACAATCAATTACCATCGCATCCACTGCTACCTTCCATGCCCTCAGGTAACCCCAGGTCACAACTGCCACTACCGCCACCTCCGCCCCCTGTCGTCACCGTCGCCTCCACCAGCGCCGCCGTGCGCTTCGCGCGGTGCGGCTGTCTGTCTGTGCGTGGCGACGGCGGCGAGGCGAGAGGTGGCGACGCGGCCGACCAACTTGCGAACAGCGCAGCGCGCGCGACCGTGAGCGCTCGCCACTTCAAAGCGACCGCGACGTCGAACGCGCTTCTTGTTCGTGAGCTGCGCCCCGCCCCCGCCCCCGCCACTTCGCACGAGCTGCGCGCGCTGCTCCCAAATGCCGTGAAATATCCAGCCAGAAAAATTAAATAAATAAATAAATAATTCAATTAATAAAATATATTATTTAACAAATGAAAGCTTTGCCGTTCTTCTGACCGGGAGAGGTAGCTCAGTGCATCAACTGATGTCACTGCAGTGCCTCTGACCCGGAGGTCTGACGAGGCGAATGCCGGTGCGATCTTTCCTTCCTCTTCCTTGTCCTAGCCTCTCCCCTTACAGTAACATGCACTACACTACCACACATTCTGGGAGATCTGTCGGGAGCTTAGAGCTTGTCCCGGCTGGGGCGATGGTGGGAGAGTCCTGGTGAGGGGGAAACCCCACTAGCTTACGGTAGGTTGGCACCGGATCCTGCCATCCAACGGGTGAAGATCACCACCATATCCCCAGGAAAACATGCACTACACTTTCGGGACTAATGATCTAAGCTGTTGACGCGCCCGGAATCACTAATCAACCAACCAACCACACTTTTCTTCTGTAGCGTAGTGGAATGGCTGAAGGCGTGTTAACGCACCGGAGGACCTTAGTTCGAGTCTTTTTATTTTTTTATTTATTTTACGTCAAAAACAGTTAAAAACTGCGTATGACGTGCTATGGGGAAAAGTGAATTGTGTGCACATTTTCAAAATTCTGTAATCCCTACTCTAAGTCATATACTACTTAAATTTTGAATTTTGAAAGGGAGAAAAAAAAACAAAAACTCCCATGTAATAAAATCTATTTTCATGGATAAATAAGCAATAAATTTTGAATTTTGAAAGGGAGAAAAAAACAAAAAAACTCCCATGTAATAAAATCTATTTTCAAAGATAAATAAGCAATAAATTTTGAATTTTGAAAGGGAGAAAAAAACAATCAAAAAAACTCCCATGTAATAAAATCTATTAAGTCATATACTACTTAAATTTTGAATTTTGAAAGGGAGAAAAAAAACAAAAACTCCCATGTAATAAAATCTATTTTCATGGATAAATAAGCAATAAATTTTGAATTTTGAAAGGGAGAAAAAAACAAAAAAATTCATGTAATGAAATGGAGAAAAATTTTGGCTCTTATTACTTCCTGCCGCGACATGGAAACGATAATTTGAATAATGTATTTCCCTGAATTCTAGAAGACGTGCACAGGAAATGAAGTTACATTTATGTCCAGAAGCAAAATAAGGGGCCATCTCAGCATTTGCTCAATGGATCAGGGAAACTGGACGAAAAACCTGATCGAGATGGGGGTCATTGACCCGGAAGCTGTAGTACAATAGTTGTTACAGGTTGTTTATACTCATTTACACAATTCAAATGGTAAATAAAGCATTATGTATCATGTTAAAATTAATGTTACTTTTCTTGTGAAGCTCAGTATAGTCTCTAATTGTATAGAAACAGTTATGCCTAGAAACGATTTCACTTGGGATTTAAACTTTTCTATTGATTTAATCGTTTAATGTCATCTGGCAAAGTGTTGTAAAATAATGTGCATGTATTGTATGTGATTTTTGTAATGAGCTGTTGATACTGTCACCTGGTGAATATGATTTCTACGTCGAGTGTTATAGTAATAGATTTCGGCATTTTCTGAAAATATATTCCGCCCTTGAGCAAGTCATTTTTACAAAACCACTGATTCGTAAATGAAGACACGGTAATGGTAGAATTCCTAGATTAATGAAGAGAGGCTTACATGAATCACGTGGGTGGGATTTGTTATTATTCGTAAAATTCGTTTTGTAATCAAAAAGTCTGGGAGCTATAAGATGTATTTCCCCAGAATATTATGCCATATCTCAGGCGGGAATGAACATTCGCGAAGTATACACAACGAGCAGTATGAAGGCTGACTGAATTGCAAAATTCTGAACGCGTAGCACAATGAACTAATTTTGTATTCAATTCATTTAAATGGACGTTCCATTTAAGGTTTGACTGAATTGAGAGACCTAAAAATTTTGTTGCCTTAACATCATTCAATGGTACATTGTTCATTATCAATGGGGCTGAATTGTTTATTTGAAATGGAAAACTGCATTAAAACCGTTTTCTTTTCGTTCACTATTAATTTGTTATTTCGGAACCAATTTGAAACATCTGATATTGTACTATTTACTGTTTCTTATTGCAAAGGATGTTCGTATCATCCGCAAGAGAACCGTTCTTCCGTTTTGAATCGTCGAGGGCATATCGTTTACGTAAAGCAGGAACAGAATAGGGCCTAAAATCGATCCTTGAGGAACTCCACATGCAACGGGCAAAGAGTCGGAAAGGTGCGTACATAATGTTCCATCATTCCAGTAAGGTATTTCAACTCTCTGAGATCGTTGTTTAAGTACGAACATACCAATCTAGAGCAATACCACGAATTCCATATGAAGGTAATTTGGAAAGTAAAATGTCATGATCAATGACGTCAAAGCTTTTGAGAGATCTAAAAATAATCCAATAGGTGCCTCGTTTTGACCCAATGATGAGCGACATCTTTAAGAAAAGAAAATATAGCTGTTTCCGTTGATTTTGATTTTCTAAATCCATGTTGGCAATCTGAAAGCGCGTCGTGTTTACTGAAAGGTTTCCATTCGTATGTAAAAAGTCTCTCTAATATTTTGAAAAGACTGATAGAGAAATGGGCCGATAATTTTGAATTTCATTTTGTTGCCTTTTTGAAGCGGCTTAATTTAGCTGTTTTGAAAATATCTGAAACGTTCCCAGTGCAAAAAGATGCATTAAATATGTGAGTTAACGGGTGTATAATGGCATACGCACAAGTCTTTAACAAAGAATCCGAATTCATCTAAACCGGACAGATATTTATTTTTAGTTTACCGATTATTTTGAGAATTTCATAGGAGGAAGTTTCGAGAAACGAACATTGTACCTACAATTTTGGGTGAACTGTCTGTTTTTGAATTTTGTGCCTGAAGACCCTTAGTGAGATCAGCAGCAATTCTCGAAAGTATTGTTAAAGAGACTAGCCACTGTTGCCGGATCGTTCACATTTATATCGTTATATTTTAAAACAACATTCTCTACGGGTTTTCTAGTTGATTTGGTAGTATTTTTTATTATATTCCACATTGCTTTTGTTTTATTATTTGATTTCAAAATATCCTGATCGTTTTTCATGATTTTAGCCTGCCTTATGACTTTTCGTAACAATGTTTTGTACTTTTTAAAGTAGATAAGAAATCTTGAGATACGTCATGACGTTTAGAAATGAAAGAAAGAATTCCTTGTTTTACAAGATGTCCTAATCTCTTGTGTTATCCCAGAATTGCTTTTCTGTGAAATACTTAATTTTCGTTTTTGAAGAGGAAAGCAAGTGTTAAATTAAATGAAAGAGTTGAAAAAAAATATATTTGTCGTTTGTATCAGCAGTATTATAAACCGTTTCCCATGACTCCTGCATCAAGTAATCAATGAATAATTTAATTTTACTTTTAGTAAACAATCTAATCATACGTGTATTATTTATTGTGTCAGTGATCGCATTTCTTATAATGGTAGAATTTGTGCATCGTGGTCACTGTATCCTAAATCTTTTGTTTCAACTTCATATCAGTATAGTTTTGTTATTCTAATTTGATCAATTGCCTTCATGGAATGTTGTGTGATCGTGTAGGTACATTAATTGTAATGTCTAAATTGAAGATTAATTAAATTGAAACTTTTCTTTCTCGCAAGATTCGACCAGAAAATCAATGTTAAAATCTCCGCAAACAACAATGGATTCAAAGAGCGATTGCTGACGTTGTTAGAGTGTTATCTCCAGGTTTCTAAGACGAAATATAATCTGCAGTTCTCTTTGTTGGAAGTCTGTAAATGCAAAGTATTATCACTTTTAGTGAGTAAGATGCACAACAGAAATTTCAAAATATTTTCAATGGAGTACACATTTAATTCCCAGAGAATAGAATCAATATTATTTCTAACGTAAATGCAGGAACCCCATACGTAGGACCTTTGTAGGATTCTCTCTCTCTGCAATAAAAGCCAGCGAGTAAAAGTTTGGAATTTGGAAAATGCTAAGTTCATTAGGAGATAACCAATGTTCTATAAAGCAAAGAATGTCCGTTTGATTTAGATCGCTCTGTAGAGCTGCCTCGATAAACTCAGTTTTATTTGAAAGGTTGTACATTATGGTGGAGGATGTTTATTTTTGCAAGTACCTACACGAATGTTTTTCTGCTGCATCTGACTGTTGTTGCTATGCATTTACTCCATTTTACCTCAGTGCGTGGTCGAAGGTTGTAGTGTGTCCAGCAGTGACAGGTTGTGAGGAAGATGGGCATCGGATGTGACAATTGCAAGTGGGAATGGGAGAAACAGGAGTAGAGTTCAGAGGAAGAGGCAATAGGGTTCGAAATAAGGGTGGGGTGGAGAACGTAAGGAAGGTGAAAGGGATAGATTTTTGGCAGGAAACTGCGTAGGACTGGAGTTGATGATGTATTGTGCAGAAGCTTGTTACCGACTGCTTGTTTTCAGCAAGGTTCATGTGAAGACATGCCGGGTGAAGTGTTTTGCTGAGAGAAATTAATTTCAAAAGTGTGACATTTGTTTCTCTCAGCTGCAGTTTCAATTGTTGGTTTGCGTGCTTAATCTCGCTGCATAGTGTTGGTCTGTTGTACCAGAAGGGCAAGTCAGACTACAATGTTAGTATTTTGGGCGCACATTGTAATTTGTTAACATGTTTTCAGGTGTAAAGTTACCGCCCAAGTTAATGTCATTCTGCCCTCCTATGATAATGACTGTGTCTGATTGGTCAGTGTTTTCGATGTGGGTGTCAATTCTGCAGTCACATCTGCAAACCTCCGTTAGTTTAAAAATAGATGAGACTGAGAGGGTGGGGTAACTTCCTACTGAGAATGGAGGAAAGATGGCGGCCATGACTGTCAGCTAAAATAAGTACCTGTTTTTAGGCTCAGTAGGAATGTCTTTGTTTTCAAGTGAGCTAGGATGCGCAGCTTTACGTTTTGGTTTTGACGCTTCCTAGCCTGTTTGCGTTGTTTGTGCATGTACTTGTCGATGGTAAGAAGGGTGGTGAGGATCAGGAAGGCAGGAAAATCTGTTTCATAATCTAAAACACTAAATTTGTTTTGAGTTGTGACTGGATGCAGTGTCTGTGTCTTTTGTACAGTCACGGATGTACGGTTGGTATTATTCGCAGTGTTGCCGACTTGTACCCAACCGTCTGTGTGAAACGACCTCTTCAACCTTCGGATATGTTGATCTAAATTATTGCTTATGTGTGTGAAAACTTCAGAAGGTCGGCTTTGAGAGTGTAGAGAGTAAAAAGTAGAACGAGCAGTAGCCATGTCACAGAATGCGTTTTAATGTACGTGATAAAAATTGAAATAAATACAAGAAACCCCAGATAAGACAACAAAAACCTAGCTTTGTATTTTAAAAGTGTTTAATTGTATGTATTAAATAAATTAAAAGCAAGATTGAATACAAAAACTAGAAGGTATGCTACACAAAATCTAAAAGGAGCTAGTACTTAGAATTTGGCAATGTGGCTTCTAGAATTTCGTCAACAAGCTGCAACTGTTTAATACAATCAGTAGATTATACTTTACCGTAATTAGATAAAGATAATATCTGAAGTTTGTCTTCGATATATAGAATAAGATTTTAAACAAATTCACTTTGATACACTGTCCTCGTAACGTTGAAAAAAACGGAATCGTCACTTGTCACAGAAATAGAATAAATCTTTCAGAAAATTAATTAGCACGGTGATTTAATATTGGAAATAAATTGAACTGTGAATAGATTTAGACACTTATCACCACCTCGTAAATCTGAAGTTCGTTGAGTTTGAATGTTCGTTTAAAATTCGTAATCTGTTTGTCTTGGTTATAGCAAAAAAATCAGTTGAAATTATATTCTCAGCTAACCTGCAACAAGTAATAAAAGCACTTAAAACACACTAGTCACTGTCAAATCGCTAAAAGTAGTAAATATTCACAAAATGTGAAGAGCACAACCAGATGCGTCCTTCTCGTAAGATGGCGTCAACCAGTCAACCAGTCTCGGAACGGAAAATAGTTTTTGGTGTCTGAAAACACTTTTGCATGTGTACATAGTAGTATAATATAGCGGATCACTTACAAATAACTCGAGAAAAAATGAGCTGTTTTAGTTCCATTGGTTTATTGCGTAATTCCACTCCAGCAAGCTATTCTCAGCAGTATTAGTAAGTATTTAGCGTTCTTGATTCTAACTTGGGAAAAAATTTAAGAAAAATGTTAGTAATCAAAACTTTGAAACTCATATTACGTAAAAAAATACATTTTTTAAAAAATTGTACAAGGCTTTTTTATGGAACTGAGTTTTAGATTAGATTTTCTTAAAATAAAAATCTGTGTTTTAATTTTTGTAATTTTTGAAAATTAAATGTTTGCAATTTTGGAACAATACAATGTGTTTCACAGAAATCAGAATACCACCAACGTTTTTGCCGTTCTTCGATACATATGAGTAGAATGGTCTTCCCCAAGGATCTTCCTCAGCGTTACTTTATTTCTCATTGCAATCAATGATATCACTGAGCTTATCCCAAGACCTTTAAAAATTTACCTAGTTACGAATGACATTACTACTTTAATAAACAAAGAAAATATTAAAACTTCTCAAGAACAATTACAGAACTGTACTCAATAAATTTTTGATCTCTCAATCAAAAGCTAAATGTACACTCCTCAACATAAAAAAATAATATACATAAAAAATTACAACTTTATTTGAATTACCAAGAAATAAATTAATTTTTGGAAAATTTTAAAAAGTAATTCACTCTAAAATTGATTATGGATCTATTATTTAACAATTGGTCAAATGTCATAATTTAAATAAACTAATCTCATTCTTCTAGTGGTCTGTGTATGGCAGTTAGAGCGTTCAAAACTGATCCTAAATTATGTAAGAGTCTTTATGTAGAGGTACAAAAGAAGCCATAGGACGAAGATAACCCTTTTCATGGGCTAGTAAAATCTCTATCAATTAACATAATCCAACAAAAAAACTGTTTTTTCATCAAGACTTTTATCTCAATATACGGAAAAACCTAGATTACCTAAATCAGAGTAACTACTAACAAAATATCTTGAAGAAATTGACTTTACATTTCCCCTAGTAAACTTGAAAATTAAAATCAACTGACCTCCGTGGATCCAATGGAAATGTAAATTAGACATTAATACTAGCCTCTGTAAGTTATATTAATCCTTAAATATTCCAATAACACTTCAATGAAGTTCCCTGTACGATATATCAAAATATTCCCTGATGGTTCTATTACAAATAATGAACGGAATGTGCCTTAATAATTAATGATAAAATACAATAATTGAAACATAATGATACATGCTTCATATCTTATTGTGAAATTTATGCCATACATAAGGCACTGAAATGTATAGAAGTATGCATCACCTGAATCAAAGCTTTTACACGGACACTCAAAGTGTTCTAGTAAATCTTAAAATTCCTGCAATCACGATCCAATGATCACTAAATCCTTAAATCTCTATTGTGAACTACAAAATAAAAACAAAGATATTACTTTTATTCCGATTCCTTCCCACTGTGGTTATTATTATTATAATATAATAATAATATACGCTAATTATTATTATGCTAGAAGATTATATCTACTCTCAAAACATGTATCTTACAACGATAACAAAGAAGCTTAAAAATAAAAACCAAAACCATTCTGGGATGTGGAATGGAATAAATTTCCTCTAAGTAAATTATCTTTAATTTTAAAATATGTTCTTGAAGACATGCACCTTATCTTAAAATACGAAGACATAAAGCAATTTCATGATCCAACATTCTCTACTAATACACACGCACCTTTTAACAAGAGAACCTCCTAATCTCTGTAAAACGTATAGAACACCATTGTTGATCTTTTGATGCAATGCCCTGACTTAAATAAATTATGAATAAAATATTAACTATATAATAGCTCACAAGAGTTATTAAGTGACATAAATATGACCTATTAAGTACTTAACTTTTTTTCTGAACTATAAATAGATAAAAATATACAAATGTATTCACTTTATCTTCAAGTTCAAAATTTTGAAAAGTGTACCTCAACATTTGACTTAACAGATATCTGGCAGTATGGCAGTTTCTTCTCTTTCACTCCATGAATAGGTGTAAATAAACCTTTTATCAATACTGGAAGCAGACTTGCTTTGACTATTTTGTGTTTTTTTGTCATATGAGGAACCAAACTAACTTACCTGTTTCTTCAAGGCAACCGTACATGCGTTGAATAACTGTGACACCATGTTAAACAATTTCCCATTTTGGGATCTGAAATGTACAATTTATTTTACCATCTGGAGGTATTGCAAGGGGCTATAAAAAATTAACTTCGTTATTAAATTATGCTCAGTAACTAAGATGTGACTGAATGTAACATGTGACTGAAGCTATCTACTTCTAAAATAGATGATGGTTGTTTACTCAGAGCTATGTATAATAATAATTAATAATAATATTAATAATAATAATAATAGTAATAATAATATTTATTCCAACTTGTTTTACAGAGATAATGTACATTGTTGTTTCTTGGAATTACTAACCATGGATTAGCCAGTTGTGATGGTTAGCTATACCGAGTTTAAACTTATTGACTGTCCACTTCTACATAGTATTTTCTATATGGCGTGTTATTTAACAATATTTTTATATTTTTTTAATTTACAATCTAAGTTTTTGTGAACATAAAAAAACTAGCCTTAAATAATGAAGTAAGTGAAAATTTACAGACACGGAATAGGTATATTTCCATACAAAATATATAATTCCATAAATAAATTTATATTTAATTTACTTACGAAACAGTTTTAATGCAATATTTCAGTTAATTTGTTTATATCATTATCATGTTTTAAAATCCAAATCATTATCTTCTGTTTGAAAATGTTCGAAGACTTCCAAGGTATTCCAAGTTGCAATTAACAATGGATAACTTTCTTTGGTTCAGATAATCTTGAAATAAATGCTACTGTTTTCAAGGGAAATGATAAAATCGGTAATAGAATATGGCAATATCGTAAAGCTGACATAAATGGACTGCAGCATTTTCTAAAACTGAAATACGTGGATTTCGAAAAGTTAGGAGGGGGATTGGAAAACATATGGCAGAAATTCGAAGAAATCATTGAGGAAGCTCGGCAATGTTTCGTTCCTTTCAAGTACATAAAAAAGAATTCAGATCCAGTGTATTATAACGCGGAAATTCGCAAATTGAAAAGAAAAATGAAAAAGCGTATAATATTAGGCATCGCAGCGAGGCAATTTACGTAAATTCCAACAAATTATGAAAGAAGTAGAAAATATTTGTACGCCACCGGCGAGGTAAACAGGAGGACACACCTCCTATAAGATGGCAAAATGTAGATATCGCAAACGATGAAGAGAAAGCCAATGTATTCAATAATTATTTCTGTTCTGTATACAAACAAAAAGCTAACCAAATTATCATAGGGCACAATAACGTGGATCACATATTCAAAATTGATCAAACGGAAGTACGTTCGCATTTGAAAAAAATGAAAAACTGTAAGTCTTGCGGTCCGGATGGTATTACAACTGACATGTTAAAGATAGCAGGGGAAACAATAATACCATATTTGGTCAGACTTTTCAATATATCAATCAACAACGAAAGTGTACCGGATGATTGGAAATCTGCCTTAATAGTGCCAATTTTCAAAAATGGACCAAAATGTGAAGTGCAAAATTATAGGCCAGTTAGTCTTACGTCAGTAGTCTGTAAATTGTTTGAAAAATGATTATTTCCCTTACTCAAGACTTGTCGGAAGTAATTGATGTAGGGGGTAGAGTGGATGCAATAGTTATTGATTTTGCTAAAGCATTTGATGTCGTGCCGCATGACATATTGATATTGAAACTTATTGATGCTAAAATTGACAGGCGGGTAATAGCATGGATAAATGAATTTCTTCGCGATAGAAATCAAAAAGTCCGAATTGGACAGCACTTATCGGAAAAGGGTAACATTACTTCCGGGGTTCCTCAGGGCAGTGTCATAGGCCCACTCTGTTTCTTATCTTTTAAAATTGACAGGCGGATAAAATTCGACTCTTCGCCGACGACTGTATATTATATAGGGAAATTGCAGATCAGCACGATATGTTTCAACTACAGGATGATTTAAATAAAATTTACGATTGGGCAATAGCTAATCAAATGACTATAAATGGGAAGAAAAGTAAAGCGATCACATTTTGTAGGGCAAGAGCTTTTCATACAATACCTTACCAGCTAGGTAATGACGTAGTTCCGAGAGTCTCGACCTGTAAATACCTTGGCATTCTCCTGGATTGTAAATTGGGATGGGAGAAACAAACGAACTATGTAGTGGGTAAAGCTTGGAGGTCTTTGCATTTCGCCATGAGAAATCTTAAAAAATGTAATACGAAAGCAAAGGAAATCGCGTATACCTCGCTTGTTAGGCCGGTATTGGAATACGGAGCTAGTTGTTGGGATCCGTACAGAATAGGACTTAAAAAGAGCTTAGAGAGGATACAAAACAGAGCGGCAAAATATACATTTCGGAAGAACACACCTGCGCATTGGGAATCATTAGAACGCCGGAGGAAGAGGGCACGACTTTGCGCGCTGTATAAATCTTACGTTGGTTGCTCCGCATGGCAGGAAATACGGGGAAGGTTAGATAAACCAGATTATTTAAATAGATTTGATCACAAATATAAAATTAGAACAAGAATACAAAGAACGGACGTAGGGAAATTCGCCTTTGTAAACAGAACTATAGTAGATTGGAACGATTTGCCTGCGGCAGTTTTTGAGCCCTTTCCTTGCTCAGCGCGAGGTTTTAGAAAAAAAATATAGGAAATTAGTCAATAGGGTGAAAACGTAAGTGAAGTGAAGTGAAGTGAAAGGTGCGATTATGCGTAGTCTACAGTAAAAAGTAATGAACAATTAATATTTAGATAAAGTTATATGCAGTGCAGTGAAGTGAAGTGATTTCATTTGAAGTGATGTGAGGGTTCCTTCGTCTATGTATACATGCGTATATGTTTGTATGTATGTATATTTGTGTAATATGTAAGTTTATTCATTTATATGTTTAGTGTATATGCAATTATTTTAGTATAGTAATATGTATGTTTATTCATTTATATGTTAGTGTATATGCATTTTAATGTTTAGTATAGTAATATGTAGGTTTATTCATTTATATGTTAGTGTATATGCATTTTAATATTTAGTATAGGAATTTAAATGCCATCTGCATATATAAGAAATGACAAAGTCAATTTGTTTGTTTATATTTATTTTTTATATATTATTATGTTATTTGTAATTGTTATTTTGCATTCTGCCACCGGGCATCATCTGCCCAATTGTAGAATAAATTTCTATCTATCTATACTCAAT
This sequence comes from Teleogryllus oceanicus, assembly GCA_964035755.1. NCBI lineage: Eukaryota > Metazoa > Arthropoda > Insecta > Orthoptera > Gryllidae > Teleogryllus > Teleogryllus oceanicus. The sequence continues at coordinate 64,846,896 of CAXIVR010000011.1, forward strand.
TTCGTTTTTTCATTAGGCTACGACTACTTATTATATTTTTCATACAACGTACAAATGTACCCAGTCTATACAATGGAAATTTTTTTTAAGAATAATTAAATGTTAAGAAGTTGTATATTCATTAGAATACCTATCAAATACTCTGGGAATTTGATGTTTATAGCAAGATTTTTGGTAAGCTAATTACTAAGTATCTATATATTACAGCATTATTATGTTATCACTAGGGGACGGATGAAATGTTATTTTTTCTTTTCACTTGAAAACAATGCCGATTAGAATAGAAATTCATTTTTTGTTCTGACAAAAGGAAATGACCCATTTTTGTAGGTCATGGTTTTGCATTTTTTGTCGATTTTCACTAATAAGTAAGTTTTTCCCCCTTTTCCTTATTTTTGATGCATTTTTTGCTGATTTTATCGATTTTTAATGGTACTAGCTTCACAAAATACTTATGAAATGCAACAAATATTCTGCACAGAAGTACGTAATAGCCTATTCGATTTGTTAGCTCAGAAATTGTTTTGACAGCTGTTGTTGGTATGTAATTCTTGTGACGTATATCGGCGCCATTGTCAATTCGACCGGTTTCGGGATAACTAAAGACAGATTTCCTAGTAAAGAACTGTCCAATTCAAAAGTTTGTAAGCTGAGTTAATTCGAACGAATGGAAGAAGCTTCGATTACATCAGTAACGTATCCATCAGCTTGAGGAATTCATCCGAACTGGTTTTGATAAGATTTTTAACGTCGGTTTTCTTTGGTTTTATGGCATTTTCAAACCACGTAAAGAGCATTTTATTGATAATTTTTGGCGTTGTTTTAAGACATCAAAATCCGCCTCCTAGTTATCACATATTAATGCAAAAAATTGTTAATATTTTTCACACCATTTTGTGATGCTTGGCTGCTTCATTCTTACTAATTTGCACTAATCATTTGGTTGCTAATAGCCTACTGTTGCAACCTTAATAAGTAAACAATTATAGAAAATATAAACAATATAACTCAAACGGGATATTATTATTTTACATTAAGAGAGGGTTTTTGTTTTTCCAATTCAAAAAAAAAACCAATACCAAGGACGATAAAATTTTCACATCAGAGATTTGAATAAGGTAACTTACTAAAATATTGAATTAAAACGTCTTCAAATTCAAAATATAAAATAACATTCATTCGTAATACAAAAACGACTCAATATTGTTTTTTAAACCGAAATAAAAAAGAAATATTGAGCTAACTTCAGTTTTAAATAACGATACCTATGTATACCTTCTTTACCTTTCAAAATAGCATTAATCCTCTCTTTAGATTCAACTCCACACGTATAATTCACTCCATTCACTCTCCCAAATATTTTAGTTCATTTAATTTTTCATAGTATTTAATCAATACACCACCAATACGATATTGCATCTGTTAGATCAAATACTCCACTTAATCAACCACTCTGACTAGAGTGCTCTTATAAACTCCACTTAAGAACGTCCTTACTTAAGAACGTATATTTCCTTTTCGCTTGTTTATTTTCGTCAGCCTTCTCAGGTCAGCAGTCGCCAAGGCAGCCAACATAGCCAACTTGAGATTTTCCACTGAACTTTTTCCAGCCGGCCGTGTCTTTAGTTGTAAGACTTGACATCAAATGTGGGAGAAATATAACATATAATTACGACTCACTACAACCTAGAACACGCTTCATTAGATTCATGCACAAAAAAATTGTTTTAAAATCGCTAACTAAACAGGTATATAACTTAATATTCTATCCGCGCGTGTCGGTCGTGTTGAGTGTGGTGGCGGGTCCTGCCACGGGGGGGAGGCAGTCGTAACCGCCGCAGCGGTGCAGGCAGCACTTGAGGCCCGCGCGGCACTGCAGGTCGGAGGAGCAGCGGCTACGGCAGCGCCACGGCGTCCTCCTCACCGCCGGGCACTCGCCCTGCGTCGCCCCTGCAACGCCCACCGCCGTCCACATCAACAACACCAATAATAACAATAATCATTATTTATATATATATATATATATATATATATATAATATATATATATACACACACACACACAGAAAATTCGAACAACGAAACAACATTCAGATCTTGGGATATTTTCCTTTTGTAACAGAACAATTAGAGATGGAACAGTTTGCCTGCAGCAAAGCTTTTCCTCTTAAGTGTCCAAAGTTTAAGAAATAAGTTAGAACAAGATGATTATTATTACTATTATTATTATTACTATTATTATTTAACTGTCACCGCATCATACCCAATTGCAGTTCAAATAAATTTATGTATAGTACTTAAGTATTTGTGTGTACAAAGGCGAGAGGGGAGGGAGTGGAGATGGCGCGCACGGGAAATGTGATGTGGATGAATAATGGACGTGTAATCGGCTAACATCGGAAAATCTAAATGGGAGAAGTGTTGATTATGAAGTGAACGATAATTAGAGACAGTGAATAGTAATATAAGCCGAAGGAACTGTAACATAAACGCTGACGAGTGATAAACAATCGAGTGTAAACGAAAACACGTGGCGAGTGAGTGCGTGTGGGCCATCAGCCATGGACAGAGCGATAAACGGACGATGTTAATAAAACGCGTTATCGTAAGAAGACTGAACTCGACGAGAACGTCGAAGGCGTGTGATCGGACAACGAAACACCGGAATCGGGGTGACGACTCCGAAAACCAGCTAGTGGCGACGCGAGAGGGGCCCACGCCACGTCGTGGCGTGAAGGCCTTGAACAACCGCAGCTGCGTTCCTGCACTAAGAGGGCGGGAAATCCAGGTTGAGTAGACGACATTTAATAATCATGTAACTTCAGTGAAGTCAGCACAGCCACATTGGCCAGGAAATGTATTAATGGGGTAGGGCGTAGTAATGAATCGGTATGTAGGTAGGGGAATAAGCAAATGCGACACACATACAATGTTTATAACGGTTGCAATCATGATTACAAAGCTGATTAGCAACAGATTCATGTAGTCATTGGTCGGATAATCCAGTAATAGGATCAAAATTAGATATTAAGTTCTAGTGATGCAATATCATGTAAGACTGCAGGTCATGCAGGTGATTGTAACAGGGTCTCTTTAGATTATGCTTTCTTGACGAATAAATATTCAATTATAGAAAATGGCAAACTAGTGATTAATGAAGGATATGATGAAAGAGAATGTATGGAAAACCATAGCCAACATCCTCCTCATAAAGGCGCTCCCCTAAAGGAATCCTTGTCCCTTCATCAATTTCAGAAACGGCAGTTATTGCCATCAAAATTTAATGTGTGATCAATGCCTCAGTTGATGGTGGATTCCCAAATGGGAAAATTGAGTAAGTACAGTCACAATATATATATATATATATATATATATATATATATGTCTTGATGCTGGTATATAGAAGGGCGGTAAACTCCGACACCGAGTAAACTAATCTCCATGAAAGTTCGTACATTTACGTTTTTTTTTGTTGTAACTCAACTCGATGGCGCTGTAGAAAAACTAATTATTCATGTCAAATTCGACTCGCAACACTCGGCAGCACTTTTTAATCTATAACGTTTACATGGACAGAGAAAGAAAGAGAGAGAAACGGAAAGAGAGAGAGACGGAAAGAGAGAGAGACGGAAAGAGAGAGACGGGAGGAAGAGAGAGACGGAAAGAGAGAGACGGAAAGAGAGAGACGGAAAGAGAGAGACGGAAAGAGAGAGACGGAAAGAGAGAGAGAGAGACGGAAAGAGAGAGGGGGAAATGAAGGGCAGAACAACGTCTGCGAGGTTCCGCTAGTAATTATATATTTGTAACTACTCGTGTCCTGCAAAAAACTATATCTCCAGTCAAATTTAACTTTCTGAACCTAGAACTTCAATACTATTCCGCTCGGGTCTCGAACTGTAAATCTTCAAAATATGTAGTAGTAGCTGAAAGTGGTTTTGCCGACGCATAAACTGTTTTATGAGTATTTTCATATATTGAAAATGTCTTTCATTCTTCAATTCTTTCATGCGTAGCTTGTTCAGATACGTTCTTACAGTATCTGGCATTGGACATAACAATGAACCGTAGTAACTGATAATGTTATACTCCCCTTCAACAATTTCCAACATCGAATGGCCTTGTATGTTACCTCCATACAGAATATAAACCGGTAATAATGCAATTTCAAAATTATAATCACCGTAAAAAATACTTGGAAGGCATTGATGATGCGAATAGAGTTTAATACAATTAAAATTTTAACGATTTTTGCCAGTATACACAATGATCATCTGTAAGCTGTTCTTCTGGGTTATTTTCTGATCCTAATACAAGATCATTCTTAATTAGCTTCACAAATTGTCGGAAAATCTTCTACAACTATATTTGATTCTTCCCTGGATTTGCTTAACACTTCCATATGTTTCTCCCGTAAGTTTGCAAAAGATTAAAACCTCCAGAAACTGAGTCTAATTTGTGTTTACTTCCACTTCTGCAATTGCTCTATTAATTGAATCTAATACAACTTTAAAAGCTGACTATTTTGATTATTTTGTATGTTTAAATGAATAAGGTGTTTGTTAAGTTTAATAAGAATAAGTTCTGGGACACACTTATGAACGTAAAAGTGAAAAGTCAAACTTTCTTTCATTTTCTAACATTACTCACAGTTTTGTTTTCTCCGTATTCACGTGAAATTCTTCCAATTTTATGAAGTTCCAATACTGGTCGTAGGTTTTAGCAAATTTATTTTGAAAAATATGATAATAGGCCTTAAGGATAAAACTTAAAATGAAATATGCTACGCGATTCACCATTTTGTTCAAATTAACTTCACTTGACCACTTAGTGTTAACAACAGTGTTGTCAACATCTTGAAAGAAAATGACGGCGTATTGAGGGAAAAGTGCCGGGGCTTGGTCAGTATAAGTAGGAAGAAATTAAAATATGGTTGATTATCAACGTTTCGAAAACATACATTTTCCGAAACGTTGACAAACAACCATGTTTTAATTTCTTTTTACTTTTACTGACCAAGCTCCGTTAACGTGACTTAAACATTTCTTGACTTGCACTGTTTAACGCACGGGAATTCCCACCCGTCAGCACATGCTTCGCCTCATCCTACCGGTAGCGGTAGCTCAGTGCATGAACTGCCACTGCAGCGCCTCTGACCGGGAGGCCCTAGGTTCTAGTCCTGACGGCGGCAGGATTTTCGGCACTAGCTTTTCAGCTAGGTCGAACTCAGTCGCTGTCTGGAGGATAATTCTAGCGGCCGGCTGCTCTGATCATTAGTTTTCCGTGGTTTCTCCGATCAACACCAGGCGAGTGCCGGAGCAGAACCCTACCAAACGGGCCACGGTCCGCGCGCGATCTGTCCTTCCGGCGGCAGGATTTTCGGCACTAGCTTTTCAGCTAGGTCCTTCCCTTCCTTGTCCTATCCTCTCCTTACACCCCACTTACACTAACATGCACCATACTATCACATATTCCGGGAGACCGGTCGGGAGCTTCGAACTTATCCCGGCTGGGGCGGTGCCCCGCTGGTGGGAGAGTCCTGGTTAGGGGAAAACCCCACTAGCGGACGGTAGGTCGGTGCCGGATCTCGCCATCCAGCGAGGGGAAAATCACCGCCATCTCCCGAGAAAAAACATGTACTACACTAACAGGACTAATGACCGAAGCAGTTGACGCGCCCGGAAAGACGAAAAAAATCAATCAACCAATTCGCCTCATCCTGCACTGACCTGGCGGGGGCTCCCTCGCCGGCAGGGGGTTCATGCACATGCTGCCGCCACACAGAGTGCTGCAGCACATCAGCTGGCCTGAGCAGTCGGCGTCCTCGTAGCACCTGAAGTTGCACACCATCGCGGCGGTTGGCGGCGGGCAGGTGCCGTTCCTCTGGGCGGGCCAAGAGCGCCAGAGACGCCGCCGGCGGCGCCCGGCAGCAACGGACGGTGGCGGAGCAGGAGGCCGTGGCGGGCAGCTTGCAGGTGGCCATGGTAGCCTGTGGAGTCAACATTTTTTAAAAATTATTATTGCACCGAACAGTGGATAAACCACTTTACAGGTCTGAAATTGAGTACAAACACTAACCAATAATACCATAATAACTGAAAAAGCACCGAGGTACTTGCAAAATAAACCAACTTACTTGTGAGAGGAATCCTCTGGGAACCTCATTTATAAGGATCTTATGCACAGGGCAGTGGGGTGAAGGGAGTGGGAAAGGGGCGGGGAGCGAGCTTAGGATTACGTGTTTATGATGCTTACGGAGGTCGAATTGATCTTTGGGAAAACAGGATTTGATTCTGGTTGGACCGTTACTGGATTTTCCTAGCTGGTAGAGTCTGGCACCGGGAACTAGGTTTAGATTGGAGTAAATTTTTGATAATGATGAAATATGGTGAGTAATGGTATGGATGTTCAATTCTCTATGGAGTTGATTATTGGATCATACCACGGTGCGTTAACCGATGTTCGGAGGATTTTGTTTTGGAAAACTTGAAGCCCTTTTAAGTTTGTTTGTGCAGCACCTCCCATACCGGGCAGGCATAGGTTAGTGATGGTCTAAGTGCAGTTTTATAAATATGGAGGGTTATATCAGTTTGTAGCGCTGATTTACGGTTAATGAGTGGATATAGGTTGAAGAGAGCAGCACTCTGTGGTGTGCGCTTCCCCATATATGGAGTGATTTTCCTAAGGATGAGCCAAAGTGGCAGCTAATGCTGGCAACATAACTGAAGGTTCGGTGGTCGTTGTGCCCTTGACTCCCTTCCCGCATTTGTTTGTTTCCAGTTGTCTAATCTGTAAATGGCTTCGACAATTCCTTTTGTGGTGTCCTTGTCCGACAAAAATATAGTGCGCCGCGCAAAATAATTGATATTAGGAAGGGCAGTGTAATGTGCTCTTCTGTAAAAATTCTTTTTTTCTTTATATATTACATTGAATTTACTTTTTGTGTGATGAATATTATGTTTTTTAATTTTTATTTATTTTACGTCAAAAAAAACAGTTAAAAACTGCGTATGACGTGCTATGGGGAAAAGTGAATTGTGTGCACATTTTCAAAATTCTGTGATCCCTACACAAAGTCTTATACTACTTAAATTTTGAATTTTTGAAAGGAGAAAAAACAAAATCTCCCATGTAATAAAATCTATTTTCAAGGATAAAGAAGCTATAAATTTTTAATTTTGAAAGGGAGAAAAAAAACAAAAAAACTCCCATGTAATAAAATCTATTTTCAAAGATATATAAGCAATAAATTTTGAATTTTGAAAGGGAGAAAAAAAACTCCCATGTAATAAAATCTATTTTCAAGGATAAATAAGCAATACATTTTGGCTCTTATTACTTCCTGCCGCGACAACATGGAAACGATAATTTGAATAATTGTATTTCCCACTGAATTCTAGAAGACGTGCACAGAAAATGAAGTTAAATTTATGTCCAGAAGCAAAACAAGGGACAATCTCAGCATTTGCTCAATAGATCAGGAAACTGGACGAAAAACCTGATCGAGATGGGGTCATTGACCCGGACGCTGTAGTACAATAGTTGTTACAGGTTGTTTATACTCATTTATACAGCCCAAGTGGTAAATAATGCATTATGTATCATTGTTAAAATTAATGTTACTTTTCTTGTGATGCTCAGTATAGTCTCTAATTGTATAGAAACAGTTTTGCAGCAGAAACGATTTCACTTGGGATTTAAACTTTTCTATTGAATTTAATCGTTTAATGTCATCTGGCAAAGTGTTGTAAAATAATGTACATGTATTGTATGTGAATTTTTTGTAATGAGCTGTTGATACTGTCACCTGATGAATATGATTTCTACGTCGAGTGTTATAGTAATAGACTTCGGCATTTTCTGAAAATATATTCCCGCCCTTGAGCAAGTCATTTTTACAAAACCACTGATTCGTACATAAAAGACACGGTAATGGTAGAATTCCTAGTTTAATGAAGAGAGGCTTACATGAATCACGTGGGTGGGATTTGGTTATTATTCGTACAATTCGTTTTTGTAATCTAAAAGTCTGGGAGCTATAATATGTATTTGCCCAGAATATCATGCCATATCTCAGGCGGGAATGAACATTCGCGAAGTATACAGAACGAGCAGTATGAAGGCTGACTGAATTTGCAAGAATTCTGAACGCGTAGCATAATGAACTTAATTTTGTGTTCAATTCATTTAAATGGACGTTCCATTTAAGGTTTGACTGAATTGAGAGACCTAAAAATTTTGTTGCCTTAACATCAGTCAATGGTACACTGTTCATTTTCAATGGAGCACAAAATTGTTTATTTGAAATGGAAAACTGCATTAAAACCGTTTTCTTTTCGTTTACTATTAATTTGTTATTTGGAACAATTTAAAGCCTTAACATCAGTCAATGGTACACTGTTCATTTTCAATGGAGCACAAAATTTTTACTTTTCGTATCATCCGCAAGAGAACCGTTCTTCTCTTCGAATCGTCGAGGGCATATCGTTCACGTAAAGTAGGAACAGAATAGGGCCTAAAATCGATCCTTGAGGAACTCCACATGCAACGGGCAAAGAGTCGGAAAGGTGCGTACGTAATGTTCCATTATTCCAGTAAGGTATTTCAACTCTCTGAGATTGTTGTTTAAGGTATGAACATAACCAATCTAGAGCAATATCACGAATTTCATATGAAGGTAATTTGGAAAGTAAAATGTCATGATCAATGACGTCAAAAGCTTTTGAGATATCTAAAATAATCCAATAGGTGCCTCGTTTTGATCCAATGATGAGGCGACATCTTTAGGAAAAGAAAATATAGCTGTTTCCGTTGATTTTGATTTTCTAAATCCATGTTGGCAATCTGAAAGCGCGTCGTGTTTAGTGAGAAAGGTTTCCATTCGCACGTAAAAAGGCTCTCTAATATTTTGAAAAAACTGATAGAAGAAAATGAGCCGATAATTTTGAATTTCATTTTGTTGCCTATTTTGAAAAGCGGCTTAATTTTAGCTGTTTTGAAAATATCTGGAAACGTTCAGTGCATAAAGATGCATTAAATATGTGAGTTAACGGGTGTGAGTTAACGGGTGTATAATGGCATACGCACAAGTCTTTAACAAAGAATCCGGAATTCATCTAAACCGGTCGAATATTTATTTTGTAGTTTATCGATTATTTTGAAAATTTCATAGGAAGAAGTTTCGGAAACGAACATTGTGTCTAAAAGTTTGGGTGAACTGTCTGTTTTGAACAAGACCCTTAGTGAGATCGACAGCAATTCTCGAAAGTATTGGTTAAAGAGATTAGCCACTGTTGCCGGATCGTTCACATTTATATCGTTATATTTTAAAACAACATTCTCTACGGTTTTCTAGTTGATTTGGTAGTATTTTATTATTTTCCCACATTGCTTTTGTTTTATTATTTGAGTTCAAAATATCCTGATCGTTTTCATGATTTTAGCCTGCCTTATGACTTTTCGTAACAATGTTTTGTATTTTTAAAGTAGATAAGAAATCTTGAGATACGTCATGACGTTTAGAAATAAAGTAGAGTACGTTTATTTATACACGATGTAATTCCTTTTGTGACCCAAGTATTACTTTTTCCTGAAATGTTTAATTTTCTCTTTTAATATGAAAGAATGCGTTAAAGAAAAATGAAAGCTTTGATAAAAATAAATTATATTTTTCATTTGTGTCAATAGTGTTATAAACTGCCTCCCATGATTCTTTCAGCAAGTAGTCCGTAAATAACTTTATGTTAACTGTAGTAAATGCTCTGCACATGCGTGTTTTATTTTTTCTGTCAGTATTCATGTTATTAGTAATTGTAAGAATTTGTGCATTATGGTCACTGTAACCTAGATTATTCGTTATTATTTCATATCTAGTTGTGGTTTTGTTAATTATAATTTGATCTATTGCTGTTTGTGATTTAAGAGTATTCCGTGTAGGTACGTTCACTGTAATATCTAAATTAAAAGAATGAATTAAATTGAGAAACTGCTCTTTTTCGTGGGATTCGTCCAGAAAATCAATATTGAAATCTCCACATACAACAATGGATTTAAAATGTTTATGTAAAAATGTTTATTTAAAATGTTTATTTTAAAACCGAGACTTGAATACGAGATGCGTACCGATGCACGTGTTTCCAGCTTAAAATCATTTTTCTTTGTATTTACATTCGTGGCAGTTTTCTTTTACCGATTCTGAAAGCATGTTAAGAGATTTTCCACATACGTAATTAAATTTAAATATTTCCCGGACTCACGAACGTGCATATACCTCAGCGAAACTCTTAGACTTCTGCATAGGGACGTTTTCACCGGAGCCATTAGCATTTTACGAAGGGGCGTAGCTGAACAGCTGTCGCGGCGGAGGGATACTTCTCTGAAATACATGTGATATTCACTTGTTTTGGCTGATCCTTAGGAAAATCGTTATATCTGCGCAGGCGCTGACGTCAGCGGATGACAGATGCGGACGCGTTGATTGGTGTCAGTGAGATTGAGGTTGTTTGGTCTTAAGACGGATTGTGGCTCGTGGTGCGTTGTTTTGTTGAGGTTCTGTTGTGGCTAATGCATCAGGCAAGAATTGAAGGGCTCTGTAGAACAAGGAGCTATCCCACCCAGACAGTTTTACGTCCCTCATATCACTCTATATATTTTTAAACTTTGAAATACAGCACACTTGTATACAAGTCCATAATGGATTTAAATAATATTTTACACCAGAAAAAATATTTAAAGTTTTGTATAATGCAAATAACTCAATTTCACAAAAATGTGGGATAGCTACTTTTTCTACTGAATCCTTTAATTGACAAATAGAAATTATCGGATCGAATATTTATGACCAAAAAATGTTACAAATATGAAGGCATTTATGACATAAAAATATGACCGTAAATATGACAAAAAAACAATTTGGTTGCATTTACAATACCTGCAAAATCTTTCCGCTGTTTAAATAACCATGATATTGTGGATATTGCGGGATGGACAGTCGTCCTCCTCCTTCTAGAATCACTGCTCGACTGACGAGTTCGTTATGCGGAGGAAGGAGGCAGCCAGTATTTGCCGGTTGCACAAAGCGATAGCCAATGAGCGATTAGGTTCGGTTGTTATAATTTACAGGCATTAAATTATACTAAATTACAAGGAAAAAGAGATACATGAGCACATGACTAATTAAAAATTGAGAATTTTGATGAGGTCTTCAACGCTAATATATCTTTGATCCCGGTGAATAAACTGATAAGTCATAAACACTTAATTTTACAGGATAGCAAAAAACAACGTTTAAATAAATTAAATCAGATTAATAATATTAAAACGAAGGCGATATTCAAACAAAACTATTTTTATGTAAGTTTTGTTTGGATATCATTAATCCCTTATTTACAGCATTAGTTTAAAATTGTTTTCTGCTCTCCTGTAAAATTACGTTTTTTTAGTTATCAGCTTATTTACCGGGGTTAAAGATATATTAGCCTGGTCGCATTAAACAGCAGTAGTGGGAAATCCTATCGCGCAGCTGAGTGGTCGTGTTGGCCGAGGTTCTGAGAAGTTCAGCGCGCCAAGGCAGCAGGAAGATACTGCGGAAAGTTGCGAAACGCCTGACGTCGAACCTTAACACAGAGAGTGATTAGACATGATAATACTATTGACATTATAAATTGTACAATTCTGGATTGTTGTTACATAACACGTGATACCGATTTATATATATATTTATATATATATATAAATTTAATAATATTATAATAATTATTTGATACGTCCAACATGATCCTCATGTGGTATTTTTTTGATCTCTGTGCCGTACTGTTAATGTAACACAAACCTGAAAGCGAAAAAATCAATGTATTATAAACATACAAAATTGGAATTTTAAAAATTCATGAAGGTTATAACAAGATATTGTCATTTAGGTAAAATTACATTTCAGAAAGCAATGTCGTTCCCGCCGCATTTCCAGCAGTGATTTACGAGAGATATTTATTCGTTATTAATTGCTAGTATTTGACGTGCACACGAGTAAAAGCTTGCCCCCTGGGAAATATGGTGATAATCCTGTCAAACAGTGAACAGATCTCCACGAGAATTGTGTATTTTTAACGGCAGGTGATCATGACGTGTGTCCGTAGATAATGATCATCAATAATTAACGAACTTTTAATTGTAATGAAAGTATGAAAGTACTACAGAATAACAAAGACGTTCGCGTACTAGTTGGTTTTTTTTTAATCTGTTTCGTCTGGGCTGGCTTTTCAGTTTTGCCATCTTCTTCCTAGCTGCAACCTGTCGATGTCTGAAACACATTTTTAAACATTTTCTCAATTTTTCAGAGTCCACAATAAAACTTGTAGTGCTACAACAGCACGTATTTCGCGAATTATGTTTAACTATTTTTTTTCAACAATTCAAAGAGTTCAACGAAAATGTTACCTACACCATTTTTAAGTGTCCTTTGATCTCTCCGAAGAAAAAAATTGAAAGAAGCAATTTGGAACCGGTTTTGAGAAAAAAATCACTGATTGCATTTACTTAAAAAATTACGGGAGAAATACTCGTTTCAATAGACAGTTGATAAGATAAACTATTTTTTAGAACAGATTACAATAACAAAGCAAGGCTGCTGTCTGTTTGTTGAGTCTGAATATTTGTTGTTATTGAATTGTTTTATAACGGTTACTTAATATTCTTCTTGAACATGCATTTGTATTATTTTTGAAAAATTAAATTTCTATCAAAATCACGTTTACTTTATGCCATTTAGTGTCTAGCTCTTTTAATTGAAACAGTTCAAAGAAAAAGTGGAGCCGTCTATGAGAAAACCTTGTCTTTAATATTGCCTGCATTTCAACAAAACTACTGATATTTTTATCAAAAGTGGTACAATACATTATTTAAATACCTGACTTTGAAGAATATATTTTATTAAGAAAATAAATCAATATAGTTAAACTATGTTTGTGGGAGGAAGAAGCCGAAAAGAAGTTAAACTTTGGCAATTTTCGAGAGTTTGCAGAATTCAAAGAAAATCGGATCTGCGCATTTTTATAAGTGTACTTTGCTCTATCTGATAAAAATATGAATGAAAAACTTTGGAGTCTATTTAAAAAAATAGGAAACGTCGTTGGAGCCTCTGGTGAAGAACTCTCCAAAATCAAAATATCAGTTTCAAACTCAAGAGGCTGCGAAAACGATCAAATTGATTTGGGGAATATCAATTTGGTGAAAATACGGCCAACGGTTTAGTCCCTATTGTTCTACACGGGCTGAGAATCGGACAAGTGGACGACCAACCATTGAACGAGCAAGTGGATGGTCGGAGGGACTGACTGACGGACAGACGGTTTGCCATAAACAAGTCTTTCGGCATCAAGAACCCAAGAATTATGGATTCAGAAACCTGTTAGAAATAATTACGTACTTCATTATTTACTACGACGTTATTACGTAACTTTGTCTATACCAGCTCTTGCGCTTCGTATGTTACTCCAGCAATGAGTTTCAGACACCAGTTTGCGTCAGAATATTAGCGGGCATATTAAATGCAGCCAGATACCAAAATTACAAGATACACTAGCATTTCTTTTGAATATTGCATCTTGTACATCTTCATCGTGTTATTTTTAGTTGGTTACCGTTGAAGAGTCATTTTGTACTATTTTCAAAATGTTTCGCAACACAATTCGCTCTCCATGCAACATGGTGGCCAGTGTTTGGTCTGGCTTTTCAAACAGTGTGTCCGTGCTGTGGTCACGTGGTTCGTGATGCAAGCTGAAATTGTGGCTCATTGCTAAGTCGCTAGCCTTTCACCACTGAGATCCGGGTTCAATTCCCGTCGAATATCATGTAAAATTTGTTCCAACAAAACGAGTTTGGCTGCTTCACAAGGGCTAGTCCAACCCCTGTGAAGTGTCCTAAACCCTACTCCTAATCCTTATTCCTTCCCAATTCTGACCGCTAGGTAGTGACGCAGGAGGCGCGTACGCGGAGATGCTACCTGACGGTCCTCTTGACAACTGACTGCGACGAGACGCGACAGACATAATATTAACGGAGGATTACTCCAAAAAAGCGCTGTTAGTAATGGAGGATTTCTCCGAAACGCGCAAAGGGCTCAACGCCCCCAAGGGGCTTGGAGACGCGTTGCGTCAAAGTAGACGCAACAAATAGACACTTAACTGGTGTTGTGCTGAACGCGCAAAAATTGGTGCGCCGGAGGACCTTATCCATGTATTTCCACCGCGGTCTGTACTATACTCCAGGCCGTGTATTAGGCCGCACTAAATTCACAATATGGCAGATTGAAAGATTTCCTGTCGGAATAGCCAACTTATGAAACTATAACTCTGATCAAGTCTCTCGCTTTTGTTTTGTTTGTTGTCTCATTCACAACTCTCGCGCGGTCCCGAGTCTTGTCCACTGTTCTATAATACATGTTTCGTTTTTCGGTAGAATTAAAAAGAGATATTCATCTATAAACGAATATTAACTCTGTGAATAATTATTAAGTTAATTAAGAATTATCATTATCAACTATTGCGAGCTTAAGAAGTGTTAAAAAGTGTCAAGTGCAAATGAAAAATACAACCTCAAAAGTTATCTGCGGTCATACTTCTATGTTATTAATGCTTTTGAGATATGTGTCAACAGTTCCTTCACGTTTTGAACTGGTAGTAATGAGTGTTATTGAACGCAAATAAATACCACAATTGTAATGCAAATGATAATTATCTGTTCAATTATTCATTAGCTTTTAAAAGTAAGTTAAAAAAAATAATGAAAATCATCATTAGTGTAAGTAAGTCTTCAATAACTTATCCATTGTTACCAGACAGTCTTTCTCATTACCCATTTTTTTCACCATTTCAATGGGGTGTGATTCATAAGATTGGGATAAATGGTAATAAATATGACTTTTTGATTTTTTTAATGATGTTTATTTAAACAGGAATGTATACAATCAATATAATGGCACATTAAATATATAGTTGCACAATAATATTGAATCTACTCTCTTATTGTGACTACATTACTATAAGCTTCTCCCTGAACATGCAGTTATTACAGAGTAAACCCTCTCATTGCTTGTTAAATAATTCAAATCAAAAGCATATTATACTTCAGTTTCCATTACAAATTCATGCCAAATAATTCCCAATAGGCAGTCAAGCAGTACAAGATTAATATATTATTGTGTTTATTTATTGCCAGTTAAATACACATTCTTGCTGTGAAAATTTCAAGGTAAGACAACGGTTATTTTCAGCATTAAAATTAGAGTATTGTGCCAAGAAATTCAAAATGCATGTGGATTTAGATAGAGATGTGGTGCTACTTGCCCCAAACCAGTATTATAAGTAATGTCACAAATGCTACTAATCAAATAAGGTTACAAACAAGCTACAAAAAACTGAAACAATGTTGACAAGACTATTTACATATACATTTAGATATACAAGACAAGTACATGTGTGAAAACTAAGAATTATAATAATTAGAGAGATAATTTTATGTCCTAAAAATCTTGAAACATGCATCTATGACCTAAAAATTCTGAAATATGCAATTAAAATTAACAATATCTCATTTCATGTGGTACTTGAATGAAAGATGTATTTTTGTGCAAACATAATGTATACCTAGCTCACTTCTCAGGAGAAATAATTGAAGTAATTATGCACCTTCATTAAGAACATTGTTTGTCTTGTTTCATTTTTTCTGCTTGGTATAAAATATATCAAGAAATATCCTACATTTGCACAAGTATTTTATTGTCTATAGAAAAGAAAAAACACAAATTGTGACAAGCTTTTCTAATCAATGACTGCTCCCAAATAAATAGACTATATGACAAGGAATGGTTTAGAGATAAGTCTCTCTTTAACAAAATAAATATAGGAGCATAAAATATTCTCTCATTATTATATGAATATGCACCAACAGGAAAACTTTGCAAATTGCACTAACATATTAATCTACATAGCATCCAATTCTAACCACATGTCAAGGAATTTCATTTAGCTATGCCAAGACAAAAATATGCAAAATCATAGATATGCACTCCCTAATAATAATAATAAAAATATAATATATAATAATAATAATAGTAATAAAATTATTATTATTATTATTATTATTATTATAACACAATGTCTGGAGACAAAAACATGTTTTGATTATTACAAAATCATTTTCTATTGATGATTAAAGAAATACATTTAATATAAAGTTGTGTCAACAAAACTTGCTTCAAAAAAAAGATTACAAGTGATAGTCCGACACATATTGTAAGCTGGGGAATAAAAAGTTATTATTACATCAATCATGCATCTACTTCATGCAACAGAACCATAAGGTTTATATCTTACCTGAAATTTTAACAGGTAACATCACATTAAATTTGTTATTCCAAATAGTTACAATATGACAGTTCAGATGCAATATGTAGAGCATTCTTCTGTAAATGTATAATATAAATAAATAGCTTATTCCATGTTGTTCTTCATAAAGGATGACTTACAGTCACAAAATGTTTCATAAAGATATGAAACCTTGTTGTAATGAACATGTTACCTATAATTCCTCACTGTCATTGTCATCCTCTTCTTCAGAACTGTTCTCCAAATTTATTGTCAGTTCTTCAACTTCTGGAACATCTTGAATTTCTTTCCTCCAATATTCATTTATAATTTTTTCAGTGTGTTCCACATAATTGTTCCATTTTTGTGGAGTCACCTACAAGGATATGTGCCAAAAAGAAAAAAGACGATACCAGATTCCACATTACAATTAAAATAACTGATATAAATATTGATATGAAACCTTGTTGTAATGAACATGTTACCTATAATTCCTCACTGTCATTGTCATCCTCTTCTTCAGAACTGTTCTCCAAATTTATTGTCAGTTCTTCAACTTCTGGAACATCTTGAATTTCTTTCCTCCAATATTCATTTATAATTTTTTCAGTGTGTTCCACATAATTGTTCCATTTTTGTGGAGTCACCTACAAGGATATGTGCCAAAAAGAAAAAGATGATACCAGATTCCACATTACGATATAAATATTTAATAAATATTAATAGTATGCAATATGGGTTACACAAAGAAAAGCAAACGCTAAAATGAAATATTATAAAATTCATCCACTCAGATGTGCAAATAACTAATAATAGAAGTAATAACAATAATAATTATTATTATTATAATAAGTTAATATATAACTATTTTTATTATTATAACTATTTTTAATGTGAAGCAATTAATTTTAAAAATTATTATTATTTTTGTTGAAGTTTCTGGGATGGTAATTATGGCCTTGTATCAATATTATAAGAATATTCAAATTTTATCATTAAGCTGCTATTTGGTGTTAAAAGTTAAATATTCGCTTAGAAAAGTAAGTCATACCTGATTTAATGCTTCCTCCCAAACCTGTTTAGTTCTTTCAGTGCCACTGCCTGGCCTTGAAACTACTACTTTAGAATAATAACGCTTTGTCTCAGACCATACTTGCTCAATTGCATTGAAGAAACAATGGTATGGAGGAAGGCGTAATACTTCATGTCCTTCATCTTCCAAAAGTTTGTCAACAACATATCTAGAAAAACAACAACCCATCTCAAAAATATTTTCTTTATTAACATTTTGAAAATGCAAATTATATATGAAACAACCTTTTTAGTTGAGTACAATGAAGCTTGCATAGATGCCTCAAAAGGACAACAGTGGCATTATTTGGTGGCACCACACCATGTTGTTGTAACCATCTCTATAAAAAGATTTATTGTTAAAATTATTTACATTTCAAATTCAACCTATAATCTTTACTAATTACTTACCACTAATTCATTTTTTTTCCACTTTGAAGAAGGATTTCTTCCACCAATCTACTATGGTATGAAGCATTGTCCATTACAATTAAGCAAGGTCCCAAATTTTTCATCCCAGGAATTAACTGTGTTTGGACCCATCTGTGGAAATTTGAAAAAATAAAAAAATAATAAAAAACACTATAAATATTGATATAAGAATGACTTGATTGTTTGACCATAATGAAAATTAATGATGAACTTGCCTTTCAAAATTTTCACTGTTCATAGAACCATGGTAATCCTGGCCCCTCTTCAAATTGGTGCTAAAAATTAAACTTGCCCTAATGAACATAAATTATTTCACTTCAACCTCCATGCAGAGGAAATTATGTTAAAAAAATTATTAACAGTCTATAAACACCAAGAATAAATTATTGTTATAGGTGATTATAAAGTTAGGGAAACATACTGTACGGCACCATTATGCAATGTTTATTATTATACATTCAGAATATTGCGACTCACCTTGTACAAACCCATGCTTACTTCCTGCATGAACAACCACAAATCTGCTCCCCTCATCTGGTTTTTGGATGGCCCCTTACCTCATCCTTTTTCAACCACGTTTTTGAAGACCCTCCTATTGTAAGAAACCTATGGTAACATTTACCTATCCAACTTAAATCAAAATTTATATTGCTTTATTTTATGCACTCCCCATTATGTTCTTTATACTTTCATTATAATGGGCAACAATATTAAAGTTAATGTCCCAGAAGATAAGCATAAGAAATTACCATTCATGTATATCCATGTTTCATCCAAAAAAATTACTGTCTTTGGTGTGTTGGAGTTTGTATTTCTACAGTAATTCCTCAGGAAGCACTCTCTTTTAAAAACTATAATTTCGTTCTCCCTCACATGGGCATACCTGTCTCCCTTTCCCCAAGTAAAACCCATGTTCTTCAGTATTCGCTTTAGGGAGGTCTGAGAGCCTTCAAAATTTAATGTTTCATCTCCCACAATCTCTGTGTACAGGTTTCTTACAGAAATACCACAACCTACATAAAATATAATCCTTGGTACTTGTTAAATAATACATAAAACAACACAAAATGATAATTGTTTATATTAATAAAACTGTACACTAACAAACTAATTTAAAAGTCTAATTGATTACTGAACTCAAACTACAATAAATTTTATTGGCAATTGCATCCTTGGTGTGGTCAGTGCTTCTTGTTTTTATATTTATTGATAATATTATCAACTGACTTTACACCCACCTGTAAACACACAATATCTTGAAAAAAAGAAAATTAGATTTATTACGATTAATACATGAGTAATGGTAATTAATAAATGAGTAATGGTAAAGATAATTAACAACTATACTCATCCCAATTTTAATTAAGAAAATTACACTTGTACGTTTTAAAAGATAAGACGTAGAAAAGAAAAACGAAAAATCAATCTTACCTGTAATAATTTTGCCACTGCATTATTAAACAAGAGTGGGTAAGATGGACCTTTTCTTCAACTGCTTCCTTCCACAGTCCACAATATAAATTTACAATTCCCTTTTGAAGAGAACTTTGAATGCGTGTTATCTTCAAAGGTTCAATATCAAGTATAGACCCAGATGTTGTTGGGCTATCCATTATTTTCCACTTATAATTAAAATGAATTCAGAAAAATAATAATAATAAATATAATATAATTAATTTAAAACAAGAAATACTAGAGGGCACTTAACAACAACAAATAATGAACTACTATAACTATTTCAATTAACTTTATTATTATTACTAAAGAAAACAATTGGAAAATAATAAATAAAACTCAAAAACGCCTAGTACTACTAAATAAATAAATTGAACGATAAAACGCAAATAACGAAGAACACCGAAACGCAAAATTCAAATCTCTAGGAACACTCGTAAACTAATACAACTTCACTTGGATGGCTTTGAATGTTGGCGGAATCTACGGAAGTAGTCATTGTTTCATTGCAAACTTAAATTTTAAAAAATGTCCCTACCGCTTGAAGGTAATATATACAGGGTATTTGTGTGACGTTGAACAACTTTTGCCAACATAAAACGAAACGAAACTACCCTAAATCGAGTATAAATGTATGTTCTCATCCGACAGTGACATTTTTCAAAAGTTGTCCTGTTAGTTCGGCTTTTAGCTGGCCAGCAGTCTATGAAGATAGTATTCGAGTAAAAAATAATAAAAGGAAGCAAGCGGTTCTCTGCACTTCAGTAAAAGTCTACTCTCACTGCAGAATTGCTAACAGAGCGCTGATAGTAGAAGCTTTAGGATTCATTTACTGTCTCCTTTCGTCAGAATTATATTGGCGCTCCATATAACGCTCTAAAACGATAAATCAATAACTAATTTATTGGTGTTTGCGCATTTCTCTGGGAACAAAGCGCTTTGTTGTAACTGATTAGCTTATTACTGTGCATTGGGAAATTCCTCAAGAGCTCCACTCATTGCCGCTTTGTTTGTGCAACCACTTCGGTTCCCCTAAATTCCTCTAATCTATTAATGAAATTGAAAACGAGGATACATTATTGTGGATGGCAGTCGGTGTATCTTAGAAAACGTCTCCAAAAATAAGTAGAACGCATGAAGCATGATTGTTACTGCAGCGCCTCTGACCGGGAGGTCCTAGGTTCGAGTCCTGACGGTGGCAGGATTTTCGACATTAGCTTTTCAGCTAGGTCGAATTCAGTCGCTATCTGGAGGAGAATTGTAGCGGCCGGCTGCTCTGATCGGTAGTTTTCCGTGGTTTCTTCGACTAACACCAGGCGAATGCCGGAGCAGCACCCTACCAAACGGGCCACGGACCGCGCGCGATCAGTCCTTCCTCTTCCTTGTCCTATCCTCTCCCCTTACACAGACACACTTACACTAACATGCACTACACGGCCACACATTCCGGGAGACCGGTCGGGAACTTAGATCTTGTCCCGGCTGGGGCGGTGCCCCGCCGGTGGGAGAGTCCTGGTTAGGAGGAAACCCCACTAGCCGACGGTAGGTCGGCGCCGTATCTCGCCATCCAGCGGGGGAAGATTACCGCCATCTACCGAGAACAAACATGCACTACACTTACGGGACTAATGACCAAAGCCGTTGTCGCGCCCGGGAACACGAAAAAAAAAAACCAACCATGAAGCATGATTTGCCTTCGCGGTCATGTGATATCAAGGTAGACAGCGTGTGGTTAGAGCTCGCCTTGGACCGGGTCCCCAATTTTTTTTAAAGAAACTTTTATTATAGATCATAAATACTTAATGTATTGTAATATAATTATTTGAATATACAAACTTTTAGTTTATTTTCAAATTGATATTTTATTTTTAATTTTTTTTATTTTACTTCAAAACCAATTAAAATTGTGTGGGACGTGCTAGGGTCAGAAGTGTCTTATATGCACGTTTTCTTAATTCTGGGATCTCTACCTTAAACAATTTAAAAGTTGAATCATGAATACAGGAAGAAATGAGCGTTTTGACAATAATTGTTAGCAAAATATTCGCTTCCATGTAATAAAATCAAATTCCAAAGGCAAATCAGCTATTCATAACTGATTTTCAGAGGTATTTCAGCCATTGATCATTTTGAAGAGAAAGTCAATATCTTCCACTTTTGTAATCAAAACTAAACCTCTATAAATAATGTATTGAGTTACTATTGTTAATGAATTTGTTAGGGTTGTGATTTAACATGAATACAGTCTGTGGAATTATTATATCTTACTGGATGATAGAATACAAACAATAAAAAGACTTGTCTTTCTTGAAGTTATATTACAGAAGTGATCAAGCAATAAGAAAAAATATCATATTTCCTAAAATACCTACTCTCTACTCATAACATTTTTACAGTTAAAAATTCAAACACTTGAAGTATTCTCAAACTTGATCAGAAATGTTTCTTAATAGTTTTTCGTAAGCATTCTATGACATTTTGCATATGCTCCCAAGTTGGATTGTTACAACGTTCCAAGACTTTGCCATCGCGCGATTTGGTTGAGGAGGTCACAGAGAGATGGCGTTGTTCTTCGAACAATCGATCAGAGGAGTTCAGAGGAAGTTGTGAAGACGATCGGAACGAGGGCAGTTGGTAGCTTATTTTCGAAAATGGTGGACGTGTCACTTGAATCAGGAAATGCTCGTTGCAACTTGTGGCGAAGTTGGAGAAAAGGTCAGGTGAACAGCGTCGTTGGTAAATTAATTATGAACAGTAATTAGGGAAAGTATTCTTTAAACGATTGTACAGTTTAATTTGTGAAAGATCCGTGATTCTTGTGTGGATTTTCGAGCAATTGTGAGTTGTGCGTGGTGACAAACTGAATTATTTGTAAGTGCGCTATGTTATCTCGTAAAGGAAGAATAACTACTTTATTAATTATAGAACTACATGTGGCGAGCAAACTGTAAGGAATTGAACTGATTTAACATGATATTTTACCAGCTGTAGTGAAAATTGTAGGCGAAGTAGTAAAAGTGAAAGCACAGTAAGGGCGGCAGAACTGGAAAAAATACTGTGTTAAAATGTAAGGAACCTCAGATTGTAAGTAGATATAAAAGTTTTAGTTTGGGAATGATAAAATAACGCGGGAATAAAAGTATTTACCAGAAGAGTGTCCATTAGAACGGTAGAAAATACAGGTACCGGCCACACGATCACGCGAAGGCCTTTGTTATTAGTGATCCACCGTGAATATATGTGTAAAATCCTGACGTCTAGACGCAGCGAGCGGCGACTTCATCAGCGTGACACAACGGTTCAAGGGAGCTTCGAGGGACGTCCCGAAAGAGCTGATTGGTCTTCGTGGGGTGCGAGGACGGCCGGTTCCAGCGGACTGGGCACGACCTTGTCGGCGCTGAGGGGCAGAAGTGGCTCCAAGGCCATCGAAACGACAGCGGGCCATGGCAAATTCCTGACGCACTGCAGTAACGTAAGTGAAATATTGTTTCTTTTTTGAATAGTAACGAACATGGTACATAATTGGACAGTAAAATGAGCAATCCAGTGTATATACTCCATTCTGCCACACGAATTTAAAAGGTTGTAAATATTCCCAGTTATTAAGACATGTCTAATTTTGGGTTTATATTGTTTATGGGATGATTTGCATAACAGAATTATAATATTGCATTTTTTATGTTATTCGAAGTTACAGAAAGGTAACGAGGAACCTTGAACTAGTTGCTATTGAAAAGGGAGTATTAAATTACAATAACTAGCACAGAAAGTTATTTGAGGTAAAAACATGAATTATTTATGGTTTATTGAAAGAGAAAGTAATCGTCTGTGATGTAGTCATTCATTTATTAAAGTGATTTTTATTCTATTAAATTTGTTGAGTTCGTTCCTTGACGCGTCTAACTTTGATTAAAGCGAGCTAAACACGAACAAGACTCCTGCTCTAGGTCCATCCTATTCTTATGTGGGGATACTGAGAGATATTTTGCATCTTTATTGCAACCTTGTTTGCGAGTAACGGGTCTCCATGTCCGCGCGCCCAAGGAGATGTCACAAGACATATCCAGCCGCAGATGACAAATACGTCACAATTACTACCTGGATGGCATCCTTGATACCTTGACCATTTCACATGCTGGGAGCGAAAATCAATCCGTACATTATGAACACAGCATACGACGATGACCTTTTGATACTTACTGGCAAACTTCCAACATAAATATGGAAAATTCAAACTAGTTCTTGATAATACCTGAAGTGTTTGTTGCTACAGTTCAATCATATACTCCAAACTAAGACTACTTTCTTCACTCTTTACAGCTCATTGAATCCCTTTGCAATATTTCATCTCATTTCTTCACATGTACACCACTTCATACTTAAATGTTAGTCTCTCCTCTATTCTTCCCCTAATTCACTTTTTCATTGATCACATCTGTGAAATAGTAAACAGTTTATCATATCACTATTTCCAATGGAAGTCCAAATTGTTCCTCACTGTACTTACGTTCTATAATCAGAGCTCATATCATCCTCTCAGCAAGACTACTCAGCTACGGTTCCAACAATCGAGTGACAAATTTAATCTTTGGCTGCTAAATAAACTACTTCAAGAAGTTTCTCCTGCAAAATGACATTTTGGAGATATCACTTTTCTTGAGCACCGACAAAACCTTTATCTCCATCTCAAATTTTGAGGCGCAGATTGCAGATATAATGAATCAATTTATTTACGTTACGAAGACACCTGATTTTTCCTTATTGTAGTTCGTAGTCTGAGCTTTCCATTCAGTTCTCTCTAAAACATTTCTACTGATGAGCTTGCTAATTATAAAAAAAATACAACGCCCCTTATTTCATTGAAATTTGAACTAATAACTCTTCAACTCTTCAGAACCAAGAAACATAAGCTATCCTTTCACTAACAATTATAAAGAGATCAGTATATCGTTTTATAGCTTGTGCCAAAAAAGGCAGCAAAGAATAAATTGCGGGCAGGTAGACAAATTGGATTCAATTTATTGCGGTGGCCGTTGCTCTCCCAGGTTGCCTTTCATCTCCATTGCTGTGAGTTACGCAAATCCAATGAAAGGCAATGAAGACGAGTAGCGGCCGTGGTGAACGCAGCCAGGAGGCAGCGAAAGGTTGGCCTCGTGCCGTGAATACGCCGTGCCCAGAGGCTTAGAAGGAACGAAAACGCACAATAAGTCATTCAAAAAGTGAATGTACGGTCCACAAAAACGTACGAAACACTGGATTGATTACATTCAAATTTTTCACGTATATTTTTGAGCGGCCGAAAACTAATACAATGGAAATTCTTCATGTAATATTTCCCTCTCTTCCATCTGTCCCCACATCAAGGTCAAATCTGGCACAATGTTTCTACCTTTCCTTCACATAATCTCCATCGTTCATGCTGTTTGAGTCAATACGTGTTATAACTCATCTCATTTCTTAGTCTAAATGTTTTATTTATTTCTTCTTTATTTATTTTTGTCAGCAGATAATCTGGAATTCTTGGCCTGACTGTGAACTTGTTATTTTTTTATGTAGTGAATATAATATTTTTCTATACTTTACCCCATGTGTGTTAACCCCATAATCTGTCCCTTGCACGCACGTGCTACGGTTTTCTGCTGCCCGTTTGTGTACGGTACAAAGTTTACGATGCCACCTTTCGACAAGCATCCCATCATCAATAAGAATTGTTATTTAAAAAAGGATTAGGTTTTTCAAAGACCATTTACCCAATTTTTGTTGTGTACAATAGTCTCTCGGTCGCGTCGATTAAACATTCCATACGTGAAAGAAGTGTAATATGTGTATGTAATATCAGTTTAACCGAATTCAGAGATACAGCCGTAGATGAACTGAGATAAATTGTACTCATTCTTCTATTTTCTTGCCCATTTGTAAAAATATCCTCTTCATCATTTACACAACATGTTTTAGAGGTTGTAAACTCCGCCCGCTAAAGCTCGCAGACTACAAACCCCGTGTACCCAATTGTACTCAATTTTGGCCGACGGGAATCTCCTTCCTGGAAACTTTTTCAGATGTAATAGCCTTGCAACAAGTGTTACTTTACGTGGAAAACAATACAACAAATGAATATAGTTGAATTCTTCATTTCTGAAAGAA
This sequence comes from Teleogryllus oceanicus, assembly GCA_964035755.1. NCBI lineage: Eukaryota > Metazoa > Arthropoda > Insecta > Orthoptera > Gryllidae > Teleogryllus > Teleogryllus oceanicus. Next base: position 64,872,355 of record CAXIVR010000011.1, read on the forward strand.
GCTGTGAGCAGTAAGCGAGGAAAATTTGCCTTGGTACTCAACTGAGTTGGTAATTAATTCAGGCTTAAATGTTTTCGGGCAGGTCATCTGCGTTTTCATTTATTTCGTAAGCGTAATGTACATTACATCCCAGGAAGTAGCAGTGTTTCCCCCTTACTGAAACATGAGATCCGATTCTGGCCTACATAACGGACAGTGAAGTTTCCTCTTCAAATATCTTTCCCAGCGGGCCATCGCCCCAGCTGGAACGCAGGTTTTCATTTTTTACTAGACTTGTGAAGGAGACTTATTTAGATCACAATGGTTGGTCAGTGATGACTATGCATGGAACACATGTTCAAGCGGTTGGCTAGTTTTCGAAAAGATAAATGGTACGGCGCTTCCGAAAATGTGCATTTTTGTATTATTTATCGAGGTTTCTTGACGTAGAAATGAATTAAGAGCTGAATTTTCAACTGTGAGGGGTGAAACAAATGGTAGAGAAGATACAATCCGTTTTGAAAACATGAAAGTCAAAAGTAAGACATGGATATCACATGAATTTTTTGATTTAACATGCTAATTCAATTAACAATCATTGACAGATTTTTTTCTCAAAATTAATATTGAATGAATCATGGTTGTGATGAAGTACAACTCAGAGGAGAAAAACTATCATTAATATTCACTTACAAAACCTAAAATAATACTTCCTAACCTTGCAGTTAACATTGCCCCAATAAAATTAAGAAATTGTAATATCAAACTACAGCAGCTGTGCAAACAAAACATAACTAAAACAAGACTATGTAAATGCTACCATATCAGGTTCAAGGTTAAGAACAATGAATTGAAAGTTGAAATTATAACCGAGTGATTGTAAATTAACAGACAGCAAGCAAACATAATCAAATATATGAACTTTTATGAAAACACAATACAATTTGGGTGATAGTATATTTAATTTTTTACTAATAAGTTGAGCTTAAAATAATCACATATAATTGTATAATAAAAAATCATATATATTTAGCTGATGGAAAGTTAATTTAAAAAAAGGAAAAAAAATATTTCCTTGTGTTCGGCATACTTACAATTAATTGACATTGAGGTGGCGACTCTTACTTAATTGTCCCTAAAGATAGGGGTAATTAATAAAACAGAATACAAATTTTGGACTCAATTAAAAATAAAAGAGGTCTATTTGTAATTTAAGGATGTAGGGAATATATTTTAGTTTGATGTTAATATTTTAATTCAATATGTAGATTAATTTTATCGGCTCTAAATGTATCTTTTGGAAATCTGCATATAAGGGGGGAGGGGTTCAAGCAAATCTCACTTAATCTTACGTGGGGGAGAAAGGGGCAAATTTCACGTATTTTTTCGCTAAAAACAGTGCTAAATTGCCAGAAAATTTAAACAATTTAAGTAAAACAAGTTTCTGCACGAAAATATGGCTAAATCTTGCACAATAATTTTATCGCTGTTATATGAATGCTACAATAAGCAGCAATGTATACTGAGAAAAAGAATATAACAAAAGTTACCAAACTCTTTATCGTGAATGAGATACATCTCATTATCTGTATTTTTACAGAAATCTCAAAGATAAATTACCGAGCATTTTTAGAAGAGTAATAATATTCATTGTAATTCAGTCACCTTATTTTCTGAATATTAGTAATATCAAGTCTTAAATAAATATAACTACGCAAATTATATTTTTTAAATAAATCCCATTGCATAAATCAAATTAACTTATTTTCATTAAAAATATGCATTTTGAAAACTCTCTCTCGTGAGATTAGAAGGGTATGGGGGCCGAGTCAAATGTTACATTTCACCAAGGAGGGGGGGGAGCCGAAAAATCACCAAAATCGCTTCAAGTAATTTATGGACGGCCCCTTATTCTGCCAGGAAAATTGAATGAAGTTGAATGATTTTTCAAGAAAATCATTTAGTGAGCTGACAATTTTTAAATTTATATTTTTATTAGGTCTTCACTAAACAAACCAAATCACAAGGTAAAAAACACTAACAGTAAACTCCTTGAAGCTGCTTCTATGTGCAATTAAATCTCAAAAACGATGTATGTTCTCACATGAATAAGATTTATTTTTCATTATATTATTCATTTATAATTATTATTTGTATATATTTTTATACAACCTAATTTTCAACTATGCACTATTTCTAGAACTTCATCTAACTTCTTTCCTATTGTGTACAGAAATATATGCAATGTTTTTTTCCGAATTTCACATGTGGCATTTACTGATTGCATTTTTCAGATGCCGTAATGCTCTTAAATAATTATTGAATATTTTCTTGTGTTAATAATAATTAATGATTTTACTCGTTAAATAAAATACATTCAATAACATTGTCCAGAGTAATGTCCCCCAAATCTAAAGCTTGTTAAAAACTTGCGTTGAGAATCTGAATGGAAAATATAACTTTGTTAACAACCAACCTCCTTAGTTCCAATCAAATGTGTTGAACTGTATTGTGTTCAAATGTGGAGAATCTCCGTACTTATTAACACAAACTTGTCACTAAGGCTGATTTTGTTTTAATTTTAGTAAAATTTAATAATGCATTAATTCAAACAATTGGTTTAATTATAAGTATGATGCTGATCATAAATATCTACCCGTCTTCACATCAAAACTATTCCTATGCCTGCCACATGAACTCAATTTTGAAATAATGACCTATTTGTCGATTTTCAATTATGTCATCCACAAGATGTAGAAGTAGTCTGTGATGTAGTAAATTCAATGTCCTTCACAAGTCAGGACATTGTCTTCTAGAATTAGGTATTTAAATTCAATGTACATCGGTTGATGCCACCTGAAGGGAACATTTGTGTTGGTGAGATATGCTTTGAATGAAATAGAATAGAGTGCAGTGAAAGTACACAATATCCTAAGTTGCAAGTTGGGTTTGTGACAATGTTTGTGTTACTACATGGTATAATTTTTTATATTTTTAGTTATTTTGTTTTGAAATTAGACATACAAGGTATTAATTAGTTCTTAACAAGATTTTAAAATAGTGTATGTATTACAAACGATACTCTATTTATACAATAAAATATACCTACTACCTGTAAATCCAATAAAAAATAAAAAAAATATTCTGGCAGAAATGTTGTTTCCGTCCTGATAATATTGACATTATCATTCGATTTTTTTCCACTCTTTGCTTCTGGGTACATTGTGGTTGGTATTATCCTACAGATAATCACTTTGCTCTTATTAAAATTAGATTTCCTATAGCTCAACACTACATTACAAATTTTACTGGTTCACAACAATGGTAGATGTAAACTAACTATGAATCAAAGTTTGAATGTTTCATTAGAACTAATGAGGTCAGCTGTTAATGACAATATATTATCTAGTGAGAACCTCACCCTAAGTTTTAAACAAGCGGCTATGTTTATTGTACGTACATTATTCTGCGCGTAGTTATTGAATGTATTGTATTTAACTTGACTAATGTCATAAATATTAACCACCATAAAAAAATATCAAATAATTATTTGAGAGCATTACATAGTCTGAAACGCGGAATTAGTAAAAACTATATGCGATATTCTATAAAAAATTCCCTACATTTTAGTTCCTATTTCTCATCACTTCACCGTTTCTGTTAGGTAAAGGAGAAAAGATTTTTGGGGGCAGAAGAAAAATTCAACTAATAAAAATCACTATATTTTCACTATTTAAAGTCTAATTTTTCGGTCGTTAATTTACCAGTGAATTCTGTAAGAGTAATCTTTAATACGTTTACACGATCTATCATATCATACCAAGCGTTCATTATACGAGTTCTTTGATACAAAATCTACCAGAAATCTTAATTCAATATTTCCGTCTCATCCTCACTGAAATTTGTGTAACACAGATGCTTACTGGTGCACGTCTCATCGCATTTACGATTGTCATTCACGGCAAGTAATTGAATCATTGAACAATATGTACACAAGTTCAGGAAAAGCTAACTGTTTATTCTTTAGAAACTATTAATAGTTTTCGCGTAATTTTTAATGCATTATGGGCCATTCAAGACAGTATTTCTTCCAGAAAAAACAAAGAATGGTTTAGGTGTCTCAGGGCATAAATTGATGTCTTGCAGTCTTCCCATTGGTTCCTCAGTCCTGTCGGTGGCAGGATTTTTGATTCTAGCTACATGGGTCAAATTCAGTCGCTGTCAGGAGGAGAATTCTAGCTGCCGGCTGCTCTGATTGGCAGTTTTCCGTAGTTTCTCAGATCAACACCAGGCGAATGCCGGAACAGAACTCTATCAGACGGGCCATAGACAGCGCGTGATCATTCCTTTCTTTTTCTTGCCCTATCCTCACCCCTTACTTACATACACTTACACCTCTAGGCACTTCACTACGACATATGCCTCAGAGACCAGTCGTAAGCTTACAGCTGGTCCTGGCTGGCGCGGTGCCTCGCACCTCGTCGGGGAAATTCCAGCCAATCGACGTGAATGTCGGCTCCGAATCTCGCCAGAGGACGGAGGAGGAGGAGATCACCGCCATCTCCCGAGATAAAAGCATTCATTACACTTACGAGGCTAATGATTTTAGCAATTGTAGCGTCCAGAATCACTAAACAAAGAATCGTTCTTCTTAAAAATTGCTTCGAAGTTTTTCTTCAAACTTTTTGTACGGGGAGCGCTAAATGTACTGAATAACACGACAAACTCTATTTTAATGTTTTCTTTTCATTATTCATAAATTACCCAAATGTATTGTTTATAAATATCTCTCCCATTGTAAATATTTACGGACAGTTTGTATTGCATTTGTGAGCACACGTGCTTTAAGTGATTTCTCATAAACTCAAAACTTTTCTGTGAAAATGAACTGAAAATTGCGCATTTTCAGAAATGCTCAAATGACATTTTCTCAAAAGCGTCTTCAATTTTTCAATGAAAATTCGTTTATAGGACCACGTTATACTTGTCTACAATATTATTGAAGTCCTATTTCAATTCTACTTTTTGGGGATCGTAAAATTGAGAAGTTGTGAAAAAAGTCGTTTAGGCACCGATATGTAGCAGCTGGGGAAAGTGTTAGGCCAATAAGCCATCTAATTCTAAAGAGGTTCGAAAACTATTAAGAGAAGGTCTGTATCATTATTTAGAATCATTAGTATCTTAATGAAATCCTTCTTCAATATTACATCTCGAAAATCTCAGAATGTTCTAAAATTTCAAAAGCGAGAAGTTCAGCTATATTTAAAGCGTCGGAAAGTTTCTTTCTTTGGCTTGTGATGCTGGTGGTGTTTGGAATTTGCGCGATAGAATTTGAGCGTGGCAGAAGTGGTCGCGTTTGGAAACTCATTTCGGATTCAACTATTACAAAACCGTTACAAATAATGCGGGAAAGTATGTACTGTTGTAGAACCACTGATATTAACTTATAAACGATTAAGACCTTCCAAACAAGGTGTGAACAATAGCGTGATCAAAGAGTAAATAGGTTACTGGGGAGGGATCTTGCGCAAACGGGACCCAGTCGCATGTTCCTTGCGGTCACGAGGCGAGGAGTAAGGTCAGAGAGCGGACGGCCCTCTTTCCTTTCACAAATTGCGAATGCACAAACAAAATATACGATGTAGTTCGTATTCCTGACTACAACATTTCAGTGAATTTTGCGTTTGTATTGTATGGGCATTCATTTCGTGAAAATCGCTACGTACCGTTAATTATTCAATAATTTGTAATGGTATCTTTGAGTAAAATGAAATGTGAAAGATTTTGTCTTACAAAATACTGTGTCTATTTTAATGTTTATGTTTCTTAATGATATAGCTTGCGTTTGACTTTATTGTTTTTGCTGTTTGTTTTCTTTGGTTCACTTATATCGCTGCTTCAAGGAGGAAATAAAATACTTTCGTACAACACAATATGTTTTACATTTCAGTTAACTTACACAGTGCTATAATAAAATCATTCGAGCAAATAGTTTTTTGTTTGTCAAAACGAGAAAATTAGTGAAGTAATTAATTATTTTCACGATTAAATACTGTAATTATAAAGACTTATTTTAAATCTCTATTGAATTTCAGAGTACACGAAAGTAAAAGAATTGCTAAGAAAACAATGAGAAGGAAATGAAGGTTTGTGAGGCATTTTTTTTACCTTTGCTCAAAATCAACTTCAAGAGAAAGTAACAGGGAACGTATCAGTGAGCATCCCAAAATCTCTTTCATTGAGACGACGATAGGAGAGGGGAATTGCGGATCATACGCAAAATTAAAACGCAAAGAGAAGGGACAAAAAATGGTTGCTTTGAAGATCAAGCTGTATAGTAATTAATATACAGATAAATTGAAGAGAACGCGTTCTCTGAGAGGCAGTCAAAACGCGGAAGCCAATGTCAGGTGGGTTGTGTCGGTAGGCGTTGAAATAACAACGGTGTTCAGACTCAAAGACCTCAAGAGAAATATCCAATTCGTAATGTTCGAATTAATCTAGACGTTTTCTAAAATTAAGTTGGGTATCAAGTACATTTATCTTGAAGCGGGCAAGTACTTCTCGTGATTGAACTTTGACAATAGGAGGCCGGGTTTCCATGCTGAACTTTGTCAAGAAAACGTGTCCCTGCAAAGTCCGCATGCCAATTAGCACATACCGCGAGAAGGATACTAACAAGCACAAGAGTAGTATACTTTTACATTCAAGCCAATAATTAGTATTTCACGACAATAATGTGGATTAAATATATTTTCGTTTAGTGAACTAAATATGCTCATTAATTCATGAGAAATTGTTAATTATCTCTGTTAATAACACGCGTGCAATCACAATACCACCATGCAATTACAAATGCAAACCTACCAATCGGAATTCAGAAAAGGATCCAAATTGTTTAATTAAGAAGCTATAACACAGACGTAGCCAAGGTGTTTGCTGTCTGCGATGAAACATGAACAAAAATGTACATCACGTATTACGTACTTACAACAAATGAATACATAAACATGGACACAACATATAAAAATAGTGAATAAAATTAAATTGGGGAAGTGAACGCTAAACTAGCTGACTTATGGGACAACATAAAATACGAGTATGTATCGTGAATAAATGTTCTACGTGTACAAAACTTCGCCTTAACATTACGAATGTAAAAAATTTAAACGTCAGTTGTGTTTACCAATCCTAAAATGGACGCTATAGCAAAACTGCGTCTGAATGACTAGTTTTTTTCAATATTTATTCATGTTGAATTCTCTCTCATACCTGTCTTTAGTTTTCGTGGGAAGTGATGTTTTCATGGCTTCATCTGCTTCTAATATTTTAGCCGCAAAATCTTCAGTGCCTTCCATATGCAAATATTTCTTGCAATCAAACAGAATGCAACGCCAACTAAAACATATTTTTCAGAAGTAGTATGAAACCTGTCTAATTATTCTAAATGGAACAAAAAATATTGAACTTAACATGTGGATAAAGGGATATAATTGCACTCGTGGTATATACGAAAACTCGCTCCTATCGTCGCTCGTTTTCTTGAACATACCACTTGTGCAATTATCCCCCTCTTTATACACTAGTTTCGTTAATTACTATTAGCTATTTAAGGATTTAAAAACAGAAATATTAGACAAAAAGAACGGACACGAAGTTATTTCACTTATGCGAAGAAGCAGTTTTCCTATGAAAGTCACATAAATGAATTGTTATATTTTCTTGACGTTTTGAGAAAGTTTCATTCCTGTTTACTGAACTTTAATGACTTCATTTGGGAACATCAACTAACTGAAAATGTGTTTTCTGATTAATTTTGTAACTCGAGTAAGTCATTTTTAATTTCGTCAAATTGACAGCTACATACTCAGGATAGAAATAACATAATTCTTGGCAATATTGTTTTGAACTTAAGGCGTTGAATAAGATAAGTACTGGATATGATATAATCAATAATTTGATATAAAATGTTCGCTTATTAGGACAAATTAAATCGATTATTCTCTTATTTTAATTTTTTCCGTACAATATGTGTAGATTATGTGACGATTTAGACATCACTAAGAAAAATGTTGATACAAACTTTGTGGTGGGGAATTTTAAATTTTAGATGGCGGGAAATTTCTACCAATTATTATACCAAAAAATTAAGGGAATGTTTTGTAAACGTTTGCCAGGTGTGTTCTAATTCCTACAATTTCAGTATAAACATAAATTAGCCGGTAGACTTTCCTTTTACGACAAAGCATCAGCAATGCCTTCTCGGTCAGCAACACTGTAGATTCTTCGATAGGATGTACACTGTCACTGCAGACCTTGCTGTCCGTCTAGTACTACGTTTTCCTTTCATCCTCTCATCTTGAGAGGCGAGTTCTAATTACCTAGAAATGCACATTCGCTTTGGCCTTGTACTTTAAACTACGCGTTGTATCTAGAAGGGAAAGGAGAATGTTTTTATAGAGATAGTAATAGATAAGATCTTTATACTTATTACATCACAAACGTAAAATATATGGAATAGGAAATAGGAGTAAAGTACTATAGGAAGTAAAACAAGCGCGGCTCTTGATATGACGAATAAGAATTAAATCAATGCGAACAGAAAGGATTATGTGAAGAACTGACACGTATAAACAATTTGTGGTACAAAAGTATTTGATATTTACAAAATAAAAAAAAAAATCTATAAAAGAATGTTCAGTAACGTTAACGACTCGTGATTTTGGTAAACATTTAGGCAAAGATTGTACAAGGCTGAAAGTAAATGTTAGTGAGAGGAGTTTTCTTATATTATTTTATTCAGCGAGCTTCATTTTCCATCAGAAACCGAATATAGAGTCTGTCCTAATTGAATACAAAGAGAAGTGCATAAAAAATCAAAGGACCTGTTGGTGCTCCACCAAATGAAACCTTCGAAGGTGAATGGGATTACGCCCCTCACCCACCGTCTGCGAATGCAGCCCTCGCGAGCGAATATTGCAGCTTGCGGGACGTGCGGCGCCTGAAAAACCGGCACCTTGATTGAAATTCCTGCGTCGACCTGGGCCCCCGAAATCCGCTACGCTGCCAGGTTGCGGGCAGGAGGATGGAGAGGAGAGGAGGGGCGAGTGGGGAGAGAAGTGGGGCGTTCATGAAGTGGTGGTGGGGAGGGACGATCGTGGTGGGGAGGGGTGAGATAACCGAGGAGTGGGACACAGGGAGGGATGCGGAGTGGGAAAATTGGTATGAGATTGGGTTGGTTGTTAGTGATTCGGGGCACGTCAACTACAGAGGACGTTAGACCCGTAAGTGTAGTACATATTTTCCACCGGGAGGTGGCGGTGATCTTCCCACGCTCGATGGCGAGATCCGGTGCCGACCTACCATCGACCAGCGGGTTTTCCCCACCAGATATCTCCCACCAGCGGGGCACCGCCCCAGAAGGGACAAGCTTTAAAACCCCGATCGGTCTCCCGACTTGTGTGGTAATATAGTGCAAGTTGATGTGGGGGGGGGGAGGGAGGTGATGATAGGACAAGAAAGAGAAGGGAAACATCGCGCGCGGTCCGTGGCCTGTTTGTTATGGTACTGCTCCGGCATTCGCCTGGTGTTGATCGGAGAAAACACGGAAAACTACCAATCAGAGCAGCCGGTCGCAAGAATTCTCCTCCAGACAGCGACTGAATTCGACCTAGCTCTCTGCCTAGTTTCGAAACTCTTGCCACCGTCGGAAGTCGAAACCTGGAAGCCCCCGGTCAGTGGCACTGCAGTGACATCAGATGATGCCCTGAGCCATTTCCCACGGTTGGACGCAGCGATACGGGCTTGTGGCCGTGAACGTGAAGAGGGAATAGAAGCGCGGGCAGAAAAAATATGCGGTGAGAAGAAAAGAGGAGAGAGATGGCAGGGGGGAGGAGGAGGATGAGTCTGGCAAGCATAGAAGCTAGTGAAAGAGAAACTAGTGATGGAGGGGAAAGGAAGTGGGGGGGAGGGGCGAGAGTAGGGGAGAGTAGGGAAGAAATGAGAGGGAACGAAAGGAATGGGGGGATGGGTAGGGTACAGGTCCTGCGGTCACTCGACATGGACGAGAATTTGGAGATGCATCTTGTTGAAGGGACGGTATTGAGTAGAAAATACCGCAAGTTTAATCTAAACATTCTATAACATTTAAAAAAATACAATATTAATTATAAAACTTTAAAAATCGTCTTACAGTCATTAAAAACATATATGTTTATATACGTAGCAGTCTTTAACCCAAGACGAATTTGATTTTCGATTTGCACTCTTACTTACGAAACATTTACTAGAACGATTCTCAATGATCCATTCAGTGTCAATTCTTGGCGTGTAAACTTCTGTGATTGGTCAAGAACCTGTATCATAATGAAATCTGTATCGTAATGAGTATGAAAATGCAACCGGTGTCAGCCATCAAATGACAGCATTATACAATGGGAGTAGAAAAAGGACCTTATAATCTTTCTATTGTGCAAAACAAAGCTTGTATCGTTGCTGGAAAGAATCGATAAAGATCAGACATTCGGATGAGTTATATTCGTGTTCGAGTGGACTGTATACAATGTGAAAGCCATTTTAGTAATCTGTAGAACGTCTACTGCAATATAAATTCTCAGCACACAGTTTATTGTCGCGTGTTATAACATCCGGACGTCTTTTGTTAAAACATTCCAATTCAACAAACCCTTTAAACTTTTTCCCTTCAGTTTTTAAGTTCTGTGAAGTTCGTCTAACGCACATTGTCAGAATAATTTTATGCTATCGTTATATCTTTATTTATACAACTTTGAAGTTGTTGTTTGATCATAAAGCTGCTCTATCGTTTAAATAAAACAAGCAAATCTCAATATGGTGCTTCATTGACTTCAGTTTTCAATCCATCTTTTTCACTAATTACAAATTTAATTACGATAATAGTTATCTTCACAGAGAGAATTTTCAAGTATTGACATATCTTTTACAAAGAATCCTATATTTTTCCGAACAAAAGATGGTGTGTTACTTTTAATTTTTAAAATACCTTTATTTTTATAATTATTATTTGCCATTACTTATCACTCTATACGTTAACTTCCAGGCCCAGGGATATTTATCCCGGAGAGATTATCGTGTCATTATGGGAATCAACTTTTCGACTGCATCCCTTGGTAATACAAGGTTGTTATGCCTTGATTTTTGAATTATGAGGTGATAGGATGATGATGAGGGGTGAAGGGACAATCACAAATACGGTCGTGCCTACGCAGAACTGATTATCGTGTCATTATGGGAATCATACTTTTCGACTGCCGCAACCGTTTGCACCGCGGGGCCGGCTATTATTATTATTATTATTATTATTATTATTATTATTATTATTATTAATTGAAAGCAGGTTAACAGGGCTTGGTCAGAAAATTTTCACTAGTTGTTTGCCAACGTTTCGGAAACTTTTATTTCCATCCTCAGGCTAATATAACAGAAAATGAAGACAACAACGTTCAAGAAAATGTTACCAAAAACAACGTATGAGAACACACTTTGGCTACGTTACAGAATATTTACAATTTCCTTATTATCTCTATTACAGAAAAAATTACATACGGAAATTACATTTGAATTAATAATTTATGGTCGTAAAGTACTCTTCATAATTATTATTATTATTATTACTATTATTATTACTATTATTATTGATATTGATATTTTTGTTATTATTGTTATTGTTATTGAAGACACTCTTCTCCTCCGTCACTTGTTCTAAGTCTCCTTGTAATTGATAACTATTGACCATATAAACTATGCTTATTTAACTTATTACAGAGCAGAGAGAAACACACGTGTAATTCAATCGCGTAGACTATCAAGTAATAAGTTTAATTTCACATGCAGGTGCAGATTCTACAGGCTCTGCACAGGTAAGGTAGAATCGAAAAGCGTCGAACTAGCAAAAATGTAATAGAATGTTCAAGATTTCATCCTGTAGTTTTCGTTGTAAGAAACGTTTCTTTGAGACTGCTGGCCTCAAAGTTGTAGTATTTAAGGCCTAAAACGTTTTGTTTAGGAGCTATTTCAGGATTTACATTACAAAAAATCCGGGCTGGTGTTGCGGATTGCATTAGACATAACTATTTAGATGCGTTTTTTAAACAAATCCTTCATATTTTTAAACTCAAAGTGCAATTCATCACGTCTACGTGAACTTTTCTTTCTGTAGAGACATTATTTTTAAAGATTGGTTGCGTGTGAGAGAGTAAAAGTTATGTACATACTGAAATAATCATATTATTATTTCATCTTAAAACTTTCCCTTTCCTTCGCCAATTGAAGCATCCTCGATCCGTCATTCGTCCGTGCACAGTTAGTCGCCTCGTGTGGAGTGGATGTGTGGGGGAGGGGCGGGCACGAGGCGGCGTAAATCAAGGCGGCGGCGCCTGATTATGCGGTCACGCGCCGCTCGGAGGACGTGGGGGATGGGGCAACGCGGAAGCGCAGCGGCGAAGATTGAACAGCAGAGGAATTATCGGGGGGGATGGTGGAGATAATAATATAATAATAGTAATAATAGTAATAATAATAGTAATAGTAATAGTAATAGTAATAGTAATAGTAATAGTAATAATAATAATAATAGTAATAATATAATAATAATAGTAATAATAATAATAATAGTAATAATAATAATAATAATAGTAATAATAAAATTATTATTTATACTAGAATTAAGTCAATTAATAATAATAATGATAATAACAATAATGATAATAAAAGTAGAAATATAGGAATTTACTTTCTTATTACTAATTGTTTCGTGTGTGTATTTATTGTTCTAAATAAGAGTATATATCGTGCCTCCGTTCTCCGATCGACACCAGGCGAATGCCGGAGCAGTACCCTAACTAAGGGGTCACGAACCACGCGCGATCTTTTCTTCCTCTTCCCTATCATATTATCACTCCTTACATACTCACGCAATTACATTTACTACATTAGCACACATGCCGGGAGACCGGTCGGAGCTTCGAATTTGACCCAGATGAGGGAGTGCCCCGCCGGTGGGAGATACTTGGTTGGGAAAAAACCCTGCTTGGAGATACCTGATTGGAGTTTTTCCTGCCACCCAACGGAAAGGTCTGCGCCAGATCTCGCTATCCTGCGGGGGAAGATCACTGCCACTTCCCGAGGAGAAACATGTATTACACTTATGGGACTAATTGACCTTAGCAGTTGACGCGCCCGGAATCACTAACAATAAATCTGGTCTCTGAGGCTTTGTACATTCAGTATTTTTCATTGATATTTTCGAAACTAGTGCATTTTCCAAATTAGTTTTCGCAGAAATGAGAATGGATAAATTCAAAATTCGAGAGTTTGAAGGTAATTTTTAAATTTTTACTAACATTCACCTTATACACAGTGTACTCATCAACTTCGTGACCAAGCAATGGGTACTTTCGACAACGTCTGCCTAATGAAATATGGAGTTCCAAATGTGAAGCATCGCCGGCTACGACGCACGTAGCGCTCGTGCAGGGTGGGAGGGGCGCTGTCGGCGGAGAAAGGACGCCACGTGCACGTGTGTGGAGGATGCGGGGGTGGGGGTGGGGCGCGAGGGGGGTGCGGACCGCGCCGAGATGCATAGCACTGCGCGCCCAACGTAAATAGCCGCCGTTGTGTAATTTCGCATTCTCCCTCACGTGCCGCCATCTCCCGCCCTTGCCGCTGCTTTCCCTGCCCTTCCTCTCCCCCCCCCCTATCTGGTCCGCCATCCTCCACATGAACAACGGAGTGTTACTCAGGAGGTAGGGGAATTGAACAGTTCGCGCCAAAACAGGTTCCTCCTTTTTCAATCCCTCTCGTCTCAAGCAATGTTTAAGTACACAAATCAACTGATGTCACTGCAGCGCCTCTCACCGGGAGGTTCTAGGTTCGATTCCTGACGGCGGCAGGATTTTCGACACTAGCTTTTCAGCTAGGTCGAATTCAGTCGCTGTCTGGAGGAGAATCTAGCAACTGACTGCTCTGATCGGTAGTTTTCCGTGGTTTCTCCGATCAACACCAGGCGAATGCCGGAGCAGTACCTTACCAAACGGGCCACGGACCGCGCGCGATCTCACCTTGTCCTATCCTCTCCCGTTACTCACACACTTACACTAACATGCACTACACTACCACATATTTCGGGAGACCGGTCAGGAGCTTAGAGCTTGTCCCGGCTGGGGCGGTGCCCCGCTGGTGGTAGTCTTGGTTAGGGGGAAACCCCACTAGCCGACGGTTCGTCGGCACCGGATCTCGCCATCCAGCGGGGGAAGATCACCGCCATCTCCCGAAAATAACATGCACTACACTAACGGGACTAATGACCACAGTAGTTGACGCGCCCGGAAACACGAAAAAATCAATCAATTAAGTATACAAATTAAGTAATTCATTAATTAAAATAAATGAATACATAAGTATGTAAATGAAATTCAGAAAATACGAGGCATTCGTTTTCAAAAATGATGACTGAATTTCCCTTTTTCTCACTAATGTCTTGGGTGATATGTTCCTAAATTTTGTGCCTATCTCGGTGGCTCATTGGTTAGCAAAGTCGCTTTCCTCAGCGCAACCCGATTCGGCGCAACCCGGCGTTCGATTTCCGGCCGCGGCAAATTATATCTGTGCGCTTTCCTTTCAAATGACCCAATATCTACTGCTGTGTGAGGATAAGACAGCCCACCCGAAGGTTTTGAAGACCAGTATATACGGTGAAGGATTGTCTCAGTGATAATCGCACGAACCCCTATCCAATGGCCGAGAGGCTGGGTTATCGCTGGTCGGTTAAGGCCCGTGGCGAGTGGAGGTCATAGAACAGGAACATGTTCCTATATTTTTCCTTCATTAGAGCACCTCGGTGGGTGAGTTGTTAGCTTTTGAGTCTACCGACCTCCAGAGCAGGGGGTTTGATCCCGACTAAGGTGAGTTTCGAAAGCAGGGAAAGCTCATTCCTCAACCTCATATCCTCATTCATATTTGTGGCGTGTAAACGAAATCTGGCTAATGCTCGTCAAATTAAATCCTCGGCCAATCATAGTCTAAATAAGAAATCGCATTCGTTTATTAATTGATCAGTATTACTGAGACCGTTCTTAAGACGTTCAGTGACGGCTGCAGAGGCTCACACACACACACACACACACACTCACACACTCACACACTCACACACTCACACACTCACACACTCACACACTCACACACTCACACACTCACACACTCACACACTCACACACTCACACACTCACACACCTCACACACTCACACACTCACACACTCACACACTGTCATCCAATTCAATGGCCGTATAAACTTTAGCAAAACATGTTTCCTCAATTTCGTTAATGCATATTTTGAGCGGTATTCCACAGGGGGGTTTTGTTAAGAGAGAAAAGTACTTGAAGTAATAATCGACAAGAGAAGATAATGCTCTACATCTGGCAGAACGCGTTACAGTTTTGTGTTCATTTGTCGTAACAATAATATTCTTACAATCGCCATAATGTGTCTTAACACCCTTCTCATCTCCGTGCTTTAATCGATGCCGCTGTCATATTTAATACTGTAGGTGCCCCCTTCAGAGATTCACATGGCCCTGTAGCAAATGGCATTTATGTTTGAACGAACCACACACGCGCGTAAACTTCACGTGTTACCTTCGTTAAAAGAAACCACTATTAAGATTCCATTCCAACGACAATACCCGGAATGGTTGAATGGTTTTAACGCTTAGCTTCTGAGATACGATGTGAATGATATAGGAATAAGAGACAGTAGAAATTGGTGAACCCAGAGAAAACCTCCGCTAAATCATTTATTTACAATAATTTTCACCATTAATATTTTCATTGACCAGAAATCTAATGAAAATGGATTTCGTTACCACAAGTTGATTGATGCCCCCACATCGCGGCAAAAAATCTCCTCACTGTCACTGCTAAGTTTCTTGCTTCAGATAGCAATCACCCGTTAAGTAACGTAAGTGCAAATCATTGGCAACATATCACTTACCGGTAAGACCGCTTCCAGTATCGTGAATATTAATCAAATTCCAGACAATTATTGTTAAATTTGGAGTAAATACAGAGAAGGTAAAGTTAACCAAGGTAAAGTTAACCTCTTCCTATCAATCTATAATATCGATCATGGACTTCACGTTCTGTATTGATTCCCTTTCCCACCGCTACATCTACGATCCTTGTCTCTAATACAAAATATTATGTTATCTCACAGCTTAGTTGTGACACATTTCTAATACCAATTTTCCCTACCGTGCTTCGCCATATTTGTCAATCCTCCATTTACACCGATCATTCCCACAATCGTTTCATCTATCGTCCCTCAACAACGACCAGGCTCGGTCCCCATTCTGCCGCCATCGCCGATTCCTTCCTCCGTGCGAAGGCGATGCTTCTCCGGCACACGGCCCGTTAGAACGGCCGCCGGCTGCTTTATGGCGGTGTATCGCCCGCAGGCGCTCGCAGGCCCAGCCAGTGCGTAAGCCGCCCCGAATAAGATATGCGCCGCTGGGGCGGGCCCGCGCGCCCGTTGCCCACTCCTCCGTCGCCACACCTACGCCCGTCACACTGCAGCTCCCACATCTCTCCTGCCACATCCCATCCGCCCCATTCATCGCCATTTCCCTCCGCTACCATCCCCGTCACTCACCGCTCGCCTCTCCCACTTCCATCCAAAACACCTTCCCATTCCCCCTCTCCCTTCCCCCGCCACTCACCCCCCCCTCCTCTCTCTCTCTCTCTCTCTGCCACATTCCTGGCTATTTCTCTCCACCGTGTCCCTCCCCGCTTACCCAGCGCCACTTCCCTCCACAACATCCCGCCGCAACTGCGCCAGCAGTCTCATCCAGACTCTTTGACCCTCCACTTCTCCTCACTTAGCTCTGCTACGTTATCCCAGAATTTCATTCTGTCACGTCTCTCTGTTCGCCTCATGAGGTCAGTTTGTCTCGCCACCTCTCACCTCGTCATTTCACCGAACTCGTCCTGCCAGTTCAACCTGCCTCACCTCCCATGTGTCCACGTCACCCAGTCCTTCCACTATGGACCGCCACTCAGAGTCCGCCACTCAGAGTCCGCCACTCAGAGTCCGCCACTCAGAGTCCGCCACTCAGAGTCTGCCACTCAGAGTCTGCCACTCAGAGTCGCTCACTCAGAGTCTGCCACTCAGAGTCTGCTACTCAGAGTCGCCACTCAGAGTCTGCCACTCAGAGTCTGCCACTCAGAGTCCGCACTCAGAGTCTGCCACTCAGAGTCGCACTCAGAGTCGCACTCAGAGTCTGCCACTCAGAGTCTGCCACTGCACGAGTCTGCCACTCAGAGTCCGCCACTCAGAGTCAGCCACTCAGAGTCAGCCACTCAGAGTCAGCCACTCAGAGTCAGCCACTCAGAGTCAGCCACTCAGAGTCAGCCACTCAGAGTCGCCACTCAGAGTCTGCCACTCAGAGTCTGCCACTCAGAGTCCTGCACTCAGAGTCTGCTACTCAGAGTCGCCACTCAGAGTCTGCCACTAGAGTCTGCCACTCAGAGTCTGCACTCAGAGTCTGCACTAGAGTCTGCACTCAGAGTCTGCACTCAGAGTCTGCCACTCAGAGTCGCTACTCAGAGTCTGCCACTAGAGTCTGCACTCAGAGTCTGCTACTAGAGTCTGCTACTCAGAGTCTGCCACTCAGAGTCTGCCACTAGAGTCTGCCACTAGAGTCGCACTCAGAGTCTGCCACTCAGAGTCGCCACTCAGAGTCTGCCATCAGAGTCTGCACTCAGAGTCTGCACTCAGAGTCTGCACTCAGAGTCTGCACTCAGAGTCTGCCACTCAGAGTCGCACTCAGAGTCGCCACTAGAGTCTGCCACTCAGAGTCTGCTACTAGAGTCTGCTACTCAGAGTCTGCCACTAGAGTCTGCCACTCAGAGTCTGCCACTCAGAGTCTGCCACTAGAGTCGCACTGAGTCTGCCACTAGAGTCTGCCACTCAGAGTCTGCCACTCAGAGTCTGCCATCAGAGTCGCCACTCAGAGTCTGCCACTAGAGTCTGCCACTCAGAGTCTGCCACTCAGAGTCTGCCACTAGAGTCTGCACTAGAGTCTGCCACTAGAGTCTGCACTCAGAGTCGCACTCAGAGTCTGCCACTCAGAGTCTGCCACTCAGAGTCTGCCACTCAGAGTCTGCTACTAGAGTCTGCCACTCAGAGTCTGCCACTAGAGTCTGCACTCAGAGTCTGCACTAGAGTCTGCACTCAGAGTCTGCCACTAGAGTCGCCACTAGAGTCTGCCACTCAGAGTCTGCTACTCAGAGTCTCCATGGGCCACTCAGAGTCTGCACTAGAGTCTGCTACTCAGAGTCTGCCACTAGAGTCTGCACTCAGAGTCTCAGCCACTCAGAGTCTGCCACTCAGAGTCTGCCACTCAGAGTCTGCCACTCAGAGTCTGCCACTAGAGTCTGCCACTCAGAGTCAAGTCGCCACTCAGAGTCTGCCACTGAGTCGCCACTAGAGTCTGCCACTCAGAGTCGCCATCTAGAGTCGCTCACTCAGAGTCTGCCTCCAGAGTCGCCACTCAGAGTCGCCACTCAGAGTCGCACTCAGAGTCAGCCACTCAGAGTCAGCCACTCAGCCCTCACCCTTGTCATCCCATCGCAGTGGTTTGGTTTCTCCACTCCCCTTTCACAATTTCGTTGGGTCACCTCAAACTCTCCAGTGCTTCCTGCGCCCTCGATTCTCCTTTTGGCCTCGTGGTCCACGCGCCCACGCCGGCCCGCACACCTGTCCCTTCATCTTGAGAACGACGCCAGCATCCTCGCCGCCCACTGCATCCCACGACCTCCGATGCGCACGTTTCTAGCGGGCTGAGTTAGAGGGGCGCCGGTATTGCGTCCTCGGTGCTTCTCAATTGGCCGGTGGCTCCCGGGCGGTTTCCAGAGTCGATGTTCCTGGCAATTAGCCGCCCCTTTTTTGTACCGTCTTGATGCGGCATTTCCAGAACAGGAAACTGGTATTGTGTAATACCTTACCTTCACCGGGGTTCTGCGTGAGTCATGGAAGGCGATATGATAAGCAGGAACACGTGCAGCAATCACGCAATATTAATAAAATTTGGAGATTCATATAGTATATGTAGTTGGTGTTTGTATCCAAAACTCGTATGATTTTTGTGATTTTGTTTATAATGATTCGTTAGACATTTTTGTAGATTGATTATGTATATAAATGTGTACTTTTTTTTCTCTCCATATCAAATTAGTACTAAAAAATGTCTTTGAACTTTAATTTTCACTCCATCTTGTGAAAAAGATGAGTTTTATCACGATTAAGTAATACATTCTTGTATTTGATTTTAGAACATTC
This sequence comes from Teleogryllus oceanicus, assembly GCA_964035755.1. Taxonomy (NCBI): domain Eukaryota; kingdom Metazoa; phylum Arthropoda; class Insecta; order Orthoptera; family Gryllidae; genus Teleogryllus; species Teleogryllus oceanicus. The sequence goes on from CAXIVR010000011.1 coordinate 64,891,705, forward strand.
AAGTAGATGAACGGGGATTTTAAATTTTAGTTTATTAAGTACGTAGTATCGAGAGTGGGTCCAATTTTTTACACACATGATTGAAATAGAATTAAATGTTTGCAATAATTGATAGTAAGGACACAATAATTTAAGGTTTTGAAATGCCTTTCTACAATTATCACTTAAAATTGATTTTTAAAATTTTTAAAAATTTGTTTTTACTCTGTGAATAAGATTTAAACATTTCAATATTATTGATGTTATTATTGGCGCTTATTAATAAATATGATTGAACTTCTGAAAACACCGTAGATATAAATATGAATACAAACGAATGAAAGGATCTGGTATTGATTCTGGCTCTTGGAGTATTCGCATGAATATAGGAGAGTAAATATTGCAACCAAACGATGGTCGTATTACGAATTCTATCAGTGGACGAGAGAAACAGGCACGAGCCAAGTGCACTTGATTGAAAGCGCTCCCAACTATTATCAGCAATTCACTGAAATTCCCATACCAATAATAAACCCTACTTAACTATGCCAACGTGAATGGTCGCTGATGTTCATTCTCGACCCGAATCAAGTGTTTTTAATTGAGCACGCTTGAGCTGTTTGATATTTCGAATGAGATTTACCTTCAGTACTGCATTGTGTAACTGTAACGTGAATAGGTGTGTTTGGATATTATCTTCGGTAAAGAATTATGTTTATTCATAGATTGCTTTTCACGGGTGACGTATTGACATTTCTTATCAAGAATTTGATGCGTCATTTCAGGGTGTCATTGCACTAGAGAAAGTTTTTAAATTTTATTATTTTTTCAGTCGATGTAAGTTTCTCATAAAGCTTTACCGCATTTACCTGCAAACACTAAATGTTAATAATATTCAATTATTGTGTATCAGTAGTATTTAGCAGTATTTACTTTTACCTATCCAATCGATTCAAATGACTCCAACTTTACTCGCGTGCCACAATTTTCCTTTCACGTGAGCAAAATGCAATGTTTCGGATTTTTATAAAATGGTTGGGTGATCGGACATACTTTTTTGTAATATTGTTCAGAAACACATATTTTAACAGTTTTGAACTAAATAATGTGATGGTTTATTTTGGCTTATGTTGTCCAGTCAGAAAACTAAATAGTATTACGTGAAAAAGGTGAAAATAAGTTGATATGGATGCGAGCAAAATGTAAATAAGAGGCAACAGTAACGAAGGATAAACAACATAATAAGTGTATGAAATGACAGTTAATGGGAATAAGCAGATGTGATCCCCAATTAAAGATAATGCGCAGTAGTTAGCTAGGAGACATGTAATTGAGGATCTATTGATCAGGAGACAGTATGATTTGCAAAGGAAAAAGTGCTCGACCATGGTGAGCTTCGGACGGTTGCCCAGTTTTATTGCAGAATAATTCGTTGTCATTGGTGTTGAACTAGTGAAATGGGGATCAGAGGGAGTATTGTAACAAAATTGTCTACTCCCTCTATTTTATAATTTGATATGCCCGTTTACTAGCTAACTTTCCAAAATTCTAACAATTTATGCGGGCGTGAACTTGTGATGGCCCCTGTACAGGGACCGAAACGTGGTACTCGTGCAACGCGCGCGTTACTCAGCATCTAATTACCAAAAATCACAACACATTATTGAGAGGTTTTACTGATGAACACAACTGTGTTCATTGTGCTTCCGTTTCTCTTTTGTTGCTAACTGATACCTTCATTTCATGAAACACTGACAACAAGCACGTAAACAAAAAAACAAAACACCCTTCAATGTCAACATAAAAAAATTAAATTGACACAAGAAAATACATTCAGCCTGAAAAACGTATAAAAATTTCATTCATACCGAATGCGCATTCTGAACTATTGCCTTATCGACTCTTAATCTATACAAGTTAAACATTACTTGCTCGTCTACATGAATGCGTCTTCGTAGTAACCGAAAACAAATTAGTCATTGCACTTCCCTTCTTTGGTTCGCACCGCGGCGTTTGTCGCCAGCTGCCACTCGCGCTCCATCAGTGCACAATGGCTGGCCACCGTCATCTCCATGGACATCACCATCGCGCGAAACTTTCTTCAGCACGGAATTCGCCGTATCACAAGCAAGCTTCTAACTGTTTCGGCTTATCCTGGGTTACAACGGCCGCCGAATGTTCAAAATCACTACGCACCGATACACCATGTTATTTTTGTAGAAAACTTTACCTAATTCCCTCTTTTAATGTCAAGCCAGAATAGCGTTGGCATTCGTGCTGCTCAACACTACACGCAAAATATCCCACAATTATTGTTTACATCGCTTTAATAACAAATCTCTCTTATATCGCCATAACGAAAAATATGTATTCTTCTCACTTATCAGCGTTTTCCTGCCCTGTGGTTGCTTCTACATTGTGTCCAAAATTCCTACGATAATTACCGTATCGTCGGATTCGCCTCTCAATGCCTTGTTTAATTAAATATTGCAAATCACCGCATGCTATCTTCTCTTGACGTCACAACAATGTCTTGTTTCGTATATTTTTCTAAATGAAAATACATCACTTTATTTTTATCTCGCCTCGTAGGCGTCCTTCAAAATAGTGATTGCTTTCAAAAATTTTGATAATTTGTGCTCTTTTATTTTGCCAAATTCTAACCCGTTACCTTCAGGCATTCTCTTAATATTTACGAAAAACAAAATTTTTAATTACTTTCTTCACAGCAACAATGGCGCGTACATATTCCTTTTCATTCCGCCGAAATGCAGGAATACTAAAATTCTCGAAATTAATCGAACCCCAGGTCCGATTTTGATGATTGTTTCAAACGATTTCAAAAATTGTGCTCTATCAAATGAGCGTGCCACGTTTCCCTTCCGCGCATTCATTTAATTTTTAAAAAAATGTTCGTGCGCGGCTCTGCTGTCATTTGTCTCTTCGAATATAATTTATACCTTTCTTTCGGTATTTTTTTCATTTTCTTTTCATTTAAAGGAAATGATAAGTGACTTGGATGATCGTAAATCATTACAGTAAGAACGAGAACAATTATTGTTCTGAGAGAATGTATTTTTAAAAGACAGTAGATCCAGAAATCGGTTTAAATTATAACCCCCTTGGAGCTTAAGACGTGTTTCATCGGCCAAGAATACAGTAGGCAACCAAAAGGAAAGAGTATAAATATTAAATAATCCTTGTAGGAAATCCAAGTGTTAAAGTTAGATGTAAGAAGCATTCTTAAGAGAATCTGAAGTAGCACGTCAATGAGAAAGTAATAAATATAAGTAGGGCGAATTACGAATTGTGCGAGTGCATTCTACTTGTAAATACAGAATGGAAATCAGGATTACTTGTATTGTTATAGTTGTTAATCACCTTTATTCCTAGCGTCAAAAGTGGAGCTGCGAAATTAGGAAATGTAAAATTGTTACAGCAACATTATAATAATACCGAACAATTAACGTTTCTTCTTAAAGTAGTTCAAAATTGATAAGAACAATCCTACGTAAATTTTCATAACTTGAAATCCCAAATTAGCCAGTTTGTCGACTCACGCATTATAATTTATTCTTAGACCCATGAGCGATTTCACTACAAAACTTCATGGGAGTAGGAATAAATTGAATAATAGTAATAACTACGGAGTTACGCCGGACCAGGTGAAAACAAATAGCTTGATTTTTCAATAAATTAGTAAAAATTGGAGTAAAGGAGGAATCTCGGGTCACTATATATTTCTTATTTTCTGGTATGTGCACTGAATGATATAATTAAACAATTAGTATGTTATTGAGTGCAAATGGAAATATATGCCTACAATTTTATTAATTCATCTTCTATAATCTGACCTTTCCACTAGTTTCTTAGAGTAACTGAGGAAAAATAAAAAAAAAAAACTTTCTAAAAAGGAAAAAATACTCCTTGCAATCACTCAAGTGAACACAGGCAGTGTTACATTCCTGGGTCTTAAACACAGTTTTTGCCCAATTCCAGTGTATTGCTGAATTCCTTCGCCGGTCGTTTCTTCACTGTCGCGTTCTTCTGATTGTCATACATTTCTCTTTAAACCCGTGAGATGTGACGGCATTAACTGATGTCACAGCCTCTGACCGGGAGGTCCTAAGTTCGAGTCCCGACGGCGGTCGCATTTTTGACACTCTTGTCAGCTAGGTTGAATTCAATTGCTGACTTGAGAATTATAGTGACCGGCTGCTCTGATCGGTAGTTTTCCGTCGTTTTTCCTATCAACACCAGGCGAATGCCGGAACAGTACCCTACCAAACGGGCCACGGACCGCGCGCGATCTTTCCTTCCTCTTCCTTGTCCTATCCTCTCCCTTTAGACACACACTTACACAAACATGCACTACACTACCACATATTCCGAGAGACCGGTCGGGAGCTTAGAGCTTGTCCCGGCTGGGGCGGTGCACCGCTGGTGGGAGAGTCCTGATTCGGGGGAAACCCCACTAGCCGACGGTAGGTCGGCGCCGAATCTCGCCATCCAGCGAGAGGAAGACCTCCGCCACCTCCCGAGCAAAAACACGTTCTTAAAATACGGGACTAATTACCACAGTAGTTGACGCGCCCTGAAGAACTAACAATCAAATTTCTCTTTCCCTTAAGATTGATTTTAATATTCGATTGGTGATCCGTGTCTTGTAACTGAACGGTTGTTTGAAATGCAATTGGTTGGAGAGTGTGTTCTCTGAGATGTGTTCTCTGAGATACGCACTCGCATACACGCACACACGCCCACGCACACGCGCACACGCACACGCGCACACGCACGCCCAGACACACGCGCACGCACGCACACAAACACACAAGTTGCATCGGAATAGGGAACGCAGAGAGAAATAGGTGTTTCAGACCTTTTTTTTCGAATTATTTGTGTAACTACTGCATTAAGTGAAAAGATACTAAATAAATTGTTGAATAATAATGAGTTATCGAGGTCACAAAGTAATTATAATATTCTACACTATGTTTAAATAAAATAAATTCGAACCGACAAACCTGTACATCAGTGGCGTCTACTAAAGCCTAAACCATGCGTAGGAATTTTTATAAATTGAAGAAACTCCTGTACATCTGGATCTAATTGAAGCTCTGAAATTTTGAAAAACATTCTTTAAAATTTGGGGATTCTTTACATGAATCCATTAGGGCCTTTTCAAAATGTTCTCACTAACGGCTCCAATTTTTTTCTTTAAATTTCTTGTAAGAGTAGAGTAAAACACACTTATAAAGGACTCATAGGTCCGACTGTTAACTATTTTTTTATAATTGCAAAAGTTTCAATTTTTTTCGGTTTCTTCCTGCAACTACAAAATTGAAGATAGCTATTTTTCGTTCAAATAAAATAAATTTCACAAATGTATTTTTTTAGTTATCTCTCACGCTGTTAATGTGCACATGACATTGATTTGTATACATTATTGTATTTGTGCGTAGAAGTGCTTCAAATGACTTCAAATTTTGCATTTACGGTAATGCTTAATCGCCATATTGTTAAAAACCACTGCAATTTTTTCAATGAAAATTTCTATTTCAGACGAGGTTTTACTCTTTAATATTTTTGAAGTAATTTTTTGGTTCTGCAATTATAAAACCGAAAAGTTCACAAAATTTCAAAAAAATATAGTTTGGGCGACGATAGATGACAGCTGGCTAGAGGATGGAGCAAGACCGATAAGTCAGCCCACAGCAAGGAATTTAGAAAACTTCACTTCGGGAAAGTATGTGCTATTCTGTAGCAACACAAGTTAATTATTCAAATGGAAAAGACGACAAATGGATAATTTAAACACTTAACCGATAAGCACCTACGGAGCCCACCACACGCGCGCAGTCACGCTATGCAACTGGCCGATTGCTTCCAAAGGAGAGCTCGACTGCTGCGCGCCCCAACCACACGCGCCAGAATACCTGTCGATTACAGCATTCCCTATGAGACGCTGGATGCAGTTACCCTAGTGCTTCCAAAGAGTTTTACTGACAAACTCTACCCTATCTATTGACAACAATAACAATTACGTGCTCATTTTGGAAAGATACTAAGATTGGATGTGTCCTATTGAAACTGTTTGACTTGGAATACGAGAAAAGATTCTAAATTACTCGTTAAGTGATATTGAAATATAGGATGTCCTTGGAAATAATTGGGGAGCAACCTTCCCTTGCTTCCATAGAATAAACACCCCTGCTGTACATTGAGGATATAACTGTAACGTTGCAGAAATCTGTAAAAGACGCCCGACTTTGATGAAGGAAAAATAAAGTTTCAAAACCCTCAAGAAAAGTTATAAAAGAAGCGGCAATGATGCATTGGTTAATGCATCATTAATACTTTTTGGTTAAAAAGTAGTAGAAAACTGACTTCAAGAGAGATCTTATTTTATATTCAATTGAAAAATACTAATTGTGTTTACTTGCAAATCTTTAATATATCATTTTGTTGTTTTTATAACTCATTTTTTAATAAAGAAGTAAATATTGTAAGGAGTAATAAGTGTGTTTACTTGGAAGTCTTTAATATATCTTTTTGTTGTTTTTTAACTCATTTTTAATAAATAAGTAAATATTGCAAGGAGTAATAAGTGACGAAGAAATATTTAATACCCACATCCAGGATACTTGTTCTACGTACTTAATGGCAGACAACGGTCAGTTTCAATCGCGCAGCTGTTAATGATTGGTTGTCAGCTACAGAGCAAATAGCAAGACATAATTATTTCATGAGGACGGAGCGAGCAGTTCCAACGGTAAAACTTGTTCAGTGCAGTTTTTTAGTGCCATTACATCGATAAATTTTGACTCAATGCAATTATTGCAACTTTTTTTTAAATATTCTGTACATCACTTTTTTTCCTTTTCCTATGCTTAAATATCGAATTGAGGTCAAGAACAGTTCAATGAGGAAGACGGTGACTGTAGTGACACTGAATTCTTGTGCAGTCAGCAATGGTTTGTAATGAAGCCTTCGAGACGTATTAATTATTATGAAATTATTATTTCCAATGAAATTATTAAATATTATTGATTTTAATGAAATATTCCTCAATAAATCATGAAGAAACTTCGGAAACAAAAAATCCTGTAAAGCTTTGAAGAATTTGGAAAAATGTCAAAAACTATCATGGAACTGCACCTTAATTTCTCTGAAGCTCTCTCGCTTCTCATCTGAAAAGTACTGACACTATATGTTTTCTCGCATTACTTCTAAATTATTAATTTTCGATAATTCAAAGAATTCAAAGAAAATGAGACCTGTGTCATTCTTTTAAGAATTCCTTGTTAAATGTTCAAACGGGTTTTGAGAATTTTTTTATAAATTCCTTAAATTCAAGTACAAATTACACTAAAACTTTCAGATTTTTTAAAACATGGTGCACGACTTTTTTAAAGAGATATTTTTTAGAACATATTTTGTCTAACAAAAAAATCGCCATTTTTACTTTGCAGTTTTGAAATGTAAATATTTTTCAATTTTCGAAAGGGTTTCGCCGCAGATGAGAGTAGCACCAATTTTTATACCATCCTTTTAACACATACGGGGAGAAAATTTAAAAAATATACTCGTTTCTTGGAATTTAAAAAAAATAAAGGCAATTTACATTTTTAAAATTTTCAGATATAATTAAAAAACATTCGAACTGTATAAATTGGTTGTTGTGATTTTTTTATTTCTGGGTTAATTTTTCTTTCTGATACATTTATTTTGTTAATAATAAAAAAACATGTTTGTGGAGTGTTTATATGGTTCTACAACGTATTTTTGCCTAGAAAGAATATTTTCAAACCAACTTGTGCTTATTGCGGCTTAGCCATTCGGAATATCCATGTAGTTTATCAGACTAATAGATAGAGATAGAGAGATATAGACACACACACACACACACACACACACATTTACATACACAGTTGACTCCGATTATAGTGAACTCGGATGTAGTCAACCGTCGGTTATAGTAAACTTAAGTCACTGGTCCCGATTAATTTACATTACAAATAATACGATGTAGGATATACAGGAGTGTCAACTAGCCGCCTTTTGGGCAAATTTTCTGAAACCAGTTTGAGGCTAGTTCGTAACTCGTCCGTGCTGTGCACACGATCAGTTTGGGCACGGCCGAGTCAGCCGTGGTTTGGGCACGTATGACGACCTCTTGAAGAGGCGCTACAATGGCATCAGTTGATGCGCTGAGCTATCGCTCCCGGTTTAAAAGTTGTTGATTAAAACGATTCACGTTTTTATTAACTCAAAATTTTTTATTAACACTCGCATGGAAGGAACTACCTTTTCTTTGTAATCTTGATTGCGCATGACCATCCGGTGTGACGACTACAAATTTATTTTACTCGTGACGCCTTCTTTCCGAGATGCTTTGTGAACTTTTTGATTCTTGAAACGGTATTGGCGAAAATGAAATTGTAGATGGTGTTCTTCCACTTGTGTAACCGCCGGAAGGGTAAAGAGAACAAGAAGGAACTGAGAAGGGTATATCACGTACAAATAGCTCTGTTCTCAAAAGGGATTCAAGGCCATTCACAAAAATAGGATGAGATTTCTCGTGAGCGAACTAGTCTTCAGGAATCAATGAAAAATATCAAAAATTTTCACTGGTGTCATTTTCCTTTCCTTTTATATTTGTAAAACACCTGACACTGGACAACTTCATGTTGTCCAGGCATGCAGGTGTATTTCCAGCTTGACAGAGAATGGTGCCGGAAGGGGGAATATGATGAAAAAGGCACAAACAAGTTAAACGCCAAAAATTGTTACCAGAAGCTAAAATAAGCAAAAAGGGGCAAAATGAAAATCTACTAAAACAATTCCAGAATTAATCCAATTAAGTAATTCCTATTGTCAAAAGTCGTACAATTGTAACAATAATAAAAATGCATTTTGCCAAACTTCCGGGCTCTAGTTATCAGATTCATAAGCCGCTTGCGCCATCCCGCTACCGAAAGCATCTCTTTATGTTATTAGGCGAGTAAAAGGGCTTTCGGAGAGTGGAACGGTATTTCAACAGTACAAGAGGTATTGAAGACGATACTTAGACTGCAGCGCCTCTGAACGGGAGGTCTTAGGTTCGAGTCCTGATGGCGGCAGGATTTTTGACACTAGCTCTTCAGCTAGGTCGAATTCAGTCGCTGTCTGGAGGAGAATTCTAGCGGCCGACTGCTCTGATCGGTAGTTTTCCGTGGTTTCTCCGATCAACACCAGGCGAATGCCGGAGCAGTACCCTACCAAACGGGCCACGGACCGCGCGCGATCTTTCCTTCCTCTTCCTTGTCCTATCCTCTCCCCTTACACACACACACTTTAATATGTACTACACTACCACATATTCCGGGAGATCGATCGGGAGCTTAGAGCTTGTCCTGGCTGGGGCGGTGCCTCGCTGGTGGGAGAGTCCTGGTTAGGGGGAAACCCCACTAGCCGACGGTAGGTCGGCGCCGTATCTCGCCATCCAGCGGGGAAAGATCATCGCGCATATCCTGATAAAAACATGCACTACACTAACGGGACTAATGACCAAAGCAGTTGACGCGCCCGGAAACACGAAACAATCAAATCAAATCAAACGATACTTAGACGCAGAGAACAATGCAGAATGATGTATGGAGAGAGCACAAATTCTGAAGAAGATCTAAAGAAATTACTAAAGTAAAAGTACGAAGCAAACAATTCGAAATAATTGATTTTAAGGACAAATAAAGATATTGAAATGTTCAGTTTGTACTGTTAATGTATTTTGCTGTACCTATATATTAATAAAATCAATCGTTGTGAATAAATTCTGTTTAATTTTGACATCTTCCAATATAATGAACCTCGAATATAGTGCACCAAAAATGTTAGCCCCCATAAGTTCACGATAACCGCAGTCGACTCTGTGTGTGTATATATATTCTTTGTGTGGAAGTACTGTGTTTGTCTATATATATTCAGATAGTTAAGGAAGCTTGAATCTTGAATCTTCAGGATAGCGTGAGTGGATTCTCTGTGGTTTCTTACCTAGTTGGTAAGTTGAAGTAGCTGGGGATTCTGGTAGTATATCATAAATTTTTAAAAAATTTTTGATAATATAATTTTGAATGGATTCTATCTTTAATTCTTCATGTAGTTGTTCATTGCTTATGAACCACGGAGTCTTGATAATTTTTTTTCGATCGCGTCTCAAGTTCGTTCCTTGTTGCTAGTTTTGCGCATTCCCATTATATTGTCTAATGTCATGTTCCTTCCTATTGGATAATAACTTATTTACATATCACTGTAATTACTGTCATGCGGTCGCATTTTCTATGCCTCATTTATATAAGGTGAGTCACCTCAGCATCTTCTGTAATTTTTAAACTGTAAAAGTTATTGCAATGCCGTTTTCACAGAAGTGCATTAGAGAATGGGCTAATTGCTGCATGTATTCGTTTCCATTTTATCACGTCTACTTTACAAGATATCGAGGTAACTTATTTTTTAATAGAACTATACATAATTTTCTTTATCATGAGCGTAAAACGATGAATCCAGTTATAAACATATTGCCACATGGTAGATAAACATTTTTTTAGTAATTTTGATGCTATGCGACTCGTATTTAACAGACATGTTTAATGTCACAGTCCACCATCCTAGGTCATGGTTTTCTTCCTGCTAACGCGCACTCGGGACGTTACAAAGTCCATTAAACATGAGTTCCCAGAAAATCAAAATTACTCAAAAAAATGCTTATGTAGCATATGACAATATGTATATTATAGGGTTTGCCTTTTTACACTCGTTATAATAGACTAAAAACTGTATAGTTCCATTTGAAACAAAAACGAAGTTACCTGAATCTCGTAAAGCACAAGTGATAGAATGGAAATGAATAAAAGTATACACTAGCCCCATTACCACAGACACTTCAGTGAAAACTTCATTGCATTAACTTCGATCGTTCAAAAATTGCGTGAGGTGCTAAATTTATGTGACTCGCCCAGTATTTTGCAATGTTACCATTTGCGGGGTGCAAAGTTAGTTAGAAAGAATATTAAACACGATTTTTAGGACCGAAATTCGAGATCAAATTTATCAAGCGATTTCAAAATGTACTTTTTGAAACATTACTTACATGAGAATAAAATACTATTGCAATTATTTCCTGTGGAAGTTCAATCAACAAACAAAACGAGATCCTTCAATCTACAAACATGTGAATACGACCATAATCCGACCTCTCTAATGTTTTAAGACTCGACAATAAAAACCTAAAATAACTGTGAAGATTTTCGTTTTTTCACATCTTTCACTACTTGTAAATACAATGCAAATGAGTTCAGAACATTCATTAACAAACCCAAATTCGGCGAACTAGCGAGGAACAAAACACATTAAGAATGACAGAATAGGGACGTCGCCTGCCATCCTTTACAACTTCGTTACTTTCTCAACTAATGTCAACAAAATAAATGTTGCTCACTGCACTCTCTCCGTTTCTAACGTACATTGTTTGTTGAGAGCCCAATTTCGAAACAAGGTATTTCAAGGAGGACACTTCATAACAGTCATTTTATCATGTAGCCGGAATAAAAAGTTCACCTCACCTTGTTATGATTTGATAGTGGAAAGTCAATGGTACATTGGATGTTGTTTGCAGATAAAATAAAAATAAGTTTATTCAAAGCTTCCAGGTATCTGCCTTTCACTTTCTCATCGACATCTCAATATGGAAGGGGAGAGGAGTTGGTGAAATGAGGAAGTCGATCAGGAGCGTTTATAATTATTTATTCGACAAGAACTGTTATGTAACATTTGTTTCTTGAAAGAAATTAATTACCCTTTTGAAATGTCTCGCCTTAAACTCACTTAAATTAGAAATTTAAAAGTTTATTAGTGGTTGTATGTGCAATTATTGAAGAAAATTACTTGAAAGAAAAAAGGTGATAAATAACTCTCTGGTATTCTTTTTTTCATATTTCTGAATTTTTATTGGTATGGGAGCTGAATTTAATTTTACAAGCTAATACATATAGTACAACAGTATCAAAATACTCTTTAAATTTAAGACAAATACTTGTTTCCTTAAGTATCCTTAAGTATTCCTTAAATTTTAAGGACCTGTGGTGTTTAGCATCTAACGCTGCTTAACTATTGAATCATTTTAAATATTCTAATGAACCAATGAGCTTAATTCAAAGCAATGAAGTTAATTAAAATGTTCCTAGACGATAGCGTTAAGCTACTAGGAAAAATTCATTTATTCATTGGTTTTTCTTCCATTTCTTAAAAACTTCTATAATTTTTTCGGATTAAAAATTGTTTGCAAATTTAATTCATGAAAATTTCTTCGTCAAATATAACATTTTTTAAAAAAAATATTCATCAATTTTCATAGATTCATAAAAGAGAGAAATTATTGATTTGTGATATCTAAAGTATGAAATTTTAGTATGAAAGAGTGAGTTTTCTAAAAAAGTAACGCGAGAATAAGTCTGCGAGAATGAAGTTGTATACAACGGAATTAATTTGTTTGGGTAAAGAGATGCAGACATTTGATACCCAATCGCCGATCTTTGCGTTCAAGGTCAACGTGGTCCCCCAGATAGTTCAAGTTTCATACCAGGGGGTTTCCCCACCTCAGAGCGAATGTCTCAGCCGTGGGATCTGTCCACGCCCCCATCCAGGTAGTCCTAATGCTCCGCCAGGCTGGCAACCGGATTCGCCGGCACCCCTGAGGTACACCAGCTCATGGCTATCAGTTTTCGAGACTGGCACCGACGCGCCACTTACAATGCACCAAGAGAAACCCCTACTAAGCCTCCACCTCTCTAAATTCGCCACTCATTCTCCACCACTCCGAGCAACGAAGAATGGGGTTCTGCCAATACGAAGCCAACAGATCAACTGGTGTGGGGCGGGGGGGGGCACCCGGACCGAAAATAGGGCATGTCTGGGCCCCAACCAGTTTTCTCACTGCGCACGAAGCACGAACGACGTCAGTATCGCTACAAATCAGGGAATCAGCAATTTAAGTCCCTATTAGGTCTTCCATACCGATTTGCAGACGCGATAACGATCCAATCCGATGGTTGGTTGGGATTCCGGTCACGTCAACTACCGAGGTCATTAGTCCCATAGGTGTCGTGCATGTTTTTCATCGAGAGGTGGTGGTGATCTTCCCCCGTTGGATGGCGAGATCCGGCACTGACCTACCGTCGGCTAGCGAGGTTTTCACCAACACGATATCTCCCACCAACGGGGCACCGCCCCATCCGGGACAAGCTCCCGACCCGTCTTTCGGCATGTGCGATAGTGTAGTGCATGTTAATGTGTGTGTAAGGGGGTGATGATCGGACAATGAAGAGGAAGGCAAGATCACGCGCGGTCCGTGGCCCGTTTGTTAGGGTACTGCTCCGGCATTCGCCTGGGGTTGATCGGAGAAACCACGGAAAACTACCGATCAGAGCAGCCGGCCCTAGAGTTCTCCAGACGCGGCTGAATTCGACCTAGCTGAAAAGCTAGTGTCGAAAATTCTGCCGCCGTGGGGAGTGGGAACCTAGGACCTCCCGGTCAGAGGCGCTGCAGTGACATCAGTTGATGCACTGAGCTACCGGTCCCGTCCCCTGGCTGGAGCTCATCCGCTTGTTGTTTTAGTTATGGACACCCGCGTGCCTTTGAAAGGCCCGCCGCAGGAGCACAGCTGCGAGACGACGGCGTCTCCGGGCGATGCGGACGCAGTCTAGGAGACAGCGACACGAGCGGAGCAGGGGCAGCCGTCACGCTCCGGTCAGCGCGATCTAACACGTCATCGCCCTATTGCCGGGCTAGTCGGCGGACCTTTAGCCCGGAGAGGGTACGACAAGGGACGGGGCTGGCATGACCATGATCTCCCGACACGAGAGGAAGAGACGGGTCAACAAGGAAGCTGATGGGCAGTGGGAGGGTGGAGAACCGAGAAAAGGGGAGATGAGGAGAGGGTGTAGGAAAGGGGACGGGGCGAGGCGAGTAGGGTTGGAACCAGTCAGGTCGAAGCCGGGCTTGTGCGTGGGGAAGAAAAGAGTACTCGAGAGGTACGAGCGGATACAAACCGGAGAGAAGACTGGGCAAAACGGGGGGGGGAGGCGGGGCGAGGGAGTTAGGAGGGACGAGGTGGAGTTAGGCGTCGCGTGGCGAGGGGCGTGGCGAGGGGCGTGGCGAGGGGCGTGGCGAGGGGCCGTGGCGAGGGCCGTGGCGAGGGCCGTGGCGAGGGCCGTGGCGAGGGCCGTGGCGAGGGGCCGTGGCGAGGGCGTGGCGAGGGGCGTGGCGAGGGGCGTGGCGAGGGGCGTGGCGAGGGGCGTGGCGAGGGGCGTGGCGAGGGGCGTGGCGAGGGGCGTGGCGAGGGGCGTGGCGAGGGGCGTGGCGAGGGGGCGTGGCGAGGGGCGTGGCGAGGGGCGTGGCGAGGGGCGCGGCGGGGGGGGGGCTGAGCCAGCAGCGGGGCTGGTGGCCGGCTGCCCCAGTAAGCGCTTAAGCAGCTTTGGCCCATCGCGCGTCACGGGTCTCAATGGCGCTGCCCCGCCCCTTCTGCCCCGCCCTCTCCGTGCTCAAGGCCTCACCTTAGCGTCGGGAGACGCGTGTTTCCCCCTCCCCCCGGCGCCAAGACAGCAGGTGCCTACGAAAATTTCTTGGCGCGGGCCTCCGAATCTGATGCCAACAAGGAAAATAGTTTTTGATCTAGAATTACTATTATTTTTATTTTTATGAATAATTCATTCATACATTTTATTGTATTGTGCTATAGAAGGATGTCTTCAACTTCTCGTAACAACGGTTTGCTAACTGGATTTGACATTCTACGCATTCACTGTAATAATTAATTGCATTAACCATTCATTAGAATAGTGTGGAATCTATAAATTTTGCCACTTCGTTAGAAAAATGTTCAGCCAACAAAAATACTTAGTAGAATTTGGAATTCATGATAATTGTGTCCAATATACAAAATAATCTTTACACTAAACAAAAGTTCAAAACCGGCGCGATGGCCGAGATCGCTAAGGAAGTGTGGTAGTGATCTCAGACCGAAGGGTTGCGGGTTCGAGTCCCGCCATGGTTGTATTTGAGTTTGTCCTTACACCCTTTTCATCACCATTTCGTTTCATCTTCATAATTACCATAACCATTATAGAATTCACGAGTGTTAATAAATTGTGGGACATGGATCACGGGATCGGTCAATTAATTACACATTAGCTTCCCAAAGTTACGGAATATGTAATTCCTTCCTTCCTTCCTTTTTTCATTCACTTTCTTTCGGGCCGTGGCCCTGATCGGACTTGGCTTGCAATGGACTTATGTGCTTTAGCAACACCATGTTGGAGTTGGTCTGTAGGCAGACATGAAGTTTGACAATTTTGTATATTAGTAAGGTGTGTACAGTTTATATTACCTTGACTTTATATTTTTTTCTTCATATATGTTGATTCATGGCATATATTGTGTGATTTTTAGTAATTTGTTCAGAAAAGATGTCTTCATTCCTTGTGTTTGTTTATTGTACCCTGAGGAAGGAATTACATATTCCGAAACGTTGGCAAACTAATGTGTTTTATTAATTCACCGATCCCGTGATCCATATCACACAGTTACGATAACGTTAACTCCAATCATGGTCGCTAATGACCTAGATGTTGATGCAACTTTAAATAACAACGACAATTTTCCCGAGACCGATTACCGCTTGCCAACTTTCAAAGCAGTTCCTAGCTCTGGGATTTTGTGCCTTATCGTTCCCTTTCGACATGTTGAACATACGGTAACTCAACCTCGTGACTGTAGCCCAGTTCTGCCACTACAGATTGGGACAATCCCGTTGCCTGAGAGCCAGACGCTAAACGCTAATTGTAGTCATTTCTGTGCAATGAATGCACATCATGAGTCATTTCTGTATGAGTCATTTCTGTGCAAACGAATCCATGCGCTGAGTTCATTTGTGCTGATTTATGAACACTGTTAAAATGCAATGTCCTTCAGTCGTCGGTGGTGAAGTCCATTTCGAGCGAATATGGTAAATCCTGCAACAAAGAGAAACATTGTTCAGAATGGCAGTGCCGAACATGCAGTGCGCTTGAATACAAAGTTTATATTTTTTTATTGGAATGGTTGAATATATTCCTGTTGATCCCGTTTTTATATTGTAGAAAGATGGTTTTTATTAAATTTATTGTACCAAATAGGATCAATCCACGATGATACCAGGAATTAAGACGTATAATTCATATACGTTTATTGGTGCTTTCTACAATATTTTTGTTATTGTCTTATTTTTCTCTTTGCCTTTCCATTCAAATAAATGCTTAGGACGTTGACAGTTCATTTAAAACGAGATCGAAAATGTAGTTGTTTATCAAATCAAAATACCATCTGAATACCTTACTCGACTCCTTAAATGTGTGTGAATCACATTACTCACTCTTCGTCCGTGCGTCCAGTTTTCTAGGTGCCCTTTGTTGACATCCTGCGAAACTGAGAAAGGCGCAGTCATATTGTTTCCTACTTGTGACGCAGCGACAAGAATTTCCAACAACAGTGGACGCTGCTTATTGAAACCCCTGTTAAGGTATATTCATTTAATGGTATATTTATGATGTCCCGCCCGGATTAATATTACAACATTAAGAAAACGTCGTTTGTTGTAATCAAAATTCATTTTGTGTTATCATTGTTGTGAAACACATTTCAATTTTTTAAAATTAAACGTTTATTTACAGTCTGATCGTACATTAGAACAATAAGTAATATTTTTTACAGTTAACGAAGAAATGAATAATAGTTAATGAAGAATTCCAGCGGCCGGCAGCTCTGATCGGTAGTTTTCCGTGGTTTCTCCGATCAACACCAGGCGAATGCCGGAGCAGTACCCTAACAAACGGGCCACGGACTGCGCGCGATTTGTCCTTTCTCTTCCTTGTCCTATCCTCTCCCTTACACACACTAACATGCACTACACTACCACATACTCCGGGAGACCGATCGGGAGCTTAGAGCTTGTCCCGGCTGGGGCGGTGCTCCGCTGGTGGGAGAGTCCTGATTAGGGGCAAACCCCACTAGCTGACGGTAGGTCGGCGCCGGATCTCGCCATCCAGCTGGGGATCACCATCTACCGAGAAAAAAAACATTCACTACACTAACGGGACTAATAACCGAAGCAGTTGACGCGTCCGGAAGCACGAAAAAATCAATCAATCAAAATTCAAGATTCGCGATTCCAGAAAGAACAGCAAATAATATTACTCGCTACTGGCGCCCGCTGTGTCACTACGCGCTGTTCTGAAGATAACTTGCTGGCCGACGCTTGATGGCCTCTCGCCTCTCCCAAGTATACTCATTTAACGTGGCTCCTCAAGGCCACGAGATAAACGAAGAGGGGGACACCGTCATCCAATCGAGAGCTTCGTTACGATTTAAATTTTTGTTTTGGAGCTACCGATTGGATGATAATGTGAACTTCTCCTAGCTCGTGACCTTGAGGCTCCATGTTAAATAAATCAAAGTATAGTCCTCCCAACTTTCAGTATGGTTCAGGAAACGGTCAGTTCCCATTCGTTCGTGGAGTTAAACTGCAGTGATAGCCAGTGTGAAAAGTGGGAATACGATTGCCTTAATTTTTTTTATGGGTGAAAGCGCAAGTAAATGTATAATGAATGGATGTGTTCCCCATAGTAAACTATTTGATGTCGATTTATTTTTTATTTGCTCATCTTCAATTATAATTTCATCTGTTATCAATCGGTCAATAATATATTGCCTGCGGCCTGCCAGCTGCTTCCATATATATCTTTTTCCCGAACTCGTTCCTCGTCCGTTAGCGAGACGTGAGGACGTAGGACGTATTTATAATAATACATTGCTAGAGATTGTTGCATAACTTTATCTCGGTACCTGGCGTCAAATGTTTTCTATGGAAACATTTATTTCTTCCGAAATTTTATTGGTTTTTATTTCATGATGCACAGAAAATTTAGGTTTTGTAATATTAAGTAAGAGTGGGTATATGAATAATGACTGAAATGGCATTGCAATTTACCTGCGTTCACAATATTATAATTAATACAGCGTTTATAATTATAATATATTAAAAACTATAATAATATTATTGTAGTTTGTTTCGGAAATATCAAACATTGTTTCTCTCAACTTTTTATCAGACCGTGCGGATTTAACTATCTGCGTGTCGCTCAGAAATAATTAGGGATTGTGAGTAAACTAGTCAACTTGGTAAACTAGTAAACTATGTCAACTTAAACGGAATACTTCTTTTTTAAATGGTTTATATTATGTCGTTTGTATATTGTAATATTCTCTCTCTTTTCAAATTTGAAATTTTGGGAAAACATACTATGTTTATTGTGTATGTTATCTGGGTTATCGTCGTATCAATTTAATCTTTTATCTGAATTATTTAATAATTCAATCGTATCGTTTAATTTTTGAGCGTAAAAACATGATGTATCTTATAAATCTTTACATTCATTATAAATATTAAATAAATTATACTTTTATTTTTAATTTCATTAATTAGATTTTTTGATAACACTACAAGAATAATATTACGAGCAGTAACGCGACTAATATTGATTGATTTTATATTGTTTTGTCAAGGTTATTGACATTACTTCTAAATCAGAATGACAACATATCGTTTATAAACGCTGTAAATTCATCAACATCGCTGTTAACAAATCATTGTAATAATTACGAGTACATCGAAGCTCGCTGTAATCCGACGTGTAAAGTTCAATGTGGATTAGATTAGAGAGCGCATTTCGGTTTGAATCTGCACCGATCCTGGCCGGGCCAGGTCGCACTGGAAGGGAACAGCTTGTAGCCGTACATCTCGCCGCCCGCATTGTGCCTTCGGCCAAGCGATATCCGCTTTCCCCCTCCCTAATGCTCGAACGCCGTCCAAATCCTTCCGTTCATCTCCCTTGCCTCCTCTTCCATCCCCACCCTCCCGTACTTCGTCGTGGAAGAGGTCGATGCGTGGGTGTCTGGGACTCGTGAAAAGGGGCTTTGTTGCTTAGGCGGCCGTGGATTTGTTGCCGCGCGCCAAGCTTCGTTGTGACCAATTTGTCGCAGACTCTGTTACGTAAGTAAACACATCGCACTGTATTAAGGTCATTACTAAGGCTGAAGGGATTAAGCCGGTTTAGTCCCGCGCGCTACATCCGCACCTTGTAATGAATGAAGTTCTCGCCTGTTCTCTTTTTTAACATGCCGGTGGGTACTTTTTTCTGCGTTCCGCCGGGGATACATCGGAGCTGTTTATCTATCCCCGAAGAAGAAATGTACACTCCATCACTATTATTTAAATGTGTTTCATCTTGCACAACCCTATATATTTCAAATGGTCTACAACTTTATTTTAATGTAAATTATAATTATAAAACTGTAATGAGAGTTGCGAGGAGTATATTTAAATTTTCAATGAACATTTTGTTTGGAACATAATATAAACGTTGAGATCAATCAGATATCAAATTTCTCAATCAGATTAAATACAATATAATTTTTTTTTTGCAATTGTAAACTTCTTTGACGTGCTAACAGCGTGCACGTCACGTGACATGCAACCAATATCACTGATGTTTAAAATGTTTTTCGTGTGCACCATTCTTTCAAATTATTCAGCTGACCTCCAGATTAAACGAGAACCGTGATTGTCATATCGAAAACATACCGTGTTTTTTTCAAACACACTACAATTTCTTCATGTGGAAGAATAAAAATAAGAGTTATTAAAGAAGTAACTTAGATACAAACGTTGTAATTAATCACTTTGTAGCACTAAGTGTTGAGCCATTGCGACTTTTTAACAATACATTGATCCATTCAAACTTTTATTTGCTATTACTAACCCATTTTCTATACTATTTGGTACCTGTTTATTGTTTCGGTTACATAATGCAATCGTAATGTTCAGTGAAGGTCAGGACTTCCAAAGATAAAAGTATTCGAATGTAACAACATTATTCGACATACGTTTCGTCAATGATCTAAGTGAAAATTGTTCTCGAAAATAACTGAATCGAGGGACTAAATGTAGTATGTTCGATTTTTTTCCTTTATTCGTTTTTACTTTCTCGTCACGTAAGAGAGAGAAAGTATTCAAATCGTTTACAGTAAATCGGTGATTTTTCGATAGGCAAACAATTACTACGGACAGAAAAACTGTTATTGGTATTGAGAAAGAGGATAAATCTTTTTCATATATGGTTTAAATTAGTTCTTCTAACACGCTGTGAAGTCAGATCCGTATTTGTGGATCCTTGATGGCGATAAATTGAATGACGGCATAACGTCTGTCTGTCCGCTGTCTGTCAGTCTCTTTGTGGTTGATGCTAGCGTGTGAATCGTTCAGACCCATTGTTTTCCAAAATTGAAACTCCCCGGTCGATTTGATCGAACTCAAACCTCTACGAGAGTGAAACATATTTATTGATTTTAGGAGTTACTGTACATGAAATCTCAACGTTTTCAAAATTTTCTCAAAAACACCAAGGTTTTTACTCGACTTTGTTCTCGGATACCGTAATTAACTCTTAAATAATGAGGGTATTATGTTTGTTGAAATCGCCGCTTTTTCGAAAATTGCAAACTGAAACATTTTCGGCGTCTCCACACAAATAGATTATTGAAGTTGGGTGTTTTGTTTGTAATAAAATGTGTTGTTAAAAGGTTTGAGATAAGCTCATGTACAATTTTTCAAAAAGTGTTTTGCGCAATTTTGGTGAAATACATGGAATTGTTTTCTTAAATGTTAAATGTACATTTCGGGTTCCTCCACTTTTCTTATCGATACACCCAGTGGGAGTACCCAAGCGAAATAAAACTTCAAAAATATAATAGAAATAACCTAAAGATATCATTTTGTAGAAAACTACATAAGAAATCTAATTTCCTATCCCCTGTCCCCTTCATTTTTCACATGTCCCCACCTGACATTCATCACTCCTTCCTCCTTCTAAATTTACAACCTCATACTTAAATGTAATTTGATGGTCATTTAGTTATTAACTATTTATCAAGTCTATACTTTGGTGGTGCTCTATTAAATACATTACAGCAGTGACGTAATAATAGTTTCATATCCATTATATCAATTTTGGGGTAGTAAATACAATATTGGAAGCCGTACATAATGCATCGACGTAATTAAATGTGAACGAAACTTTACATTAACGTTGGTAATTTTACAAGTGCAAACTTGTATTCATACTAGATTCGTATCGATCTAATTATGTCATTTAAAAAGTAGTATCTTACATTTGATTAATTTTAATGCATGAAATTGGAATAATTTTGGCATTAACATCAAATGTATTTTGTAGTTGAAAGTATATGTACTGGGAAATCTGGCAGTAATAAAGAGAGAATAAACTTCCTGATTTCCATGGCAGAAATCGTAAAGCGCCGCTACCCGTCCCCCTTAATCCTTCCGCAGATTGAACCGTTGGGTCTTTACTCACCATGATATTGGACCCGAAAAGAAAAGTTTTAATGAAGATAAAAAAAGAAAGTTTTAATTAATAAAGAGGTACTTACTGACTTATGTGGCAAAATAATGAAGTAATAAAAATATACCGAAAACGGTACTTCACACAAAATATAACGAACGTATGACGTATAATTTTCGAAAGTTTACGCGTAATTAATGCAGCATGTAGAAATACTTTTTGATTATTTTGAAATCATCACTTTCGAAACAAGAGCAAATAAAAATCTATAAATTTTCCTCATATTTCTTTCGTTGAAGTCACTAATTTTTTAATCATTCTTAAACAATTCCACGAACAATGTATGTATCATTTCTCATTGCTCATCCGTTATGTTCACTGCATGCTCAGAGTTAACTTTTCTCTTGGAATCGATAAGATAATTCATGCACAATCGGCTCTTAACCCCCTCCCTCCCACAATATCAAAATAAAACCCCATCGGCTCCCGAGTTAGGTTACCCAATGAGCAAACGACTATAAAATGCATCGAAGTCCGTACTTTCCCGTACACGTAAAGTAGCCCCAAAGGTAAGGACTCCGCGGCGAAGCGAGCGTCCGGAAGAGCGAGGTGGGCGGTTATTATGCAGCATTAATAAGCTGCATGCATTTTACATGAAATCGCGGATTCGTAAGCTCGCGGAAACGCTGTCGAGCCCACTTGAGCTCAGATTTCCCTGAGGAACACTGCGAGCGCTTCGGGCGGGGCTCGGACCGGCCCGGGCGCTGCAGCCGAGGCGCCATCAGCGGCGGACGTGGGAAGCACCGCGGGATCTGGCGATGGGGACGTAGCAGAGATCGTAGCGATGAGGTAGTAACTAGTGCAGTGCTGTGGGAATGAATTGTTAGTATATAATGAATGAATGGTTATGTATATAATGAATGAATGGTTATGTATATAACGAATGAATGGTTATGTATATAACGAATGAATGGTTATGTATATAACGAATGAATGGTCATGTATGAATGAATGAATGAATGAATGATGCGTGAATGAAAAATAAATTTAAAAAAAGAATCAACTAGCAAACCCTACAAAAACATTAGTTAGAATTAAGAAAAAAAATAATATTTTTAGTATAAGTTAAGTATGCCAAAGTGCTACTACATAATTATTAAATTAGATTTAAGCTAGAATTAAGTTAGCTTTAGTTAGTATTAGCTTTTTTTACCTCTCCCTCTTAGCTGCTTAAGCCGCAAGGCAGCAGCGCAAATTGTATTGCCATAGTGAAATAAATTCCCGCCTCCTCAGGGTTACTGTGGAGGGGAAACAAAAAAAAATAGCGATGAGGTAGAGAGCAGGGAGCCCCGAAGAGCGCGGTTTCTTGATGGGCGAAATGGCTAGAGAACTTTGATTTAATTTTCATGGATTTTTTACTCATCCGTTAATCAGTTGGTCCATTAGATAAATTATTACTTTCTGGTTGATCATCATCAGATCACTTATCAAGTTACGTAATTAATTAGTTACATTTGTAAAAGTTTTTTATCACCGCATTTTGAAATTACTTTTGGAAATACAATTAATTCGGGATTATCTGGGATTATCTGTTGTTTCATTTAACTTTCGAAGTTGGTATCTAGACTTGCATTTCAAACAAAATATAAGAGATGTGAACGATGCTCACAGAATCTGAAGTTATTTGGTAAGTTAAAATTGATTTATGAAACCATAATGTTGGGATGAGGGTTGAAACGATTTCAATTAGTAGTTTTTTTTAGGAATCAGATGATATTAAATGTAACATACCTCATCGGGCATTCTGAGTACCAATTGATAAAAATCTGCTATGAAATTCATCGCAACCGAAAGTACTGCCCCCCGGCCTAAGAATTAAGCTCTAAAAATCATGCTATTGTTACCACTGCTCTTGGGGTAGGAGACAAAACCACCCTAACTTAAAATTTTGTACCACACATAATCACTGACTATTTTACAATAATTAACATTCAATGTAAACAATGTGGACTAACGAATATTTAATGCAGAAAGATGATGTGTGCGCCGAAGTCAACCTAACATATATTAGATATCGCCAACTTGTAAAAATGAAAAATTATGCAAGAGACTATTTTTATTAGTAAAAATAATTTTTCTAGAGTAACTATTCAATACTTCTCTTTTAACTGTTTTCAAATAATTATTTAAATGCTCCATGCGCGTTTACAAGCAGCCATTGTTAATCAGTAAGCATAATAAATGGACTGGTATTTGGCGGGAGACCGGCACGAACATATCACCTAAAGACAGCCTTGACATTGAACAACGAGCGCAGAACACCGGAGGATGAAACTTTCGAGCGAGTACGAACGAACAAATGGAAGGCCTTGCACTACTCTACTCACTGTTGCAGCAAGTGTGCGACACGTTGATTTGAGGAGGTCGGGGGTTGCGGGGAGGCGCGTGGATGGCGCGAGGGGGCGCAGTGCCCACCCCACGGCATTCCTAGAATAGAAATGCAGAGGGCAGACCTCCCCCCCCACACACACACATACACACATACACACATACACACACATACACACACACATACACACACATACACACACATACACACACACATACACACATACACACACATACACACACACACACATACACACACATACACACACACACACACACACACACACACGCCCAACGGCGCACCGCTCCAGGCAGAGGGGGGTCCCCGCCCACCCCTCTCAAATAGCTGCCCCGCCGCCGGTCGCACCACGCCTGTACCCCAGATCGGCGCCGGCTGGTTCCTCCTCAACCAGTGGCAAACAGTAAAGAATATTCGTTGTATAGCGCGGCAAGTGTTTCCGCACTGGCTCGAGTCATGGCCTCCTATTAAAAATGGCATTCTTGTTGTTAGCAAACTGATACCTGGGAAACAAGTGAAGGGGGCAACACTTTCAGTATCTGTTATGATTGTGATCAACGACTTAGAATATACTACATAGACTGGCTGAGGCGGCGCCATCTTTGCAGCAAATTGAATGACGAGCCGCCATGTTTTAAACAGTCAAACCCGGTCGCAGCCCGGGTGGTTGCGCGTAGAAAGCCTATTGCAATGAGTTTCCGAAACTTTCTTTCCATCCCAAATCAAACCTTCTTGATAGCCATTTCATCAAACATAAGTGTCCCAAAAATTGGACTAGAGCTTTCTTGCACTTCACTTTTAATTTTTTGGAAACTTTCTTCTGTGAATCCAGGACTACCATCCACAGCAGTGGCCCACTGTCGCAGAGTTCGCGGATGAGGCAATTTTACAAATTTCCTCAAATACGTATAAGCCTTTGAAGAATAAAAATGTAAAGTGAGAGAAAATTTTCTAATTTGCTCTGAATATTCAAACGCTTTGTTTTTCGATTGGAGTTCCAAAAGCTTTTTTAATACACCAATATTATGGTCACTATTCAAAGATTCAGCAACAGACCCACACATTCTCTTCTTTAATCCAGATATCAGCGACTCAAGTTTAATGAATTTGGTTTTATTTCGCGCACTGCACTGTTTTAAATATTTCATTTCCTTCTTCAATTTCAAGTTTTCTGCAACAACGTCATCGTACATTTTCTTCACTTTCCTTGGACTTGGCAGAGAGTATCCATGGTCAGTGGAAACCTCAACAGCAGCTAGGAAAATAAAATTATAAGGATTTTATGCTCAGCAATTTCTTTAATATTTGTTCAAATTATCACACACAAAATATTGAAATATCATTTTATGCATTGATAAGTTAATATAAAAATATTCACATTTCTTGCTGTCATCTCTTACACAATAACACTAAGTGTCATACAGTTGGAAAAGAATGCAAGGCTTACATCTTTTAGGTTTTGAAATTTAATATACTACTGATTCATAAATCCAGTGTGTACCACATCACATCAACAGTCATTTTACTCACCAACTTCTACTGAAGGTTCATCAGAAGTAGTATTACTTTCTTCCAATGCTCTCTTTCTGGCACCTGGTCGTGGAGTTGTCTTCTGAGTATTCAGATGATCAGGAAAAGAGAAAATAGTCGACACAGCTGATGCCAGAAGACGCCTTTGGCTATTTGTTCGATACATAAACTTCTCCTCAAAGTGAGAAGAACACAAGTAACTTGCTGATGTTGGCGCCCATTTATCCCTTCTCATATTTACAACCCATCGTTTCGTAAGTTCCTTGTTCTTCAATGGGAATCTACAATAATTAAATACAACAATTAGTGGTATCATATTTTTATGGCATGTGTACATCAAAGACAAAAGTAGAAAACAGTTCAATGAAAGCACTTACTTGAAAAACGAAATGTTTGTGGTTTGATTACTCCTGTTTGTGCAGTTCTACGCCGAACAAACTGAAGGCATTATGCTCCAGTCACTATTACAATTATAATAAATGTGATCGAAAAGTAAAACGACACACGAAGAGCCTGGTATCACAAACACGTTCAGTATCACAGTATCGCACGGTGTAACATGCCCGACTCACCAATGTTTTGACTGTAGAAAACATGGCGGCCCCTAGTACTGAGAGCGTCCACCAAGCGCGCTGAAACCACAGACTCAGCCACTCTATGTAGTATATTCTATCTCGTTGATTGTGATGCATGGAGCTATAAATACATGGAGGTGCCGTTACCAACCTCGTCCATGTTCAACACGTGAACCTGTCCGCCATATTGGTAGGTCCAAAACAGGTCTGTCAAACCAATAAATAAGTATTCCTCCACAACTTACTTCTCTTAGGTGAGATGGAAAAGCTGGAAATTTTGATGGAACTGCGAATTCGCGCGAACGTCCACACAATAAAGAAGTTCTATCAATTTTTGTTCTTGAATGAGCCAAACATAACCTACTGTAATTGCTTGCCTGCCATTGTCTCTTTGTGCAGCTCTAATTCACAATGCTCTCCGCTTTGGATCTGCAGGAAATCTTTAAGAAAAAAATCACGAAAATTCACGAATCGCTTACAAAGCTACTACCTGAAGTAGCTACTTACTTGTGGAAAGTAATTTCCAGTTTTCCCGTACGGTTTGTACAGCCGTTAGCCACCCAAGTAACCACAACGAACTGTTACAAAAAGGTTGCTATTCTGAACTAGGCTTTTAAATATTAAAGACGATGCCAAACAACAGAACTGAACACAAGCGTTGCTACAAATTACAGAGCATTCGCTTGCAGTTTGTCTGTGACACAAGCTTTCTGGACTCACCAATATGGCAGGTGGCATCACGTTTGTGACGTCATCCCATCTCCCTTGGTTCATAGATCCATATTGTGATGAGTATGGTATTTACGTTTTCTTTTGTTACACACGGCTACCAACATAATTTTTGTTCCAAGCACCAAGGTGCACCTGCGGAGAGACTTTCCTGGCACGCTGTGCATAGTGTCTTTATATTATAATTTGCGTATTTTTGCATTTTGAAGCTTATTGATGATTTCTTATTAACTAAAAGACCCCAATAATCAATAAAAATAGAATTTATAATTTTCAAATGTCTTTATTCTATACCATTTTCTTATTTCAGCAATATTCACAGCGTTTTGAATTTTACATTTTTAATTCATCTTCAAATATCTGTAAATTTCGAAAGTTTCCAAACATGGTGGCTTTAATTTTTTATTGATTATCTCAAACGAATGGATTCTTTCAGGTAATGAATTAAAAACAACTCACAAAATAGGCTTAAATATTACTGAAGATGTTAAATTCTGACTATAATTAATAAATATTTATAAAAGGTTCCAAAATTAACTATTTCAAACTGTAAAATTCGTTGGGTACATCGAGAATAATTAATGAAATATATGTCAGTATTCAATATATGAATTTTGGATCTCGTCTCAGTGATCAGGTGTTTTTCGAAAACAAAACACAAGTTTGGCAAGCAATTTCAATACAAACTATTAGTTTCAAACATTTATTTAATAAACCAATATTGACTTAAGCAATAACTTTTTCTTACAATCGTAAGTTTTGCCAATTTTTTTTCGTATTCTTTTTCTTGTAGATTGGTTATTTCGACCATTCTACGTTTCATTCCACGATTCATTCTTCCACCAATATATTAGGGGCGTAGCCGATGAATTATTTGTAAAATGATTGGCATTTATTTCACAAACATGAGCTAACGTGAGTTTAGGTTGTGATTTTATTT
Source organism: Teleogryllus oceanicus (assembly GCA_964035755.1). Lineage (NCBI taxonomy): Eukaryota > Metazoa > Arthropoda > Insecta > Orthoptera > Gryllidae > Teleogryllus > Teleogryllus oceanicus. Next base: position 64,919,353 of record CAXIVR010000011.1, read on the forward strand.
TTACTATTCCGCCTACAGAAGAATGTTTGTGCGAAATCAATTGATTTACGGTAATAGAATCCAGAATTAGTTATTTACGATTCAAGTGATAGAAGTGGCATTTTTTTTGCGAGAAGGAAATGTTGCAACACGAGGTCGATTAGCGGAGTGCCGCAACCCTACGAGCAAAATAAAATTAATTTTACCACAAGTGTCATACATAATTTTTAAGACATTTATTTTTATTCAAATATACAAAACAATGATACATTAAGGCCAGTACTAGCTGATGTAGCGAGAGGGAACTATTTTGTTTTCTTTGCTGCATTCACAGATTTATTTGAACACTTGGGAATCGTCTCACTTTTAGCTCTGGTTCTAAAAATGATAATTAAGCATGATTTCCTTGCAGTAAAAGTAACAGATTTTTCTAGAGGACGTCTAAAATGTTATATTTCAAAACTATTTTAAGTAATATATCATTTTCACTATCAAACAATTAGAAAAAGCATTTTCTAACCGTAAAACGATTTCTTTCCTCATAAATATTACACATTTCATTCCACGATTTTTCAAACAAAACGCCTGCGTCCTCAAAACTGAGAGAATATAAAATGTAGGTGTATTTCTTGAGGATGCCATACTACGCAGTATTTTTATAACCGGTAACGCCAGTTGGTAGTTAACCTCGTCCACACGTTGATAGCGAACCGATTCAGTTCCTCTGTGTGCCGGATAGCGCCTCTAAACCCACAGAAACCCCATTGCGCGTCAAAGAGCGCCTCAAGCTCCCCCGCGCATTATCATCTCGGCGGCGCCTGAACTTCGGGATATTACCGCAAGCTACTCAGTAATGCAGGACAATGGGCGATTGCAGAGAGCGGAGTGCGGGCATCAACGTCATAAGCCGTGGAGCCGGAGTCGATAATCGCACTTCACCTCTGTTTTGCCAGGGCGGGTGCGGGCCTTCAGTCGACATCAGGCGACGAGTTCAAGAGGCGCGGAGGGCGCCCCGAAATTAGTTTACTCGCCGTGAGACCGAGGGTGGCCCCGAGGGCTGTGCGTCGGACCGTCGCCCTCGCGCCCACCCTTGCCCATACCTGCTCCCCCTCGCCGCTTCACGCCATTCGCTCCTGTTTCGATTTGTGACCACTCCTTCACCTTACCTTTGCGACCCATGTTGGTCACTACAATTGTATTCCCTTTCCTCCCGTCCCTGTCATTATTATTCCATCCCTTTCCATTCCCTCCTCCTTCATTTCTTTCGCATTCTGTCCCTCCCATTCTCTCTCCTTTCATTTCCTTCCCCTCCTTCCCTCCTTTTGCATTCCATCCCCTTCCATTTCCTCCCCTTTCATTTCCTCCCCTTTCAATCCATTCCCTTTCATCGAATTCTCCCTTCCATCACCCTTTCCCTTCCTTTTGCTTTCCGCTCCACCACTTACCGTCCCGTCTCTTTTTGACCTATCCCTCTCCGTCCCACCCGTTTTCTTCCCTCCCGTTTCCTTCCCCCTCTTTCTTCCTCTCCCCTCCCCTTCCAACAATTAACACTTCCTTTTCTTCCATTCTTTCCCTCCCCCACCTCTTTCAACTCTCATGACCCCTCCGCCCTCCCCTCCCTCTCTCTCTCCTCTCTCTCTCTGTGGTTCTGCCTGTAGCTTTTCTGTCTCAAAGAGTTTGCTTTACCGCCTCATGTGACTGCTGCTTCACCGTGGCTGTTGACCCACCGCTTCAACAATATCACTTGTTATCCGGGTATCCATCTGTGAGAGTTCTCGATCGACACCCTCATTGGCCTCTATAAGTTGTTACTACCGTCACGGGAATCTCTCAACGCATCTGTGACTGACTTACCGAACATCTCCAAAACGATTTTCTTCATTAGACATTTTCACCGACCTGGCACCTTACAGATACTTGTTTCCCCGTCGCTCACTGTAAGATGAATTTCTTCAAGGTATTTCATCTCACGGACACGGCATCTACGAACCCAACTTCTCTCGAATACATCTCTTCATCATATCGCGGTATGACACCATCATCGTCTCGCAGACTGGCTCAACCATCACATCGCAGGTTGGCTCAATCACCACCTTGCAAATTAACCCCCAGATCACCTCGCAGACAGACGCTCTCATCACCTCACAGAAAGATCCCGCTATCACTCCGTCATTACCTCGCACGCCGACCCCGCCATTACTTCACAGTTCCGATGTTACCTGCAGACTCCAGACGACCCGTCATTACTTCACAGTTCCCGATGTTACCTTGCAGACGACCCCGTCATTACCTCACAGACGACCCCGTCATTACTTCACAGTTCCGATGTTACCTCGCAGACGACCCCGTCATTACTTCACAGTCCCCGATGTTACCTTGCAGACGACCCCTCTTTCCCACGATCTCCTCGCAGATTGGCTCCACCATCATCTCACTCACGAAATTATCTCGTATCATCTCTCCGTCACGCAATAGCACCTTGGTTATAAACCTCAATCATCTTCATGATCATCTTTTCCGCCAACCCCTTTCCGGCTGTATGTTCATTCCCTCTTTCCGTTGCGATGGCCGACCTCGTCACCGTGGTACCTCTATGCCTCTCCCTTCCCCTCCTCGCACCTCCCACCCGCCCCTCGCCGCTGCGCCCCTGGCGGCCGGCCGCGAAAGAGGCAACGCGGGGGCGGAGGCTGTCCATCGCCGACGCTGCGCGCTCCGACGGGCGAAGATGAGGTCATGAATAAAGATGGGTGTAATCTGTTTGAAATGCTAATGCGCGTCGCGACAGAGATACGACCGGCGCAGCCTCGCCGATAGCCGCCACCGCCGCCGCCGCCGCCACCGCCCCCAGCGCACCTGGTGGCAACGAACGATCCGACGGAAAAATTCGGGGCGTCGAGGCGAGGGTTATTCCCAGTCTCCGATGTATCGACGGGAGATGGATGGTCCTCTGGGATGAGGAAACGGCGTCCTTAATCATCGACATCCCGTTGATTTAAAACCCAGTTTAAGAAGTGGTTTCGATTTTAATAAACCGTGGCCATAGTACATTTGACATCGATATACTGTTCATTTACTGACATAGAAAGACTAATTCTAGGAAATCAAACAATGAAGAGATCAAGAATTATTTATTTTGCGTTAATATGACAGAAAACAAAATGCTTAAGTTATCATTGCCTAGAGGCATCGGAGTAGACGTTGCACGAACTACAGTGATAGATGTTAATTTTAGTTTAATAGCTTTTGTTGGGTTTGCGGTTTAAATGTTCTTTATTCATGAGTTACTGAAGAACACTCCATTTTCTGAGCAAACACAATATTTCGTAGCCTGATTAAAATGTAAGTCAAATGTTCTAAATCTGTTCTAGGATACAAAATGAAACGTATTTTCATTCATTCCGTAAGGTATTGGATAAGATTATTTTCCCTTACAAAAATGCATTAGTAAAAAATGTTTCGCTTCACATATTTTAATTTATTTAAAGGGGCAAGATTTATCTCTAACACTCGTAACTCCTGAACGCAATTGGTGATTTAAATAATATTCAAGTTTTACAAAGAATCTTTCGTATTGCAACCAACTCCTGGTGAGTTTATCACTCCGATTTTACCGCAAAATCCATCATGAAACACGTTATGCATGGTCCCACAATTTCTACTTTCATTAACCCAATAATATCTGCACCATCATTTTATATTACCTTCGTAATTTGCTTCATCAACGAAATCTAACATCACAAGCATTTTTAGAATAATCACTGTGAATCTCTGGTGGGACTAATGTTTCCATTTTGTCTACTCTTTCAGAATTGAATATCAATTATCTGTAGAGCTTAAAGACAGAACGACACGTATTCAAACAATAAGAACTTTCAAAGGGATAGTGATCTGAGTTATCTAAATCCCTGTAATTGGTTTCGAGTCGACTTTAATGCTACATTTCTTATGTTCACTATTAAAGTTCTCCAGAAGTATGTCATAAATGTGTATAATATACTAAATCTGTATATTGTGAGTCTGTCACATGTTAAATATGTCCACTATGCATGTTCTAAATAAAAAGAAACTTTAAACACGCAGGTATCAGATTATTTAATTCTCAAGCGTAGTACGTAAAAACACATGTTACGAAATAATATTTCAAACAATACAAAAAAATATATGTTTGCAACTATTCTGGTCAAATGTTCTTTTTGAGCCGTCACAATTCACTCCATAATATGGTGTGTTCAGAAGAGTTGTTCTGAAGGGTTGATTCTCTCAGTGTATTATCAAAGAAAATTTATACATTTGCAAGTCCCTATTCTAGAGCATACCGTTTCATTCTTAAAAATGTATATTATAATGTAACTTTGTAGTTTCAATTATCCCACTAAAGGCGCTTATCCTATTAGCAGCACAAGTATACATAAACTACACATAAAAGTATCCTATCAGAAAATAATTTACTTCCAAATTGTCCAAACTCTGCTCTGCATACAGTAAACGGAGCCTTTCTATTATTATTAAAATTATAGATTTGCTGTAACTATTCCTATTCTTATAATTATTAGCCTTCCTATAACTGTTAAAATTGAGTGTATTTGACGAGTTTGGAAACAGATTATCTGATAGTCAGTAGGTTAAAAACTTTATGAAATAATTCAAAAGCAGAATTTTAAACGTAAAAGTTTTTATTTTTCCTTAGGTAGTCAAAATTTGTATTGCGACGAAATGAAACTTTTTTCCATCATCAGGCTACAATGAATACTACTCGTATATGAACATGACAGAAAATAAGAGGTTTTTAAAAAGTGAAACTAGTGGTGCTAAAACAGCATATATTTTTTGTCCGTACTTCTACTCAAATTTTCGAAAAAATGTTCATGAACATATATCGAAATCTATATTTATGGAACAGATTTCATTGTGGGCAAAATCTCTCTAATCATAATAGTAGTTGTGGGAAGACGCCGAAAAAATTTTGAATTTTTGCAATTTTTGCGAGTTATCATTGAAAATGAGACTTTCACCATTCTCTTTAATGTCCTATATTATCCAACAACAAAATTTAATCAAAAGCTATGAAGCCATTATTTTGAAAATTCTGAAAATGTCACAAGGGCAACATGTAAAATTCCCCCACACAATTAAACTTTCGTTTGGAAATTCATGGGGCCGTGACATCAACCAGATCAATAGGGGGTTATTGATTTTGGAGAAAATCCGTGACATCAACCAGATCAATAGGGGATTATTGATTTTGGAGAAAATCTGCTGAACAGTTTAATCGCTGGAGTTGTTCACAGACGGACGGACAGACATGTTTTCCCGTCATTCGATTGTCCGGTATCAATGACCCCCAAAACATGGATTCTGGCTTCACCATGTGTTAGAAGATTTTTTTCCCTAAATTTAGCAACTGGATTTATTGAAATTTTCGTTACCAAGACCCTGAAATAAGCGGTTTTCTGACGAATATTGCAACTTGAATTCGAAGAATCTGAAGGAACAAGGTTACATTAAAAATTATTTTAAACAGGCAAATGAAGTTAATGGCAGTCGTTAAATAGATATTTTACTAACAAACCTATCAGACTCTGCCTTCAGTGAATATCTTACTCATTTTTTATGTATTAAGCGATATACAGAATTTACAAACTTTGTTTTCGTTCTACTATAAAATGGTGAAAATGCAGTTAGTACCCTTCAACTCTTCAATTGACTAATCGCGGGTTTGGTAGTGTAAAGGTTAGCGTATCAGACTGTTCTACCCAAGGTTGCGGATTGAAACCCGATCAAAGCCGTAGGTTATGGGCGAAACAATCATTTGTAGGCCTTCCTTCGGAGAGGAAGTAAAGTCGGCTGTCCCATAATGTAGTGTAACGTCGTGGGTAGGGATCTACGCCACAAGGAACAGACACGAGTGGGTATATACAATTTATTTTCACTAATTAATGTACACTATTTACAGAACTCACTCTAAGGTGTTTGTCGGAGCTACCTGCAGCAGCTCCCCTCTCCCAACACGCGCCTTGCGGCCGCGCCTGCGATTAGCCAACTCGGCCGAGTCGCAACTTGGCACCTGGTGTGCCTCGGCAGACAATCTGCCCCGAAGTATGGAGCAAACTTCACAGTGCTCGAGACTCGAACACCTACACGTGCCTACAGCACTTCCGCGCCTGACTTGGCGGACAAGTTTTTGCGGCTTTTGCCGCGGGGAAACCAGAATCGCTACCCAGGCTTCTGCGACAGCCCTTTTATATGCTCGAGTCACATGACTTCCTGCGTCATCTTTCCCCCACGCACTCATCTTGAGACGTCTGCTTCTCCCGTTGCAATTTGCACCCGGCACCTACAAGCCCTCTCCCCTTTTAATGGGAAATTTCCTGAAGGGTTGGCCTTTGTTCCGAAGCCTATTTTTGGCTCCCTCATCCCCATACCTTGCAACTTGTCTCTCTGGAGCAGGGAGTAAAGTCTATGACGCTACAGTAGATTTACGGCATGTAAAAGTTTCTCTAAATGAAGCCTCTGAGCAAAATTCAAAACGCCTGTTTCATCCCCCGAGTGATACCACCTTTCTCTGCCAGACGGTGAAAGGAGCTTAGCGGAATTTGCGTGGTCAGGCGGGAGAGCAGGCCTCATGGCGTAAACCTCGCCACGAAAAATAACGTATAATTTAATTGAATTGTATTGAGTTTCAATTGTCGGACCGCTGAGTACAGAAGAGAGAAGAAAGACTAAATGGGCCTCTGAGTTAGAAGACTCCAGGGCCTTTCTGTCAACATCCGACATGCACTTTATTAATAGCAGAGGCCTAAACACAAAGAATACTGGCGAATGGGGCTTTTGCCGTAATGAAACAGCAGCCTCCCCCAGACTGTTGCGAAAAAAGAGCGTGATATACACGGACAGCATTCAGGTACGTTCACGGCAATGGCATCATTCACATCATCTTATTACTCAACGTATTATACGTCACGACAGTCGTACACCATCACAACCGACATACCAACTGTGACACAGCATGCCGTTTGTACAGCCTGTAACGAGCCAAGTCGCTACCACATTAGAGGAACCGCCAAACACAAAGGAGGGAAGGAACAGCAAATGGACCTCGGAACAGAACGAAGACTCCCCAGCCTCTCGGCATCCGACCCGCACTTTATTTACAGCGGAAGCTGGGGGCACGGCGGATGCTGGTGAATGGGGCTTTCTCGTAATGAAGCAGCAGCCGCCGCCCCAGACTGTCGTGAGACGCGCGCGTGGTGTCAGCATGCAGGGATAACTCAGAACAAGAGATAAGCAACGAGTCGCCCGCTTCGCCTCCCGGATTGCTCCTCGCAAGGCGGAAGACCCAGATGGCAGTTCGCGAAGAGGCCAAATGGCGAGCACGAATTCTATGCTTGCTTTCTGCACGTCGTTCAGGGAGATGGCACTTCCTTTGTTGGCTGTGATATTGTCTTCTACGACTCTTGACATTGAAAGAAGGCGTGGTTTCAAACCTCTGTTCGCTTCTCTACGTAACAGCATGTTAGGATGGTGAAGCTTAATGTTCTGAATTATAGTGTCTCGTGTTTATTAATGAATCCGGGACATTCAAATAGAAATATGGTGTTAGATTTTTTGGTTTAATATTTTGCCATGCAAACGTCTTTGCATACAAACATCACTGGTTGAATATACTATTTTGTGTATAAAAATTTTCTTTTAAAAAATATCTACAAAGACATTTGTGAGGTGTTATATTTTTAAACCAAAAAAATCAACATTACATTAACAATTGAATGTTAATATATGTGTAATTTATATTACTGAACTTTTGTATGAACAGAATTTTGTAGCTGCAGTTTAGAAGATAGCAAAAGAAGTAGATTAGTATTACTCTATATTTACTCATTTTAAAATGAGGCTGACGCAAGTTCTTTTAATTTCTTTTCTCCTATTTCCACGACCTTATCCTCTGTGATATGCCTATTAATAATTTTTTTAATAAAATGTATAGGGAATGGTAAAATGAATAGGTACAGACCGATAGCAATAATTTTATTTTATTTTCTGAGTGATGTATTGATCAGCTGCGAAATTTTATTGTAATTAATAACCATTTTCTTTCACAGTATTTACTGTATTAAATTTTTAATTTTGTAGTAGTTTATATTGTTTTAGAGGGTGGTTACTTTAGACTTAAAATATCGCCCGTTGAGAGGTGATCATTCGCTTCAGACGACAAAGAAATATTTCTCTACGAGTTCTTAACAAAGCCAGATGGAATTCTCTTCAGACTTTTTTTGCCATTTGCGTCTTAATCTGGTCAAGAAAATCTTTCATAATAGAAATATTCGTATATGTAAGGAATGTTTTGAAGGGGCTTAAGAAAGGTTTTGACTGAGAATGTTTTGAACCTTAGTCCACAGAATATTTGGTAACCTATGGCATGAGACACAGCATTTTAAAAGCTTTTTCATTGACCTGTATACAAAGTAGTCAAAATAATTCCATGAAAGTCGGCAAAATCTTGATTAGCGCATTTAATAAATTTGGAAAAAGTGTGCAAATTTACCATAGCCCTCCATCTGCATATTTGTGTTAAAATTTGCATCACTACCAGTCATGAAATAGAATTCGCAGCATATTTGATTACATGCTCTTTCCACTCCAGCCTTCTTGGTAGTTTTTCCAGGCCAATGCATACGTGTATTATTTCATTTTCTTCAATTATCATGACTAGGTAGGTAAATAAGAGAAAGAGAGGGAGAGGGAGGGAGGGAGGGAGGAAGGGAGGGAGGGAGGAAGGGAGGGGGGGAGGAAGGGAGGGGGGGAGGAAGGGAGGGAGGGAGGAAGGGAGGGAGGGAGGAAGGGAGGGAGGGAGGAAGGAGGGAGGGAGGGAGGGAGGAAGGAGGAGAGGGAGGATAAAACACTGTAACTTACACCTCATTCGCTAGTAAGAAACAGAAGTTAGAAATTCTTCCAAAGAGAAAGACGAATATGTGGTTTATTAATGTGCGTGAGTCCGCGAATTATGGGCAATTTAAAAGTAAATAAATATTCTTAATAATATGTTTTTTTTACTGTATGACATAGCAGAAAAATAGCCCCAGTCCCACTCCTAGCCCCGCCAGGCACCAATCGCCTTCCCAGCCCGACAGAGCGTCGCGAAGTACCGCCCGCCGTGGCCCGGCCGCACTTTCTCCCTCCTGTCCTCTCTCTCCCTCTTTGACTCCTAGGCCTCCTACCTTTTGCACCCGGTTCCTTGTCTTCCCTTCCTCTTCATTCTCAGTGACCACACAACTGTCTACATCTCCTCGTTTACTACACTTTGGTTCTTGCCTTCTGTTTTGCTCTCTCGTTTGCTGTCTCCTCTTCTCTAACTTCCTGGCTCTGTTTCCTGTTTCCGTTTCTTTTCCACTTGCCTCTCGCTTGCCAATCGCGCTTCTCGCCTCTCAAGTTTCCCCATTCGCTCCTTTTTTTAAGTTCGTCTCTAGTTTCTCGCCTTTTCTATCCGTTTTTCGCTTCTCACCTATCGTTTCCTCTTTCTTCTCTCCTTTTTTCTTCGTCTCCCATTTCAAGTCTCATATTTTTCCGCTCACTGTCACTGCCATCGTGCCCTCAGACGGCCTCTGCCCCGCCCCTCCCACGGCTTCGCCCGCGTCCTCTCCAGCCTTGCTGCCTCAGCTGCCCCGCAGCGCGCGTGTTCCATTGCAGGGCGCGGGGAAGTTTATGGGGCACTCGGACGCCGCCGCCGCCGCTACCGATCGGTGATCCAGGGTGCGATAATTTTTGAGAGCGGCGTGGATGGGAGGGGGGATGACGGAGAGCGGCGGAGACGGTGGTCACGGCTTACATGAGAGTGAGGGAACTCTGGTGATGTTGGGGCGGCTGGAGTGGTGGTGGGGATGATGGAGAGCGGCGGAGAGGGTGGTCGCGGCTTACATGAGAGTGAGGGAACTCTGGTGATGTTGGGATCGGCTGGAGTGGCAGCGGGGCGGCGGCGAAGGTGGTCGCGGCTAAGTGAAAGTGAGAGTGAGAGGATTCTGGTGATGTTGGGGCGGCTGGAGTGGTGGTGGGGATGACGGAGAGCGGTGGAGAGGGTGGTCACGGCTTACATGAGCGTGAGGAACTCTAGTGATGTTGGGATCGGCTGGAGTGGCAGCGGGGCGGCGGCGAAGGTGGTCGCGGCTAAGTGAAAGTGAGAGGATTCTGGTGATGTTGGGGCGGCTGGAGTGGTGGTGGGGATGATGGAGAGCGGCGGAGAGGGTGGTCGCGGCTTACATGAGAGTGAGGGAACTCTGGTGATGTTGGGATCGGCTGGAGTGGCAGCGGGGCGGCGGCGAAGGTGGTCGCGGCTAAGTGAAAGTGAGAGTGAGAGGACTCTGGTGATGTTGGGGGCGGCTGGAGTGGCGGTGGGGATGACGGAGAGCGGCGGAGACGGTGGTCACGGCTTACATGAGAGTGAGGGAACTCTGGTGATGTTGGGACTGGAGTGCCAGCGGGGCGGCGGCAGCGAAGGTGGTCGCGGGTTAAGTGAGAGTGACAGTGAGAGGATTCTGGTGATGTTGGGGCGGCTGGAGTGGTGGTGGGGATGATGGAGAGCGGCGGGAGGGTGGTCGCGGCTTACATGAGAGTGAGGGAACTCTGGTGATGTTGGGATCGGCTGGAGTGGCAGCGGGGCGGCGGCGAAGGTGGTCGCGGCTAAGTGAAAGTGAGAGTGAGAGGATTCTGGTGATGTTGGGGGCGGCTGGAGTGGTGGTGGGGATGACGGAGAGCGGTGGAGAGGGTGGTCACGGCTTACATGAGAGTGAGGGAACTCTGGTGATGTTGGGACTGGAGTGCCAGCGGGGACGGCGGAGGGCGGCAGCGAAGGCGGTCGCGGGTTAAGTAAGTGAGAGTGAGAGGACACTGGTGATGTTGGTGGCGGGTGAAGTGGCGGCGACGATGGTCGCGGCTTACGTGAGAGTGAGAAGACTCTGATGTTGGGGGCGGCTAAAGTGGGTGTTGGGGCGGGGCGGGGGCGGCGGCGGGACGGCGGGGACGGCGGCGGGGACGGCGGCGGGGACGGCGGGGACGGCGACTCGGTCAGCCTTGAGATATGAGGCGGTGCGAGGGACAATGGTGGAAGTCGCAAGGATGGAAAGGTTATGTCCCCTTCACACTGAAAGAGCAGTTTGGAGGAAAATAGTGGCGGTCGCTAACAAAATGATAAACATTATGACAATATCTTACTATTTAGAATTTAGGGTTGGTTTTGCGTATTTTAACATATAAAGTATAAAATATGTCAATTAGTTTCAAGTGATATATACATTTAATAATTGTTTTCTTAGGTGTGAAATTCTTTTATCTTCTAAGCATTGGCGAAAATCAATTGGTATATGAGTTAACAATCTGGTATTGTGAATTTCATACTACTGTTGTGAAAATAACTACCATACTATCATTATTTTTTACAAGATTTTCTCATTACATCCGTAATACATTTTCTAAGCATTGGCTAAAACAATAATATATTATCGCCCAGAAATTGAAATAAAACTCATGTCAAAGATATCAATGATCAAAGATATCAACGCTTGAATACCTTCAGCCTAACACTTGACTTGTAGTAATGTCTTCATGGGTGTTTAATTTCACGCAAAGTGTATTTTCTGTTATTGTTTACTCGGAGTTTTCTCTTAGGTTTTACTTCTAATTCTGTACATCGCGTTTAACAAATCCACAATTTCCAGATAAATTTCCTAAACATAATGCTTATTTAGAATTACAAACACGTGGGATTCGCGGATCGCTTCAATACAATTAGAAATGAAATACTTTTTGGATCTGCAAATGAAAACTGTTATTTTTGTTATGTGTTTGAAAACTGATATAAACCTTATATTTTTACAAAAATACAATGAATACCATATAAAACAAAACAAAAAGGCGTAGATAAGAAAGCGTGAACACTTTATCCAGTTTTGTTGGTTGGATTAGATAATAAACAACCGTTAGAAAACTGCAGTTAAAAGTTCTCCCACACAATCAGTCTCCTCTATCAGGCATTAAAGGTGGGCTTTACTCGGAATTTATACATTATAAGTCCTTAAGAACCAGTTATTAGGGCTTAGAGTTTCGTAATTATGCCTTTACAAAAACTTTTAATTTTTACTTTTATATATTTTAACTCTTCAGTGTTCGCCACGAGTGATCAGGAACATGAAGAATTTCAAATTCTGTGTAAAATTGACTTGATTATTTGATATTAAGTGTAATTAAATTTAAGTCAATTAACTTTCAATACCGGACCTCCATGATGTAACACAGTACAGGGCATATTAAGGTTAACTTCCAGGCATGAACTATATCAAAATTAAAATCACTGGTGACAGATGAAGAGAACCAAGCCACTTCTGGTTAATAACATCGAGAGTATTTTTACATTCCCAATTGGCAATTGTTCGTTTGTGATCGATTGTTTTACTTCAACCATCTGCTATCTACTACGTCACAAGAGCGAGAGCGAGTTTGGATCACTGAATTTCTTAATTTTAGCCCCAGTATTTGCGTACTACGCATGGCAAACGAAACTGCAGTCAGCAAATATCCTGGCACTCGTTGCAAAAGAATTTTGAATTGAATTGAATTGAATGTTAACCGGGTACAGTGGTATAGGATACAAATCACTTAGCAGAAAATTCAAAAGGTAAATATTCCGCGAAACAAATTTCCAGGCTGGTTGACAATCGTGCACCCCAGAGAGATGCCCGATTCCCGAACCTATTGACGGCGCCACTTCGAGAGCCTCAGCTCTAAATGTCCAGAGGAAGAATGGGGTGGGGAGGGGATGCGAGGGAGGGTGGAGGGTCGCCGATGAGTTTCGGGAGCGGGTGGCTGCGTGCGGGAGGGAAGCCAATGGGCGCCCGGAGCAACGCAAACCTCCGAGCTCCGCCGTCGGCTGCGCATGGGAAGGGAAAGAGCGTGCTTCCCACAGCGGAGCGGTCGGCGCGAACGGACACACAGTGGGTCCAAGCGGCTCAGAAAGACCGCACAACAACTTAAATCGTAAAGAATAGAGGGTGGATTTCAATGAAATGTAATATTTTTTTCTTTTTACTTTAGAAAAATGCCGTTTAGTATAGAAATTCATTTTATGTTATGACAAAATAAAATGACCCATTTTTGTATGTCATTTCTTGGCATTTTTGTCGTTGTCGACTAATAATTAATTTTTTACATTTTATCGTCATTTGTACATTTTATCGTAATTTTTGCGGTAGTGTAGTGCATTTTAGTGTAGGTGAGTGTGTAAGGAGAGAATAGGACAAGGAAGAGGAAGGACAGATCGCGCGCGGTCCGTGGCCCGTTTGGTAGGGTACTGCTCTGGCATTCGCCGGGTGTTGAGCGGAGAAATCACGGAAAACTACTCTATCAGAGCAGCCGGCAGCTAGAATTCTCCTTTAGACAGCGACTGAATTCGACCTAGCTGAAAAGGTTGTGAAAATCCTGCCGCCACCAGGACTCGAACCTAGGACCTCCCGGTCAGAGGCGCTGCAGTGACATCAGTTGATGCACTGAGCTAGCGCTCCCTGTCTTAGCTCTCTTGCTAGAGTCGAAAATGATTACGTTTGAAATAAAATGATTACATGCAATCCCTTACAAACATTTTCGATTTCTTTTCACTTCCATCGTGCAAGAAGACACACTGTACTCCTCGGTCGGGTGAAGAGGGGGGAAGGTGAATGGTGCGGAGGGCGGCCGCGGCGAAAGCGTCGGCGCTGGGAGCGGCGCAGGTGGCGCGGGCGGCGGCGGGGCCGTACATCGCAGCGGAGCAGAGCCGCCTCCTCGCCTGCTGCCGCCCCGCCCCCGCCCCCGCCTCCACCCCTTACCGCCACGGATTTACCGCCTCCGAGCGCCGCCGATCGGCCGACCCAGCGACCGGGCATTCGCCGCTGCCTCCGAGCCCGCTTCCTCCTCCACGTTCGTCTGAGCTTCCTCTTGTGCGTTTCTTCCGCTTACCCCGCTTCCTCCTTCCGGGAGAGGTTCCTCAGGGCATCAACTGATGTCACGGCAGTGCCTCTTACTGGGAGGACCTAGGTTCGTGTCCCGACGTTTTTTTAATTTTGGGGAAAAAAACCCCTTGGTTTTTAACACGCTTTTCGGCTAGGTTAAAAACCTAGTCGCGCAACTGATGCCACTGCAGCGCCTCTGACCGGGAGGTCCTAAGTTCGAGTCCTGACGGCGGCAGGATTTTCGACACTCGCTTTTCAGCTAGGTCGAATTCAGTCGCTGTCTGGAGGAGAATTGTAGCGGCCGGCTGCTCTGATCGGTCATTTTCCGTGGTTTCTCCGATCAACACCAGGCGAATGCCAGAGCAGTACCCTACCAAACGGGCCACGGACCGCGCGCGATCTGTTCTTCCTCTTTCTTGTCCTATCCTCTCCCCTTACATACACACGCACACACACATTGCTCCTTTCCTTCGTTCTTCTTCTCCTCCTCCTCCTGCTCCTCCTCCCCTCTCCTGATTTTCCTCCTATTCCTCTTCTTGCTTCGCTTTATGCACGTAGGCCTTAGCCCTGCAGTTTCCAGCAATGGTCGCTTCTTTCCATCTTATCCTTATTAGCGAACTGCGCACTTCCATGTTTCATCAGCTCCTCAGTTTTTATCTTTGTCGAGTCTCGTGTGCACTTGCTTGCCTTTGCCTTTTCGGTTATTCATACATACTCTTTACTACCTTTATTTGTTTTCTTTGCACGTATTTGCATTACTTGCCGTTGAAACTCTGTGGTATTCATGCTTCCCTTGAATAGTGTTTATTTCCAATTTTTAACGAACTTGTTCTTATATTTTTATGAGCCACTGAGATGATCAATTTCTACTCCGGTTTCCATTTGCTTCACTTCGTTTTTCGCAAAAATTCTCAGCCTTTTTCCTTCACTACCTCCTACATTTTCATGAAATGCTTTCTGAAAGAGGAAGCCCAGTTGTGCTTTTATATCTTTTTCTTTAACGATAACAAGAAACTGAATAGCATTCCAAGGGTTTTTGTGATTAAAGCCGGATAATCTGATAAAAATGACAATGGGTAGTATCGGAAAGCCTTAATAATAATGCAAAATGAAAATGCATATAAAAATAGGGTAAATTGATTCATCATAAACGCGACCAAACTGAAATATTTTGAAGAACATTAATTTTTGTTACAGAATTTGAAGAAAATCCTTTTGTTCAGTGATATTTTTTGCTGTAAATATTCAGTTAAACGTGTAAATGTTTTACTAAAAACAAATTTTCTCTAAACGTGTATATCTAGAAGTTCTAATTAGATTCATTTTGTTGTTGCAGACACTAAGTAAACACATCAATATCAAAGTAAAATTACCAAAGTGCGTCTTGTTATTATACAAATATATCGATGAGCTACATCATGACCTACCCCAACTTCAGTAAAAAATTGCGTAACAGTTTCGATCACTTGTTTCTCAAATGACAAGACGATAGTTTGATTTCCCGTATGTCCAAATTGTTCTGTTTTTTTGTGGAATAAGAATGCTTCATAATATTATTTAATGTTGCAGTAAATTCCTCTCACCTTCTTGAGAGAAAGTAAATATAATTATAGGCATGCTCATAGCAATAGCCACAACTTCAGCGGACACAGTTTCACCTATTCAAAATCACAAAAACATAAACATTTGTGGATTAACAACTTCCGTGAATGGGCTGCAATCGTAACTAATTGAAACTCGCATCATGTCGCGGAGAGATGTAATCAATTGAAACCCATTTCGAATCGCTGTCCGTTTGAAGCGAGGCATCGTTCTCGGAACACCACGGAACGAGGCGTGCCTCGGAGAAACCTCCCAACACCTCCTCGGAGAACGGATTAACCGCAAAACCGCCTGCCGCGCTCTGTACCGGCATTGCTAATGCACTTTTGATCGCTTCTAAACTGATCTGGTTAATGAGGCGGGCTACATGTAAGAAAAGCGGACGGAAAGGCAGTAGCGAACGAAAACGAGGGAACGATGGAAGTGGATACAGAGGAAGCCGGATTTAAGTTGTGGTGGCGCTGGCAATGGCAGCGGCTTCGAAACCACTGGTTGAATGTAGTGGAGATTATAGTGGATGAAAAGTACGTGAGGTGCTTAAGCCAAATGACTTCGATTGGTTGGTTGGTTAGTTCCGGGCGCGTCAACAGCTTTGGTAATTACTCCTGTAAGTGTAGTGCATGTTTTTCCCTCGGGAGATGGAGGCGGTGATCTTCCCCCGCTGGATAGCAAGATCCGGCGCCGACCTACCGTCGGCTAGTGGGGTTTCCCCTAACCAGGACTCTCCCATCAGCGGGGCACCGCCCCAGCCGGGACAAGCTCTAAGCCCCCGACCGGTCTCCCGGCATGTGTGCAGTGCTTGCTAGTGTAAGTATGTGAGGATAGGACAAGGATAGGAAGAGGAAGGAACGAGCGCGCGCGGTCCATAGCCCGTTTATCAGGCCGTGTCCTGCGTGAGCTACAAACGGCGACAAGCGACAGCTTGCGTCAGCTTTAAGCGACAAGTTGCGATGACCCGCGACAGAGCGCGTGGTGTCCTATGTAAGCGACAGGAGGTTGAAACATTTCGACTGTCGCTGTCGCAAAGGAAACATTCAAGATTTTTATTATGTTCAACAAACTGATCAGAGATATTCACTCTGCCAGTTAGTAATAGGTTTAATTCATCCTCAACAGAAGCCCGTGAAATAAGACAGACTATTTGCAATTATTTCAATAGCCCTACCGGTTTGGTTTCAATGGAAACCTAACCTCATTTACTTCTACAGAAATACTGGTATATAATACATTGTGATGTATGTTCTTCGCTATATAATTAGTATCTGATAAATTCAATAAACATAAAATAAATTTAACATAATTTACTAAATAAAAACACTTATTTGTTATTTTCAGTGCATTCACCACTTCTTGCACAATTTGCCGCTCACAACTCTACTGTGGTAGTTATTCAATCACTTGTACCATAATTCCCTTAAATTTGCAACATCTTCAATTAAACATTCCGTTATATCGCTATTCGACATTTTTGAAATGGGCAATTGAAGACCAAAACAACGAAACTATACGCGCGACACAGCGAGAAGCGTCGACAAGTAGCGACAAGATTCAAACACGTTTGAATCTCGGCCGCCGCCGCTTGTAGCGCTTTCGTCGCGTCACTGCGGATGTCGCTGACGGAGGACGGGCAGATATGGAACTGAGTGTTAAAAATTCGTCGCTTGACGTCGCGTGTCGCTGTCGCAAGATGTAGCTCACGCAGGACACGGCCTTAGGGTACTCCTGCGGCTTTGGCCTGGTGTTGATCGGAGAAACCACGGAGAACCACCGATCAGAGCGGCTGGCCGCTGGAATTCTTGAGAGGTCCGGCGACGGCGAGAGAGACGAGGGCAGCAGCAGCTTTATGCGGAAGAACAACGCGACAACGCGGTGGAAGTGAGCAACTGCGTCCAAGGCGCGGCAAAGGGATTGGGTGTTGGGTCGGAGTTGGGCTTGGTGGTTGCGTTGGCGGCGGGGACGGTAACAGCGGTGTGTGGACGACGCGACGGCTGGGCGGTTAAGCGCTCGAGCTACAGGCGCCGTCCGCAGGCCGAAATACTCGTCGCCAGTCGCCCGCAAGAAGCGAGGGAGAGACAAAAAAGGTAACTGCCGCGTGCGCAGCGCGGGGGTGCGGGGAGGGGAGGGGAGGGAAGAGGTGGGGCGGGCGGGGCGAGGGCGGGCTAAACACGACAGCGCGCGTCGGCACGACATGTGGCGCGGTAGAGCGGGCGGAACGTCGCAACGCCGCGTGGCCGGGCACGAGCTCTACACTAGAGATGGGCTTAACAGCTTTTCTTCAATAACTGTTATCACAAAAGCAGCTGACTCGTAATAGCTGTTATTAATAACAGTTGAAAAATTGCAGGTCCATGACCAGCAACCTAACATGACCGACTGCTAAGAGTTAAAGCAGTTGTAGCGACTGTTAAGAGTTAAACCACGCAAAACGAATAACGTTGGTAGCACCGTAAAGCCTGTGCAGCTACCTTACGGCGCTTCCTTGCACTACTTTCCCTAAAATTTTTGGACAGAGAAGCAGCTGATATGAACGAGCTGGATGAGTTGTTAAGGATGAATAGTAATTCATATAATGTGTATAGAATATTACTAAAATGAAAGTGATTCGGGTTCAGATTGCAAATATTCTTTCAAATATGCAACTTGTGCATAGTGAAGTGACGAGTGCCAAAATAATGAGAAACAGTGTTTTTGCTTACCTATAGCTAAAGTGTTAATGACTGTCGAATATCAAGCATTATAATGTGAGTGATTTGACCGTAACTCATTTTATTTTATCGGACCTCGGGAAATATTCGTTGATCTCACTTAAGCAGCAATGGAACATAAATAAGTTAAATATTGGTCGGACTTAATTTAAAGGACTAACATCTTGTTGTAGTGAATACAATAAAATATAAAAATATTGTGGCACATGGAGCGTAATAATGACGAATTATGTATTAATGAATCTATAATTTGAACACTGGCAAATCATGATTGATTAGCTGCAGTGAAGTTGTTATCGTACAAAATGGTTGCCACAAAAGCTTGTAGTTCGTATTAGGACCAATAGGTTGCAGTTCTATGCATTTCAATGCATAACAGCCAATAACAGGATAAACGAAATAACTGTTCTTTCGCCTAACAGTTACGAAACGTTAACGGTTAAGAAATAACAGTTTAGCTGTTAAGGGCACATCCCTACTCTACACGCCGCCTCGCACATTCTTGATCCCCTACTCACTCACACACAACTGTGGGCCTTGAGGAAAAACTTTGTAAGAGCCACCAACAAGAATTTTAGGAATCTCGAAAACAAAATCGGGAGCGGTAGCTTAGTGCACCAACTTATGTCACTGCTGTGTCTCTGACCGGGAGGTCCTAGGTTCAAGTTCCGACGGAGGCAGGATTTTCGACACTAGCTTGTAAGCTAGGTCGAATTCAATCGCTGTCTGGAGGTGAATTCTAGCGGACGGCTGCTCTGATCGATACTTTTCCGTGGTTTCTCCGATCAACACCAGGCGAATGCCGGAGCAGTACTCTAACAAACAGGCAGCGGACCGACCGCGATCTTTCCTCCTCTTCCTTGTCCTATCCTCTCCCCCTTACACACACACTTACACTAACATGCAATACACTACCACACATGCCGGGAGGGAATAGTCACACACATGTTTCGGGACTAATTTACAGAGGCACAGTATTCTGTAAGACATACAAGATGGCGCCGATGTATTTCCGACGTGTTTAATTCATGACACTTGGAGCTACTGAAAATGGGTTAAATTAGTCACGAAACACTTGTAGGCTGCTTGTTCTTGGAGATAAACCTGTAGAGAAACACCGCTCATCCCGCGACGTTCACTGCACTAAACGAAGGTAGTTTTCCTGCCCGGAAGGATTAATGAAATGAAATCAAGCATGATCCTCATCATGTCACAACGCAATAAAACATCTATATGTGGAACCGGGGCGTCATTCCAACCCGTTAACTTACGAACCGAGAATGCAAAGACCTGTCCGCTTTAGCGTAATTAGAGAAATGTACTCTATTAGCGTTAAACGTTCGTACATTTTTTCTGGTGTTTTTTTACAGAATATGTACCTAATATAAAATCAATGCAAGAGTTTTCTATAAGAGTAGAGGAAAGGAGGACAGTATGAAATCTTGTCACATACTTTCATGACCTTAACAAGAAAAAAGTTATCTGATACGTTTCTCGGATGAACGCAGTTAACGCATTGTGCATAGGAATCATTCTTGATATATCACAACAGATATTGGGAAGGAAGCCAGCAGAGCGGGTCTTCGTAAGTTGGCAGCCCTGCCACCGGGGCACAGCGGGCAGCTAGCGGAAGGCTGCGTGGTGGAACGGGGCTTCCGCTTCGGGCGCTGGAGAGGAGAAGCCGGTGATTACTCGAAATACGCGAGGCGGCGGCCGGCGGCGTCCCGAGGCGGCTATTTGCTTTACACGCTCCTTTGGCCGCGGCGGCGACGGCGGCAAGAGGCGGGGAACCTGCGGGGCGCCGCTGCCGCGCTCCGATTATCCAGGCTGCGTCAACACCGGCTCCTCGACCTCCCCCCGGCCGCCCCGGCCCGCCCGGCCCTGACGGCTACCGCCACCTCCGACCCTCCCCGCCTCCGTTGCCACTCCACCCCGCCCCCCCCCCCCTTCCCTCCCTCCCCCTCCCACCCCCTTCCCGAGACATCACCCCCCTTCGCCGCTTCCCCCACACTACCCTCACTCCCAATCCCCTCTTGCCCCCACTTCCGAGATGATCCTCACTCTCTTCGACTCTTCACACCTGTTCCTCCGCCTCCACATCCGTCCTTGCCTGCGACTCTGCCTTTTCCTTTGCCCCTACCTCTGCTCCAACCGCACCTTTGCATCCTCCTTCATCTTGCCTCCTCTTCACCCCTCCCTGCGTCTCCATTCCCGCTGCCTCCGACCTCTCCACTCCTTCCCCACGATTCGGCGCTCCCCCACGCCCCCCCCGCCAGTGAGCGGTCGAGAAGCCACACACTGCCCGATACCAGGCACGCACCACTTCGCCGCCGCCCCGCCGCCCCCGCCGCACAGTGATCAATTTTGCGCTGCTAGGTGGACAAAAATCCTAGAGACGATATCTTGGTATTAAGAAAGTTTTTTGGGTACAAGTGTGTTCACACGGGTATCGGTGATTGTGAAGGCAACACTTTGCGGTCGAGTACGCCGGTGAATGGGAGGTCGTCAGTTCGATGCCGGACAACTGCCGGAAGTTAGCTTTATGAGATAAACTGCAGCGAGTTTGTGTCCTTGTCGGAATTGAAATGGTAATCTAACAGCTCTGACTCCGATCGTTTCCAGGAGGTTCCCAGGAAGTTTCTGAAGTAGGGTCTTCCATGTTCTGCTGTTCTGCTGGGTCTGCTTAACAATTGAGGCTTACACAAGCTGTTTTCCGATACTTTAGACATCTGGGGATACGACCATTTGTGTTTCATATTCCAATGGCGAAGATGAATTTTTGATTTTTGTCCACCTACGAACGCAAAATTGATCACTGTTCGCCGCCGCCGCCGCCGCCGCCGCCGCCGCCACCGCCACCGCCACCGCCACCGCCACCGCCACCGCCACCGCCACCGCCACCGCCACCGATGTCGCAAGCACCACTTCCCCCTCGCCACAGCACTGCCCAGCAGCACTGACTAGTGCTTGGCTAATATCAGCCCGCCCACGACTAACGTGGTTCGGCTGACCGCTTCGGACCAGACCTCAGCCTCCGTTCCGCTGCCGTCTATTCGCTTCCTGTGTCGACCCCATTGTAGTCACTCCACGGAACCATCCTTCTCATACCTCTGAGACAAGATTTACACTTTTCTTTTGACGATTGGTTCCGGAGTTTTAGCGAACGCACGTTTGAACCATGTAGTTTCTGGAAACCCAGTAGCAGCACGGCTAATGCGCACGTTTGCTACAAGTCCGTCGATCGTCGAAAAGAAGCATGGAAATCGTGTTTACTACCAGGGTCATTCAAATGTAAACCAGAACTTCGTTTATTTGTCTCTTGTATTGATGAGAGCAGCGCGGCGTTCCCGGGAATCTACGATCGGAACATAGTGGGGATATAGCTATGCACACGGTCCTCGTACTAACGTCTGCCATTGCAGTATCACTAGAAAGAAGAGACAGTATCAGTGTCTGTTGTTCAATGCGTAATTATTAGTTTTCTCGCCGACAAAGGTGTGAAATTGAATACAATTTTCAAGAGATTCGGAGTAAAGTTCGGTCATGCTTCTCCAAATGAACACAAAATTTTCAATTGGGACCAGAAGTGTCGAAATGGTCATGATAAAGTGGAATATGAATTCCATAACCGCGACCGGCGACCAGCGTCAAATGAACGCAGTACGAGAGCTTGCTGAAGACGATCGCCCCATTGCTGTTGCCCGTATTGCATCAGAGATAGATGTAAGTGTTGGAAGTGTTCATGACATTGTATCGAACGGCGACTCCCGGTGGCAGTAGAGATGGGCTTAACGGCTTTTTTTCAATAACTGTTTTCACAAAAACAACTTACTCGTAATAGCTGTTATTAATAACAGTTGAAAAATAACAGGTCCATGACCGGCAACCTAACATGGCCGACTGCTAAGAGTTAAATCAGTTGTAGCAACTGCTCAGAGTTACACCACGCAAAACCAATAACGTTGGTAGCACCGTAAAGCCTGTACAGCTACCTTACGGCGCTTCCTTGCACTTCTTTCCCTAACATGTTTGGACAGAGAAGCAGCTGATATGAACGAGACTGGATGAACTACCAGGTATGAATAGTAATTCATATAATGTGTAGTGAATGTGAATAGAATATAGAATATTACTAAAATGAAAGTGATTCGGGTTCAGATTGCAAATATTCTTTCAAATATGCAACTTGTGCATAGTGAAGTGACGAATGCCAAATATGAGGAGAAACAGTGTTTTTGCTTACCTATAGCTAAAGTGTTAATGACTGTCGAATATCAAGTATTATAATGTGAGTATTGACCGTAACTCATTTTATTTTATCGGTCTTAGGGAAATATTAGTTGATCTCACATAAGCAGCAATGGGACAGAAATAGGTTAACATATTGGACGGACTTAATTTAAAGGACAAATATCTTGTTGTAGTGTAAACAATAAAATATAAAAGTATTGTGGCACATGGTGTGTAATAATGACGAATTATGTATTAATAATATAATTTGAACACTGGCAAATCATGATTGTTTAGCTGCAGTGAAGCTGTTATCGTACAAAATGGTTACCACAAAAGCTTGTAGTAGTTTAATATAATTTACAAAAAAAACGTTTAATTAATGACAGTTTCAACCGATAACTGCCAATAACAGGATAAACGAAATAACTGTTCTTTCGCCTAACAGTTACGAAACGTTAACGGTTAATAAATAACAGTTTAGCTGTTAAGGGCACATCCCTAGGTGGCAGGTGGCGGTTGGATCGAGTCGCGGCTACTGATTCACAATGTCATCCTGCGTGACAACATACGGCCGCATACAGTAGCTAAGGCTTTGAATAACTTTAAGAAATTGCATTGGCTACTTCTAGAATACTGTTCAGTTTTGTTCCCATGCGACTATCATATATTCGATTCATTAAGGAAGGTATTATGTGGTGAAATATTTCAAGACAACGCTGCAGCCAAACAATACGTGCGCAATTTTCTACTGCAGTAACAATCTTCTTTTTTCCATCAAGGAATGTGACAATTTCCTACACGATGGAGAAAGTGTGTTTCTGTTGAAGTGGCGGAACTTCGGTTGAAAAGAAGAATCCATTTTTATATCGCCATTAACGCTGCGTAACAAACTTCCGATTCGTATGTGAATTTGAGCCTTGAATTGAACCTTGAATTGAACCTTGAATTTCAACTTCCCAATATGGAGCACTTAATAATAAAGCGTTGTTGTTCAAAGCAAACAACTATTCCCAATGTCAATGTATATAGTATTGTCACAGTAATAATTCCTGTAAAGGTATGTCGTGTTGCTAGATTGTGGGAAACTGATAAAGTCGAACATGTTTCGTTGTGTGATGCTTTCAAGTCTTGTTAGTGGAAAGTTCAGTGTGCCATGGAGTTGGCATCCCAGGAATGCCGAACTCCAACTATGTTTGACCCCTATAATCGCAGTCAGCGACCGCTATAAGAACGGTCAAATACTATATTGGCTTTTTTCCGCGATTGGGTGTACCAGGAGCGAAATCCAAATAATCTCCTTTTCCTTTTTTGTTTTGCCGGAATTATGCATAAGCTCTAATATGATCTCATCTTTTACTCCTTCTTCATCCTAGTTTTCTTCGATCCATGGATTATTGTATTCCATGGCTTCCTAGAACTCCTTTCTGGTAGTTTACTAACGAAATGCTCTATCCATATTCTTCATAGTGTATTGTTAAGACATAATTCATATAATACTCGTTTTGAAAAATGAGTTATGTCTTCAATTATTTCTATTGCCAAATTAATTTTTGTTCTTCAATGCTCATAATTTGTTAATTTACCCGTCAAATATTAATCTATTACTTCAATAAATAAAAATGTACATACCTGCACAACTCTTCTCTATAAAAACAAAAACATTTTTATTTTTTTATTGTTTTATCACACGAGAATATTTACTCAAATATTGTGAATCTGACAGAGATTGTTCTGAGTTATAATTATCTCGAAAGGTAAGACAAAGATCAACAAAGACACATTGAGCAAAGAAAATTAGGTCCAATGTAGTAGCTTCAAGAACGTAAAATATACCATTTTTACTTTCTGGCTACTTCTTTTCTATTAAGAACTTATGTTGTAATGAGAAGGTATAGTGTAACGCTTAGGAATCGGAAATCGGAGATTTCGATAAAAAAACTCATATAGAGAAGCCCTGGTATCGGAAAATGAATACCTCTTGTTCTTATATGTAGCAAATTACTTTCTCTAATATTTTGTGTAATTGCAGCCCTCGTTCTGTAGATCCCGTCGGTCGGTCTGTGGTCAACTCTGGCGCCTAAACCATTCAGACGAATTTCACCAAACTTGATATTCCTCAATCGATCTGTCCGAGATGAAGGCCTTTCGAGTTTGCAACAGGTAGTTTGTTTTTTGGGGGTGCTTTACACGAAGACTCAGCATTTTCAAAATTTTCTCAAAAATTGGTAAACATTGTTTATTGACGTTTTTCTTCCAATAAAACAAACAACACTTAAAAATGGCACGCATCTAATTTTCGTTAAACGATCAGGATTTTCAAAAATTGCGCAAGTTCAAAACTGGCGACGTCTTATAACAACACTGCTGAAAACATGGATTCTGATTACACATCGTGGTAGAGGAAGATTAATCCACTTTTTCATTACCAGGGCCCGAATAACAGTTTTTCTGTCCAATGATCGTTTTTTCTCGTAGCATTTACCTGCACTTTCCCTATATTATGTAATAAGCAGTATGCAAGGAAGTGAAAATGATATGAATCTACAATAAGCATTTGAGTAATTGAAAAGAACCATTAAATTCTAATATGTTCAATCTCACTGATAAATGCTGTGCTTGCAGTCCACGAACGCACCAAGAAAATTATTTTGATGTTGATAGAAATCGTCATTAGAATCACGGAAGTCATAAATTACGGGTACAAGAGTTTTATTCTTTCATTTAGAAATGGAAGACCTACAAAGTGGTGTACCAACATACACACTATAATTTACAAGTAATTAATATTAATTTCCCCGAAACTCTGATATACATTTTCCATTTGATAAACCTTCATAATATTTGAAATAAGTATACATCTACTGCGTTTAGTTAAGATGTACGTACCTCATTACTTGAACGTGAACCATTCATAAAGTATTCATTTACCTGCATCTTTTCGTAGTGAAGTTTAGTAGGCGAACGTCAATAGTAAGTTTCTCCTGATTTGTGCCCATGCAATCTATCAATACAATTCTTTAGTTAATCTTTCATCCATACACAAATATGGCTGAAGCAATGATATTCGGACACGAACAGTATTTTGTCTCGACAGAATGAACTGCTTTCTGTTGCTGATTTATGATTCTTCGTCCCTGCGGATTATCGCTTTCGGAACAGCAGCATCCATTCCATTGGAAATATTGCTACCGGCCAAGTTCCTCGCAATCTCATATTGCACCGTTCCAGTAATAATGCGCTGAGCGCAGCTGAAGTTATATTGCCTGTGGCATTTTGATGGAATGAAATACGGTGCTGTTTTACAGAATAACTAGACCAGGAGGAAAACATGCAGACGTGTGCTAGTTATTATTTAGACCCTGACTTTTATTCGGAAAGTGCTGATTACACACGATTCATGTTTAACGTTAGGAGACATAAATACGAAGCTTATATATAAATATTGGCGCTTCGAAGCACAGTTTGACTACTGCAGCTCCATCTACTGACTCATTGCGAAGCTACAGCGTCATTTTTTTTTTGATTCTAAAGTCGTATTGTTGTCCGTGAATGCAAAGAACAATGGCCGCGAAAATCGTTGATCCCGCCAACTGAAGTGCGTTCTGTGATTCGTTTCTTATGTGCAAAAGGATCGTCGGCTGCTGAAATTCATCGGGAGTTATGCCTGGTTTACGGACCTACAGTTATGAGTGAAGGAAAGATTAGACAATGGTGCCGTGATTTTAAAATGGCTGAACAAATGTCCATGACGAAGAGCGGAGTGGCAGGCGCAGTATCCAGACCGATGAAATCGTTTCAAAAGTGGACCAAACACTGCGATCTGATCGTCGATTGACGATTAGTGGTCTGGCTGACAAATTTCCTCAACTTGGACGCACTACTGTTTACAATATTGTCACAGAAAACCTCGCATACCGCAAATTGTGTGCAAGGTGGGTACCAAAAATGCTCACCGACCACCACAAAGAACAAAGAATGTCTAGTGGACCAAAGTTTTTGGCCCGTTTGTCAAGAAGATGGAAATGATTTGTTTTCTCACATTGTTACTGGGGACGAGACGTGGGTATCCTACGCCAACCCAGAAACAAAACTGCAATCGATGCAGTGGCGACACTCATCTTCACCAAAACCGAAAAAGTTTAAGCAAACTCAGTACACAAGTCGAAAATTCATGGCTACAGTTTTCTGGGACCAAGACGGTGTTCTTTTGGTTGAGTTCTTGGAACGTGGGACAACAATTACAGCTGACGTGTACTGCGAAACGCTAAAAAAAATTGAGACGTGCGATCCAAAACAAAAGCCGCGGGAAACTGTCATCTGGCATAATCCTCCTCCACGACAACGCGCGTCCTCACACTGCTGCCAAAACCAATGAGAAAATTCAAGATTTTCGTTGGGGAACTTTTTGATCACCCACCGTACAGTCCCGACCTTGCACCTAGCGACTACTTCCTCTTCTTGCATTTTAAACAGTGGCTCGGTGGACAAAGTTTTGAAACCGAAGAGGGACTCAAAAACGCGGTTGTCAACTGGTTCAACTCTCAGGCGGCAAGCTTCTATACAGAGGGGTTAAAGAAACTGGTGCAGCGGTACGAAAAATGCTTAAATGTGAACGGCGATTATGTAGAGAAAAAAAGTAAGATTGTACCTAACTACAATATGACAATAAAATTTGTTTCTACTGAGTACATTTTTTTCTGTGACCAAACGGCCCTTACTTTATGAACGCGCCTCGTACGATGGTAACCGTTAGTACAAAATGAAACGTGATCAGCATTCAGAATTGTACCTATAGTACTTGTTTTAAAATTTCAGTTTATTTTCTTTTTACTTTCTCGCCCTTACTTCGTAAGAAGAGGTCGGTAGAGCTGATTCAGGGCATTAACTGATGCCATTGCAAAGTCTTTGACCGTGAGGTCCTATGTTTGAGCTCCGACGCCGGCAGGAATTTCCACACTAGCTTTTCAGTTACGTTGAATACATTCGCTGTCTGGAGGAGAATTCTAGCGGCCGGCTGATCTGATCGGTAGTTTTCCGTGGTTTTACAGATCAACAAAAGACGAATGTCGGAGCAGTACCTTAACAAAACGGGCCACGGACCGCGCGCGATCTTTCCTTCCTCTTCCTTGTTTTACCCTCACCCCTTACAGGCACACTCATACACACACTAACGTGCACTACTCTACCACATATGCCCGGAGATGGGTTGAGGACTTAGAACTTGCCCCGGCTGGGGCAGTGCCCAGCTATTGGGAGATACATGATTAAGAAAACCCCACTAGTCGACTGTAGTTCGGTGCCGAATCTCGCAATCCGGTGGGGGAAGATGACCGCCACCTCCAGACGAAAAACATGCACTACATTTACGGAATTAATGACTCCGTAGTTGACGCATGTATCCATTAATTGTAATTTAATTTTCTATCTTATTGTGTATTTATTTATAATTTTGTTATATCTTTCTGTATCTTGTATTCTGACGATGACGGCAAAGCCGTCAATAGCCAGCTATCTTAATAAAGCTAATATCTTGACGAAGATGACCTCTTTTATTTCTTCTCATAAGAACGTCAACAACACCAAATCAGAATTCCTCGTATGTATTAAAAATATCCACAATTTCTCGTATGTATTAAAGGACAGTAAAAAACGGTGCTAGTCTCATTTACGTCCAACTCTGTGTTTTTGAATATTGCAAAATTTTAAGAATTAAATGTTACGAAATTGAAGATACAGATTTTTGCCTTAATCTGTTATAAAAATCAGCACCTTTAAAAAGGTAATAAACTTTTTTAAGCAAAGGTTTTCGCTTTTCGTGCTTGAAATTTATGCAGCTGATAAAAAAACATTGACTCGAAAATCGATACGAATTTTTTCTTCAATTTTTTACGGATAGAACAAGGAACACTTAAGAAAACGGTACAAGTCTCAATTTTGTTGATCTTTCTGAAGTTTCGAAATTTTCATATTTAGAAATATTGCCCGAAAGTATGTGCTGTTGTAGCTCCATTAGGTTATTCTGACTTTCCAAATTTCTAATGGTCTCTCTAATGATATTTTGGTTTCCTAAAGTCATTTTAAATAAAAGACAATTCAATACTAATGTTTTAATACTTACTGAGGTCAAACTCGCGTTTTGGTAAAAGTTGCAGGAGGCATACTCTCTTTGCCAACTAATGCGATTTTCTTTTCAAAAGAATTTTCATAGGATGTAATGAAATTTGTTTTTTCTTCTTCTTCTTCTTCTTCTTCTTCTTCTTCTTCTTCTTCTTCTTCTTTTCTTCTTTTCTTCTTTTTCTTCTTTTTTCTTCTTCTTCTTTTTCTTCTTTTTCTTCTTCTTCTTTTTCTTTTTCTTCTTTCTTCTTCTTCTTTTCTTCTTCTTCTTTTCTTCTTCTTCTTTTTCTTCTTCTTCTTCTTCTTCTTCTTCTTTTCTTCTTCTTCTTTTTCTTCTTCTTCTTCTTCTTCTTCTTCTTCTTCTTATTATTATTATTTTTATTATTTTTATTATTTTTATTATTATTCAAACTAAAATTGCTATGAGTCGGTTGAACATTAAATCTTCTCAAGGTTGCTAAGGAGAAGGTTGTTAGGGTCTGCCGGTGCCTCTACAATACTTTGTGCACAATGTGGATTGTTCCCAAAAAAAGAAGTCTGGCATTTCACAGTGTTTTAATGGCTGAGGAGTTAAACCTAGTTCTTACACAAAGTTTGCGGAACAAATCCCAGAGCTCCGATAAGTATCCCGATGACCTGTGCTTTTATGCCCTACATTCGGCTAATCTCCATTTCTAAACTTTTCTGTTTAAGATGTTTCTTTGCGTCCTTGATTATTAGACAAAATGAAACAATATGATCATTAGGTTCTATTAGTTCTTGGCACATGTCTTGAAATGTAATGAGGTCATCTTGCATTTTATCTGATACCGTTTTTTTTCGAACATGTATTTATAGGAACAAGTGTTTAAAGATACACTTCTATAAGGGGTCTATTTTTAACATTTCAAAATTTCCAAATTCTGGGGGTGAAAGTTCCTAAATTGATAAATTCTGTGTGTTTTTCCGGTTAACGTTTTTTAAAGGGCTGTTAGTCTACTAGTTGCACTTTCTGCAACATAGTGTGATTAAAAATAAGAATGCGAAGTTCAAATACAACATGAAATTTAATGAATAAAAAACTGTTTTTGTTTGGACGATCGTTGAAACAATAAACATTACTTAATATTGTGACGTTAATATTTTCTTATTTTATTCTTATTTACTTTGTTAGTATCGTAAAAATTTTAGAAAATATAAAAATGAAGATTATACGGTAAGACAATATCGAAAGTTAAACAATTTCCGAGTGTGTGCATGTGTTTGAGTAGGTAATAATATTAAATTCTTGTGAGAAATGAGTACTTTTTTGTTGAGTTTAATACGGTTTATATATATATCGTTTAATACAGTTTATACGATATATATTTTTATTTTATTAAATAATGTTTTGCAAAGTTCAAAATTGTATAACAGTATTGTCACTTCAATGAATTTAACAATTTTAACAAGAACCTCAAAGAAATACGCTCTCTAGTGCACATCTGCCATTGCAGTGCATTCTTGTGGGAGCACGCGTAACCTCGAGAACCAGACACATCGCCAGAGCGCTCTAGCAATGTGTGTGCGAACTACTCTCAGAGCGCTTTCTCAGGTAGCGGCGGGTGCTGCTCTCTCGTAGGCGTACTACGAACTGTTTGGTTCATCGACACTTGCCGGATGCATGATCACCTTGGCGATCACGATTCCTAATGAGGAAATTACAAGTTTACGGGAAGTGAGATTACCGGAAACAGGGCCCTCGCGAGGATGACTCATTCATTTGTCCCCTTCTTCCTGTTGGCACTCCAACTACTCGAAAGATGATGCTAAGAGGAAAAAATTCTATAGAGTGATCTTAAGTGATGAACGTGATACATAATATCCTGTTTCACATATATAAAGATTCAAAATTGTTTTGCCTAATTGTATTAAAGTGAAAGAAATTCCCAAATACGGAGGCAAAAATAAAAATATCCAAAGAAATGTCATAATACTAAATGTTAACGCGACATTTCTCTTAACATGATCTTTGTCCAATTTTTGCAATGGTCGGAATTGGACCGATCTGATTATCAATTTTTGTATCTTGATTTTACTGTGATACCTTTTGAACACGTATGTTATTTATTACATGCATACCTGTAGTTTGTATGAGATTACGTTGCACTGATGCTCCTTGAAAATTAATTATTTTCTGTAAGATTTTAGAATATAAATATCAGTGTATAAAACCACTCTACACTTTACAAATGCTTAAATATGCTTTAAATTTACTTATAATATTTTTATTAGGGTGGTAGATGTATCTTTACAAGATAACTCTTTGAATCGAGATCTGAGGATATGTTTAGGAAAGCGAACGTGAATTTGTTCCTAATACGAGTCGGCTTTTATATTATGGAGGTGGATTTTAATGTGTATCTTTATTACTATCTCTAGTTCTTTAGACAGTGTGAAAAGCAGACTGATTGGACAAACCTGCTGTTTGGTTAGATATTGTTTGGTATGTGTACCGAAAAAATAATTTCACGTTTCCTTATTTTCGACAAATAACCGTGTGTAAGGTATGGATTAAAGTGTAGTTTTTGTGTCTTGTTGATAGTGATTGGAGATTTTATTTATTTATTTAGCTGATGTGTATCGAATTTTATGAATATGTCGTATGTCCATTGTTGAGTATTTCACTGATTTCGGAATGAGTGATTTGCGATTGGTTTGCTGAATGTGGCTTTCTGGATTACGTATACATTGTAGAATCTAGTGAGGAGACGATATTCATTCTTCTTAAAATTTTTGGTTAAATTAGGTTTGGAATTGCTCATTGGTAATGATTGATTTGAAGAAATTTTGGACGTGCGAACTAAAGATGTCATTAGTCCCTTAAGTGTAGTGTATGCTTTTTCATCTGGTGACAACGATCTTCTCCCTCTGGATGGCGAGATTCGGCACCAACCGGCCGTCGACTATTGGTTTTTTCCTCAAACAGCGGGGCACGCCCCAGCCGAAACAAGCTCTAAGCCAGTGTCCCGGCATGTATGGTCGTGTAGTGCGTATTAGTATGTGTGTTTCTGTGTGTACGAAGTGAGGACAGGACAATGATGAGGAAGGAAAGATCGCGCGCGATCCGTGGCTCGTTTATTAGGGTACTGCTCCGGCATTTGCCAGGTGAAATCAGAGAAACCACGGAAAACTACCGATCGGAGCAGTCGACCGATAGAATTCTCCTCCGGACAACGACTGAATTCGATCTAGCAGACAAGCTAGTGCCGAAAATCGTGCCGCCGTCGGGACTCGAACTTACGATCGCCCGATCGGAGACACTGCAGTGACATCAGTTAATGCTCTGAGACACCTCTCCCAGTGTTGCTTTGATAATGATTTGTTAATGATTTGATTGACGTTTGTACAATATTGATTAGGATGTTACGACCTAGTTTTAGTCCTCATATCCTTAGTGAAAAAACAAAATCATAGTCTGCGGGTTTGGTTTTTGATTTCTATTAGATGGCCCTTTCTGAAGAAATTTTATATTCTTTATCATTGCTGGTACAATTTCGCTTTAATTCAGCCTTTTATTTGTGGTGTGTATAATGGTATAGAATTTTACAGCCATGTCTAAAGTACCTACATTTTTTCACGATGAAAATATAGTTGTCTTGCCAACGAATTTTTAAAAATTGTGAATTTTCGAAATTCATCTGATGAAAATGGCACTGTACAGTGATGTTACAGTACAGTCTAACGATATGGCAATTAGATCATATTAATTTTCGATGTAGGGATTAGATATATTTTCGTCTCTTTTGCGCTGGGAATGACATTTAATCCTTTCAATGCCATTCTAAATACAAATATTCTTAATGTACCCACTACCTGCCAACACCCTTCCTTCTCCTTTTCACCAAGGAAAGTGGTTCAGAGCATCAATTGAGCACAGCTCAATTGATGAGCTCTGAGCACAGCCTCGACCGGAAGATCCTACGTGCGAATCCCGACTGTGGTAAGAATTTGACACCATCTAGATAGCTAGGTTAGCCACTGTCAGGTGGGGAATTCTAGCGGCAGGCTTCTTTGATCGATGGTTTCTCCGATACGTGATTTCCGTAGTTTCTCCGATCAAAAGGAGGCGTATGGCAGAGCAGTACCCTAACAAATTGGCCCGCACCGCGTGCCAACTTTCCTTCCGACTTCTCGTCTTACCCTCACCCTTACTAACATACACTTATCGGGTGTGGCAGTGAACCGCTGGTGGAAAGTTCCTATTTGGAGAAAAGACCGCTAGTCGACAGGTAGGTCGGTGCCGGATGTCACCGCCGAACAGATCACCGCCACTTTCCGAAGGATTGATTGATTATTTCGTGTTTTCGGGCGCGTCAACTGCTTTGGTCATTAGTCCTTTAGTGTAGTGCATGTATTTTCTCGGAAATGGCGGTGATCTTCCCCGCTAGATGGCGAGATCCGGCGCCGACCTACCGTCGGCTAGTGGGGTTTTCCCTAAACGGAATATGTGGTAGTGTAGTGCATGTTAGTGTAATCGTGTGTGTAAGGAGAGGATAGGACAAGGACAGATCGCGCACGGTTCGTGGCCCGTTTGTTAGGGTACTGCTCCGGCATTCGCCTGGTGTTGATCGGAGAAACCACTGGAAAGCTAGTGTCGAAAATCCTACCGCGTCAGGACTCGAACCTAGGGCCTCCCCGTCAGAGACGCTGCAGTGACATCAGTTGATGCACTGAGCTACCGCTCCCGGTCCTTCCGAAGGAAAAACATGCACGCTTTTTACGGGAATAAAGTCTTTAGCAGTTGACGCACCCGGAATCATCAATCAACGGTCTTTGCACAAGCCCTTCAAAAGTGCTGTGTGCTTATGAAGTGAGCTAAGATAATAGTGTCCATTAGAAGCATTCACAGCAATGTCAGTGCAAGTTACTCTTTCAGACTTATTTTCGTGAGCTCCCGTTAATCCTCGTAGAGTCGTATATATAGGGTCAAAGAGAACTTGATATACTTGGATCATTATCTAAGTTTCAATCTTTTTCTACTCGGCTCCTCTTGTCATTCACTTTTCGCTTCAGCGTCTTTATCATAATTTCCCTTCACATTTTCTAGTTTCCATCTTTATTACGATCATCATCCCTCTTCATGGTTTCAAGTGTATTAATTTATTGCTTTCTGTAATTCCGTATTGCTCGTACAACAGTTCTTTCATTGTGGTATCTTTGGGTTTTGACTTTGTCTTGCCTCTTTCGCCGTCAGAAAACTCGCCCTTCCGAACGCGTTTTGCTTCGTCACCAACACAAAATATCTATTATTCCTATTACGAGTACCACATGCGAACACACTTTATTCTAGGGTAATTAGACGTACCATTTTTAACGGGATTGTTCTTTTTTCATTATGTGTCTCGTTCCGACAAAATATTAAATGAACGCCAAATGTCCCGCCTAACCTAACCTAAATGTAACCGCCTGACCTCACTCTCTCTAGACGCACTCTGGTTTTCGTAAAGTGCAGAAGTACAGATTGATAGAAAATGGTGTATTGACTTCCACACACTTAAAAGTAGAGGTAAGCCATGTGCAAACATGGAAGTGGTTGTGTGTTTTGCTTTGGCTCTATCAGGTACAAATGCTATTTCAAAAGATTATTTTCAATCGTGAACTCCCATTTGATTGATAAAAAAACAATCTTTCACTGGCAAAACTATTCAAGCAATTGTAAAATAAAAAGTTCGTTTTCAAGGCCTGAGCTGAAAGGAATTATACAACATTCTCTTTAGTCATTCAAAACTCTTGCTTCACATCAAATCTGGTAAGTACAAAGTACATACTAATGTTCATGATTCAGAAGCCACCAGCTCATCTTCAGTAGGTTGTTTATAAGCTGGTTATTAAAATGTCTTTTTTATGTATAAAAATAACTTGTATTTGTCTCAGAGAAGCAGTGCAGTCACTTATGAAGCACATTTTCTTTGTAAGCTCATGTACTGTTTTGTGTCGTTTCTTTTCTTTCATATTTCAGAAATGTTCTGCTTTATGTCAAAAAATCTGGTCACCCTACTTTATTCGAACTTTGCTCGCGCAATTTCCAAGAGTACACCACAAATTACTGTGCGTCAACTCCATTCTCACTAAGTCGCTTCCGCGTCCGTGGGTACTGTCGGCGACGTTGCCGCTATGCTGTGCAAGCCCACGGCTGACGGAACATTCGCATACACAGCACGTCGCCAGCGCATGAAGCTCATTACCGTGACAATAATTTCGTCGCAGCCGGAGCAGTCGCCGCAGTACCCTCTAGTGAGATGCTTGCTGTCGCCACCAGCGCTTTCTTTGTCAACGTTTACCGCTCTGTTTACTTCGCTTATCAGCAATTTGTCAGGTTTTCGTCCATTTTTTCTACACCGCCAGTGGCGCCTCCAGAGACAATTTTGAGGGGGGGCACAAATTTCTTGGGAATATGCATGTGTATTGTATTTATTATATTTAGCGTACTGTATTAACAAGCAGGAAGACCGGCGCCTTGCAGGCACCGCCTTGGAGAAAGGAAAGTACAAATGAATGGGCGGTAGCTAGGGCCGGAGGAACCCCGAGGTATTTTGGGATCTTCCACAAAACCATGGGAAGGAATGCCAAACTGCGTGGCGGCGCGGCAGTCACGTGGTGTGAATCGCCGTTCGAACGCAAGATGACGTTGCGTGTCACGTGGTTTGAAGGTATATAAGCGAGAGCGCAAAGCGCGCGGGTGTGATTTTGAGCTGAGTGAAAACCTCTTGCGAATGATCAAAACTTGCGCCCAGGGCGGTGCGGAGACGAGCGATGATCGTAGAGCACCCATGTGTTGAACATTTCTTCCACGGGTGACTGCGGTCACGGGGCTCTTCGCTGTGCACCTAAGCTCGCTGAGGAGTGGCGAGGGCCACGAGTCAGGCAGATTTGCATAATTTTAAGAATCGCTACTGCGATCGGGGTATAGAGTCTATCAGAGCTGTACATAACTGATGAAACTATTTATTTGTATATACTTAAAAATAAATATGTAAATATCTGAATCTCGTGCATGTGATTACTGTTGTGTTCCCACGACGTCACACAAGCAAATAGTGAATATAATGTATAAATATAGTGTTTTAGTAGGTCATGTTCGATGAAACATTCTTCCATCATGAAATAGGGTTTGTACCATACTGCACCCAGTATGCAAATCGCACGAAACATATTTGGAGGCGGATTTCAAAAACTCGTGAGTAGGGAGCTCTGAACATCCTGCAAGTACCCAAGTCACCGAGCCTGGGTTGTGCCCGCAGACAGTCGCCATTCGCATCTCCCATGTTGCAATTTTCACAACTTCAAACCATTGAGCAACACCAAATTTGGCTGCTCTGTAATAGGACAGTTCCCGAACATCCCTAACCAATGAAGGAATACACCTGACATGAAATGCCGTTTCATTTTAGTTCTAAAAAAACATGGCAGTTAACTACATCAAATAATATACAAAAGGAAAGGAAAGATGAATGTGTATTATTTGGGATGGCAGTATCCCTTGAATCTCCCTGTCGCAGCCACCACTGACCAGCACATCTCTCACCACCCTGTCTCCTGCATGTCACTCCTCCGTTTCTGCCCCCTCCCCAACTCTGACCTCAGCCCAAAACCACTGCGTCCTCCAACCATCTTCTCTTCATCCATGATCACCCTCTCCCTCTCCTTCACTAGCCTCATGCTTGTTTGGTAAATTGTTTCGTGTTCCTTTACTCCTGTAAATGGCATGCGTATTTTTGGAGTTGGTGTTAGACTTTCCACAGTTGATGATGAGATCCACCATCGATCTACATGTCGGCTTGCAGATTTTCTCATCCAGGTATCTCCCACCAACGGAGCGCCGCCCCGGACGGGGCTCTAAGCTTCCGGTTGTTTCCCACGGCATGTGTTCTAATTTCAGGTGTGTACAAAGAAGGGGTGAGGATAGAACAAGGAAGAGGGAAAATGGCTCGCAATCATCGCTCTGTAACCCGTTTTTAAGGGTATTCGCCTCGTGTTGATAGAAGAAATCACGTAAATCTACTGATCAGAGCAGCCGACCACTAGAGTTCTCCTTCACAAAGCAGCTAAATTCGACCTAACTGTGTAGATAGTGTTGAAAATCCTACCACCGTCGGGACTCAAAACCTACGACCTCCTGCTTAGAAGCACCGCAGTGGCGTCAGTTGACGACCTGAGCCCATCTCTGCTGGTAGCAGTCCTTTGCGCGTCCACTAACCGATACTCATCAATCCCATGTCTTTTCCCTATGCTTGCCCTTCCATACTCACACCTTACGCTGTCGCTACTCGCGTACTACCGGCCTCAGCCTCCGTCCCCAGCGACTTCTCGGCAGTTGCAATAATTTTACGCCTTCCCTCTGATTAAAAATCTCCCACTATCCACTCCTCAACCACATCCCACAGGCTCTGCATCAACTCCTATCAAACATTGGTCTCCAGATCCAAGAACTCTCCTTCCTGCTCTTCTTCTGCACTTAATCATATTGTCCCATTATTCACTCGTATACCATTTTGCATAGGTTCTACATCAACTCTTCTACTAAACCTTCGTCTGCAGCTCCAATAACTCTCCTTCCTCTTCTCCCTCTCTTAATCATATTGTTCCACTCTTCTCCCGCATCAATTGATAATCTCCCACTATCCACTCCTCAACCAGATCCCACAGGCTCTGCATCAACTCTTACCAAACATTCGTCCCAGATCCAAGAACTCTCCTTCCTTCTCTTCTTCCGCACTTAATCATATTGTTCCACTATTCACTCGTCTACCATATCCCATAGGTTCTACATTAACTCTCCTACTAAACCTTTGTTTGCAGCTCCCATAACGCTCCTTCCTGCTCTTCTCCCGCTCTTAATCATATTGTCTCGCTCTTCTCCCACATCAGTTCATAATCTCCCTGTAACCTCTCTATCAGATCCCACAAGCTCTATACTGAACCTGTCTGCTACTAAACCTTTGTCTACATCTCCAATAACTCTGCCACCTTCTCTTCTCCCGCTCTAACTGTTCACGACCTCTCACTGTCCGCCCTTGCCTTCTTCACTTCCTACCTCATGGCCCGAGCTGCCTCATGGAAGAGCGGAGCGGCGGCGGCGGCGGCGGGAAACGATGGGGTGTGGCGGCGCGGCGCCGACGCAGCACAAACACCCCCGCGGGGGCAATCTCACTTGATGAGGGCGGCGGCGGCGTCGAGCCCGGCAATTACGTGCAAATTCGAGCGCGCGGGTCTCTCGGCGCCTACGCTGCCGCTGGCGGCCCGTGACCCGCCCCGCTCCGCCCCGTTCCTCCCACTCGACCCCACCCTACTGTCCCCGCCTCGACTCACCCCGCTTCCTCTTCCCACCTCAGACCGATCATCTC
The DNA here is from genome assembly GCA_964035755.1 of Teleogryllus oceanicus. Classification (NCBI taxonomy): domain Eukaryota; kingdom Metazoa; phylum Arthropoda; class Insecta; order Orthoptera; family Gryllidae; genus Teleogryllus; species Teleogryllus oceanicus. The sequence continues at coordinate 64,957,318 of CAXIVR010000011.1, forward strand.
GCCCCGGATAGTCTTGTCCTGTAGTGGCCCCACACCACCTCACAATCCGTCCGTCCTGTCCGTCCTGTCCTCGTCCGTCCTGTCCGTCCGTCCGTCCGTCCGTCCGTCCGTCCTGTCCGTCTCTGTCCTGTCTCCGTCCGTCCTGTCCTCGTCCGTCCGTCCGTCCTGTCCGTCCTCGTCTGTCCGTCCTGTCCTGTGCCTGTCCTGTCCGTCCGTCCTGTCCGTCCGTCCTGTCCTGTCTCGTCGTCCGTCCTGTCCGTCCTGTCCTGTCCGTCCTCCGTCCTGTCCTGTCCTGTCCGTCCTCCGTCCCGTCCTGTCCGTCCATCCTGTCCGTCCTGTCCGTCCGTCCTGTCCCGTCCTGTCCGTCCTGTCCGTCCGTCCTTCCGTCCGTCCTCCGTCCTCCGTCCTCCGTCCGTCCTGTCCGTCCCGTCCCGTCCCGTCCCGTCGACGTCAGTACCGCCCCTCCCCACCTCTCCATCCCGCCCTAGTCAGTCATGTCCACCACCCTCACACCACCCCCCTCATCAATACATCCCCCCTGCCCACCCCGTTCAGCCACACTTCATTCAGTCCGTCCGTTCCGGCCTGCCCGCCTCGCCCCTTATCTACTCACCCCGCCCCGTATCGTCGTTCCCCTTTCGATCCCTCTACACCCCACCCTTTTGTCACCCCCAACCCGCTTCACACTTCCACACCCCACACCGGCCACCTCTCTCCATCCCCCTCCGTTACACCCTTTCCCTTATCCCACTGCTCCAGCTGGCCCCGTGCCGTGCCTTGTCCGCCAGCCCCGCCTTTCCCCACCCTGCCCTGCCCCTTCCCTCCCGCTCCGCCCAGTCCCGCTTGGTCCTAAGCTTCCCGCCTCACCGCGTGTGAAATGCGAACTCAGCTCCTCTGCAATTGACTCTTCCGTCCCGATTTCGTTGCTCCAGGAGTCAACTAAGCCATGCCAGTTTTTTTTTTTTCCTTTTCTGAGGATCTGTGGTTTCCGTCTCATTGTTCTTCCTTTGCTCTTCCGATTGTTTTCGCTAAGTCGCAGTTTCACTGAATCCATTCTTTGGCAAACCGTTTGCCTACAAAAAGGACGAAACGGAGTCAATACCGGAGACAATTCTGAAGGCGTTGGATACCGTGACCAGAGCCAATGATGGAGCTTTGGCTTTCGGAAGACACCGTGATGATTCAAGTTTTTGCAATGTTTTCGTAAGGGTCTGTGGAGGGTACTTGACAGACAAGAATTTCGGCTATAATAGTTTTTGAGCGTTTTTTGTGGTTCTTTGTGATGTCACAACGGCAACTAAAGGCAACGCTAAATGTTATGAAAAATATAAATATGAGTCTAACCTTGCTGTCAACAAAATGTGCTATCCGACCTTCTGTTCTCTAATCTTCATAATAAGCATTTTGATTCACATTCATGTAATATTTGATCATTTTTGCTTTAATATTTAAAGTTTACTTTAATGTTTCGTATATAAACATATATACGGAGTTAAACTATAGAGAAAGTTATGTAATGCTGCAGAAAATCGAATTCGAGATTTCGAACGAAAATACACCTTTGGGCCCATTTCACCGAAAGTATTTTTTCTTCAAAACGTCCGTCTGTCTGTCTCTCTGACCCTCTTTCTGTCGTCTGTGCACAACACTAGCGCCTAAACTAAGCGTAGGATGTTTTTCAAACTGAATACTTTCCAGTCAATCTGGCATCACTCGTAGCGGAACGATTAAAATTTTCTCAAAAAATACTCCATTTTTTCTTTAAATTTCTTGTAAGACCATAGTGAAATACATTTATAATGCTGACAGAGGTCCGATTTTCACATTTAACTCCGAATTTTCGAAAAATGTAAAACGTTGAATTTTTTAAACAAAAAATTGTTTAAAGAATTTAATTGCCTTTATTTAGTGTAAAATTACACAAAAATACTCATATCTTTGAAACATTGAGCATGAACTCTTCTCGAGATGTCTTTACAAAACAAAGTTAATTTAAATATCTCTTATCTTCAATATTATAATCGTAGGACGACGCCCAAAACATTTCACTTTACATTACACAAAATCTAGGGTTTCAACGAACATGAGCCCTGTAGCATTCTCTTAATCGACCTTCAAATTATCCGAGGTCAAAGTTTAATAAAACAAATAGGTGCTATTTTTTAGATAATTTTTAAAATGTTTTTGAAGTTTCAATGTACAGTGCCCTCAGAAAGCAAAATATATGGTTGAAACTCCAAAAGCCCCTAGTTCGTTCAGATCGGAGAATATCAATTTTGGAGAAAATTGGCCGAACGGTTTAGGTGCTAGCATTAGCCACAGACTGACGGACAGACGAACAGACGAACAGACGGACAATCACGTTTTGTCGTCAATTGATGTTTCGGTCTTAAATATCCACAAAACACAGATTCTGGCCACAACACGTGTTACAGAAAGTAATTTACTATATAGCATTGGGAGTGATCCACTTTTTCGTTATCAGGGCCCGAAAGTTAGTTTCTCTGTCGAAAATTCACCGTACGCCGGCGCACGATTACATAACTTCCTCTTCACTTTCACTGAAGAGATTAGATTGCTTGCCTTCCCTCGCTGGGTCCAGGATTAGATTCACGACCCATCCAAGAGAATTTTTGGATAGTCAATGATGGTTCAAGACAGATTTCCTCCGAGCTCAGTTTCACTTGCCTCTCATTCCACCTCTGTTTCATCACGATTAATTTCATTATATTATAACCATTAATCTATCAAAATCAATCATCCAATCCAGATGCATAAGGATTATGAACTGCCATCGTCATAAAAATTACAGGCAACTACCTATTGTTCATGGCAGGTTGTGCCAACATCCACCAGAAATTGATTGGAAGATATCAAGACAAAGGTGTATCTCAGCAGACAGTACGAGAATTCTCAAACAGGAAATACTCGTAGTATGATTCGTCCCAGTTACGTGCTAGGCCTCGACAGCCGGGATAAGTTTTAATCTCCCGATCTCTCGATATGTGTAATGCTTGTGTGCGAGTGTGCTTGTGTGTGTGTGTGTGTGAGGAGAGAGAAAAAGACAAGTATGACAAAGAAAGATTCTCCCACTTGAGCAGATAATTACAGCACTTCCTCATTTTTAAGAACTTTACTTGTCCCAATCTTCATCATCATCAATACATCTCAGCACAAACACTTTACGATGGACATCCATCCGGAACGGTCGTGTTTTAATTTGTCTTCGGAACTACTACATGACTATTATGAAGTCTCTTCTAAAATTCATACCATAAAATAAGTAAATGCAGTTCATTAAATAAATGTATTTGAGTAAAAATACTGTGAACAGGGAGTTCCAAATGGACGATTTTGTCACTGGAGTGGCGCTGCAGCTCGTTCAGTCGCAAATTTCTCCACACGTGGTCAGTCGCGGTCTGATGACGACGGTTGCACTTTTGCAGGGCCTCCAACTCGAAAGATATTGAAGAGAAAGTCGAGGCTAAGCGTGCAGCCTGCTGCTAGTAGCAAAATAGTTACCACGTCCACCCAGTATGATTTGTTTGATTCCCCGTAGGTAATGCAGTGGACCCCTACAATGAAGTACAGGAAGCCCCAAACGCCTGCGACGAGGAAACTCTAGGGAGAAACAAAAATATAGAATGAGATAATTCTAATAATAATATTAATAATACTGTTAATAACTATATTATTATAATTATATTTATTATTATTATTATTATATTTATTATTATTATAATTATATTTATTATTATTATAATTATATTTATTATTATTATAATTATATTTATTATTATTATAATTATATTTATTATTATTATTATTATTATTATAAAGTATGAAGATCGTGGTCTAGAAATAAAACAAATGTGAAAACTACAGAGTAACAACATAACCACTTGTTATTTCCGCTGAAAGTGTAGTAAGAAAAAATATCAGGAAAAATCTAAAAAAATGGGATTACCTCAACTAATCCTAAATTAAGGACAGAAAGCAGTGATCCTGCAAACATGTCATATAGTTCGCAACTTCTTAAACTAATACAAATGAGGCCCCCATATCGGTCTTGAGGGTCACATTGAAGTCTCTCTCCTCAATGACCGAGCTCTTTCCTTATCGTGGCAGGAATGGGCAAATTGAACCCAGCACAAGCTGCTGAGAATCGAAAGATAAAATAATAATAATAATAATAATAATAATAATAATAATAATAATAATAATAATAATAATAACAACAACAACAACATTGAATTAAGAAATTAACAGCATTAAATTATAAGCTGCAAACCCTGTTAATAAAATGTTACAAAACCCAAAGGAACTCCTGGAATGCCTCACACGCGGCATCAATCATTTGCTACCAAAAGCAGGAGATAGTTATTTGAGGAAGAACTACAGGTCAATCACTTGTCGGCCTGTAATGTATAAAGTTATAGCTGGAGCCATAGCTCACAAAATGTATAGACGCCAAGAAAATAACCATTTGTTGCCAATGGAACAGAAATAATGTCGTAAATATTCCTATGGTTGAAAGGAGTTTCTGTAAAATAAACTCATCTTGAATGATGTAAGGAAACGAAAACGTAATTTAAGTATGGCTTCATAAAAATGAAAAATGTATCCCAAATATTACCCTTTTCAACACTTTTTTAACCTAACGAATAGAGTACTACTTAATGTATTGTAAGACATCTTACGTTTATTTTTGGAAATAAAATTCTAGGTAAAAACAACAGAAGAACTGAATTTTTGTCAAATGGACATGTCACCTTTTGAATGTTTGCTCTTCATTTAATGAGTTTTGCAAGGCTAGTATAGAGTCGTAAAGTATCAGGATACAAATACACAGCGGAAAGGAAGAAATAGAAAATTCCTCTGTTAATCTAAATACTTCTTGTTTCTAACGAGATTCGATATTTCCTCTTCTGTTTTGCATCAGTTCGCTCCCACTATCTAGACAGTTGTCGCACACCGACTATGGTTGCAAGTTTCATGGTGATTAATCACATTTTTTACATGGTTGATAAAAACTGTTTGCTAAGAATGAAGCAATTCTCTCCCAAATGCTGTCTGTCGTTAGTATATCTGTCGTATATGTAGTCTGTCGTATCAATGTCAACTGCATGAGGTTTGGTCGTGACAAATATGCATAAAGATCTTGATCAGGTATAACTTACAAGTACCTGGATATTGAAGAATGTGAGGCCATCTCGAACGACAAATGAAAGAGAGAATTGTCAAAATATTGCGGTGAACGGTCCTTCTCTGGTCTTTCGTAAGTTACGCTTCTCTTAGGTTTTTGTGAAAATGGAGTGTGTTAATGATCTGGAAGTTAGTGGTTTGTGTAATTGCCTTATGGGACAATTATTAAGGACTGCAGGAAAGGTGAAAATAAATGATAACGGTACAGGTAGCTTCCATAAAATATGTTGTACTTGAAATAATGTTCAAAATTCGCCACCGTCTTAAACATAAAATATGTTCCTTCAATTACATTGCAATTTATTCTACAGTCCGTGGTTGATCTTCCGGATTGGTGTGCCCCCGGTTCTGGATTGGTTTTGATATACGCCAGTTATGAATGAAAGCGCCCACAACGTCATTATCAGTGAGAGGAAACAATATGAAGGCCGAACAAGATGGTATGTCCTCCTCACCAACAAATTTTCGGGACATCGAAGGGAAGATGGATTTATTCGCACCTGGAGTGCACAGAAAAAATACACATGCAAACTAAAGATTGTAGGAAGATATTGTTGGATAAAGAATCGTCGTACCTGAATTCGCCCACCATCTTCAAATGCATAGCTGATCAGCATATTTAACAGGTACAGTGGACACATAAGAATACAGGAATGAAGAAGCCATTCAATAAGTATCAGCTCGTTCGCACTTGGCTTCCTGAGAAGTCGACGTCTTCAAAAATCAGAATCAATACCATGATTGGTACATTTAAAACCTGAAAAATGAAACATATTGCATTTTTACATGTTTTACGTATTTTTTATATATTATAACATTGTGTATTTTTGATAAATTTATTTATATACTTATTTAATACGAGCTAAAGTAATCAAGGCTGAATACGTCTTGGAGTATTGCTTCTCTGAGCACACAATTTGTTGAAAACACACGTTGAACACAATCATGTTAAACCTTGTCGGATGTCAAAGTTTAGTGTTGATAATTCTATTGTTATCTATAGATTTATCAATCAAATGTCAATTTGTTTAATAAGAGATGGGAATAATCATCCACAACAATGACAGTTATAATATTTATTATGGTTTACTAGTTCAGTGCTGTGTGTTTGCGGACCTCACACGTAACGGTATTAAATCAATATTTCTTCTTGATTGTCAGTATATGTTTGCAAATAAAAGTATCCAAAGTTTTTTATGACAATCATTTATTTCAGCAATTGCACAACGTTTCGTAACTAGTTTTGTTACATCATCAGGTGCTTAATGAGGGAACTGCTATCCCATTGAATTACCTCTGCAGTAGAACAATCAAGGAAACATTACGAAATCAACGCACACTCACTACAGGTGATATCAGATAACTCTAATATCACCTGTTACCCCTGATGTCAACAGATAACGATTGTTCTACTGCAGAGGTAATTCAATGGGATGGCAGTTCCCTCATTCAGACCTGATGATGTAACAAACTAGTTACGAAACGTTGTGCAATTGCTGGAATAAATGATTGTTATAAAAAACTTTGGATACTTTTATTTGCATTACATAACGGTATTGTTAATCCCCTTGCGGGCCTTTTCTGGTTCCTTATGCCCCAGGGCCTTCTGTATACTTTATGGCCCGCGCTAATATCAACACAACATATACAAGATTTTTATGAATTCTACTACGTGTTAGATGAAGTAAGTAACATACACGTACATTGTGTGGTAACTTGGTGTAGGAATTATCCACTTTTTCGGTATCGGGGATTTACAATAAGAACTTTTCTGCCGAAAAATCGCCATTTTCGCGGCAGCATTTCGTAACTTTCTCTATAATACGTAAGTAGTATGTAAGAAAGGGAAAATAATGTATAATTTTATTGATCTTCCATAAAAGTGAAGTATGTTACAATAGAATGTGTGCAATAAAATTATCACAGGTGTGCTTGCTCCCAAATTATGCACAAATACTTTTGAGCGACCAAGAGCGAAACCTAGCTTATTTGGGGATTTAGAATGTTACCGGATTTTTTTGTGTGTGTTGAAAGTTACATTCACTTGCAATAATCAGATAAGTCATAAATTGTGGAATTTAACGTTGAACTATTGCATTGATGATCAAAGTCATTGCAACATTCACACATTTTGCAGTAGTATTTTTGGTGGATGTTAATGATTGTCTTATAATAATTTTAGTGTCAAAAAAACAAGTGTGACCTATTTATTATTTTTTTATTTTTTACCCTTACCTTTCAGATTCATGGCATTTTCAATTTATCGACAAGTGAAGCAAAAATTTGAAACTGAATCCATTGTATCGGCAGCTTAATTTTTCGTTATCTACGAGGTAAAGGACTTCTGCGAGCCTACACAATGACACTATTATCAATATTTATTATTTAATTAATACATTTTTACTTACTATGACAATGATCCGACATATATTGCATGCATCACAAAACACTTCAGTAATTGATTTGATCATAAATATACAAATTTCTTTCGCCTTTCTGACTATTTATTCACTCAACGCATTTCAATAAAACTTTTTCATTTCTTTTCACCTTGTATCGTCACCTAGATACATCTTTTACTTTATAGTTTTGTTGTCTGTCATTGTTTAGTTATGAACGTTGTCGCGTATGTCTAGGAACTTTGACGTCTTCTGAGAGTACTGTAAGGTGTAATGTCTTCAAACGAATAAATTAGTAAAACTTTCTGCTGTTATTTTTGCTAATACACATTTTTTCACCCAAAAATGCACACTCTTTACTGTATATACACATGCAGTATTTTACATGTATTGACTGTATTGTCATCATTTCATCTGATAAATTATCATTTTTTTTTTAAAGCAAATTATAATACAGCACGTAAGTATCTTGATTTTGATTCCATTTTTTCCAATGAAAATTTTAAAATTTTCATCTCGGCATAAAAATTTTCCATACATACAAATAAGAATTATGTCGCTGTACTAGATGTTTCCATTTTATATGTTATTATTATGTTATACAGTGTTTTCTCGGTATTCACCGGATTTTTATTTGACTTTGTGTCGGGTAAATAACCAAGACACAGGTCAATTCATTTTTCGTCGCAATTTAGGAATTTTCGAACAATCCTGCATGTGTTTAAGATGATATTTTTGCATAATTTTATAGGTATATTTTGGTTTTTGAATAAGTTCCAGATTTTTATGGATGTTATTTGGTATAACTCCTGTGCACGAAATGATCAGAGGAACAATATGAACTTTTTGGAGATGCCATAGTGCCCTGACTTCAGCTGCTAGTTCTGTATACTTAGTAATTTTTTCTGCATGCGCTAATTGAAGATTAGCTGTTTGTGGAACAGTTATGTCAATCAGGAAGCCAATCTTTTGCCGTTCGTCTACGAAAGTTATGTCTGGTCTGTTATGATGAATAGTTTTATGTGTAATAATTTCTTAGTCATAGTATAATTTATAGTTTGAATTTTCAAGTACAGTATCGGGAACATACTTGTAATGCGGGCAGGACATTTCTTGTAGGTTGGATTTCGCTGCCAGTTTCTGGTGAATTATATTTGATTATCATTATATTTTATTATTATTATTTATTATTATTATTATTATTATTATTATTATTATTATTATTATTATTATTATTATCCTCATGATTTAGAGTTAATTGCGGGCACACGGCCGTGGTTCGAGCCCGTGTATTTCGACCCACATCTGGCCTTGGATCCCCAGGCCCGGCACGAGACTAGGGAAGCAAGCGTCTCGAGCAGGCGCGCCCTGTCGCCTTCCCCTGATACGCCTGGGTGTGATTCTCTTTCTCCGTCAGTTGTCGGTCTCGGTCCGCACACTCCGGCTGGGAGAACGAGAATTCACGTTACAACGGGAATTTATCGGAGGGATATAATTTTGCTGGGCACCTGCTAGGGGCCTTCCATACGCCATGAACTGACGAGACCACTGTGGGATTGGCCCCCCTTCGAAAATCCATGTACCTCAGTCGGGATTGAACCCGCTGGCTGGTGGTTCAGAGGCCAGTAAGCTAATCTCTGCTCTACGGAGTCGCATGTTCGTTGATTGATTGTTTTTTCGTGTTTCCAGGCGCGTCAACTGCTTTGGTCATTAGTCCCATGTTTTTCTCGGGAGGTGGTGGTGGTCTACCCCGCTGGATGGTGAGATCCGACACCGACCTACCGTCGGCTAGTGGGATTTCCCCCTAACCAGGGCTCTTCCACAAGCGGGGCACCGCCCAAGCCGGGACAAGCTCTAAGCTCCCGACCGGTCTCCCGGATTATGTGATAGTGTAGTGCATGTTAGTGTGTGTGTGTGTGTGTGTGTAAAGGGAGAAGATAGGACAAGGAAGAGGAAGGAAAGATCGCGCGCGGTCCGTGGCCCGTTTGTTAGGGTACTGCTCCGGCATTCGTCTGGTGTTGATCGGAGAAACCACGGAAAACTACCGATCCCTACCAAACGGGCCACGGACCGCGCGCGATCTGTCCTTCCTCTTCCTTGTCCTCTCCTCGCCCCCTTACACACACACACACACACACACACACACATTAATACTAACATGTACTACACTACCACATATCCCGGGGACCGGCCGGGAGCTTAGAACTTGTCCCGGCTGGGGCGGTGCCCCGCTGGTGGGAGAGTCCTGGTTAGGGGGAAACCCCTCTAGCCGACGGTAGGTCGGCGCCGGATCTCGTCATCCATCTGGGATGATTACCGCCATCTCCCGCGAAAAACATGCACTACACTAACGGGACTAATGACCAAAGCAGTTGACGCGCCCGGAAACACGAAAGAATCAATCAATCAATCGTGTTTCCGGACTCAAGTGCTGTGTTCGTTAGTCTAGTCCCGTTAGTCTAGTGTATGTAAGGGAGATGGCGGTGTTCTTCCCTCGGTGAGTGGTGAGATCCGGCGCCGACCTACACCTCAGCAGTTTTTTTCATATCCAGGATCCATTTTTTTCCCAGCACCGCCCAGGTGGGACAACCTCTAACTGGTCTCCCAATGTGTATAGAGCATGTAAGAGTGTATGTGTAAGGGTGAGTATAGAACAAGGAAGAGGAACGAAAGACCGTGGCTCGTTTGATAGGGTACAGATTGAGCAATCATTTGATATTTAAGGAGAATGCAGAAAATTACCGATCAGATCAGCTGTCCGCACAAATTCTCGTCCAGACAGCGACTGAACTCGGCGTAATTATGAAGCAGTGTCAAAAATCCTGCCATCGTCGGGACTCGAACCTAGGACTTTCCGGATGCACTATAGTGACAGTTAATGCCCTGAGCCACCTCAGCCAGTAAAAAGTGTTTAAAATGCAGCAGGACAGCACGGACAGCACGGAAGGCACATGACAGCACAAGGACATGACAGCATCAGGCAGGCACATGACAGCATTCAGGCAGGCACATGACAGCATGCAGGCAGACTCATGACAGCAGGCAGGCAGCAACCGTAACGGTAGCTGTGAGGCGAGTTACAAGCATAACGTGGGTTGCGAGCACCGAAAGTCAGTTGGTAAATCAGTTCAATGGTTGGTAATCCTCTTCAGGGAGTTGGTGCGGAGTTTGAGATCCGTGGAGCAAAGTGCCCCAGCCTACGTGAACATTCCTGGGTTTTGTGAGTCTTTTGGAGACAGGCGAGCTGTGCTACAGTTAGGGACGTAGACTGGGCCGGCGGTGGGTGGTAAGTCCGAGTGAGTAGTGGACCGGAGACTAATTGAAGTTCCCACTCCTTTTCTTTCCCCCGTCCATCACCCACCGAAAATGTACATGGAGGGGAAAAATACAAAAAAGATTTTTTCAAATGGTAATTTTTCATTAAATTTCAATCAAATAGATACCACATTTATTATTCTTCACATTTATTTTATATAACTTCAGCAGAGTTCATTTTTGAAGCGCAAAAACAGAGCTGCCCGTTGCATTTTTCGTATAAACTCAGTTAACAATTTTCGCAAATCGATTTTGTCTGTCTCGTCACTATATACCGCAATTACGTTGAGCGATCTTATAACATGTTGATTACATTCGTTTGAGTCAACGCAATACAAGAAACTTCGTTAATTTCTAGAATTTAGGCTTACGGAGTATTTGTCATTCAAATCCCGAGTGGGTATTTTAACCACTCGGAATTTTTCGCCATATTATCTGCCCACCACACCCACGTTATCTGGACATAGACTGGTTGCGGAGACTGTGCTATTGATTTGGTACTTTGTACTGTGTAAATGGTTGGCTCCTGTGCTGTGCGCAGGGGAACAGTCAGTCAGATAGACGTTTTGAAAAATACTCATTTCCGGTATCAGGGATCCCCAAAACATGTATTTCCGTCAATCTTCAGATCGATATTTTGCGGCACTATAATTCTTCGTATTATGTACAGATGAAGTAACAATGGATGATTTAGGTATTAGCGTCTTTGCCAAAATTCTAATATTAATTAATGTGTCTGTAACCCTCACAAATTATATGACTAAATCTCTGAGACTCGTTATAGTAGGTCTTTTGGATTTAGCCCTTTTTCTGCTTGTGATGAACGATGGAACCTTTCACAACTCGATATTCATCAAATGTTGTACGGAAGTGAGTTACAAAGTCCAGAACATGCTGTGTGAAAAATGAACAGTTTGAGAAGAGAGATGCAATTATATTTCCTTAAATCATTGAATATGTCATAGCGACCCGTAGACGGTCATTGATTATCACAACAAAGGCTGTGAGGTTTCCTGGTGATAACAAGGCTAGAGAAATGAAAGTAAATTTAGGACATAATTGGTAAAGAAAATAAATTTTCGCGAGCCCCAAAGAGTTCTTACCTCTATGACCAGACCTGTTCGTGACGTTTTGTGTGATCCACGCTTCATTTGCAAAACCATCGTTCTGGTAAGTTTCAGTCATTCTGGTAAGGTTCAGTTCATTCATTCTGGTACTGTTCAAGCGTCTCCCACTATTTTAACGTGATTTTTAAAAATTATACAAAAATACTTCGTTGAGCGTTCATTATAACTTTTGATTCCTTTGTGTGTTTCTGAGAACAAATTCACAAACATAAACAGCTCTCTTCACAATATTATTGTGGTTGGCGAGCAAATTTAACAGGATCAAACTTGTTCCTTTACAGTTGCTTTAAAAATACCTAAAGGAAAGCACTAAAAGATTTGAAAATTTTTTTTTATTCATTAAAGTAATGTAAATTTTTTAATTGTCGAACGCAAAACTTTACATTGAAGGTAAAGAAACATAATGACATTCTAAAGTTGAAGCGGTCGGGGGAACATCTAACCCACATTCTATATTTTTTGTGTCGAGGAAAAGCAAAATTTTAGTACAAGGAGACCTGTCTTATTTTTTATATACACTTCTTCTGCTGTATTCACAAATACCGTAGTTCTATAACACGGTTTTTAGCATTTCGATCACAATGTTTCTTTTTAGGAGACATTCTCAGACTTTTGGTTTGGCTTTGTGAAGTGAGGGTTAGCACAATCTTCTCTACCCCTTCAATTCATCAGTTGAAATCTGTCACTTCTTTTAAGGTAAATTTGTGTATCCGGAACACATTTTACAAAAGACTTTTATATCAGGAAAAAGAAAAAAATCCTTTAATGAAGATGAAATATTATTTTTACATTTGTATAGTAAATAACAAGGATTATACATACATACATATATTTTACTAGTACTAGTTTATATTACATTTACGTCGCGCATATGAAATACTAATTGAAGAAACCCGCATTGCCTAGGCCTTTATCACAACCATCTATTCGATAACTAGCGTGAATAATTTTTGCCAGGATTTACTTCACTCTAACATTGGTAATTGCGTATTTTAGGTACTTACGTGAAAAAAAATTTTTAAACTTTAATCTGGTAATATTATACGTTAATATAGAGTGATAAATTAATATACACTTTACCCTTCTTATTCATTCTATAAATTGGTCTTTTATTAATAAGACGCTGGTGAGGTATAACCTTCTAATAATTAAATATATAAATAAAAGATGTTGTCCTGTTAAATATGTATTTGATACCGGACAACATCGTTGATTTATACATTTTATTTTATTTTGTTTTATTTTATTATATACACAATTTTATTAGAAATTTGTTTACAGGATTTACCTATTACTAACAGAGGATATTTACGGCGCAAATAACTTCTTATAAATAACGTACAAATAAATTCTGATAGAACTTAAAAAAAAGTAGTTAGCATAAGATACAATATAAATAACACAACAAATAATGCAATAACACAATGCAAAATAATACAATAACATAAGATACAAAATAATTGAGACAATAGAACATACAAAATATATACAAAACAAACTGCTTCAGGTGAGGCTTGACGCGTTAAGATATAATGAGCTCATTTTTTAGTGCTTATGGAATTTAGCTTGAACTATTAATTTATAATAAATGCCCGTAATTTCAGAATTGATGAAATAAAGCAATTTTTAGAGTTAAATTAAAAAGGGAAAAAAATATGTATTTAATAATTATAGAGTAGGCACTCACATAAAATATGAAGATTTTCTTCAGTATTCATATTCATATCGAGCAGATTAAATTTGAATGTATTTTGTGCTACATAGTCTACTTTTCATGATGATCACTTTATCACTGGACATCCTGATTTGAGCGACTACTCCGCTAATGGAAGTGGGGAGAGCCAAAGTTAGACATTTCTCTGCTTCTGTAGATTCCAGATCCCTAATTTCTCGATATATTGTACTGTATGATGGATTCATTATTCTACGCGTATCATCCATAAAGATTTTATGATCAATTGTTGCAACAATCTAGGGAATACTATCTCTGATTCAATGGATTTTGTTGCGTAATTAAGTTATGAAAGCCAAATCATTCATCAACCGTCCAGAACAGACACACAGTTGTATTTACTAGAATTTTTTGGTTCTAAAAGTTGTAAAATTATAGTGGGTATCGACAAGGCGCCATTGTTTTTTTTTTAAATGTTATAACTGGTTTTCGTTTTCTATCAAAACCAATTGCATTTATGAAACTTTTACACGGGCAACAAGGATCCTATGGCTTCACACTCTCTTAAACATAAACGTAATATGATTTCGGGGTATTATAGAAGGCAATATCATGAATTTTTGTTATATTCTTTCGGGAGATTTTGTAGAGGTCCCTAAACTACGCAAATATGCAAAATATAATTGGTAAATACTGGAATGAACTGGTTTTGATGGCAAATGCCTCGTGTATCTTAATATATTAATAAATATTTTCACAAAGTGTTTCTATTCCAGGTCCTCAGCACGTTTTGCTTGATAACAATGGGAGTGCATTCTGAATTGAGTTTCAGTGCAAGAGACTTTACAAACCCTGCAGGAATATACGACTGGATTCTGCATTCCACATTAGGATTCACCATATTCCTCATTATCATTCTTATTAGTGCCATCTTCGAAGAAATGAATCCCATACAAGTAATGCAATTATTTACGCATGATATCTATACTACTTCAAAGAAAATAGTCACTTCATTACACCTTCAAATTTTTAGTACAATTATACATGTCAAAATTTAATTTGGAGTAATAATGAAGTATTCATTTTATTGCTGTTTTGAAAGGCAAATGACTTTCTCAAGTTAAATTGTGAAATGTTACTAATATCGAACTTTATTATTATTATTATTATTATTATTATTATTATTATTATTATTATTATTATAACTTTTATTTATCTTTCAACTATGTATCGTTAAAATGTTGGGATGGGATTCTGGTACTCACGAAAACTTGTGGAAATAATCTTCTCCCCCATACGTCATATACAGTTTTTACGGTTTATGA
This sequence comes from Teleogryllus oceanicus, assembly GCA_964035755.1. Classification (NCBI taxonomy): domain Eukaryota; kingdom Metazoa; phylum Arthropoda; class Insecta; order Orthoptera; family Gryllidae; genus Teleogryllus; species Teleogryllus oceanicus. Next base: position 64,972,361 of record CAXIVR010000011.1, read on the forward strand.
CCAAAAAATCCAATTTATTTTCTGTGCGTATGAAGTAAACACATACCTTTAATGAAATGACGACTTTTCTCTTGTTGAATACATTACTTAAGCTATAAGGCAAAAGCCTAATGTTTATTATTAGAGGTACAGCCTATCATCAAATTAAATTAAATAATTCATTATTTTTGGACAATTTTCATAAGTTGTAACTGTAAATTATTATTTTGATTTTTGATATACAGAAAATGTTTAACCGAAAGATGAATGGCATTTTGAAAGGGTAAAATAAAGTGAAATATTCAGTTAACAATGCACATACTACATAACAGACACATTGCATGAACGCATGAACCTTTACGTTCGTAAAAGCTCATGGTATGCGAATGAAATCATTAAATCATCTGTATCGAGGACATTGTGGCCAACTCCTGACTCAGAACGTTTGCATTTCATCAAAGAGATTCCTGTTCGATTCGTGGACAATTGCATGTGAAATTCGTTTCGGCAAAACGAGCTTGGCTGCTTCCTAGGGGTGTAGCAGTAGTTCAACCCGTGTGAAGTGTCCTAAAGCCTACCACAGTCCTAGTTTCTTGCCAATTCTGACCGCTGGGTGGTTTCACAGGAGCGCGTGTAAGGAAGCGTGTATCCGGCGGTCCTCTTGACAACCAGAGGGGGGGCGGCTTTTGCGCATCGTATCCGACTTCAGCCAATGAAGCTCAGACACCAGTTTGCGTCACAGTATTAGCGGGAATTTTAAATCCAACCAAATACGAAAATTGTCACCTCGTTACAAGACATTGAAACATATTTATGAAGTATTTGTTTTAAATATTGCAAATTGTTCACGGTCGTGTTTGGTTTTGGTTCATTACTGTTAAAAAATTGTTACTTTGTACTGCTTTCAAAATGTTTCTCAACACTTCTCGCTGTCCAAGCTACATGTCGGCCAGTGTCTGGTCTGGCTTTTCAAAGGACGTGCCCATGCTGTGGTTATGGTTCGTGCCGCAAACTGTTGATGCGCAGATCCAGCTAAAATCGGTGCACCGGTGGAACCCATCCATGTACTTCTACCATATTGACAACTGACTACTCTCACAGATACCTCGGACGTTAAATCAATAATGTGGTGGCTAATGACCTCGTACTTATGCGACCTTAAATAAACAAAAAAGTGGAAAACCTTACTTCCATTACGTATTTTCTTTACTGTAATCGCATCTTGAAAAATGTGCCAAACGTTTCAGTCCCCGTAGTGTTGTGAACATCTGTGGCGATTTATAACAGCTTTTAGCAACACTTCGCCGCCTAATAGCCCGAGGAATTTGGCACCATCATTAATTATTTGCAAGATGTTTTATGGGTATACAGCAAGAAATGGTGCGCTTCTTCACCATAAACGAATATTGACATTATGATACTTACATTACGAGTATTTTCGACGAATGTCATTGTAACGTTGTTGCTGCAGGTCAGGAACATTCTCCACACAATTTTATACGTATTGCCTCTGGTCTTGGAGCCTATATTCACAAATACATATATTCAAGTTCTGGAGTCACTTTATGACTTGATACCAAATAAGAATGACAGTGTTTTACCTATTCAGGGAAGTATGGTTGTCAATCGAAACGTATGACTGTGGCTTAGGAAGAAAATACAGACTATATATATTTTCCTGGAGTTCTGAGCTTAATATACATCATTGCCACAAACTTCGCCGTTGATTTTCTACGAAATATAGTTTTCAGGACGATAAATTGGAAAAATTACCGAACTTTCCAAATTCTTACATCGAGAAAAAATCTAAAACATCCAACAGCTTTAGCGTAATGGTAGTGAACGTGTTTGATAAAACAGGAAAATATTAGATTAAACTGATTGAATAAATCCTGATTAATATCCATCATAAATTATAAAGAAATGCTCCTGATTAAATAGATGATTCTTATTAAATGAATCAAGAGAACGCAAAAAACGTTTGGGATGCTACCGCAAACTCAGTATCTGTGTTGGCCATTTCCCCGTAACTGTATGCAGCATACCATAATCTACTGGTTGCAAACAAGAATAAATTTTCTCATTGTACAATCGCAGTTGTGACATTAATCTTGTTGAAGATCATGTTCTTTGATTATTTTCATATTGCATTATAATTTACTTGTACGCCATTTTCGGAACAAACTACTTAAACGTTTGCATGTCTTGATGAGCAAAAATGATACAAGGTATGTTGTTGTATAACAAAGTAACCTACTGGTCTATCTCACAGGCCATCATAAAACATCTCAATACATATTTACAAAGTTTATAATAGAGAGGGAAAACAAGCAGGTTTTATACTATGTCATTTTTCTTCCAGTGCATTGACAAAAAGTTCTTGTTCCACTTGGGCAGATATCTGTGCTCCAGGGCCTCGCACGAATGTTAGGTCACGTGGAACAGGAAAAACCTTACGTAGCCCATTATCCGAATATTCAAGAGTTGCACGTTTTTATGACTAACTTTTCGCATATTTTTTATTGGATGAAGTAAAGTACGTTTGTAAAAATGGGTCGGGTACAATTTTCGTTGACCTGAATTTTTTGAATTTAAAAAATTCACAAGTTAAAAAAATTCTCGAGACTTCTATAATATACACTATTAGGGATAGAGATATTTCTTGAAATTGAAATCTTTTCTTCAGCATTAATCATTAAATGAGATCATGTTTATGTAAATGAGTTTTTTCAAAATTTGTGTATTTCTCGCAAAAATTTTGGATGAAACTATAACAATTAAAAAAGTCTCAAAATTCAAATATTGGATTTACATTTTTATCAGAGAGTGCAAAGTTCCATATAAAAATGGATCGAATCTGTTTTGATTGAACTCTGAATTTTGGAAAATTGCAAAAGTAACCAATAAAGCGAGAAAGTATGTGCTGTAGTAGCATCACTAATTTTTCAGTGTAAAAATAGATAAAATAATATTCTGTAAATTAACGATCATTACTTTATATTTTTTTTACTAAAAACAGTTTAAGTTTTAAATTCAAGCATTTGTATTGAAAAAAACTACTGAGTTAACACATATTTGGTGTTAATTATTATATTATTGAGTTTTGACAGACACCATCGTATTGCAAGCTTTTTCTAACGTAAAGAGACACCTGCATATTTTAATTTTAAGCAATACAATACATACAATACATTGCAATACATCAGTTACGTTTTGGAAGAAACTGGATCCATCGGTAGCCAATTCACACATTTTGCAGTAGGGACTGTCTAAACATGCAACGCGTTTTGAAAATGTATTAATATCAGTATTCTTTTCAACAGGGCATACTCGTTATGGGTTTGGGATGTGTACTTTACATCATCGCCGGAGCCACGGTCCTTGAACAAGGAAAAAATGAACCTACGGGAACTGTGATGGATGTGGCAGTTGTGTTAATAGTGTCAGGCTGTATAATCGGCCTTGATGTAATCTTTACACTAGTTAAAATTGGAACGATGTAATGAGAAGAAAACCTATTTTGAAGATATTTTGTAAAGACTATGTGTAAAGGAAATGTTGAAATTTAGTTAATTTGGTGTTCAGTGCCTCTTCAAAGTTTGAAAATAAATAGAATCTCTGAGAAAACTGCACGTGTACTTTTGTTTCTAGATAGTCTTCAATACATCTTTTTTTCACTTAACTACATATTCAAGATCTGAACATTACTTCATACACTGAGGAAATAAAGTGATGGGATACCTCCTAATATAACGAACCTTCATTTGCCCAACAAAGTGCAGCAACTCGACGTGACACAGACTTAACCCTCGACTCGCAACTCAACGTTCCTTGGAGGTTCCCTGCAGGAATATTGAGCCATGCTGCCTCCATAGGCGTTCATAATTGAGAAAGTATTGCCGGTACAAGATTTTGTGCATGGACTGACCTCTCGATTATGTTCCATAAATGTTCGATGGGAATCATGTTAGGCAATCTGGGTGGCCAGATCATTCCCTCAAATTGTCCAGTATGATCAAACCAAAGGCGAATGTTGAACGGCTCAGTATGTTGATAGTGAAACACATATTTCCTGAAATTGAGTTATGAGCATTAAATATAACTTCGAATATTAATCTTTTAGTGTAATATGTTATTTGAATTCAGTGTGGACTTTTTAAAAAAATTCAAGTGTTCAGTTCAAATTCAAAATGTGCAAGTGAACTTTTTAAAAAATTCTGTATATCAGCTTTTCAGAAACCTCAGTCGCACAGGGGCTATCCAACTCAGGTTTTAACCGATTTGACGTTAAAGAAATAAATAAATTCGTGAAGGGAATCTAAGCTTCTGTATCATTGTTTAGTAGTTCTATTAACCAGCAAATAGTAATAGTTTTGTTATGACACAGAAAATCAATGTGTCCTACTCTAGTGTTGTTACAGTGGCTACGGAGATTACGGACGACGAAAATGCTTATTCTCTGCATTAAACGTCAAATAAAAGGAAAATATATCCTGAAACACAGAAAGAAAATGTTAGAAAGAAGGAGAGGAATAGTAGAGAAGAACATACTTCTCAAAGACGAAAGTTTTCCGCCCAATGTGCACGTTGACATTAACTGTTGTATAAGAGAATGGTGTATGTATACTGAAGTCATTTTCGAATGGTGCAAGAGATGGGGTGTTTTGTAATTTCTATAAATTGAATAATTACGAGTATAATTCTCAAAATGTATATTTGAACTAATTAAGATTTTTTCTTGTAATAGACGGAATTTAAAGGACAGAACCAGTATAGAACCATATTAGAACAATTTCTGTAAAACCAAAAATGTAATAAATATTAAAAATTATTTCTCATTATTTGCAAAAAATGATTAATATTTTAAAAAATTTCCAGAAAGATTTTACTGATCCACGATTTCTGAGTTATTTTATAAAAGTTGTAGTATAATCCTCAATATCTCAAACAGGACGATGTAGGATAGCCAGTTGTTCTACAGAGCCCTTTAATTATGACCCGGTTTCTTGGCGCATTGTCATTCACAAAAAATCCATCGTTGTTTGGGAACATGAATTTCGCGAGTGGCTGCAAATTGCCCCCAAGTAACTGAACATATCCATTTACTGTCAATGATGGGTTCAATTGGAACCGAGGACCCAGTCCATTCCTTGTAAAAATAGCCCACATTTATGGAGCTACCACCAGCTTGCACACAGCCATGTTGACACCTTGGATCTATGGCTTCGTGGATCTGCGCCACACTCGAACTCTGCCAACTAAAATCGGGTCTAAAATGAATAAGCCGCGGTTTTCCAGTCGACTAGGGTTCAATCGATATGTTCACCGGGCCCAGGAGAGATGCTACAGGGAATGTCGACCTATTATCAAAAGCACTCAACCCGGTCTTCTGCTACCACACTCCATTAAAACCAAATTTCGCCTCAGTACTATTGGGTACGTTCGTCGTACGCTCCACATTCATTTCAGCGATTATTTCACGCAGTGTTGCTTGTCTGCTAGCACTGAAAACTCTACGCAAACAGCTCTGCTCTCAGAAGAATGGGAGTTTTTTGTTTTTTTTCTCCCTTTCAAAATTCAAAATTTATTGCTTGTTTATCCTTGAAAATAGATTTTATTACGGGTTCAAAATTTAAGTAGTATATGACTTAGTGTAGGGATCACAGAATTTTGAAAATGTGCACACAATTCACTTTTCCCCATAGCACGTCACACGCAGTTTTAACTGTTTTTTGACGTAAAATAAATAAATAAATAAATAAATAAATAAATAAATAAATAAGGCCGTCGACCATTGCGATGTCCGTGGTGAAACGTTATCCTTCAAAATAGGTATTCTCAGCACACGCTTGTCACAGTGGACCGTGTGTGTCGGAATATGGAATTTCCTCGCGATTTCCGAAATGGCAGGCCCTATGTGTCTAGTTACAAACAAAGATTTGTATTCTTACAGATTTTCTAATGTGCAACACATACAACTACAACGCTTAGGATCGCGTATGCACTTCCATACAGTCGAAAGTGGCGTTTTTTCTCCGAATAAACTCTTTCTCTGGGTCCCTCATATCGAAATAGAGAATAAATATCGCTCCAATATGTACTAAATTGGTTCATTTAGTACCTTCTGTAGTTAGAATGCACGGTTTGAGGCTATTAAAACAAAAAAAAATATTTATGGCGAAACGTATGTCTCTTTATTGTGATTTACATAGCGCCAATTAGTAGAGACGACACTTTTTTAATTTTCGAAAATTACAAAAAAATTGTTTTTTTCGGTGTTTTCTTACAACTACGTTATTGAAGATAATTGTTTACGTAATAACATCCGTTGTTCAAAGGCCGATCTTTACATAATGTCATGTAAGATTTTTAGAAGATATGAGTAGTTTTCGCGCAATTTTGCGTTAAACATAGGAAATACGTAAACATTTTATTTAAATCCCACCAAATTTTTCCTTAATTTTTTTCCTATATCGTGCGTCAAAAATGGCACAAGTCTCACTTTCGTTGAACTCTGCGAGAAAGTGTGCGCTTTGTAGCACCACTGCTACTGTTCTGTCCGTACAGAAGTAGTGCCACTTTCATGCACGTCATCCGTGATTTACCTTTTCGCATAGAAAGCTACGACCGCCATTGACCCTAGTGGACGGAATGGGCCGTACGAGTTGAAAGTCAAGCGGGTACATCGCACGCTTCCGTCGCTGACGTGAGCGTGACTGGGCGTGCACGGGCGTGCGAGGGAGAGTAGAGACAGCGGGGCGCGAACCGAGGTCCGTGGAACTATCAGGGCCTGAAAGCGAAGACCTCCCGTCGCGCGAAGCGAGAGTGAGATCCGGTTGGCCGTTTCAGGGGTCTCTCAACTTGTCTTTCTACTCGTTTGGTCATTCGAACCCACAGTGTAAGGGATTAGATGTGTCTGAAGGTTTTGAGAAAATGCTGTTTCAACGTGACTGAAAACGTAATATTTGAAGCTCTTTTTCACAAAAAACTTTTGAGTTTTGGGGAAAGTTCATTGGAAATCATTTGAAGCACTTTGATTCACAAGTGCAAATTATGCAAATGGCTGCAATGTAAATATTAACGGACTGAGAGATATTACAAAAAATTTCATTTGTGTAATTTTTGAAAAAGCCAACTACAAAAGAATACATTAAAGTGACTTTGATGTACAAAGTGATCCTAAAGGTGGGTCTCTCAGTCTAAAACTGAAATTGTTTTAGACTAGTTCTTGCAATTGGCGCGTTTGCCGCTGCGAACGATTTGGATGGCTTTTGGGACAAGATAGCAGGCAATGTTAAGTGTTTGCAGTGGTGGCAGGCAATGTTGACGTGGCGTTTCGTGGTAAACATAGTGCATATGAAGACTTGTACGTTATAAGCGGATTAATAAAGCTTGTACGTTATAAGCGGCTTTCTTTTTCTGCTTAGACCGATAGATCGAAATAAAAAAGCAATTTTATTCTCCCACTACGTACTAACGTAATAAAGAGAAAGTCTATGTAATTCTGCAACGGAAAGTGACGATCTTTTGTCAGCAACATTTTTAATTTGGAATCCCGATTCCGGAAAATAAATCTTGTTGGTTTCTCAACAACAACAAAAAATTGGCTTACCGCAATACATCTCTATAGATTCGTCTACCTGTCCGTCTGTCTCTCGGTCCATCCGTCTGTCGTAGAGTCCGTTGATTGGTTCATCCCTCTGTATATAACATTAGCGCCTAAACCGTTAAGACGATTTTGTACAAAACATATTTCTTAATCGATCTGGCCGAACTTAAAGCCCATTGAATTTGAAACATTTTGATTTTGGGGGAGTTCTTTTCGTGAACTTTTCAAAAAATTTCAGCGCGTTTAAAATGGATCAGAATCAAAGCACGTATAAAGGACCCAGCCTATATTTCCGTTAAATTCTGAATTTTCGAAATTTGCAAAAGAATTGAAGAAAGAAACTTTTTTTGGAATGAAATGTGGTCTTCAAAGATAATTTCAAAAATAACAAATGTATGATTACACCTTTTCTAGTATTTGAGTACTATTTGTCTAATCGTGCGTGAAACGTAGGCCATTAAAAATTACTTTCTCAAAAACAGCTCCGATGGTTTTCTCTAGATTTTCTTCTCTCGAATGAATGCATGCTTATCAAAATGCAGCAGATACCATTTTCGTTGTTTGTGTTTTCGAAAATTGTAAATGTGTTAAATAATTCGAGAAACCAATGTGCTGTTAGAGCATGTCTAGTGTTTTCTACGACTCAAAAAAATTATATTTATTTTATTTCTGCTTTTCATGGTTATCACTACGTAGCGCTGTTTTCGTTTGCCATCTTCCTGCGAAAAATTATTTTTTGCATTCTAACTGACGTAGAGGTTTTGCAGATATCTTAAGGAAAGCCTTACTTAAAGCATGCGTAGCTTGACGTTAAGTCTCTCATTTTTGTAACCGGGAGCGGTAGCTCAGTGCATCAACTGATGCCACTGCAGCGCCTCTGACAGCGAGGTCCTCAGTTCGAGTCCTGACGGCGGCAGGATTTTCGACACTAGCTTTACAGCTAGGTCGAATTCAGTCGCTGTCTGGAGGAGAATCCTATCGGCCGGCTGCCCTGATCGGTAGTTTTCCGTGGTTTCTCCTATCAACACTAGGCGAATGCCGGAGCAGTACCCTAACAAACGGGCCAGGGACCGCGCATGATCTTTCCTTCCTCTTCCTTGATCTATCCTCACAGACACTAACATGCACTACACTATCAGATATTCCGGGAGACCGGTCGGGAGCGTATAGCTTGTCCCGGCTGGGGCGGTGCCCCGCTGGTGGGAGAGTCCTGGTTGGGGGGAAACCCCACTAGCCGACAGTAGGTCGGTGCCGGATCTCGCCCTCCAGCGATGGGAAAATCACCGCCATTTTCCGAGAAAAAAACATGCACTAAACTAACGGGACTAATGACCGAAGCAGTTGACGCGCCCGGAAACACGAAAAAATCAATCAATCATTTTTGTACGATCGTAGAAAAATCGTACGAGTATTCATCACCACCTACATTTTAGGTAGTGATCATCATCCGAGGTAAGGATGCAAACTTCGAGGTGCAATTTGAACACCCCTGAGGTGCACTAAATGGGTAGCATGGCAGAGGTGAAAGAATCTTCACTGCCAGTCAGCGTCCGTGGCAGCCAGCATTATGCAGCGTCCATCTCTGTCGGAGTTACGAAGCTCATGAGATCTCCACAACGCTCTCTGCATTGTGTGCAGGTCAAAGAGCTTCTCTTGAGCGGAGATGCTTCTGTGACGCCTCCTCAGTCCTCCACGGGAAGTATGGCGATTGCTTGGCAGATATTGCTGCCGAATGGAGTTTTGGGTCTTCAGAGAAAACCCAAAGAGTGCTGCAATAAATATTCTGGCACCTGCAAGCAAAAGTTATGCGCCGTGCCAGGGAATAAAGACAATAGGCGCTCAGTCTGAACCGCAAACACGATCTTTTCTAGGAATGCTTGACGTTAAGTAGTACAGAACAATGTACAATTCAAGTTGTAACGAATCTTTCTCCAAGTAATGACAGTATATTAAATAAAAGTCTGTGCTTTCAGTGTTAGCGCAATAACTGAATACAAGTAGAAAGGTGTAACATTACCTATCTCTTTATTTTAGTTTATTTCTATCTGTTCAACAATACATGTTTTTCAGAGGAGTTAATTTTTACCAGATCCTTAATATTTGGTTATAACCTAACTGCGGTTCCTGACGGATAACTAAGAAATTCAGTTTTAATAGATATTTTAAGAACAGGTAATAGAAAGTTATATTTGGGATTTTTGAAATGTGTAATTATAATTTTGATCTATTCACACAATATTCATTTATGGGGACGAAACCAGTCTCTTGGAAATTTTGATTTTATTGGAAGACCTAGTTTTCGGTTTGACCTAGATTGAAATCTTGGCACATATTGCAGTTGGAAGTAGATCGGAAAATTTTGGGCTTGATTTGTTATGAAGTCTGTTATGTTCGGATTTGCAATTCGTCACGTATTTGCGTGTTTGAAATGAACCATGGTGCTTTTACTATTTTACGTTAGATTTTATTTTGTGTAATTTGCAAGTTATTCAGGTTAGTTTTGACGGTATTTCTCCAAATTGGACAAGCATAGGTAAGCGTTGGTCATATAATCGATGTATAAATTAATTTTCCAGTATCTAAATGGAGATTAGATTTTTTATTGATTATTGGGTAGAGTTGTACCATTTTTGCTTTAGTTTTGTTGATTGTAGATTGCAAATGTTTATTCCATTTGAGTTTGGTATCAAGAAGAACACCTAGATATTTAATAGGTTGGGAATTATCCACCCATTTACCTATCTCTCAGCAGTGCAACCGATAAGCACTCGCGGATGACATGGAGCGCCTTAAGTGTCATGGTCACCATTTCTAACTTTTGCAATTTTCGAAAATTCAGAGAATATAACACTGACGAGTGTGTATATATTTAAGGTTCTGACTGCGTAGACAAAAATACCATGAGCCGAAAATTACAGTATCAAAAAGGCTAAAATTTTGAGTGTTTATGCCCGTGCTGTTCAATATGGTATAGCTTCATGTCTACACTTAGTACGAATTTCCAGCACCATGCTAAACTTCATGAGAATAATACCTACCGGAAGGAAATTAAGAACACATGTCTCCTCTTCTGATAGAAATTGAGAACGTCTCCATTCCCCACGAAAGTGCACCGGGAGCGGTAGCTCAGTGCATCAACTGATGTCACTGCAGCGCCTCTGACCGGGAAGTCCTAGGTTCCCATTCCCCACGGCGGCAGGATTTTCGACGCTAGCTTTCAGCCAGGTCGAATTCACTCGCTGCCTGGAAGAGAATTCTAGCGGCCATCTGCTCTGATCGGTAGTTTTCCGTGATTTCTCCGATCAACACCAGGCGAATGCCGGAGCAGTACCCTACCAAACGGGCCACGGACCGCGCGCGATCTGTCCTTCCCTTCCTTGTCCTATCCTCTCCCTTACACAGACTTACACTAGCATGCACTACACTACACATATTCCGGGAGACCGGTCGGGAGCTTAGAACTTGTTCCGGGTGGGGCAGTGCCCGCTGGTGGAGAGTCCTGGTTAGGGAAACCCCACTAACCGACGGTAGGTCGCGCCGGATCTCGCCATCCAGCGAGAGGAAAATCACGACCATTTCCCGAGAAAAACGTGCCCAACACTTACGGGACTAATGGCTGAAGCAGTTGACGCGCCCAGAAACACGAAAAATCAATCAATCAAAACCCACGAAAGTGCATCACACACATCCCACATCCACGACTTATTGGGTCCTATTTACTACAGATTTCAAAATTGTTAATTTAGATTAAAATATATGATTCACGAAAATTACAAATGCAGTTGATGTATCGTGAAATGTATTAGAGCACTTATTTAATATGCGATGGTATGAATTAATGCAATGTATTTTTTAATGAAACATTAAATTCCAAATGCCGCTGACGTCTTCTCTACTCTACCATTCAAATCACACAGCTGCGGCGTTTGTATCGGTATAGCAGAGTACTCAAATTGCGCGACCTGAAATAGCACAGACGATCAAGCCGACCTGGATAGCCGAGGTCACTAAGGCTGAAAGGTCGTAGTTGTCTCGGTTCCAAAGTTCGCGGGTTCGAATCCCGCCTCAGCCACGGATGTTTGAATGTGTTCGCGTTGTCCTTACGTGTTCTTCCTACAGTTCCCTCTACAGTTAAAACAGTTCCAGCGGTCGTTATTTGAGGAAGTTGTTAAAAGGGGATAAAAAAAAACCAGCAAAACTCGCATTCAAACATTCCAACAAACTTTATCCGACATCTCCATTACGCACGTGATTAGCACAATAAAATGTGTGAATATCAAAGATATTTACCGTCCTGGATAGCCTAGTTCGTGAAGGCTGTAGGCCGTAGCAACCTCGGCTGGAAGGGTCGCGGGTTCGAATCCCGCTTCAGGCATGGATGTTTGTGTGGGGTTGTGTTGTCCTTGCGTGTTCTCCATACAGTTAAAACAATCACAGTGGTCGGTATATGGCCAAAGATGTTGAAAGGCGACCTCTTAAAAAAAATGATCATTTTTATACTATTTTTTGTGGGTATAACTAACTTATGAACACCAGGAGTTTGAATTTATTCTTCAACTGCTTTTTGGTTTCTTTGTTTTACTTCATTTGGCACATACTTTATTTTTTATTATTTTTATATTGGTAGTGGAATATTTTAGTATTTTGTTGATTACTCTACAATAACAGACTGATTTCTGTATTTCAAAACTTTTTAATACGATTTTAACAATGACCTTTTTAGTCTGTAGTACATGGCTAAGGTGTCCAATAAATCAGAGAGCTAGAATATTTGTAGCCGTTTTAAATGTTTTAAATCTATCTAGAAATGTTTTAATATAGAATATTTTTAAAATTACTTTAGAAATGTCTCAATAGACAATTTCAGAAAAACAATTATAATAGTTTTGAAGTTGTATTGTCTTACCTCTTTATATATTCTATGTTATATGTATATTGTTGTATATATTTATAGTCGCATCAACCAAAGGTTCTTAGCGACTTTTCAGTATTTTACATATTGCACTTACATTACATTATATTTCGTTACATTTCATTACATTACATTGCTTACATTACATTACACTTATATTTTATTGAATATATTAATCTTCTGGCAGAACCTTATTATTTCCTGTTGATATGACTTAGAATATATAACTGCTTCTAATTGTTGCTCCGGTGATAGGCCATCTCGTTCTTCCTGGAACTTAGGCAAACGTTCAAAATATGAGATACCGTTAGTTCAACTTTACAAGAGTCACAGAGGGCGAGGGTAGTTTGTGAAACAGGTGTGCGTGTGTTAAATTAGTATGTCCGGAGCGAAGTCTGGATAGCACTACTTGTTCTCGCCTTGTCATTTGTTTATCTAGATACACCGAGAAGAAATCTGATTGCGTTTTATGGAGGTGGCTGGCTTTGTATTTGGTCCATTCTTGATTCCAGTTAGTCAACATTCTTTTGTTCATAAATTTAAGGATGTCCGTTGTGGTGTTAACTAGGTTGTGAACTGTATTGTCTTGTTTCAGGTTTACCAAGAAAGAAGCCGCAGTGCTAAACTCTTGAGTAACGTTGTTTCCAATGATGTGGGGATCAGGCAAATAGATATCTTTCCGTTAATGATATCTGATAGTAGAGTTCAGTAATTGTTTGTAAGATTTCGCATTTGCGCTTACTATGATTTAACTGGAGTAGAGTGCTTGATGAGTTAGTTACAATTGAGAAAGAGGGTGCGTGAGGTCTTTGACCAGTTTTAAAGCCTGCATGATTCCATATAAACCCGTAGTTGTTAGGCTTACGTGGGGTTTGAATGTATACAATGTGCTGCGGTCAGCAGGTATACACATTGACTTCCGGACCATCTGTCTTGAGAATGGGCTTGATACCGATAACAGTGTGTGACTTGTATTTCTCAGCAAAACCATTGAGAACAGATTTCCTGTATTCTTCTGAGGATGAACTTTTCTCAAGTTTCAGTAAAGACAGGTCAATTTTGAATTCTTGTAACAGCCAAGGTTGAATTTTGCATGGGCGGTGTTTTTCAATCTGAGAGAGTTGAATATTAAGTATTTCAAGAGGTTCCTTGATTTTTAGATAAAGGGAATGATTGATTTATGTTTCTTGAAGAGATTCCGAAGGTATGGTGAAACATTGTTGGTTATAATTGGATTGATAGACGAGCCAGCTTTAATTGCATACTTCATGCCGAGCAATTGACGTCGGAAGTGTAGAGATGGCTCCTTGGCTTCAGTAAGTAGGCTGGAGGGCTTGATTGTGTAGAGTGTCTAGCTTGCTAAGAACACTTAGGCTAGCGGAGTTGTAAATGATAGATCCATAGTCAATCTTACTTCTGATAATTGTTTTATAAGTAAGAAGCAAGATGTCTATATTCGCTCCCCAGTTGTTGTGGTTAAGATATTTGAGAATATTAAGCCGTTTTTTACAGTTGTCGATCAGCTTCTGAATATGTTGTTTCCAGCTCAATTTGTTATCAAAGTATAGGCCTAGGATTTTAGTACAGCGGACGCAGGTAGGACATTGGACACCAGTAAGAGATGCGGCAAAGTATGGTGCCTATTCCTGAAAATAGGATACATTCAGATTTTTAGTGGAGAATTTAAATCCTGACTTCAGGAAAATTCGGAGAGTTTGTCGAGAGCTTCTTGCATGTATTTTTGAGTGTTCAGCAGATTATTGCCTTTACATAGAACAATGATGTCATCCGCGTATTTCCTTATTGTAACAGGTAAGGCAATATCCTTGTCCACGTCGTTGATTGCGATAAGGAAAAGTGTTACACTCAAAACTGACCCTATGGAAGACCATTTTCAAGCATCCTAGGTTGAGATATTTGGTTATTAATTCTGACTTGAGCTGTCTATTTAGTGTAAAATTGCGGATGAACTCGAACATATTTCCATGAACACCGATGTTGTGAAGAATTCTAAGTACTCTATAGGTCCAGACCATATCATAAGCCTTTTCTATGTCTAAGTTGACTGCAAGTACGTGTTGTTGATTGATGAATGCTTCTTGGATGAATGTGGCAGTATTCAGTAGGTGAGATTGTGTGGAATGTCCTTGACGGAAACCAAACTGGTTGTTAGTCAAAATTTGTTGGGAATCCAGAAACCAACGTAGTCTATTGTTGATGATCCGCTCAAGAATTTTGCACATATTAGATGTTAGAGATATTGGACGGTAGTTATCAGTTATAACGGTCTTTACCGGGCTTAGGGACAGGAATAACAGTGGCCAGTCTCCAGGTGCTTGGGAAGGTCTTTTCTCTCCATATAGAATTGTAGATGCGTAATAGAATAGATTTTCCTTTAGGGGTAGCTTTTAAGGAGAATATTTGGAATATTGTCGGGCCAGGAGAAGAACTGTTGGACGCTTCAATAACTTCATCAAGTTCATGTGGTGAGATATCCACGTTAAGTTGGAATTTATTTGCTAAAATTTCATTCCCTTTAGGAATTAGTTTGGTTTCTTGTTCATTTTTATGTGAAAGAAATTCGTGCATGTAGTTGTTGGAACTCGAGTTATTGGAGAATGTCTTGGCAAATTGGTTAGCAATATCAGATGGGGCAGTAAGTATTTTATCGTTGCTTTTAATAAAGTGGATACAAGTTGATTTTTTATTTCCCTGAATAGCTTTGATTGTTCTCCATGTATCATTGATGTTACAGTTACCGTTTAATGATGATAAGTATTTTTTGTGACTCTTCTGGTATAGCTCTGGTCCTTTTGTATTCAAGTCTGTTCTCAGTTGATTTATGTTTCTTATAACGGTTAAATGCATGTTTTGAATTCCTTATTGCTTCTTTACAGTCGCTATTCCACCATGGTGTGTTTGCTCTTTTAATTTTGAAAAATAACTTAGGAATAGCCAAGTTTGCTGCAGTAATAATCAAATTACAGAAGGCTTCGATGGTAGCATCAATATTGTTAAATTTAAAGGGTATATTATCGCCTATTGGGGATGCAGAAATGAAGTTCTGATATTCTTCCCAATTGGCTTTATTGAAGTTCCATCTGTTTACTTGAACTGAAGGAGCAGGTGTAATATTTATGTTGTTAATACCAATAAAAATGGGGAAATGATCGCTATCATATGGGTAGTCTGAAACGTTCCAAGAGCATTTGTGTGCGAGGGATGCTGATGATATAGATAAATCTATGGCGCTAAAATTATTGTTGTTGATGTTGACATGTGTAGATTCTCCAGTGTTTAATACAATGCAATCGTGGTATTCCAAGATGTCTTCAAGTACAAGACCTCTGTTATCTGTTTTATGGGACCCCCATACAGTGTTATGACTGTTGAAATCCCCTAAAATGAGGAAAGGCTTTTCCAGTTTATTAATTATGTCGATTAATTCTTGTGCGTCAAAATTGTAGCTGTTTGGTAAGTATAAATTACATATAATAATTGAAGTTGGTGAGTATCTTGATGGCATTTGTTTCAATATTAGATGGCAAGTTCAGTTCTTCATATGGGATGTGGTCTTTAATATATATTGCAACTCCACCACTGGCATGGTTAGTAGTAGTTCTGTTTCTGAAGAAGCATTTATATCCTTTGATATGGCCATGATGAGAATCTTTAAAATTAGTTTCTTGAATGCAGATAACATCTGGCTGGGTAAGGTCGCACAAATGCTGTAAACTTTCTAGTCTAGGATAGAAACCGTTGACATTCCATTGGAGAATATTCATTAGTTGGAGCTGATATCTGCACTGGAGTCTGATTCAGTACATGATTCTTCAGATTCATTTTTTACAAAGTCTGGTAAATCTTCTTTTTATTGTTGCATTTGGAAGATGTTGGTACAGATTAGACATCATTTCAAGTAGAGCTGATATATCAGGTGAGTAATCTTTGGCAATGAGGATGGGGTCAACAGCATTAAAAGAATTCTCCAGAAAGGATTTAAATTGATGGTAGGTAAGAGGATATTTGCCTTCATTGTCTTCAATAATTGATTTTAGAGGACATATTTGTTCCTCTAGAGTTCTACTTTTAGTTAATTCAGATTTCTTTGGCTCATTTGTTTGTTTTTTTTTTTTTGTTCAGTTTTACTTTTAGTAATTACAGATTTCCCTAATTCATTTAATTGTTCTTTTTTCTTCTTTTTCCTTTTAGGTTGTTTCAGGGTTTCATCTGTATTTGCTTTTCTGGTGGTACTTGAGGATTCAGGGACATGAGAGGAGTCAGATTGTGGGCCTCTTTGTTTAGTTTATATACACAATTATTGTCATTATCAGATTCCTGTTGATTAATGGAATGTTCAGATTGATTATCAGTTGTAGGTGATTTTGTTTGGGGGATTTCTTCATGGAGATTAGGGGTAGTTATGTCATTATTTGGGAGGACAGGAGTGGAAGACTTCTGTTGATTGATAGTGGGTTTTGGGGAATTTGGGGTTTTTTGGAAGGTTGGAAAACCAGATTGGTTTTCAATTGTAGGGGAATCAGTTTGGAGGGTTTTTTGGTAGTGGGCAGTGGTTAGCAATGTGGCCTTCCTGCTTGCATAGAAACATACCACATTGTCAGTGGAAAAGTAAATACGGTATGTTGTGTCTTGATGGCATACCAGTGCAGAATCTGGTAACTTGTTAATATCATCCGGTCTATATAAATCTGCCTTCTAAAGCTCATAATATGAGAGAATCCAGGTTCCGAAATCCCAGCTCTGATAAATGACATCTTAGTGGAGGGTTTGATGTTGTTTCTATCGAAAATGTTCAGGATTACCTCATGAGGTATAACAGGACACACATTAGAGATAATAACCCGTACTTGCTTATTGATGAGTGGTCGTATATTCAGTTTTTGATTATTAATAGTGATAAATCTGTGTGTATTCACAATATGTTCAGCAATCTTTTGAGTTGAGAGGAAGAAACAGATTCTATTATTAGAAATTCTTGAAACAAAACGAATATCTGAAGGTTAACGATCGAGGCTATTTTCGATACATAATCCTTGATGCTAATACCTTCTTGGGCATCAATCACAATCGCTTGACTTTTGTTAGGTAAATTTCCGATTGCACCGCAAAGAAAAGGTTTTGCTTACTTGTTTATCTGTCGGTTCTGAGGTTATGTTGCCGTTGGTGGAAGTTTCCATCGTGGTAGGATGCCAGCCGCTGGGGCAGCTGACTTTTGAGTAAAGCTGACTCTTCTTGTTGAATGGATGGAGAACACAGCACTTAGAATTACAGGAACTTACTCGTGTAACAATTTCTCACAACCTCGCAGTGTGCACCACAAACACGTCTACCGTTCACGGACGCACCATAGCGAATGTGTTGTATATATGTTATATATGTATTGTATGTTAAGATGTATGGTAACCCCTGTTCAGTTATTGAACTAGCTCGTGATGATTCAACGAGCAGCCAGCGATAAATGCATGAAGACTGTCTTGTGGCAGGTGTATGATGTAGATTAAGATGACAACTATAGGAAGCTGATGCCGCAACCTTTGTAATGCCAAAAGCCATTATGAGAAATAAATTTTAGAAACACACTGAAGTAATCTTAAATTAAGTAAAATTGAACTAATCAATCACGGGACAGAAATATTTAATTTATGTGATGCATTAAAAAATTGCTGCTCAATAATTCATATTTTTATTCTTTCTTTGATAAGTGCAGCACCTCAAGAAAAAAATGTTTTTAAACAGTATTTTTTTAAAATCAGACTTTGCACCTATGACTGCAATGTTTTACAAACTAGCAATACAAATTTTCATATTTTACAAAAGGTTAAAATTTTAGAAAATAGTTTTGTTGAAAATCTTTAATATCTATTTCAAAAAGTTAATATATAATACAATATTATTAACACCGCAAGATAAATATCTATATTTTTTGTTTTTAGTGTGCATGAAACATGAAAAAAGGAGGGGATGTAAGATTACCTAAATAGTTTCGCTAATTACGACAAAATTAGATGCCTTATCTCAATCACCTTTGCACGTTTCTACATACTACCCATACGATACAAAGTTACGGATACTGAATCATGCTATGATATTCAAATGGTCTTGCTGCAGGCCGAAAACGAACCACTTGCTTCATCCACATTTTTTGGAAAAAAACTCCCGGCAATTCCTGTTGTTTGCCATTCATTAGACTTCTTTGTATGTCAAGGCCTCGCTGGGGGCATTGCCACAGGTTTGGCGGTCCGAGGAGGCCGGGCATCGCCGCGCCTCCGTGGCGATTGCCAACGAGGTTAAACTGCGTGTCACCCCCCTCCCCTGCCCCGCGTCTCGCGCCCCGAGAGCGTGATTGGCGCCTCGGAAGCGCACTTCCGCCCCCGCGTCTAATGGACAAGAGGTGTCCGCCGGCCCATGAATAATGCACGCGGCCAGCCACCGCGGTCGCGGCCTCCCGACCCACCTGCGGCCACGCCCCCTTCCTTCAGCTGCCGCCACTGCTCTGCACTTCGGATCCCTCCCAACTTTCCACCGTCTTCTTTCGTGTCTGCCTCCGGGTTTTGCCATCGGGAGAGGTGGCTCAGGGCATCGACTGATGTCGCTGCAGTTCCTCTGACCGGAAGGCCCTAGGTTTGAGTTCCGACTGTGGTAGGATTTTCAACACTAGGTACATAGCTAGGTCGAATTCGGTCGCTGTCTGGAGGAGAATTGGCCGGCTGCTCTGATCGGTAGTTTTCCGTGGTTTCTCCGATCAACACCAGGCGAATGCCGGAGCAGTACCCTAACAAACGGGCCACGGACCGCGCGCGATCTGTCCTTCCTCTTCCTTGTCCTATCCTCTCCCTTTACACACACACTTACACTAACATGCTTTACGCTACCACATTCGGGAGTTTAGAGCTTGTCCCGGGTGGGGCGGTGCCTCGCTGGTGGGAGAGTCCTGGTTAGGGGGAAACCCCACTAGCCGACGGTAGGTCGACGCCTTGCCATCCACCGGGGAAAGATCACCGCCATCTCCCTAGAAAAACATGCACTACACTAACGGGACTAATGACCGAAGCAGTTGACGCGCCCGGAAACACGAAAAAATCAAATCAAATCAAATCAAATCAAATACGCGCACGATTTTTCCTTTCTCTTTTTTGTGCTATTCTCACCCCTAACACACACTACACTGCGCAAACATACACTGCACTACGACACATGTCGGGAAACCATACGGCAGTTTTGAGCATGTCCGGGCTGGAGCGGTGCCTTCCTGGAGGGGGAGGTACCTCATTAGGAAAAACCCTGTGAGCCGATGTGAAGGTCGGCAGCGGATCTTGCCACACCGGGGGAAGAACATGGCCATATCCCGCTATAAAACATTCACCAAACTTATGGGATTAATGGCTATATCAGTTGACGCATCCAGAAAGACGAAACAATCAGATAATCATGAAACAAGTTAAATTATATATCTTATATACTACTTTCTTCATATGATTTAATAAGTTATCATATTTAACACAATGTAGCCATAGTAACAATCCTACCCTTGGGAAGTTGCATAAAGGCCATGAAAATGTAGGAGTCGTGTCACTCATTCACTGATATGAAAAAAATAGTAAGTACTACAGAATAATTGCTCACGACTAGTAGTAGGAACTACTACTTCTTACAAGTAATTGCTTCTTTTCATGTGAATAAAAATTTCCGTGAAACTTGGAGCATTTACTTTTCCGTCTCCTTCTCTCTCCCTCTCTCCTTCTCTCCCTCCCTCTCTCCTTCTCCCTGCCTCTCTCTCCGTCTGTCTGTCTGTCTCGTTCTGTCTGCCTCCCTCTCTCTCTCTGTCTCTCAAGTGCTCACAAGCTGATCTGTGCAGTTGGTTGATTTTCGTCTGTTTTTTTGTTTCTTTTTGTTTACGATACCGCGCAATGCGTGCTTGTTCGTGATGGTGGTGGTCGTGTATGATTGTGTTGTTGATGTACATTGTTGGAGAAATCGTAGGAAATCTTCCATTGTTCATTCACTCAGTACCTAAAAACCTCACAAGTAGCTCACAATAGTCGTATATAACCTTTCTTCTATCCCGTAAATACGATTTGAGTCACCTTCAGAGGTTGCTCCTACAATTCGAAGTAATTGCTTCGCACTAGAAGCAAATTCTCGAATTTATTCATACAAAAATAAGTAATTACCCCTCGATGGAGCAGTTACTCGCCAATGAAATGCTCAAAATAAGAGAATTACTCACATTCTTTATTCATCTGTTTGAAGAATTGCTTTGAAATTCGAGAGGATTATACCTATTTAATAATATGAATAAAAATAAGTACTCCATAGAAATTGATATCGAGTACAAGTAGGAACTACTACTTCTCACATTCAATTCCTTTCTTCATATGAATAAAAGTTTGTAAAACATGAGATTTACTTCTCCCTCTCTCCCTCTCTCTCTCTCTCTCTTTTTTTCTTTTTTTTCTTTTCTTTTTCTTTTCTTTTTTCTTTTTTTCTTTTTTCTTTTTCTTTTTTTTCTTTTTTCTTCTTTTTCTTCTTCTTTTCTTTTTCTTTTTCTTCTTTTTTCTTTTTCTTTTTCTTCTTTTTTTCTTTTTCTTTTTTTCTTTTTCTTTTTTTTCTTTTTTTTTCTTTTTCTTTCTTTCTTTCTTTCTTTCTTTCTTTCTTTCTTTCTTTCTGAGTAATTGCACACTCTGTTGCGATTGGTTGATTTTCGTTTGTTTTGTTTGTTTACGTTACCACACAATGCGTTCTTGTTCCTGAGAGTGTCGTCCTTGTTGTGTTAAAGAGGTACAATTCACGTGCATTCTTGGTGATCTTGTAAGAAGTCTTCCATCATTCATTCACTCACTCCCTAAAACGTTAAAACCAGCTAACAACAATCGGATATAAACCTCTCTTCTATCCATTCAATACGATGATTCACCTACAGAGGTTGCTCCAAAACTTTGACGTAAACTAGCGGACGCGTGCGAGAACTCTCGCATGTTAAACCCCTCCCTTTTCCCAATTTTTCTATTTCTGTACTAATACTGTGATATATCATTTCCTTTAAGACCGTCTTATCCTCCGTCACTTGTTCTATGTGTCTCCTTGTAATTGATAAGAATAAAATACAACATTGTCAATATAAACTATTCTTATTTAATTTTATTACCGAGGAGAGAGGTGCACCCCTGTAATTCAATCCCGTATAAAACGTAATAGAATTTTCAAGAAGATATCATCTTGTAGATTACAGTGTGGGGAACGTTTCCTTGAGACTTTGGCCTCAAAATTAGTTTTTAAAGTCCTAGAACGCTTTGTTTAGGAGTTGTTTAAAAATATAGATTTAAGAAAACGCTACCGAATATTTATATGAATTTTTAAAAAAATCACAGGTGTTTTTAAAGTCGAAGTGCAATTCGTCACGTCTCCGTGAAATTCTCCTTTTTTGAAGACCTCATTTTATAAAGATTGGTGTCGTGTGACAGTCGCAAAAGGTATGTATACAACTGAAATACTATAGGAGACGATGTTTTGTCCTAGAAATAAATTCTCGATTTTATTAAAAGTGAGTAATGGCTCCACGTCAGAGCGCTTACTCACCAATAATGGAGAAATTTCTCAAAGTAGGAGCAATTACTCACGTCCTTTATTAATACTGTTTGAAAAAAAAAAATGGTTTGAAAACTGGAAAGAAGTAAGAACTCATTTTATTCATATCATCCATTCCGATATCTCACATTTTCCTATTTCAGTATTTTCTCGATCAGATAGTGGTATGTCCTTGATGCCACCGCCCCTCCCAGCCCCATACCGCCCCACCCGCCCCCCCTGCCCCACCGCCCGCCCCACCCCGCCCCACCCGCCCACCCGCCCCACCCTGCCCCACCCTGCCCCACCCTGCCCCACGCCCCTCCCAGCCCTGCCCCGCTGCACCCTACCAACCCCGCCCTCTCCGCCCCGCCCCGCCCCGCCCCGCCCCGCTCCACCCCGCTCCACCACTTACTGCCCGCTTTTGCACCTCCGCGTGAGAGCGCGCCCTTGTCGCGCGCCGATTCCCTTATCGGCCTCCGCAGCGAAAGGTGGAAAGTGCGACCTGCGGGCCTTTCCCTTTATACGGGCGCCCTCTCGGTCGCGCGCGCCCATTTCCCACACGGACAGCGCACTGAGCAGCATGCACGCCAAGATGACCGTCCTGGAGAAGGTTTTCGTAAGTAATCTTGATCTCGTTTTTCATCTTAACCCTCCGGCGGGCGCGTGTGGCATTCCGTACCGCGTTTATTTTCTTAGATTTTTGCGTCAATAGTTATAACTTTTATTAAGGAGTGTGAAGTAAATATTCTTTATTTATGTTTTTATACATTTTATTTCATAATAAACTTGCTTATATAATAACTAAATACCGAAAGACATAATACTGATAAGATTCGGGTCCATTAAATGCTCCTTCCGATACACGTGTTTCGTGTTGGGGAATGGATACCGAGATTCTGGCAAAGTACTTTCCAGCGTTTCTTCGGAAACAATACATCTAAATTGGAATTGGTAGTCAGTCCTCGCTGTTTAGCTCATTGATCAGTGTGCTCGCTTTCCATGGCGCGACCCCGGGTTCGATTCCCGGTTAAGCAAGGTTATAGTGTGCGTATTCCTTGCAATGTGCCAGTGTGACGTTGAGCACACTCACTTCTCAAGTTGAGAAGTCCAGAATAGGACGTGGGATGTCTTCGTGCTAACTACATGAACCCCCTTAACCCATAGCCTCTGGTAGGTCATGGCCCGTACGCGAGCTGTCGCGCCAAGTACAGTTAGTACTTCAAAATCTGTGACAAAGCTCAGCAGCAAAACAGAAGTAATAATTATAAAGCATTGAAGGCTTTCACGGCCGGAGTCAATATACATGTTTTCTTCCAATTGGCAGTTCAACGCCAATTGGACCACAGCCACAAGCCCGGAAGAAAACATGTATATAGAAGTAATAATTGTAATGGATAGAATACGCAAATACCTTTCTTACATGACAAGGCGCGTGCGGTACAAAGTACCGCAACCGCTGCAGAATTCTGATGACTAATGAATAACAGTCGATTGGCAGTCTAAAATCGTGATTTCCGTGTTATATTGTTGAAAATATAATAAACGAAGAATAATTTTGAGCTCAAAAGTATGCTACCAATTACTTACATGAAATCACAACAATGTAAGAATGCGGCACTAAGTGCCGCTACGGACACACCGTAGGGTTAATAGAATTGATTGATAGATTTTTTTCGTGTTTCCAGGCGCGTCAACTGCTTTGGTCATTACTCCCGTTAGTGTAGTGCATGTTTTTTCTCGGGAGATGGCGGTGATCTTCCCTCGCTGGATGGTGAGATTCGGCGCCGACCTATCGTCGGCTAGCAGGGTTTCCCTAACCAGGACTCTCCCACCAGGGCACCGCCCCAGCCGGGACAAGCTCTAAGCTCCCGACCAAGCTCTAAGCTCTCCCCGAATATGTGGTAGTGTAGTGCATTTTAGTGTAAGTGTGTGTGTAAGGAGAGGATGGGACAAGGAAGGGGAAGGAAAGATCGCGCGCGGTCCGTGGCCCGTTTGGTAGGGTACTGCTCCGGCGTTCGCCTGGCGTTGATCGGAGAAACAACAGAAAACTGCCGATCAGAGCAGCCGGCCTCTACAATTCTCCTCCAGACAGCGACTGAATTCGACCTAGCTGAAAAGCTAATGTCGAAAATCCTGCCGCCGTGGGGAGTGTAACCTAGGACCTCCCGGTCAGAGGCGCTACAGTGATATCAGTTGATGCACTGAGCTACCGCTCCCGATAGGGTTAATAGAAGCAAAGAGCGTTAAGCTAACCCTTTAATGTCCAATATAATATTGTGCGCATAGCGCTCGCCCATTGCGTGCACCGATGCGGCGACAGAGTCATTGTCGGGGCGCTCTGGTAGCAGTAATTTGCAACTTTCAGTGCTAAACAATTGTTATATTATTACATTACAATACTCATGCGCTCCAACGCGCCAAACGGTAGTTATGTGAGAATTTTTTTCTATAAGAAACAAACCGTTGGGTCTTAGCTGCATATGCCCCGTAAACAGCAGATGCACCATTGGTGCGGACCAACCACCGTTTGCTTTAGGACTCGTTTACAATGCAAACACTGGAACGTAAGTTCCGCCTGAACCAATCAGAATTCAACGTATTGAAACTTGATCGATTCGTTTCTAGTGCGGTGGAAAGATCTTTCCATCATAATTTTTATAATTTTCTTCGACATTCATCTATCGATTTGTCTTTATAAATGCATATATGCCTGTTGTAGTAGTGCTCGCATTTCCTTCATCGTATAAACAAGGATTCTTTTGAACCAAAGTCACGATTTATTCGTGGAACATAGCTACTTTATTCGCCATGTCAAGTTAAAGTTCAAATCAAAATTGTCCAAATTCTTACTTTGAATTCACTACACGCATCAAAACTGTTCGCAAACTAGTTTTCTACATTACAACAAAATGACATAACCACAAAATACCTCAATACAATCTGAAATCAACCTTCCACGCTGCTCTCTGATGGATGTTTGGTCGAATTCCCACGTAAACTGATAGTAAAAGCTTGGAGCTAGTGAAATCTTAAGTTTAAGAACTTACGTCTAGGGTTACGTCAAGGTATTGTGAATGGTCTCGCTTAGTAACTCATTTGTAGGTTTTCCGGCTATGTTACGTTTACGTTTTGCATTGTGAATGAGGCCTTACTCTGGCATCTCCCTCCGACTTAACCACAGACGTTTATCAGCGAAGCACTGTTTTAGGTGATTCGAACCGACGCAAATCATTAATACTCCCTGGCAGGAGTGTGATGCCCTAGTAATCTCGGCTAAAGTGACATCTACCAATAAAGAATGAAAAAAAAACTTGATTATATATTTCATTTTTGATGTCTGTGTCTATTGAAGAAATAAAATTTGCAAATTAGTGGAAATGCTGCAAATATTAGTTGACCAGAAAGTGGTTACATCTATATAACATGAGGCATTAGAGGGAGATGAAACTTTACCATCTATATTAACAATTTCCAAATGCCTGTAGAAATTGAAACTAAACAATGGAGTCTACAGTATTCTAATTTCTATTTTTATGTTACATCCACAACAAAAGACTTCTTCGGCGTGCGCAGCCCAGAACGAGACGATAGGGGGCTACCACAATTCTGGGGCTCCATAAATGTTCACGCGCCTCCATTTTCACGCGCCTTCTTTACTTTTTAAAAGAAGGAAACGAGGACGTTTTTCTTTCTAGTGTGTGTGTGTGTGTGTGTGTGTGTGTATGTGTGTGTATGTGTATGTGTGTGTATGTATGTGTATGTGTGTGTGTGTGTATACACGGAGTAAAATACGTAGTATAGAGGAAGTTATGTAATGCTGCGGAAATTCGATTTAGAGACATCCACGGAATTCCGTTTTGGGATCTCCTGATACCGAACAAGTGTTTGTTTTTCTTCAAAGCCGGAGGTCCTTCCGTCTATCTATCTGCCTGTCCATTCGACACTCCATCTGTCCGTAGTCTGCGGACCCCACTAGCGCCTAAACTATGAGTATATTTTTTTCCAAACTGAATAGTCTCGGTATATCTGCTCAATAAAGCTCTGGGTTTTGGAATAGTTTGTTCAGTTTGGGGGTACTTGACAGAAGTCTCCGAAACATTTTCAAAATTTTCTCGAAAATGGGTTCAAAACTTTGAAATTGTTCGATCTTAACAACAATTACAAAATTGAAGATAGAATTTTTCCTGCAAATAAAGTTTGTTCTCCATAATTAGTTCTTGCATTAAGGTTTTGTACATTTGTTTACTTTTAAGAGTTTTCTCGAAATATTGTGTGAATTATAATTTTTTATATTAAAAAAAATTAAAAACAAAAACCAAAACGGCTTCAAAGTTCTTCTTTTGATATAGATAGTGCTAAATATACAGTAGAAGATGACTAAACTCTTTTTTGCTCTAATCTTTTGTTTTTTTTCAAAAAGTACAAATTTGTAATTTATTTGACATCTCTCTCTTGTTAATATTTACACTAACAGGAGACATTAACAGAAAACTCAAAAGTTTTCTGTGAAAATGAACTCAAAATTCCATGTTTTCCAAACGCTTAAACTCCATTTTCTTAAAATGGCTGCAATTTTTTAATCAAACGTTTTTCACGGATAGTGCTAAATGCACTGTATAAACATAAACTGACATAAACGCCATCTTGCTGTATTCTTATGTTTTCTAGAAAATTAGCAAATTTATTTTTTGCATACATTTTTATGTACTTTACTGATTTGTGTATAGAAGTGCTTCCGATGACTTCCAATGATGTTTCTGATGTTTTAATGTGAAAAAGAGCTTCAAATTTCTCGTATACAATAACGCTTAAATGACATTTTCTTAAAAACTGCTCCAAATTCTTCAACAAAAAATTACTTTTAGAAGTACGCTTTTCAGCATGATATTTTCAAAGGCCCTCTAGCAGCAGAATCAAATTTCATCGAAGAGAAGTAATAGATGTTATTTAATTCTTTTTCGTTCAGAACAAGTTCGAAATCTTGAAGAGGATTTTAAATGGCCGATCGTAGCACTAACACGACGTCTTAAAGATGTCCACCTACTAGCAAACACCTGTTTGTGACACACACTGTTTGTGACAGACACATCACAGCCTGCCCCATTCTCTATATAAACCAGAGCGCCCAACATCCTGGCGCAGTACAGCCCTGAAGAGGATCGCGATATGTCGGTCGAAACATCGGCACCCCAGCCTTCGACGCGGCGTCACGCGGACAGCCCAAATCACAAACACCTGTTCCTTACTCTTTACTTGTATGGTATCTATTTATTTATTTTACGTCAAAAAAGCAGTTAAAAACTGCGTATGACGTGCTATGGGGAAAAGTGAATTGTGTGCACATTTTCAAAATTCTGTGATCCCTACACTAAGTCATATAGTACTTAAATTTTGAAAAAAATCTATTTTCAAGGATAAAGAGGCAATAAATGTTGGCTCTTATCCGTGTTGTCCTTCGGAATAATACTTCCTGACGCGACAACATGGAAACGATAATTTGAATAATTGTATTTCACACTGAATTCTAGGAGATGTGCACAGAAAATGAAGTTACATTTATGTCCGGAAGCAAAACAAGGGGCCATCTCAGCATTTGCTCAATGGATCAGGGAAACTGGACGAAAAACCTGATCGAGATGGGGGTCATTGACCCGGAGGCTGCAATACAATACAATACTCATACATATCTCATTCTCCCCAAGGTTTGTGCAAGAGGAGGTCAATCGCACTCAAGAGTAGATCCAAGAAGAAGCTATACGTGACGTGTCCTCGCAATTTCCAACTGCGCTTTTTATACTCGAGGAACTGGCTGAGTATCATTTGGGCCCAGCAAAATCACCCTTCTGCGAGATTCGTGACGGCTTGTAAAGTGTTAGAGTCGCACAACCACCACATGTAATTCGAAAGACATCTTACTCGTAATAACTTCCTGATTACCGGTTTATTGTTAGGTCTCTTCAAGTTTAGAAAATTTCTTTTGGGGCAATATGATAATTGACCTCAACTATATCATTCGTGAAATCCTCGATGATGTGAAAACTCATTTGTCTCGCTTAGGAAGTTCTAAATGATTCCTTAACATATTTAACCAAATCTAACCAGATAAGTGACAGAATTTGTTCCTTATCGTATCCACACTTTCTCATGGAAAACAAAATTCTGGCTGCCATTGATTGGTTGATGGATTGCAATGAAATGGAGTTTCAGTCAATCTGAGATGAAAGACTCATATGCTGGATTAGAGATTTAATTTGGCTAATTTGAAGCCAATATCTCTGTCACAACTTTATTTTATGAATAAATGAGTAAGTGATGAAATAGATTCTAGCAACTCTGTTTCATCACTTACCTTACTTTACCGCAATACAATTCTCGCCGCTCATCTTATCACTGAAGCGTTCTAAGTGCTATCCCAAACCAATTAGAAATGAAGACACTCACATGCTTGATTAGAGATTTAATTTGGCTAACTTTAAGCCAATATCTCTGTCTCAACTCTGTATAATTACTCAAGATTCTATAACTCATTCCATCACTTACCTTTCCTTACGCAATACAATTCTCGCAACTCCATTCTATCACTTACCTTTCCTTACCGCAATACAATTCTCGCAACTCCATTCTATCACTTACCTTTCCTTACCGCAATACAATTCTCGCAACTCCATTCCATCACTTACCTTTCCTTACCGCAATACAATTCTCGCAACTCATCTGACAACTGAAGCGTACGTGCATCTAAGGGCTGTCCCAACCCAACGTCTCTCAACGGAATTTCCAACGACTCTTTTTACACTCGGCGCACAAGCCGTGCATCATATTTCTGCAGCGAAATTTGCCCTACGTGACTGCATGTAAAATATTACTCTAGTTGCACAGTCGCCACTCGTAACGCGTAAGACCTCTTACTCTCGTAATTGCTCTCTCGTAAAAACGTCGAACCGGTGCACATTCTTCAGCGACAGGACGGTCAAAGAATGTCAGGTGAGAGATATTCGCGGGGGCATAACGAAGTTCAGTCAACACGGCGTAAATTTGCCAAAACTCACACTTCACGTCTCCCCTCACTCCCCACGAATGAACTTGCAGAGCGAACATGACACGCGGAGATTACGAACCATAACTTACAACTGCAAACAAACTTCGGCGTTTTCACGTGTTCAACTTGGCCCATTCCAGAGGGTTATGAGTCCCCACGTAGCAAAGTGGGTTTAAGTAGGGAACTTGCTACGTCTGAGGGGGACGAGCCAGTGGGCGCGTGCCTTGGGTCTTGCGTCGTGTCTCTGCGTGCCGCCTACCGCTGCATGGGCACGGGTCACCACGTCTTGCCGCGTGTCACTGCAACTGTTCCGAGGATGATGTTTAGTAGTTTTGGATGACGATGCTTTGGTGGTAGTCGTTTCTTGCGTACAATAGTTATTAGCAGGGAACGAATTTCTATGTAAATGCATATTTACTAAATAAACTGTCAATACTAATTTGCATTGTCTTTATGTTTCAGAATGTGTAGAGTTGAAAAATGCTACATTTATTTTACATATTTTTATATTTTGGGTTTTGGTACATTTTTGAATAAAAGTTCATATATATGTTTGTACCAGATGATATACATCGTTAACTGTTAATATTTTTCATTTGAAAGGTGAAACGAGTAAATGGCACAACATTGAAATAAATATTTTTTCATTATTTTCTAAATTATTTTGGAATATGTGTGTCGGCATGATTTTAGGGTAGTGTCGAAAAGTATTAAAGGTGACGTGCACATTTTCTTCCGCAAATTCTGTACGTAAATACTGGAAGGACATTGTACTAAGAAAAACAATATGTATGAAGGAGTAAAGATTTTTCCTGATTATACATATTCGATTTTATTTGTATAGATTGGAATCTCCCATATATAAAATGTTGCTTCTTAAGCCTGGATTCTTGTCGAGGGTGATAGTTATCCCGCCTACGACATTAAGCAGTCTGCCTATCGTTGGTTGATTGATTGATTTATTCATGTTTCCGGGCGCGTCAACAGCTCTGGTCATTAGTCCCGTTAGTGTAGTGCATGTTTTTTCCTCGGGAGATGGCGGTGATCTTCCCCCGCTGTACGGCAAGATCCGGCACCGACCTACCGTCGGCTAGTGGGGTTTCCCCCTAACCAGGACTCCTCCATCAGCGGGGCACCGCCCCAGCCGGGACAAGCTCTAAGCTCCCGACCGGTCTCCCGGAATATGTGGTAGTGTAGTGCATGTTAGTGTGAGTGTGTAATGAGAGAGGATAGGGCAAGGAAGAAGAAGGACAGATCGCGCGCGGTCCGTGGCCCGTTTGGTAGGTATTGCTCCGGCATTCGCCTGGTGTTGATCGGAGAAACCACGGAAAACTACCGATCAGAGCAGCCGGTCGCTAGAATTCTCCTCCAGACAGCGACTGAATTCGACCTAGCTGAAACTAGTGTCGAAAATCCTGTCGCCGTCAGGACTCGAACCTAGGACCTCCCGGTCAGAGGCGCTGCAGTGACATCAGTTGATGCACTGAGCTACCGCTCCCGGTCCTATCGTTGGCGTCTCATTAACTTGCAACGTCACCGCTTTCTTTTTACTCCCATTTTTGCTGCGTAGGAGCGATGTAACTATTATTATCTCAGTTATATTTATCTGTTACTGAAGTTGCTTTCTTGCCAGGTGAATATAGGTTATCTCAGGATTCGAAGAAGGAATTGTTGATACCTTGCCTTGTACATGCAAGTTGTTTTAATGCTGTACGTATGACATGACACAGTAAGTATTTTTAACCTTTAGAAAATCTATTAGTCGTGTCTGAACCCGCCAACGTATATTATTGAAACCAGTGAGCTATTCCTCATATACTTGGACATGTATAACTCAACAATAATTCTAGTTCATATTTCAAGAACTGTGGCAAATAAATTTTACTCTGTGCGTATGCCCAAAAGTTAAATTCCTGATGTGTGTTATAGTATTTACAGGAAGACTACGGAAGTTGATGAGAACCAAAATTTTAGGGAAGTAATAAGAGACTTTTAGATTCACGGAAACTATACTTTTTAGCCAGAGAGGAAGATAACTAGTCATTTTTTAGTTAACGATCTTTTTTTAATGTTTTTTATTCATGTTAAGCAACTGATGTTTCTCGTTTTTATTTAAAACTATTATTCATTGTTTTAATAGAGCGCAAGTGAACCAAAATTGTCCAAAATGAACTGACAGTTACCACCACATTACATGTAAATTTTGAAAAACAAAATCTTATTGTAAATAATTCGAGATTATAAATATTGATACGTACTGCCCAATTATTACAAGTATTTAAATTAGTATTCTAACAAAACAAATAATACAGATCTGTTCAAGAAATATTCTGATAGGTTTGTTTCCGTATATTTTAGAAACCTATTTTACAAAATTCTAGTTAACTTCTTCTCACTTCTTAAGCGACGTGTGTCTCGCGATTACGATAAGAGATGAAACACAGTATATTGAATCTTTTATCTGAAATTAGATGAGTCTTCGTGATACAAGTAACGCTAATGTGATGATGGTTCAGGAAATATCAGAAACTATTTTCTGCATTTTCAGGCCGTTGGCGTTCTAGTTTAATAGCTTATTTACCTCTAGAACAGTTGCCATTATTTATTGTTGATGTAACTATATTCTCAACAAAATATTTTGAATTTGTGGTAATATACGTGGGTTTCTGTAACGTGGCGGATGACAGGTCATTTTTACATCTCCAACTTTATAAAATGAATCCTTTATAACAGTGATAAGCATAGGTTTGAGGCCACAAGCCCAGTTGAGAAGGACGTTCGCGAATTAATTAAAAAGATCCATTTTATTAGGCGGGATGTGTAAAAATGACCTAATGTCATCCGACACGTTACTTTCATAACGCCACGGTTTTCGTTGGGTAACTGGGTTTTCGTTGTAACTTGGGTTTTCACTATCACTAATGTCTATCATGATTTGCCACTACTAAGGCGAATGTCTATCATGATTTGCCACTACTGAGGCGAATGTCTATCATGATTTGCCACTACTGAGGCGAATGTCTATCATGATTTGGAATGTCTATCATGATTTGCCACTACTGAGGCGAATGTCTATCATGATTTGCCACTACTGAGGCGAATGTCTATCATGATTTGCCACTACTGAGGCGAATGTCTATCATGATTTGCCACTACTGAGGCGAATGTCTATCATGATTTGCCACTACTGAGGCGAATGTCTATCATGATTTGCCACTACTGAGGCGAATGTCTATCATGATTTGCCACTACTGAGGCGAATGTCTATCATGATTTGCCACTACTGAGGCGAATGTCTATCATGATTTGCCACTACTGAGGCGAATGTCTATCATGATTTGCCACTACTGAGGCGAAGGTAAGCGCTGCCGCGCAGCGGGACGTGAGTACGCTACCATTGCTGGGCCTAGACTCCCCTTTTCTTCTGAAAACGCTATTAAATAGTTCAAAACTGAAACATCGCTTTTCTAGTTCTGTTTTGGAATTGAAAGCGTCAGGCGGTGTAGCTATATTTATAACGAAGAATGTCAAACACGCGCGAGTTAAATGTTTCAAGTCATTCACTTTTTTAGTGTCAAGGAGTCACAAAACATAAATTCTAGCTACACCAAGTGCTAGATGGATTTTTCTAAATTTAGCAACTGGATTTATTCACTTTTCTGTTACCAAGTCCCTGTAATAAGAGTTTTTCTGCTGAAAATTCGCAGTTTTTTCGCGCAGCATAACATAACTTTCTCTCTCCTCCGTAGCAAGAAAGTATAATACAGCATGGGGTTGTAACTCGACATGGTAGTAATAGCAGAAGTTACAAGATTTTGCAAACGGACATAACATCAATATACCAGCTCCAAATTAACATAAAGAATGCCTCCAATCCAAACATCATTCCTTATATCTTAGATACAGCACTCACAAAAAAATGTTGATTTTCCCATTCATCAAAATGTTTTACCGGATCTCGACCCTGACCACTGCCTGGTACTAATCTCGTTTTCGACACAGATCGATAGAATCCATTTCGATCATAAAGTAAGAGGAATTGTAGATTGAAACAAGTATGCTAATCTAATGCGATCCTACAACTCATATCCAAAAAGTATCAGTAATACGCGTGACATCGACGATGAAGTTGAAAATTTCAAATTAATGCAGCTGTCAACTCGACCTCGTCGTTTGCCAAACGCTAAACTGATGCCAGTAAACATTCGAAATTTAATTAAATAAAAAAAATTGAGACGCTACTGGCACACTACTCTAAGGCTAGACATCAAAACGAAAGTAAGTTGACAAGAATAGTTAAAACCCAACTTGATAATTGTTATTTCAAGTTTCAATAATTATATAGCCGAAATTCATCCAGTTTCTAGCCACCTTGGTCATCAATCAAACGCGTAACAAAAGAAAATCAAACATCCGACCACTGAAAAGAGGAACGAACTCAATGTACTTAGTGGTGATAAGTTCTTCAAATCTCACCCCGTACAAATGTACCATTTCACGTGGAAATCGAAAATTTCGTCTACTCTTTTCCAATCGCCACACTACCCAACAAAATTCATTACTCCGTCTTCTTAGCTATGAGATCCCAACTGATGGTGATCAAGATTGCGTTGTACGTAGATGATATCGCCCTTTTCGCATCGCGCATCAACTGATGTCATGCAGGCCTCTGACCGCGAGGTCCTAGGTTCGAGTCCTGATGCGGCAGGATTTTCGACACTAGCTTTCAGCTAGGTCGAATTCAGTCGCTGTCTGGAGGAGAATTCTAGCGGCCGGCTGCTCTGATCGGTTGTTTTCTGTGGTCGTTTCCGGTCGGGAGCTTAGTGCTTGTCCCGGCTGGGGCGGTGCCCCGCTGGTGGGAGAGTCCTGGTTAGGGGGAAACCCCACTTGCCGACGGTAGGTCGGCGCCGGATCTCGCCATCCAGCGGGGAAAGATCACCGCGCATACCCTGAGAAAAAGCATGCACTACACTAACGGGACTAATGACCAAAGCAGTTGACGTGCCCGGAAACACGAAAAAATCAAATCAAATCAATTTTCGCATCGCACAACGACATTGCCATATCCAAGGATTATGTTCGAAACATCAAACGAGAATGTTAACTGGACTCCAAAATAGAAAATCAAAACAACCCCGTTAAAATGTCAGGCAAACATTTTCACGTATTGTCGTCCAAAACTACTACCGAATTAAATCTTCACAATTCTTCTATACCACGGATCTTCCCACCAATAAAATACTTAGGAGTGTTACTTCACAAAAGCATGAATATGAGGTTTCTATGTCAATCAATAACTAACAAGAAAGTTGAGTGTGGGCTGATATTTAAACCCTTAATTCTACCAAACATGACGTAAGCATGTCCAGTTTGGGGACCCCTAGCAATCTCCAAAAATTAACAGCTATTCAAAACATATTTTAAAGAAGAACTTTTAATGCCTCCAGGTTCGTTCTAGTCATACAATTCGCAGAGAATTTTATTTGCCTTCTTTAAGCGACCTCGTAACACAAAGAGTTAAACATTTTATCAAAATCTTTACTTTTCCCATGCTCCTTAATCTTCAGCCTAGGTCGCAATGCTGCATACCCACATATCAAATCCAGATATCTAAGGACCCATTCAAGCTCCCGTAATTCCCCAAAACCGTCAACTGAACTAAAAGAACTGAAACATTCTTCTACCTTGCTTTATTTAACTTAGCACAATGATTTCGTTCTTCTAAGTCATAAAAACCACTGTTTGGATTTCCAAAAAGATAAACTATGTACTGTATAATTAACGTCTTCGATGGAAACAGCTTATCGAACGAGAATAAATAAATTTAAAAAAGAGGAAAAGGGCAAGGGAAGATGCTGGCTTTCTCCACCGCCCCAAAGGATTGTGTGGCATGCCCTCGTGATGGAAGTGGTTACACGTGGCTGTGGGCCAGACAGCTGTGGGGGCGGCCCGGCGGCATGATGCGTTACGTGAAGATTACTCATCTGGCTGAATTTGATGTCATATTAGTAGCGTAGAATTCCCAGTTTATATGAAGAGTGGTACGAATTATTAGATCAAGATGAACTATTTACCATGAAGAATAATGTTACGTGGTAGGAAATGGTGTAGGTTATATAAAATCTGGATGTGTGTAGGGGTATGTTTAGGTGTGTGTGTGTGTGTGTGTGTATATATACACACATTTTTACAGCAATCTAACAGTATTACTTCGAGTGACCGAGTAAAAGAGTTTTTGACACTCACACGAACGCACACGCACACGCGCACACACGCACACGCGCACTCATGCGCAGGCACGCGTGCTCACACACTTACATGTACTACAGTATGACACATGTCGGAAACTTAGTATTTCCTGGCTGGGGTGATTCTCCACTGGGGGAGGTACCTGGAGCGGGCACTCCCGGAACATGACGTGTAGGTCGACGGAGGGTGGAAATACATGGATGGGTTCTCCAGTGTACCGAATTTAGCTGGTTCTATGCATCACCAGTTTGCGTCACCAACCAGCTGAATACAGCACGCACACTTCCTTTGACGAGAAATACCAGACGCTGGCCATCATGTTGCATAGAGAGCGAGAAGTGGAGGAACTATTCTGCCTTTAAAATAAAGGACCAAAAACATTGAATAATCTATAGACAGAACAATTAATAATTTTAAGCGAAATACCAGCGACAAATTGCTCGAGTAGCACCGATTTCAAGGCGTCAAAACGTTGCATTGCAGGCTTCTCTGTAAGCAGGCCAACTGGAGGACCTTAATGCTTCAGCTTGCACCACTTTAATGACGTCAGGACTTCCCAAGGTTGACCTTTCTATAACGCAGACCCGAGCAGGCTATCCAGAGCGACCAATGGTCCAGCTCGCGCCGGTGTGCTCTGTGCTGGGGCGTTGTTTCAAGTTCTTAATTCAATTGCTCCGGAGGAGTTAATCGTTATATAAATAAGGGGCGTGGCGCACGTGTATTCTGAGCGCGATGCGCGTCCGTGTTAATACGCGGCCCGAGCCCCTCCCATTGTCTCGGGCGCCGCCTTAATAGACACTGGCCGCCGCCACCGCTCCGGCCCCCGCCCCTCGCCCCGCGTGGTTCTCCCACCGCTTTCCCTCTCTCCACTCTCCGTCCTTCCACTCTCTGTCCTTTCGCTCTCCCTATCTCCGCCCCTGCCCTCCGCCATACCTCCTCCGCCCTCCCCGTCCTCCCTCTCTCCCCCCGCCCTCCGCCATACCTCTACCCTCCCTCTCTTCGCCCTCCTCGCTCTGTTCACCCTCCTCCCTCTCTTCGCCCTCCTCCTCCCTCTCTTCGCCCTCCTCCCTCCCTCCCTCTCTTCGCCCTCCCTCCCTCTCTCCATCCTTCCTCCGCTCTCCCTCTCTCCCAGTCCGTCCCTCTGCCATCCCTCCCCTCTCCCTCCCTCCCTCCCTTCATCATCCCTCTCTCTGCCGTCCGTCCCTCTACCTTCCCTCCTTCCGCCCACCCACCTTCCTGCACCATCGCCTCGTGCCTTACTTTCATCATCCACGAAGCGGGCAGCACCGTCCCTCTCTACACCATTCATCCCTCCACCCCCAACCGAAACCCCTGCCTCATTTCTTGCTGATTCCTCGTTCTCGTTATGAACTTTCGCTCTCCATCTTCTTCCATCAGCCAATCTCCCTTCACCTACTGTTACCATCTCCACTGCGATTACTGCCTCCACCACGGCAAACTCTCTTCTTCATTTCCCACAGTCATCCTACCACACCAGCCTTCTCACTTGTGTGCCTCCATCACGCCAAGCGCTCTCCATCTGATGTTACATCCTCTATCACGGAAGCTTCTTCACTCTTTTCCTTGACGTTTACTACCGCCACCATCAAGCCGCCTTCTACCTTTACCACCACGCCCACATCACTCCTTCATCTTCCCTATCACCCGAACGTCATCTTCTTTGAATGTGGGGATTGTGGGAAATGAGAGATTGTGTTCATCAAGGAGAGAGGCAAGCAACTAAGGTATGAGAAACATATAAAGTGAAGCATAAGAAGACAGGAGTGGAATTAGGGATGAAAAGTTGAAGGAGGAATCGAAGATGTGAGGATGGGAACGAGAGGTTAAATACAATCTCATGTTTACGTGAGGTATTACACTGGATCGTGGAAGTGATTAACGTACAAAATTATAGGAAGATGTAAATACAGGAGAGATATGGGGAGATATAGAATATAGATAAGAGATTCTAAACTCCAAAAATCTGAAATCTAGTCAAAACTGCATACTCATTCAACACCGCGTGTTCTTCCTTCAAATATCCCCACTTCCTTCAGCTGTAGCAGCTTCATTTCCCCAGCGGCACCTTTACTAGTTAGCATGATGCACCAGTCTCTCTCTCCATCCTCCATCTCCTCCTCCTCCCTCCTCCTCCAGAGGCCTGCGCCTGCTGCCTTCGCCTCCCAGAGCGGCCGCTGATCTTGTCTTGTCCGTTCCAATTTGCTCCTCCGCCATACATTATCTTGTTTACTTATACAGTCGGCTTACGTGCTGGCTCGCTGCAGATAAATAATTGCTTCATCCGGGGCCGGCGGTATCTCTGGCTGCATCGCGCGCCGACCGTCTCTTGTCTTCATCTGGGAGCGCGGGCCGGGAACAATAACGGCCACAACTGACAGCTGATAGCAGATTTCCTCCGGAACAGCGTTTTCTGATGGGCAGGCGATGAAGGTGGATGTGCTGTGACGAGCTCTGGCCACCTGCAGATACTCGTTAAGTTTCTCATATTTCTTGGGTTGTTTTACCTGAGCAATTCCATCTACTAGATCTCTTTTAAATCTGGCACTGTCAATCTTGTTTTGGGACTTATTTTAATTTATTCCTGTGTTTTAAATGACTTTTTTTTCAAGAGCAACTTGATATAGTCCGAGACCTTCAGAAAAAGTGTGTGAGAACTAGTTACTAAAACTTACTTTAATTTTATGTTTCTCATTATTTGGTAACACGTAGAAGAAATATTTCGCTACAATTTTACATTGATTCAACGAAAAATAATTTATGTATTATTGACGTATTGTAATAGAATTTTATATTGTAGATAAATTGTTTCAAGTGTATAGGTCACAATTTCAGAGCTTAGGAATGATTTCATTAGGAAATATTAGTTTTTAGAACAGATTTCTTTTGATTATACCCGTTAATACTTATCTATAATATTTTATTAGAACAATGATTAATAATATCAATCTCCAGTGAAGGTATTGACTTTTCATGCTGAAATCCTAGGTTCTATTCCAAAAAATCTAATCGGTAGATATTAATTTCAATATCTAAAAACGTCAAATTAATTATACAGTGTACACTATAAATGGAATGCAATTATTCATCCAGAATATTCAAATAAAGAAATAAAAGGGTACAATACTAATGTAGACAGCCTACATAAACAAATACTAATGTAACTTAAAGATTATTATCTCGACCTCGGAATACACTCCAATTTCCTGCTGTCAAGCACCTCTTATCTATATTGCTGTTGAAAGCGATGCCCTTCGCTCTTTCAGGCCTTCCCCAAATCTGGCCCTAGAGGTACCGACCTTGACAGCCGCAAACCCACGGATTGCCTTCGCGTGTCACACTTTGTCAGTTCTCGGAAGTCTATGTTCCTGGAAGGCAATGTCACCACCACCTTCCGTTCGTCCAAGGCGTCAGGTTTATCTCAGTCTGTTCTCTTAGCCATTCCTACCAATAAATTACACATTTGTCTTAGCACAGAATTCCTAATCTCCGGTGAATGTCCGTGAGAGTATTTTTCTTAATTTGACACTGCCTTTTTCATCTCCTGCAGAATTTGTCTTTAGTTTCATGTGCAGAGTTATTTTTTGCACTATCTCCTTCGGCATGTTTCCGGGAGTATTTCTTCAACGCTTCCCGCATCCAAACAGAAATGATGTCATTGCGATTTGCGGCGGTCTGACCCAAGAAAGAAGTGAGGCAATGGGAGGAATTTGCACTTCATTGCGATCGGTGAAGGGTAGCAGTTGGAACGCGAGTTGGCATATTTTGGAGGTTCACTGTTGCTGGTAGCGTTCACTGTTGCTGGTAGCCGTTACTGTTGCTGGTAGGTTCACTGTTGCTGGTTTTTGCTGGTAGCTGTTCACTGTTGCTGGTAGCTGTTCACTGTTGCTGGTAGCTGTTCACTGTTGCTGGTAGCCGTTTACTGTTGCTGGTAGCCGTTTACTGTTGCTGGTAGCTGTTCACTGTTGCTGGTAGCTGTTCACTGTTGCTGGTAGCTGTTCACTGTTGCTGGTAGCTGTTCACTGTTGCGGGTAGCTGTTCACTGTTGCGGGTAGCTGTTCACTGTTGCGGGTAGCTGTTCACTGTTGCGGGTAGCTGTTCACTGTTGCGGGTAGCTGTTCACTGTTGCGGGTAGCTGTTCACTGTTGCGGGTAGCTGTTCACTGTTGCGGGTAGCTGTTCACTGTTGCGGGTAGCTGTTCACTGTTGCGGGTAGCTGTTCACTGTTGCGGGTAGCTGTTCACTGTTGCGGGTAGCTGTTCACTGTTGCGGGTAGCTGTTCACTGTTGCGGGTAGCCGTTCAGTGTTGCTGGTAGCCGAAGAAAATGGAGGTTAAGTTTGAAAATGACCTCCTGGTTTAACAGAAAAAATGCAACTAGAATCAATAACACACTATTTTATTAAGAATGTCAGGCTTGATATTTCTTTCTTTTCAAGTGATACTAAATCCGGATTCAGACCTTGCGAAGGAAAGTAAAAATGGAAAGCGCACTTCCTGAGTAGACCTTCGTTTAGCTAATTGCAGTAACTAAGAAGACATGTAATTCAGCCTTTCTTGTCAGCCTGCAGCGCGCTTGCTAACGACTGGGCTTAATTCGCTCGCGTCCTATAGACCTCAGTTGTAAGACTCTGGAAAAGGTCTTGGTGTAAGCCCTATCACAGGACGTAGATTCTAGGAGGAGGGCATTCCATTTAAACGCTGGTCTTCCAAGCGAGCGCCCAGCCCGGGCACCTGGTTGAGGACGCCGCGCGTCACATGGAGATAATCTTAATTACGGCGGCGGCAGCGGCGGCGGCTGTGTCTGTGGCGGTGGTGGCATCTGTGGCGGGAGTGGGGCGGTGGGCGGTGGCCACAGTGGGGGGGGGAGATGGTCGGCGGTGGCGGTCGTGGGGCAGCGTAGGGGGTGGCGGCGACGGTGGCGGCGGCGACGGTGGCGGCGGCGACGGTGGCGGCGGCGACGATGGCGGCGGCGACGATGGCGGCGGCGACGAGGGCGGCGGCGACGATGGCGGCGGCGACGATGGCGGCGGCGACGAGGGCGGCGGCGACGAGGGCGGCGACGAGGGCGGTGACGAGGGCGGCGACGAGGGCGGCGGTTAAAGGAGGCGGCAGTGGCAGTGGCGATGGTGGTGGCTAATGGAGTTGGTCGTGTCCCGGGGGCGTGTCCCCGCGCGGGAGCAGGCACTGCCGCGGCCGCTGTGAAGTCGCGGCGAGCGCCGGCGCGCGCGCGACAGCCAAAGAGCATGGAGAATTTACACCCCACCTTCTGCGTATCGCCTGGGAAACGCATTCCGCTTTCCCGCTGCCTAATAAGGAGCTCGTAGAACCACCCACCGCCGCTCCTCTTAGAACCACCTGGGAGTCGCATTTCCTCGAAGATCTTGCGCTCGCAGAAGCCTGAGTGCAAGGAACAATTAAGGACTAAATGATTATCAATAATGAATACAATCCTCAAACGATGAAGTAACTGTACAAAAAAAATTCATTATACATTCTCCATTCATTTGTTTCCTTCTATTTCTTAATGATGTTACAAAAGCGTTTTAGATACAGGATGTTATAGGTTATCCACGACTCAAACGTAGAATATACTACCGAATCTGGTCCAACATGTTTGTGAAGGAAGGTTTTGCAAATTTTATTTTCAGTAACAATTTTTGGCCTAACGAATAGTCCCTCGAACCCCGCCAGATAAGGAACATGAACCGTCCACCTCTCTTTCAGGAACTATCTGCGAGTTACATGTCTGCAAAGATCTTGCACCTGCAGCGTATTTAATGTGAAAAACTAGTAATAATATAAATGATAATAAACTGTTCAATGAATGCGAAAGTGATATTATGAAAACAATGCACAACATACTAAATGAAATTAATTATTCATTATCAGTACTGCTGTTGCTTACAGTTGTAAACGATGTATTCAACATGATTTTCCTGAACTGTGTCGAGGAAACGCGACTTTATTTTTGAGAGTGTTATGGTGTTGGCGGTGGCGGGAGATTTTATGGTGTAACGAATAAGTTTGCGAATACGTACACGTCAGTATTTATGGGTCTAACAAATACGTGCAGCCAATTCCTTATTAGGCGCCGCCTGATAAGGAACGAGAACGACACGAGAGTTGCATTTCCGCGAAGGTCTTGCGCCCGCAGTAGCCGTCCAGAGAGTCCGCTGCGTTTCAAAGCGTTGGCGTATTAATCACCCGCGCAAATAGAGCGTTATCTCAGCAAGTGGACGTCTCAGCGAAGATAAATGCTCGCAACCGCCCAATATGCGCAATCGCGATCGGCACACGACCAATGAAGCTGTCTCTGGCTGACAAATTGTTGAGGTTTAATGACGATGGAAATAGCCGCTGTCGGTACGCGAGTTGTGAGGGAATTTTACGTATCGAAATAATATAAAGGTAAAGGCTTTCCGTTGTCGTTGGTGTATTATTGGTGCATTGGCATTATTTTTATGATCTGTATTACGAAGCTACGATTTACAGTCTGTTTATTGCAAAGTTGGAACAGCATAGCTACGAGACAGCTTTGCGTCACCCCCTTATGGCGCCTCCTTTTTGGAAGAAACGTATAAAAAAATTCATAAATTTATGCAGAAGCGTTTTCATCACATCTTATGTTATTTGTA
The DNA here is from genome assembly GCA_964035755.1 of Teleogryllus oceanicus. Lineage (NCBI taxonomy): Eukaryota > Metazoa > Arthropoda > Insecta > Orthoptera > Gryllidae > Teleogryllus > Teleogryllus oceanicus. The sequence goes on from CAXIVR010000011.1 coordinate 65,014,390, forward strand.
CAACAAATTAAGTAAACAATGAACTTACATAGATTACTACCCAGCTATAAATGTTTTTAAATATATTATTTTTAAAATTATGATGTTTATCATTTGAATGAAAAGTAATTCTGGCAACCGAAACACGTTGGAAAAACAAATATTCATCTAGCAAAGGTCAATAATATGAAAAAGCTAGTATAGTTAATCTAGTGGCCAATCTGTAACGTCCACAAAGATTCAACCATTTTCCGAATGACAAACTTCGCTTTAATGTGTGACCTTTATTAGACTGTACATAATACTGTGTGGCCAACTTACTGAACAAATTTTGCAAACGCGAATTCCGTATCTCTCTGTGCGTAACAGACGGGGGAAAGTATTAGAAGATTTTATAGTTAAATGTATGGATAAGATATCTACAAGGACTGTAAATTGAACCGACTACTCTGCTAGCTCTGTTTTATTTCTCTTGCACTAAGTCATCACCTTTCTGGCACTGAGTCATGCACTCGCAACTCTATTTCTTCTCTTATAACTCCATATTCCTTTAAGAATATTTCCTCAAATCATTTCTTAAAACTTAACAGATTTAAGGAAAAGAATTACAAATGCCAGTAAAATATTTACCTCTCAATACGCGAGAAACTATTCCATGCGTGTGGGAAAGAGAACTTAAGTCGTAATTGTTCGGTTTAGAAAACTTAGTTTTGAAGACACAGCACTATGATGGGGGGCAGGGTGGTCCATCACCTCCAAACTCATGGACTTTCGGAGAAATTATTACGATTCCGCAGTGTCAATTAAATAATTCAAAATTTTATAATAATCCAAATTGCATGCTTTCTTTAAATGAACTAAACAATAGTAATTTGAACTGAAATATTCTTATGACATTTCTTCCACAGCGGAAATCTATCTTCATTCGACCTTCATTAACGGTCTGGTCTACTAGTCTTAGACTAGAGGGAACCCCACACCACGTTTCTACTGCAGCACCTCTGACCGGGAGGTCCTAGGTTCGAGTCCTGACGGCGGCAGGATTTTCGACACTAGCTTTTCAGCTAGGTCGAATTCAGTCGCTGTATGGAGGAGAATTCTAGCGGCCGGCTGCTCTGATCGGTAGTTTTCCGTGGTTTCTCCGATCAAAACCAGGCGAATGCCGGAGCAGTACCCTAACAAACGGGCCACGGCGCGATCTGTCCTTTCTATTCCTTGTCCTATCCTCTTTCCTCACACACACACACACACACAAACACACACACACACTTACACTAACATGCACTACAGTACCACACATTCCGAGAGACCGGTCGGGAGCTTAGAGCTTGTCCCGGCTGGGGCGGTGCCCCGCTGGCCGGAGAGTCCTGGTTAGGGGGGAAACCCCACTAGCCGACGGTAGGTCGGCGCCGGATCTCGCCATCCAGCGGGGGAAAATCACCGCCAACTCCCGCAAAAAACATGCACTACACTAACGGGACTAATGACCAAAGCACTTGACGCGCTGGGAAACACGAAAAAATCAATCAATCAAAACCACGTTTCTACAAATGGAAATAGCTACAAAAAGCCATTTGAATGGCTACGACCGTCCAATTTGTATAAACACGTTGGCAAATCCCCTGAGCAATCGATGCGGCTTAATGACGATATAAATATAGCGTCTTAACCGGTCCTGCCCAGCGCGGCGGCGCGGCGGTTCCGCTGACGAGAATCCAATGCGAGAGCGTTTGGGGCGCGGCCGAGTGCTCTCCTAAAGGGTAAACGCAAGCACTCGCAATCCCGACGCAGGAGCGCAGATAACACAAACAGCACGCGAGGGCAGAGCGCGGCGCACAGTGGGTCAGACTGAAGAACACTTCGGAACGAACTAATGCCGGCCATATACGATTGATTGATTAATAATTCCGTGATAAGTGATCAGGTCATTAATCCCGTAAGTAAAATGCATGTTTTATCGCGAGAGGTGGAGGTCGATCTTCCCCCTGTGTGGCGAAATCCGACGACGACACACCTGACAGCTAGCGGGTTCTTCCCCAAGAAGGAGCAGTTGATGATCCATAAAACCACAATAAATGTCGTGTATGGTATCGATCTAGGTGTCTCAGGGCATCAATATTGATGTCACTGTAATGTCTCTGACCGGGAGATCCTAGGGTTCGAATCCCGACGGTGGCGGTATTTTTGACATTAGCAAGGCGGCCACTGTCCGGAGGTGAATTCTAGTGAATCTGAATCGGTAGCTTTCGGTGATTTGTTCGATCATGAAAAGGCGAAATGCCGGAGCAGTACCCTAACAAACGGGTCACGGACCTCGCCCGATCTTTCCTTCCTCTTCCTTGTACCCTTACCCTTTGAACAAACATGAATGTACTACACTAACACTCATACCGGGAGACCAGTCGGGAGCTCAGAGCTTGTCCCGGCTGGGGCGATGCGTCGCTGGTGGGAGATATCTGTAAAGGGGAAAACCACAGAAGCCGAGGTGTCGATCGGCTCCGGATCTCACCATTCAGCGGGGAAGATCGTCTAACGATTTTAGTCGTAGACATGCTTGGAATCACTAATCAGTCAATCCACAGAATGAGACTGTGATTCATAGATGTAACAATCCCCGCAATCCGTCGTATAAATCGACGACAAATATCACTAGATAGCGGAGAGGAACACCGCCCCCTCCTGGGATTAAACTCTTACACCATCAAGCTAATGACCATAGTATTTGCTGTACGCCATTCAGTCAATGTAGGTTGGTTGGTTGGTAGTGATTCCGGAAATGGAAACTACTGAGGTCATTAGTACCGTAAATACAGTGTATGATTTTTATCCAGAGGTGGCGGTTGTTTTCCCTCGCTGGATGGCGAGATCCGGCACCGACCTATCGCCGGCTACCGTCGGGTTTTCCCTAACCAGGTATCTTCCCACCTACGGGGCACTGCCCCAGCCGGGACAAACTCTAAGCTCCCGACATGTGTGGGTAGTGTAGTGCATGTTAGTGTAAGTGCGTGAGTAAGAGGCGAGAATATAACAAGGAAGAGGAAGGAAAGATCGCGAGCGATGTGGCCCGTTGGTGAGGGTACTACTCCAGCAATCGCTCGGTGTTGATCGGAGAAACCACGGAAAACTACCTATCCGAGCATCCGCCCGCTAGGATTCACCTCCACACACCGATTTCATTTGACCTAGCTAACAAGCTAGTGCACAAAATCTTCACACTGTCGGGACTCAAAACTAGGACCTTCGGGTCAGAGGCACTGCAGTCACATCAGTTGATTCAATCTAAAAAGTGTAGATTTATCTGCATTATAAATAATCACGTTCAGTAACCCTAAACATGAGCCGAATCTGCCTGGACCACTGTGCAGGGCGGCCCGTGGAACGGCCGGTGAGCGCGCGCTGCGGCTGGCTGGGCTTCCCGCGTTCGCGCTGAAGAAGGCGCGCCGTCGCCCACGCGGCGCATCCAATTACACGCGAAGCGCCCGGCCAGCCACCCAGCCAGGCGGGCGCTTTATTAAAATTAGGCGAGCGGCTTCGCGCGAGAGACCCGCGGAGATTCCGCGCGGAGCGAGGCGATCTGCTGCGCCGGGGGCGTGGCCCTCGGAGAAAGGCACCAGGAGCGGTGGTTCAGGGTATCAGCTGATGTCATTGCAGCGCCTCTGACCGGGAGGTCCTAGGTTCCCAGTCCCCACGGCGGCAGGATTTACGACACTAGCGTTTCAGCTAGGTCGAATTATGTCGCTGTCTAGAGGAGAATTCTAGCGGCCGGCTGCTCTGATCGGTAGTTTTCCGTGGTTTCTTTGGTCAACCCCAGGCGAATGCCGGAGCAGTACCTACCAAACGGGCCACGGACTGCGCGCGGTCTTTCCTTCCTCGTCCTTGTCCTCTCCTCTACCCCTTACACACACACTTACACTAACATGCACTACACTACCACATATTCCGGGAGATCGGTCGGAGCTTAGAGCTTGTCCGGCTGGTGGTGCCCCGTTGGTGGGAGAGTCCTGGTTAGGGAAACCCCACTAGCCGACGGTAGGTCGGCCCTGGATCTCGCCATCCAACGGGTGAAGATCACCGCCATTTCCCGAGAAAAACATGCACTACACTAACGGGAATGATGACCACAGCAGTTGACGCGCCCGGAAACACGAAAAAATCAATCAATCAAAACTTGCGCTGGGGGTGTGGCCACCAGAGAGAGGTGAGAGGCTGCGGAGCACGCCGAGAAGCTGGTGCGAGCGCGGCTCGTCATTAAGGCTGTAAGGCGGAGCCTCTCCTAGAGAGATTGCATCCTAAAAGAAATTGATTGATTCATTTTTTCGTGTTCCTGGCGCGTCAACTGCTTCGGTCATTATTCCCGTTAGTGTAGTGGATGTTTTTTATTCGAGCTTCGAATTATTAGATTGACTTATTAGAGCCTGGAAGTTTGGCAAAATGCCTCTTTGTTATTGTTACTATTTATTATTTTTGACAAAAGGAATGAATTAACTATACTTCTGGCGTTTTTTTAGTAGATTTTTATTTTGCCTTTTTTGCTCATTTTAGCTTCTGATGTCTATTTTTCCATTTTGGTTATTTTCGTCTTTTTCTACCTTTTTTTCATTATTTTGCTTTGTTTCTTCTCGCAGAGATTTCGATCAAGCTGGATATATACTGCAAGCCTAGGCAACACGAAGACAGGTCGTTTTACGTTTCTGAGGAATAGAAGCTGAGTGAAAAATTATTTTTGATTGTTTTCATTGATGCCGACTGGCTTTAATTGCTCGCGAAGGATCCCATCCTACTTTTGAGCCTCGAATCCCTTTTGAGGACAGATATCTGTTTACGATATACCCTTCTCAATGCTGGCGGTTACGCAAGTGCTAAGAACGAAAAATATGATTCTGTTTCACTGATGCCATTTCAAGATTCAAAAGGGAATCACAATATATTTCGAAGAAAGCCTCGCGAATAAACAAATTCATGCCATCCTACCGGTCCAGTGGTAAAGATTACAAAGAGGATGATCGTTTCCTTTCACGTTATTGTTAAAGGTTACACGTTACACGTAAATTTTAGAGTTAGAGTAAATATGCGAATCATTTTTGACAATAATGCCTTTTGAATGTGATTTTTCATGGTTTACACGCTTTTGCCACCCCTACTTTAGCTAGAATAAATGCCTTTTTTCATGCCTATTTTAATACAAATAAATGCCCTTTTGCCTGCCTATTTTAGGTAAAATAAATGCCTGAACCTTTGTGCTTTAATAATCTCTCTTTGTAACTCTAATATTACTCGTTTTCGTTACTCTGATTGTCTCACTAGGAGATACAAATGCTCAGTGCACAAAAAATGTGATGCATCTCGAAATTCGTAAATTTGTTGATAGTGAATAATAAGGTTCACAAAATATTCCATTTTTTCAACTTTTTTTATGATGTCATTTCTTAACACATGGTCTCACCTGGAAGGAAACGAATAATGTCAATGGGTTTATAATTAGACAGGCAGGTCGGCGCTGGATCTCACCATCTAGCGGGGGAAAATCACTACCACCTCTGGAGGAAAACATGTATTTCACTTACGAGACAAATGATTTCAACAATTGACGCGCCCGTAATCAATAATCAGTCGAACCTACGTTTTAGTCTTCGAACTTTACTATGCGGACTTTAATTACATAAGCTATTTCACTACACATGCATTAGACTGTTATTTATATTGGATGGATTCTCGTATCGCGCAGTTATTTAGAATTTATTTACTTCAAAAATTATATGCAGGGATATGTGAAGTTAAATTCAGTTAATTTGGCGAAAGCCTTTTAATTACATTTTAGCATAAAGATAGATAGATAGATTTATTAAAGTTCGCTTTGAGCTAATGCTCGGTGGCAAACATTATTACAATTAGATATACAATTACAAAACTATTACGAATATTTACAAATATAATTACAATTAGAATTAGAGATTAATATCCTAGTTATAATTAATTTTGAGTTATCTATATGTTGACTTATAGCTTTTCTAACACTTCACTCCACTTCACTTCACTTCACTTCACTTCACTTCACTTCACTTCACTTCACTTCACTTCACTTCACTTCACTTCACTTCACTTCATTTCACTGCGCTGCACTACACTACACTCCCCTCCCCTTCCGTGCCCCAAAGAATGCAAGCGCAAAATTTCAATAATGCAGAGCGTAGAAGATCGCAGGGGACGCAAAGGACCTGTCGACTTTCACGCCTTGCCACTATATTTTTTCACTTGTAATAATGTCGGAACTTGATGTGAGTAAATAGTGATAAAACTGAAAAAATAATGTATTGGATTGTTCCTATAAAATAGTGTATTGAACCCCTGTTCAGTCACTGTTGAGCCATTTATTGAGATAATTTATAATGGATTGATAATAATTAATTTCGCAAATGTAGATAGGCGTTGAGGATACCCTATTCCTGTTCCTCCAAGCTGTAAAACATCGTTTGTGAAATCTATTGCAGGTTAGGTTTCATGAATTTGTTGGTCAGTTCTTAATCAGTTTCACAGAATAAAGTGCGTATTAAGAGTCTTAAGGAAAAGTTTGTGTTAAAAGTTGTAAAAGTTAAAAGTCTGGGAAAAATGCCTTGCCCCAGGAGAGGGACCCACTCTGGTTGATGAATCTGGAAAGAAAATGTACTCTTTGAGTGTATACTTTCCTCCTATTCCTGTCTTCCTTTTTAATCGAAGCATCTGACTGTCTTCTAATTCATTCTTCACTGCGATTTTCAAATGTCTTCAAATAAAGTGCTTAGATACTTGTACAAAACGTACGACTTATTATCTGAAAAATACAATAAAGGAAGATATTCTGCCTAACTCAACATGTGAATCACAAAATCAGAACCAAGCATTGATTTAGCTTATCACAAACAATTTGTATTTTCCGTCCTTGCTCCATCACAACAGAAGTGTGATTGCACATCTGAATGTCATTTTGACATACTGCATAACCACTGGAATATCAGAAGTAAGAAAATAAGAGGACATGTATTCACCCCAACTTTTTTTACTTCTCACATACTACGTATGTAGTATTGAGAAGTTAGTATCTGCATCCAAAAACAATTTTCGGCGGGAAAATTCGTATTCTATAATCTTGAAACCGCAAATGAGAATAATTCTTGTTTCTGTATGTAGTTGATTCATCTTCTCTAGTACTTTTTGTGGTCGGAATCAACGTCAGAGTAAACTATTTTTAATAATTCGTCACATTACTTGTTCTATAAACAAGAAAAGATGAGCGAAAATTATACTTCGATAACGTTAAGCATTTTGATAACTTTCGAGGTGTCTGTAGTGAATTTGAAGACTTTCTGTAACATGTAGTATATTACTAATATGATTTCATAGAATAAATATATCATTCAAGGTAATAATGAAGGAGTCTAAAAGATCTTCACACTAATAATTTACTGCGTTTATATTGCAATAATGAGTTTTTTTAATCTGCTGATGCTGATTTGTATATCGAAAGTTTTAATTAATTATTTATTATTAAAATCTTCCGTAGGTTTTAGAATAAAATATCATCCAAATACTGACAAAGTACTGTATGATCTAAGTTTAAAAAACGAATCCAAACAATGCGTGACATTTTTTCCTAATACAGTTATATTGACAAATGACGTCTCTCAGTAGATAAATGTACTAAATCGTCAGTTTTTCTTGCTTGGGAGGATACCTGCTGGTTTCAAGCCATTTTTGCTGTAGCCAAACTGTTTGTGACTATTTGCTCCTGGTTGTAAATCGCAATGTCAGCTGCCCGTCACAATGACATGCAACGCGATTACCTGATGTGGGACGATGAAGTGAACTGCCTGTTTTGTGCGCTTGTCAAGCCATGAAATTCCACTGTGCTCGGTGTTTTTCTGCTGACGTATTTTGCTACCTGTTTCGAGTGAGAACGGTAGTTTGGATGCGACCACACCGCAAAAACGCTAGCGTGCCATGGTTTCATTATGGACTATCATCTACGAAGTTCGTGACGCTTATCAAACCACAATGAGAGCATCAAAGTCGAGGCAAATGCTGAAGAGCATGTTGTCTGTACACTGCAAAAGTAACAAACAAAAATGAGGGGCAAAATATTGGTTACTGAACAGATCATGTTGTAAGTGCGTACTTTTACTAAGCAACGAACAAAATATATTTGAAATTATAGCAGTGTCATGTTGATTTTAAAATGATGTATTTATTGCTCAGAGATTAGTATATGTCTAGCCATTCGTTAGTTCATAAGAGTTTCGAATTTTTGTTCATGAGCTCTGGAAAGCTTTGTAGAAACAATTTTAGAAAACATTAGACTTCTGATTCTAAGAGTTGCCCGAGATTGCAGGTGTTTACTAATCTTAAAAAATCCGAGATAAGAGCACATAAAATATAACCTTTAAGTGATTTTGGTAGACACAATACACTGAACAAATGAAGTAAATTTGATAAATATAAAATAACTCATCTTACAGCTAAATTTGTAAAAAAAATTCTTTTTTAGGATAATCATCCGCAAAAATGCAAAAATACCTTTCGTACAAGCATTATTAAAATACAAGCGCGTAATTTAATCACTTTGTAATCAATATTAGGTGCCTAATTTTTTTTCTAAGCGTAAAATTCCAATTTTTGCCATGTAACGCCTAATAAAGAACAACGATGCGCGCAAATTACAATCAGGGAAGAATTACCTTGGCAACCAGATAGTTTGAAAGGTATGTTTGATACAAGAAAAAACCGAAGAAGTAAAATATTTTCACGGCATCACTCTCAGCGAATCGTTTAAAATCTTTCATTAAATGAACCTTAAAATCAAACAAAAAAGCGAATATTTACTTTACAATGATTTACAGATTCTTAGTAGGTTCTTTAATATATATTTACTTAAGAAAATTACAGAATTCATTTGGAATTCTAAAACGTATTTCCAAACATAAAAATGTTCTTGATATGAGAGATTTCGCAAGTATGTATCATACGGGGGCAGAAAAAGTGAATGGCCCTTTCTGTTCAAAGTGTGAAAATCAGTACAGTATAATATGCTACCTCTACTATATGATATGTAGAAAGAAAGAAATCTAATTTATATTTCACTTCTACTACTTAACATATTAACTACTTCTACTACTTAACATATTTCTCCTACACAAAAAAGTATCAAACCGATTCAAATTAGCACGAGTGTATAAATGCAGTGTTGAAATGGATTTGTAGGCGTCCGCGGTCGGATCCATTGTATTCTTGGCTGTTCGGGATGAGACGTATCTCAGTTGATGGAGCTGACGTTTCAGTCATCTTGTTGTGGCCGTGTGTTTTATAGCCCTGCAGAAGGACACAAGAAGATGGCCGAAACCTCAGCTCATCAACTGAGACGCGACTCATCCCGGACAGCCAAAAATGAAGTGTTCAAATATATGATAGTTTTAAACACGATTATTTTTTCTACATCGATCTGATTCTACCTCCTGTGTTGACATTTATTGAAACCAACATCAAACTTTATAATTAAATCCTCCTTTTGATGTTGCTTCTCGAATTAGTACGCCCACGCCGATTCGGACAACTCAAGTCTCATCTCGTATTCCACGAAGGTTCATCGGAACATCTATTGACGTAGTGCGAGTTATCGCCCTCGTACCGCTCCGCGTGCGGGCAACGCGCTGACATTTCCGAGAGGGCGGCGCTGGAGATCGGAGGTCGGCGCCGCTGCCGCGAAGCAAGGACAAAGCGAGGCGCGCCGCCCCGGCCCAGCCGCAGAGATTATCATTAGTACCCTGCCTCTCCGCCCACCGCGCCCCGCGCACGGGGCTCGCGCGGCCGCCCCGCGACCGCAGCCACGCCCCCCCCCCGCCGGCCCCCCGCCGCCGCCACCCTGCCGCTAGCCGACGCCCTCGCTCCGCTTCGCCCTGCTCCTCTCCGACTCCTCACGTCCTGCGCTGTGTTCGCCGTTTGGCTGTTTTCCGCTTTTCCCCGCCCCGCCCCATTCCATCCCACCACACCTACCCCGCCTACCCTACCCCACCCCACCCTCCCATACACCCACACACTACCCCGCTACCCTACCCCACCACCTATCGCCGCGTTACCCTGCCCCATTCCACCCCGTCCTTCTCTACCCTACCCCACTCACCCCACCTCCCCACCCCATCCCGCCTCACCCATCCCGCCTCACCCATCCCCGCCTCACCCATCCCCGCCTCACCCATCCCCGCCTCACCCTGCCCTCCCACCCACCCCACCCCCCCTACCCAGTCCCATCCCCCCAACCCGTATCACACCGCCCCGATTCGCTTCAATCCGACCTGTCGCACATACTCCCTGCTTGGCCGCCCCCATCACCCCGCATGTTCCACAGCGCGCTCCGCCTGCTACTCGCCCTGCCTCCACCCCACCGACGGCAGGCAGCCTCCGCCTCTGTCACCTCAACCCTAACCGCCGCGCCGCTCCACTTCCGTTCCGCCGCTCCACTTCCACCCCGCCTCTCCACTCCGCCCCGCCTTTCCACTCTCGCCCACCTCACCCCCCCATCAACTCGGCCAGCACTGTTCTCCCTTTCCCCCCCTTCTTCCCCTCGCCCCCTCCCTCCCAATGCTCACCATCGCCGCATCCCCAGCCCCCCACCTGCCAGCCTTCCGTTTATCAATTTGCTACGGAATGTTCGGCCGCCTCGGAGCGGGTGCAACAAGAATGTTAATGTCGGCGAGCGCCCACGCTCCTCCCGCCCAGCAGGTGTCGCCGGGCGGCTGTCGCCAGCCGCCGGCCACCGCGGCCGCAAAACCAACCTTGACTACAAACTAACGGGATTATGCTGAATATCTCCATAAAATATTTATAGAGATTATTTTAGAGATATTGAAAATATAATAATGTAAATTATATCTCCATATAATATACATTATATGTACTAGCTGGATCTGCGAAACGGATTATATTCTGAATATCTCCATAAAATATTTATAGAGATATTGAAAATATAATAATGTAAATTATATCTCTATATAATATACATTATATGTACTTGCTGGATCCGTGCGAAAACGGGATTATGTTCTGAATATCTCCATAAAATATTTATAGAGATATTGAAAATATAATAATGTAAATTATATCTCTATATGATATACTTATATGTACTAGCTGGATCCCTGCGTAAACAGGATTATGTTCTGAATATCTCCATAAAAATATTTATAGAGATTATTTATAATGTAATATTGTAAATTATATCTCCATATAATATACATTATATGTACTAGCTGGATCCGTGCGAAAACGGATTATGTTCTGAATATCTCATAAAATATTTATAGAGATTTATAATTTAAATATAATGTAAATTATATCTCCATATAATATATTATATGTACTAGCTGATCGTGCGAAAACTCCGTACATTGTAAATAATTGTTGTAAAACTGAAAATTGTTTCGTCGTAGAAACCAACTTTAAACGAACAGCCCCGGAATTGATGTAACAGCATTAAAGGCGAGATAAATATAACAACATTGCTAAGCGTTCGGTTTAAATTGCACAGAAAATTAAATAGTCCCTTTTTATTGATGAAAGATTATTTCGTATTTTTGCTTCAATCGAATTGTATATGTAGTATTTACGGTTTCCGTACTTTTCTACCAGCTAAACTATAGAGTGGGGGCATCCAAAACTTTTGGGGATCCAATAGAATCTCTAAAACTAATAATAGTATGTTGAAAAAGGCCTCATTTGGAAGAATACTTATAAAGACGCAAAATTGGGGCTCCATCTTTCCCCATTTATCCATTTCATTTCCTCACGAGTCCTACTATCCTCCACATATCCACAACCGGGAGCGGTAGCTCAGTGCATCAACTGATGTCACTGCAGCGCCTCTGACCGGGAGGTCCTAGGTTCCTGTCCTGACGGCGGCAGGATTTTCAACACTAGCATTTCGAATTCAGTCGCTGCCTGGAGGAGAATTCTAGCGGCCGGCTGCTCTGATCGATAGTTTTCCGTCGTTTCTCCGATCAACGCCAGGCGAATGCCGGAGCAGTACCCTACCAAACGGGCCACGGACCGCACGCGATTTGCCTTTCCTCTTCCTTGTCCTATCCTCTCCCCCTTACACACACACACTTACACTATCATGCACTACACTACCACATATTCTGGGAGTCCTATCGGGAGCTTAGAGCTTGCCCCAGTAGGGGTGGTGCCCCGCTGGTGGGAGAGTCCTGGTTAGGGGGAAACCCCAGTAGCCGACGGTAGGTTGGCGCCGGATCTCGTCATCTAGAGGAAGATCACCGCCATCTCCTGTGAAAAAACCTTCACTACACTAACGGGACTAATGACCAAAGCAGTTGACGAGTTCGGAAACACGAAAAAACCAAACCAACCAATGTCCACATGTCCTCCAAATGGCCCTTTAATTTCCTTACATCTCTCCTATCTGTCCCTACCTGCCCTCCAAAAGTCTTATACTGTTATTAAAATAGAGACTTTAAAACTTGTTTTAAGGGACTATGACCCATCGTTTCCATGTTATGCGCGATTATAATAAATGTTCCAAAAATATGTTTTTTATGTTAGTCTTTGAACAAACTTTTCGTCTGAAATATGTTGCAGGCAGGGCTATGGTGTGATTCTCTACTCAGCAGTAGAACACAGGGTTTTGTAGCGATGGTTTCTTATAAATTGTCTAGAACTGCTATCCAATATATATTTTTTAAATTTTTTGTATCTATGTATTTGGCGTTATTGGGTCGGTAGTTTGACTTCGCTGGCCCGCTACCGGTGCCCACCATGCCTGGGCCTAGTTAAATTCCAATGCTTGTGGGTAAAAGCGACATGAGGCGAACATGTATTCTCTTTACCGTAACTAGCAAGATCTGCCTGCTTGCGCTTTCATAGGTACACAGCTACAGAAACTGGGACGATTTTAAAGTAAAGCTACAACTCTATTTTTGCCTCGACCGGGAATCAAACAATGGGGTCACAGCACGGGAAGCTAGTACGCTGCCCATGAGGCATCCCAGAAGCTTCATTTTGTTTTTATATTTACTTATTTAAAGTTGCTTTTCAACTCCTAAGATCTTGAAGCGGCCATTGTAAGTAACATTAGGAGTAACTATAACAGCATTCGCACACACATACCAGCGTCCTTGCCCCAGGCGGGAGTCGAACCCGCGACCCTTCGGACCCGAGGCAGGTACGGCTTTAGCCTTTGCGACCTCGGCTATCCAGGCCGCCCCTGAATAATTTAATTAACAAACCTTTCCTCTTTTACAGGTGCATCGTGATAAACACATGGGGATAACCAGATGAAACGAGAAAAGGTTCTTAGTTCGTCCTCGGCGTGATTTAGTTTTCGTTTCGCATAAGGCGCACGTTGTTTAACACTCGATCGAAGTACATTTTCTCATAGCTGTCAACTAAAAAAATGCATTTTCCCGCAAACATGAGTGCAAATACTGTACAATGACATAGTCATGGCTTTGGTTACTAGTCCGACTGAGAGGGAGTACTGCAATAGTCCAATAGGATCAAAGAGAAAATACAATCAAATTTATTTTAAATAATATTCCATAAAAAATACATGTAATAAAAAGAAGTAAAACTAGCATGCCTAATATAATATTAAACGCAATTTTAATCGAACGAAACATTTACTGCAACGATTCTCAATAACTAATTAAGTGTCAATACTTAGTTTGTAAACTTCTCTGTGATAGGTCAAGATCCTGTATCATATGAAACCTGTGTCGTAATGAGTGTCATTATGCAACTGCTTGGAGCCATCATATGTCAGAATTATACAATGGTAGTGGGAAAAATAGTTATTTGTATACCAGCATTATAAACGACCTTTCCGGTTGCAAGAAATTGTTCATAAAAGGAACTTTATCGGCACAAATGACGACGTATTAGATTTTACGGCATGAATGATTACGTCATGACACATTCAGCCAATCGCAGCAAGAGAATCGTGGAGTGGTAGCGGTAAATGGAACAGCCGACCACCGTTTTCTCGTACAGATGTCAAATACCCGAGACGTCACAATCAACTTATTTCTCAATATTACGTTTGATTCTCTTAAAAATGTATAATGCTATTATACAAAATAGCGTATACAACTCGTTTATAATGTTGCTTTATTGCATTCGTACAAATTCGAAAATTCTCTCTCCTAACGTCCCTCGTTTTCAAAACATGAACTCGTGTAATAAAGCTTAGCATTATAAACTAATTGCATAAACTACTATTTCACAGCAAGTTCGTGCAAAATCGAAAATTTGCACCTAATGTCACTCGTTTTCAAAACATGAACTCGTGCAATAAAGCTTAGCATTATAAACTAATTGCATAAACTATTACACAGCGAGTTCGTGCAAAGTCGAAAATTTGCACCTAACGTCACTCGTTTTCAAAACATGAACTCGTGCAATAAAGCTTAATATTATAAAGTAATTGCATAAACTACTATTACACAGGAGTCCTTCCACTGTTCTGCCCTCCTCGGAGGCGTTTTCCATTGACCTTGGGGAGTTCGTACAATTAAAAACGTCACTCGTTTTCAAAACATGAACTCGCCTCGGAGCGGCGGGTTGGGCGGTGGGCGGTGGGCGGTGGCGGTGGCGGTGGGCAGCGGGCGGCTGCTTGAGTTCCTCGCAAGGCCGCAGGGGGAAGGTCGCGGGAGGTCACGGCGGCGACTCTGTGGCTGGGCAGCTGGCGGCGCGCCACGCGCGGCGGGCGCCGGGCCCAAGCGGGCGCAAAGGAGCCCCGTGGCACGCCAACGACGGAACTTGTGGCGCTACATACTTTCTCGCATTGTTTCTAAATTTGCGATTTTCCAAAATTCTGAGAGTTCAACGAAAATGGGACCTATGGGATTTTAAGCATCTCTTCTATCCGTGGAAAAAAAATTAAAGAAAATATTTACAGCAGTTTTTGAGAAACAGATGTTAAATTTTTTTGAAATTACCCAATATTTCGCGGCAAATTACACGAAAACTGCTCTTATTTTCGAAATATTGTACCCGACCTTATTTAAAGATACGTATTTAAAAGAATAGGTTTCATTAAGTAAAAAATATCTGTCTTCAATATTACAATTGTAGGAAGACGCCCCCTCCCCAAAAAAATGCGTTTTTGACATTTTCAAAAATCTGTGATTTCAACGAGCATGAGGCCTGCATCATTTTCTTGAGCGCCCTTTACACTTTCCGAAGGCAGTTTGATCAACAAATTTGGTGCCTTTTTTGAGAAAATTTGAAAATGTTTTTGAAGATTCATGTAAAGTACCCTCAAAAATCGAAACATCCGTTTGAAACTCCCAAAGCCTTGAGTTCATTCAGATCGATTGGGGAATATCAAGTTCGAAGAAAATCGGCTGAACGCTTTAGACGCGTTGACCGCAGAAGGACTGACAGACATATTACCGTCAATCGAGTTTTCGGTAACAAGAATGCACACATGGATTCTGGCTACACTACGTGTTAAAGGATTTTTTTCAAATTTGGTAACAGGATATGTCCACTTTTCCATTATTAGGGTCGATAATAAGTTTTTTTTTGCCGGCCCGGTGGCCGAGATCGCTAAGGCCGTAGTGTCGTAGTGATTTCGGACCGAAGGATCGCGGGTTCGAGTCCCGCCTCGGGCATGGTTGTATTTGTGTTCGTCCTTTCACCCCTTATCATCAATCACCATATCGTTTCATCCACATAGTTACCATACCGTTAACAGCAATAGTGGTCGCTAATGACCTTAGATGTTGAAGCGACCTTAAATAAACCAATTAAAAAGAAAAGTTTTTTCTGCCGAAAAGCTGCGAGTTACATGTGCACGTCATATTTCCCCTTTATCATAATTTGTGAACTATTTTGTGTTATTTCTTATGAACGGTACCGAGCTTTTTTCTTTACTTAAGTTATTTATGCAGAAGATGAAAAACGGAATATCATTACCTAAGTGGTTCTTTATTCTATAGACGTAAAAATTCAAATTCAAATTGTAGTTCAGATTCAAAACCTCTTTGAGCTCTTTATAAAAGAAACAAGGACAAGGCAATGGAAAAGCTTGTAAATTGTGAAGCTTGCACTGTCACCCGGCCCATTGTACATAGTCGGCCATAATTAACGCATCGTAAAATCCTCCATCACTTCGCTCAATCTTCAGCACCACAGCTGTCGACAAGCGTCGCTGGCGGGGAGGGGGGATGGGGAAGCAAATTCTCACACACATATTTCTAACAACCTGCACATTTTTATTCTAATTTAGTTTTTACTATTAGTGCAAATGATGTATTTACTAGGATAAATCTACACATAATTTTTTACGGGGCCGACGTGTAATGGCGCCAATATGAGCGAAGCCTTAACTCCCTTCAGAGACGAAAAGCACAAACAGCAGATAATACAAAAAATGCCCAATAACTGTCCCCAAGTCACTCCTGTTTACGCTTATAAATGACGTGACACAGAAACAATTGAATGAGGTTATCATCTGCCAGACACATGAAGATTTGCTGGAACGTTTCAATCTACACGAGTTTGCCACCAGATTGTTTGTAGGCGGTGACCTGTGGTGCAATCAGCACTACAATGTTTGCAGTATGAGATATAGGTTACGATAATTTAGTTTGCTTATGTCAATGTATCTGTGACTTAATTATTTTGATGGATAATTTCCTAGGTTTGTTGTTAAATTATATTTTTAAATAATGTATGAATATAAAAAATTTAAAAAATGATATTAAAAACGTATAGTGTTTTTCTTTTTTAAAAAAAAAAATATCTACGTCTGCAACATTCCATATCTTTGAAGAGACTTTCCCTCAATGGCATATTCTACCAATCGGGTCCATGAGACTGAAGTAAGGTACTTTAACTTGAGACTTCCCGAGCACTACATTGCTAATAATTACGATCACATCTACTACACATTGTCTAAATACAAGAGACTGTCATTTGCATCACCCGAATTACCCATTATTTAAAGAAATATACTTTTTTGCTATGAAGTTCACTTTTTTAACCCTTGTTTTTATATTTATTCATATGTACTCGAAATGACTTCATACTTCAATCTTGCTTTCAGTGTTTTTAGATCTTAGCTACTATTATCATAAGTAATAAAGTCGTATTAATGTAATCAAATAAGGTAACCATGATATGAAGAAATGTTCTCGCTAAAAAATTATAAAAAATACACGCAAGGAAAAAGCGTCCTATGTACGTACATCTGATAATCAGTTGTCCAGATCTTGAAATTTTGAATCAAGTAGTACACTTGAATGAAATGACCCCTCTGAACTTTCTTAACGCAGAACAGCAGCTGGATGTCATGCAGTAAGAATCTTTCTTTTCTGCAAGATTCGAAGTTTGGAAAGAAAGGAGAAAAGGACGACGATAATGTTGATTAATACTTTCTCTATTAATTGAAAGATTTACTGAAATATTTTTGATGACGTCACATCGAACAATTAAGACCCTTATAACACTTAATGAACAACAATATTGTTCACTTCTTGGAGATGCAGAAAGCGGTGTTCTTTGATACAAGATGTGTTTGTGGTGCCATTATTAACTTTTATGATCAGAACTTAACTGCTCAAGTAACTCGACTATTAGTGAGGGAATAAAGGTCAATTAAAACGAGCACAGTGAGCATTTTATCTTCGTATTACCACGCGGAACAGATGCAACATACTCATCAGACAATATATACATCATTATCTTGAGAATGAGATGAAAAGGATTCAGAGTTGCCAAAAATGCCAGTAAGGGTTGTGTACGTATGTATGATCTCATAATTGTCAAGTCTAAACATTACTGAGGAGATGATATGATGGTTGCTTAGAAACAACTGTGGAGGATTTCGATCATGTTCGAGATGTCAATGATACGAATTTAGAAAGCGCAATACGTTGTATAATTAATCGATAAAATGAAAAATGTGTACAAATGAGGTCCAAAGACAAGTTTAAATGTATCAGATTTAGATATTTCATTCTTGGAACTCATGATTTAATTGTAAGGCAGAATGTCCTTAATACAAATAAACTGCTATTTGTGAATATAGCATTTACTAATCGTGTATAAATTGATGAAATGGGTCTTGAACTCTGTTCTCTAATTCTGTCGTATTACGTATGTGATAAAGATTATTTTCGATATTTTGTTCCACTGAAAACAAGTAAAGTGTGCTGTAACTTTTTGATACCAGGCAAGTTGTAAATAATTATTTTAATTCCTTGTGAATTCACAATCGTATTACTTCTTCAAAAATGTTAAGATTTAAAATCTATGTAGATAGAATTCATCTTGCGAAACAATTCTCTTACCATAAGTACTTAATTCTCTTATATGTATACCAGTGAATTTTATTAGTTAACATAAACACGTGAGTTCGATAATCTCTCTTATGACACAGATACATATAACCGTGATATTACATTAATAATATTGAAATTTGAAATGTATTTGGCAATTATCTGACAATTAATTTTTTCATCTATTTTCATTAAGACGATGAACAAGTAACAACTATTCGGTCTGATATACAAAAGACAACAATGTCATATAAAAAATGAATGGCAAAAATATTTTTATTTTGTTTTCATTTGGTAATGCTACCTTGCCGATTCAACCTGACATAACACATTCTACGAAGTTTAAATGTATTATAATGTACTACACTGATATGAACGTTTCAATATGTAATTAACTTGCATTAAATTTGAATTACTTTTCTCAATCAAAAGCATAGTTTTCAATAAAAGAGTGCATTTTACAGACAACTGAAATGGTTCGATGCTGTTGGGAACACATGTTTTTCATCTTTTATATTATCTTAACCGGAAAGAAAGTACTCATTTGATAATTTTCTCCATAAGCATCTGCAACCCACAATCCTACTAAAATTCAGAGCTCATTCTAGAGAACAAAATAGATTTTGTTGAGCGTCGGATTGCTAATTATATGTCTTCTATGGACTAAGATCTACTGCTTTACAAATATATCTCCACCGAACCCATAGACTTAAACATGTCTCGATGTTCAATTTTAGTCCGAGACGTGACGGCGGCAGGATTTTCGACACTAGCTTTACAGCTGGGTCGAATTCAGTCGCTGTCTGGAGGAGAATTCTAGCGGCCGGCTGCTCTGATCGGTAGTTTTCCGTGGTTTCTCCGACAAACCAGGCGAATGCCGGAGCAGTACGCTATCAAACGGGCCACGGACCGCGCGCGATCTGTCCTTCCCATTCCTTGTTCTATCATCTCCCCTTGCACACACACTTACACTAACATGCACTATACTACCACATATTCCGGGAGCTTAGAGCTTGTCCCGACTGGGGCGGTGCCCCGTTGGTAGGAGAGTCCTGGTTAGGGGGAAACCCCACGAGCCGACGGTAGGTCGGCGCCGGATTTCGCCATGCAGCGGGGGAAGATCACCGCCATCTCCCGAGAAAAAAAACATGCAACGGGACTAATGACCAGAGCAGTTGACGCGCCCGGAAACACGAAAAAATCAATCGATCAATCAATCAGGTCGAGACGTAATGAGATGATTCAAATATTTATTCATTTTAATCACCTTACCGGTACTTTTGTAGTAATGTCTCCGTGTACTCTCATAAGACTCGTCGAACCGAAAGCGTAGCCTTGAGTGAAAAAAGTGAATAGACGAGTGAACAGAGCACGTAGTTCAGAAAAATAAAAATATATCATATTGCCACAAAACTAAATATTACTGTATAAGATAATATAGAGAAACCTATGCTTATTTCAAAAGAGAAGAAAAAATTAACTTTAATAAATTGGAACTACTTTTAATTTTCTGAGCTTTTATAACACCAATGTAAGGGAAACCAACCCTGTTCATTTTCTCAAACGCGTCAACCTGAAAATCATCTCGACACACACAGAGTGCGTTGACGTAGAGTGACCATTCACTTAACGAAGAAATTTTACTAGTACAAGCGTACTGGGAAATCCAAACGCCCAACTCATCTGGGCATGCGGCAGTGTGCAATACCAGCAGAGCTGTGATCTTTAAAGGCGACGGCCCCGCGCAATGAGGATGTGCAATGGAATGTCAATTTTGGATGAAATCGGCTCAACGAACGCGGTTCAGTCGCTAGCTTTGTTCACAGAAGGATGGACAGACAGGCAGACGTTTTGCCGTTACTCGATTTTTCCATGTCAAGAACCCACAAAACACGGATTCTGTCTATACCACGTGTTAGATTTTTTTCTGAATTTAGCAACAGGATTTATTTACTTTTTTTGTTACAAGGACCCTGTGATAAGTTTTCTGCCAAAAATTCGCCGGTTTTTCGCGCAGCGTTGCCATACATTTGTCTCTACTGTGTATGCGGTAGCGATAACGTAAAAATTAGTTCAAGACAGAATTCGAACCAGTAGCCTTTCGCACCGACATGTTGAGTGGGAATCCGTTTTAACCACTTCGATTTCTCAGGCATATGTGTATGCTTAGAAATAATAATAATAATAATAATAATAATAATAATAATAATGATGATGATGATGATGATGATGATGATGATGATGATGATGATGGTGATGATGATGGTGGTGGTGGATGATGATGATGATGATGATGGTGATGGTGATGGTAAAAAACATTCTCGGCGGGGGAAGAGAGACTGGGAATGTAGGGTGTATGAACGCCACAAGATAATGCTTAAATTTTCTAAAGTTCCAGCATGCGAGGTGAACTCAACTGCTCTACCAAAACCACGACCATTCGGAGCCGAGGATGGCAATCAGGAACACGATTGCGTTTAGAGTTAATAAAGAGACTTCTTATTAAAGACGACACCCCGCTCCCGCAGTCGTGTCACGTGCTATAACTCAAAGATAATTGCGAGCAATTCTATCGAATTCTTAATGGAGATGATAGCAAAACATATTGGTTCCTTAAGAATGATCCTGGCGCGTGTGCTTTCAATTTTCAGTGCAAGCGTAAGAAATTCATCAGAATTCATTAAGTTTAACATCTCAATTTTCTATTTTAAAAACATAAAGTGGAGCGTTTAATTATGATTACATATTTTTCATCCGGTTATTCGATCGTAAAAACTCTCTCTCTACCATTAAGAATATTATAATGATGTCATTTACCGTAATGATGGAGGCGGTCTGTGATGTAATGAGAAGTAAAAGATATTAACGGGCCAGCATCTCCTGCGAATATAGTGGAGCTCTTCTCGTCTCTCAAGGGAGGTCTTGTGTCCAACAACTAAGCAAGAAAACGTTGTAGAAAACTTAAAAACTGATTTTTTATATGTGAGATTGTAGAGATTAAAGAATGAAAACGTGTGTATAAAATTGTTTCATATCAGTCTTCACAGATATCGCCTCTCCCACTTGCTATGCAAATGCTGTAACAAACATAACCTAACTCGGTAACTTACCAAAAAATGTGCACTACAAAAAAGTTACCTGAATCTTTCTGTCAATCTGGCTGGCTATGAACTTCATAAAAAGCCAAAACACGCAACGTTGACACAAGTTTTTAACATTAGGTATATCGTTATTTGAAACAAATGTTGAAACTCATATTTTAAAAATTGTGTAACAGTATTAGGTACATACAATTTGAAACGAAAATTGAAATAATTAAAAAGTATTTGAATTTACATTGAGTTGCACATCTTGCCCATATCTATATAATTATTTAGTTAAATCTAATCTTTAATTAACATTCATCATTTTCAAACGTGTATTCATTTATTATGATAAAATTTATACCTGAAACTACAGTCACAGTCACCTATTAAAAGAGAGAAACACATGCTTGCGTACGTGAGTGATCTTTATTAGCAATATGTAAATGGTACAGAGCTCCTTATACGAACATATTTAAACGTTTTTACTCCTTCCACATATATAAGATTGCGATATTTATTAATAAGAATGCCACATATATAAGAATAAGGATATGTAGTATGTCCTTAAAAGAAAATGCTTAGGCAGAGAACTAGGAGGTACGCCGTGAGCGTACTTCTGTAAGAAATTGACAAAGAAATGAGGTTTGGAAACTACTGCAAAAAAGAGGCTGAAGACCGAAAGATTTGGCTGCAAAAACGATACATACATTAGAGGGCGACCTCTACTTTCCCTTCAAGGATATCCGGATTCAAATCACGGTCGTTTGATATGGTGTTTGTGACGGGCAAAGAGGGTTTTGTATAGTTCTTCTCAGGGTACTCCTATTTTTACTGCCTCTCCATCTGCCATTGCTCTTTATCACTGTACCTTGTTAACATCTTCTATCACGTATAGTAATTTCAGATATGGCCCTAAGGACTACGTAATGGCGATCACAATGCATTTTAGACAAAGAATAAGAAGACGGCGCCCTGATGTGAAAAGATGCCACGTGTTCATCTCCTGCTAACAACGATTGGCCGCGGTGTTTTTCGTCTCAAAAAAACAGTGCACAAAATGCTTCATATTTTGGAGAGACATCAGAAGTTCTGAGTAGCATTGAAGTTTTGTGAATCTAAGAGTATATTACCTCGAAACGTACTCGTTTTTACGGGTACGTACTTGGACAAAAGAGCTCATCGTAATTCAATATGCATTTGACGAATAAGTAGACAGCAAAGAAATACGCTTGTAGTTATAAAAAATAAAACCTCATCGACAAATACTTCTGAAATAGAATGAATAGACGTGCACTAACCGTTTTATGAATGTGAAAATTAAATCAAAAGAAGGAATTACATACAACATATCCTTATTCTTATATATGTGGCATCCTTATTAATAAATATCGCATTCTATTATGTGAAGGAGTTTAAAAACGTTTAAATCTGTACGTATAAGTGTTATGGCAATGAAAACGGTGCCATAAATCATAAGATTAAAGACGTTTAGGTAACTGTAAGATTAGTGAGAACAATTTTCAACTTATTAAAATGAAATCCATCGATTAAAATTACAGGGATTGGATGGGGCGAATGCCACAAACGCCCGTAATCCTGGGAATCTGGAGCACGCGAACCTACCTTGCGCCCCGGCCCTTCCCCAGTTGGCACGCAGCGAGCGAAGGTCGAAAGCGAAAGTGGGCGGGGGGGGGGGGGTTGCGCGTGAAGGGAGGGCGGTATGCGGACGTGTCACAGCGTAGCTGCCCTTCGCCCTGCGCCTTGGATGCTTGGCCCTTCCCCGCCTCTAAACTTGGTCCTCGGTCCGAATCCCAGCCACGCAACCGTACCTCTACCACACGACCGTACTCCACGACCTTACCTCAAACTAAGGAACGAATGACCATACAGAATCTCACGACCATGTCCCAACCACATGACCGAACACCAATTTTCCGGTCGAAAATCAACCCCATGGTCGAATCCCAACTTCACGGTCAAATTCCAACCCTGCGACCGAAACTTGGCCACGCGGTCGAATATCAGCTCTATGGTCAAAAACTCATCTAAACCTACGCTAAATGGTCAAAAACCTACCCTACTCACCGCTCCCGCCGCTTTTACCGTCCCATCTAATCTCATCCCACCAAACCAAAGCGTGGCTCTGGCTCGATATCTGCCCCCCACCTCCTCACACTCCATTGCTCTCCTGAAACATGTGCCAGCCGAAGCCCCTCTCCCACTACCCTTTCGTCTACCTCCGCCCGCCCGTGGCGTCGTCCTGCTCCAATTTCCGTACCGAGAGAGGTGGCTCAGGATATCAGTTGATGTCACTGCACTGCCTCTGACCGGGAGGCCCTAGGTTCGAGTCAGAATTTTCGACTACTAGCTTGTCAGCTAGGTCGATTCCAGTCGCTTTGTGGAGGACACTTCTAGAGGCTGGCTGCTCTGACTCGTAGTTTCTCCGATCAATACTAGACAAATGACGGAGCAGTACCCTAACAAACGGGCCACGAACGCGAGGGAATTTTTCTTCCGCTTCCTTCTATCCTATCTCTTACGTGCCTTTTCATTCACTACACTACCGCACAAGCCTGAAGACCGGTTAGGAACTTAGGACTTGTCCCAGCTGAGGCGGTGCCCGCTGGTGGGAGAGTCCTGGTTAGGGGGAAACCCACTAGCCGACGGTAGGTCGGCGCCGGATCTCGCCATCCAGCGGGGGAAGACCACCGTCATCTCCCGAGAAAAAACATGCACTACACTAACGGGACTAATGACCAAAGCAGTGACGCGCTCGGAAACACGAAAACACCAAAACCAACCCTATTCGCTTCCCCTGCACGGCCACGCCCTGGCCGTTGTGCCTCCGCCAACCTTTCCCACCTCCCGCCCGGCCACGCCCCCTTGCGCGGCCGGCAGCGCGTGCTGGCCGCGCCTCGAAATTTGGACGCGCTCCAGCGGGCAATTGCGCGCTTTCCACGAACGCCGCCCTGGCCCGGTGGGCGGGGAGGTCAAAAGGACCGCCAACTCAACTGCCGTCATTCGCCCTCCCCCTCTCCCTCCCCTCCCCCTCCTGCTCATTGGGCGCGGCGCCTAGGTAGGTGGCGGGCGGAAATGGGTTAGCTGGAAAAGTGATTTCTGCGTGGAAATTCGGCGAAATTCAATTTGATCGGACAATGCCTCCCGCCGAAGAACGGGATTCTCATAAGGCTCCACGAAGTTCAGGTGCCTGGCTTAAATGGATTGTGTGGACCGGCTTAATCTCAAAGAGGATTAGTTCTGATTAGTAGAAAGTATGAGGATGTGTAGGAGTGTCTAAATTATGTCAATTATTAAATGTTTACTTTGTTACATCAAGAGGTGTTTTAAAAGAGAAGTGCTTACACAGTTGGAAAGTACTTTAAAAATCCTGCCGTCTCTGTACCAGTAAATATGTTATAAAAAAATAACGTATTTTCGAATGGATAAAATTGTAATATTTGAAGTGTTCCTTCAAAAAGAATCACTCGCCTGATGCTTCTGAAGGCAAGGCATAGGCTTAAATGGAGATAATCACACGACCGGCGCACCGGCGTAGGTAGCTCAGAGTATCAACTAATATTACTGCTGTGCCTCTGTACAAAATGATAAAAGAAGATTTTTAGTATATATACAAGCGCACATTGCAAATTAATTATGTATATATTTATTGTTTCTTTATTGCGTTTTGTCTCATTTATTTCGATATTTTCAATTCAATTTCACAGACTTCCTAGATTAAGTGATTCGTTTTATTCTCACGAACTATTTTAACCGACAATCAATTTTTTCAATCATAATCGAGGAGCTTCCCTATTTATTTCGAATATAAAACGTGTCCAGGAAATTAATTGAATAAAACGAAAAATCCAATAATCGTATTCTGAGTCCTACTTGCCGGACGTTTACATTTTAACATTGAAGAATAAATAAATAAACCAGTCGTGTTTACACTTCGTCACTCCGCAAAATACAAAGAAATTGAAAAAAACAACATTAAATTTACCAAACTAAATAAAAGAGATATAGAAAGAAAATTGTCCAGTAGAATTCGCAATTTACGTTAATATACCTATATGTTCACTTATCCGACTACACAAAACGCTTGTGAATTACATAGCTAAAATCACTAAAACTCACAACATTACATAGTCACAGAATTACATAATCAAAATCACTAATACTTAGCGAGCATTAGACACGATTTTACTTTCCGTGAATCTGCTACCGATGCTGTCGCAGCAATCACCATACCATGTCTGCTTTCCGCTGCACTACCACCTGCTTAGGTGTCTCAGGGCATCAATTGATGTGACTGCAGTACCTCTGTCCGGGGGTACCTAGGAGTGTAGTGACGGTGGCAAGATTTTCGTCACTAGCGACATAGCTAGGTCGAATTCGGGCGCTGCACTGACTAGAGAAGAATTTTAGCGGTCAGCTACTCTGATCGATAGTTTTCCTATCAGTAGTTTCCCGTGGTTTCTCCGATCAACACCGGGCGAATACCGGGGCAGTGACCTAACACACGGGCCGCGCAATATCTTTCCTTCCTCTTACTTGTCCTATCCTTACCCATTACTTACACATACATGCCCTACTCTACCACAAATTCAGTCAGTGAGACCAGGGGAAAGTTTAGAGCTTGTCACAGCTGGGGCGATGTCCAGATGGTGGGGGATACCTTGTCGGGAAAAGCCCGGCAAGAGGACGGATACGTCGGCACCGGAAATCTGCATCTAGTGGGAATCACCGCCACCTCCTCCGATAAAACAGTACCTTTGGGACTAACTACCTTGGCAATTGACTGGAATGGAATCCCGCCACCTCCTGCGGTAAAACATACACTACACTTATAGCACTAACGACCTTGGCAATTGACCGGAATTGGCTTGAAACCTGGAATCACCAATCGATTAATAAACCAATCGCTTCTCTTTCAGACGGCCCTTCGCCTCACTCACCACCCACCCACGCTGCTCCAGTCACCTCCTCCGACTGCTTCACCCCTCCTCCCCTCTACCGCCACCATTCTCTCGCGGAAACGCTGGAATTTACGGCCCGTATAAATTAGCAGCCTCATCCGAAATGCACCGGTCGCGGCAGCACCCCGAATGACTCAGCCCGGGCTCTCTAATTTCACGCCCTGTCGACGTAAATTCGAAGGCGGAATCAATTGCGTGCCGCCGAGATGCGCGTGAGATAGCTCATTATGGCGTCGTCTTACGAGATGATGTCAGGAGCCCACACCAGAACATTAACGTCTATTTTCGCCCAGCAATTTCGCCTTGATGTGTATGAACACCGCTTCATTTCAAAACGCGCGATTTTTCTGCACGGTGTCTGGCACGTAAATTGTATAGACGAACTTCTGAACAGAAGTTCACGCTTGCAAGAAATATCTACACCCCGAATTCAAAAGTATCCGTGTGATTTAAACGAAATAGTGTATAATGAGTCTGTTTTTCATCGAGAGTAGTAATTAATCTAGTCTACCTACCGCCGTGAAATAATTAATGATTACTTCCCAAATTATACATTTCATCTCGTCATGCCGAAGTAAGATCGTTCGATCTTGATTTCTGCTCTGTTCAAGGCTTAACTTGTTATTAGGGTTGCTCGTGTTTTGTTCTTCCATAACTTCTCCTTGGTTTGTAACCGTATCGCTTTTGCAGAGATTCGTTCGAACACGACGCACGTGAGCGCTATTTTCCGCACTCTGCTATTACTGAGATGGTCGTCGACAAGGGTACAAGCGGATGCTGTAAAGAGCCGTCTTTGAAATTCAGTTCCCGCTTGCGTCTGCTTCCAGTCGCGGTCGTCCGTCCATTCACGTTCATCCAAATATTTCGATCGGGAAACAGATCTCGGCCTTCGATGATCAGTCGGTCAATTTCTATTCGTCAACGCTCACCAAGGCTGTCATTTGAGAGTTTTGCAGATTCTGCAATCATTAAACATTCTATGATATTGCATTTTCATTACATAACCAACCAACTTTTTTCTCATCCGTCTCTGCAGAATATTTTTATTTTCTTGCTATAATCCACATAGAGTCTTATTTTTCTTCCACTTCGCAAAACCAGATATGCCATTTCCTCACTTTGTCATGTTTTCAATTATTTCTCTTTTACGTCTCTTAAAGAGTTCTCTCTAAAAATTAACGAAACTCAGCCATTCCCTTCTGATTACGACTTTTTTATTCTACTGCTGATAATTTCACTATACAATGAAACCTGCCTTAAGTTGTCGTTAATGGTTCCGACAATATTTAGTCGTTTGAGGAAGTGGGCACTTTATCAAGGTTATGTGGTTACAGGAAGCGTACATCAGTTTAAGTATTGTGTTAATTGATGTGGATTAATGTAGTAAGTTTTCATAATATATTTTTAATTACCTTAAACTACAAAATAAAACTTAAAGAA
Organism: Teleogryllus oceanicus; assembly: GCA_964035755.1. Classification (NCBI taxonomy): domain Eukaryota; kingdom Metazoa; phylum Arthropoda; class Insecta; order Orthoptera; family Gryllidae; genus Teleogryllus; species Teleogryllus oceanicus. Next base: position 65,042,197 of record CAXIVR010000011.1, read on the forward strand.
GCGATCTAGATTTACTTGTCTCTTCTCAGCATGTTAAACATCAAACATACCCTAGAAGTCACTCATTCCCTTACTCTAAAAATTACTTTGCTGTGATGTGAAATAGGAGTTTGCATATTTCACGTGAAAGGTGTGGAAAGGGTGACGTGAACCCAGTTTTTCATAGAAACATAAAATTAAAATCATTCGTTACCTCAAAAAATCAATCGTCCAACTGTGTTTGTGATACCAGATCTCACTGTTTTAAATAATCTTACAACGCGTCGCATGGCAGGAAGATACTGAGTCAATAGTAATCCCCACTAATCTTCCGCTTATTATTCTTTTGCAGTTAAAAATATCTTCAATGCACGTCTTTGAAACGGTATGTATCGTATTTTCCATTGTTAAAAACGTAGAAAGAATTTTTTTTAATTCGCTAGAAGTGAAAGCTTAGTTCAGGTCAATTTACGAAATCTATCTGCTTGTCGCAGGGCCAGGTGTTCGTTGAAAAAAGAAAATATTTTGGTGTGTTATGGAAAAATCAATCAGTTCCCCGAAAAAGTTGCTTTTAAAGGTGACCCCTTAATCGAGGTGGTCGTTTCACCGAGTTTCGCTTTATGATTTTTTTTCGTTTCTCAAAATATTCATCGTTCTCTGTACATTCTGCATTCACCTTTTAACAGCCACTCTCCTTTAATACTCATACTTCTTATACGCGTATCTCACTACGCAATAAAACATCACTGAACGTACTTACATTATCTTCCGTAATATACAAATTCTGTTACTTATGAAATTGGTATTGATGTCAACCAGCGGAACAATGCACTTAACTTCTGGCGCTTTCACGTCCGCTATGAATTTAAGAACATCAGAAGCAATGTTTCTCAGACATTTGTTTACAGCATATTTAGTGCAGAACTGTTTTGAAGTTTTGTGCATTTTTTCTATTTCTCTTGTTCTTCGTCATCGTAATTTACATGTCCCACTAGTGGTAGGAAATGGTAAGGAGTTTACGACATTTTTATCATAGAAATAGATTTGAGGCGTTGTTTTGTCGTAGGCTTTTATTTCTCAAGAAAGTATTTTTCGTCGCATTGCGGCCATCTTCAATGCTAGAAAAAATAATAACAATATACTAAATTACATTTTTTTAAAAATTTATGACAGGATATTGTTATAAATTAAATTAGAATTTAAGCAAAATAGAAAATTAGAATGTAAAATATAAAAATATAAACCGATTTTGAATAAAGAGTAATTGAAATAACAGATTTACTATACTAAAGTGATGCAAAATAAAATAAAAATAGTGTAGTAAATAAATAGGGAATAAATACATTTTGATGAGGAAGGACATACCGATTCTGAGGAGGCTGGGGACCTCGTTTCACACAAGACAGCGAGGGTCAAGGACATTGCCCTCAAGAAAACTCTCAATGGAAAGGGGAGAGAACGCAGGCTTTTCCTAGGAAATGGCCATTGGGGGAAAGGCTCGTCCAGATGGTGGAAAAGAGGCGGAATGAGGGGTTAATGTGCATGGGAAGTGGCCAGCTTTAAGAGGAATGAGAGGTGATTCACATCAATAAGTTATTGATGTGAATGGCTTCTAATTTAAATCTGTGGGTGTATCTGTTTTCAACATCCAAAATTTTGACGTCACTGTCTGCATTAAATAAGTGTTCTTGTTCTAAGAGATGGCTGGCAAAGTGTGATTGTTTTGTTTTGTATTGTATGTATGAGCACGTACGTGTTCTTTGATTCTTTGTTTAAAGAATCTTCCGGTCTGGCCAATATATTGCGCATTGCAACTGCCGCAGGAAATGGAGTATACCATTAATTATACATAAATTACATTTAAAAATGTAATTTAGTATTCTGTTATTATTTTCTGTAGCACTGAATATGGCCGAAATGCAACCGAAAAAACTTTCTGGAGAAATAAAAACCTACGACATAACAACGCTTCAAATCTATTTCTATGTCCGAGTAGGTTATCTGGAATCTCTTTTTCAGCTATCCATTCGTAAATATTTCTGATTGCTAATCGTCTACGGCGCTTTTTTTAGTTGGCAATTCTGATTCAAGTGTGCAGTTCGGTTTATATATCTTTGGCAATTTTCCCAGGGTCGCCCTGAACTGCAGTTTTTCTTCTTTCTTAGGTAACAATAATTAGGTACACCATTAATTCCGTGAAAACCTGACATTTAACAGTGATCTTCATAGTATTTTATTACTTGCGAGGTAATTTATTCCTCAATGTGTCTGACTGTAAACTCCAGGGTATTGGGAGGATATATTAAGTCAAACCGTAAGTAGCCTTTTGGATACATCCCAGCGTACAGAGATGAGAAAATACTTTCTTGATTCAGCTTACTGTACTTAAATATAGTCGGCGAAAGGTAATATTGCAGGTACTGAGGGAACGTATTAGTAATTGCTTGCGTGTTCGCTGGAAAATAGTGCTTGAGGTGCCCCATCTTTTATTGAGTTTTGCTTAACGGCTTTGAACTCGTTGAGATGGCCTTGGTTCATCTCGATATAGCTGCAACCACCGCCACCACAGCCACTATTATTACTGGAACTCGTGCATCGCCACTGCATCCATCATCGCAGCTATACCTGTATGTACTGCCTTCTCACTCACTGTAGTACCCACCGCTGCAACTTCTACCACCACTAAAATTCACTCTCAACACAATCATCACTAACGCGAAATTTAGAACATTACCAGCAATACCATGGGCACAATCACTTTCACAGTATCGCCACCGAAATTACCTTTGTCACACGTAGAAAACATCACCGAATCAACCACCGCTAAATTTGATTTAGGTTCCAATCAGAACCTCGGCTTAGGCTCGCTCGTTCTGGCTGGTCACAGAATGTTCTTACTTATCATCGCTCAATTCTCGTCAGGCCGCATCTGCTCCGTTATTGCACTGTCAGCATCATCAAAATTATCACTATAATTTTGTAGTATCATTCGGAAATTTAAGTAAAACTTACCCAGTTTAATCATTAGTAGTGTCTGAAACAACGTAATTTCTCGCCCGTACTTCACGCAAATAACGCGAAAAGTACTCAATTTTCGAAAAATTGTACCTAGCCTTATTTCGAAAATTATCTCCAAGAAACACATTTTATTCAGGGAAAAATATATATCTTTAATATTTTAGCTGTAGGAAGGCGCCGAAAAAGGGTTGAACTCCTCAATTTTCGATAAATAAGTTTTTAACGAAAATGTGACTTGAGAGTCTCTTAAACGTCCTTCACACTATCCAACAACAAAATTCAAAAAAAAATGATGGGCTATTTTTTTTAAATTTGACAATGTCCCAGGGGTTCATGTGAAGTACCCCAAAATTAAAATAACGGTTTTATTGAAGGGCCGCGACATCAGCGAGATCAATTGGAGAATATCAATTTTGGAGAAAATGGGCTGAACTGTTTAGCAGGTAGCGTTGTTCATAGACAGACGGACAGACGGACGGATAGACAGACGTTTTGCCCTTATTCGAGTTTTCGGTATCAAGGTCCCCACAAAACATGAATTTTGGCTGCACTACATGTTGGAGGATTGTTTTTTCTAAATTTAGCAACTGGATATATCCACTTTTCCGTTACCAGGGCCCTGTAATAAGTTTTTCTGCCGAAGATTCACCGTTTTTTCGCGCGCAAACATTACGTAACTTTCTCTGTACTGCGTAAGAAGTAGCGAGAAATTAACAAGTTCACTAGCATTACCGTCAATCATCATAAATATGAACATCATTACGGTAGCACAACCATGACTCTCGTCCCTCGTCAGCATCAGAACAAACCCCCTCAACACCACATCCATAATATACATGGTCCTTTTTGACAATCATGATCTTCACCACCATCACCATATTAATATTGTCACGATCCCTCTGTTCGTCAATCACAACTATGGCATTCATTGTCGTCACAACTATCAACACCGTCTCAGCCATTACAACGACCACCGTCACAACCTTACCACAATAATTGACACAAACATCACAACTACAATAATCGTCAGAGTCACCACTATCACAACTACATCAGTAGCAGGCGGATTGTAATAAAATGTATTTTTTCCCTTTGAACAGTCCCTTTCGGTAAGACATGAATTTTATGTTATGATAAAAAGCAAATGTTCCATATTATGACTTTTTTTACATTTTTCATCGATTTCATCTAATAAGTCATTTTCTACCGTTTTCTGCTATTTCAAGTTTTTTCGTCGATTTGATCGATTTTTATATCATTTATTATTATTTCTTGCTTGAAATAATGTTTACCAGATGCAACAAATGTTCTCCAAAGAATTCTTCATTTCTCGTTCAATTTCTTGGATCAGAAATTGTATTCTGAATCGTAGTGAGTACGTAATCTAAGGTTCCTGTGACACCTATCAGTGCCATTGTAGTTCAGCCGATTTTAGGATAACTAAAGACAGGTTTTTGGGTAAAGAACTGTTCAAACCAAACGTTTGCAAGCTGAGTTCGCTTGAACGAAATGATTACGCCTCGATTACATTGGTAACATCCAACAGCTTGAGTTGTTCACCTAAATTGGTTTTGATCAAACTTTTCCATCATTTTTCTTTACTCTTGGGGCATCTTTAAAACATTTTAAGAGCATTTATTGAACGATTTTGGCAATGTTTTAGATCATCAAACCCGCCTAATCATCAATATGACAATGATCATCATTTCGATAGAACATCACAACAGTGACAACACCGTCGCCATGTTACACCATCACCACACCCACTGCCTCCGTGGCCTCTTCCCCTCCTGTGCTCCCTGGGCGCCTTCCTTAGGCGGCTCACGCCGCGCGTGGGCTGTGATTTGCGCGGCGCGCCCTCTAATGCGCTCGCAAGTAGCGGCCCCATAATGGCCCGCCCCCCTCGCCGCCCGCCGCTCATGCGCCGTAATGCCCCGTAACCACCGGCTCCGCGGGCTGTTTAGCTTCCCCGCGCCTCTTTCACACCTGATCTCCGGCCGCCACCACCGCCATACCGCCGACGCTACCGCCGACGCTACCGCCGACGCTACCGCCGACGCTACCTCCATCGTCGCCTCCATCGTCTCCTCCATCGTCTCCTCCATCGTCTCCTCCATCGTCTCCTCCATCGTCTCCTCCATCGTCTCCTCCAACTTCACCGCCGCGCCCACGCTCTCGCCATCGCCACTCCATCGTCACTGCCATCGTCACTGCCATCGTCACTGCCATCGGCATTGCCACTGTCATTGCCACTGTCATTGCCACTGTCATTGCCACTGTCATTGCCACTGTCATTGTCACTGTCATTGTCACTGTCGTTGTCACTGTCATTGCCACGGCATTGCCACTGTCATTGCCACTGGCATTGCCACTGGCATTGCCACTGGCATTGCCACTGTCATTGCCACTGTCATTGCCACTGGCATTGCCACTGGCATTGCCACTGGCATTGCCACTGGCATTGCCACTGTCATTGCCACTGTCATTGCCACTGTCATTGCCACTGTCATTGCCGCTGTCATTGCCGCTGTCATTGCCACTGGCATCGCCACTGGCATCGCCACTCCCACCGCCATCCCCATCGGCACCGCCACTGCCCGTCACTGTCTCGCTGGTCATTATTGGTTCTTAAATAGCCGCTAACAGCCGGCGCCGACGAGCCGCCGGCGATGCGGCGAGGCGCCTTCGCATTGTTGGTTTTGATGGAAGGTGTTGCCCGGCACGGAGCCTCACTGATAGTGGTCTCGTAATGATAGTCTGCAAGCTGGAATATTGCTCTAGTTCTGCACTCTGGCGTGTAAATTGGAAAATTGATGGATATTTTCGTTTTTGTGGTCGAAAATATTATTTGATTTCCTAACATGTTGGAACACCATGAAACTCTATTATGCAAAGACTTTTTTTTGTTATTCATTTTAAGTCGTAAAATTATTAACCGATAGTCTTGTACACGTTCAGCAGTGATAATGGACATAAAACAGTCGTCTTTGATAATGTTAAAATTTAAGAATTCGTAAAGTTATTCTCTATTCGAAATCATTTTCGGAACTTTTGTATTCATTTTTATCTAGTAGGCTAGCAAGTATTAACTATGAAGTGCGCTTATCTATTTTCAGATCTATGCTGTGATTTGAATATTACGAGCAGTTTTTGACAATCGATTAAATTATCAAGACGAGAGCTTAAAGATTCCAGTATAAAAGTTTTTTTATTACAATTATTCTTTGTCTTCAAAATTACTTCCCATTTTGCTCTCTATCCAATACATAAATTTTTACTAAAAAAATTTTACGACAAACTTTAGATTTTAATACTAATACTGCCATCACTTAACAGAGTACTAACGCAATTGTAAACTTTTGTAAAATGTATTTTACTGCACGGTTAGAAACAAAAGCACAAAGTGCAAATGAAATCCCATGTGCGCTCAACATACCTGATTTCATTGACTAAAGATAAAGAGTCTATAATGTAAAATGTTACGTTTTTAGCTCTCCCCTAAAACTGCAATATATACAGTTGAGTCAATGTTCTTCTGGATCACCCACGCTGTTTTTCGTATCTGCCCAATCACGTGAGCTCGACAGATTTGCATTCTGTTATTTGAGCCGCCAGAAAAAACTCGAAGATTATCTGGACCGTGTTGCAAACGTTCTTCGCCAATCTCAAATCACTCCCCGGCGGCGAGAAGGGCCTCCCACGCAGGCACTTAAGATGGGAGCAGGTGTGGCCGTTTGGTTGCTTAAGCAGCCGCTAACAGCGCTGCGGCTGGTTGGCGTTGCCGCGGCCACAGCCTCGCACCTGCGGGGGGGAGGGGGGCGTCAGAGGAGGCGGCGGCAGAGGCGGAAGAGGAGGAGGAGTTGGAGGAAGAGGCGGTGGAGGAGGCGGCGGAGGAGAAGGCGGAGGAGAAGGCGGAGGAGAAGGCGGAGGAGAAGGCGGAGGAGAAGGCGGAGGAGAAGGCGGGGAGAAGGCGGAGGAGAAGGCGGAGGGGGGCGGAGGAGGAGGCGGAGGAGGAGGCGGCGGCGGCAGCAGCAGTCAGCAGTTTGTCAGCGCCGCGATTTGCATGGGGCAGTGGCAAATTCTTTGCGGCCCACGCGCCACGCCGCTATTAGCATGATGCAAAGATTAGGTGCCGTTCTAAAGTCAGCCACACATTACATGTCTCACGAGACAAACGTTTGTGATGTGTGAAGTTCGCTCAGTTGTGTGAGTGAATGAGCAATTCTCAAATTTCTTCCAGCGTTTGTGTTGATGTGCTTCCAATAGAAGCAAAAAAAGACCTCAGTCAAATTTTGTCGTGGCACTCGCCCGGTTTGACAACAGTTTAGTTCATCATGAAATATATTTTAAGCTTTAGGAAACATTTCACGATTCCCAGCAAGGTGAAGAACTCCGTGAACGAAACAAATTAATGACCGAAATCTCAAGAAAGAGCTGTACATTTGTTGTTACACTAAATGTAGATGGCAATTCTCAATATAAAATATCCTTCATTGTTATATTATTATCATACCACGATATTAATTATTCTTTACAATAGTCTAACGAAACAAGAAACTGACATCTCTTAAGTTACTGTAATAATGGTGAAATGTGATTTGTAAAAAATATAGAAGCAGTATTGAATGCCTTTTCCGACATTTTATCTTTCCTTAAAAGTTTTCTAATATGATGAATGAAAAACCACCTAATATATTTGAACAAAATAAGTAAAATTTTGGTGTAGCAATTTAATGAAGTGTTATAAAAAACAGAAACACCCATTTAAAATATTTTTAAGATAGGGTAAAATCTTGAAATTCACTCCACCAATTTCAATTTAATTCTCTTTACGTGTAAATAGAGCTTCAATTATCGAAACCATTATATTATTGGAATTGATCGGAAAACTATTCATTAGAGTACGAACTGACCGCTATACTTCTCCTTCGCGTAGTGGCTAAATTCGACCTAGCTGTTTATTTAGTGCTAAAAATCTGCCACCATCGAAACCCTATCCTTGGGCCGTTCCGATCAACTTCGCTGTTGAGGTAACTTCGCTCCCACTGGGCTATCACATCTAAAGAGTCATGTATGAAAGTGACAACACTAAAAATTAGCGATTTTGATTCATTGCTAGTGATTTCGGGCGCGTTATCTACCAATGTTATTAGTCCCGTAAGTGTAGTGCGTGCGTTTTCATCGGGATATATTCCTCCACTGGATGGCAAGATCCGGCGCCGACCTACCGTCGGCTAGTGGGGTTTCCTCCTCACCAGGACTCTCCCACCACAACAAGCTCTAAGCTCCCGACCGGTCTCCCGGAATACGTGGTAGTGTCGTGCACATTAGTGTAAGTGTGTGTGTAAGACTGAGGATGGGACAAGGAAAGATCGCGCGCGGTCCGTGGCCCGTTTTTTAGGGTACTGCTCCGGTGTTCGCCTGGTTTTGATCAGAAAAACAATGAAAACTACCAATCAGAGCTGCCGGCCTCTAGAATTCTTCTCCAGACGGCGACTACTGAATTCGACCTAGCTGAAAAGCTAACGTCGACAATCCTGCCGCCGTCGCGACTCGAACCCAGGACCTGTCGGTCAGAAGCATTGCAGTCACATCAGTAGATGCACTGAGCCACCGCTCCCAGTATAAACAGTTTTGAGTTAATACTACTATTGAAAGAACAATTTTTAATTTATCTTATGGAATTAGTCAAATTTGTTGAAGTTAAATTACATAAAAAAAACATCGAACAACAAGCAATAGATTAGTGTGGCTGTACGTTGATATCGCATAATCGTAGTATTTTCGTTCCAGTTTTTGACTTGTACTAAAAAGTATGTGTTTTTGAGTTGTGCCAGTGTTTTATGTGAAATGGCGAGCGAGTGTTTCTTCTCTGAACACACAATGCTACATCCTTTCGCCTGTCCCTTGGCCGCGCACCTGGGCGGCGGTGGCGGCGACGCGTAGTTTATCAGCGGCCAATTTGCATTTCGGTGGCGAATGTCCGCTCGGCCCACGCGCCGCCCGCGCCGCATTAGCCGAGAGGACGCCCTTTAATATCGGCCGCGCGCCGCATCCATCACTGACAGCGCGCCGCGCTCGGCCGCGCGCGCGCAGGAGACCGAGGCTCGCGATGGACGCAGTGCCCAAGGAAGAAGTAGTACGTTTAGTCGAGTTGGGTTAGTCGGTCGTTTGGGCGGTCTGTCAGTTAGTCGGTCGATCGGTGAGTGGGTGGGTCGGTCGGTGGGCGGTCGGTCGGTGGGTCGGTCGGTCGGTGGGTCGGTCGGTCGGTGGGTCGGTCGGTCGGTGGGTCGGTCGTCGGTGGTCGGTCGGTCGGTGGGTCGTTGGAGTGCGTGCTTTGTCGCAGGAGTTGGAGGTAATCATTCCCCACTGGATGGAGAGATCCGGCGCCGACTTACCGTCGGATGGGTGATTGTTTTCCCCAATAGGTATCACCCATCAGCGGTACACCGCCCGAACTGGAACAAGCTCCAAGCTCCTGATATGTGTAGTAATTTAGTACATGTGTGTGTGTGTAAGTAAGGGTAGGATAAAATAAGGAATGGGAAGGAAAGATCGCGTGCGGGCCATGGCCAGCTTGTAACTGTTCTCTTCCGGTATTCGCGGTTTTTAAATTATAGAAAATAAAGGACTAACGTGATAAAAAATGTTATTGTTAAATTATTATTGATTAGCAAAATACCCGGTGTTGCCCCGACTATCTTCATATCCAATCCTTATGAAAGAGGAAAAAGATCGATTTTATATAAACCTCGGATTATTATTTTTAGTGGAGTTCGAACTTTTATAGAATACAATAATTTTATTTTATTTTTCTTTTGCAGTACATTTCTATTATATTCATGTGAATCTTATGAACTGTTTCTGGACTCTAGCGAACTATTAGTTACCAGTTCTGCTGTACTGCTACTGGCCTCTGGCGGAATATAATAGGAACCAATCTGCTCTTCGCGACAGGCGAAATATTATGATTATGGTGTATGCATCTACAATTTTTTAAACATTTTCCGCGTTTGGGTTGTTTTAATCTTTGCCAAACTTGCAAGGACACTGAGTCAATCCTGAATAAGAGCCTGTAAAACAGTCGTATTTGTTCATACTCTACTTATTGTGGTCATTTAATCAAATAATCATTTTCTTTGTTTCTAAAACATATAGAATAAAGCGACCAAAGATAAATAAAAATTTTATAAAATAAAATCTAAGTTACACACGGCGATAAAGATACTTTATCTGTTTGAGAAAGAGGTATGAAAGAACAAAACCTATTGCAGTTAAATAATTTTGTCGCCTTGTTAGATAGATTGTTCTATAGTGACAATCGTGTTAGATAACTCAGGCCTCTCTATAATATCAGCTAATTACGACTGACTTTATTGTTAGTGAAGCGTGACAACTAACAGACGTAAGTTCACTTTTTAGTAAGCTGTTGGTGTTTTGTACACAGTAGAGTATCTCTCAAGTGGCATTTACGATTCAGAGTTTTCGGATGCCTGAAATCGCAACGCAGTATCTGACTTTCCCTCTGAAGAAAGGTTTGCGAAACTGCATCTGATCAGGTTTTCGTCCAGTTTCCTGATCCATTGAGCAAATGCTGCGATGCCCCTTGTTTTGCTTCTGGACATAAATGTAACTTCATTTTCTGGCAATCTTCTAGAATTCAGTGGGAGATACAATTATTCAAATTATTGTTTCCATGTTGTCGCGGCAGGAAGTATTATTCCGAAGGACAACATGGATAAGAGCCAAAATTTATTGCCTTTTTATCCTTGAAAATAGATTTTATTACATGGGAGCTTTTTTTCCAAAATTTAAGTAGTATATGACTTAGTGTAGGGATCACAGAATTTTGAAAATGTGCACACAATTCACTTTTCCCCATAGCACGTCATACGCAGTTTTTAACTTTTTTTACGTAAAATAAAATAAAATAAAACAGCAATAAAAAGACTTGCTAGAAACGTTTTCAACCGAATTTGTCTTTGCTTGTAGGTGACAAGTTGTCTATGCAATTCCTTCTCTTGATTAAATTGAAAGTGCTCATGGAATTGTTTTCCATCATTACATTGGGTTTATTGCATTCTATTTTAAAAGCTGTTGAAAACTGTTTTCTCGGTCAATCTTAAGAAATTTCTATCGTAATGTATTTAAGGAATGAAAGTTTATAACATGTAGCAATGTTGCCTGATTTTTCAATGTTGCTTGTAATGGAAATTATAAGTTTTTATATAAGTTAGAGGAATTAAATATTTATTCATAAAATAGTTAAAGAATATTTCGAAACTCCAATTTAAGGAAAGCTTATCACTAACCCATGTAATCATTTGTATCAAATAAAATAATATTATATCACATAAAATAATATTATGTGATATGTGTAAACTTTAAGCGTAGTACCAATTATTCTAATGAATACTCTGGTTTTATTTGAAAGATATTTAAGACTTTAAATGCCTGTTTAGGCTGCGTGGATTTTGGTGGTTACGATGCTGCTGGCTCCAGCTGTTTGGGGAACCACGGAGACGAAGGTGACACTTTTGCCAGCCCAGCAGTCACCAGGCAGAGATCCTGACGATCTCAGTACAGCAGGTACAGTCCGTCCATTTTGTAATTAATAGAGTCGTTTGCTGCATGAGAGGAAGATTTTACCCAGAATTTGAATATCTCTGTTGCATGTCGCATAATTATAACTTCAAACGTTCCATTGTGAGCTACACTGTTTCCATACGACTCTATTTTACATCTGAAAGCTTGAAAATGGTTGTGTATAATTGCGAACCACGTCATAACATTAACGCTCTCTACATTAATACTCTCTTTGAGAACTGTATTTTTTTAGCTTACATTGATCCTGCGAGCGTGACATATTCGTAGAAATACTCGCTGGATACGTATGGTACTATTCGAAGCACAAACGCTCTCTTTGTAAATAACACTTTTTTTTCTTAAGGATATGAGATATAAATTCAGATGAACTGCCTTATTTGTGAATTCGTCATTGATAACTTCTTTAGAATACCATATCTCGACCTGAATTTCCTAGGTATGAAACCCCTTCTGTCTTTCTTAACCAGTGGCAGCTGGTGCCACAAGAGAAGAGGTTGTACCTCCATCGAATGACTGAAATGTAATTTCCAAAATTCAAAATACAAATACATAATAAATATGTAAGCAAATTAAATCAATTTAAACTAAGTGAAATAAAATTCTATATTGAAACATTAATTACGTAATTTTATGTATCGTGTCCGCACAAATATACCTCCCGAGCATGTGGTTCTGGCTTTGATTTCTACTGAGCACAGCACATTGCAATAAGCACTATTGCTTCGTCACGTTTCACACAAATAAAATTATTTTATTTCGAAAACTTCACTACTCTGCCATATTTGTCAATAATGAGATATCTTCGACACACATTAGTATTCGCGGGCCAGCTGTAGCCACACTGGCTTCCGCGAGACATTAGAAGGGACTTTCATCCGGAATGACCATCTTTACACAAAGAAGTCGTCAAATGTACGTTATGAATCAACAAACCTAATATCAAATGAAAAGAGATTCTTCAAATATAATAGACAATGCATTGAATATCGTCAATAATTGACCGAACTTGTGTACTTTCAATAACAAGCGAAATTCATAAACCTACGTTGCAGCGAGTCAGACGAAGACAGAATACTGCTATTCCCTTGAGACTCACTCCGTCGCCGCGGAGCGCGACAGCGCCACTAGCTTGTTGCGCCACCAAAAGGCCGCGTGTTAAATCGAAGTGCCAAAGAGAAATATCAGTAAATCCAGTAATACAGCCAGAGCTGTGCAATTCCTGGCAAGGCGCCAGACAACGGAGAGAGCGCCAACTAGACGCTCTTTGGTTTCAGAATGATTTCATATACATGGATATTGCTGCAATATCTTGGAAATTGAATGTCATTAAAAGGGAACTGTATATTCCTAAGATATTATCAAATATCTTTCATTTTCTAGGAGTTGTGCAACCGTGCTATCTAAGCACGAGCCGCCAATGTTTTTTTTAGCCTTGAACTATAAGAAAAATTCACTAACTTATTTTTTAATGCTTAGCTCCAACGCTATTTAAACCTTTATCAAGACCATTCTCTCAGTATTGCATTTGAGAATGTTCATCTTCGAGCAGTATCTGTTGAGTACATACAGCACACGTCAGAATTATTCGTTAGAACATACTCTCTTTTTCTTCGAAACATTGCCAGATGAACCCTTGAAAAGAACATTTAATAAAAATCGCTTTTGACAGAGTAAACCTTTCAGTTGGAGCATTTTATCGTTATATGAACGATGCTTTACAAGTATTTAGCAACATTTCTAAATTTTTCAAATGTTCTTGTCTCCGTTGTTTGCGCCTCGAATTACTCCAAGCACAAACTCTTTTTTCAAGCCTAGGAACCTTTTTCTCAACGCCACCTAATACAAGTAAATGTTATTTCTGAGAGCAATAAACATTTGCGTACAATTACTGAAAGCTCGCGCCATTAACTTCCTTTTCCACCACCAATGTTTTTATTTGGAATTGCACGCCTTAAGTACAAGTAACTCCCAAAGATTCCAAAGGCGTGCACTTTCTTCTAGGCTGCGTGACGTATGTGCTGGGAGCCCGTGTATGTGCTGGGAGTCCATGGCGTCGTGCGTCTGTTTGTCGCGTTGGCACTCCTGACAGTTTACGCACCTTCATGTGATCAGTGGTCAAGTCGCTCATTTTCCATCTGTGGGTATTGGAATTCTATTTCCGGTCAATCCATATGGAGTTTGTCGTATAAAAGCGGGTTCGCGGTTAATGTTCTCAGGATTTCTCCCATCTTCCCTGTCAGTCAGTTCATTTGTTCCATCTTCATTTGTCGTGACCGGCCGCACACATTTAAAGGAGCCGCCGCCGAGTGACGTCAGCGGCGCGTTACCACCCCTGGAGAGAAGGCAACCGATGCAAGCCAGCCTGGCCCGTCCGGGCGCGGCCGTCACGCCCGAGCAGGCGGGTAGAGACTCGCCACCGCCCCTACTCCGCAGCTATTCGGCGGGCCAATATTCCTAGCGGTCTATAAGAGGGCTCCGACCCGACGCCAGGGCAGATAGCGAGCGGCAGTGTTAGCGATTGTATTCTGGCGAGTGAATTGGCGAGACAGGTGTGGAGAGCAACTACTACGACGACCTGTGCTACTGACTTGGAACACTCTAGTGGATATTCGACGACTTGGCTGATTTTGGGACTTCTTCTGGACTACAACAACACGGCTTCGCTTTTGGTACATTCTTATTGTGATTCGGCACTTCAGCAATTGTATCTGGTCTTGAATAAAAATCATTTTAAGAATTCTTGTATTTAATTGGATACTACATCATTAAAATTGAATCATTATCAATAATCCATCAAAACTTTTCTTATCGGGTTTATGAAAAGATGTATTCCTGAGGATCTTAAACCTCTGTCGGTCGAGCTGTATCTGTCAGTTACATGCACTTCGGTTTATTGCTTTTCTAATTGTAGATTGGTCAATTTAAATTCGGAAATGGAGCCCCACACACGTTCCGTATTGTTGTACACTTAAAAGAAGCAAGATTGACTCAGTCAGTATTCGGTCATAAAATATGAGAGTCAGTTTTCTTTAGAGCAAATAGAAGTAATATATACGAACTGGACAAGGATTGCTGATAAAATCCCTCGTGCACCTCACGTTGCGCCAGTGCACCCGTCGCTGTTGGCAAGGCTGATAGGCAGCGCGAGTGTGCTTCCCGTAACATTAACTCTTCTATTATAAATGGAAATATCGATATTAAAAAAAACAGTTTCGCCCTGTGCACGTAAATCTTTTTCGAAAAGCTAGTATATAGCCAAAGACGATTCTGACTCATTTGCAATTATGTGTAATCGCCTTTTTTATTCCTTTCATTGGTTCTGAAATTCATTCACAGATTATTTTAAATGAACAGTGAATTTTTGGAACCCAAGTTTTGTACTTTGTCCACTTTTCCGTTTAATGTGTCCAGCACTTTTGTTCCCGGTAGCGAGGTTTTCAGTCATTCTGCAAATAGAGCTGACGGTCGTATTATCATTCTTTTTTCATGCATGTGCATCTTTTAAATTTCGACCTGGTCTCAAAATAATGCTTCACCATACAAGCAAACTGATTTGCAGGATGCCTGCACATATTATTGCAGTGCACCAATAGCTGGTTTGGGTTTCTACTTTAAAATGTCAACCTCATATGTCATGACTGCAACCACTTTCAAACTGCTCCAAAACCGATCTGTAAATAACTTTTACGCTTTACTATTACTCACAGCACAAACTGTAAACTTTTACCGCAACACTAATGATGGTGCTGCTTACTGAAAGAAAAGTCTGTAAATAACTGACAGACGTCAAGTTGTAGTAACCATTTCCTCGTTAAAATACTTACACAATAGGACATCTGAAAACGTATGCTCGTAAGCTTTGGGAATACGCTTTTTACATTGCTAACACGCACGTCGCTTTACTCACCCGCACAAAATTCCAATCGAGATTGCACTCTTTTCATCAAGAGCACCTACTGATAACGTTTCTGGACTTGCGATCAGGGTCCGTCATGTACCCGTACCACTACCCCATGGCACCGTACGGGGGCGTGCATCCGCTGACCGCGTTGGCACTCCTGGCGGCTCATTCGCCTCCCGCCGCGCCGGCGCACCCGCTGCTCTTCCCCCAGCCGCCGGCACCGCCACCGCAGCCGCCGCCGCGCCTCCGCCGCCGCCGCCGCGCCCCGATGACTACGTTGGCGCCGGCCAGGGTCACAACCCGCTCCTGGCCTACCTCTTGGCGCAGTACACGCGCCACTGCCCTACGGGGCGGTCAACTACAGCCTGCCGGGCTACAGCGCGTCCAACAATGTGCATAACAGCAAGGCGTTCGGTGCATACAAGTATGAGGACAGGCACTGAGAGCATTTGCCGACCGACTGAGTGTGTTCTACACTAGGTGTTCGATTCTACACTTGTTTTTTTTTTAACTTGTCATGTCAAGGTCAGGTACGGAAGAGGGAGAGGGAAGATATACTTCAATGGGGAGCTGCCACGTCAGTACAGCTCCCATTTTTAAGGCTCCCTATTGGAGTTTGCCCCTCTCCCTCTTTCGAGCGTGACCGTGAGATGCCACGTTAGAAAAATCCAAGTATACTATCAATATCAAGTTTCAGCCACGATGAAGCGATGCTTAACTTGGCTTGCACTGGTTGCATGTTGTTTGCCGTCGCGTTGTTCCTATAATGGATTAACATATGGAATTACAACCATCAATAGGTTTACACCCAACACGACGAGAGGAAAATGTGCAAGCTTGGCTTGATTATTAGAAGGGCCCATAAGTGAATCTGGAGAATTTTTAAAATTCTTTCCGATTATTACATTCCGTGATTGTTTATTTATTACGTTTTTTCTTAGCTTATAAATGCTGGTGTGAGAAATATACATTATTTTTTGCAACCAAATACATGAAGCCAGTCTTGGTAAAATGGACACTTGCCCTTTATCATCAAAATATAATTGGAGCATCTGCCAAGGCTTTTTTAAAAATATTAACCAGCGGCATATTTATTATGAGATAAAATATATATAGCGAATAGCTGAATCACTTCAGTGAATAGCTGTTGCGGTTAAATATCATGATACGATGTTCTGAAACATATTGTGTGCTATTATAGAAAATATTAGGATATTTTTATTCTACTAAATTCTTTTTCACCAAATTAATTTTAATTTTAAAAAATCCGCGTATTTTTATGTACAGTACAATAAAATCTCCCTCAAAAATAGAAATGTTCGTATTTTCATTTTTGTCATCTGCGAAGACAGTCGCCATTTAAATCAAATGTAGAAACTAGTTTCAACTATGTTCTGTTCCATTCAGGAATTCGAGGTATTTTCTAAAAGCTCCAACGCCAGTAATTGTAATAGTTAATACATTTTTTATAGTTTAAGTCTTGGCCTACGATACCAAATTGGTGAAACAGAACTCAACTAGCGATTTGTGTATCCATTTTCTGTGCATAGGAAATAGAACTTTTAGTTGAAAATTGCACTTTCCACTTACAAATTGTAAAATTTTGGTAAGGTCAAATACTTAACTTGGTAATGGGCACTTGAAATTCTACCCTTAAAAGTTCCATTTATGAGTACCAGTACCAAATGTTATATTATTGCAGGGCCAATATTAATAAGATGTTGACAATTTACTTTTTAAATATAAAAAAAGGGGAAAACAAATTGTTATTTCTACTCCACACTTCTAAAAACCATAAGCTCTACGTTCTGTAAGTTTGAAGTAAGGGGAAAGCACTCGATTATGTTTTAAACATTGTCTTTGATGTGGCCACGAGACATAAACGGGGGAAGTTGCATTACAATTAGTTTTCTGTCAGCGATAACATGAAATTCTTTCCCTCAAAGATGTTAAATGAGAGCAACATTTTGTTTTCATGTACCTCCTGAGGAGAGAAAAAGAGACGAAGTGTTTTTTTTAATGTTAGAGAGTCGTGTTTAAGCGTAAATCCTGTAAAATTCCTGTTAGAGAAACTCCACTGGTATGTTTTAACTATGTAAACATTAGTCCTGTTTCTGTAGAAAATGAGTTTATAAACAAAAAATAAAATAGTTATTATTTTGTTGAATACTTCTTTGCGATTTAATTTATGTAGGGTCTCAACAAAAGTGATAAAAGAAGTGAAATAAATTATAGATTACACTGAGAGAAGATTAAAACTAAAAAAAAACTTTCACAATATATATTAGAAACAAAAATAAATTTTACATTTGATTTCATGATTTGATTTTTGCTAATAAAACTGTAAATACTGTTTAATCTGAAAAAAACTTTCTCTGGAAGTAGCTCCTTGTAGGAAGGTTTAAAACGTACATGTTAGAAATTTGTTGTTGGGAGAATTTGAGCATTGTTGTCAGAATTTTACAAAAGTATTAAATACAATCGCCAAAGATTATCACATTTATTTACTTTAAACAAACACCGTACTTATAAATATTCTTCTTGTTAAATATATTTTTATAAAAAGTTGTTGACTGTGAGCGGAGTGGAATATCATTTCATTTAAGATTATTTTAAGTGTATTTTATTTTAAATAAAACTATATTATTGTATACAAGTGTCTTCAATGTATAATTTTGTAACTAACTGAATCTTCCTTCTTTTTTGAACTTTTAAATTAGTTTTTAACAAATTTCTTTATGCAATGCATTCGGGAAAAGGTGCCACAACGTTTCCAAACCAAAGTATCGAAACGAATCCCACCGAGGCCACCAAAAACAGATCTAATCTTGTTGCGAGCGCACCTGAAGACAGAGGAGGTGCCCATGAACAGTCTGAATGTTTATGTTCTTTTTGCAGCTTTTTCCCGCCACATGCATCCAACCAAGTCTTCACGTCTCTTGTGGATTTATAAAACTCCATAGTTCTAAAAATTCACAATAATATTGAACAGTTTTTCATCAGTTAATTAATTAATATTACGTGAATTAATGCATGTATCGTGACTTAATGACCATGCCTAAACTCTTTTTAAGTTTCTGCTTCAACGACCCTATCAACAAGAAAACCTACCTTTCTTTTTTAGAATTATAAATGTTTCAAATCTTCGTTTCTTTCTCAAGTTATAATAAGTTAGTCATTTATTTGTGGTGGAGTGCTGAGAAGGTAACCTTAACACTGAGAGAAAGAAAAGTGTTGACATGCCTCGCATTCTCATTTATAAAATCTTTCTCAAATATAATTTATTCTAGGATTATTTACGTTTCTTGAAATAAAATGCACTCTTGCATTCATCGTCTTAACTGCTTTGCTAATATGGTTTTAAGAGTGTGTTATACATATCACAAAATTGTTTGTATCAAAATAAAAGATCACGCACATTCACTATAAAATGTGTGTTTTGTAAACAGAACGAATTTGATGAAGCCGGTAATATTGGTTACTTTTGGATATATGAAAGATATGATTTCATTGTTATAAATTTTTTACTATTTGAAATAACAATATTGTCGGCTCATTTCCATTCTGTAAGTACAAAAGGATTATTGTTCCCTAACATGTTTAAAACCGTTGGATGACGAAAGCATGTGAGTGCAAGGTAAACTGTACGCCAAACGTGCCAAACGACAAAAGTAAGGCGCGCTCTTTTGATTGTTCATTACTCTTCTTTCATGAAGATGCTCAAACTTTTCGGTGAAATCATCCCATCACAAAATGAATTCATTGTTCATTCTACACCTTCTTTACGAATCATTTAAAACGAAGAGGGACCGTTAAACTTAATTCTGATCTTGCATTAATCTATAAAGTGATATTTCAATTAATACATTTACCATACTAAATGGTAAACTCCAAATGTCGTATGTCCTGCCTAGGGCCTGCCTGGGGAAAAAAAAAAGTTAAAATTCTTACATATATTACTAAACACTTTACATAAACAGCCTTCGAGTCTCGTGGACAGTTTAGTTTATCAAGCGAGAGCATTGCATTTAAACCTGAGATAAATTCTTACGTTGCTTCTTGCTATCTTTTATTACGTTTCGTTACGATATATTTCTTATATTTACTAAAATTATACAATTGTACACATGTTTTCTTTTTAACATTTATAATTTCCTTCAGACATCAAATTACTCTCTCATAATTGCTTTTAACCCTGACAACATATTATATAAGATTATGTGAAATGTGGCTATTACAATGCTCCGTTCTACGAAAACATAAACCCTGTTTTTCTAGAATTCTTCGAGAATATTCTAGAGAAAACTTGTCGAATAATTAGGCCATGGATTTGTCTTGATACATAAAAATCTAATGAGTCCTCCCTCTGTCGGTACCGTGTAACCCGAAAGTGTTGTAGTTCCATAAAAAACAACAACAAAAAACTTGTTTTAGAGACATTTCATCTAATCTTCTAGACTGACTCATAAAAATAAATAATAACTAATAATAAATAATTAATAACAAATAATAATAAATAAATAATAGTCGATAATAATAATAACAGATAATTAATAATAAAAAGTTCCAGGAGACGGAGATCGGTCAAATGACGTAGTAATTGTCTGCATTGGTGGATCGGAAACGGTCAGTCCGTGAGTGACCGACGGACAGACACAGGTTCCTTGATTGGTCTAAAAGTTTTGGCAACTTCTAAATATTTTAATAAGTATTTTTACGTAGGTCACGGGGTATTTGCGTATCCAGCAGTAGCGCTCCTACGCAGTTCTGGATCCATGGATTGTTACGAATGGTGTGAAAGCGCCATATTTTCTAAGCAAATTATGCGGAGGGCACGAGTGCCGTGCATGTCGCGTCGCCTGCACCTGCCGGGCGGCTCGGGGTGGGGTGGGGTGAGGACGGCCTCTGGTGCTTTGCGCGCGGGCCGCCCCGGCGCCGCGGGCGGCGGGGGCGGGCGAGCGCCGCGACGCCGCTCGCCCGTTCCCGCGCCCATAAACGCCTCTGCCGCAGCCGCCCCGTCCCTGTTCATTGCCGCCCGTAAACCGAATCGGTCCCCGGCGCCCGCGGCCACGACGTCATGGCGGCGTCGACGACGATGAGGACAGGCTGGGAGAAAAGAGGCGGCGAGGGGGAAAAGGCGGGAAGGAAGGGGGAGGGGACGGTGGGGAGGAAACGGTGAGCGCGGTGACGGGAGGACAGGGATGGGAACGATGAGGACGGGGACGGTGAGGGCGGAGACATTGACGACAGGGATGGGAATGTGAGGGCGGGGACGGTGAGAGCGGGGACGGTGGGGACGGAAACGGTGAGCGCGGTGACGGTGAGGACAGGGATGGGGACGGTGAGGGCGGGGACGATGAGGGCGATTGATTAATTGCATATACTTAAGAAAAATGAATATCTGAGTAAAGGTTTCCTTCAAAACACCATTCGGAATTGAGAGAGATCCAAACGAGTATCATCAAATATTTATTTTAATCATGAAATCGATATTATTATTTATCGCAGAAGTAGACATTTTTGTTCATAATTTTGTTTTTGAAGAGTACCGCGAAATAAATTATTTATAAATAAATTCCCTTTCTCATGGCATGATCTTCTCATACCGTACAAAGTTCAGACTCTCAAGAAGCATTTCTATCGAGAACAGGACAGTATTATAGTGTATTCAGGATCGCACCGTTCTTTTGTAAATGAAATAAAGAAAATCGTTTGCTCATTGTTTTCGCATTCTCATGTTTCTTGTCATCAATTTACAGGAGTTGCTCTGCATATTGCCTGGGAAATCGGTTTAGGGGTTCTCACAACTTCTATTTTTATCACTTTTGAAACCGAATGAAGTGTTTGTAGGGCAGAAATGCCAACGTTATAATATTATGTGACCGTTCCCTGAATGCAAGAAAGTATGTGATGTTATAGCACTAGTCAGATTATCCCTAATATTCACAAATCTGCACGGACTACAAAATTGTGTGCTTTCTATCTCCTTTCTATTCTATCCCGCTTACACTCGTATTTCATTTCATCCCAGAATCACATTTCTGCCCCTTGCAATGTGCTTTAGTTTACCTGAAGAGGAATTCAATTTTCGAACCTAAATAACAAAGTGAAAGTTCCGAAAACTTTTTAATTTCATTTTCGATTTTTGCAAGCTGCGACATTTAATTTTGCAAGAATAACTCGATTCCATGTCGTTTTCTCAATATCCGTTTCCGAATCAGGAGACATTACTACGCCGCGCCGTTTTGAAATACCTCCAGCGCAAACTTCTCACAACTGATCTAACGCAAAACAAAAACCATGATGCTGATATGGACTTCCTCAACGGCACTTGCAAGTAAAAGGTTTTATAGGGCCAGGGCGATGTGCCAGGGCGAAATAAACGCTTTATCGCGCAACAAAATGCAAAAGCGCCGTGTAGCCAGACTTGTTCCACCGGGCGGCGGCGGCTCCCTGGCTACGCGCACACGGAAGCTCGCGGCTGCATGGCCGGCGGCCACGGACGCCTCCGCCCCAGCGCACGAACCAGGAACCGCCTCCCGGCGCCACATCGCCGCCGCCTCCTCCTTCTCCTCCGTCACCACCACCGTCACCGCCACCGTCACCGCCACCGCCACCGTCACCGCCACCGTCACCGCCTCCGTCACCGCCACCGTCACCGTCACCGCCACCGTCACCGCCACCGTCACCGCCACCGTCACCGCCACCGTCACCGCCACCGTCACCGCCACCGCCACCGTCACCGCCACCGTCACCGTCACCGTCACCGCCACCGTCACCGCCACCGTCCACCGTCACCGCCACCGTCACCGTCACCGCCACCGTCACCGCCACCGTCACCGCCGCCGCCACCGCCGCCGCCACCGCCGCCACCGCCGCCACCGTCGCCACCGCCGCCACCGCCGCCACCGCCGCCGCCGCCGTCACCGCCGCCACCGCCACCGCCACCGCCATTTCCTTTATTGTGTGAAATACGGTTTTCGAGCCCTTGTCCTCTAGAGGGCCGCTAGCGATTTTATAGAGAACGTGTAGAGGCATCATGTGAATTTTTTTGCTGTTTGCAATTGTCATTGGGTGCCACGTCCCACGAACGAATTGAATTGAGTTTCAGAATAATATTAGAATCAAACAGCGTGTGTGTCGAAGAGTAGGTCTGTTTCCAGAAGTCACATGTACGAGCGCGCAGCCTGCCGTACGGCAATCTTCCAATTCTCTGTCGTGGGAGCAGAGAGCTCTGTCATATCTCTTATTGGTTGACCTCCTTTTGACTAGTTTTTTTATTATATCTTTTCCTCATTTATTTCATTTTGCTTTATAATTTTATACTATGACTATGCTCCAATCTTTTAAATGAAGCCTCTAAAGAAAGAGAATTTCACGTAGAAGTGATGAATTGCAAAACTGATCTAAATATTCATGTAAAATGCAACCTGCAACGCTCGACCGCATTTTTTACCTATATTGTTCAATAACTCCTAAAAAAAGTGTTTTAGGGCCTTAAAAACTAAAATTTTGAAGCCAAAGGGCTCTTCATGAACATGCTATTACAGCTTTGTTGGTTCGACACTTCTCGATTCTACCCCAACTGTTCAGAGCCCGTAGAATCTGCAGCTGAATGCGAAATTGAACTTATTACTTGATATGCTATGCGATTGAATTACACACGAATTACTCTCTGCTCGGTAATAAAGTTAAATAAGAATAGTTTGTATTGAAAAGGGTGCATTGTATTGTTATCAATTAAAAAACAAACACATATAACAAGTGTCGAGTAACAAGATCTTGAAGAAAAAGATACATTACAGGTTTAATATGGAAATGGAAAAATAGGGAAGAGGGTGGGGTTTAACACGCTTAAGTTCTCGCACAAGAACGCATGTTGTACTAATTGATATTGGATTCGGTTGAATCAGCCAGTCGCTTCACAATTCACGTCTTGTAGATTTTCCCAAATCATCAACGTTGTACATCCTTAGCGCGTGCCGTGGTCAGGGATATTCAATAGGGTGGTGTTGTACCCCGAAGCGTAAAACGGCAGCACTATCGATCTTCTACGCATGCGCAGTTCAAGTTTCGCATCACTTTTGTGCGTCTGCGCATACGCAGAGAACCGAGACTACAGTCGATTGCTGTCCGCTAAGACGTGCAAAAACTCTCTATACTTGTTTTTTTTTTATTATGTGGCATCTGTGGGTAGTATCTACAAGTTGGAATTCGGCACTTTTGCGTTTTTCTTGTCCTGCCACAAGATGTCGCATGGTCGCGACCGTATCAAACAGTGCTTCAGATCACGCGACTTGCGGTAGGACTAAAAATGACGCAAAAAGTCGTGCCGAATTCCATCTTGGAGATACTACCCACAGATGGCACGTTAGAAAAAGCCAAGTACGATCATTTTGCTTTCACATATCTCTGAAGCGTGGAATAGTCCTGAGAGTTCTGAAATACTCTAAATGCCCCCTGGTTCATTACAAATGAACAAATTCATCGAGAATTAAAAATTACACAATTAGAAGAAACCATAGCTAAATTAGCTAACAATTTTTACAACAATCTGCATACCTCACCAAGTACCATCATTTTTAACATGGGAAAAAATGCGGTCCACCCACGCATAAAGTCAAGATTTCCAGAAGACAAATTCAAACGCCCGTAAACCACTATACCCTCAGCTCCTTAACATAATCATATTCCTTTCTCTTCTTAATTAACAATAACATTAAATCAATAATTATGTCAGAGTTTAAACCTCACTTACTTTATGGATGGCCAATCCAAAACTGTCATATAATAATCTTATGTTTTTTAAAACCCTTGAAAGACTTTATGGGGCGTGGCGCTGTTTTCTCCACGAACGTGCAAGAGCGATTGTCGTCCCTTCTAACCTCACTTACGCACAAACTTCCGAACCGAATTGCGTATCACAAAAACTACCGAATTGTATCACCGGATGACGTTCTAATGACACCCAACTTACTGGTAGTCCGGTCGCTTTTTAATTTTTTATTGCTTATAGAGACAAACTATCCCAACATTTCTTTTAGGATGCACATCCTTGAAACATAAGTATTAATAATGCAAAACAATCAATGCACCTATCTTGCTTCAGTTGCTCAATCTTTGCGATACAATCTCAGGAACGCAATAAATTATATTAATAGCTCATTTACTACACATGGTATTGGGGGTAGCTGTTAAAATGGATTAGTAGTAGATTAATAATGGTAAAGTATTGTTTGTATATAACTGAGAGACCTCAACACATTGACTCTTCGACAATTCATCGATAGCTTTGACAAAAGACTTCTTCTAATTTGAATCTATGGTTTTGAGAAAGGCGTTAGTCATTTCAGCCCTGGTGTGTTAACTCTCCTTTTCAAAACTAGTCATTTGTTTTTCATTTGCAAAATGTGTTGTACTGTAATAATGAATATTATCGATCCTTCATTTAAAGTTTAAAAAAGATCAGTCTCAAGGTGTAAATTTCTTTGGTATTGAGAAATTCAAATGTTGCACGGTCTCATGCGTCTTCCGTGCTCTTACATACTGTTTTCTCAGTACTCCTAAAATAGTGTAAAATATCACGTTTTCGAAATTTTGAGTACATTTTGCACAACTGGAATAAGACAAAAATAAAAACAGCAATCATGATGAGACTTTTCTCAATAGCACTTCCAAGTAAAAAGTTTTATGCGGACAGGGGCGATGGACCAGGAAGTAATAAATGTTTTATCGAACAAGAAAAATCAAAATTTTTGCCTGTTGGGTGGCAGGGCTGACGAACAGTAATATCCCGGGAAATAACTATCATAAAAAAAAATGGCACGAGGTAATAAAAGATAGAAAACATATGTGTTGAGAGAGGAGATTGTTGCGTACGTTGTATTTCTCCAGCTTCATTAGGGATTATTAGAAAATTATCAAAGCTTTTAGTTACTCTGAATCTCTCTTAAGAATGTTCCATGTTATCAGAGACAAAGATAAATAATTCAAGGGAATCTATTGCAATGGAAGGGCAAAGTTTTTAAGCAACATAAGACGTGAGAATTGGTTCATCCCGAAGAAGAAATGTATCACAGAAGCATATCACATGAGACCTCCTTAATGATATTCATATTCAGTTTTTTAGAAAAAATTCTATCATAGTGTTTCTCAAAATTTCAATTCAAATCAGTAGAATGTATGCAGTTCAATACTGTATCTGCTAAGGGTTAAAGTTCCATTAGCACAAAAAATTTTCACTTTTAGTTTTTATTTAATATTTAAATTAAATGTACACTCAATTTTAGAAATATTATTTATTTTACATTATTACGAAATTTTATAACACATTAGTGAATCAAAATTTTTCTCTTGTTTGATCACAAAAAGAGAAACTATCTTTCAATTGAAACATTAAAAAAAAACTCTGCCAAAATTCACTGATTATAAATCGGCTTTTCTCTGGAAACCACGTTAGAATGAATTGGAGTATTCATATGGCAGTGCCTAAGTCATGTAATTATACAGCCCTTGAACGTCCATGTTATAGGTCGCGTGTTCAAGAACTGGTCTGGAGACAGTTTGCCAAGCTCTCAGAGCGTGACGGAAAAAACGCCGATCAAATGCAACTGCAAGCACAGTTGCCCATTGCTTGATAATCGATGGAAAAATAACCGCTAGATCTTGTTTGTGCTAATCACACAATACATCACATCTACACATCCACACCATTTGAACATCCTTTTATTAAGAAAATAATAATAAAACAATCCACAACAGTTCATCACTTTTCTACATAGCGACCATCACGCTGAATCGAAATGTACTATCTTTTTTCATAATATCTGGATTTCATGAGAAAGACTTTTTGTGACTGCTTATACACTCTTACTTTGTCATTACCCACTCGACTGATGTCTTTCACTTCATCATCAATGCGAAACTTCTTGCAGCAATGTGCTTCCAAGTGTTGCAAGACATGAAAGTCCTCGGTACAACGTCGGGTAGTGTTGTAGGGTGTGACAGACACTTGAAATGGATATTCTCAATGGACCTGGATGGCCGAGGTGGCTAAGAGCAAGTACCGACTCAGTGCTTCGGTCCGAAGGGTCGCGGATTCGAGTCCCGTCTTGGGCAGGGTTGTTTGTCCCTTGACTTTGTATGTGTTGTCGCGGTGGGCCTCGCGTTCTCCGACCCCAGAACAAAGGAGCCCGCAAGAGTGTTGGTCTAGTGTATGGTCGAATATGCGTCCCATCGGGACGAATGGGTAACCGACTGTTGGCTGGGTAAAAGCCCAGAAAAAAAGCTGTGTATGAACTTCCATTATCATGCTGAAAAAACACATTGAGACAAGAGTTTTGACTTCATTGCACCTTCAAACAGTTTCCAGCCAATATGATTCGGTAATTAATACATGTGTTGAGATCAAATGTTTCAGATTGGAACAATGATGGCTTCAGAATATCGAAAGCATCGATTCACCACCATCAGTACTTCTACAAAATGTCTTTGTTCTGGGCAATGTCAAATGCTGCTTTCTCTTTGCAGTCTCGCTCGATTTTTGGTTGGAAGTAGTGCATTCCAGAATTCCTCTCCTTGACTGCGCATTTTGGAGAATGCTTTGGCTTCATATATTTTTATGGGTGTTTCACAGACGCCGTTGTCAGATAACACGTCCTTTCATTTCAGGATAGAGGCAGATGTTTCGCTACTCATCTGACAGAGATGATATTTGCAGCAGGTCGTGGATGATACAATGAGCAGAGCCATTGCTGATTTTTAATTCGCTAGCCAAGCACTCCAGGGCCGCGCGTGGAGAGGATGACGTAAGAAGTCACGTGGTTCGGCCACGTGACTTAAGGGATAAGGGATAAGGGATAAACCGGGAGCGGTAGCTCAGTGCATCAACTGATGCCACTGCAGCGCCTCTGACCGGGAGGTCCTAGGTTCCCACTCCCCACGGCGGCAGGATTTTCGACACTAGCTTTTCAGCTAGATCGAATTCAGTCGCTGTCTGGAGGAGAATCTTAGCGGCCGGCTGCTCTGATCGATAGTTTTCCGTGGTTTCTCCGATCAACACCAGGTGAATGCCGAGCAGTACCCTACCAAACGGGCCACGGACCGCGCGCGATCTGCCCTTCCCTTCCTTATCCTATCCTCTCCCTTACACACTCACTTACACTAACATGCACTACACTACCACATATTTCGGAAGACCGGTCGGGAGTTTAGAGCTTGTTGCGGCTGGGGCGGTGCCCAGCCGCGACAAGCTCTAATCCAGCGAGGGAAGATCTCCGCCATCTCCCGAGAAAAAATGCACTACACTAACGGGACTAATGACCAAAGCAGTTGACGCGCCTGGAAACACGAAAAATCAATCAATCGATAACGGATAAGGGAGAGCCGCGACGCCACTCGTGGGTAACGCTTTGGGGTTTCCTCGCAGTGATACTGCAAAAACTTTCCACCCACGCTGGCGCGGATGTGCTGTGTTCACGAGGTGATCCGATGAATTCGGGCACGTTTGTGTGGTTCTAGAACCCTGTAAGGCAGAGGGCGTATCTGCCTGGGCACGGCAGATGCCGGGTCGCCGGTAGATCGAGTTGTCATTCGCTTGCGCCGCCGGAAGGCGAGGGTGGGGAGGGGAACTGAAGTAAATTAGCTCTGACGATCGCCGTAGGTGTGAACTTGTATATTGTATACGTTGTAAATAAACTGTATACAACTCAATCGTGTCTGTTTTCTTGCGAGGTACATGCTTACCCATAACATCACCCAAGGAATAAATACTCAGATCAAGAAATTCCGAAGAGTAGTCGAGATTGTAATAGATTTAGGAATATTATTCACAACTTTCAACAGGAACAGAAATAAATGTATTAATGCAATTTTTTAAGATCGAAAATGGGCGAATCGTTCAATAAAAGCTTCAGTTTTGCCCCGTTGTTCGATTAAATTGAACCAACGTTCGCCGAAACCACTGTCTCCACAACTCGCCACATCCACTGCTGACTCCGCCTCCTCTTACTCGACCACCGCCGCTGCTGCCTCAACCACCGTCAGTCGTATTCGGTGGCACCGTGTAATGGACATTATGTTATGCTCCGTGCGTGTCCGGCTATAAAGCCGCTCTCATTAACGCCAAATTGGTGTAATCACTGATGCAATAAATGCACTCTATAGCTCAGTTTATGAGTAACATACGTCTATTAAACACACTGTGTTTTTATATTAAGCTAATACACAAAGATGGGAAGCTATTTTAGTGAGTTGGTACTTGCATGCAACTTCTCTGAACTCGCGTTTGTACTGACCCAACATATGTCCAAGTCGTGATGCCAGTAAACATGTTTGTGTTAGAGTGAAACACTGTAAGTATGAATATATGGATCTGTTTACAGCAGTTGTTTAAATAATTCATTTACAAAACCTTCCAGAGGAAACTAACTGTTCTTTTGTTGTTCATATTTCATAGCTTTCAAAAGCTTGCTACATGTAACAGGAGGTTAATATTTTTAGCATTATGCTTGAAACTGGAACATAATTTTATGGCGTCAATATTAAAGAACCCAAAGAGTTTGTTGAGGTCCCTTCAATGTTTGATAGGATCAAATGATTGAAAATTAAATTTAATTATGTCGAAACGGGGTCTTCAGTAACAATAAATACGTGAATGCTACCTTTACTTTTTTATTGATGTAGATTATTGCAAACCTGTCATCTAACTAATCAAGAAAGGGATCGTATTTGGTTTTAATAAATATAGCATTAGCTATAACTGATAAATAAATTAATATTTCTTTAACTAAACCTTAAACATTTATTAAATAGACTACAGAGTCAATTTTGGCAAAACGAGTATCAAATGTAGGGGTATTATTTTAATTAAGAAAAAAACATTGAAGGTGATAGAAGTGCAAGGAAATACATTTAAGTAATTAAGAAACAAATCGTATACAAATATGAACGGTATGGTCTCGGAAAATGATTTCTTTCTCTAATATGTTTGTAGAAACGATTTCTTAAGGAAAACTTTGAATTTCCTACTTCTGAAAATTTGGATTTAGAACAATTTTAACGCCTGATTTATGAATTGAGTGAAACTGTAACTAAGGGTTATTTATTCTCTTTTTGCTTTAAA
Organism: Teleogryllus oceanicus; assembly: GCA_964035755.1. Classification (NCBI taxonomy): domain Eukaryota; kingdom Metazoa; phylum Arthropoda; class Insecta; order Orthoptera; family Gryllidae; genus Teleogryllus; species Teleogryllus oceanicus. Next base: position 65,071,824 of record CAXIVR010000011.1, read on the forward strand.
AACATTTTTATTCTATGTAAAATACTTTTAAAAGACAATTTCCAATAAAAATATCATCTTCATTTGAGAAATAATACTCATATATTTACTTACATATTTTCTCAAAATCAACATATGTAACATTCGTACACAAATATTTCTGATATGTTTCAATTAACGTGACAAGTACGGACACGTAGCATCGGACTACAAACAAAATATTCTTATCTAATAATCAACTTCATTTCTTGTGCTATTTTATGAATGAGTTAAAAAGAAATTCCACTATATTCACTGTTTTAATGTTTATATTTATACAGCTTCAACTTCCATATAGAAACAATTTAAAGTGAAATTAAATGTGAGATAATATATTTTTAAATTTATTTTGTAATATGCTTTCCTTAACCCTTGTCATAAAACAATTTTGTTGTTGCTAATCTATGTTGAATGTGTTGAATTCAGTAACGTGAACAGAATGACTGTTGAATTCAGTAACATTAATTTGAGATTATCTCAGAAGGAACATATTTGACTACTGTGTGGCTGTTTTTTCCTACCCCTGAGTGAGACCCATAAGAGGTTAGCCGAACGTTGCAACAAGAGCAAAAGCAGGCCAGATTAATTCAGCCAACGTCGGGATGAAGAGTCATTTAGGAGCCATTAAATTTTCCGAGGTTATTTAATGTTGGTATAATGTACGATAATATTCTGCATAGATTTACATGAAGGGCTTTTAAAATGGATATTATGAAACAGTCTGTTTTTGTGTTTTCACAAGTATACGCTTTATCGGAGAAAAATAATTAGCACACGTTGTTTAAACCTAACAACCCTTCTAAGGGAAATCGTTATAAAGAAAGATATTAAAAACACAAAATTGCCATTAAATGTGCGATCATCTTTAAACGTAAATAAATTAAATAAAAGAATCAAACATATATTTAATAACATAATTAAAACTTGAGAAAACGCAAGAAGCGGGTTAAATGTATTTTTTTCTAATTTCGATATTTAATATAATATTATTAATTAACACTCATGAGAAAACGGAAGAAGACGTATTTTTTCTGTTTCGATATTTAATGAGATTTAATTTACTATATTTTATTTTTTATTATTATTATTATTATTATTATTGTTATTATTAATTATCATTATCATCATCAACATTATCCTTTGTGCAGAGTTCTACTCTGTGAGAGGCCATTTCTAGCATATCTTGACCAAAGCTCGAATTGGTCTAACCCTGCTGCGTAATTCAGGTCTGTATGATCCGAAAAGAAATGTCTTTTTCTCTCAAAGGTAAACTTTGTGATCATTTTGATTCTTCGTGAATTTCTTTCATATATAAATATCTTTAAATGAATTTAATTCTTTTGTTATTTTTTCATAGTTTCGGTAAAAAAATTGTTACCTATGTATTGTTCGGATCTATGTGACCCGATTGTCAAAAATCAAGCGAAGTAATAAGTAGTGTGAACTATAACTAAAACGTTATGTTCGGACGAAAGAAATTTACTTGAACTGCAAAAAAGCAAAATATAAGTTCAAAGAACATATTCAATCCAAGATCATATTTGTGATTTTAATAAATTTATCGACTCGGTGTCCACAAATTGATTGCTTGATTTCTAAAAGGGCCATTATGTATAAATCGTTTTTAACTTTAAACTAACAAACTTTTTTTTTGATAATTCAAAAAAATATTGGGAGGGATTTCAAACTGAGTGTCCACAAATTGATTGCTTGATTTCTAAAAGGGTCCATCTTCCATCTTCCATCTTCCATCTTCCATCTTCCATCTTCTTCCATCTTCTTCCATCTTCTTCCATCTTCTTCCATCTTCTTCCATCTTCTTCCATCTTCTTCCATCTTCTTCCATCTTCTTCCATCTTCTTCCATCTTCTTCCATCTTCTTCCATCTTCTTCCATCTTCTTCCATCTTCTTCCATCTTCTTCCATCTTCTTCCATCTTCTTCCATCTTCTTCCATCTTCTTCCATCTTCTTCCATCTTCTTCCATCTTCTTCCATCTTCTTCCATCTTCTTCCATCTTCTTCCATCTTCTTCACTTCTTCCATCTTGCTTCCATCTTCTTCCATCTTCTTCCATCTTCTTCCATCTTCTTCCATCTTCATCTTCCATCTTCTTCCATCTTCTTCTCCCATCTTCTTCCATCTTCTTCCATCTTCTTCCATCTTCTTCCATCTTCTTCATCTTCTTCCATCTTCTTCCATCTTCTTCCATCTTCTTCCATCTTCTTCCATCTTCTTCCATCTTCTTCCAGCTTCTTCCAGCTTCTTCCAGTCTTCTTCCAGCTTCTTCCAGCTTCTTCCAGCTTCTTCCAGCTTCTTCCAGCTTCTTCCATCTTCTTCCATCTTCTTCCATGCTTCTTCCATCTTCTTCCACTTCTTCCATCTTCTTCCATCTTCTTCCATCTTCTTCCATCTTCTTCCATCTTCTTCCATCTTCTTCCATCTTCTTCCATCTTCATCTTCTCATCTTCTTCCATCTTCTTCCATCTTCTTCCATCTTCTTCCATCTTCTTCCATCTTCTTCCATCTTCTTCCATCTTCTTCCATCTTCTTCCATCTTCTTCCATCTTCTTCCATCTTCTTCCATCTTCTTCCAGCTTCTTCCACTTCTTCCAGCTTCTTCCAGCTTCTTCCAGCTTCTTCCCTTCTTCAGCTTCTTCCAGCTTCACTTTCCAGCTTCTTCCAGCTTCTTCCAGCTTCTTCCAGCTTCTTCCAGCTTTCTTTCCAGCTTCTTCCAGCTTCTTCAGCTTCTTTCAGCTTCTTTCAGCTTCTTTCAGCTTCTTTCAGCTTCTTTCAGCTTCTTTCTTCAGCTTCTTTCAGCTTCTTTCAGCTTTCTTTTTCAGCTTCTTTCAGCTTCTTTCAGCTTCTTTCAGCTTCTTTCAGCTTCTTTCAGCTTCTTCAGCTTCTTCAGCTTCTTCCAGCTTCTTCCAGCTTCCACCTTCTTCCAGCTTCCACTTTCTTCCAGCTTCCACCGTCCACCTTCCTCCTTCCACCTTCCTCCTTCTTTCTTCTTTCTTCTTTCTTCTTTCTTCTTTCTTCTTTCTTCTTCCCTGATGCCTCTCAGCGTCGGGTTAGCCATTTGACATACTCCTTTTTTGTCTTGTGCCTTGCGCTTCACCTCTCTAGTGTAGCTCCGCTCCTTTGGCATATATCCTGTATATAGGCGTCCCATGTTCCTCTTGGCCTTCCAGGCGGTCTCTTTCCCTCTGGCCTGGCTTCCATAATTTGTTTCGGTTTTCTATCCTCTGCCATTCTAGCAACATGTCCGTACCACTTCAGAGCCTTGTTTTCTATTTCTTTGAGTAGCGGGGTAACTTTTAGTTCCTCTCTGATTATATTATTCCCGACTCGATCTCTTCTTGTCTTCCCTACTATCCTGCGTAGGAATTTCATTTCCGCAGCTGTGACTACTTTCTGTTTTCGTATTATGTGGCATGGTTTCAGTTCCATATATAAATGTTGGTATATATACGGACTTATAAATTTGGAGTTTTATTTTAGTACCTACACTCATTCTTAACAAGTTCTTATTTATTTGATAATACACAGAGTTTGCTTTCTTCACTCTATTATCCAGTCAAATTGTCTCTCTCTTCTGGAAAACCTTTTAAATCCGCCCTTGATGTGAGCAGAGTGAAGTTCACGGGGGAGGGGGGCGTGGCGATGTCGCGCGGAACTTACGGTGGTGCTGACATGACACGGCCCCTGCGACATACTCTTTGTGTCTCCCGGCCCCGCCAGACACGCGGTGGCACCGGCGGCGGCGCAGGAGGCCGTGGCGGCGGCGGCGGGCCGCGTCGCGATAAGCATCTGAAGGCGCGACGCCCTGCGCAGAACGAGAACGCGGTGGCGGTGGGGGCGCGGAGGCAGGCGCGATCGTCTTTTCACCGCCCGGTTGTATCTCGGCCCCCGCCGCCCCGCTGCCTGTTGAGGAGTGCGGGGATTGTCCTCGAACAACGTTGGACACGCCCAAGGATGCAATAATGCTGTCAAAACCTTTCCTCGCTGGGAGACAGGAGGGTTGGAATCAGCCGACCAGGGGAGGGCGCGCTCCCACTGAAGAGAAGCTGCTCCGGTTTCAGGGCGATGGTCCCGTTAGCCTTTCACCTTTGTGGACTTTTCTTTTGTGTGGATTTGGAAAGAGTTGTTCTTTCGGGCAGAGTTTAATATCGTGGAAAGAGAATGTGAAGACAGGGGTATTCCTATCGAAAAAGAAATTTTATATACGTTATTTGCGGATGATCACATTGAAATTGGATGTTGAATTGGTTGGTTAGTTGGTTGGTTAGTGATTCCGGGCGCGTCAACGGCTTTGGTCATTATTCCCTTAAGTGTGGTGCATGTTTTTTCGGGAGATGACGTGATCTTCTCCCGCTGTTTGGCGAGATCCGATGCCGACCTACCGTCGGCCATTGGTGTTTCCCCCTAACCAGGACTCTTCCACAAGCGGTTGGGCGTTGAAGATGCGAAGTACATGATTATCAAATTATTTAGAAAAATGTGAGAAACATGATTTCAAAATTAATATGAAAAAGATAAGGATTGGCGAAAGAAAGAAATATTTACTTTGCTGTAGGAAAAAGAATGGTTAAGAAATAGTTGTTCAGAAATTAAGAGTGAAAGAATTGGTGCACGTCAAGGAGAGAGTATAAGAAACACGTAGAGCACATAAGTATTCCCTTCGCCAATGCTCGATGGAATATTGTAGGACAAAAATGAAACTTAAAAATATAATATTAATATACAAATGTTTTTGGAAAATATTGAACGAAAATTAATTTAGGAACGAAAAATTAAGATCCATTAAATGAAAATTACTTAAATTAGAAATGAATTTACGAAGGAAAAAGGAAAAAGACGCATTCAATTATAGAGAACATTCAGCAAAAGCAGTTGAAAAGGTTTAGTTAAACAAAAAGGATAAAAGAAGAATTCCAAAAATTATTTTAGAGCTGGTTTAAGGAAATGAAACACAGTACGAAAGAAAATGTTTTAATGGAAGATGAATGTGAAGTGCATGAGACCTGGAAGAAGAAAATTAAAAGTACATAATATACACTTTTGAAAACAGGAAGTAATTTTAAACACTGTCATCTGTGAAGTAACAATAATTAATAACTTGTGTAGGTATAATGTAATTTGATGCAAATATATTGAATTCTTCATATGAAGATAAAATGGGACCCCTCTGCCAACTCTGTATTTTATTACATGCTTGTAAGACCACAGTAAGGACAATATTTTAAACGTTATTACAAAGTTTTCGTTAGATTTTTTCGAACACTTTTATATAGTTTTTCTTTCTTTGCCCATCAGTAATCAATTAATGTGATTTTCTTTTTTCTAAATGTGTACCAATAACCTTTGCTGGTTTAGGAGACTTGCTGCATAGGTCTGTGTAGAATGACGGCGTTGTTTAGGAAGCGGCTCGACAGCTTCTGAGATCCTCCACTTGGTGGATGACTGTGTCACCGGAAATAACCCCGATTATGTCACGTGACAATCACGCTGTAATGGGTAGTCATTGTGTTTATCATTATCAACTGGGATGGAATGCTAACCAGCTCATGGGAAGTGACATGGACAAAATGCGTGTCATAGTGTTGCCTTGAGAGTCAATAAGTATACGGTTTTGGTATAATTGAAATTATGTGACAATCGCTACAAGTGCTTGGAACAGAAACGTTACTTCGATTTATTACTCAGGAGAAGGTTCTTGTTTTGTATTCGTTGATTTATTCAAGATGAATACAAGGTTCGGCACTACAGTAGACATAATTTGAAGCTTATTATATTACATGAAAATCTGTTTTTTTTTTCATTATGGGATTTTAAAAATGTTAAACGCATTGTTAAAGTATTAAACTTGGCTAAGCATTGGACCCATACGAAGCCAAAATAAATATTTGAAAACCACAAAAAAGGTGTTTTTATATTTATATAAGAATTTAATGATATTTAGACAAACACTGAACTGAACACTTGTGATTTCTGCTAGATACTACACAGTAGCTGGCAAAATTCGAAATGTGTCTGCCATTCTTTAAGTTTAATTACTCAAAAGAAAACACATAATTTAGTTGTCAAAGGATCTGTTATTTGATCTCCATCAAAATATAGTATTCGCCTCGATCTCTGATTGCGAGAATAAGGGAGCTGTTTTAGAAAATGGTCAGAGGATTTTAATTGTATTATTATTCCACTACCGCAAGCACGTGGCCTACTGCTGATATACCGACCTTCACAGTACTAGTCGTCTTAACGCAGTTGCTGAAACGCACGCTCCAGGGCATTGCACGGTTAAAATGTTAATTGCTTGCGCAGACGTATCACCGAAAATTAAACGATATTTTATTTAGCGCCAAATGTGCTTGATGACGTTTACTTTGTGGGTGCTTGTAACAAAAATATACATCACTTCCACAGCTTTATCTAGTTGGTTAATGCCTTATTTTACGGGGCGAGACTCGACCATCAGACCCACTCTTCCGTACCACGAAATTTCGCTAAGCTCCTTTCACCATCCAGCGTAGAAAGGAGGTATGAGGGAAGGGCGACGAAACAGGACTTGACTCGACTTTAGACTCGAAGATCTTTTATATCCAGTAAATCTATTACATGGGACAGCCAGCTTTACTTCCACTTCGAAGGCAGGCGTGCGAAGAATTGTTCGCCCTTAAAAATCTACTGCTTTGATTTGGGTTTGAACCCGCAAATTTGGGTAAAACAGCCCGGTACGCTAACCGCTAAAACACCAAATCTGCAAACTCCAAGCAATCAAACTACCTGAACTCCTTACATTGCCATATTTGTTAGGAAAAATAAGCTATTATTTGATCACCTATGAGGCAAAGAGTTGCCGCAGCGACGTAATTGCAAAATGCATTGTAACCACAGGGAGCATGCAAAACAAATTAGTGTGCTGCGAATTAACGTTTACTATTAAAGACTTGCAATGCAGCAATAAATGTAAATACAGGTTTTTCTATCGCAAGCGCCTTTGGATTGATTAATTGATTGATTGATTTGTCCGGGCGCATCAAATACAGAGGTAAGTAAGCCCGTAAGTGTAGTGCATGTTTTCCTTGGGAGGTGGCGGTGATCTTCCTCACTGGATGGCGAGATCCGGTCCCGACATACCGTCGACTCACGGGGTTTTCTCCAAACAGGTATCACCTACCAGTGGGGCACCGCCCCAGCCGGGCTGTCTGGAGGAGAATTCTAGCGGCCGGCTGCTCTGATCGGTAGTTTTCCGTGGTTTCTCCGATCAACACCAAGCGAATGCTGCAGCAGTACCCTAATAAACAGGCCACGGAACGCGTGCGATCTTTCCTTCCTCTTCCCTGTCGTATCCTCACTCCTTACACAAACACACACACACACACTCTCACACACACACACTTACACTAACACGTACTACACTAATGCAGCTACCGGGAGCCCTGTCGGAAGCTTAGAGCTTGTTCCGGCTGGTGCAGTGCTCCGCTGGAGGGAGATACCTGGCTGGGAAAACCCCGCTAGTCGACGGTAGTTCGACGCCAGAACCCGCCATCCAGCGGGGGAAGATCGCCGCCCCCTCTCGAGTAGAAAAACATACACTACACTTACGGGACTAATGACTTCCGTAGTTGACGCGCCAGGCATCACTACCAACCAACCCATGAACCTATTGTTGATTCTGATGCTCTAGGGATGGGTCAACGGGTGACCGAGCGTGTGGTGGGTCTGAGAAGCTCCTTGGGAGACCTTGCGGCCGCCGCCGCCGCCAGCGCCACCGTGCCGCTTGGAATAACCCCAATTATATCACGCGACGCCGCGTCGGCTGCCTGTTCTTCGCCCTGATACACTGCCCGGTTTACATGACAAAGGGTGAGGGAGGCTGTGGGCCGTGCCTTTTGTCCTGGGGCTAAGTGGCCGTGAGGGTGAACACGCAGTGGCTGAATACGAGAATCTCGACGATTGCGTGTCTAAATTCGATTTTCTCACGGATTATTTACCAACTGAGGTAACTCAGGGCATCAAGTGATGTCACTGTCCGGGAGAAAGAAGGATTCGAGTTTCGATGGTGACAGAATTTTCGTTAATGGAAACCTAGGACGAAATCAGCCGCCTTCTGGATGAGAATTTATCGCTCGGTTGCTCTGATCGGTAGTGATCCGTGGTTTCTACTATCAATACCAGACGAATGTCGAAGTACCCCATTAAACGGGCCACGGACCGCTCGTGGTCTTCCTTGTATTAACGTCACCACATCTTCACACACACTTGCATTTACGTACCCTAATCCACCACACATGTTAGGAGACCCGTCGGGAGCTTAGGGCTTGTCCCGCCTGCGACGATGTCTCCGCTGGTGCGAGATTCCATGGTGGATAAAGCCCCGCAAACTCGTGTAGGTAGGCACCACATCTCGTCATCCAACGGGGAAGGAACACTGCCACCTCCCGTGGTAAGCACACGTACGGGATTAATGAAAAGGACGTACCAGTAAAAACGAAATAATCACACGTTATTTTTAATTCTGTAGACTGACTCGTGATTCGGCGTACCTCAGTTATTTTATCAAAACTTGGTTTCAAGTAACACAAATGTTTGGGTGTAGTGAAATTTGGACACGTTTTTGAAACGTGAATCCTGAATGTGTGTTGTAAGCTGCTCAAAATGTTCGTACAAAATGTGGAAACAATCGTTCCAGCTGTTCAATGGCTTTGTGGAATTTACTTTAATTTTCATATATCAAGATTGTCTTGTAAGGCTATATTTTTGATGACCTACAAGATATCTCGGTCATTATTTGGAACTGTTCTTTTACATCTTTGTTCTTTTCTTCTGCACTGTATTGAAAAATGTAACCATTTGATGTTTAGCAACTTTAATTACAACTTTCAAGCGATTGAACAATTGTGGGAGAAGCAAAGGAAAGAAATTAACATTTCACTTGGAGTCATATATAGTGTATACATACTGCCCCAATTACAGAGAGTTGCTTTTACTATGTTTCTTTGTCCACTGTCTCATTGAAGCTTACCACAGTTGAAGAATACTCAACCTGCCAACATTAGCAGGAAGGGCAAATCCAATATCTACGAGATTACCGAATGTTCCGATGTTCCGGACATTATTTAAGAAATAGTACAGATCACTGTGATAGAAAAACATGTGTGTTAATACAGTCAATCTTCTAATGTGCAATTTACCAGCGTAGGATCAGTGCGTAATGCAACTACTTCCTGATATGACGTAAAGACTTACGCATTGCAGTCTGTTTAAGAAACCTTTCAAAGTAAATGTAAATCCCACTATACCACTTGACATTGTTCTCTAGGCTTGTAAGTAAAATTTACGGTTGGAAGACAATACTACACAGGAATAAAATAAGTTAACATTGCATACCATATTAATTTCATGAAAATTTTAAATTTTGCTTAAATATCAAATAACAAACTTCAAGAGTATGTTCTTCCTCAGTAAAACAATATTTTAAAAAATCAGTAGTGTTGGCCATACCGAGTGAGCATTCAGAGAGCCTCCTTACACACATCCAATTTTAAGAGTATTTATCCTATCATTGAAAATGATTGCATGTGTCTGCAGGAGATATAGAATAAAAAAGTGCCAAAAAATTTGCAAATTACAGTGATCCGATATACAGAAGTGTGTGCGCGCAAGCTTGTTTTTTATTGAAATTTCTATCATTATGTGAAATTGACGGTATCAAATGCATCGTCTTCTCTTGTACAATTTGGTATTAAAGATAATTTCTTAGCGTAAAATTTTTTCACGCTTGATTTCTCTTTCAGCACATCTTGCATATACGCAAGTCTTAGGTCCAAAAATAAGTAGTAATACTTTATTACAGAAACAACCCGAGTTGAGTGTGTCAACTTTTCACATTTTTTCATACAAAAATCTTGGTCATCTATCGTGCTTTATATTATTTCAGTAGTATACATACCTTTTGGAGCTCTCGCACACAACCAATCTTTATAAGTGAGGTCTCTAAAGAAAATTAATTTAACGGAGACGTAACTAATTGCATTTTAACTTTAAAAATATCAAGGATTTGTTTCAAAACCGCGGCTAAATATTCATATCAAACGCAACCCGCAAAACTCGGCCGGATTTTTTAATCTATATCGTTAAATAACTCCTAAACAAAACGTTTTAGGGCATTGTAAACTAAACTTTCGAGGCCAAATGCTTCAATGAAACATTCCGTCATTCCCACACAGTAATCTACAGGATGAGATCTTCTTGAGCATTCTATTACATTTTTGCTGGTTCGATACTTCTTGCCCCACCTGTTCAGAGCCAGTAGAATCTGTAACTGTATAAGAAAATATACTAATTACTTGATATTCTACGCGATTGAAACACGGGAGTACCTCTCTGCTTGGAAGTAACTTTAAATAAGAATAGTTTGTATTGACAAGGGTGCATTGTTCTGTTATTAATTACAAGGAGGCGTATAGAACAAGTGACGAAGAATAAGATGATATTGAAGAAAAATATATATTATAGGCTTAATAAGGAAATGGAAAACTAGGGAAGATGGGTGGGGTTCAACATGCCAGAGTTGTCGCAAGGATACGCTAGTATTACTAATTTCCAATGCGTTCAGAAATGTAAAGAAAACTGTGAAACATACAACCATGTGAGAGATGTGTAGTCTCGTTAGATTTTGAGGAACTAAGGAACAATCGAAAAACAATGAAATAGTATGGATTGTGACTGCAAATGTAAATATTTGATGGTCTCATTCCGCCTGTTCTCACACTGCACGTATCTACAAAATTCTGTACTGAGTGCGTCACTACTTACGGCACAGGTGACGTCACGCCACAGTGAAGTCAGTAGTAGTGGAGTCAGAGTGAAGTCACAGTAAAGTCAGAGTAAGTGGCCGTCCACCATTTAAACATTTAATGGTGGCGTTAACCCTACTGTGGTCCTCGGGTCCATTTCGACCCAAATAAAATTTTAATTTATTTTACTCTTTAAGCAACTGGTGCGATCGTTCTATTACTGAATACTATTATTATTTGACTGTTATCTCTCCGTGTTAATAATGTTACTATTTTATTTTCAATATTAAAGTAATTTTTTTTTCACACGCAAGTTCTTTGGGTCCATTTGGACGCGTCACATTATTCACGTGAACTGTCTTAGACATTTGATGTAATAACTCGGTAATTTCGTGGTAATCGTATTGTCATCGTAACCGTAGAACTCAGCTGCCACAAACATCGTCATCAAGAGAACTCCTATTGACAACTAGAAATCTGATGAATATTTCACCTCCTCAAAGTCTGTGTTTTTAGATTCTACTCGAAAAAGCAGATAAGAAAACTACTTTCCACCGCTACGAATAAAAACTTCTACAGGTAAAAATCATGGCAATCACATTTGTGTGACATATGTATACATTTTTTCTATATTTGCAATTCATTATTTTATCATTTTCATTGTGTTTAGGAACAGATTGATAAATATTACATTATTGCACAATTTTAAAAATAAAATAAATGTATAAAATCCACATTTCGGTATATAATTTTAATTTCTTATTATAAATACTAAATATGATCATTGAGAAAGTAAATAACTTACAATAGAAATTATATGGGTCCATCTGGACCAGAGGATCTTGAAAGGGAGTCACTTGTATTCTTTTTATGTAAAGGTATGGTGTACTGTGATTTCTATAGTATGTTATTGTGAATTTATGAAGGCTGTTATTTTATTTGTTGCTATTGAACAGTGTGTGTTCCTCTTTTTGAAAAACAATTTTGTGTGGTTTTGTTCAGTAGCATTTTTTCTGATAAAGGCCACTAATAGCAACTATTCGTAGCAGAAACCGCCTCTCCCCTCCCCTCCCCTCCCGCTGTAGAATATCAAGAAAACTTGCGCGTGTAGTAGTTGCACCTGCGTTCTCCACTTGCGTTGAGTTTTCCAGGTAGTATAAAATTCTATCAACTCTTTATATCAGATATGAATCTTTCCGGTTCAGCCATTTTGAGCGTGAAGTTTAGTTTCGGACCACTGTGGTGTGGCGGCGGCGGTGTGTGGGAGAGCGAAGAGCCCATAGACCTCTGCCACTGGCCTCTGTCGTCCTGCAAACTCCTACGCCTCTAAATACATAATGGCCCTTAGATTGTATCCTTCCTGCTCCTTTGAAACTTTGGAGGTTCTATCTGGGAAGGATGCGTTGTGGCCACAGCGTTCAGGAGCTTTTCTGCCCATGTTGCAGTGGTAAGGCGTTTTGGGGGTGGCAGGTAATGAACATCGGAGACACATTGATTATTTTGTAGGAATTCTATAGCACGTACTCTTAAGTTATGGCAAATGTATGAAAAATGCTAAACGAATTCAATATGTTTCGTACAACAAAAATTGGTTTAAGTCTTGAAAAGTTTTGCGACATCTGAACATTTCAAATGTGGTAAATTTTTGATAAGTTACATAATTAAATTAATTTATTTTTTTAACATTTTTACTCGTATTAGAATGTACCATAATTTTAAAGCAATTTTAGCAAGATAGATACTGACCGTTTTGTAATCACTGTATAATGTAGGTATTAAAAATAAAAAAGATTTGGACAAACACACAACATTCATATCATATTTTTGACACACTTGCCTTCAACTTAAATAAAATTCAATTGATAGATTAGTGAGTCCGGGCGCGTCAACAGCTGAAGTCATTAGTCCAGTAAGTATAGTGCATGTGTCTTCGTCGGGAGCTGGCTGTGATCTCCCGCCGCAAGATGGTGAGATCCGGCGCCGATCAGCTAGCGGTATTTTCCTTACCAGATATATCCCACCAGCGGGGCACCGGCCCAGTCGAGACAAGCCTTAGGCTCCCGATCGCTTTCCCGGCAAGTGTGGCAGTGTAGTGTATATTCATGTAAGTGTGTAAGTAAGGGGTGAGAATAGGACAAAAAATAGGAAGAAAAGATTGCGCGCGGTCCGTGGCTCTTTTGTTATGGTATTGCTCCGGCATTCCCCAAGTGGTGTTCGAAGAAACCACGAAAAACTACCGATAAAGAGCGACCGACCGCTCCCATTCTCCTCCGGGCAGTGGATGAACTCGACTAGCTGAGAAGCTGATGTCGAAAATCTTGCCTCTGTCGGGACTCGAACCTAAAACCTCCCGGTCAGAGGCACTACAGTGACATAAGTTGAATCTTGTTCAAAATCGATACATGATCGCGAAAGACGTTTTAACAACATTAAAATAATTTCCTGTTCCTTCGTTTTAAAATAAGAGTTATTTGAAATAATTTTGCTTTTGAATTTTTTGACGATAGAGTAAGTTTTAAACTAGGCTGGTGATATAATTTACATAAATATCGTACATGGACTATTCTTTGCTTTTATAATACATGAAGTAGGCAATTGAGACTTGTTCATTATCTATACGTACAATTAGGAAACTGTTAATCTCTGCTTTGAACACTTATTACTTTATTTAAGCATTTTTTCACAATTAGAACTACCACCATATGTGAAAACTTCAAAATCTCCTTCAAGGAAATCTGTGCATCAAATTGAAACGGAATGTGACAAAGGATGGATAAATTAAGTATAAAGTATAAATTAATACAGAAAAATAATAATGTCCAACATACTTTATTTTATATTGTGTTATAGTATCCGGGTATCCACAGTATTGGATTGCCTCTAAAAAAAGACATATGCATCATTATTAAGAGACAAGTTCTTTTAAGATAGCGATATTGGAAAATAAGCATCATTTTATAAAAAACACACAAATTTACCAGGTGTAACATACAATTTTTTCCCAGCGAGGACATTTCAATGAAAAGGACATTTTACATTTTTATATCACACGATGTATAGACAATGTATCAACAATTCCAAATCATTCATAGTCTTTAAAAATCATTTTAGACTTTGCATCATTAAAAATGAAAGCTTCTGAATTGATAACTTCGCTCCCACCCTCACCTTTGTTATCCACCAAACAATAAGCATAAATACGTTTTCTATCACAATAGCCTAACGATCTATTATGCACGCTATTTATTTGAATAAGATGTAGATATTCAAGACATGAAGTCCCTCAAATGAATGAAAATACTAAAAAATTATGCCAGTCCAAAAAGTCGGGCAATCTATGTAAATTTAAAAAAATGAGTAAGTACAGGAGGACAATATTAAAAAGGAGGACATGTCCTCCAAAAGGAAACCTGTTTTGACAGACATCCCTTCAAGACGAACCTTTTCAGAACGTTCTGCCAGTGTGCCTCACACGCAGAGAGAGAATTCGCATGCCCTAATAAATCAACAGCCCAGCGCTTCGCAGTTTGCCTGTGATGCTGGATATTGAGCGCTCAGCGTCCGTGCCCTGATGTGAATCTCCATCCCGATGCATTGTGGGCTATGAAAATATATTTCATACTCTGCATGAATCGTTGGCGGTGACGCACGCAGTATTGTATACAGCATAAAATATATAACGGAAATCGATAGTAGTGCAAGCCATGATGTGTAATGGCAGGGTTGCCATCTGTCCTCCTTTTGGAGGACATGGCCTCCTTTTTTAACAAGTCCTCCCTACTCTTTAAATTTATATGAAATGTTCTTTTTTTTGTTCTGTTGAATTAAAAAAAGTACTGGTGTATGTTTAAAGTAATTTAATTAATTAAAGGGACTTCATGTTTTGAATATCTACATTTTTACTCAAAAACTTATGTTTATTGTTTGGTGGATAACGAAGGTGAGCGCGGGGTCGAACTTATCCAGAAGTTTTTATTTTGAATGACGCAAAGTCTATAATGATTTTCAAGGAGTATTAATGCTTTGTAATTGTTGACTACATTGTCTATACATCGTGGACTATAGAAATGTAAAATGTCCTCCTTGTCATTGAAATGTCCTCCGTTGGGAAAAAAATGTTCTGGTAGCCCTGGTAATGGAACACAAGACCTCTGCAGACCAGTGAAATTTAATGAAATATTGCATGTTGCACTATTTTTCTTTGTTAAGCGTATAAATATTAAATTATTATTTACTACTGAAACATTACTTTCCGCAATGTGCTTTCTATAATGTTAAATTTCAATAATCTAATTTAGTTATTCTTGTAATGAGATCTGGTGAAGAGAACTTAATCTTTCCACTAAAATATTTTTACTAGAGGTTTTATAAATAATATATTAAGTATAAATCTTGAAAATTGTGCTGTATCATTTGAAACTTTCAGGAAAATAGTTACAGTTTTACCAAAATTTAAATTATTTTTAAAATTATTGGCAGTGATGTACGGACAGTTTTGTTCGAGACACAAAATATGAAATTTATGAATTCCTGCGTATTAATCAATCTGAAAACACGGTTTCCAGTTTCGTCTGTTATAGTATTTTATGAAAACTTAAGATTATGTTTGAGATATGCACAGAAGAGATTAATTTTCCACATATACATTTTGAATGAAATATAAAATACAAAACAACCTTAAAACATACTTTACAAGAGAATAAATAATTTGTTATTGATGTTCAGATTCACAGACGTGATTTTTAACTTTACTAGATTATTATCTAATATTTTCATCTTATTCCATGGGCACTAAGATTTTCATTCAAAGCAACTTTTCCACGGGGTTCCTTAAATTAGGCTTCAAAAATCTAGTTTGAAAAGAAATATCATCTGACAGCCTACTGACCCAGATTTCGGTATATACAAGAGTCGCTTTCTTGCCACCTTGAAAACTCCATTTCCTAAGTTATTTCACTGATTTTCTCACTTCGCTAACTGTAACTGCGTATTTAATTTCCGAAATGGAACTCTAATGCAATCGCATTCTTTTCATTGCAAACGTATTCTTTCAACTTTTTGGTTGTTCCCGCGACAAAATTACAACATTCTTCAATTCATTTTGTATCGGAGTAAATTCACCCATCTCTCTTCCCTTTCATTTCCGAACTGGCAAGTTTCTCGTTCTGACTCCTAACTTTATTTTTCCACGTTATTGCACAGTACTCTTGCGAAAGCAGATTTTGTTTGAGAGCATCTTTGATCTCTGATATTTGCATCTTCTACAAACTTCGTTGGTACTATGCAGCTGGAGGAGGGCGTATTTGCGCTTATCGCTGTTCGGAGAGCTTCTGCTTTCGGAGAACTAACTGCTTGATTACTCCAGGCTCCATCTTAACTGTGACACCGCGGCGGGAATCAATAACGAAGTATCGGGTCTCATTATTATTGGAAAGCGAGAACATTAAATGGAACTGACTTGTGGAATGGAACTGCTTGCAGTTCGATGGTTTTCTTTAAAACTTAATTATTTTTCTTTTAGTTCAGTCAAATGGTACTAAAAATGGGTAAATAGCGGAAAGTTTTGGTGTAGTTAAGATATTTTACATCTATATGTTTTTTGGGTTGTTTAACACAAATATCAGATTTGCCAACAAATAACTTTCCACGAAACCACGTTTTTTATGGAAAAAATTTGTAAAAATCATTCCTATCTTTCAGTTTTTTAAAAATAAAACAAAATATATCCATTTTCTGTAATTAATTTCCTATATAAAATAAAAGAAGATAAAATTTTCTGCATTTAATGGCCTTAAGATTTTTTCTTCAAATAAATGGTTTGATTGTGAGAGAACCGCGAAATTTAGTGATACAAGCCAATGTTTATGATATTGTTTTTGATTTATTATTAACGTTTACGTTATTGATACAAGCGGTACGTTTATGTCATTTACAATCAGTAAAGTTGTAATTAATATTGTGAAAATGAAAATTAATATTTTGCATGACGATAGACTGCGCTTTCACCTAAACGTCCAAGTCCTGTCCGTCATGAATATCTAAGTTCTGTTTCATTGGTTCGTCAGGTTGAATGGTTCATCTTGTCCCCGTTTCAGCTCATAACTAGCCTTTCAGTTCATTTTCAGAAAAGGCTGTCATATTGTCGCATCACTTTTCGCAGTTGAGACACAAGTTTAATAGTTTTCCTTTCCTTTTGCAGTAATTTTTTTGCAGTTTTTGGAGCTCTTGCAGGAATCAGATTTCCTTAAATCTGGTAGAGCAGTTGGCACTAACAAGTTGTAGTCCAAGGCGCAAGGCCATTTTTCATACTTTTCACTCTCCACTCTTCTATACTTTTTTTTCTAAATCTAGCCGTTGCTGAACCAGATAATAACCTCTTCAAACGTCTTGATGTGCTGCAGCTTCAGATATTGATAGTGCAGCAATGTTTGCCTTGTAACTAAGGGAGATTGATATCAACTGGCAGAGTAAAGGCAATTTCTTTGCACTGGAGCCGAATAGTGAAACCCGAAAACGTGTACCAACATCAGCAACCATCTCTTTAGTTGCGTTAGAGAGTTCGGATAATTTTATAGTCTGCGAGATTAGTGTACTAGTCGCGCGACTTTTCTTGACGTTTCCCAGCGCGGGGTGCGGGGAGAGGAGGCTTCTCCCGACGTCACATCCAACGGGTGTTGCCAACTGTAACCTTATTAATACTATTCGCGCCTCTTTCGTTCTTAATACAACAGGACATTATAGACGATAAAATATAACAAATTATAACACAATTAATAGCGACCACAAGTGAAAATAATTAGATAACGATAATATTGCTTATTAAGGAGATATGATATTACCAAAATCCGAATCGAATGATCTCAGGGCACAACACTAACAGCGAAAACGCGAGAACTGAATTCATTTGAAAGCAGAGCTTGGCAGCCCGGACAATCTTGCCGTGCCGTTCCGTGTGAGACCAATGTTGTGACCAGACCGTACCGAGTCGTGCTGTGTTGAACACTAGGAGCTCAGACGTCAAGAAAAGTCGCGCGACTAGTACTTAGTCTTTCATAAATTCGTTATTCCGCGCATGTTCATTTATGAGATTTCGCAACCACTCATTGCTTGAGAGACAACAAAGTTGTCAGTAATTCTTTCACATATAGCAGCAAACGCTAAAATGCTCGTAAAGAAACTTTGTCTTTCTTCAGTTTCAAAGAGGACATATTTTACAGGTTTGTAGAGACCTCTCAATATTAGCAACAGATCTACTATATCCTCACCAACTTCAACTACAGTCCGGTTTTTTGTATCCAGGACAACTGCTGTGCCATTATTTGAGTCTTCCTTTGCTTGCTTGCATGTCATTCCCTCTGGTAAAAACTTTGTAATCAACATTGCTGTTAAACGTCTTTTAATATTCGTTTTAGGGAGAAAATTTTCTTTGGACAAAGTCTGAATCATGTGTTATATAACAATATATACGTACTTTTTAAATATTTAGATTTAGCTCTTCAGGAAGCCATAAAAATACTGAATAGATCTATTGTGATTATATTTTGACAAGTATTCAAGATAATTGTCCGATAGACCGTGTATCTTGTATCAGATAAATATTCGTCATTGATGTATTGAACCTGGTCAGTGAATTGCTTGTATGTTATTAATTTGAATGCTTTAAAGGGAGTGTTCAGGTGTGTAAAAATGATTTGCCTGGAAACACGTTTTTAAAGCCAAAAATAGTTAAAAATGTGTAGAGTAAACGAGTGTAGAGTTAAGCTTAAAAGAACCTAAACCTATATAAAAAAAATATGTACAAAAATGGAGATATTATTTTAAGTTACAATAGTTTCGTTTCTGTACTATAATATAGGAACGAAAAGTAAAAATCTAAGAAGTCTTCTATTACACTACACTATTCATTACACTACTGAAACTGGAATTGTAATTTACACACATAATAGGACAACAATATGGCTTCTTCGAGGAGTCAAATTGTTGTTTATGCACCAAGAGCGTTGTAAGAGTTCTAATAATCCAGCGGCGACAAAACACCATCGGGCCTTTGTCCTTAGGTCATTTTATTTTTTACCGCATTTTATTGATTCTGTTTTACTTATTTACTTATTATCTAGATGTTACCTTGACTCATAATTTGCTCGCAAAGTTTCCTTTCATAATTCCCTGTCATAACTCCCTTCATAAGGGGACATGTTGCATCATTCAACTGTTTTCATATTTCCTTCGTAACCACGGTTCTCTCGATCCAGGTGTATTTTGCAGCGTATATCGAACTCGGTATCGAAGACAATAACAAGCTATAACATATCAGTATCGATCGTAAAATGTATCGATCGACACATTTTAACAAGCTATAACGTATCAGTAAAAAGGTAAAAGTATTTTAAAATGTTCGAATAAACTGTGAGGTTGATTGATTGATTTTTCCGTGTTTAAGGGCGCGTCAACTGCTTTGGTCATTAGTCCCGTTAGTGTAGTGCATTTTTTTCTCGGGAAATGGCAGTGATCTTCCCCCGCTTGATGCCGAGATCCGGCGCCGACCTACCGTCGGCTAGTGGGGTTTCTCCGTAACCTGGACTGTAAGCTCCCGACCGGCCTCCCGGAATATGTGTTAGTGTAGTGCATGTTAGTGTGTGTGTGTGTGTGTGTGTGTGTGTGTGTGTGTGTATGTGTGTAAGGGGAGAGGATACGACCAGAAAAAGGAACGACGGATCGCGCGCGGTCCGTGGCCTGTTTCGTAGGGTACTGCTCCGGCATTCGCCTGGTGTTGATCGGATAAACCACGGAAAACTACCGATCAGAGCAGCCAGCCGCAAGAATTCTCCTTCAGACACTGACTAAATTCGACCTAACTAGTGTCGAAATCCTGCCGCCGCCAGGACTCGAACTTAGGACCTCCTGGTCAGAGGCGCTGCAGTGACATGTTGATGCACTGCGGCGGTCCCTTCTTATAGTAACTCTCTGTAAACGTGGGAGTCTAGGATCACAGGCAGTGTTGGAGCAAGGCTTGCCAACCATGTTAAGGTAAAATGGAGGACACTAGACAAGTAAAAAAACCCAAGAGCACCAACACATTTATTTTTATAAATATTTAACTTAGACTAACATCAGCTCTATGTCTTTCTTGTCTTCATTTGCGATTCAAGTGAAAAACTTTGTTCACAAAATGCAGATGAAGATGGACTGAGCGTCTCTTTTTGACTTTAGTCGCTTGACTGAGACACTATCATGCATGCATGTGTTAGCGTTCAGAAAAAATATATTAATGCCTTCTATTCTTCACGTAAATTAAACAATAAAGTACACAACGTGGCAGATATTAGTCATGAGATAAAATAAATGACAACAAATGGTAAAAAATTATTGATAGGAGGACATTTAAAATAAAA
Source organism: Teleogryllus oceanicus (assembly GCA_964035755.1). NCBI lineage: Eukaryota > Metazoa > Arthropoda > Insecta > Orthoptera > Gryllidae > Teleogryllus > Teleogryllus oceanicus. The sequence goes on from CAXIVR010000011.1 coordinate 65,092,034, forward strand.
AGAACAATTGACGTCGATAGAGGATTGTCCTCTTAAATGGAGGACGGTTGGAAACCCTAGTTAGTACGCAACATGAGAATGTAATATAGTGTCGGGCAGAGAGATGGGGACAAGGCGGCTAAGCTTAGGGCAGTGGAGCATCACGTGAAGCCAGGTGTCTGAACAGCTTTGGCGTTTATCGGATGGGAGGTGGGCAGAACTAGAAGGGAATGAAAAACGGAGAAGATATCAGATTAAATCAGAGATTAGATGGATGAAGGCAAGGGAGATGGGAGAGAAGGAGAAGAATAAGAATACAAAGAAGAAGAAAAAGAGAGATGAGATGGTAGTTGTGACAGTGAGAAAGGTGGGAACAGAACGTGGTGGCTTCGACCTATTATAATCGTACTGAAGTGAACACTAGAAGTGCGATGTATGATGAGTAGACATCGGATGTTTAGGGAAATACTTATTTTATTCTAGCGAACTTATTTAAAGGCCGATAAAAGATATGCACGAATCATGACAAATGATAAATGACGAAGTTTTATTATACTTAATTTTGCTTTTTTGGCATAAATCTTTTTGCATAAATGCTTTTTAGCTTTTTTGCCTTGATTTATTATTTTTATATCAATGAAATATATCGCAATATTGGCCATGGTCCAACAGGACCATTGATTACAAAATGTTCAATTCACGTCTTGGTAATTTAAAATGCAAGAGAATTCCTAAAAGTATATCAACTGATTTTTCTACATTTCCCTATTTTATAAATAACAGACATGTTCTGAGAACATGGTCGATACACCAAGGGCACCGAAATTTTAAGTGAAAAAAATGTGAATTCCCAGAACATTTCAGTGTTGCTGGGGTTGGACTTCTAAAATATATGCCAGTCACATCATTAGATGTTGAAAGATCCTTCTACACATTCAAACTGATTTTGTCTCCTAATCGTTGCAAATCTGAAATTGTGATCCTTGAAAAGTTACTAGTAATATGCAAATATTACTGGTAAATGCAAAATTAGGAGAAAAATGTAGAAGAGTTGTAAATATGTAAATTTACGAAAATGAACGAGATTGTTTTGTGCATTTCGTTTAAAAATAATATAGACAAAAATAAAATTTAAAAATTTTATGTGTATGTAATTTATGACAGTGCCTCTTTTCTCCTTATTCTTGCAGTTTTCAGTGCCTTTTAAGCGCCTAAAAGACAATTTTTAGTGCCAAAACATCCGATGTCTAATGATAATGAAAAGTGCGCGGACGGGAGAGGCAAGTCAGGAGGGTATAGCGGTGCCAAGAGCACACGCGAAGAAGTCAATGCAGCAGCTGCAGACAGGACAGGAGGGTGGAAATGGAGGCTACAGGTGACGAGTGGGCTAGAGGCCGGTGAAAGGAGGAACGGCGAGATGGGGAAAAAGGAAGGGAGACCAGGTGCGACTGAGGAGAGTAGGTTCGCGTGGGCAATGAGTGACAGGGGCTGAAGGAGTGCTTGTGGTGGAGGGGAGTTTCGACGCCACTGATAGTCTAAGGGCTGTGGCGAGGACGACGGGGGCGGCCAACAGGAGAGGAAGTATTGGCAATGGATTGATTGATTGATTTTTTCGTGTTCCCGGGCGCGTCAACTGCTTTGGTCATTAGTCCCGTTAGTGTAGTGATGTTTTTTTCTCGGGAGATGGCGGTGATCTTCCCCCGCTGGATGGCGAGATCCGGCGCCGACCTACCGTCGGCTAGTGGGGTTTCCCCCTAACCAGGACTCTCCCACCAGCGGGGCACCGTCCCTAGTCGGGACAAGCTCTAAGTTCCCGACCGGTCTCCCGGAATCATGTGGTGGTGTGGTGCATGTTAGTGTATGTGTGTGTGTAAGGGAGCGGATAGGACAAGGAAGGGAAAGGACAGATCGCCCGCGGTCCGTGGCCCGTTTGGTAGGGTACTGCTCCGGCATTCGCCTGGTGTTGATAAGAGAAACCACGGAAAACTACCAATCAGAGCAGCCGACCGCTAGAATTCTCCTCTAGACAGCGACTGAATTCGACCTAGCTGACGCGCTAGTGCCAAAAATCCTGTCATCATTAGGAGTGAAATTCCAGGACCTCCCAGTCAAGGGGCGCTGCACTCACATCAGTTGATGCACTGAGCTACCGCTCCCGGTATATTGGCAATGGAGTCGAGGTGGATTGGCGAGGACGGAAAAGATTACAGACGTGACGAGACCGGCAGAGTAGCAGGGTTTGCGGGTGGGCGAGGACGGGGAATGGTGAGGAGGAGTGTGCAGCGTGGGGGTTAGGTTGGCGAGGGCCGCAGGGTGGGGCAGCGGGGGGAAGCGGTGGGGATGATGTGGGCAGCGAGGGTAACGGCACTGGTGACGGGGGCGGCGTGAGTGTTAGGGTGCAGCGGAGAGCGGGAGCAGCTTTGGGCAGGCAGGGGACCACGGGGCTGTGAGGGTAGTGAGGGCAGCGGAGGCTGAGGGTGACGGAAGCGGCGGGGGCGTAGCGCGGGGGCGGGAGGGGCGGCGGGGCGGCGAGTGGTGGGGCGGCGGAGGCCCTCGAGGGGCTGCGCTCCTCCGCCTGCGCCGATCGCCGGCCCTTTGTGCCGGAATGGAGGCTGTCCGGTCTCTTCATACGCACGCGCGGGGCCCCGCCGCGCCGCTTTGTTTTTTGCGGAATCTTTGTGTGGCGCGCCGCGCCGCGTCGGTCGCACGCGCGTCCTCGCGCCGCTCTCAGACACGCCCTCGCCCGCGCCGCGGCCCGCGCTCACGCTCACGCTCTGCCCTCGCCCGCACTCACGCCCGCACCCCCGCCACCCCACCGCCACCGCCTCGCCTGCGCCTCGCCGCCCGCCCACGCCCGCGCTCAGCCCGCGCCCTCGCCTCTGCCCTCGCCCCCCCACTCTCACGCCCTCTCCCACGTTCATGCCCTCACCCACGCTCACCCCCTCGCCCACGCTCACGCCTTCCCCGCTCTGCCCGCGCGCGCCTCTGCCCTCGCCCTCATCCTTCTCCTCGTCCTCACCGCCATCTTCACCCTCGCCTTCGCCCTCCCTCTTGTCTTTGTCCTGCCTCTTGGCCTCGCCCTCCCTCTTGTCCTCGCTCTCCCCCTTGCCCACGCCCTCGCCCACGCCCTCGCCCTCGCCCTCGCCCCCGCCCTCGCCCTCGCCCTCGCCCTCGCCCTCGCCCTCGCCCTCGCCCTCGCCCTCGCCCTCGCCCTCGCCCTCGCCCTCGCCCTCGCCCTCGCCCTCGCCTTAGTCTTCGCCCACGCGCGAGTTGTTGCTCTCGCTCACGACCACCCCTCCCCCTCGCCCCCCCAACCCGCCATCCACTGACCGCCGTCAAAGCCTAACGACAAACCGATGTCCACATCTGCATGTGGACACGCTGAACGAAAAAATTTTCTACATCACGATGGGAAGTCCCTTGTGCCAAGAATTCGTTAGAAATGTAGTGTTGCTTTGTGTATATGAAATATTTAAAAACCTGGTGGTGACTCGTTGACAACATTAGTAGGGACCTACAGGTGACACAACATTGGTGAGCAGCTCATGATTTCTCCTGATACGACAGCCGAAATATAAAGAATTCCAAGTTTTGTGATTTTCTGTATTTTTTCCTTTGAATTTTGGATGTAAATATTCCACAAACGTAACAGAAGTTATCGGGTTTGATCGCACACTTTCGATGTGAAATGACGATTTGCATGTTATCGAAGCGATTCAGTTCTTACAAATCGTGTGGCGAATTTCACTTCATAAAAACACAGATTTATAATGTATTACACACAAACCACACACGTGTTTCACTCGCAACAAGGGTACAGTTCCGCATGACACCAACTCACTCAAGATCTGCCACCCCAACAGTTGAATACTTGTATACTTGCGATAAGGTAAGGGGCAACAATAATTCCTTTCGGAGACTGATGCAAAGTAGGAAATATAATAGTGCACGTGACCTGTTTCCAAAACATCCACTAAGACCTACACGAAATTGAGTACAATTACCAGACGGTAGAATAAAGTCGACAATCTTCGAATGCAGGAGGGGAAAAAAACGAAACCCAAATTTTGTTAATATCTCATGCAAGTGGCATAGATGAACCGAACAAATACTTCATTTAAATGTTTTGTGTAGGCGTGTTGATTCAACATATATTACAAGTGCAATTTAATTGTATTTGCATTAATAGCAAAATACGTTGTGATACGGTATAAAGATACGATATATTAAAAAACTATGACATGGTGTGACGTTTTAATTGTGATATTCGCAATCTACTTACAAAATTGAGTATGTTGCCCGCTCTATCTACCTTAAGGTAAAAATCTTGTTTCCTAGTGTTATTATTAAGGAGCGAATTTTTAGGTGATGCACCTAAAACGCATTGAGAGCTTTCATATTTTTACTTCTACGATGTTATATAACCCAATAGAAAACATTTCAAAAACTTGTCGTGCCCCCAATTTGCACCTAAATCACCCCACTGCAGCCAAGTAGACCTTCTGTCCCTTCTGCCCCTACACATAACATGAAGTAGTATATTGGTTTAGTGGTGAGTTGTAGTTGACATTTATATAATTAAAATGATTGAAGGCGTTGTCATTGTCAACAATACTATTTATTTCCATAAATATAAATAGTATCGTTGACAATGGCAACGCCTTCAATCATTTCAATTATGAAGTATATTGTTTACAATTAAATCAAACAATGTGAAAATTGTGCAGTTTGCTTCAAACTAACCTGCCTCTATTTTTTACATCAGGAGAAGTAAAGCGAAGGAGACCCATTGTCGTTCATTATCAGTTATCACGAAAGAGCTGTCTTTTGACCAAACATCTTGCCAATGTCAAAGGTGCTTTAAAACGAACACCGATAAATTCTTATGTATTTAGTATGTTGCTATTTCACGTCTAACATTTGTGCATTTCTGATTGCAAATCTAATGTTTTCTCGACATATGCGTCCCTGCGTTCTCTCTCGTCCTAAATCCCAGCAATCCTCTCTCCCTGCCCCCGCATTCATGAACGCTCTGCGTATTTTCAGACGCTCACCTCTCATATTTACTCAATTATGGAACGTCATCCTGATGCAATTACACGCTTCAGTCGGTTTGATCGTAAAACAGTTATGTGCTTTATGCATAAAGATTCGAAATTTAAAAGCATCCATTAGAAAGTGTATTTGGCTGTGTGGTGTCACGTTGTTGCCGCTTGAAAAGGGTGTGAATAAATTGCGTTTAAAAATGAGCGAGCGCGCCACAACGAGTTAAATCATACAAGTTCCATATTGTGAATGCATATTGCAAAGCGTTACTTTAAAAGAAATAAATTGGCCATGAAATATATCGAAATGAATGTTTTTACAAGCAGTAAACGCATATCTGTTTTCAGATGTTTTCTTTTAGGTTTTCCAATATTTTGCTTTCCAACGAATTGTGAAATTTTAATTTTTTGTGGTGTTTCGAGAGTAAACAAAATACGCTTTAAAATTGTTTCATGTAAGTTTTATATTAACGTGTACGCGGTAAATTTTTAATTTAGTGTGCCCTATAATTATGTAGATTTCCAAATTAGAACCACAATTAGTTTCTTTATTGCACCTAATGCGAAAATAAACATGGCAATTTCATCGTATTTGAATATCAGTGCCATCTAGCTTCATTGATATAATACAATTCTATTAAAAACTGAGAAACCTAAAAAGTAAAGACGTCAACTTTTGATTTTGAACTGTGATTCATGTAATCTCGATCAGGTTTTTTCGTCCAGTTTCCCTGATCCATTGAGCAAATGCTGAGATGGCCCCTTGTTTTGCTTCTGGACATTTGAATATCAGTGCACATTTTCTAGAATTCAGTGGGAAATACAATTATTCAAATTATCGTTTCCATGTTGTCGCGGCAGGAAGTAATAAGAGCCAAAATTTATTGCTTATTTATCCTTGAAAATAGAGTTTATTACATGGGAGTTTTTTTCTCCCTTTCAAAATTCAAAATTTAGGGATCACAGAATTTTGAAAATGTGCACACAATTCACTTTTCCCCATAGCACGTCATACGCAGTTTTTTAACTGTTTTTTTACGTAAAATAAATAAATAAATAAACTGTGTACTTTGTGGACTTCGGATACATTTTTTAGAATGTTATTGTCAACTTCGAAAGTCTACATTCAGACCGCTTCTCTTATAGAAGAACGACTCCACTCTTTCCTTAGGAAATATGAGATATATCTTGTGATTGTTATTTATTTATTTATTTATTTTACGTCAAAAAAACAGTTAAAAACTGCGTATGACGAGCTATGGGGAAAAGTGAATTGTGTGCACATTTTCAAAATTCTGTGATCCCTACACTAAGTCATATACTACTTAAATTTTGAATTTTGAAAGGGAGAAAAACTCCATGTAATAAAATCTATTTTCAAGGATAAACAAGCAATAAATTTTGAATTTTGAAAGGGAGAAAAAAAAAACAACCTCCCATGTAATAAAATCTATTTTCAAGGATAAATAGCAATAAATTTTGAATTTTGAAAGGGAGAAAAACAAAACAAAAAAAAAAACTCCCATGTAATAAATCATTGGATAGTACCAGGTGACACAATTATTGTTATATTACTTCTCTTGTAATATCACACAAAACATGTTTACTTAATCATCGATCCAATGACATCCCAAGTAGCGCCTTCGTTTTCTTCAGATACTTTTACAATCATTGTTACAATAGCTTTCACACTTCAAAGAGATGGTTTCACTTTTTCCATTCCTCCAAAATATAATGAGTGTTCTAAATCGGGGGAGGGAACTTTCATTTAATATTTATTCAGGGCTGATGATTTTATATTATATATATAATAATAATAATAATAATAATAATAATAATATATAAATCAACTTACTGTAAATATTTAATTAAAACACTTTCAAATGCAAAATAAAAGATAACATTTATTTATATAGAAAATTAACTTGCACAATATTCTTTTAAACGAATAATTGCGAAACGTCTGGCTAAATTCTTAAAAAAAAATTCGATAATGTACGTACAAGATTTATAATTGAAAAAATTCTTAATGTTGTACGAAAGGAAAAATATATTTATGTAATTTTTAGATCTTTTATTAAAATAGACTTTACCGTTATACTTGTTAAGCGCGCGTTCTTCTAATCGAACAAGAAATTTAAAGAAAAAATTTGTGTAGCACTTCAGAAAATTTTGCAATTGTCCTAAGAGAGTTACAAAGAACATACGAAAATTAAAAGATTAATTTCAAATTTGCTGATCCCCAATTGCCTTAAGACGGAGAACATACATTTTTGTAAATACTTTTTACGTTGGGTTCTATTGATGTTCACAGTCAGATAGATCATTTTGAAAAAAATACTTTTTCGGTATTTCCTTAAAACAGTTCATATACGTCAAATGGTGGAGTTCGATTTTTTGCAGCACTTCGAAAATTACCAGGAAGGAAATATACCAGAAAGAAATAAATGAAAATAAATATTAATTAAACTGTCTTCAATACATTAATAACCTGATGTCATATGAAGTTAAAAGGTCCATAAAATGCAAGGTGGTTTATTTTTGTCAATTTAAAAAGGAGGAATGTAAACAAAAAATGAAAGAATGTTTTGTTTTTTTAAATATTCGGAAAACACTCTGAAACATACACAATACGTAAACTTGATAAATAAATGTGAAAGTTTCCCACAATATTGTAACTTTTCGTCATGATAACAGAATTGTTCAAAGGCGTTTTTTTCAATATTTTACTCATCATAATGTAAATAAAATGTTTAAGTTTCTATGGATGTTAAATGATTGAGTGGAATGAATCCCGGGGTGCTTACTTAAAATGTGCTCTTTAATTTCGTTACGCGTAGCACATCCAATTATAAAAATGGCAACTGGAAAGAATGTATTTTGATTCACTTTTCATTATTGTTTAAAAACTAGTAAATACCTCAACAAAACCCTCAAAATTGTAGGTTTTTGTGAACTACTATCTTTGTCTCCTTCGATGTGTGGCCCAAAGGAATGTGATACTAGAATTGTTCCTTTCATGTCTCACAAGTCCTCATTGTTTTCATGTCATTATTTCCAGAAACTCGCTTCATTGAAAATATTAAGTTGTTTGTCTCGAAATAATTACCGTGTGGATTATCATGCTTTAAAACCGAAACCATTATATATTCCATTTGCAAAACAATTCATTTAATGTTGAATACGGGTATAAAGTTATAATATGGTAATTGAAATACGCTGTTTTTCTTCATCATTACAATTAATACTAATGACGGTTTTTGCAAGATATTGCACGGTATCTCTTGTTCCATATTCAGAAACAACATAACTAAGAAACCTTTCTGAGTTTAATAATATTGTGCATTCGGTCAAGTTAAATCTCAGAAATATAGTAATGACTGGAGAAGAGCCTTCTATGAACCTTCCTGGAATTTTCCTAGCGGATCTAACTCGCATCTCAGGATGGAATCTCTAGTCAAATTGTTGCAATGAAAGACATCAATTCCCATTCTGCAACCACCTAAAAAGCGATTATTTCGAAGAACGCCCGGACTATTTTGTACGGTTCGCTGCGTGACAGTACCTTCCACAAAATAACAAATCAACTAAACGGCGGTCCAGTCGTCCACCACAGGCCACAACAATTTATATTCGGGCACGGCGGCATCTCCACAGATCCACCGACCGCTCGCAGAGCCTTAATTGCTCATCTATGATTGATTCCGAAGCGGCTGTCACCCTAAATATGGCAGGACGCTGCCATATAAGGCAAATGGCTGTCCTTCGGAGTCAATCGTTTAGGTGAATTGACTTATGGTCTCGATTGCCGCAATAAATTGAATTTGTCACTTATAGATTAGATCTCGGCGGTGACCGCAAGAAGCGGACGAAAGAACGGCGACGCAGGCCGGGCCGCCGATGGGCGAAGCAAAAAACGCGAGGTGCGCGGCCTGTGGGGTGGCAGGAGAAGTTCGATCGATATATCTCGCGATATTCGACTGTCAGCCGTGGTGACCGCCGCCGCCGCTGCAGCGCCGTCGTCGCCGCATCGTCGCCGCTGCCGTCGCCATCGTCGCCTGTGCCAACCCGACCGCTGATTTATGGCGCATAATTCAAAAGTTATTAGTGAGGGGCACCCACGCTCGGAGTCTCGCGACGCGAGATGACCTCATAAGTTTGGTTCGCGGGCTTAAAAGAAGCTCACGGCGAATTATGTGGTTTAACCTTGTCACTGGAGGTTAGACCGTGTTCAGATAATGAGTTGGAAAAATGTGACGTGCCAACGCACGGTAATGAAATATGCAAATAAAATTGTTCTCCAACGACTACTAGAAAAAGTTATTAATAACTACAGGTACGAATATAATTAAATATCCTTGAAAAAAATTACAAACATTTTTCACAATTCTTAGCGTCTGCGAATTGTTATCCAATATAATACAAATTTTGCAATGGAAATGGAATGAAGAATCTGAAAATTATGAGGATTATATTGATTAATATAATAATGTTTCAGAAACACTAAAAAAAATGCATCAGCGGTACAGGCGAAGGGAAAATTACGAAGCAAAATGTTTACGAACAATCAATAAATTGTAAAAGAAATTAACAATTAATACGGAATGTAAATTGATTGGCTTCATTCATACATTGTTGTGCAGGATAGGGTGTTTACAGGATATAGTGGGTAAAACGTCTGGAATTGACGAAATAATGCCTTCAAATATTTTTACCTTTTACCAAGCTCGTTTACTTGCACTAAAAACAAAACGAGAAGAACATATGTTGCAGTTACGCAAACTTGATATGAAGAACAGCTTTCCCGTTTATCCAGAACAACCATCCACAAAAACTAAATATTTTATGTATGCACTCATTCCTTCATTAATGCACTACGGTCGTAGATAATATATTCAGCCCCTGATGCAGAGGAAATACAAGTGTAGGCAGTAAATGCACATTATACAATATGAAAACGCAATAAAGTTAAGTTTATCTTCACATGAATCTTCATGGTGAAGTATTGTGCAACAATGCCTGAATAATGCATGTCATAATATATGCTTGTAGTAGTATGTTGCTTTTATAGCGTTTATGTCTTCTGCAATGAAGAATGAAAGTAATCAAGAACGAATTAGAGAATTCAACACGGCTGGAGTCGCCGTTTGTAGCACGTAATACCGTACCCATTTCATGATATAAGAATGAATATGTCAATTAATATTCCTATGAACAAACTCTTTAACGAAAAATCTGGTTGCGGCCAGGTCGTTTTCAGCTTCAACTTAAATGGAATCATACGCATAGGCATGGCAGGCATATGTTCATTTTCTCTCTTCCCTACCTACCTTTCTCTCGCTCGCTCGCGCACTACGCATTCTCTCTTTCTTCTTCCTCTTTCTCTCCTCTTTCTCTCCTCTTTCTCTCCTCTTTCTCTCCTCTTCTCTCCTCTTTCTCTTTTTTCTCTTCTTCTTTTCTTCTCTTCTTCCCTCCTTCCCTTTCGCATTCCCTCACTTTCACTCCTCTATCCCTTTTACTCTTTTTTCGCCGATGGTGGTGTAGGCCATGCTGAGTGTTGAGTTGGTATCCATTTACGAAAAGTACTGTTGTAGTCTTTCCAGATAGATTAGGTGGTCACTAATACGAGGTGGCAGAGCAGCCGAACTCATTGTATAAAATACGCGATCTGCAGTCCGTTGTTTGTGCTGCAATGGAACCAGCTTAAAATTGATTGGATACAACCATGAACAAAGTTTAGTAAGTTGAAGATTGAGGTAACTATTTACAAAGAGGTTTAACAGGGTGTTGTATTTCACCTAGACCTTTTAATATATACCTTAACCATGTTGTAGAGGTGTGTGTGGAAAATCAATAACTTGAACATTTTAACATTCAAAACAAGTTCAAAGAGACCAATTTTATTAAAACTCTTTGGTTTGCAGACGACTAGGTTTTAGTTTCTGATAATGAAGACAAATAGCATTGTACGAATTGTACAAAACAGCAAAGCTCTGCAATTTTCATATGTTCCATCGAAACCCAGTCCATTACTTTCCAAAGTTCTCACTACGTATGATATATTCTCGTTTTAGATGACAGGATAAGCGCAGGGTTTGATTTCTAGGAAGCGACTTATACCTCGGGGCATGATATTGAAACAAAGATCAAAAACTTCAACCTTATGTGTGGCACCTTTAAAAGAACACTTAGATGTAAAGTTTGAAAAGATAAAATACTGCAATTTTACAAAGTTGTGGCAGTACCTTGTTGCCTATATAGAAGTGAAAACTGGATTCTAAATTACAAATCCTATAGCGGGGTACAAGCAGCTGAAATGAGATTTTTGAGGTCCATCTTAGGAGGGAGATAGAATGAAAAACGAGGTCATCCGGGAGAACCTCATAATTTACAATGTAAATAACAGAAAACGAAGAATATAGAATGTATAAATGGAATGATCATGTATTAAGGATGGGAAAATCGTTTACTTAAGGACTCTACACACCTCTTCTACACACCTCGAGAGAAAAGGAACATCGGTAGACCAGAAAGATGGAATGAGATCACAGGATCACAACAGATCAACAGGTCTAAGGGGAGGGAGGAGAAGAAGAAGATTAAGGTTAATGTCTTTTTTATTAGTTTAATGATGGATAATACATACCTCGCTTAATTTAATAGACAATGAAGTTCTACATTGTATTTTCACTTCTCAGTTGTGCCACCGATGTATCGATCATAGACATACGGATTTTGTTCAAATACTATGGATATAAGATAAATAGTTCATTGACAGAAGAAGAGGCACCAAATTAGTGCATAAAATGACCCCTCAGAATTAGGGATTTTTACTTTACATTTCAACTTATTTTCTATTTTTAATCAATCCAACTCTACATGTTTCCTCTCTACGAGACTCATCACACATGAATAAGATCTCAATGTGTACGATAGAAAGGATGTTAATTGAATTAAAATGTGAAAATTGAACGGAATTTAATTGTTAAATAAAAAACGTTAATTCAATTCCACTTTAGACTAATAATTCTTATCCAAGCAATGGCTTTCTAACACCGTCGGAACTCAAAACTAATAATTCTCGACATTCGATATATTAGTTGGAAAGCTCGAACTATATTTGTTACTTCATCCAGTATACGAAAAAATTCAGTGACTAATATTATTTTGAATAAACTCTTACAAGGTAATTTCTGCAAGGTAATTCCAAGTTAAAAATTGCAATGTACACGTAGTATGGTAGTTGTTCCAAGTACGATTGTTGTCCCCAAATAAATGTCGGCTGGTTTCCAACGAATGAACGACCCATTCGTTCGACAGCGAGCAGAAAGAGGGTGACACGACCCTGACGTTAATTCATCTTCCGAAACAACAATCATATTGCGCCCTGCGATGTTATATTACGCTTTCCAAATTGCAACTCTGGAAGTGCCATTGACGTTTGATGAATGGACAGAGCGGCACATATGGAATGGCTACTTGAAGGCACGTTTTCAACATAAACGCCAACATATAATTGCTTGTTCTCGCATCATCGTCAATTTACTCATGATCGATTTCTAATAAACTTCAATTTCGATGAATATTAACGATTCATAAAGTAGCCGTGAATGTTCATTTTTACTCGCTGTAGTGTAATAATCCACCCCGTTTGCCTCCCCTGGCTTTTTGCATAAACTCTACATTCGAGTTTTCCGCTTAATCCATCGAGTGCTTTCAACCCTCCTTTCTGTCGTTAAGCTCTTCTCCCGTTTTCCCCTTATTCCTTATTCTCCCACGCCCAACTCTTTGCGCTTCTTGCCTCTCCCCCCTCTCTCACTCTCCCCTCTCACTGTCTTTTTCTCTTTATCTTTTCTCTTCGCTAGCTGGCATCAAGTCGGTTTAGTTTGCCGCTACAATGGTGATGTAATAACCCATATCTGAGAAGTGGGAGCTCCATTTTGTGAGTTCCGGAGCAACAAAGTCGTTGACAAGACTGTGGAAACAAAGGAGAGAGTGAGACATGCTAATATATGAAGCGATAGTTTTCTCGATACAATCGATTCAATCAATCGGGCCACGGACGTCTCCAAGGATTCAAAACGCGTAATTTGATTATAAACCATTATTTCGTGAAATATTTTTTTAAAAATTAATTTCAATGCAATTATTTTCAGAATAGGAGGAAAATTTTAAATTCAACTCCCATTCCGTGCAAAATGGGTTTTTGTAAAAATACATGATAAAATCGGTAAACATGATAATACATTTCACCTCAATATTTTAAACCAAAATTAAGTAGTTTGTTTCTCTAAAATTCGTAATGTTTTCCTGGCACCAAAAAATGCTTTAAAATCTGGTCTTGGCAGAACATTGACAGTATTCGTGTGACACAATTATATCTCACTACTAGAGAAATCAACACCTCAAAGTTTTATTTCAGAATAAAACGGTTTTGAAAAACAAATTGATAAAAAAATTGAACACTTGTAAAATAACTCTTTAAATGTTATGACGTAATGATCAAATTTACTAATACTAGCAAATATTTTTAATTTGACTGAATTGAGTCTCTAAAGACAGAAACATTCTTTATGGTTTGATGTGGTAAATTACGTTTAAGTGCTTAAAAAATTGCTGATTGCTTGGAGCTTTTGGGATAATGTGATGTAGAAATGTTTGTGCATGTTTTTATTGTTATCTATTACACTTCGCATTCTGTATATCTTTTACTCTAACACATGTGCCCGTTATGCACAAAATTTAAGTTTACCTAAGATTGTTGTTTTGAGTACTACACGAACGATATGGCGGCAATGATATTTCGACTCTTTAACAGAGGATATGATAGCGCACGCTGATTGTTTCCAATCTAATAATGTGCAATGTAACAACTAAACAACACAAACCGCCAATTGTGTACATCATTTATAAGTACATTACGATAATGAATATTTTTTAGGTAACAATTTGATCGTATATTAACGATACGTTCAAAAGTGTACTGTAAGAAACATTTGTTTAAAAACTGTTTCCGAACGATGAGACCTTCCGACATGTGCGATACCTAAGTAAAGTTGAGAATGAACGGCGCAGCGGCAGAGGCAGAAAGGCAAAGGCAGGGAAAAGGGAGAGGAAGAGAGAAGGAGACAATCAGAGAGTAAGTCATGGGCATGGGCCAAGCGGTAGACGTAAGCGAAGGCGAAGAACAACAGCAAGGTGGAGAAGGAAGCCAAAGGTAGAAATATGTAAATGTAAGCCTAGAGGGGCTTAAAGGCGTAAGAGGAGAAGGTGGAAGAGCAGAGACGTTTGTGGAAACAAGCATGGAGAAGTAAATGGAAACGAAGTTGAAGTGGGCGTAGACGGATATTGAGAAACCGCAAGCGGATGCAAGCAAGAGAGAAGTGTACGCTAGACAGAGAGAGAGAGGGGAAGGGAGAGGGAGGAGATGGGGAGCAGGAGGAAGAGGGAGGGGAGGAGAGAGTCAGAGAGAGAGACTTTGGTGGACGCATTAATAAAGATGAAGTCGATAATAGATGCGGAGAGCGTCAGGTAGTCATAAACGGTGAAAAGGAGGATGTTGCAACAGCCCTACGGAGGGACACATAATAAGACACGGAGATGTAGGGACGTTCGTGGTGGAGAAAGTATGAAAAACAGAAAGACATTGGAAGGGAAGCCGATAGTAAAGAAAGTTGGAACCGGAAGTGAGCTTGTGAGCGAAGACGGAGAGTCTCAGAAAGCTTTAGCGAAGAGGGATCTTTGACGTACCCGTAGGGAAGGAAAGATAAACACGATGAAAGGGACCGGGAGCGGTAGCTTAGTGCATCAACTGATGTCACTGTAGCGCCTCTGACCGGGAGGTCCTAGGTTCGAGTTCGATAGCTTTTTGACATTAGCTTTTCAGCTAGGTCGAATTCAGTCGCTGTTTGGAGGAGAATTATAGCGACCGGCTGCTCTGATCCGTGGTTTCTCCCATCAACAGCAGGGAATGCTGGAGCAGTACCCTAAGAAGCGAGCCACGGAGCGCCCGCGAAATTTCCTTCCTCTTCCTTGTCCCATCCCCTTCCCTTACACACACACACACACACACACACACACACACACACACACACACACACTTACACAAACGTGCACTACACTACCACATATTCCGGGAGACCGGTCGGGAGCTTGTCCCGGCTGGGGCGGTGTCTCACCGGTGGGAGAGTTCTGGTTAGGGGTAAACCCCACCAAACCCCGCTAGGTCGGCGGCGGATCTCGCCATCCAGCGGGGGAAGATCACAGCAGTCTCCCGAGAAAAAAATATACACTACACTTACGAGACTAATGACCAAATCAGTTGACGCGCCGGGAAACACGAAAAAATCAATCAATTAATAAACGATGAAAGGAAAAGTAACAGGAGTTCGGTTGACAGCGAGAAGTTGGGGAGACCGTAGTAGGCACGGACGATGAGAGGCAGAGCAAGCGAAAGGGTGAACGGTGCAGAGCGAGCGTCGCCCGCGGAGCCGCTCCATCCGGCGCTGGTGCTGCCCCTAGCGGCATAATCCGCGGTTTATTCCCTTCCATTTGCTTTCATAGCGTCCGCTGGCGGCCGTTTGTATTCATTACGCCCCAACCACACGCCCCCCTCCGCCGCGCGCTATCAGCCTATGTCATCCCGTTTACTTCTTTTCTCGATATTTCCGCGACGTAAGTGCCTCTTTCGCGGCGATTGATGCGTAGCTCCCCTCGTTTTATGAATCCGACGCCGCCCGCTAACCGCTCTTTTTCGACCGTTATTCTTCCAGTTCAATTTGCAATTGTTAAACGCGGGAGAATCTTGCGTTGTGGGATCGAATCTGCGACGCGTTTGAGCGAGTTCACTCGCCATCTGTTTCCCCGACGATATGGTTTGAGTAACACATTGCGATGCGTAATGTCGTAGAAAAGAAATGCTGGAAATGGAGATAAACTGATCCCAATGAAATCTGTGCGTATTCAAGTAGATTTTAAAACATGAGGTCTTCCGTGGGCTGTGAGATATTTAGTAGGACAAGTATTTTAGTGTACGTAGTTTGCGAAACTTCCGTTATCTTTCGAAAATTCGACTTTGAGAATTTCATGAAAATACGTTTACGGTCGAAGAATTTGTGTTAAATATAGGTTAAGTATTACAATACAAGTAAACGTTTTATTAAAACTCTTTGAATTGTACAAAATAATAAATTTATTTCGCAGTACCTCCAGCAAGTAGGTGGTTGATTGATTGTCTTTTCAAAGAAATCAATTTCACAAAACTTTCGTTGAGAAAATTCCATCATTTATGGTTTCTATTTTGTTGGGAGTTCGTAGAGTTAAATACGAATGTGACATTTTCCCCTTCAAAACTTTTTTTAGTATACGTTCTTCCGGATGTAAACAATATTCACGTCATAATGAAGCTTAAAATTGTAGTTCTGAATGTTCATGAAAACTAGTGGAAAATATAATTGAGTGGACATTTGTTCCCTGAAATAAACTATTGATTTCCGCCGAGTGATCTGCAAGACAGAATATTCGTACGTAAGTATAGATCGAAACGAGCAATGACACTACTAGCTGAGTCGCTGGCAAAATGACTGCTGCCTTTTCACATGCAGTAGCGTGGGGTTGTATATTGAGAAAACGAAAACTCCAAGGGCAGAGTTCGCCAATTTTTTTCTACGGCTTTTAATGCTCTAATATTTTCACATTGCGTATAGATAAATCTTCCAATTAGAAAATAAGCAGGCCAAATTTTGACCTCCACTGATGTAAAGATTCTTTGTAACGCTACAATGGTAAATTATACAGTTAGAAGAAATAAACTTGAACCTGCTCTGGCAAACATGAAATAACAACAATAAATTATTGATAATTTCTTTTTGGCCACATCAATTTCAGCCACTGTTATGTGATCGAAAACTCAATCACTAGTCTATGTCCTGAATGTGAAACTATAATCTAATTGTTGAATTCTATAAATTATTATATGTACGAATAAACATGTAATTAACAATCAATTAACGATTTACATAGTTTTAAATTCCTCCTAAATGTTCCCCGTAAATATTAAATTGCTAAAAAAGTGCCGAATGTAACATTCTAATTGTTTAAAAAGAAAAAATTTTTTTCCTTTAGGTGATGTTGTGATTGAGGACTTTAGCCTTGTCATAGTCGGGCTTGGTGTCGCAGTCAGGCAATTCAGTGATTGTCGCTTTCGGTGGAGCGATCTCTTTCCAATCAGGGTTAAGAACGAACGCTTTTGGTTGGGCACCAAAAGTGAATGATGGAATGGGCAACCTCTTGAATCCATCACAGGGCACCCGGGCGCCGAGGCAAAAGCTCGGAATCGGTGGTCTTTCAATCAGGTAGACGAATCTAGGCAAACGAGAATCTATGAAATGAGGTAGTGTTCTACAGCTTTGCTTTGAGTATACGACAATTGATTTTTTTCTTTCCCGCTACCATTTACGCAGTAGAGAGGAAGTTATGCAATGCTGCGCGATAAAAAAGCAAATTTTCGGCAGAAAAACTCTTATTAAAGGTCTCCGGTAACGAAAAAGTGGATAAATCCAGTTGCTACATTTAGAAAAAAAATCTTCTAATACGTGGTGTAGCCAGAATAAATCCAGTTGCTAAATTTAGATAAAAATCTTCTAATACGTGGTGTAGCCAGAATCCGTGTTTTGTGGGTCGATACCGAAAATCGAATGACGGCAAAACATCTCTCTATACGTCAGTGCGTTCTTGCCAAATCGATCTGGCTGCTGTTGCGGCCCCTTGAATATGATATCGATATTTTAATTTTAGGGGGTACTGTACATAAAGCCCCTTGAAAATTTTAAAAATTTCAAAAAATGTCTCTACCCCTTTTGATTCAATTTTGTTTTTAAATAGTGTGAAGTACATTGAAGAGAATGGTGCAGGCCATAGGTTCATTAAAAACTGCAATATTTCGAAAATTGCAAAAGTTAACATTTTTCCAGTCTTGCCACAACTTTAATTTTTACAAATAGAGATTTTTCTGCTGATGGAATTTGTTCCTTAAAGATAGATTTTGAAATAAAGTCACGTTCAATTTTTCGAAAATTTTAGTACTTTTTGCGTAATTTTGCATAAAAACACGGGCGAGAACTTACGTGCTGTTTTAACACCACTGGTTACTTTAATCACAAAATGAAGTTTTCTAAATTTATCAGTTAACAAAATGAATTACTATTGATTTTTAAAGAATTACAAAGAGATATACATTGATGCCTGTGTGAGAGCCCATTCATCACGAATATCATAATTAATATTTTTTATTTACTGCAACTTACAGCTCCTCGTCTGCCATTTTAGTTTCGTGTGCAAACTCGAAGTTCGGCGCCTGCCGGAACTCCCACGACTCTTAAATCAGAAACTTTTTCTCTGTTTTAGAGAGCGCACTGGACACACGAAAAGACCTCTGACCTCTTTGCACCTCTTTTCTTGCAAAGCGTTTCTGAGGTTACTCTCTTTCACATATCTTCGAAAAATAGACAATGAGTTATTGTTGTGGCATTTGTTGTTGGGTCTTGAGAATAAGAAGGATGCTAATCCTTTTTGAACGATCGTCGTCAGTATTTTATTCATTTCCCACATATTTGATTTTCATCAAAAAATTGTAAAACGCATGCTTTCTTGAGCTTCAGAATCTCTTCCCTACTGACCCAAATAAAAAAACACACACTCACTACTACGATCATGAACTTATAAGAACAGGTGAATCCAAGATAAACTTTCCACAGATATTTAAGACCAATGTTGTCCGCCAGCCTAATCTGGATAAATTCCCCTAAATGTATCCTTCACAAACTTCAACTCCAACATTCCTAAGAACAATAAAATGTCCCCTGATACATAACCCATACTCAATTTTATACAGAATTTAACTTGAAACTCATAGAGCAAAACATTCCATATCTGGTCTCTTCATTTTATTGAAACCTACTTCAAATTCCAGTCCTATCACATTTCAAACTTCTCAAAAATTTCACTTACCAAACCAGAATTCGAAACAAATACCCATATCAAATATTTCTGAAAAAAGAGTTATGTGTGACGCATATTTATGCGTGTGCACACAAACGTCTAGATTTTAACTCTTAGGACAAAACTGCTTATATCTCCTCCCCTCCAGTACTGATTTTAACCATCATTAAAACAGCATTAAAATGTCTTCATTTTGACGTGTGTGCAGTTGCAGTTCCAAAAAACTCATAACATGGATTTTACGACTCAAAATCGAGATCGTGATGTTTTAGGTAATTGCAATATTTTTTCATTCTATTCTATACAGTACAGGAAGTACAAGGGGGACATTCTATTCTGTACAGTTCAGTACAGGGAGAAGAAATGATAGATGAAATAGGCACAAACCCGCATGTAGCAGATTTATTACTGTATAAAAATGAATCAATATTTTTTCTGATAAACTACAGTTTTCTTGAGCTGTTAATATATTACTCAGGAATGTTTCTAACCAGGGCCGGTGATTAATGTTTCGTTCCGAGTGGGGGGGTCGACCCTGGTGGGGATTCCCCCTCCACCTCCCACCGAAAAATGTACCTGAAGGAAAAAAATACGAAACAAATTTTCCAAATTGTCAAGTTTGTCATTAAATTGTTTTCTTATTTATTTTATGTAACTTCAGCAGTTATTTACTGTCGAAATTTAATACTTCAGCAGTTATTAGTTAATTACTATCGAAATTCCTGAATGCAGCACATTGAAAGGATCCAAAAGAATCGATTGCCGAAAATAATTCTAAAATACCGCCCACAAGGACGAAGAAATCCTGGCTGTCCAAAGAAGAGATGGGGTGACCAGACGGGAACGGAGGCGTAACAGAAGTAGAAGAGGAAGAACAACTTCAGCAGTTCAATTGTGCCGTGCAAAAACAGCGCTGCGCTTTGCATTTTGTGAAATAAACGCATTGAACCATTTATGTAAATCGATTTTTCCGTCATATTGCTATAAACATTTAAAATCGCATTACTATTCAGCTGATCTTGCAACATAGTTGATTTCATGTACGTTTTGAGACGGTGCAAACACAATACTAAGAAACTTGGTTTATTTATGCAATTCGACGTTAATGGAATATTTCTCTCATCCTTAATTAGGAGTGGGTATTTTACCCTTTCGAAATTTTTCGTATGAGCATAGCTACCAACCATATCCACATTATCCGCCGAGCCTATTTCAAATAATCTTCTTTGGGTGGAGGGAGAGAAAAACACTGTAAGATAAGGCAATTATAAAAGAAACGTTAAAAAAGCTTACATTCATTCCGAACGCGCAGCATTCGTTCAGCTTAGGCTCTACATAATTCATTAAAGCAGAAACGTAGTTTACAAGCATTTGTCTACTACATTTATCTCTCAATTAGTCATTTCACAGTGATCAAGATAACTTTAAAAGTTTACAGGCTTTAATTCCATCTTCATGTCAAAAATTTAAACAGCCTGTTTCCCAAGCGTTTAATCCGACATACAATACTAGATGTTTCTCTAAACATAAATCATTTCGTAATATCCATTTACATCCTGAAACTTGTTCCATTTGATGTGACGGGATTTTAGGGTACTAAATATACTGGCGACAGTGGTATGCATCTTTGCTGCATGTTAGTATTAACCACACCATTATTCAAACTGGTGTAGCCCGCACACCTTTCCTTGAACCCTCGTTTCGCTATATCCGAGAAGAGTGGGTTTGGTTTGGTTTGGTTTGTTTTTTTCGTGTTTCCGGGCGCGTCAACTGCTTTGGTCATTAGTATCGTGAGTGTAGTGCATGTTTTTTCTCGGGAGATGGCGGTGATCTTCTCCCGCTGGATGGCGAGATCCGGCGCCGACCTAGCGTCGGCTAGTGGGGTTTCCCCCTAACCAGCACTCTCACCAGCGGGGCACCGCCCTGCAGGACAAGCTCTAAGCTCCCGACCGGTCTCCGGAATATGTGGTAGTGTAGTGCATGTTAGTGTAAGTGTGTGTGTAAGGGGAGAGGATAGGACAAGGAAGAGGAAGGAAACACCGCGCGCTGTCCGTGACCCGTTTGTTAGGGTACTGCTCCGGCATTCAACTGTTGATCGGAGAAACCACGGACAACTACGGATCAGAGCAGCCGGCCGCCAAAATTCTCCTCCAGACAGCGACTGAATTCAACCTAGCTGACAAGCGAAAAATCCTACCGCCATCGGAACCTAGGACCTCCCGGTTATAGGCACTGCAGTGACATCAGTTGATGCACTGAGCCACCTCTCCCGTGAAAAGGAAAGAGAGTGGGGATTATCAGTGCTATGAACGGAGAAAGAAGCATAGAGAATCTGGATCGGCAACAGAAGGGATGAAGGGGACAGAGGGAGGGAGAAAGAGTGTGAGAAAGAAACAAGCGAGCAGAACAGGGAGAAGGCAAGAGGAGAAGAACAGATTCAGAAAGATAAAAAGGGGGAGCAGAGAGACAGAAGGAGAGAGTGAGGAGAGACAGAAGGAAAGAGATGAGAGAGAGGGAGGAGAGAGAGAAAAGAGAGAAAGAGAGAGAGGAAGGAGAGACAAGAGAGGAAGGAGAGACAAGAGAGGAAGGGGAGACAAGGAGAGGGAAGGGGAGACAAGGAGAGGGAAGGGGGACAAGGAGAGGGAAGGGGAGACAAGGAGAGGGAAGGAGACAAGGAGAGGGAAGAGAGCGAGATGAGTGAAGGAGAGCGAGATGAGTGAAGGAGAGCGAGATGAGTGAAGGAGAGCGAGATGAGAGAAGGAGAGGGAGATGAGAGAAGGAGAGTGACATGAGAGAAGGAGAGAGAGCTGCTTCTGAAGTAAATCAGTTGTCAGTTTTCATCTCGCGAACGCAATCGGTGTGAGCGTGAAGTTAACACAGTCCTTGACTAGAGGATAAGCGTCCCCAGCGCGGCGCGTCCTCGCGGCAGCAAACGACGGGCCGCTAGTTCCGAGAACGTCCGGCTGCAGCGCTGCTGACAGCCCGCCGGCGTGACGTGGTCGGGCGTCGCCTCGCCTCGCGTCGCGTCGCGTCGCGAGCGTCTAGCGGGCGCTGGACAGGCGCAGGCAGGCGGCATCAAAGAGAATGAGGAAAACGTCTATTGGGCAATTTTCTGTAATCCTTTTGAAGTATCCCTGTCGAGGGCGTCCGCGGACGCGGACGGCGGCGGTTGGTGGGAAAACCGTGGCGGGACGAGCTGTTCGAACAGTTTGAATTCGTGTACGCCGCCCCTCCCACTTTACCGGTGAATTGCTTGTGCCGTGATTAAATTTATTAGCGTTCTGTTCCGTCGTTTTCCAAGTAGAATTTTAGGGGGACCAATATGCCGGATTTCTTAGGAGTTTTCTGGCTTGCTTCTCATTTAGTAATATGTAAATATGTTAATGTTGTTTGATGTTTGTTTTGTATATTTGTAGTAGTTGCTTAGAAAACGCTACCACCGAAAGTATTCCCTGTGTTCCTAAGTAGCACAATAAATATTCTATTCTATTATATTTATTCGAATTTTAGTGTTCATCTTTATGAAATTATCATCCATTCATCGACAATCCTTAAAACCATGTTGGGCGAATTTGGGGAGATTTATGGCGTGAATGCACTTTGGAACCTTTTCCTCTGTATGGGACGTTGCATGTGCAGTGATTACATTTATTAACTTTCCATTCAGTGCGCAGCCGATCTGGGTAGAATTTGAGTCCGACAAATAAGCTAGATTTCTTGGAATTTTATTGTTTTAATTGTTCTCAATCTTTTTTTATATAATCAGTTATTTTTATCCGAAAAGTGCATCCGTCGAGCATGGGCAGATGGGTACCAGTGGGAGCATATGGTCTACAGTAACCAGCCTTATTGGGTACTGCATGTGTAGTGTAGCGATAAAACCACTACTAACAAGCAAAAGTGTTTTCAGCTAACAAAAATTATTTTTCACATCGAGACTCGAACTCTGGTCCTACAAGTTAACTAATATATACACTAAATAACTCGTCATAACCAATGTTTTTAGAAGAATCCCACACATTTTAGTCACAAATTACACAAAATCTACTCGTTCTTTTAAAAACATTGTACTGGATTTTCTTTAAGAGCCGATGTATTCACATCACACTGTGTAAGGGAAAAATCACTACCTCCAGTTGTTTCAGTTGTCAAATGTTTTTTCGAAAATATGGATAGTACGTGGAAAATGGTATAAGCATTATATTTTTTATCGTTTTATCGATACATATAAGGAGGAAATTCAAAGAACAAACTTTAAAAGGCTTTTGAAAAAAAATGTTGAAAAAATTTAATTGCCTATATTTCGCGCAAAATACACAAAAACTACACATTTTTCAAAAAATTGAACATGAAATTATTTGAAGATTCGTGTTTAAGGAACAGATTTCATTAAAGAAAAAACTATTTCAATATTGTTGTTGAAGCAAGCCAACCGAAAAAATTGGACTTCTGCAATTTTCGCAAAATCACATATTTTATGGAACATGAAACCTATACCATTCTCTTCAACGTTCCTTTCCCTATCGAACGTCAAAGTTAAATTGAAGTGAAATCAAAAATATTTGGAGCTGTTTTTGCGTAAACATTGAAAATATCTTCAGCCTCCAAGAATTAAAATATCCATTTCAAACTCTCCAAGCCTCGAATTCATTCAGATCGATTGGGGAATGCCAATTTTGGAGAAAATTGGCTGAACGGTTTTGGCGCAAGTGTTGATCACATACGGGCGGACTGCCAGACACAGATGTGTTGCCGTCAATCAATTTTTCGGTTTCAAGGATTCACAAAAAATGGATTCTGGCAACACCTCGTGTTGTAGGAAGTAATTTATTGTATATAGCACCAGGATTTATCCACTTTTTCGTTTCCAGGACTCGACAATAAGAGTTTTTGTGACGATGATTCGTCGTATGCAGTTCCACGATTACATAACACTCTCTTCTTACGAAGTTCCTTTGTAAGGGCGAGAAGCTAAAAATTAAAAGTTTCGACTGCACATGTTCGTGTTTTCAAGAACCTATCCCAGCCCCTTCCTTCCAGCCTATTTCTGCTCCTCTCTTTTCTATCCCCCCTCCCGA
This sequence comes from Teleogryllus oceanicus, assembly GCA_964035755.1. NCBI lineage: Eukaryota > Metazoa > Arthropoda > Insecta > Orthoptera > Gryllidae > Teleogryllus > Teleogryllus oceanicus. The sequence continues at coordinate 65,116,134 of CAXIVR010000011.1, forward strand.
CACGATCTGCCCTATTCTACCTCTTCACCTCGGCCCCGCCACGCCCCGCAACCCCCACCACGCCCCTGTCACGCCCCGCCACCCCTGCCACCCCGCCACGCCCCCGCCACGCTCCCGCCACGCCCCGCCCACGCTCCCGCCACGCCCCTGCCACTTCCCGCCACTTCCACCACTTCCCGCCACTTCCCGTCAATTCCCGCCACTTCCTGCCACTTCCCACCACTTCACGCCACTTCCCGCCACGCCCCGCCACTCCCCGCCACTCCCCTCCACTTCCCCGCCACTCCCGCCACTCCCGCCACTTCCCGCCACGCTCCCAGCCACGCTCCCACCACGCCCCGCCACGCCTCCCGACACGCCCCGCCACGCCCCCGCCACGCCCCGCCACGCCCCGCCACGCCCCGCCACGCCCCCGCCACGCCCCGCCACGCCCCCGCCCGCCCCGCCACGCCCCCGCCACGCCCCCGCAACGCCTCCGCAACGCCCCTCGCCACTGCCCCGCCACGGTTCCCGCCACGCCCCCGCCACGTCCCGTCACGTCACTCCCCGCCCTTCTTCATCCCGCCCCGCCCGCGTTACCCAGCCTCGCCCCATCCTACCAAGTCTTCCATCGTCATTTGCTGACTATTTCTGAATGGCCCGGAGGAAGCGCCGTGAAGGAGGACGTGGCGCGTGCGAGAGCATCGCCCGCCGCCCGTGCCGCCCACGCCGCTGCCACTCCGCCAGGGGCGATCGCCCGCCTGCCGCCCGGTCGTAAACATCACCGGCGTGAGACCGGCCCCGCCCAACAGGTCTGGCAACTGAGGCCCTCGCCGCCGGGGCAGTTCGGCGCGCCCCACGCAGGCTGCCCGCGCCGATGGCGCTCTGGCACGACACGACCTTGCGGAGTGGTTCCTGCATTCCGGATGGGTATGTGACCTTTGGCGGGGATTGCTTGGGATATTCGGTGACGTAATGGTTACCGTATCGGACTGTTATATCCATGTTCGCCGATTCAAACCTGGTCGAAGCCGCGGATTTTTAAGGAAGCAAAACTCTTTCGCACGTCTTCCTTCGGAGAGGAAGTAAAGCCAGCTGTCCCATATTGTAGATTTATTGCATAGTTTTAAAAATAAATTTTCAAACTTAAATGGTGCTATTTGTTAGTCTGTGTATTAATATTTCCTTGCATTTCACATTGTGTAATTTAATTTGCTATTATTTATATTAATCCCCCGCTTTATCCTATTTTGTATTTTATTGGTATTTTTATAGTTTCATTTCTTTACATTTCTAGACTGATGATGGCAAAGCCGTTGAAAGCCGGCCAACTTAATAAATATATTAAGTTCACGGAGATGACCTCTTTTATTTCTTTTTATAATAATTTGTATTTTATTGGTATTTTCCTAGGTTCGAGTCCTGACGGCGGCAGGATTTTCGACTAGCTTTTCAGCTACGTCGATTTCAGTCGCTGTCTGGAGAATTCTAACGGCCGACTGCTCTGATCGGTAGTTTTCCGTGGTTTCTCCGATTAACATCAGGCTAATGTCGAAGCAGTACCCTACCAAACGGGCCACGAACCGCGCGCGGTCTTTCCTTCATCTTCTTTTTCCTATACTCACCCTTACACACACACACACACACACACACACATACACACACATACACTTACACTAACATGCACTACACTACCACATATTCTGGGAGATCGGTCGGGAGCTTAGAGCTTGTCCGGCTGGGGCGTGCCCTGCTCGTGGGGAGTCCTGATTAGGGAAACCCCATAGCCGACGGTAGGTCGGCGCCGGATCTCACCATCCTACTGGGGATGATCACCACCATCTCCCGCGAAAAGCATGCACTACACTAACGGGACTAATGACCGAAGCAGTTGACGCGCCCGGAAACACGAAGAAATCAATCAAATCAATCAATCAGTCATGAACACCGCATCAGAATACCGACAAATTCTAAATGAAGCCGCTGATCAAAATTTAAAATTGTCAGTTTCATCGCCCGTGTGATACCTTGTTCTCTTCTAACGGTGAACGGAGCGTAGAGGAATTTGCGTGGTCAGTCGGAAGAACAGGCCCCATGGCCAGAGCCTCGCCACAGAAAATAAAGCATAATTGAATTGAGTTGAACTATTCCTCAATATATGTCGTGTGATGTGCGATTTGCCGAACTGGGGAAGTAGATTGTATCTCAGAAGAGCCAGGGTCCACGCGTGATTATTCCTTTCCCATCCCTTCTCGCCACTCCATCCCTTAGGGCCGGGTGATGAGCTGAGTCCCTATCCCCATAAAACTCAATTTTCATGACCTAGAAAAATCTCTGCTGAAACTACGCGTACCTAGATACCGAGCCAAAATTCACAAAAACGCGTTTGAAGAAACATGTAAATACAATTCTGCTGATGATAACGTTAGCAGAAATTGATCTTATGGCATGGGCAATGAAGAAATACACTGAGGTGACAAAAGTCATAGGATACTTCCTAATATCGTGTCAGACCTCTTTTTGCTCCGCGAAGTGCAGCACCTCGACGTCGTATACACTCAACGAAGTACTCCGCAAACATATTGATCAAAACAGTTTCTATATCCATCCATTAGTAAGAAAGCGTTGCCGGCGCCAGATGTTTCATAAACGTTGGATGGGATTTATATCGGGCAGTATGGATGGCCAAATCATTCGCTCGACTTGTGTACATTGTTCTTCAAACCAATTACCGAACAATTGTGGCTACTAACGAGGCGCATTGTCATCCATAAAAATTTAATCTTTCTTTGAGAACATGAAGTCCATGAATGGGTATAAATAAACTCCAAGTAGCTGCACATAATCTTTTACAGTCAATGTTTGGTTTCGGTAGGACCAGAGGACCCAGACCATTCCATGTATAAATCAGCCCAAAATTTTGGAGCTACCACCAGTTCGCACAGTGTCTTGTTGACAGCTTAGGCCCGTGATTTCGTGGGGTTTGCGCCACACTGGAACCCTACCACCACCCTCTCTAGCTCTTACCAACTTAAATCAGGACTCATCCGAGCAAGCGCGGTAGCTCAGTGCATCAACTGAGGTCACTTCAGCGCCTCTGACCGGAAGGTCCTAGGTTCCCACTTTCCACGGCGGCAGGATTTTCGACACTAGCTTTTCAGCTAGGTCGAATTCAGTCGCTGCCTGGAGGAGGATTCTGGCGGCCGGCTGCTCTGATCGGTAGTTTTCCGTGATTTCTCCGATCAACACCAGGCGAATGCCGGAGCAGTTCCCTACCAAACGGGCCACGGACCGCGTGAGATCTGCCCTTCCTCTTCCTTGTCCTATCCTCTCCTTACACAAACACACTTACACTAACATGCATTACAGTACCACATATTCCGGGAGACCGGTCGGGAGCTTAGAGCTTGGCCCGGCTGGGGCGGTGCCCGCTGGTGGGAGAGTCCTGGTGAGGGAACCCCACTAACCGACGGTAGGTCGGTGCCGGATCTCGTCATCTAGCGGAGGAAGATCACCGCCATCTCCTGGGGAAAACATGCACTACACTAAGGGGGTTAATGACCAAAGCAGTTGACTCGACCGAAAACACGAAGAAAACAAATCAATCAATCAACCAAGCGATGGTTTTCTAGTCGTCTAGGGTCCAATGGATGTGGTCACGGGTTCATGAGAGACTCTCGAGTCGGTCTCTGCCGCCATGCCGCCAAATTTCTCCGCACTGTCAAAACAGACACGTTCGTAATACGTCCCACATTGATTTCTGCGGTTATATCCCGCTGCTCTGGACTACTTGTCTGTTAGCACTGACGCAAACGCCGCTGTTCTCAGTCATTAAGTAAAGGCTCTCGCTGACATGAAGGATTAATTGTTGCGTGATCGTTAATATCGGAATGTGAGTTGAGTTCGAATATTGTTGATATGTTGTATTTATGCGTTGGTAATGGCTATAACAAAGATATCAAATGTGCGCTGATTTGCGCTGATCAGATCTATAAGTACTATACCTTTATATAGTATTCGAGCTATCTGCATTTGTCAGTTGGTTCGTCCGCCACTCACGGTTGGGCTACAACCAGTTCCCCAATGGACACAAATGAGGTGTCATTGGACGCGGTTCGATGCCCTGAAGGGTATCTGATGATTTTTTTTCGCATCTGTCCAACAAATTCCAAGAAATATGGAAAAAAAAGGGGTTTTGCATTTTTAGCGGGGTAAACTAGCGGTGGTCGAGCGAACGACGTATCCCAACTGCAGGCAATGTCAAGTTGCTAGATATTTTTAATTTAATTTATTTTAGATCGCTGTGCAACTACATTGCCATACGCGATCAAAATCTCTTAAACATTTGCATTGTATGAAAATTTACATATTTGATTACATAATAATATTTCAGGTCATTGTCTTTCAACAATTTAAAGCATTCAAAAATTGATACATTTAATATTACAAGCATGCTATGAAATAGAATAATTCTGTCACACTGCAAAGTAGAATTCAATAAAGAATTGATATCATAATTAAATTTTACGTTTTTCTTGAGATTACTTGTGAAATTTCGACTAATGAATGGGATGTAGAAATAATTTCACCAGAATGTGGACGTGGAACTGGCTTTGTCTTTTTAAATAAATAACTGTGAATCAAATTAAAATGGCCAATTCGGATAAATAACTTAAATGATAAAATAACTTGATGTTTCTTTTTGAAGATGAGGAGAAGAGCAGGATTTAGTATTCAATTCCTAACTTGACGTAATTTTGAATATTTTGAATTCCATTTCAAATCCTATAGTTCTAGTGTTGATGAAAGAAGATATTGTTAGGAATTGCTACTACACAAACGTCGCACTTTTCAATATGCGGAGCAGTGCTTGCGTGATTCTTTTGCTTGAAAGATTCGTCAGTGTTGCTTCGTCAGTGCCGCTAGGACCCCCCCCTTTCGTCCCATTGCACATTTGCATACGTTCCCCTGTCGTCCCATCGAACATTTCCTATATGCGTAGCATATACGGAAGTGCTAATGGGATAATCCCTTTCGTAGGATATATTGAGCTACAAAATTATATTTTAGTATAAATCTATAGGAATGGAACGCTATGTTATAGATTAGAAGCTTTCAAATGTTCTTCAATAAACCGCCTGATAATACTCGCCATTGCAAGAAAGTACTCTTCCGGATAACTCTTTTGGGAGCGTTCGGGTTAATTCCATTCAGTAATGGTACATTCAGTTGATACGAAGTAATTTGGGATGGATAATTTATTTTTCTGATAAGTGTGAGTTTCAAATATACTGGCGATGTCTAAGCTGTAGCGATACTGGAAGTGGATTAATTGTACCTTTTTATTGTCGGTACCATTATTGTGATTATCTACGTATGTTATTAGTTTAGTAGCCAGTTACAGAGTTTTGTATCGTACTGATTAAATATAGTGCTAATGAATTGATAATACACGAGATACTGATTATTTATTTCTTTATTGATAATAGAATTATTGGTAAGATCTTGCGTCTGATAATTTGAAGGAGAGGCGTTTTGGCACTTCTAGGTGGCGGTTTAGAATTGAATTTGGAAGTTTGAAATATTGTTGAAGTTCGAGATTCTTTTTTTGGTGGGGGGGGGGCAATGAGGGGCTTTAATCTGTTAGGTTGATTTGGAAGGATTGACTTATTTTGAAATATTTCTATGAATATTGACAGTTGACAGATATTTACTCACGTTGGAATTTCTTGGAATTTCGTTCTTCTTAAAACACTTCAATGAATAGTGCAATGGGAAGTTGATTATTTTTGATGTGGCTGAAATCCATAGATATTTGACATTGCAAGGAACATCGTTTTTGCATTTTTTTGTATTGCAAGGAACTGTTGTTTTTTTGTTTTTGTATTTTTTATTATTTTTTTGCGTTTTTCTACATTCACACAATGGTTGCTTATTAGATAATTTTAATCGGTTCTGTTCTGTTTAATTCGACGGCCATCAATATGCTGGACGTTCTTATTGGGTCTAGTCAATTTCAGAAACACCGCAGTTTAATTCTAGAACTATTTCAGATTCTGTTATTGATTGATAAGGATTCTTAAAATCTGAGAACGTTTGCTTTGAAATGTCTTTAGATAAAAAGAATATTTTTGTGATGTTAGCGGTGTGTATTAGATAAATTTTACGTAGTTGAGACAGATTATCGTTTGGAAGATTCTGTAAGTATGACATTTTTTTTTCTTCGGTTTTGGTATCAATGTTACGTAATACAATAAATCTATTTTGAGTAAGCATGTTAAAATGTGATTGGAATGTACAGTCATTACTTTTTTACTTGAGAGTTTGAAAGCTAACAAACTGACCTTTTTCTGGAGTGCGAGATTCCCATTGGACGATGCGTCTGTGTGCTGGTCGTATTTACAGTTTAGCTGCCAACCCCGAGATTTCCTTCGGAGTTGAGCTGTTTCAGGGCTCAGTCTAAGTTGCACACCATTTCTTCACCGATTCATAATATTGGCGAGTTTTGTTGCACTTCACAGATGAAGAGTCTGTGAAATTCATTATTGCGTTACTTTAACGGATCAGTTCTTAACCCAATCCCTGTTCAGTTAGTATCGAATGGCATTTACTGATAACAAGATCTCGTTTATGTTTCACTGCCACTACAAGTTTACTCCCTACAGAATACTAGTTAACCACGAATTGCGGGAGCTCCGCTTACTAAGTTCGCACGGCATTAGAATGCTTTAATAACTAGTTCAAAGGCTTTCTTCCTATATCAGAATTATTTATGTTACTGACGTTCTCTTTATTTGATTTTATTTCTTTTATACTTGTTTCACACTCCTATAGCAGGTGGTTTACATTCCCATAAATGTGTTAACCGCCTTGAGCTGTTCTTGGTAACCTTCCATCGTTTGGAAATGTCTGAATCGAGCGTGTCCAGTCTAATGCCTGTCTAGATGTTTATGATCTTGATAACCAATTGCCAACGAGAGATTAATCTAGGGCGTGACTTGACTTGAATAGCTTTGAAGAACTATTTTTAAAAGAATTCTTTGATACATTTCCTCCATTTCCTGTTGTGTTAGCCCTTAATATTAGTTCATCTTGGAATGTACCATGACACTTACTAATGTCAAAACAAATACAAGCTCTTCACTAAATAAAATTAAAATTGTTTTGTAGTATCTTTCTCAGTGTAACCACCAATGAGGTAAAATTGCCAGCCGTGTTTACAAAGAGACAAGATAACACATTATGTAATTTAATTTAATTTATCAGGAAAGTACACAAAATTCCGAAGTGTCTAGTAGTACAGAAAAACTTGACCAACATCCTGCAACTGCGCGCACGATTAAAAACGCATCCATTAAAAACACATTAAGCACACAGATACAAAACAAACGACAAAGAATGCGCAATTTTATTTCGGAATTTATTACTGCAAAGTGCTAATTATAGTAATTTATGTCTTCACACAAACTCTCATCAACGTGGTTTCGAGTCAATATTTCTGGATCGGAGCCAAATTTAACATCATAACTCCGCAGTCACTCGCATGTTCCTTCGTGACGCGACCGTGAGGTCGTGCGAGGATTTCATTAGAAGCTGCGCTACCGGAGTTAAAACCCCAGCCGTGGCTGCGGCTCCTTGTAGTCGTGACCGAAATGCTATCCGCCGGCAGATAAGAACCGGTCCCCGTCGACGAGATCTAACCACCGCTCGCCACGCGCCACAGATGGCTTTGCCCGCAGGAACGGGTCCGCGCCTTTGCGAATCCTGGTAATCACAACCAGCTGTGTCGAGTCAGTTTCAATCCCGGCTGGTTGATTGATTGATTGTTTTTTCGTGTTTCCGGGCGTGTCAACTGGTCATTAGTCCCGTAAGTGTAGTGCATGATTTTTCTCGGGATATGGTGGTGATCTTCCTCCGCTGGATGGCGAGATCCGGCGCCGACCTACCGTCGGCTAGTGGGGTTTCCCGTGTCAACGTATGTGGTAGTGTAGTGCATGTAGTGTAAGTGTGTGTAAGGGAGAGGATACGACAAGGAAGAGGAAGGGCAGATCGCGCGCGGTCCGTGGCCCGTTTGGTAGGGTACTGCTCCGGCATTCGCCTGGTGTTGATCGGAGAAACCACGGAAAACTACCGATCAGAGCAGCCGGCCGCTAGAATTCTCCTCCTGACAGCGACTGAATTCGACGTAGCTGAAAAGCTAGTGTCGAAAATCCTGCCGCTGAATCCCGGCCGGTCTGCCAGACATGCCAGTGATAGCTCTTAGTGGGAAATTAAATCCTGCTTAGAATTTGTATGTTTTTGTCTAACGCGTACATTAGTTTTAGGCCACTCGTGATTGATCAATTCATCGCTATGCCCTTTCTGCTAGCTTGTGGAGAAATGTTGGATATATATCCAGTGAAGTGAATAAGCGTTAGTGTTGTTTTCAGCCGGACGAACGGACGGACAGATATTTTGAGAAAAAATCTTTTTCGGTGTCAATATCAAAACGTTGGTTTTACCTATATCAGCACGCACACAAGAAAACAGGCTAATATGCTCTCTACGAAACTCGAAAAATGGCATTCTCTCTACGAAGTACTCTAGAAATTAAAAAGGCTGTTCGAAAACATGTTAAATGTTTCTGTAAATTTAAACATAAATACGTGTCATGTGTTAAAGAAGAAAATAATGAACAATTCATTTTTAGAACCTCAATTTGAAGTAGATTTTCTATAGTCAATAATTGTATTAAATAGTTCATATATTTTCTTAGTCTCCTAGCGGATCCTTGCCAAGCTAGTGTTGAGAGTGATGAATTATAATTTTGCTTTTAATTTGATTCTTATATTTGATACATCAATACTATGGTAATCAATGGAATATTTGTTATTAAAACATATTACAATCGTTGATGTTTGAGTCATTTAAGCTTCATACCTTTCAGTAGTATGTTATTAAAACTAAAACATGTCGGAGTATAAGCCTCAGCTAGTCCGCCAGCCATGGCAGTTATATTCTCTCGCCCTTACTTCGTAAGAAGAGAAAGTATTGTTATCATGCACCGGAAAATAGCGAATTTGTGGACAAAAAGCTTATCACCAGGCCCCATTAATGAAAAAAGGATAATCTTTACTTTTCTACTTCCTCTAACACGCCGTGTGATTAGAATTCATGTTTTGTTGGCCCTATACCGAAAAATCGATTGACCGCAATAACGTCTGTCTGCCCGTCAGTCAGTCCGTCTCTCTGTGGTCAGCAAATGCGCCGACACCGTTCAGCCGTTCAGATAATTGATATTCTTCGATCGATTTAAAGGAACACCAGGCCTTCTGCCTTTAAAAGAGATATTCTGATTTTTGTGGGTACTGTACATGAAGCCTCATACATTTTCAGAATTTTCTCAAAAAATAGCTCCAACTGTTTTGAATAAACATTGTGCTAGGACGCTGAAAAGAATAGGACAGATCTCATTTTCGTTGAAATTCTTGATTTTTTGAAAATTTCTAAAGCTCAAAGTTTGGTATCGTCCTACATCTACAATGTTGAAGATAGAAATTTTTTCCTTAATGAAAAATGTTGTTCCAACAGTTGTTGAAACTTGAAATAAGGACATGTTAAATTTTTCGAAACTATGAGTAGTTTTTACGTAATTTTGCGTGAAACGAGACAATTTTTAAAGTTTGTTCCTCAAAAACGGCTCGAAACTTTTTGTTATATATCAACAGATTCTTGGATATTTAAACTTATGAAATGATTGAACGAATAGTCACCAATAAAAGGACCACTGGGAGGAAATTATCATAAATCTTGCGAAACAAATGCTGCAACGTTCGAACATTGTCTTAACAGGAGGCAAGTTTAAAAAAGCCACGTGGGATAATATGATAATGATTAAGATTATGTTGCATAAATTAGATGTGTTATATGATATAGTGCTATTCTATGAAATGAAAACTTGCGAAGTTAGCACGTGAATTGTTTAACAGCTGTAACCCCAAACTTTTGTTGTATATTACACAAGAAAATGTTTTTTCCTTACCTCCAGGATGAAAGTAGGTGATTTTAAAGGAAACGACGACGCTGATTTCGAAAATCATTAGAAAAAGTCATCACGCAATGTTTAAAAGATATAAATATATTTATTATTTGAAATAGATAAAATCCTAGACTCATTTCCGATCCAGTTATATTACTCCAAAACTTCATGAGTATGCTTCATACGAGGTAAGAACAAGTAAAAAATGGGATACGCATTTCGTGCAATAATATCCAGATATTAAAATGGTTTGTTGTATTCTCCACAATAATGGTAGAGCGAATGACTGTGATTTTAGTTTTCCATATAACCACAACCAACACAGATACCACAAAAGCGATGAGCAGCCCATGATTTGTCCTGATCACAAACACGACAGTCAAAGTATAAATAATACGCATGCTTTGTAATCACTTTAATTTTTTCGTTTGAAGTTTGGGTGTAAATCTTCCACAAACCTAACAGAAGATATTGGGTTGATTCGCACACTTTCGATGTGAAATGGCAATTTGCATTTTTAACGAACCGATTCATTTCTACAGATTATGTGGCGAATTTCACTTTATAAAAACCAAAGAACTATAATGTATTTGAGGCATACACAAACCTGACACGAACTTTACGCGCCCTCAAGGTACAGTTCCGCATGACCCCGACTGACTGAGAATCTGCCACTTCAACAGTTGGATACTGTGAACTTGCAATAAGGTAGGGGCCTAAAATAATTCCTTTCGATGACTGATGCGTAGTAGGAAATATGAGGGTGTACGTGACTTGTTTTCAGAACATCCACTAAAACCCACTAACTCTAAGACCTACTCGCAATTGAGCTCGACTAGTAGCCGCGAGAACAAAGATAGCAATATTCGAATACAGAAGGAAGAAAAACACTAAAGCCTAATTTTCTTGATATCTCATGTAGTAGCATAGATGAACTGAACAAATACATACTTTTTACACATATTTTATGCATATTGATTTCACACATCCTACAGATGTAATTGAAATTAATTTGCATTAATACCAAAATACGGTATGATACGATATAAAGATACGTAGTATTTAAAAATTGTGTCGTGATATGACGTTTTATTGTCATATTCGTAATCTACGCATAAAACTGAGTATGTTGCGCATTCTACCTTCTTGGAGGTAAAAATCGTGTTCACTAGTGTTATTTAAATTACTTTCTCAGCTTAATTTTTGTACTTTCTTATGTGGTAACTGAATAATAGAAAATACATACGTCGTTATCTCGTGTTCATTAAGGAGCAATGAATCAAACTCGACCGGCAAACCAAATTATTACATTCTGAATGTGGACAAAATTGTATGACCGCAATTAATTCTGCACAATCCATGAGTCGATCTCATCTCCCAAGTAGTCGCTACCTGTGCGCTGGGCAATCTTTTAAAGGGCACAGCTGCAGCAGCCGAAGTCCGGCGGTGCCACGTGGACCAAATCGCGTGGTGAGGGCGGGGGGCGACCAGGGAGGTAGGGGAGGCGCCGCCTAGGAGCTCATTACGCGCCACCGAACGGAATGAAGCGGCGCACGACAAAAAAGTCAGCCGCTCCATTCGGACACATTGATTACGCCGTCCTGTAGCTTCCCGCCCCGTCCGCTCCACTCAGCCCCGAGTAACCTGCGACGCCCTGTCCTGTCCTACCTGCGCAGACCTGTCCCCCACCCCCCCTGCCCCCCCCCCCCCCCCCCCCCACCCGCCCCCCTCCCCGCCCTGACCTGCCAATCCTCCTCACGTACTCACCCGTCGTCCCCCTCCCTGTCCCGCCCCACCTATCCCCGCCTCTCCTCGCCATGTTATGCCCCCCCCCATACCCATCACCACCCTGCAAATCTCCCCTCTAGTTACGTATGTTTTTCCTGGTTGTAAAAACACCAAATGCGAATAAAACGGAAATAAAAGGCATCTTCACCAGTGTTCACCACTCAATACCTGGTTGGGGAAAACTCCCTTAGCCGACGGTAGGTCGGCGCCGGATCTGGTCATCCAGTGGGGGAAGACCGCCATCTCCCGAGCAAACACATGCACTACACTTACCGGACTAATGACCATATTAGTTGACGCGCCCGAAATCAATAACAATCAATCAATCAATCAATCTTACCCCCGTCCTCTCTCCAGCTCCATTTCCCTGCATTCATTCCCGCATCGTCCATTTCCGAGAAAGGTAATAACATAAATTGAAAACGGTTGAATTCATTTAAATTTACATGACGCTGGACCAGATTTCCAGATTATTATGAATTCCCAGAAGTAAGATTGATGGGAAATGAATGTCCTTATTATGTGTAACATATTTATGGGCTTATTTCTCGGAACAATTCCTATCATATTACGCTTTTGTGATGCGCACTTCGATGACAATACAATTTTATACAGGTATTTTTAAATAGGCAGTAAATTTTGTTAACTTTCTCATCAATTGTAAAATTTTAATTTTCAAGAAAAAATGCACTTGACGAAAATTAAAAATTTAAATGTTAAATTACACTTTGTAAATTATAGTTTTAAACGTGATTATTCATAATCCTACCTCACGCCGAACGACCAGATCTTGAAAAGTGCATTCCTTATCCTCTAGATGCCGCGCCGGAAGTAAACATTGCATTATTACTAAACTTTTATTAGCAAACAGAAGCACAGTATTGTGCGATGAAATTGCACAATTATCGAATAGTCAATATCGGAAGAGGTGGCTCAGTGCATCAACTGTCACTGCAGTCCCTCTGACAGGGAGTTCCTGGGTTCGTGTCCCGACAGAGGCATGATTTTCGACACTACCTTTTCAGCTGGGTTGAATTCAGTCGCTGTCTGAAGGAGAATTCTAGCGGCCGGCAGCTCTGATTGGTAGTTTTCTCCGATCAATACCAGGTGAATGCCGGAGAAGTACCCTAACAAACGGGTCACTGACCGCGCGCGATATTTCTTTCCCCTTCCTTTCCCTATTCTCACGCACACTAACATGCAGTACACTACCACACATGCTGGGAGATTGGTCGGCAGCTTAGAGCTAGTCCCGGCTGTGGTAGTGCCCCACTGGTGGGAGAGTCCTCGTTAGGGGGAATCTCCACTAGCCGACGGTAGTTCGGCTCCGGATCTCGCCATCCAGCGGTAAAATGGTTTTGCTTGCACATGTTGACTTCTTCTACCGGTAGCGGTAGCTCAGTGCATCAACTGAGTCACTGCAGCGCCTCTGACCGGGAGGCCCTAGGTTCGAGTCCTGACGGCGGCAGGATTTTCGACTCTAGCTTTTCAGCGACTAGCTGTCTGGAGGAGAATTCTAGTGGCCGGCTGCTCTGATTGGTAGTTTTCCGTGGTTTCTCCGATCAACACCAGGCGAATGCCGGAGCAATACCCTACCAAACGGGCCACGGACCGCGCGCAATCAGTCCTTCCTCTTCCTTGTCCTATCCTCTCCCCTTACACACTCACTTACACTAACATACACTACACTACAACATATTCCGGGAGACCGGTCGGCAGCTTAGAGCTTGTCCTGGCTGGGGCGGTGCTCCGCTGGTGGGAGAGCCCTGGTTAGAGGGAAAGCTCACTAGTCGACTGTAGGTCGGCACCGGATCTGGCCATCCAGCGGGGGAAGATCACCGCCATCTCCCGAGAAAAACATGCACTACACTAACGGGACTAATGACCAAAGCAGTTGACGCGCCCGGAAACACGAAAAAATCAATCAATCAATTGACTTCTTCTTTTAAATACGTGTGTCGAAATCGAAAAGGCGTCTGGATGAAATTTATTAGGGCCAGCAGTTATCCCCGGTCGTATCTATCTCTTGTTCCTACAAGTATATTGTCTTTGCGTTTCAGCTGAAATGCCTCCTCTATAGAATCCATTAATTTATATTGACATTAAATTGTATGTACTTTACATGATGTGAAAAAGTTTGATGTAATCTGAATCGCTTAAAAAAGTCTTTGAAGAAATCGCTTCTTTGCTGCTCAAACAAATGAAATAGACTGCTTGGGTCTAAAAGATACGCTGCAACGGTTGCGCATGCAATAGTTGAATGAAATATTTTATTTTTTATTTAATAGGTAATTATTACAGCCAAATTAGAAAACTTGATGCAATGTGGCTAGGACGAAGGCCTTTAAGCCATTACAATACCTACATTCTACCGCGTTCTAACCTTTCGCCTTCTGGTATTCACCCCAAATGGTCTCTCCATCGCATCAAAGCCGCGGAAACGAGACCATAAGGTACGGCTAAGGGAAAAACCCTGAAGGGAAAAACCTGCCGTCAGCAGCCGAGTACATGCTACTCTATCCGGTTTTTAGACTATTTATTTATTTGGCGAGGGCGTCAGGCATTCTCCTTCCAGTGTTTGGCCTCCTCCGCACCTGAAAACAAACAGCACCACAGAAAATCGTCCGCACCAACGCCTCTGCCCTAACATTTCCGATTCCCACTTCCCTTCGCCCCCTAATGTGCTTTATTTTAACCGTTTCCTTTTATTTTATTTTAATTTAATTTATTTTGAATTTATTTAACTTATTTTAATTAATATAATTTTAATTTATATATTTTAACTTAATTATTGTTAGTTTATTGATTTATTACATATTTCTCTCCAGTCTAGGCTCTGCTCGTACTAACCACTGCTGTTTCCCACTCCTTAATTTCAGTTTCTCTAGTGGATAGGTCTATAGTTGAATGAAATAGGAGAAGAAGAGTTCGCCAGCAGTAAGAATAAACGCGGCAGCACGATTCACCTACGAATCTCGTGGCGTATTGCTCTTCTCTGTGTCGCGACTGGTGCGCCAAGAACTCCTTCCGACATCTTTTTCCTGTACCACTCAATGAACCACAACTGCAGCGCGTGTCCAAGTATGGCGGAAAATACTTGAACTGCGTAGGAAGAAACAAAAAGAACAGTTATCCAAAAAATGAACATCTGCTGTGGGAAACATTGCACAAAACTTTATTTCAGTTCAACGATACCCTATTTTTCGTGCCGAGACAGTGCAGCTAGCCCGCTCTACCGCTTGATCATTTAAATTTCGTTATGCTCCTTCCGCCATCTAGTAGCGAAAGAAGGTATCACTCGGGCGACAAAATATGCGATTTGAATTTAGCTCAGAGGCATCTTTTAGGCTAGATGATCTTTTACACGCAGTAAATCTACAATATGGTACACTCGTCTTTACTTCTTCTCCGAAGTAAGGCATACGACGGATTATTTTTTCGCCCTAAAAACCCACGACTTCGGTCGGGTTGAACCTACGATCTTGGAAGTAAGTCATATACGTACGCTATCCGCTACACCGCCAAATCCGTAAACACACGTCAAGCTCCTACGTGATTCTTTTGGGGGCTTGATTAAGAGATTCGCCGTATTCTTTTGTGCGGTGTATTGCTCCGGGACGTGGGTAATCGGAAATCCTGCACTCAGGGTTTGCCAGAGGGGCTGCCGGGCTTGAAGCGGGAGTGACCGGAGAGAGGGGCGTGGCGCGCCGAGCGAGTTGCGGTCTCTGAGGGCGGAGGAGGGCGGCGGAAAGGCCCGGAGAGACGCAAGGAATGCCGGTGCCGCACAAAGCCAAGAGCTATTGGAAGTCCGACTACGCGATGCGACACACGGTGCGGTCCACCGACAGCGCAGCGGAGGGAAATTGGCCCTCTCTCGAAAGAGGGTTTCGATTGCTTCCAAGTTGCTGGGGGGTCCGGAATTAATGAAAGGAATTGTTACGTTGGTTGGAAAGGTCGGAGGACAAAAAGATTAATTGAAGTAAGAATGATACCAAAGCCTAGGAGAGTTTTCAAACCAATTTAATCACGTGTCATGGCGATATTAAGATTGTCGACAATGCCCAAGAGGAGTGGCGTATCTAAAAATTTGTTTTTATCATATGAAGAAACTTTACATAGTGTGTATTTTTCTCTTATAAGAGTCATCAATATAATTTTGAAGACAACTTTTTTTTGAGAAAAGTTCAATTCATTTGCCCACCAAGACAAATGGCTTTGCTCTGAATAAGAAGACCGTTCTCCTGCAAAAGCTATTTTTAGATGTCTCACTTTTTTTGCCGCCAATAGCTAGCCAATTTCTTCAGTCTAAAAGAAGGGGACCTGGTTTTGGTGTAACTTGTAAATACCAAGGTGAGCTTCGTTTCAATATCCAATAAACAAAAAATACATAGTTTTTGTGTGTTCAGAATGTTATTTTAAAATGTGAATCATTGTACAAAGCCTTTAAATAATCACTAAATGAATAAGACGCAGATATTAACTCAATATAGAACTGTGCTTTAACGCACAAAGAAATGTTTCACTGACATCAATTTTGTTGTTTTCACCAAAAACATTGTTCTCAGAATTCGTTTTTTTTATGTCATAGAAGGTAGAATTCAATTTTCAAGAATACTTATTACAGACCCTAGCCAATAGTTTCCGGTTTATGCAGTTAACTCCGTTATGGGCTGTTTCGTAATATACTATATTTATTAAAAATTTTATTTGTAACATTTATTGTGAAACATCCTGTATATTTACTGCTTCAATTAGGCCATCGTAAGAGGATGACGAGGGCGGATGATGGGGTGGGGGCGAATTGGAGGGTGGTGATGGTGACAGTGGTGGGGAAGGAGGGCGGGGCTGTACGCTGACGGAGGGACTGACGGAGGGACTGACGGAGGAACTGACGGAGGGACTGACGGAGGGACTGACGGAGGGACTGACGGAGGGACTGACGGAGGGACTGACGGAGGGGTTGATGGAGGGTTGACGACGGGGACTGACGGAGGACTGACGGAGGACTGACGGCGGGGCTGACGGCGATGCTGACGGCGGGGCTGACGGCGGAGCACTCGGTGGGTGTGGGCGGCGGGGCGGGCGGCGTCGCGGACGGCGGCTCGAAGGGCGAGGCGGTGAGCGTGGCGGTGAGCGGGAGCGTAGGACGGGTGGATGCGGGGCTGCGTCTGGGCGCCAGGAGAGTTCAGAGGCCGGCTGGAGCTGCGCGGAGGGAGCAGGGCGGAGAGAGCACCTCGCGGGAGAAGTTGGGCGTGCGGTCGCGGGGCGAACACAGGGCGCGTTCCTCGTCCGCGTCGCAATTCCACGCCCCCCCTCGCCCGCGCCGTTGCAACGGCGCCCGCCCGCCCGCACAACTCGCAAGTGAGTTGGCGCGCGCCGGCACCGGCGCGGAGGGCCTTGTTGGAGAAGCTCTCCGGCGATCCTCTCGCGTTGGCCGCGAACACCAAATCTGACCTGACCCGCAGCCGCCCCCTCAGATGAGAGAATGGGTCAAGTAGCAACGAGAGGACTTCTTGGGATTAGAGGGCTAACGATTTATGCAGAAAGAGTAATTTCAAGTGTGAAACATTTCGAGAATCATGGCCGATTTAATATACCTAATTCCTTTGCCATTTGGACGATATTCCGACTTTGTCAGAGGCTGTATTTGATCAACATCGCCGAATGTAATCCCTCTGTGCCTCCAGATGGCGTTTCTAAGCAGATCGGATAGCTGTGGAGCGTTTGTAATTGGTAATCCAATTCTTTCAATTCATTCATGTGCGATTTGCGTCAATAGTTTTCGATTGATTGGTTAGCGACTCAACTGTTGAGGTCATTAGTCCCTAAAGTGTAGGTCGTGTTTTTTCCTCGGGAGGAGGTGGTGATCTTCCCCGCTGGGTGAGAGATCCGGCGCCGACTCACATGACGGATCCCGTGTTTTTCCCACAAGTGTGGTATCGCCTCAGCCGGGAGAAGTCCTAAGCTTCTGACTGGTTTTCCAAAATACGTGGTAGGATAGTGCCTGTAATTTTTTTGAAACTGTCATTTCAGCGTTTCCGAAAATGCTCAATATGAGGCCACTTTCGAAAAGACCGAAAATATTTTTATTATTGGGGAGATTTCATAAGAAATCATTTAAAGCACGTGTTCTCACAATGGCAATAATATATACAAAAATCAAGAATGTAAATATAAACGACGTGCGTGATATTTAAAGAAAATTACATTTGTGTAATTTTAAAAACAGTCAAAAGAATACATCCAATGCTTGTACTCGCGATATTAAGTGCATTTAGCAGAATCTGTACAAAAAGGGTACAATACAAAAGGTGAGCGGGCAAGTGAGCGGGCGAGTGAGCGGGCGAGTGAGCGGGCGAGTGAGCGGGCGAGTGAGCGGGCGAGTGAGCGGGCGAGTGAGCGGGCGAGTGAGCGGGCGAGTGAGCGGGCGAGTGAGCGGGCGAGTGAGCGGGCGAGTGAGCGGGCGAGTGAACGGGCGAGTGAACGGGCGAGTGAACGGGCGAGTGAACGGGCGAGTGAGCGGGCGAGTGAGCGGGCGAGTGAGCGGGCGAGTGAGCGGGCGAGTGAGCGGGCGAGTGAGCGGGCGAGTGAGCGGGCGAGTGAGCGGGCGAGTGAGCGGGCGAGTGAGCGGGCGGGTGGGCGGGCGAGTGAGCGGGCGAGTGAGCGGGCGAGTGAGCGGGCGAGTGAGCGGGCGAGTGAGCGGGCGAGTGAGCGGGCGAGTGAATCGGCGGGTGAATCGGACGGGTGAATCGGACGGGTGAATCGGACGAGTGAATCGGGCGAATGAGCGGGCGAGCGAGCGAGCGGGCGTGTAGAGCGCGCAGCACGACGGCCGCGCGCGCACGCACACGTCCCCGGCCGGGGGGATTCGGGCCGATAGGCCGCACGCGCGCCCCTTGACATATTTGCCTAAGTGCCTTGATTGCAATAGACGTCACGGGCACGGCTAATTCCATCACAGGAGGTGCGCGGGCCGCCGGGCTCCGACCTCAGCCGGAAGCCTTCAGCGTCGAGCCACGCACGCTACATACTTGGCCCGTTTCTCAGATGAGGCGTACGCGCGATTGTGCCGAGGAGAATTAAAGTTAGCACGAAGAAGGAGACGTGGGAAGCGATGGGGGAATTCCGTTATTCCTTCTCTGGTGCGAACCGTTTCTTTATTTTTTATTTTTCTTATGACGTTTTACACGTGTAGTATGTAGCAACGTGATTGCAAACACCAGCAGCCGATGTACTGATGACCACGAAAGGAATGTGTCTCATGTGTTAATGGTATGGCAACCGTGCCATAGCTGTATGTATCATACTTTTATCTGCCATTCATTCATATCGATTCATTCATATATCGCGTGGCCTTGAGGATGAACTGAGATGGGCCTATAGACTATCTGGATTATAAAGATGGGACACTGGTAGAGCGAGAGAGAGGGTCTTATCGGTTTGGCGCCGCAGGGAACAGCTTGCTCACCTAGTTGGAATGACTTTTAGCTCTACGTTCCGTGTGCCCTGCGGTGTGCTCTAAAGTTTAGTTCCCTACATTGTCAACGGTAGTACTGAGAGTACTGTTTGTACATTTTCCTTCTGCACATCCGCCACACACAGACAAGAAAAAATCTTTTTGTTTCAAGGAAAATATTTTATTGTGATTAAGTCTGGACAGTTTAAGGAGTTGTTACTATTGCCCGACCAAAATTGCTGGTAGTTGAAATCTATGTAAAGTGCACAGGATGAAATTGTTTGAGAAGAAACTAGTCTGGTGTTCACTGTAATAGGGAGCATTCTTAAGAGTAATAATTAAGTAAATAATAATTCTTAAGGGAAGTAATTTAACAATTTTGTACACGCGATTTTCACAGTATTTGGTTATTAGAAGCAAATCAAGAAATGTTGATGAAATTTTAGCTTCGTTACTTATTTATGTATTTTAAATATAGCATATGTTGTTTATTTTATTTTTTTCGAATTTAAATAGTTAAAATTTTCCGCTTTCTATGGATCACTAATTAAAAAGAAGATAGAAATTGGAGAGTCGAGTTATTGTTTCTGTCATGTCGCCATCAAACAGATCCATAAGCCCACCAACGTCATGTGCTGCATTTTATTATTTTGGCATATTAAAGGCTTCCCAGAGTCATCAAATAATATTCTCTGGTGCGACAAATTGGCATCTAAGCTGCTCCGCGATAGATCATTGCAACCATATTTATCCATTACTTCGATGCTTACGGGCTGAGTAAATATGGAACCTTCTTAGGGTGGAGTTACAGATTGTTTGCTTTAATCAAAAAAATCTTGTATTGAAAATTATATCTTAAACTATGTGTAGTTCAAGATATTCTTAACGTATATATAGTTTAAAATACTATGTAGGTTTATATTTTAAACCATGTTTATTTTTAAAAATGAGTAGTTTTCGTGTAATTTGTTAAGAAATACATGAACAGATGTTTGCAAAACTGTTTCTTATTATAACTATATTTTAATTTTGATTTTCTTCAAACCCGTAAAAAATTTGAAAGTTGCTGGTCTTTCAACATTGAAAAAGTATTTCCCTCACTTCTTTTTCTGAAAAGACCGTTTCACGAGATGACTGAAAAAATAATGGGGGTCAATTGGCAATATAATATTATTGCATATCCATTACAAGTTATATGTACGTGCTGTTATACCATTCCACTAGTTTTTCGTCTCCTGGTATTTGCGCATTGCCTATCCTTTATGAACAGGTCTCCAGTTTAAAAAAGTATTAATTTTTATCGTGTTTCGTTTTACTTTGTCTCATCTCACCGGGTGCATGGATGTGATCTGCATGTTTACAGGGTAATTTTCGGTTCGATTATCTGAAATTATCAGCGAGGCCATATTTGATTTTACATCTAATGTTTGGAACATTATGTAAAACATAATTAACTCGTATAAGCACAGCAGCTCCACACTTCATATTTATTATTTTAAAGCTTTTTACTCACAACTTCGTTGTGGTTTGATAAGTTGGTCACTTTCATATTCGTCTTGTTTTCATTCTTCTCAGTGTTATTAAAGTAGGTGAGTAAATTCAATATTAAATATTTAGTTTAGTTTAGTTTAGTTTAATGCCTTATTTTTACGTGGCGAGACTCGGGCCATCAGGCCCGCTCTTCCGTCTAACCACGCAAATTTCGATACGCTCCTTTCACCACCTAGCGGAGAAACGAGGTATTATCTTGGGCGACGAAACTGGCAGATCTCAATTTTGCTCAGAGGCTTCTTTTAGGCTTGAGAAACTTTTACATACAGTAAATCTACTACATGGGACAGCCGGCTTTACTTCCTCTCTGAAGGAAGGCGTACGAGTATCGTACGAATATCGTAAAAATCATTTTTTGAGTATTTCCTTATATGCTTGATGTATTTCTTATTGAGACCTATGTATTATAATTTTGATTATTCATTCATTACTATACTTGATTATTATACTTGGTTGCTGTATATGATATATCATTGATTATTATATTTGATTTATGGTTGAGTAGCATACTTCCTTTACATTTCCAATAGCTTTTCTTTGTTCCTATAGAAAATGAATATCCGTAAGTAAATGTAGAAGTAACATCACTAAGCCGATAAGCGCGTAGAAATATGTTATTGCAAAAACAGGAATTACCTCTTAAAATTAAGCAAAACATACTCGAAGTATTTTGTTTGATAAAAAACTCGCAGCTTCCTTTAAAAACTCCACTTCCTGGACTGCGAAAAACAAATCAGTAAGAAAATCTCGTCTCGTAAAGTGCTTTTGTATTATTATTAAAATATTAACCTGCGCTGGAATTATGTAGTCCATAAATCGACTTTTCGTTAACATTTGGCTTTGTTCTTAATTATTAAGTGAATGAAGCATGAAATATTCACAATAGCTGTAAAAGTGCTTTCCGAGAAATGAAAAATTGGAATCAAGGAAAGGAAAAGAGAGCAATGCTATTAAGGTAAACACGCTCATGTAGAGATTTTTTCATGGAGGAAGGTTGTGTGTGTGTCCAATCGGCTCTGTCTGAAGGAGAATTCTAGCTGCCGGATGCTATTATCGGTAGTTTTCTGTGGTTTCTGCGATCAGCACGAGACGAATGCCGGAGCCGTACCCTAACAAACGGGTCACGGACCGCGCGCGATCTTGCCTTCCTCTTCCTTTTCCTATCATCACCCCCTTACTTACACACACACTAACATCAAAACACTACCACACTTACCGGAAGACCGCTCGGGAGCTTAGAGCTTGCCCCGGCTGGGGCGGTGCCCCCGCTTGTGGGAGATACCTAGCTGAGGGGAAACCCCTTGAGCCGACAGTTGGTCGGCGCCGGATCTCGCGATCCAGCGGAGGAAGTACATTTAACAAAAATAATTGCGATCAATGTTTTTTTGTATTTTTATTACTTAATGGTCTACGCCAGAGAGGGAAATAATAATACAATAGAATTTTACAGTTTCTTTTTTTTAGACGTTTCTCAGAGGACATTAAATGTCCTTTATGCAAGTAAAAATAATTTTGAACATGTTTTTAAAAACAATGTAAAGCGTCGGCGACGCACATTCAGCGGGTTTAAAATGTATTCAATTGAGATATTGAATGTCTCTCTTTTCTGTAGAAAATTATTAAAAACTATATTTGTGAATCTGTGTCTTCGGCATTCCAGAGGGTTGAAGACCATATGCTTGCAAGCCCTCATTTCATTGGGTGTGTCACTGCCCTAGAGTATCTAATCCAAATTCTACATGTTCACTTTTATATGTACCTGTAAAATTTGCTTAATGCGGAACATTGCATAATCTTGTCTAAAGCAGAGAAAATGGTTCTTTTCCACATTGAGCAAGATTTACAGTACAAATGTTAAAGCCCAATTTACAACCCTACAAAACTCATGTTACCTAACTTTCGTCATTGTTTTCAAATTGTGTCAATTTATTTCATTTCATTTCAACAAAGTACCCATAAACAACTAAACTAATACAAATAATATAAAATATTCTGTTTTTAAAATATATTATCAAATATTTAGGGAGATATTAACATAATTAAGAAGTAGAAGGAAACGAGATTTAGAAAATGAACAGAAGGCTCCTTATGAAGTACCTAACTGATTGTCTTAATGATGTCTGTTCGGTCAGATATATCGTTTATTTCCCAAATCATGAGGGATATGCTGGCATTATAAATGACGGTAATTGTAAGAAAATGCTCTCCATTTACATTTCTTGACGGTATCTCCTCGGTATACTCTGAAGTCGAAGAACCCAAGTATTTTTGGACAGTCATTTATATTGTTGTTTTAGATAGACATTAACCGATAGCTTTTCAAATTTGCGCACTTGGTTATTCCAAACACAATTCGGTCACATTTGGCCACGGTTCTTCATATTTAGTAAATTTGCTACGTATAATCGAAGATAATTTTGAAAAATGTAATAACATATTCCAATTAAAAATGTAAATACCTTTTTAATTGGTTATTTCACAAACAACATGGTGTATTGTAT
Source organism: Teleogryllus oceanicus (assembly GCA_964035755.1). Lineage (NCBI taxonomy): Eukaryota > Metazoa > Arthropoda > Insecta > Orthoptera > Gryllidae > Teleogryllus > Teleogryllus oceanicus. The sequence continues at coordinate 65,139,427 of CAXIVR010000011.1, forward strand.
TACGCACATAGAGATTGTAATCCTACCTGTGCCGAATTCAGAGGACCTGCAATGGTGAGTGAAACTCCGGGAACTGGAGACGTTTCAGGGTTCTGAAATGCGAATAACACGACTCCTCCGCTAGAGCTCCACCTATGGTTCCGACTATTTGCATATCTCTTGGGTTAAACTGCACGTAAGTTTCCCCTCCAGAGAGACGCAGGCCGCACAACTTCGATCACATCCGCCAGAGCAGCACTGGCTCCGTGACATTCGCAGAAGCGGCTGTCTATTTAACGGAAGACGAAACTTGAGAAGGTTCCGTCTGAACGGAAATACCAATATATATGCTAATATTCCTGCAGTGATATTGACAAGAGAAGAACGTTGAAGATTCGTTCTTTTTGATTACCAGCAAAGAAGAAGTGGTTATTTCAGCGTCATGCTGTAGGTGCACACAGCGTTTTGACGTATTTCCTAGTGCACTTTAGGCAGGATTCCGGAGTATAGGTTCGGGAACGTCGTATGCATAATAGAAAAAAAGTAGAACTTAAGCTGATGCACGTCAAGAACAAATGCTAGGAAAACTCTAGAAGACTCTCTATTAGGAGAGCATCGACAGTTGCGACAAAAAACGGAGACGTGAAGAGAGTGTCTTTCTAAGAGAAATTCCTTCGTGCGTCAATTCATTCCAAGAAGAAAATCATCATTCCCCAAATGAAATGATGTTCCAGGTGTAGCCAACAGGGACGCGAAGTGGTTCACGTTATTTACCCTGAAGCTCTGGAAAAATAAGAAACAACATTTACTAGATCGTTTTATTTGGAGCAAAAAAGTCTGGCCGAGAATTCTCCATTGCAATAGCGTAGAACGTGTGTTTCTTGCTTAGAATACTGATAGTGACGATATTATACCCCAGCCAAGTAAGTGCTAAGTGAGTTTGACACTGAATGTATTTTTTATATTTATTGTGATTGATATTTAGTAACGTTCAAGAGACGCCTATTAATTATCTATTGGTTAATCTATTAATTATTATTAGATTGACGGCAACTAATATAATTTATCCGCCTTTCTCAACAATAAAAAATTAACATTTATTCTTATACATATTTCAATTTTTGCGAGCTAATGAGAAATACTTTCAATATAGTACATCAAAACACCATATGGGTTTGAATATAGTTCGTAAGCTTACAACAATATCCTGTTTGATGGGTTCTCGGTTGACCAGCAGAATGTTATCCTTGCAATCCTTGGTATCCCAGTTCTTGTGTTCCTGCCTATCATCAAAATAAATTTAAAATGTTCCGGTATGTGGTCAACAGTTTGGTATTAATAGAATTTAATATTCCACATAAAATCAATACGTGGTCGCGACTTTCTCTATCTTTGTTTTGTATGCAACCCCTACTCGCGATTGTCTATCTTCAGCTACTTATTGAAAAATCCTTCGATCTACGGAGCTACCCTAATATCAACCTCACCAACCGCTAACGTGTGCTTGCTTCAATATCTTTTCAGAGACTGATTCCCTGTGCCCTTCTATAAGATCACGGATTCCAATGACTCCTCTACATCTTTTCTATATAATGTGTTCGGGGCCGTGTCCATCTACACAGCACTATGGCACCAAACATGGAATATTACTCTTTGCCGATCGGTTGTCCTAACAACGCATGTTCTTTGACTTTCAAGTTTGCAAACAATGCCAGTTTTACTAACGTTGAATGCCGATTTTAGCATTCAAACTAAACATGTTATTCTCGGCTTATCATAAGACCACTCTCTTATCGTCAGATTTTGACGAATTTTCAAGTCTGGGGAAAGGAAGAATAAAACAAAAATTACAAAATCTACGAATAAGTTAAGGGGATATATCCTCTTTAACTGAACGTGTGATTTGGTATACATACAAATTATTTGAATCTTATTTCAATCTTTGTAATATATGCAATGCAATTTCTATTAACAAAATCACGACATGCATAATTGGTTGATTGATTGTTAGTGATTCCGGGCGAGTCAATTGCTAAGTTCATTAATCCCGTAGGTGTAATGCATGTTTCTTCCTCGTGAGGGTAGATCTGCCCCCGCTGGATGATGGGATCCGGCGCCGACCTACCGTCGGCTAGCGGGGTTTTCCCAACCAGGTATCTCTCACCAACGGGGCACCAACCCACCCAGGACAAGCTCTAACCTCCCGATCGGTCTCCCTGAATATGTGGTAGTGTAGTGCATGTTAGTTCAAGTGTGTGTAAGTAAGGGATGAGGATAGGACAAGAGGAAGGAAAGATCGTGCGCGGTCCGTGGCAAGTTTGTTAGAATACAGCTCCGGCATTCACCTGGGGTTGATCGGAGAAACCACAGAAAACTACCGATCAGAGCAGCCGGCCTCTGTAATCCTCCTCCAGACAGCAACTGACATTGACCTAGCTGGCAAGCTGGTGTCGAAAATCTTGCCACCATGGGGACTCGAACCTAGAACCTCCCGGGCAGAGGCACTGCAGTGATCAATTGTTGCCCTGAGGCACCTCCCCCAGTGAGAATTGCGTAAGGAATAATACAGTTCATTATTCTCTATTTTAATCATGTGGTAGGAATAAAATATTTTAACTAATACAAAACAAAATAATCTCTAAATTCATTCTAAGAATATTTCAAGTAAATGTTTTCGTTGCTAGCTGTGTGTGAACATTTCTATTCTCAGATTCAAGATAGAATCTCTTCTTTTCTTTCAACAAGATGAAAGGTTTTTTACGGAATTAAACCTTTTAAGTCAAAAGGCAATTGCATTTGTGCAAAGTGAATGTATTGTAAACAGAAAACATGGACTTTGATAATCATGTAAGCAATATTAAATTATCTAAATGAAAATAAATATTTTGACAATTTAAACAAACACTTTTCAAAGAGTATAATGATGAGATCAGTGACAAAGGCACATTAGCCTTTCCTTCTCAGCCAAGAAAACAAATAAATACTGTAGGATTTGCGCGGTGGACAGAGCAATTCCCTTTAGTGTCGGAGACCTTTTGTTTTCTTATAAGATAAGGACTTCAAGAGATCAGAGTGTCTGCTTCCCCTCTGGGGCAACGAGAAAGAACGTAAAAAGGACACAGAGCAGCCTGGAAAACGAAAGAACTCGAGTAGCGAGCAACTGAATCAAGACAGGGAGACTGAAGAGAATTTAATCATCTTCTTGGTCTCTGAGTCTCCTGACGAAGAAAAACAGGGGGAAAACCCAGAGGGTGGGAGATAGTAAGAAAGCGCAAGATTTAGTGAGAAGAGGGACGTGAGGGAGGAATATGGTCTACGTATAGGGGGGTGCCAAGAGATAACATTGTCTTTTTCATTAAGGCCCAATCTCCCCTGGCTCTAGTTCATCGGATGGTTCTAAGCAAAGCCACCTCCCCTATCGTGTCTTGACCGCCAGCGCTAATGCGATATTATAGCCTCGTGCGCGAGGGGTCTGCAAAGTAAGGCCTAGCGGCCAGGAGAGCCTCATGATAAGAATTTATTTGAACGTGCGAAACCCGCTCGAAAACTCCCCCTTATGGCCCTGCACTGATTGTAATTTGTGATACGTTTCTCTAGTACAATATCCAAATTTTGAGTTTTTTTTTCTTGAGGTAAACTCATTTTCAAATTACTCTTAAATGTATATTTAAGAGTATGTATGTTTTGTGGTATCACAAAATGCATTTGATTTAAATTCATTGCCTTTGACATTGTTTTCATTTGGCAACTGTAGGAGTTAGAAAAAAACAATTAGTTCTGGAAAGTGTGTAAAACATTTAAAAATTAATTGAAATAATTGGAGTTCATACTTTTTTATTTCACACAGAGGGATCTTAGTTCTTTTATGTGATTTCAGTATTTTTCCTAGAATCAAAAAAGGTGAAAGAAAGTCTTAAGGAATAAATGGTGATTTATGAGGGAAATTTTGGGTGAATCGAAATTTTTTTGCGGACCGAAAATAGAACAATGGAAGATTAACAAGAATTACGTTATTGATATTTGGAGTATAAAGTTTAAAGGTGATACGCAGCGAAGGTTAAAGTATGTGGGCTTGCTGAACTCTAAGAGCGGAACGTTAAAGGCTTTCTACGCGAGGCGGCTATTATATTACTTAGTATTTAGTACTTAACGGCTTTGTTAGATGGTTTCCAGGGAATTAGTTACCATTTGTATGTTGTAGAGAGAGCTCGACGTAGGGAAATAGAATATGGTTATGATATTTTCCGAATTTAGCTTGATTTATCCGTTTGTAATCCAATCAAACGCAAAATTTGACAATAAAAAAATGTCAATTATAAATAGTTTTACTATGCGCAAGAGACGTCGTCTACAAGATTGGTCGAGTATGTTGATTGGATAGAGTTCGAGTCCATGTACGGTTATTATCTTGCACATCGATGAACATGAAAAGTGACACCATTAAAAAATTCTCATATTTTAGTCAAACGTTCTCTTGATACATAGAGTAAACCACTTTGTGTTTTACCATGAAACTAACGACTCTGCCCGTAATATAATATTCTCCAAAATGACAAAGTTCGAAATGTAACTGTTCTTGTGCATTCATAATATCACAATCCACCAGCGGGAAGCGTAAAGACAATCTCTTTAGGTCGAAATACCAGTTATGGGGTGCTCCTGGTACGAGTGCGGCATTTAATGCCATTATAAAAACATTAAAGAGTGTGGAGCCCGCCGCAACCGAATTGGTTGCCCAACTGCTCTCAATGGATTTCGTAGTTTCCTTCATCTCTTCCACCGCACGCGATCTTTTGTCATTCCTTACACTCCAAACCCAGCCGATGATCATTGCCATCTTAGCAAGAACCAGTAAATCAATCGGTGGATTGGAGAGTACAAACTTTTGGGTCTCGCCACCAACTCACCGGGAGCGATAGCTCAGTGATCAACTGATGTCACTGCAATGCCATTAACCGGGAGGTTATAGGTTCGAGTCCTGACGGCAGGAGGAGTTTCGACACTACCTTTTCAGCTAGGTCGAATTCAGTTGCTGTTTGGACGAGAATTCTAGAGGTCGGCTGCTCTGATCGGTAGTTTTCCGTGGTTTCTCCGGTCAACACCAGGCGAATGCCGGAGCAGTACCCTAACAAACGGGCCAGGGACCACGCGCAATCTTTTCTTCACCTTCCTTCTTCTATCTTCACCCCTTACTTACACTTAATAACACTTAATTACCACATACTACATTACCGGGAGACCGATCAGGGACTTGGACGGGGACTTGTCCCGACTGGGGCCGTGCCCCACTGGTGGGAGATACCTGGTTGAGGAAAACCCCAGTAGGCGACAGTAGGTCGGCGCTGGATCTCGCCATCAAGTGGGGAAGATCACCACCACCTCCATATGAAGAACATGCACTGAACTTACGAAACTAATAAACTTGGTAGTTGCAGTGCCCGGCATCACTAATCAATCAATGAATGCCACTAACTGAAGGACTACTTAGTATAGAACGTTCTCCCACAAAATCACATTGTTCGAGGTGTGTCACTTTTCTTGTTCAACAACGATTTCACAAAAAAGTAATGTTAGCAAATACGGAATCCAAAAGCACCAACAGCCTCGTAGCGTGGACCTGCAACCTCGAAGCCCAAACTAGATTACCGACCCCTGCCTGGCAGAGCCGGGGCTGTAGTGGCCCCGGGAGAGGGGAACCGAGAAAGGGGGACCGGAAAGAGATGTCCTTCCCCGAGGGGGGCCGTTTCTTTAAGAAATGAACTACACAATTTGTCTTTCTTGAATTAAGCGATGGACCTCTCGTGACCGAGGCGACGAGGGCGCCGTTCTCAGTTAATTGCAGGCGACCGCCCGCGAAGTAATTGTTTCTCCTAGTGCGTCAGCTCCTTGAAGGCGGGCCCTGCTCGTCCGGGCCCGGCTAGACGCCCCCCCCCCCCCCCCCGCCCCGCCACTCGGCGGCCCCTATTTGTGCTGCGACTGGGGAGATGCTGCACGGCTCAGCTCATCGATCCGAGTGGGTGCGCGCCCATGATCTGTTTTCGACAGCTCGCGGATGCTCCAACGCGGTCATGGTTGACCAAATGTGCGTGATGCTTTATGTCGTTCGTCAAGGACGAACGAAGTGAAAGTTTTGATTGATTGATTGATTTTTTTTCGTGTTTCCGGGCGCGTCAACTTCTTCGGTCATTGGTCCCGTTAGTGTAGTGCATGTTTTTTGTCGGGAGATGGCGGTGATCTTCCGCTGGATGGCGAGATCCGACGCCGACCTACCGTCGGCTACTGAGGTTTCCCCCTAACCAGGACTCTCTCACCAGCGGGCACGCCCCAGTCGGGACAAGCTCTAAGCTCCGACCGGTCTCCCGGAATATGTGGTAGTGTAGTGCATGTTAGTGTAAGTGTGTGTGTGTAAGGGGAGAGGATAGGACAAGAAAGACGAAGGACAGATCGCGCGCGGTCCGTGGCCCGTTTTGTAGGGTACTGCTCCGGCATTCGCCTGATGTTGATCGGAGAAACCACGGAAAACTACCGATCAGACCACCCGGTCGCTAGAATTCTCCTCCAGACAGCGACTGAATTCGACCTAGCTGAAAAGCTACTGTCGAAAATCCTGCCGCCGTCAGGACTCGAACCTAGGACCGCCCGGTCAGAGGCGCTGCAGTGACATCAGTTGCTGCACTGAGCTACCGCTACCGGTTTTTGAATGTGAGTACATTATAGCTTAGTGTCGCATAAACAAAACTTTTAGAAGTGTTTTCGTATTTATTAATTCGCTTTGCCTTAATTATATTCAAAATTACAGAAATGGCCAGTTCCTCACGAGTAGATGAAGAAGCATCTTTCCCAAAGCTATGCGGTATACCCGGAACAGCATAGTAATATAATTCACAGTGTAGGAGTAATTTATTTACTTATTTGTTTGTTCGTTTGTCAGGGTAGAAGAACCCTTCAGCATATAGAGTTATTCAGACACATGAGTGAAAACCTTAAGAGAATACGAATACTGATGATGTGGTGAAATGTGAAGATATAGCGAAAATGAGAGGCAATCGAAACGGGAGAACCTCAAGAAGTAGAGTCGTAGGCTTCCGCGGCCGGAGTCGTTGAATTCTTGGCTGTCCGTGATTAGCCGCGTCATGGTCGATGGAGCTGACGTTTCGGCCATCTTGCTGTGGCCTTCTTCAGAGCTATACTGTTGTATCAGCAGTATAGCTCTCTATCTCTATCAGCAGTATAGCTCTCTGCTAACAGCAGTACAGCTCTGTAGAAGGCCACAGCATGATGGCCGAAAAGTCAGCTCCATCGACCATGACGCGGCTAATCCCGGACAGCCAAGAATTCAGAACCTCAAGAAACCCGGTCGAGAGCTCCACCACTAATCCCACATGGACTGACCGGGAATCAAATCCGGTCTCCTAGCGGTGGAAAGTGAATGTTCTGGCCATTATGCCACGGAATCTCGAGTTATGATTTAAGTGAAGTGTTGTTGCTGCTTAATGTTTTGATGCTGGAAACTCCAATTGTTCCACTCCCGACGTGAACTATGTTGGGCATTTACGGATTTGGCACCACATGGATGCCTAGCACTGACATTATTTAACTAGCATACACCCTACCTGGATTGTACATAACAACTATCTCTATCATTTTATTCTTTACTTACATCGTTTTGTGATACACGGTTATGGGATCTGATTGAAGTTGGAGGATTTAATTACGCCTTACAATGCTACAAGCCTGACCTGACATATTGAGGAATTTCTGCCCTACGAAAGTCCAACCCACGTTGGGTTAGAAACTACGAATTAGTAGGATTTGGAAGGCAGTGTGGTAGCATGGGAGTCGGTCTGAGTGTGAAATTGTTCCTTATTCATCAAGTACCAATCCTTTTGTTGAAGCATAAAAATAGTTCTTGGCATTTTTGACCTATTATGAAAAGACCAAAATGGTGAATTGATTAAAGGTAATGAGTAATATGAATGGTCATGATTATTATAAAATCGCTTTTATTCCAGTCAAGCTAGGCGTTAACGTATGTAATTGTAGAAAAAACACACGATTGTGTTTAAAATTCTTACATTTCCAAATACTTTAAAGATGTCCGTTAAATTATATTGAAAGTTATTGTAAATTGTATTCTCTCTTGAAATGTAAACAAGTCTCATGAGAATAAATACTTTAAAATATACTCGTTGTTCGACGAATATTTTATTAGACTATTCGTGTGAATTAAATCTACTGCCATTGCATTATAGAATAATTTACATGATTAATATTCGTTTTGAATTTTGTTCAAGTAAGTATTAAATGTTTCGTCATCCTTATGTCATAAAGACAACCTTTTGATATAGGATAGCCACAGACTAGATTAATTTAAAAGTTGGGGCTACAAGGAACTGAAAAACAGGGGTCGAATTTTTAAGTAGTTTATACTACTTTATTCATTTTATAATGCCAAAATATGCCATAAAATATTATGTAAAAACATAAAAGAAAGTAAAAAATTGTGCAGTTGAAACATCCAATTTGGACAGAAGAACATCTCAGTATTTACCCAACTAATGCAAAGCTACGAATGGGAAATGGAAGGGATAGAGATACAAATCGAATGATCTATTCGTAGAAAGATGATTGAAGACATCTGAGGTGATTGAAAAAACCTTTCGATTTTAGTGACGTTCATGAAGGAGCAGAACTGTTTTTAAAACTTCAAATTGTTACTCGTTTCTGTGAATATCTTTGTAATATTTGTGTAATCCGTCTATTGTATAGCATTGGTAGTAATCCATAGAAAAACAGAAAAAAATAAATTGAAGAAAAGCCATGCTCATAGTGATACGATTTTCCCTAATCACAATGCCTCGCCAATACAAAGTGTGATACTAAATGGGAACTAATACCAAATTCAAAATAAGCACTTCAACGCATCATTAACAATAAAAAATTCAATAAAATACTTCATTTTGAATTATGGAGTATTATGCAGTGTATCGCAAAATAAAACTTATAAATTAGCATCTAAAAAGTATAAATATGAGATAAAACAGATCTCTGAACTTCTTCAATGAGGCAGAAGAAGTATGCAATTGCATAAAATCTGACTTCTATTTATACATGATGCCGAAGGCTTCCGCGTCCAGAGGTATTCGAGGGCTGTGATGATGTCTTACCGTGGCCATCCTCTAGGACGAAGTACGAACATTACGTCTGCCCTTCGGTACTTCCGTTCAGCCTGAAAGAAGATCACAATAAGATGGTCTATAAGCCAAAATGTTGGCATTAAAATGTTCGCCGTAGCATTACTCGGACATCCTAAGTACCGGGAGCGGTAGCTCAGTGCATCAACTGATGCCACTGCAGCGCCTCTGACCGGGAGGTCCTTGGTTCGAGTCCTGATGGCAGCAGGATTTTCGACACTAGCTTTTCAACTAGGTCGAATTCAGTCGCTGCTTGGAGGAGAATCCTAGCGGCCGGTTGCTCTGATCGGTAGTTTTCCGTGGTTTCTCCGATCAATACCAGGCGAATGCCGGAGCAGTACCCTACCAAACGGGCCACGGACCGCGCGCAATCTGTCCTTCCTCTTCCCTGTCCTATCCTCTCCCCTTACACACACACACACACACACAACTAACATGCACTGCACTACCACATATTCCGGAAGACCGGTCAGGAGCTTAGAGCTTGTCTCGGCTGGGGCGGTGCTCTGCTGGTGGGAGAGTCCTGGGTAGGGGGAAACCCCACTAGCCGACGGTAGTTCGGCGCCGAATATCGCCATCCAGCTGAGGAAGACCACCGCCATCTCCCGAGAAAAAACATGCACTTCACTAACGGGACTAATGACCAAAGCAGTTGACGCGCCCGGTAACAGGATAAAAACAAACCAAACCTATTTATAAGTCGATGGTACGAAACATAATCCTCTTTCCTTGGCGTATCCAAGTAATATTACAAGAAGGAAACAAAAAAAGGACTAAGTACTGCAACATCGTGATAAACTTCCATCTAGAAAAGGATTTCATTTCTTACTCGTCCCAAAAAATCAACATAAAATGTAGATTGATAGAGGAAGAGGATTCCACAACCTTCTTCTACCCTCTTTATAGATTATCACTACGGGAATGTGCGCAAACGCTCAAGTAAAATAAATCGATACTCATACATCCGGAAGAGAACGGAACTCAAATCTCTTCCTCCGAAGAAATTCTTCCCTTGAAAGAAATATCGCATTCCCAAGAAAGTCGCTCTTTCGCGGGGCGAGAGTTATAGGGCTCATTCTTTACCAGAATGGCGAATTTTATTCTCATATGCTCTCACTCTCGTCGGAGTAATGGAAAATAAATTACTTTTCCATCCGATTACGAAACAATTTGGAAGCAGTGAAGCGTTGATTCTTTCAGGCATAAAAATCCATCATGATTCACAAAGAGAGAGACTTTCAATCCTAACACGGTTCATGATTCAATATTTGAACACGATGTGTCTTAACGTTCTTGCTTGGGCCATTTGTCTACTTGGAGTCATTTTTGCGCCTCGAGAATGAAAATAAATTTTATAATATTTTGTATGAAGAATTTTTCAATATGTTTCTTTGGGAAAAATATAATATTTTTGTCATCTAGAATGTAATACCGGTCGGTAACGGTGTAAAATTGTGAAAGAACCATAAAATCTACAGAGATGTGAAATTATTCCTTTAGACACGAGATCTCCCGGAAAAAATGTTATTACTCATTCTAATGAAGTTGTTATGCATGTATTTGGCATGCATATTATCATTTATGCATGCATTTGGTCGACTCTCAGATTTTGGCGGCTGGTGAACGGTGTCCATCAAGCCTGGATCTAGTTTAATCCTCACGCTTAGGGAGAGGTGTGGCGAACATGTCATATTCCCTACTCCGTTACTATCAAACTCCGCCTGCCTAAGCTTTTCTTCGTCACGTAGCTCCAGATACTGAGACGATTTTAAAAGAAATCTATAGCTCTATTTTCCCTCGACCGGCAATCGAACCAGGGATCACACCACGGGAAACGAATACGCTGTCCATGTGCCATCCTTGAAGCGAAATTGTTTTATCTCATTAAATAATTATGTATAGCGCTATCAGTGAGACAATTTGTTCATTAGTTATTTAGAGTTTCAAAACATAGAAACTACAACGAACATTAATTCCGTAAGTGTAGTGCGAGTAAAAGTTATATCCTGTGAGATGTTTGTGTTCCTCCTCCGCTGAAACGGGCGAATCTGTCTGGAGGAGAATTCTAGCAGCCGGCTGCTCTGATCGGTAGGTTTCCGTGGTTTCTCCGATCAACACCAGGCGAATGCCGGAGCAGTAACCTAACAAACGGGCCACGGACCGCGCGCGTTCTGTCCTTCCTTTTCCTTATCCTATCCTCCCCCTTACACACACACTTACACTAACATGCACTACACTACCACATATTCCGGGAGACTGCCGGGAGCTTAGAGTTTGTCCCGGGGCGGTGCCCCGCTGGTAGGAGAGTCCTGGTTAGGGGGAACCCCACTAGCCGACGGTAGGTCGGCGCCGGATCTCGCCATACGACGGGGGAAGATAACCGCCATCTCCCGACAAAAAAAACTGGCACTTCACTAATGGGACTAACGACCGAAGCAGTTGACGCGCCCGGAAACACGAAAAAAATCAATCAATCAAACCCACCTGGTGAAATACCTGGTGAATAGTGCACTATTCTAGTCAGGAAGAGATTGTTCACAGCTTTAACTGATGAGACTGCTGTAAGCCTCAGACTGGGAAGTCCTGGGTTCGAGTCTCAACGGTGGCAAGAGTTTCGACACTAGCTTGTCAGCTAGGTCGAATTCAGTCGCTATCTGGACGAGAATACTAGTGGCCGGCCGTTCTGTTCGGTAGTTTTCCGTGGTTTCTCTGATCACCACCAGGCGAATGACGGAGCAGTACCCTAACAAACGGGCCATGGACCGCGCGCGATCTTTCCTTCCTCTTCCTTTTCCTATCCTCATCCCTTACATACATTTACACTAACATGCAATACAGTACCACACATGCCGAGAGATCAGTCGGGAACTTAGAACTTGACCTGGCTGGGGTGGTGCCCCAAACAGCGTGCTTTCTTTCTGTGATGCGGTTCTGGGTTCGATTCACGACTGATGCAAAAACGGGGCTGTAGCTTTTAGTACGAATCGTCTCAATTTTTTAGCAGTTTGACGGATGAAAAGCTCAGGGAGTTCAGATTGCTGGATACGGACACGCTGATGGGAATTCAAGCTCGCCACAGGTCTCCCACACCCCCTCCCAGGGCCCAAACCGCAAGCTGACAAAAGTCGGATTAATTCTACCCTGAATTGCCAAAAACATACATGCATTACGTTCATCGAGAGTAATTTAGTATGATCTGATTACTATTCCTTTGACTTTCAAAGTTGTCATATTTTTTTAGGAATTCCGGTCATTTGTTCTCAGAAATTGAGAACAACGTAAATACGGTTTCAAATAAATTATTTCTTTAACACTTTAAAAACGATTAAAACATATTTCAATATTATTAATATTAGATAAAGTTTTATAGAATGGTATTTTATTGTAATAAAATTTTGTTTCCTCATACGTTTGTGGTTTGTGGAAGTGGTGTGTGGCAGATAATTATCTACGAAACAACAATGAATATAAACAAAGAAAGTTAAAGACGAACATAACACACGATTGAGATTTCTTTTGAGAATAAATATTACAGTCCAGGGTGCATTTGTAGGGGGCAGTAGTCAGTAAATGAACTGAAAGAGTGATAATTGTGTTCTGACGGAAAATTCAAGTATTTCTGTGAAGAAGTTGCGTACAATGTAAGGTGAGAAGGTTTAATGTAGCCAAGGTGAATCAAGTTTGGTTAGAATCAATGAGGTGTATTATTATAGCCTATTATTATTATTTTTTATATGTATTTATAATTGTTTAATATATGTGATTGCATTAAGCTGCAATTTAAGTTAGAAAGAATATTTTATTTAAGATTCTGAAATATTTCCAAAAACCTTTTAGAATTTTTGAACCCGAAATTGATGCAGAAGAGAATCACTCGTACGTTTCATGCAAAATTATGATGAAGAGAAAATAATGTGCTGCATCTGACCTGAGCTTATTATTTTTTTGCCATTGACTTTGACCTCTCCAACACTGGCAACAATAGCTCGTATAGATCTCAAGATACCCTCTAGGAGAACGTGCTCTCTGTTGGGTTTTGTTTCGGATCATTCATTTTACAGTCATTGATACATTAAGGTAGGATGATCGCCCGAGCGATTCTATTGAGGGAATCTAAAACTTTTCTTGCCTCAACTCAGTATCTGGGTCGGAGGATAGCGCTGCCTGGATGAGATTTCTTGGAGCATACTGCCCTGACTGATCTTGTCCGAAGTTTATTCCTACGAATTTCAGGCGAATACTGGAGGAATACATCAAACAATGGACAACGGACCGTTTGCTATAATTGTTTCTTCTCAATTATACTCCTTCATTAAATAGTTTAGCTCGCCGTTTTTAGTTCAATGTTTCAGTTATTATTTTCCCAGTCTGTTACATTCTATCAATCAATTTTAATCCGGTGACTGATGACGTCATGTGACATCTGGTTCTGCACGAACAAGTAGATTCGACAACCATATTCCAAAACACCCACTGGTCTTCGTAGCATGCCAAAAGTCGACAACCATTTAGCAGTGAGTATCTGTGAAAGCAAAGATTATGAAGGTAATTAGGAGTTAGCAATCCTATTAACGTCATGTCTTTCGTTCCATTTGTAATTTTTCTCTATCGCATTGCCTACGACTCACCCAGTAAATCATGTCGTCCGACGTCAAACAAAAAATAAAAGCAAATGAACAAACAACAAAGCAGCAGAACACGTAATCACAGAGACTGCTGTAGTGTGACTTGTAAGACATAGTGATTCATTAGTAACGTCACGGCGCTCTAAACTGTTATTCAGCATTTACAAATTGATGAAACCAAACGGTTTAACGAAGTCAGTCAATTACTAAATAATTTGACTTAGTATGTTAATAAATTTGATTTTAATGTGTTAAATGAAACATGAAAGATTCCTTGTTTCTACTGTTTCCTGCACAGCGTCCGTCTGTGTAAGCTCCCCCCCCCCCGGCCTCCGCGAGATATCAATTCCCCGCCTTTGTTTGTGATGAGTCAGTTACGTTCACGGGCGGACATTTCACCTCGTTCCCTTAGAGCATCCAACTCGAAACAGGGTTACGCAGCTAAGTGCACAGATATACAGGATAGCCCAACTACTGATACAAATTACCACATTGCGGCCTGGGTTTGTTTCCTTCCCATTACATGTGGAATTCGAAGAGAACAAAGCGATTTATCGGTAGATTTCTTTCTGAGGTTCTCCCATTTTCCCTGCCTCTCATTCTACGTATTCTCCATCATTTACCTCATCATTATCGGCATCATCATTTCCCACTCACGCCATCACTCGCAGATTTCAATAACCAAAGCATTTAAATGTTTCCCACAAAGCAAAAGTAAATAAACGAATACAAATCGTGAATAAATCAACAGCCGATCGATTTCTGTCGAGACAGTTTTATTTGCCCGCGAAGCTATGGCCACAGACACTCAAGCTTCTATGAATGAAAAAACCGTACGGATAGAAATCATGTTTCCAGGGCATGTACGGGGCTGTTATCAGGCGTACCAGCGGGATGAATAAATGCTTAAATACGAAAATTCTGCAAAGAAAACTGCAAAGGGATCCACTCACATTCACCAACGGAGCACATCTCCAGCCAGGATTGTTGCTGAATAACCTCCTGATTGGTCTCCCAACATGTGTGGTAGTGTAGTGCATGTTAGTGTAAGTGTGTGTGTGTGTGAGGGAACAGGATAGGAGAAGCAAGAGGATCGCGCGCGGTCCGTGGCTCGTTTGTTAGGGTACTGCTCCGGCATTAACCTGGTGTCAATCAGAGAAACCACGGAGAACTACCACCGGGAGCGGTAGCTGAGTGCATCAACTGATGTCACTGCAGCGCCTCTGACCAGGATGTCCTAGGTGCGAGTCCTGACGGCGGCAGGATTTTCGACACTAGCTTTTCAGCTAGGTCGAATTCAGTCGCTGCCTGGAGGAGAATTCTAGCGGCCGGCTGCTTTGATTGGTAGTTTTCCGTGGTTTCTCCGATCAACACCAGGCGAATGCCGGAGCAGTACCCTACCAAATGGGCCACGGACCGCGCGCGATCTTTCCTTCCTCTTCCTTGTCCTATCCTCCCCCCTTGCACACACACTTACACTCACATGCACTACACTACCACATATTCCGGGAGACCGATCGGGAGCTCCCGTCTGGGGCGGTGTCCCGCTGGTGGGAGAGTCCTGGTTCGGGGGAAACCCCACTAGCCGACGGTAGGTCGGCGCCAGATCTCGCCATCCAGCGGGGGAAGACCACCGCCATCTCCCAAGAAAAAAACATGCACTACACTAACGAGACTATTGACCAAAGCAGTTCTCGTGCCCGGAAACACGAAAAAAACAAACAAAAACCAAACGGAGGAGCCGGCCGCTATAATACCCCAAGGGTACACTTCTCAATGCCTCCCACCCCATAATAGCTCACTGGTCAGTGTGCTACATTTACCCAACCACTTTCGATTCCCGGTCAGGGAAGATTATGATGTGCGCTTTCCTTGCAATGTCACAGTATCTGTTGCTGTGTGACGATGCGAAAAGTCACTTCTCAGGTTAAGAAAGTCAGAACTTAGCGTAGTGCTAAACATATCTCTTAACTCATGGCTGCAAAGTCGCGACACCGCTGGTAGGATTTGGCCTCTTCAGAGGCCAATACAGACATACAGACACAAAGACACTCTCGTGAATTTCGCCTCGGGGAGCTCACTTATCAGCGTGATCGCTTTCCACGACGTAATCTCGTGATTGATTCCCGGCCATGCAGATTATGTTGTGCTCCTTCCTTGCAAGCTCACTTTTGAGGTGAAGAAGACCAGAATATAGTGTAGGGATGTCTATGTGCTAACCACACATACCCCCCAATCAATAGCCGGAAGGCCGCGACACCGCTGGTAGGCTTTGGCTCCGTCAGAGGCTGTCGAGCTAGTATATAGAGACAAACGGACGGATTTACGTTAATGAGACCATACACTATGTATCCGAAATAGTCAGACAGACTCTCGATAGTGACACCACGCACCTCGCGACACCGCTGGTAGGCTTTGGCTCCGTCAGAGGCTGTCGGGCCAGTATAGAGAGACAAACAGACGGACTCACGTGAATGAGACCATACACTATGTATCCGAAATAGTCAGACAGACTCTCGATAGTGACACCACACACCTCGCGACACCGCTGGTAGGCTCCCCTGTAGGCTTTGGCTCGTCAGAGGCTGTCGAGCCAGTATAGAGAGGCAAACGGACGGATTTACGTTAATGAGACCATACACTGTGCATCCGAAATAGTCAGACAGACTCTCGATAGTGACACCACACACCATGTTTGACCAATGACACTGTACACCACCACCAGTATGTTTCTTATTCGAAATAGTCGGCTAGCAGATGAACCTTCCGCCCCACTGTCCGCGTCGCCCCCGCGTGTGGGGCTGGTCAGCGTCGCCGACGGCGCCATTGGCGGCGGCATACCTGACCTAAGGGGCGCTCCGCCCAGCAGCCGAACATTCCACGCGCCCGATTTTTATATGTAACCGGGCCCCCGCACCAGCCGGCGAGGCCCCGCGCGTCGTCATCGGCGATGATATGAGGGTGAAAGATATTCGAAGCCCTCGTTTTTCTACGCGTGCCATCGGCGAGATGAACCGGACCCCGACACTGCTTTCTTTGTGTAAAACATATGTTAGTTGGTACTCGACGTGAAAGAATGCTTACCTTGTATCTTCGAATCTACATCTCTCTCTCTTATAAAAAGACTGCCGCGCGATGCTCATAACAAAAGGGGCAATCGGAGATTGAATGTCAAAAATTCTGTATTTATGGGTTTCCTTTCGGGCCATATGCAGGTTATTTCTTCGACATTCGCCAGAAAGGGATGGAATGTTAGAAAACGGGGCTCCGTTTGTTCTGAGCATGAGAAACGGGCTTTCTTTTAATATTTCGGCCACATTTTGTGTTGTAATATAAATGGTTTGTTTGGTTCGTCTTTTCAATGAGAGATTACTTTCGAAACTAATACACATACAAAGTTTATGAAAAGTCAAGCAGCGAAATGAAGGAAACACCCTAAAAATATGAACTGTTTAACGCTAATTTTATACAAATCATTTAATGTGTTTGATTCAACACATACCTTTTGAAACTACTGTCCTTTCCCGTTTTTCTATTTCCGTTTTGACAAAAACATGAAAAATGATATTTTTTCTAATATTAGGATTCGTTCAATATTATTTGTTTCCTATTAAGAGAATTTCGGTTGTTTGGCTTTTTAAAAAATGTTTCAAACATTTCCATCATCCAACGTCAAGCCATTTAAAATTTGCATTGGAATTCAAATGTACATTCTTCTCAATATTGCTGCTCGATGATTAAACCAAAAAGTGTAATTTGACTTTTGAACGTTCATTCTGCCTTTATGAATTTATTTTGCTTTCATTTGGAAGCGGCTTATATCGGTTTTCAGATGCCCTCGGCTGTCGTATCGCCCTCTTCTCCGTTCAAGAGTTACTGAACTTCTCCGTTCATTACTTCAGTAATTACTGTTCTCTACCCACATCATGTACTTTTCAACTCATATACTCTTACAATTAGTTTGTGCATCTTCCTACTGTATTATTTACATCTTGAATAATTCAAACTTCTTGGTTTCGCTCATTATTGCTTATCCTCAAAGACTTCTCAGAAAGCGCATTTCTACGTGAACATGCTGTATGAGTAACATTGTCATTTTAGTTTGCGTATGTTTCATATACGTGCAACTGGAGCTTTAGAAAATCCAAAAAAGGATAAATTACATTTAAATACTACAAAACGAAGGAGTTTGCAGGAGTATTAGCGTGAATACGGGAGTGCATTTGCAGAAGGGCAATTATCTCGTCGAATTCCTTGTAGTTGGTGTGAAGTGCCCAGAAATGCAGGCAGAACCGCAATTCTCGCTACTCCGTGAACCGTATGATATTCCGCGTTTATACCGATACTTCCCCCTCATTTGCATATTCATATTCGACTTGTGAACTTGGAAGCACGCCGCAATCTGCCTGCATTTTGCCTCTCTGCACCCACTTCTCCGTAGCCGTGCCGTTCCACCACTGGAAACAGCGTTCCGCCTATGACTAGGTCTGTCCTTGCACTTCGTCCATTATTTCTGGCCTTATTACATTCTCCTTATCCCTCATTGCTTTTTCCTGTTTTACCCAATGCTGCGCTCTCTTACATTGCAGTGTAGATCGGTGGGTGTTTCACTTTTGATTATTCAATATTCTCATAGTCCACCAAATAGAGATGTATAGAGCACGTGGGCTGGGAAATACGGTACAGTGGAAATAAATACACTAAATTCTGTATATTATTTCGGCTAAATTGCCATCCTTCAGTCATTGCCTTGACTAGTCAGATCTGCAGCCAAAATAATTAAATATATTAACTTCCAAAAATTGTAACGCATAACAAAGTTTTAATTTAAATACGCCGCTCCGTGTGTGTTATGACATCCTTAATACTTTCTTCGGTTTGAGACAGCATGCTTCAGCAGTCGGTAGTCCTAAATCGTCATGTTCCCATCCTCCTCACACTGTTCTTGTTACTGTGCACAACTTGTTCCTCTCCAAAATGGTCCAACGCCAACAAAACCGAAGCCCCACCGCGTCTCCTTATCGTCCATCCCCTTCCCCTTCGCCCAATTCTCGTTCTCTACCTCTTCTCACTCACCCCCCCCTTTCCAACGGTCCGTCCCTCCTTCCTCTCCCTCCCTTTTCTAACGCCCTCTTGCGTCCATATTCTTGTCTCCCCCTTCTTCTATCCCTCCCTCCACCTCGACGTCCCTTTCTGGCCTTCCATTGTTTCATGTCCCATCCTCCCAACGATCTCCACTCCATTCCTCTAGCTTCCTCCCCTCTATATTTCCCTTTCTTACTCCCCCCCTCCCCCCCCTTCCCACTTCCCCCCCCTTTCCCTTTCGTATACCTTCCTTCATCGTTGTCGCCTACACCCTGCCTTACCGCCCACTCCCCACCCCGCGACCGATCGCCCCCTCCCCCTCCCACCGCCCAAAGGCGTCTTCCGGGGAGCAAACTCCATTACAGCTCCGCGCGCGGGGAGGGGCGCGCCAGCATAAACAGGGGCGCCAGACTTGCGGGCTTGTGTTCTTTGCTAGGGTTGGGGTCCTTGTAGCCCGGGCGGGCGGGCGGGCCGCAGGTCCGGCGAGCGGGGGGGGGGGTCGAAGGGGTTGGGGGGCGCATACCAAGTAGGCCCCTGGGCGGGGGTGGGGGCGGCGGCTCCCCGCGCAATTAGTCGGGCCGAGGGCGAGTGTCCGGCCGTCTTCGCGGCGATTAGCTGCTCGCCGACAGAGCGCGCGCAGGAGGGCCCGAGCGGGGATGGGAATGGGGGTCGCTGGCGGAGGGGGGGGGGTAGGCGTCGGGCCGCGCCTTGGACGGGGGGCTTCGATAGCGGGATTTAGGATGCGTGGGTGGATTAATGGTAGGAATTGAAATGGCTGTGGAAGCAGCGGGTTTGAGAAGGAAAGGATTGCGATGAAATGTATTACGATGAGCTTTTCCTAGTGCAAACTAAGAATTACTAATTTTCAGTTATTAATGCAGGGAGATGATGGGTTTAATGATCAGATACAGAAGTCCAATGGTCTAGTCATAACAAAAATTATAATATTGGCAATAATGTAGTAGTACAATGGTTGAAGGAGATAATAACAGTAAAATCAGAGAAAGAGAAGCCCCGGAAGCACTTGCAATGGAAGGAAAATATTCGTTGAACTGTAAGGTCCATAGTAAGGATCGGCTTCGTTCGTTTTGACCATCGGAAATACAACGGATAACAGTAAAGTCGGTGGTAGAGATAGGTAGCAAAGGGAAATGCGCAGAGATAGGAAGGAGAATAGTTGTAAAAAACGAAACGATGAATCTAATCAAGATGGAGAGAGTTTTAATATTGGAAACGTATGACGAAAAAATGAATATGAATGGGGTGGCTTGGCACACGGAGTAGGAAGACCCGACAGCAGGAAAGATGAGGCTTAGCGATGCAAAGTGACAGTGGAGCAATGCTTGGCGAGGAAGGTAGGATGGGGATGAACAGGAAAAGGACTGGGCGAGGAAATACGTCTGGGATGGTGAGCTTCAGTAGATGGTAGAGATGTAGTGCGAAGGAGTTTGGAGAGCCAGGGATAAATCAAAAATGCATTTCAGGAGTGAAGGGCAATTTTAGTTTGCTTCCCTATAAATTCATCCAAGACAAACTGTAGAAAAACATATTCTAAAAACATTGCTGTTTGAGTATGTATTTCTTCTTGGAATGCCGTACGCTCAGGCTTAAGGGGAACTTTTCTTTGGAATGTAATGCGATCATGTGATAATTGTTATGCATACATGGAAAAAATTCAAAATAATTATAATGTATGTATGTATTTGCTGTTTTGGGTCGGTAGTCCGACTTTGCCGGCTAGCTACCGGTGTCCCCCTTGCCTGGGCCTAGTTAAATTCCCATGCTTGGGGATAAGAGCGAAATGAAGCGAACATAACGTATTCTCTTCACCGTAACTAGTAAGATGCCTGAGCTGTTCTTCGTCACACAGCTACAAAAACTGGGACAATTGTAAAGGAAGGCTACAACTATATTTTTGCCTCCACCGGTAATCGAAACCGGGACCAAAATAATAATAATAATAATAATAATAATAATAATATTATTATTATTATTATTATTATTAATAGCCAGTCCGGATAGCCGAGATCGCTAAGGCAGTAGTGCCGTGGTGATCTCGGACGGAAGGAATGCGGGTTTGAGTCCCGCCTCGGGCATGGGTGTGTTTGTGTAGGTGTGTTTGTGTGTACCGTCCATTCATCCTTCATTATCATCATTATTATTCCATCTTCAATCCCCCCATGACTAACAACCCTGGGGTATAAAAATTGGATTCAGCTTAATGCTGATCCCCCTGATTAGTTACACGCCAGACTTAGATAGAATGATACTGAGCCCGTGCAAGTGCATGTCCTGAGTGTTTCAAGATGGCCTATTCGCGAGCAACAACAACAACAACAACAACAATAATAATAATAATAATAATAATAATAATAATAGTAATAATAATAATAATAATAATAATAATAATAATAATAATAATAATAATAATAATAATAATAATAATAATAATAAAGGATTGAGTCGCCATACTCGCCTCCTCCCATGGATTCACAGTTATAGCAAACCCTTGCACGGAGGGGCGTCGTCGAAAGGAGCGTGACAAACCGGGAAGTGTTGGCGCGGAGTAGAGAGGGACCATCCAGAGGACAGCAAAGCGGCAGCGGGGTTAGTACCGAACCGCCTCCGGTGGGGTTCTGTTGTCTTGTCCGCGCCCTCCCCTGCAGTCCGCTAATAACTTTAATGCGCGCATAATCTGCGCGGGATATCAAGGAGCTGCACAACCGCCGGCGCCCATCCACTCCCTTCCTTGCCCTGCTCCGCCCCGCCCCCACCACCCGCCGATCGTGATCCAGCCCCCGCAAAGGCCGCCCCGCCCCGTCCCGCCTCCGTCCCGCCTCTGCCCCACCTCTGCCCGCCTCCGCCCCGCCTCCGCCCCGCCACCGCCCCGCCTCCGCCCCCGCCCCGCCTCCGCCCCGCCTCCGCCCCGCCTTCCGCCCCGCTTCCGCCCCGCTTCCTTCCCGCCTCCGTCCCGCCTCCCCGCCCGCACCCCCCCTGAACCCGCCCTGCCCCGGTCCTCTCCCCGTCCCACCCTGTTCCGCTCCCGATTCCACCTCGCTCTAGTTCCTACCCGCCCCCCCCATGCTGCGAGACCGCCGTCCCCCGCCCGCCCCGCTCCCCGCCCCGACACCCCGTTTGCACGCGCAGCCGCTGCCCCGCCCCCGCGCAATAAGGCTCTCGCAGCCGCAGCCCGCGACAAAGCCGCTTTTCGCGGCCCCCGAGCACGCGCCGGGTAGAGGGAACGTGCTCCGCCGCGAGCGGCCGGCGCTGCCAGCGCTCACAGCGGCGCTGGCGGCTACTACTCGTTGAGTTGGAAGGTTAAGATATGATAGCGAACCATTGTTATGAAAGGGTACGTTCGGTAAGATCTGTCTTGTGGTTCAGTGACTTTTCTAAAGAAAGGCCATCTCGTTCTCTTTCTTAAACAGCTCTTCAATACAGAGCCACAATGAATAAACAGAAATATAAATTACAACGTTAACCATTTCTTCACTCCTTTCCCTTAACTGTTGACAAAATGGCCGCCTCTATGAATTTCTACTTTCTGCACTTTCTTTTTAAATCGCTTATTCACGTTAACTTGATATGTTCTTATAAACGTGAATCTATATTATATATCGTTGTCTTTGTAATATTGTCGTCCTACTCTATTTTTCAAACATTTTTCTCTTTTTTTTTCTGATTATATATTGTACGAGTTTCAGGTTGTGCGGAAAATATTCCCGAAATCAGAAGTGTTTTTTATTATTGTAGATTTTCATTTTTTTGCTGGCTGTGTCATTGGAAATTAGAATATACGCAGCGCAATTGAAGACTCGAAGTCATTTACGTCATTTACTAACAGCGAGTGCACCGTTATTACAGATACCCATTGTCTCAAACATGGACATTGTTTCACAAGTTTAAATTTTTCACAAAAGAAAATTACGAACAGCTGAACCCTAACGTCAAATGAACGAGAAATTTCTTATGACTTCAAAACAAATGGAACTTCATTCCAGCTCATTTGGCTCTCAAGATATCTAAGAAACCAATAACGTTCCCTAGCAAACCTTCACTGAAAATTTTCAATGTTATTTTATCATGGAGAATCCTCAACGACCGTAAATAATATACCGACATGAGGTTAACGGGGCTTGATCAGTTGGAGTAAATTTTTATTTTATAAATGCAGTTTTTTTAATTCTTAATTTTCATGCAGTTTTTTTAATTCAAAAAAGAGTTAAAAACTGCGTATGACGTGCTATGGGGAAAAGTGAATTGTGTGCACATTTTCAAAATTCTGTGATCCCTACACTAAGTCATATACTACTTAAAATTGAGGGGAAAAAACTCCCTTGTAATAAAATATATTTTCAAGGATAACAAGGCAATAAAGTTTGGCTCTTATCCATGTTATCCTTCGGAATAATACTTTCTGCCTCAACAACATGGAAACGATAATTTGAATAATTGTATTTCCCACTGAATTCTAGAAGACGTGCACAGAAAATGAAGTTACATTTATAAAAAGTTAAAACATTTATAAAAATCACAGTAACTGGATTAGGAAAAAGTGCATTGAATCCAGTAGAACCGGAAACGTTTCACCAACCGTAGCCAATGTGGTTAAAGAAAAACAATTAGAAAATTTGTTTCAAAAAAACATAGTAACTTCATTTGTCCAAAATGTTTTGAACGAAATGCAAGGAATAGACCGGAATTAACAGTGTCGTTACATAATTCCAATCAGAAGTTTCTAAAAAGCACAGCAACTTCATTAATTAAAAGTGTACTCCGAAAAATAAGCCCCATGGACATCGTGCTACCTTTCTGTGAGGTGGTCCCGGGTTCGATTCCCAGTCTAGAAAAAAATCAAGCTGTAGCTCTCTAATACAATTGAACCCAGTTTCTACAGTTTTGTGGCAAAAGAAAACGCTCAGGAAGGGCATGTAAACTAAGTGCAATGATGGGAATACGCAATTCTGGCGTGAAATATAAATAAAAACAAGGACCAGGCGCTGCATTACCACCAGCTTGCGAAAATCAAATAAATTTGACGATAAAATGCCAAATACACACATACGAAATATATATAAACATTGGGGAAAATGAATTCTTGACTATCCAGGATTTATCGCGTCATGGTCAATGGAGCTGACGTTTCGGCCATCTGGTTGTGGCCTTTTTCAGAGCTATACATACAAAGCCACAACAAGATGGCCGAAACGTCAGCTCCATCGACCATGACGCGGCTAATCCCGGACAGCCAAGAATTCAATGAGTCCGGCCGGGGAAGCCTACGACTCTATATTGGAGAAAATGAAATAGAACCTTGGTATAGTCCGAATCTCCTGAACTGATTTTATCAGTATCTTTTTTATTACTGTACAATTTTTTAAAATTTGTTTTCATTACAACAAACTACAAAAACTATTACTCAGCGTTGCGACCACTGAGAAGACGGTACATAATAGCAGGAGCCCACGAAATGAACCCTGTTCAGACTCAGCCAATTGACTTCAAATCGCGCATGCACGTGAAGAAAAGAACGGATGCACATGATGTTTTGTGACAAACTGACATGAAATGGCATGATGTTTTGTTACAATCTGGCATGGGTGCAAGTGGACGGAAAGAGTCAGACACAAAGAGAAGAAAATGCATGAATAAAACGCGTAAGTTCCACGTCCTGCAAATTTGAAACCAGTGGGATGCCTTTAAGTCTTAGTTTCCAAATTTCGTGCATGAAGTGGTCACCACTGAGGCAGTAGCCAAGACCTGTGCCCTGGTTTTGTTCCCTTCCTTCTCATCTGCCGAGCCCAAACAGAACGTGGACCGTTTGCGATGTCGCGACATCCGACCGCCTCCACCGCCCGCACTTTGTCGTCCCTCGCCGCCACCGGGACGAGCTCTCAGTTGCCGGCCGCCTTATCAGAAGTCCGAGTCGAGGCTCTCACGCAATTACCCGTAATCAATGGCCGGGAATAACCCAATTTCCTGGGGGCCTCCGCGGGACAGCGGAAGGAAGCGCGGAAGGAGGGTCGCCGAGGACTTCCGGCGCGGCGCGGCACGGCGGCGGCTGCGCCCGGGCGCTCGCGGGCTGCCTGTCTCGTCTCGTCTCGTCCCGTTGCGCAACGGACTCCAACCGCCGGGGCTGGATTAGGGTACGCGCTTTGGAGGCTCCGAAGAGGAAATGGCTCCGGATAAATGATTGATTGATTGATTTATTCATGTTTCCGGGCGCGTCAACTGCTCTGGTCATTAGTCCCGTTAGTGTAGTGCATGTTTTTTTCTCGGGAGATGGCGGTGGTCTTCCCCCGCTGGATGGCGAGATCCGGCACCGACCTACCGTCGGCTAGCGGGGTTTCCCCTAACCAGGACTCTGCCACCAGCGGGGCACCGCTCCAGCCGGGATAATCTCTTAGCTCCCGACCGGTCTCCCGGGATATGTGGTAGTGTAATGCATGTCAGTGTAAGTGTGTGTGTAAGGGGAGAGGATAGGACATGGAATGGGAAGGCAAGATCGCGCGCGGTCCGTGGCCCGTTTGATAGGGTACTGCTCCGGCATTCGCCTGGTGTTGATCGGAGAAACCACGGAAACTACCGATCAGAGGAGCCGGCCGCTAGAATTCTCCTCCAGACAGCGACTGAATTCCACGCAGACGTAAAGGAAGGAAAGATCCGAAAACTACCGATCAGAGCAGTCTGCTACTACAATTCAAATGATTGTGGCCCATAACGTATTCTAATTGAATTTAACTAACATCTTATTCGCACAAACATAAAATAGTCGACTTTTAATTTGTATATAACTTCTCATACGAAACTATTAATAGAGCAATTGCAGGAGAGTAAGTAAACGCAAATTAGACGAGTTTTTTGAATTTTTAAACTTCAAAACTAGGGGGAAAATATGGAACTGTTAATTAAATTCGGGTAACAATCAAATGTAGTTGTAGAAGATTTTGCGACAGAATTTTCGGAACTAACTGAGAATGATCTTATATTAAGATTATAGAATAACACTGAACAGCAACATATAGGTGATCTTTGTGCATGATTGCCCATGTGAACAAAAATTGGAAGAACAATTAGCTGTACTATTCTCTATTTGCATCATCAATACCTTCCAAGTACTTTTTACATTGATTATAATTTTAAAATTGCAAAATTACTGGTTCATATCCCGTTTGAAGGTAACAAACAAGGCAATTAGATGTTGGTAATTTTTGAAGGGAAGTATAATATAATCTACTACGATTCATTGTTAAGTCCAATGCCAGATACTGTAAGGATATACATTGGAGAGCCAAAAAACTAGTACACTTGCCTAAAATCATGTAGGGCCCCCGCGAGCACGCAGAAGTGCCGCAACACGACATGGCATGGACTCGACAAATGCTTGAAGTAGTGCTGGCGGTAATTGGCACTATGAATTCAGCAGGACTGTCCATAAACTCGTATGAGTATCAAGGGTGTAGATCTCTTCTTAACACGTTGAAAGGCATCTCATATATGCTCAATAATAGTCACGTCTGGGGAGTTTGGTGACCAGTAGAAGTGTTTAAATTCAGAAGTGTGATCCTGGAGACCCAGTGACGCAATTCTGGACGTGTGGGCTGTCGCATTGCCCTGCTGGAATTGCCCAAGTCCGTCGGGATGCACAATGGACATGAATGGGTGCTAGTGATTAGACAGGATGCTGACGTACCTGTCACCTATCAGAGTCGTATCTAGACGTATATATACTACGACGAATATCACTCAAACTGCACACGCCCTACCAGCTTGAACAGTTCCCTGTTGGCATGCAGGGTCCATAGAGTCATGAGGTTGACGCTATACTCGTACACGTCCATCCGCTCGAAACAATGTGTAACGAAACTCGTCATTTGACGTTTACTGTACAACGTTTGCGCCTACAGAACGAATTTAAATTGTAATTTTTGTGTCCAAACCTTGGGGAAGCCTTTGAACTGAAAGTTTATTCCGCCAAGCATTGTTAGCAACATTTGTCTATACAATGAGCCATTAGTGTACGATTAAAAACATAATAACACTAGGTTTCCACTGAGTGCTTCTGAATATTACATTTCTTTGCGAGACAATGCAGAACAACAGACCCTCATTTCTATTCTCACGACGGTATCCATCACGTATTGCGTATGCAAACGTGAATGTGTCTTTATATTCCAGTTTTCATGTTTGAGTGAAGAATCCACAAGTTCTGTAAAATAACTGCCTGCATTTTTAGCTTTAGTGTCACTAAGGTTAGGGGGTCGATTTCGAATGAAACATCATTTTAGATGCTTTTTATTGCTGAGTCGATAAAATTGCATTGTCAGAGCATCAAATGCAATTAGGACGTAAGTGCTGATTATTAATTAATAGAATTATTTTGATTTGATAGAGAAAGAATTATTTATTTTTTCCATTCCTCCTGATAATCTATTTTACATTTTGATTTCAACTGACAATTGGATGAGTTATTTGATATTTCATAAAATCATAAACTTACTTCTGAGAATATATAGTAAGGTTCTCTAGGAGAGTGATTATAGCGTCATAATTTCAATAACTACTGTAAGAACATTAAAAAAGTTTATATATAGTGTCAACATTTACATTAAACATTTTTAAAACATTCATATTAATTAATTTTATAAAACTATTTATTGGGAAGGGACTCTGAAACTCAAGAAAGCCTGCGCAGATGATTTCCTCCCCCATACGTCACATACAGTTTTTGACTAAATAAATAAATAAATAACATAACATAACATAAAGCTTGTTCCAATAACGGACCGGACGGGGGCTAAATAAAAATTTCTTCCCATTCTTCAATTTCCCCGTTATTCTATTTGTTACTATCTGCTACAGAGTAAGAAAAAAGGTTCCCGCTGTAGACAGAAAGGCTGTGAATGACATACCGCTAGCCCCAAAAGTTGGATTGGAGGATGTCTAAACATGAGTGACGGATGCACTGATGGAACAAGGAAACGGGCACACAAGATATCCGATTACTGCATATCAGCTGATGGTTTACTTCACCACCTCTGTCGGAGAAGCCCTAGGGTTTCACGTTTTGCAACTCTAAATGATGCTATATAATAGATAATTATATATATATATATATATATAATATATATATATAATATATACACACGGACGGACGGGCACATGTCACTCGATAACTACCAGCTTACATTCCTCAGGTCTTCAATTTATGTCACAGTTGTGCCACTGACTGGGAGGTTGAGGGTTCGTTCCCGATGGTGGCCCGAATTCAGCCGCTACCTGGAGAATTGTGGCGGCGAGCTGCTCTGTTTTGCGTGTATTTTCCGATCAATATCAGGCGAATGCCGGAGCAGTACCCTATCAAACGGGCCACGGACCGCGCGTGGCGTTTCCTTTCTCTTCCTTATCATATCCCCTCCCCTTTCACACTTACATGCACTACACTTCCACACGTTTCAGCAAGCTGGTTCGGTAACTTACGGCTTGGCCAGTGCCCTGCCAGTGGGAGATACCTCGTTGGAAAAATCCCCCCAAACCGACGTAGGTTGGCGCCGGATCTCGCCATGCAACGGAGAACGACCACCGCCACTTCCCGCCATAAAAACATGCACTACTCTTACAGGACTAATGACCTTACTTACCGGGAGCGGTAGCTCAGTGCATCAACTGATGCTACTGCAGCGCCTCTGACCGGGAGGTACTAGGTTCCAGTCCTGACGGCGGCAGGATTTTCGACACTAGCTTTGCAGCTAGGTCGAATTCAGTCGCTGTCTGGAGGAGAATTCTAGCGGCCAGCTGCTCTGATCGCTAGTTTTCCGTTGTTTCTCCGATGAACGCCTGGCGAATGCCGGAGCAGTACCCTACCAAACGGGCCACGGACCGCGCGCGATCTGTCCTTCCCCTTCCTTGTCCTATCCTCTCCCCTTACACACTCACTTACACTAACATTCATTACACTAGCACATATTTCAGGAGACCGGTCGGGAGCTTAGAGCTTGTCCCGGCTGGGGCGGTGCCCCGCTGGTGGGAGAGTCCTGATTGTGGGAAACCCCACTAGCCGACGGGAGGTCGGTGCCGGATCTCGCCATCCAGCGAGGGGAAAATCACCATCTCCCGAGAAAAAGCATGCACTACACTTACGGGCCTAATCCCGAGAAAAAGCATGCACTACACTTACGGGACTAATCAATCAAACTAATGACCTTATTAGTTGAGGCGCCCAAAAATAAAAACAATCAATGAAACCCGACTACTACGAATGTTTGTAGGATATAAACCTCCTTTCGCGCCGAAGTCACATAAAAAGCCGCGACGACGTCAGGACCGACGGACATTCCAGTATCCGGGCATGCGGCACGCAGCTGGTGCCAGCGGCTGACAAACAACGAGCACGGTCCGCTCCTGCCGCTCCACTCCTCTATGCGTACCGCGCGTACCTTGGGTTAGTGCCTTGAGGGCGGGCGCCGAACCCGGATTCAAGGAACGCAAGACCTCGTTTACCTTGTCCTCGCATGTTTAGAATTCACATTACTTTGGATTTTTATCTGACTACGAAACGCAAGATGTGTATGTATTTATTAGCTGCGTACTTGTTTTTGATACTCAGCTCTACCCGGTTTGACGTGGACCGTTTCTGTAGCTAATGGTCAACTATAGAGACCTGAACTTGCCTGGCTGAGGCGTGTTTCAATTCTAAGGATAAAAAAGTCCTGACTATTGGCTCCCACTGGCTGAGATGGTTGCAGTCTGATGGTGCTGCAGGGCCTCCGAACAAGAGGACCACTACTTCGAGTTCGGACAGTGGAAGGAATTTCGACACCAGGTAGATAGTTCGGTCGAATTCAGCCGCTCTGTGGAGGATAATTCTAGCGGCTGGCTTCTCTGGTTGATAGTTTTCCGTAGTTTCTTCGATCAGTACCAGGTGAATGTCGGCGCAGTCAACAAACGGACAATGAACCGCCCATTTTGCTTCCTCTTCCTTATCCCATTTCCTCACATTATTTACATACACTTACACTTTCATGCACTACATTACCACAGATATCGAGGGGCCCCTTGGGACCTTAGAGCTTGTCCCTGCTGGGACGGTACCCCGCTAGTGGGAGATTTTTGGATGGGGAAATTCCAAAATATTATACAGTACAATGCAATACAAAACAATACCAAAAGTCCTTCCAACACGTCCACAGTACGTGTGTACTTCAAATCGTATACCTCTCGTCTGTACTTCAAGACGTCAAAATTTCTCTATACTCTGAGACGTCTACTTCTCTTCTGTTATCAGATATCTACCTCTCTTCTGTTCTTCAACACGACTACCTTTCGTCTATACTTCAAGACGTCCAACTTTCGTTTGTAATCCGAGATATCTACCTCTCTTCTGTTCTTCAACACGACTACCTTTCGTCTATACTTCAAGACGTCCAACTTTCGTTTGTAATCCGAGATATCTACCTCTCTTCTGTTCTTCAACACGACTACCTTTCGTCTATACTTCAAGACGTCCAACTTTCGTTTGTAATCCGAGATATCTACCTCTCTTCTGTTCTTCAACACGACTACCTTTCGTCTATACTTCAAGACGTCCAACTTTCGTTTGTAATCCGAGATATCTACCTCTCTTCTGTACTCTATTACGTATAACTTTCGTCTATACTTCAAGACGTCAAACTTTAGTCTGTACTCCGAAACGTTTACCTCTCTTCTGTTTGTTGAGATACCTTGTCCGTTTGCACAGTATCCAACCTGTGTTTTCGTCCGAAGTAGCCCGTGTATGTAAATTCATTTTGATGTCAAGTTTACACCGAATCTTGACTCGTTACAATAGTTCCCTCGTGTACTTTCTCCCATTTATTTATTCATTTAGTGAATCAATAGCAATGAAACAAATATTGAAATAAACCTTCCAATTACTCAGAGTTTAATGTTACACAAAAATTCCATCTGAATGAGAGTTAATAATTTAGCTTTAGAGTCCGACAAAATGTACGATTTGCCAATAATATAAAATTTTTGAGGTATAAAAACATCGCTTAGCCGTTGCCTCCGAAAAAGTATTCTTAAAACACATGTGATTCATTGAAACAAATCATGCACATGTATGAGTAGTCTGACATATTAAACAGTCAAAAAAGTTTTTACTCAGTCAGTTTTTACCTAATTAAAAGATAATATTAGTTTTGTTGTCTGGGACGTCCACGTTCTGTCGAATTTTTGGACTTTCCCCTCGCAGAATGAGACCGACCCATGTGCTAGCTGCGGCCATCATAGAATTCCAATACCCAACATCTCCGTTTCCATCACCTTACGTGCCCTGCGTATCACCTTACATACTCGTGCATACACATACATCACGTTACATACACGTACATCACGTTACATACTTGCTATACCTTAAAAGCGTAAGCCGCGAGTCCCTAACAGCTTGGTCGATTCATTGATTTCATGGTTAGTGTTTTCAATGTGTGTGTCAACTACTAATAACATTAATCCCGTAAGTACAGTACGTGTTTTTAATAGACGAAGGTGTCCCAGCGCCGATCCCGGCGCCAAACTACACGTCAGCTTGAGGGGATTATTCTCAACCAACAATCTCCCACCACCGAATCTCCCGAATAATCTCTCGGCACATGAAGTTATGTAGAGCATGTGAGTGTAAGTGGATGAACATAAGTAGCGAGGATAGGACAAGCAAGAGGAAGGAAATATCGGGCTCGGTCCGTTATCAGTTTGTTACGGTACTGCTCCGGCATTCGCCTGGTGTTGATGGGAGAAGCACGGAAAACTACCGATCAGAGCATCCGGCTGCTAGAATTCTCCTGACATAGACCTATCTATGTAGCTAGTTCGAAAATCTTGCCATCATGTAACTCGCACCCTAGGACCACTGGGACAGAGTCATTGCAGCGACATCGTTAGACGCCCTGAGCCACCTAAGTCTGCCCTATTAGTTTGATCCGGTATTTGCGGAATATAGGGACAGATGGCCCCAACGTGCCAGTAGCTTACCAGAGGGGTCATATGCAGCATGCCATGGCGAAATAGATTCCATACTTTTAACGGCTATCACAAGGGAACGGCTCCGCCAATCCGGGGGTCGAGATCGCTAAGGCAGTAGTGTCGTAGTGATCTCGGACCGAAGGGTCACGGGCTCGAGTCCCGCCTCGGGCATGGTTGTATTGGTGTTTTTTTCACCCCTCATCTTCAACCTATCATTTCATCTTCACAGTTACCATAACATTAACTTGAATAGTGGTCGCTAATGACATAGATCTTGAAGGGACATTAAAAAAAGGGGTGAGTAAGGCCTCCGTTCAGGTGCAATGTGCAAGTCTCACGTATCATTCTTCTAGGCCACTCAGACGGCACAGAGAGATGCGTTAAGGGTGGGAATGTAACGCATGGTTTGGTTTGTTTTTTCGTGTTTCCGTGCGCGTGAACTGTTTGGTCATTAGTCCCGTTAGTGTAGTGCATACTTTTCTCGGGAGATGGCGGTGATCTTCCCCCGCTGGATGGCGAGATCCGGCGCCGACCTACCGTCGGCTAGTGGGTTTCCCCCTAACGAAGACTCTCCCACCAGCGGGCACCGCCCCAGCCGGGACAAGCTCTAAGCTCCCGACCGGTCTCCCGGAATATGTGCTAGTGTAGTGCATGTTAGTGTAAGTGTGTGTGTGTGTAAGAGGAGAGGATAGAATAAGGAAGAGGAAGGACAGATCGCGCGCGGTCCGTGGCCCGTTTGGTAGGGTACTGCTCCGGCATTCGCCTGGTGTTGATCGGAGAAACGACGGAAAACTACCGATCAGAGCAGCCGGCTACTAGAATTATCCTCCAGACAGCGACTGAATTCGAGCTAGCTGAAAAGCTAGTGTTGAAAATCCTGCCGCCGTCAGGACTCGAACCTAGAACCTGGTCAGAGGCGCTGCAGTGGCATCAGTTGATGGCACTGAACTTGGTCGCTAATGACATAGATGTTGATGCGACGTTAAAAAGAAGGGGTGAGTAAGGTCTCCGTTCAGGTGCAATGTGCAAGTCTCACGTATCATTCTTCTAGGCCACTCAGACGGCAAAGAGAGATGCGTTAAGGGTGGGAAGGTAACGCATGGTTTGTGGCAGTGCCCATCATGCCACAGCCCAAGGGTAAATATCCATACCGAAGCTGGAGTGCAACCCGCAGTTCCTCTGTACAGACCGACATTAAACGGTAATTTTGTTTCTCGCTTGTAAACTCTGTCTCGGATATGTAACTTTCAACATCAACAGAATGAATTCGCAGATTTTTTTATTTTGACATCAAAATTGATCATAAAAGAAATGTACCTATTGACTTCTACGCTAAAAATGAACTCAACGGTGCACATTTAAGTATAAATTCACTTTTCAAAATAAAATATATATTGGAACCTAAATGGAGGATATAGGGTACAGAAACTCTAATTTATAAAAGAGTCGGAGAAAGAAAATATTCATGATCTATTAATTGTAATAATAATTGTAATAATGAAAAATTTTACTTTTATCCATTTACCCAATGTCAGTTTACAATCACGTATTTAAAAGTTTATCGTATCTAATTCAATTTAAAGGAAAGCAGAAGTAATCGTAATAATTGTTTAAATACACATTAATATATCTTATGAACAGGAATGCATTGGTAGTAAATTCGTAAATTTGATGGAATATGTCACACGCCTTATTTACTCTTCAATTTACAAATTACATCAGGTCTTTAAAATAATAAATGATTACAGATCATCAGTAAATTTTCTTTGGGCTATTAACACGCCTTATTATCATAACCCGGAATCTGTGTGAAATACTACGGCAAGGTTCAGCATTCCGTCGTTAGAAGCAGGGATCTCCAAAGTACAATTCATGAGCCAAACTCAACCTCAATAATTCCAGATTATTTTCGTTGTTGAAAAATTTCCAGAAAGTATAAGAAAAGAAATAAATGAAAGAACTAGAAGAAAATGCACTGTCGAAGCACACGAGAAAAATCTTTCATTTAAGGCTAATTTTAAAATGTTTTAGTTGGAAATAACGATGTCTTATGCAAATCTATTCCACTTTGCGAATACAAAAAGAATACCCAGATAATGCTTCCTTTAGTTCTGGGGTAAAGTATATTGATTTATTTGGTATATGGATTTTCTCTGGGTCGCAGTACGTGTCTTGTAGTCTTAGACGTTGCTCTGCCAGCTCGGAAGAAGTTTGTAAACCCCTCCCCGTCCTTTAGTGGACACGCTTCACGGTTTAACAGGGCGCAATGTTTCTCCATAGCCGACGTTAATGAGAAATTCATTGCGAACGGGGTGCTTAATAAACGTCGTCGGGATCGCCCCAGGACCGCTAGTGGACCACCCGCGGCCGGCGGCAGTGGGGACGGTGAGGGCTGAGGCGTGGTCCAGGGGGGACGGTGGGGGTTGAGGACGGCGAAGGTGGTAATGGGGTGGCATGGTAGTGGGGAGAGGGCGAGGGGAATGGGAGGCTCCGCAAGGAGGAGCGGAAAGCGGCAGGAGGATGATAGGCGGGGTGGGAGCGGGTGGGGGCACGGTAGGGGCCGGGACGAGGCGGCGAGGAGCAAGAGCGGTTGGACAGCGGGGCGGCTGGGGCGGCGACGGGGACGGCGGTGGAGGCGGGAGCAGCAGAGGCGACGGGAAGGCGGCGGCTGGGGCGGCGACGGGGTGGGTGGCGGTGGCGGTGGGGGCGACGGGGAGGGCAGCGGCGGGGCGGCGGTTGACCGAGGCGGCGTGGGTGGATATGGGGGCGGTGGATAAGGGTGGGGGGGACGGGCGCGGTGGAGAGGGACGGCAGGGCAGCGGGGGCCGCAGCGGTGGAGACGGGCGGCGGTGAAGGAGAGGGGTGACGGAGAGGGCGGCGGCGGGGCCAGCAGGTTGGACGGGGACGGGAGGGGCCGGGCCGGGCCGGGGCGGCGGGGGGGGGGGGGGGGGGGGGAGAGCGGGGGGGGGGGGGGGGGGGGGGGGGCGGCGGGACAGTGGAGACGGCGGGGTGACGGTGGCGGCTGGGGCGGCGGTGGGCGGCTGCAGGGGCGGTGACCGACGCGCATCGCCACCCCCTGTAATTGCGGCCGCACCTTATCGGCCACGCTCACGAGGCGGCTGCGGCTGCGAGAGCCCCATGTTGGTTCGGTGTCACGGGCGGCGCAGCAGGTCGCGCTTGGGTTGAGGGCCCTCCGCCGATGAATAGCTCTCGCAGCTATTACACTTTCTCTGACCATCTATCATCGCGGGCACAGCCGTTACGCGCGGTAGCTCATCTCTTATTTAATACTACGTTTTAATTTCAATCACTATAAGAGATCCATTCCCTTTCGGTATCCTTCATTATCCTCACCATCCTTTTTCTTTGTTTTCGTGAATATTAGTCAAGTTTATACATTTATTATGCATGTTTAACATTATATTTAAAGTTAAACATTATTCCTCAACTTGTTAAAAATATTGTTGTTAATGAAAAAAAATTTTAATTGTTCTCCAATGTGAGATGTATCAAATTCTATAGTCTTTATTTCTATAAAGTTCCAAAATGATATCGAAAAATGTTCAGATGTTTGTGATATCATTTAATATTCTCTAATCACTTAAAAATATGCACATCTCGTTCTTTATACATATCATATATACAGAGGTCAAGATGCGGTCAGCCCCAATTTTTCCAATATGAGAACCAACTCAATATTTATGCTTAAAAATGTTAAGTTCTTATTGTTACAATGTATAAACTGAGCCTGAATAGATCCAATACTTTCAACTTTACAAAAATCTTCTGTTAACGTGGATCAAACCCTTTGCTTGGATATTGGATGCTTAAAGTGAAGTGTTAATCAGTAACATCTGATTGTTTTAAACTAGAGAAAGCTTAAGTTATTGATTCATTTGCGTTCGAATATTTGCACTCTTGCAAATGCTCTATTTTTTTAAAATAAAGATGTAGCTAAAAAGTGTAATAAAACTAAGGTTTGCATATGCGAATGTGAAGAATCTAACGTTACTTGATTTTCTTAATTGAATAAAATTAAAAATTAAATAGCGAATTTTTTGATTGATTAGTATTAAAGGATGCAGTTGCCTTATGGCTACTTTCCCTTTTGATATTCTACTCTGAATATCTTGTGTACTATCCCCATTTGCTGCTATATGAGTACCTAGATAGGTTACATTCTGGCAGGATTTCAATTCTGGTCCGTAGGGTATAACAAATCTACGACCAGATATTCTGTTTTATTAAAATGTATTTCTAGCCCCCAATTTAAGTACTCTTAAGAGTATTGAGTGAAGTTACATTTCAAAATGTATTGATATGGAATATGTTTTAATATTTGAACAAGTAAAACGTTCCGTAAACAGGTGTTGTTTTCTTCTATTGTAAAGCGAAGAAGACCAATGGTTTTGCTTGAGACCTCGACAAACGCTACAGTTTTCCCGGCGGCCAGTGGGAGTGGAGCGAAGAGAATCCCGGAGTGGACGCGCGGTCTGGGCCGAGGCCGAGGCGGGGGCCGGAGAAGGGCAGTCGGCTAATGAATGACCGACCGCACCCGCCAGGAAACAATAGAGGAGCGCCGACCGCACGGCGCGCCGCACGCTCCGCGTGGCTCGTGACTGCCCCCTCCCCTCTGCACCTTCCCGCTTCCCCCATCCACCAGTTCTCCTCCTGCCACCTCCATTTCCCAGCCCTACCCTGCACGGCCTCGTCAATCCTTCCCAACCCCCCCCCCCCCCCCCAGTCCCTCCTCCCCCTCCCCCCTTCCCACACCCTCCCTCTCTCCATATCCTTCCCCTCCAGTACTCCTCCCGCCATCTCCACCTCTCTCTCCATTTTTCCCCGCCCCACTTTCCACCTCACCATCCCTCTAACCACCACCCTTCCCTTCACCAAACCCACCCTCTCTCCATAGCCTTCTCCTCCAGTCCTCCTCCCTCAACCGCTACCTCTCTCTCTCCATTTCCCCGCCCCACTCCCCCTTCCCGTTCACCTCTCTCACTCTCACCTCTTCGCCCACCCCCTCCCACCTCCCTCCTGGCCCCTGGGCCCCGGTGGGAAGTGAATTGGAGTCGGGGTCGGGTTTTCTCGGACGCATCGCGGCGTTGATATCTCCGGGCGCGAGCCGTCGCGGGTCATTGCGTCGGGCGCGACCACGCCCACCGCGCGCGCCGCCCGGAGTGGCTCTCGCGCTCCGGAAAACCCGGAGGAGTGGTCGGGCACAGCGCACGGCTTGAAGCCTACGCAGCAGCTCCCAGCACCTTTATTTGATTGTTTGATTCGTGTTTCTGGGCACGTGAACATCCACGGTCGTTAGTCACGTTGTAATAGTGAATGTTTTATCATGGATGGTATTCTTCCCCCGCTGGAGGTTGAAATCCGGTGCCAACCTACATGTTGAATTCCTCTCCAGTCATCTCTTCTCCATCTTCCCCAACTGGGCAAACCCGGACTACCACTAAGCCAACTGCCTCGACGATCGCTAGGTTTTCAAATGAGAGCTACTGCAGATAAGTTGATTGGAATTGTTTTATGCTCACCTGGAGGAATGGTCCGACACAGCTCATGTCTTGAATCCTACGCAGCAGCTCCGAGCAACTATATTTTATTGTTTGATTCGTGTTTCCGGGCACGTGAACATCCACGGTCGTTAGTCACGTTGTAATAGTGAATGTTTTATCATGGATGGTATTCTTCCCCCGCTGGAGGTTGAAATCCGGTGCCAACCTACATGTTGGATTCCTCTCTAGTCATCTTCTTCTCCATCTTCCCCAACTGGGCAAGCCCGGACAAGCGCTAAGCCAACTGCCTAGACGAGCGCCAGGTTTTCAAATGAGAGCTACTGCAGATAAGTTGATTGGAATTGTTTTATGCTCACCTGGAGGAATGGTCCGACACAGCTCATGTCTTGAAGCCTACGCAGCAGCTCCCAGCACCTTTATTTGATTGTTTGATTCGTGTTTCTGGGCACGTGAACATCCACGGTCGTTAGTCACGTTGTAATAGTGAATGTTTTATCATGGATGGTATTCTTCCCCCGCTGGAGGTTGAAATCCGGTGCCAACCTACATGTTGAATTCCCATTCCTCTTCCTCTCCATCTTCCCCAACTGGGCAAGCCCGGACAAGCGCTAAGCCAACTGCCTAGACGAGCGCCAGGTTTTCAAATGAGAGCTACTGCAGATAAGTTGATTGGAATTGTTTTATGCTCACCTGGAGGAATGGTCCGACACAGCTCATGTCTTGAATCCTACGCAGCAGCTCCGAGCAACTATATTTTATTGTTTGATTCGTGTTTCCGGGCACGTGAACTTCCACGGTGGTTTTTCCCGTTAGAATAGTGAATGTTTTACCATGAAAGGTGTTCTTCCCCCGCTGGACGGTGAAATCCGGCGCCGTCCTACATGCTGACATGGATCTGGAGGAATTCTCTCTCCAGATCCCTCTCTTCCCAATTGGGCGCCGACGTAGCCTGGACAAGCGCTAAACTCTCGAATAAGAGCTAATGCAGGCAGATTGATTTGTATTGCTTTCTTCATTTCATAACTTAAAAACAAAGTATTATTCTATATTGATAACAGAAAAGCTATATGTTTTAATAAAAACAATTGTATGTGTTCATACACTCATTACACTTACCTCCTCTGAAATATAGAGTAGGACTGTTTCAGTGTCTGCAAATTCATTAGTCAAATGTAGAAAGTTGCGTTAATAATTTTCAAGTAAGAACTACGATTAATATTTAGAGCGCATTCGCGTGTGAGAAAATGCATAGATTAGATTTAGATTTATTGTTAATTCTGCAATTAAGTGTAGTAACTTGGTGGCAGAATATCTTGACCTTACATACATTAAACTTACATTCATTAACAAAAAGTTACAAAAAAGGAGTTGATTAAAAATAATAATAATAATAATAAGAAGAATAATAAGAATAATAATAAATAGTACATTAAAATCACCACGCAAACCTTACTCCACTTCACTTCACTTCACTGCACAACACTTAACTGTGACGCATTTCTTTCACACTTGCTTCTTCTCGCATTCCCTTCCCTCCACTTCACTTCATAACACTACACTGCGCTGCACTACACTGCACTGCACTGCACTGCACTGCACTGCACTGCACTGTACTACATGAATAATAATAAAATAATAATAATAATAAAGATAATAATAACAATACTACTACAACTGATATTTATACTAACAATTAAACAACTTACTTTGTATGAAATACTACTAATCTAACAGTGGAAAATTAACATTGATACAATAACCTAATATATAATTAACTAGAAAACTAATTTATTTTTAAAGTTGCTCAAGCAAAGTTGCATATTCGAATAGTGAGTGAAATCGTATGTTGACTATTCACTTATTGACCTTTCTTCCTATCAAAAGTGCTAATTTTTCTTATCGGTTAAATATCATTTAGTTAAAAATATTGTCTTGTGTGTAGATTGTCGTCTTATATTGTCATAATTGAAATGATTGAAGGTGTTTTCATTGTCAACAATACTATTTATTTCAATAAGAGCAGCTTTCGATGGCTTAGCCATCATCATCAATTTTCCCATGTTAATCTGAAAACTGATAATGATGGCTAAGCCATCGAAAGCTGCTCTTATTGAAATAAATAGTATCGTTGACAATGATAACGCCTTCAATCATTTCAGTTATGTAAATGTCAACTACAACTCGCCACTAAACCAATATTATATTGTCATTGTGAAAACAATGTGTGGGGAGAATTAAAACTCAGTTTTTACTTGAATTCTCAAGTAAGTAGTAAGAACATTTACTACCAAGAAAAAAGCGGTTGCTGAATTTATTTTGAATAAACGTGTAATTTTACCTGGAAGGAATTGCTGAAAAAATAAGTAAATGCTTGTTGGAGAGTGTGTCTACACAATACTCTTTTTATGCATACGGATATGTGAGTTTAGGTTTGATGCGCACTGTTTCGTGTCAGCCTTCTATATACGAAAAAAATGAGTTTCTCTCATGAAACTGCTCGGAAATACGTCAACTTTCCGCGAATGCAGTTATTAAAACGAATTGAAAATCACAAAATAGCATTAAACTAATCACAGCTTCAGAGTATGAAAGATGGAAATGTGAACGTGATTTTAGCCGGTTCAGGTACAAAATTAATATTGCAGAGTTTGCAATGGGGGTGCCCCAGAATCACGTTTCATGATTGCCTCCAGGTGGTTGTATGTGGGCAAGCTAGGATTCCATGTATGTTTCGTGCCGATTAGAGATTTGTCGCCGACACTACGTGCTGTATAATGGAAAATATATCAGATACAGACGGGTCATTTACGAGTTATGTGAAATAGCCTTGAATGCGAAGTTAGTGTTCCTTGGATTTATTTATTTGATGGTGATTCTGAGATCGTCATTTTCTAGTCATTATTACCATAAGTGTATTCCAAATTTTCATCGCGGGAAGTGACGGTGATTTTCCCCCTCTGGGTAGCGAGATCCGGCGTCGACCTACATCGACTTGCGGGTTTCTTTCTAACCAGGTATCTCCCACCAACAAACACAAACTCTAAGCTCCCGTCTGGTCTCTCGAAAAGCGTGATGGTGTAGTTCATGCGTGTGTATTTAAGAGGTGAGCATAGAACAAGAAAGAGGAAGGAATGATTGCGTGCGACCCATGGCACTCTTCTGACGGTACTTCTCCGGCATTCAGTTGGTGTTGATCGGAGAATCCATGGAAAACTATCGATCAGAGCAGCCGCCCGCTAGAATTCTTCTCCAGACAGCGGCTCAATTTGACCTTGCTTTATAGTTAGTGTCGAAAACCTGCTAACAGTTGGGACAGTAAGACTTCCCGGTCAGTGGGATTGCAGTGTCATTTGATGATTGTCATATTCCACCTATTACTTTTTGCAAGATCCTGATCATCTATTTGAATCCTGCTTCGACCCATCAGTTGCAGAATTAAGTGACAGAAAGTACGCTTCAACAAGGGAAAGCTAGTGTTCCACCTAATCTCTTCTACAAGATTCCTAATCATCTATTTGAATCCTGCTTCGACCGCTTCAGTTGCAGAATTAAGTCACAGAAAGTACGCTTCCCAAGTGAAAGCTAGTGTGCAGCGAACGTGTTGCATTGTCTCATTCCACCTATTCCTTTTTGCAAGATCCTGATCATCTCTTTGAATCCTGCTTCGACCACTTCAGCTGCAGAATTAAGTGACAGTAAGTGCGCTTCCCAAGTGAAAGCTAGTGTGCAGCGAACGTGTTGCATTGTCATATTCCACCTATTCCTTTGAAGTCCTGATCATCTCGAACCTGCTTCGACCACTTCAGCTGCGAATAGGCAGAAAGTGCGTATGATCTGTGCCGAATGTCATTGTCTTATTCCACCTATTCCTTTTGCAAGATCCTGATCATCTATTTGTATACTGCTCCGACCGCTTCGGTTGCAGAATTAAGTGACAGAAAGTAGTGAAAGGTAGTGTGCGGCGAACGTGTTGCACTGTCATATTCCACCTATTCCTTTTGCAAGATCCTGATCATCTCTTTGAATCCTGCTTCGACCACTTCAGCTGGAGAATTAAGTGACAGAAAGTGCGCTTCCCAAGTGAAAGCTAGTGTTTAGTGAACGTGTTGCATTGTCATATTCCACCTATTCGTTTTGCAAGATCCTGATCATCTATTTGAATCCTGTTCGACCGCTTCAGTTGCAGAATTAAGTGACAGAAAGTACGCTTCCCCAAGTGAAAGCTAGTGTGCAGCGAACGTGTTGCATTGTCTTATTCCACCTATACCTTTTTGCAAGATCCTGATCATCTATTTGTATACTGCTCCGACCGCTTCAGTTGTAGAATTATGTGACAGAAAGTAGTGAAAGGTAGTGTGCGGCGAACGTGTTGCATTGTCATATTCCACCTATTCCTTTTTGCAAGATCCTGATCATCTCTTTGAATCCTGCTTCGACCGCTTCAGTTGCAGAATTAAGTGACAGAAAGTACGCTTCCCCAAGTGAAAGCTAGTGTGCAGCGAACGTGTTGCATTGTCATATTCCACCTATTCCTTTTTGCAAGATCCTGATCATCTCTTTGAATCCTGCTTCGACCACTTCAGTTGCAGAATTAAAGCAGCCGCGCGCAACGTGCGTGCTCGGCGGCTGGCGCCTGCAGCCGGAATCTCTACCGCGGGCTAAATAATGCAGGCCCCGCGGGTGGCACGCGACTCCATGCCGGGCGGCCGTGGGAGGGGCGTGGTCCCAGGGGGGCCCTCCACCCCCTCCTCAAAGCAGCAGCTTTTTCGCTGCTGGAGGGGGCTGCAACAGAGGTGCTCGGCCGACGGAAAGAGGGTGAGAGCGAAGTCATCTCGGGTGACGCTGGAGGGTTTGGGGAATGCTGGAGGCACTAAGAGGGAGAGCTAAAAGAAGAAAATGCTGTCTTGGGAAAAGAAAAATTTAGAAATAGAAGAACAAGAAAATAAGATGAAGATAATGAGATTGACAAATCTTAAGATTCGTGATTGGAATCTACTACAAATATAACGTGAGTGAATATATAATAATATAAATGCTTTCCGGGCAAGATGTAGTTTAAAAATTCTTCATACCTTTTTTTAATAAACCATCACCCAGAGACCATTGTATTATTGGTCTTTTTAGTTCAAAATGGGATGAGTACTTGTTTACACATTCAACTTGAAAACGTGTATTAATAA
The DNA here is from genome assembly GCA_964035755.1 of Teleogryllus oceanicus. Taxonomy (NCBI): domain Eukaryota; kingdom Metazoa; phylum Arthropoda; class Insecta; order Orthoptera; family Gryllidae; genus Teleogryllus; species Teleogryllus oceanicus. The sequence continues at coordinate 65,182,011 of CAXIVR010000011.1, forward strand.
GTTGTGACCTTTGATCACATATTCAATTTTTAAGTGAAACATTTTGTTTTGATTTTATAATTTTCGGGATAGAAATCATATATGGATTTTAGTTTCATAAAGGCAAGAAAATAGAGAAAGGGGAACATAATTTGCTAGATTGGAATGTCATTAATTACTACATAATATACATAAGCAATAGAGAAATTCAATAAGGGAGGGCATCTGCCGGCCGACTAGACGAATGATTCTTTCGGCGAAAATAAATCTAGAATATCTGGTGTGAGAAAGAAGGAGTTGTAGGTATAGTAGAGTAGTATAGTAGAGTAGGGAGGTAGAGTAGTTGTCATTTGACAGGGTACCTAAAATAAGGGTATCAATAGAATTGTTGGTTTGATAATAGGAACTGACTGCACAGGAGATGTGGATCAGTGTTCATGCGAATGAAATGTGTTGCTAAATGTTAAGGATTCCAAATTTGTATTTGGTGAAGAGTGGAATAAGTGTATGAGGTGAAGGGTGGAAAGTGACAACTCTTGAAGATACTTCAGTTATCACCAAAATTTATTATTATTACTCGTATTATCATTATCAAGAACTAATACTCCCATTTATATATATATTGCAGAGCAACCACAGCATCTCAGCTTGGATAACTTGTTTCGAAGGAGTTGTTGTTACGAAAAGTCATAAGGCAGGCTAAAATCATGAAAAACGATCAGGATATTTTGAATTCAAATAATAAAACAAAAGCAATGTGGAATATAATAAAAAATACTACCAAATCAACTAGAAAACCCGTAGAGAATGTTGTTTTAAAATATAACGATATAAATGTGAACGATCCGGCAACAGTGGCTAGTCTCTTTAACCAATACTTTTCGAGAATTGCTGCCGATCTCACTAAGGGTCTTCAGGCACAAAATTCAAAACAGACAGTTCACCCAAAATTGTAGGCACAATGTTCGTTTCGAAACTTCTTCCTATGAAATTCTCAAAATAATCGGTAAACTAAAAATAAATATTCGTCCGGTTTAGATGAATTCCCGGATTCTTTGTTAAAGACTTGCGTATGCCATTATACACCCGTTAACTCACATATTTAATGCATCTTTATGCACTGGAACGTTTCAGATATTTTCAAAACAGCTAAAATTAAGCCGCTTTTCAAAAAGGCAACAAAAATGAAATTCAAAATTATCGGCCCATTTCTCTTCTATCAGTCTTTTCAAAAATATTAGAGAGACTTTTTTACGTACGAATGGAAACCTTTCTCACTAAACACGACGCGCTTTCAGATTGCCAACATGGATTTAGAAAATCAAAATCAACGGAAACAGCCATATTTTCTTTTCTTAAAGATGTCGCCTCATCATTGGATCAAAACGAGGCACCTATTGGATTATTTTTAGATCTCTCAAAAGCTTTTGACGTCATTGATCATGACATTTTACTTTCAAAACTACCTTCATATGGAATTCGTGGTATTGCTCTAGATTGGTTATGTTCGTACCTTAAACAACGATCTCAGAGAGTTGAAATACCTTACTGGAATGATGGAACATTACGTACGCACCTTTCCGACTCTTTGCCCGTTGCATGTGGAGTTCCTCAAGGATCGATTTTAGGCCCTATTCTGTTCCTACTTTACGTAAACGATATGCCCTCGACGATTCAAAACGGAAGAACGGTTCTCTTTGCGGATGATACGAACATCCTTTGCAATAAAGAAACAATAAATAGTACAATATCAGATGTTTCAAATTGGTTCCGAAATAACAAATTAATAGTGAACGAAAAGAAAACGGTTTTAATGCAGTTTTCCATTTCAAATAAACAATTCAGTGCCCCATTGAAAATGAACAGTGTACCATTGACTGATGTTAAGGCAACAAAATTTTTAGGTCTCTCAATTCAGTCAAACCTTAAATGGAACGTCCATTTAAATGAATTGAACACAAAATTAAGTTCATTGTGCTACGCGTTCAGAATTCTAGCAAATTCAGTCAGCCTTCATACTGCTCGTTGTGTATACTTCGCGAATGTTCATTCCCGCCTGAGATATGGCATAATATTCTGGGAAATACATCTTATAGCTCCCAGACTTTTAGATTACAAAAACGAATTGTACGAATAATAACCAAATCCCACCCACGTGATTCATGTAAGCCTCTCTTCATTAATCTAGGAATTCTACCATTACCGTGTCTTCTTATTTACGAATCAGTGGTTTTGTAAAAATGACTTGCTCAAGGGCGGGAATATATTTTCAGAAAATGCCGAAGTCTATTACTATAACACTCGACGTAGAAATCATATTCATCAGGTGACAGTATCAACAGCTCATTACAAAAAATTCACATACAATACATGTACATTATTTTACAACACTTTGCCAGATGACATTAAACGATTAAATTCAATAGAAAAGTTTAAATTCCAAGTGAAATCGTTTCTGCTGCATAACTGTTTCTATACAATTAGAGACTATACTGAGCATCACAAGAAAAGTAACATTCATTTTAACAATGATTCATAATGCTTTATTTACCATTTGAACTGTGTAAATGAGTATAAACAACCTGTAACAACTATTGTACTACAGCTTCTGGGTCAATGACCCCATCTCGATCAGGTTTTTCGTCCAGTTTCCCTGATCCATTGAGCAAATGCTGAGATGGCCCCTTGTTTTGCTTCTGGACATAAATGTAACTTCATTTTCTGTGCACGTCTTCTAGAATTCAGTGGGAAATACAATTATTCAAATTATCGTTTTCATGTTGTCGCGGCAGGAAGTAATAAGAGCCAAAATTTATTGCTTATTTATCCTTGAAAATAGATTTTATTAAATGGGAGTTTTTATTGTTTTTTCTCCTTTCAAAATTCAAAATTTATTGCTTATTTTCCTTTAAAATCGTTTTTGTTACATGGGAGTTTTTGTTTTTTCCCTCTCAAAATTTATTGCTTGTTTATCCTTGAAAATATATTTTATTACATGGGAGTTTTTTCTCCCTTTCAAAATTCAAAATTTAAGTAGTATATGACTTAGTGTAGGGATCACAGAATTTTGAAAATGTGCACACAATTCACTTTTCCCCATAGCACGTCATACGCAGTTTTAACTGTTTTTTTGACGTAAAATAAATAAATAAATAAATAAATAAAAGGACCAACACCTTTAGATATGTGCGTAGCGTGTTTTGTAATTGAGTAAGTACAAGTAAGGTTGCCATTACTCAGGAGATTGAAAGAACACAAATTAAGACAGTAAATACATATAACTAAATAGATAAATACATCAAGTTGAAGGTATACAATTGCATCGCTTTTGAAGAAGATTAAATTTTGTAAGCACTTTCGTGTTTACAAAATACAGCGTCTTACTTATAGAGTGTCAATGTGTCCGTTGGCGTCGTAGCCACTCTGGACCAATAAGATTCAATTCTACATTGTAAGTGAGGAGATACAGAATTGAACATTAATTAGAAATAGATTTACTTGAGATAGTAAATTACACAATTGCATGTGATTTTAAAGCTAGGAATTTCTGATGTGTTTTGTAAGATTAACGAATTAGTTCTGATATAATTAGTTAAGATATAATTGTTACAAGATTCGAGGCCATGTTGCCGATTCGGGGAATGCATGTGCTGCAACGCTGTAACCAGCGATTTGAACGATGATGTAATACGCGACATGGATTGATTGATTAATTGATATTCGGGGCGCGTCTACTGATGACATAGTCTCGTAAGCGTGGTGCATGGTTTTTCATCGGGAGGTAGTGGTGATCTTCCTCCACTGGATGGCGAGATCCAGCGCCGACCTAGCGACTAGCGGGATTTTCGCCCACCAGTGGGGAACCGCCCAGCCGGGACAAGTTCTAAGTTTCCAACCGGTCTCCTGTCATGTGTGGTAGTGTATGTTAGTTTAAGTGTGTGTGTAAAAGGGGAGAAGATAGGACAAGAAAGGGAAAGGAAAGATCGCGCGCGGTCCTTGGCCCGTTTGTTCGGGTAGTGTTCCAAATTAGCCTGGTGTTGTTCGGAGAAACCACAGAAAACTACCAATCAGAACAGACGGCCAATTGAATTCTTCTCCAGACAGCGACTGAATTCGACCTAGTTGGAAAGCTAGTGTGGAAAATCCTACCGTCGTCGGGACTCGAATCTAGCCACCGCTCCCGGCGAGACATGGAAGTTATTTTAAGATTTACAGCACAATATAAATTGTACTAAATTTAGATTTTATGACAGGATATGTGCAATAGATGTGTGTAATGAAAAAAACTATTTAATAAATTATTTCTTGTCCTAACAAATAATATGACCAAGAGAGAAGAGCAATGAGAAAAAAATGTAAGATGTAATAAAATAAGAGAGAATACCTACTGTGGGCAAAGTGTAAAACAGCGAATAAATAGAATAAATAAATAAGAATCTGTTACAAGATATTCAAATTACGTTCCAAGAAACGAACGCTCTGTTTAAATTCTATAGAAACGTAGAGACAAACTAATCAATGCAGTGAAGAGCAACCGAAGCGGAAGGAAACCGAAGGCTCCCTCGTCGCCGTGCCTGCGCCACCTTTATTTTTGATTCGCACATGAATAGAACATCTCACATGGTCTCCGTCTGAACCCCCACTGCTTTCTCCATGCCCTTTCACCTGCCGTCTTCACCTCTATCGCTATCGCTCCCAAGCCCCCCCCCGCCGCGCCCAACACCACCCCCCCCCGCCCCCGTTCTCCGCCCTCCGACCCGCCCTCCGAACCGCCTTCCGACCAGCCCTCCGACCCGCCCTCCGACCGCCCTCCGACCCGCCCTCCGACCGCCCTCCGACCGCCTCGACCCGCCCTCCGACCCGCCCTCCGACCCGCCCTCCGACCCGCCCTCCGACGCCTCCGCCCTCCGACCCGCCCTCTGACCCGCCCTCCGACCCGCCCTCCGCCCCGCCCTCCGACCCGCCCTCCGACCCGCCCTCCGACCCGCCCTCCGACCCGCCCTCCGACCCGCCCTCCGACCCGCCCTCCGACCCGCCCTCCGACCCCTCCTCGACCCGCCCTCTGACCCGCCCTCCGACCCGCTCTCCGACCCGCCCTCCGACGCGCCCTCCGACCCGCCCTCCGACCCGCCCTCCGACCCGCCCTCCGACCCGCCCTCCGACCCGCCCTCCGAACCGCCTTCCGACCAGCCCTCCGACCCGCCCTCCGACCGCCCTCCGACCCGCCCTCCGACCCGCCCTCCGACCCTCCCTCCGACCCGCCCTCCGACCCGCCCTCCGACCGCCCTCCGACCCGCCCTCCGACCCGCCCTCCGACCCGCCCTCTGACCCGCCCTCTGACCCGCCCTCCGACCCGCCCTCTGACCCGCCCTCTGACCCGCCCTCTGACCCGCCCTCCGACCCGCCCTCTGACCTGCCCTCCGACGCGCCCTCCGCCCCGCCCTCCGACCCGCCCTCCGACCCGCCGCTCCGACCCGCCCTCCGACCCGCCGTCCGACCCGCCCTCCGACCCGCCCTCCGACCGCCCTCCGACCCGCCCTCCGACCCGCCCTCCGACCCGCCCTCCGACCCGCCCTCCGACCCGCCCTCCGACCCGCCCTCCGACCCGCCCTCCGACCCGCCCTCCGACCCGCCCTCCGACCCGCCCTCCGACCCGCCCTCCGACCCGCCCTCCGACCCGCCCTCCGAACCGCCCTCCGACCCGCCCTCCGACTGCCCTCCGACCGCCCTCCGACCCGCCCTCCGACCCGCCTCCGACCCGCCCTCCGACCGTCCTCCGACCGTCCTCCGACCCGTCCTCCGACCCGTCCTCCGACCGTCCTCCGACCCGCCCTCCGACCCGTCCTCCGACCCGTCCTCCGACCCGCCCTCCGACCCGTCCTCCGACCCGTCCTCCGAACCGTCCTCCGAACCGTCCTCCGACCGTCCTCCGAACCGTCCTCCGAACCGTCCTCCGAACCGTCCTCCGAACCGTCCTCCGACCGTCCTCCGAACCGTCCTCCGAACCGTCCTCCGAACCGTCCTCCGAACCGTCCTCCGAACCGTCCTCCGAACCGTCCTCCGAACCGTCCTCCGAACCGTCCTCCGAACCGTCCTCCGAACCGTCCTCCGACCCGTCCTCCGACCCGCCCTCCGACCCGCCCTCCGACCCGCCCTCCGACCCGCCCTCCATCGCCACACTCCGTCAGCATCCCGTCGCCGTCGTGACAACAGTCACTATCACTTCTGCCACTATCCTCGCTTCTGCCTCTGCGTCCGCACCCTCCGAACGAATGCCACATCGATCACGGGGCAGCCATCGAAACGTCACTACCATCACCATCACCTCCACCACTATCACCATCACATCTACGGTGCAGGCCCAAGCTGCTTGCTGCGCCCCGTTCGCGCGTCTTCAGGTGCATAAAGTCGTACAATTTCCCTCAAATCCCCTCCAATCCCTAATGTATTTCGCATCCGATCCGATTTCACGATGCGCCTGGCTCGAAGCCGTTCGTTCCAATTTCGTTTCCCATCTTTGATGTGCCGGTTGAATGGAGAGAGCTGGCTGTGTGGCGAGGCAGGGGCGGTGGGGCACGGTGGTTTGAAAGACCCTAAAGGTGGACAAAATGCTCCGATTCAAAACTAATATACATAATTTAAGATCATTAAAATGTGTGCAGTATTTTATGTTCCATAAGATGTTTTGATATATTTTGTTCTTTCATGAAAATATGCCAGAAACATTGGAACATTTTGAAAGGATATTCCATCTCAATTTCTTTACCTATATGAAAATATTAGTACTTGTGTTCTATTACTAGTATCACAAGAAGGCTAGGGAGTATTTTTGTGACATACTTTTCCTCTGCCAGCTATAAAATTATAATAAACTTTAAATTACTCTAAATTCGGTACTGTAAAATAGGAAGAAAAGGATTTCGAGTACTCTGTAACCCGCTGTTTAGGGCAGTGCTCAGTCACACACTTAAACTGATAGGGAATATGCAGAAATGACCGATCAAAGGAGCTTAGAGCTTGTCTCGGCTGGGGCGGTGCCCCGTTGGTGGGAGAGTCCTGATTAGGCGGAAACCCCACTAGCCGACGGTAGGTCAGCGCCGGATCTCGCCATCCAGCGAGGGAAGATCACCGCCACCTCCCGAGAAAAAATATGCACTACACCAACGTGACTAATGACCAAAGCAGTTGACGTGCCCGGAAACACGAAAAAATCAATCAATCAACCGATCAAAGCAGGAGCCATCGATCTATAGTTTCTTGAGCATTCGCAATGCACAATCCTAACGTATATAATATTTAACCATGATTTGTTATTATGCGGTAAGTGTATTCTGGTGTTCACTAACAGATATAAATCAAAAAAATCAGAGCCAGGAACGTTAGAGCAAAAGTACAATTTGGACGAGTGTCTCAAAAATGTGCTAGAAGTGAAGTAGGTTCAGCAATTAACTTCATACTAAAAATACTCTAAAAATAATACTCTAAAAATACTCTACTCTCTTCATACTAAAATACTCTACAGTATCTTAATACTCTAATTGTTTGAGAAAGAAATTCTTAAAAACACAATTTTGCTAATAACATTTGGCCACATCTGTACTTTAGTCCGCTCCCTTTCGCATCCAGACCACTGTGCGGCGAAGGAGGGGGCGGGGGCGGAGGGGGCAGTCGCATACAGAGGGCCTTGGGCGACGGAGGAAGCCCGGGTCAGCGTCCTCTGGACGGAACGAGAGTGCTGACGCGAAGGCGAAAGCCCAGAGCCCAGACCAAAGGACGACCAGAACAATGGCCTTCTTAAGATGGGCCCCTTCCCTTCTTTGCCCTGCGGATATTCATTTTGCAAATGACCGAGGCTCTCCGAGGCTGCGGGCGAGATATTACACTGAAAAGATGAGAAGAAAGTTGGGAAACAAAGGTGCACCTATAAAGTTGGTATCAAGAAGCTGGCGCCTTTGTTGAAGCTTTGCTCGTCGTGGAGATTTGACGAGGAGATACGGACTATGAAAAACATTTTTTGAGGTATATTTTAAAAAAATGTAAGATTTTGTACGTTAAAATAATATTTCATGTCATATCTTCAACATTATCTGTTTCATTAACAATTTTTATTATGTTTAGTCGCATTTGTTATATGCAAACACTAAGAATGACTTCGTATAACTTATGTACTTTTTTGAAAGAAAAATTTAAATGTCACGCTTTCAACATTGAATATCATCATTATAATTTACTTCGCTTTCTACCAAAATAGGTACGTCATTGTGAAAATAAATTTGTTACTACGGCTGGCGAATAAGGAGAAGTGTTAAGTTATTTTGCATTGACTACAAAACCCTCTATCCATCGTTAATCAACTCATTTAGTGATAGCACCCAAGCGTTCTTCCTCATTGATTCTTAAGGAGTTACGGTATCTTTATACAAAGCCGCGCGGTCATTCACATGATAGGCTTTATAGCCCTCAATGAAGATTTATTGTTTCTGGCCAGCATATAATTATATTTACAGCGATCATCTCTATCTCACGACTCTCACTCCGTTACTAATCAACATTTCTACTTCTTTCTGACGTTGTTCCCATGGTTTTGAGAGAGTTCCACTACAAGAATGAGGAGAAATAGATGTGTTGGTACGTTCATATTACTGCTCTAGTACATAAATAACCCACGATATTTCTTGAGGGAGTATGAGATATGGGACTTACTTCAATCCTGAAACTTGAGGGTCCCTCAAAAGTCTTTTTTTCTTTAGACAAATCTCTAACTTTCACGTAGACAGTATTCTAGCGATATTCCAATGAATCAGGGGTCACAAGGGAATATTGTAGTGAATATTCTGTTATGTATGGTATTGGAATTGACACGTCTGATACTCAGGACTTTAAGAGAATAAGTATACGAAGAATCTAGAGATAAAAAATGCAAAAAGAACACAAAAAAGCAGTTGGACCACTACTAAGACAAGCTCTAAACTCCCGACTGGTCTTCCGAAATACCTGGTAGTGTAGTGCATGTTGGTGTAAGTGTGTGTGTAAGGGAAGAGGATAGGACAGGGAAGAGCAAGGACAGATCGCGCGCGGTCCGTGGCCCGTTTCGTAGGGTACTGCTCCGGCATTCGCCTGGTGTTGATCGGAGAAACCACGGAAAACTAGCGATCAGAGCAGCCGGCCGCTACAATTCCGACTCGACGGAATCGGCCGCCGACTCGAACCTAAGACCTCCCGGTCAGAGGCGTTACAGTGACATCAGTTGATGCACTGAGCTTCCGCTCCTGGTAACAATAATAATAATAATAATAATAATAATAATAATAATAATAATAATAATAATAATAATAATGTGTTATAATAAGCCTAACTTACTAAATTATTATTAACGTTTATAATATAATATCATATAATAGAATTAGTTAATTTATTTTTAAATCATTCAAAACCTAAAGGAAAAGGTTCCAAGGCTGCCGCAGGTAACTTATTCCAGCCCGTTGCTGCATTGCCGGCTTTCTAGCATTAAAGCCTTGTGACAGCAGAGGGTCCGCTGCCGACGCCCTGTCGGCGCACGGGGAGTGTTTAGTAGCAGCCCGAAGCGTCGCCACCGATCGCAGCGACTCATCGCGTGGCGGCCATTACCCGGCGCAGCGGCGACCCAGGAATGCGGAGGCGCGGTGTCACCGTCAATTGTCCACGCCTAATTAGCGGAGCGCCCGCCGCGCGTCGCCCTAGTCGTGCTGTCGCCGGGGTTTTTGTAGACGCCGCGCCGCCGCCTCCGGAGGAAAAGCTTCTATGCCACCGCCGCCACCTCAGGACGGCTTTCTCCGCCCCTGTTACCCTGTTGGTGTTTGCGGGTTCAAACCCGATCGAAGCCGTGGGTTTTTAAGAGCGAAAGAATCCTTAGTGCGCCTTCCTTCGGAGGGGAAGTAAAGCCGGCTGTTCCATGTAGTAGATTTACTGCATGTAAAAGATCCTCAAGCCTAAAAGAAGCATCTGAGCTAACTTCAGATCGCATGTTTCGTCGCCCAACATCATACCTTTTTTCTGCGGTATATGGTGAAAGGAACGTAGACGAATTTGCGTGGTCAAACGGAAGAGTGGGCCTGATGGCTCGAGTATTCCCACGTAAAATAAGGCATTAACTTAACTTAACTAACCCTGTTGGTGTGCTGTGGGTTGCCTGTACTGCTCACGGTCATTGGTAGTTGACGGGTAAGTGCTGGAGGTAAATGACGGTTTTATCCGCGTGTGTTCGCACTTCTTTTGGTTAACCATGTCTAGGAGACGCCAAAGGTCGAATTCAGCGGCTGTTTGGAGGAGAGTCCCATCGGACGTATCCCCTGATCAGTAGTAGTAGTAGTAGTAATGCATTACAATACCACACGTCGGGAGACAAATCGGGAGCTTGGAGCTCGTCCAAACTGAGACGAGGAGGCTTCAGATCGCAAGTCAACTTGTATGTACTAACACTCTCCAGCGGGGGAAGGAATATGGCCACCTCCCGAGGTAAACAACCATTTACTGCACTAACGGGACTTCCGGGAGAGGTGGCTCAATGATTAACTGATATCACTGCAGTGCTTCTGACCGGGAGGTCCTAGATTTGAGCCCCGGCAGTGGCTAGATTTTCGACACTACGGGTGAATTCAGTCGCGGTCTGGAGAAGAATTCTAGACGCTGGCTGCGCTGATCGGAAGTTTTCGGTGGTTTCTCTGATAAACACCTGCCGAATGCCGGTGTAGTTCGCAAACAAACGGGCCACGGACTACGCGCGATTTTTCCTACCACTTCCTTGTCTTATGCTCCCTTAAAACCTTACACTAGCATGCACTACACAAACACGCATGCCAAAAGACCGATCGGAGCTTAGAGCTTGTCTCGGCTGGGGCGATGCCACGCTGGTGGGAGATACCATCCCTTCATGGTTTGTTCGTCAAATTATATTGATGGGGAAATATCAATGAAATTGTTACTAAGATCCTTTTGTGTAGAATTACACGATTTAATAAATATCCTTTATATGGTGCCCATTAATTTTGATATGCGACCCATCAGGTAAGAATCGTGGCAACTAACCATCTCATGGCCATTGCCTTGCACTATCCAGCAGGATACCATTAGGTTCCACTTGTAGCGTCTCTCGTGGAGTACCAATTTCATCCAGCAGCTACCCCGTGAATTATCCTCGAACATCAATTAATGAAATATTATATGAAATACACAGTTCCTATAATTACACACACACACACACACACATACACATACACATACACACACACACACACACACACACATATATATATATATATATATATATATATATATATATATATATATATATATATATTAGAGTAGTTGGTAGAGTAGACCATTTTAGGAGTAGTTTGTACGTATAAAGCGGGGAGCAGAGGACAAGGACGTGGAAAGAAATATCACAAGTGATCCTTGTCGCGTTTGTCATGATATTTCTGCAGCATTCGTAGAAATATCATATTATATATTCGTAGAAATAAAATAAAAATGTAATTGAATTGTGTAAATTGGGTGTATTTTATTTCTGGATTATTTTTTTCGGAACAAATATATTCATTTCTTTTGTAAATAAAAACGATGTAGATGTTTATGGGGTATTCTATGCTTCTGCAATGCAAAGTTTGGCTTAGAAAACATTTTTTCAAATCAACATTTGTTTGCTTATTGCTGTTCAGCAATTCAGAATATTCAAGTGGTTTATTAGACAAAATATGCTTAAAATTGTTTTAAGAACTTATTTTTCAATTTTTTAGGATTCCTCCCCGGACATCCTGTATTCCATAAGACATCAATATTTGTAGTTTTTTATAAATATCTAAGTACGTATGATGATCCAAGACACAAGAACTAGAAGACGCCCAGAAAACAAGACTTGCTCATTAGATGGAATTCCACAGAATGCATTTTCATTTCGCAAGGTCAGACACTTCTTCCCCCCTACTGGCAGAAATCTACTCGGTATGGCATCTCTGGTTCCAACTTCTCCCTAGCGTATCCTTCGTCGTTCCTTTTCTCTCTCCAGCCCCTCCTTCGTCTCTCCAGTCCCTCCTTTCTCTCTCCCCTGCGTTACTTCGTCCCGCCCCTTTCCCCGTTCCTCACGGGCAGTCACCGCCGCCGCCGCCATCGCCGCCGCCATCGCCCCGCTCCGGATAACCGCTGCCGCCGGGCCTAATGAACCATAAGTGTTACAAAATACCGCCGGAAATTGGGCAATAAAACCTAAACGATAGGGGTGGAATCTCGTGTACCAACGCGTCTTAGCCCCTCCGAGTTCTACCGGAATACTTCCCTAAGGAAGATTTGTCTCCCGTAAAACCGAGTTGGCGGCGGGTTCTATAAATTTGAATACAAGAGAAAACGCCGGCTCCATCGGGGGGGGGGGGGACGCGGGAGTGGTCGAGGAGGTACCGGTGGCGCGCGGACAGCCTCCCCCTCCCCGCTGCGTTTCCCCCTCCCCCGCTCTCGTCCCTCCTCCGCGACCTCTAAACTTCCTCTTGACAACGAACATCCGTGCGCTCTAATGCCTCTGCTAGGGGACACTGAAGGTATAATGCGATAAGTCGGGAAGCTTTAATGGTTGCCGTTATCTCTTATTATACCAGTCGTTTTTAAATTCATGTGTGTCATTAATGTAATACGTATTCGTTTTCCGAGAGAGTCTGCGTCGTAATTGTGTCTGTGTGTGTGACAGTTGATCACTATCGTCGTAGAAAAAAATATATTTCCAGACACAGAAACTTTTGATGTATCGTTTCGGTGTACTTAATTTTTTTTAAAAAATGTTAAAAAATTAATATGAATGTGGGAAAATATTTTCAATTGATACTGACAGGTACGTATGTATAGTTTGACATTTCTCTGTCAACGAGAAAAGTGAATAATGTTATTTTTTTCATTACAAATTAAGATTATCAATGTATACTTACGAACATTAGATAAAATGAAGAAGAACAAGATTTTCGAAGGAAACAAATTGAAGTCTGCATTGAATTGAACCACAAACGAACCACGCATGGGAGATGTTAAGGGTATAAAGCCCTTAGGTCAAATAGTGCTAGAAATGTGATAGAAGATTTCATTTTTTAACTATACACCTCACTTCGGTTTAATAAAAATATCACAACAAAAATACTTACACTATATTAAATAATAAATACAAAATATTATTTCACTCATTATATGCCGTTGTGCGTTATTCAAATGTGCACTTTGAATATAAGTGACGCTTGATAGATATTAGTACTTTCCATTAACACATAATGATCGTGGTGAATTTGCAATACTTCTAATGAGCATAGTTTTTCGTAGATTGGTCCCTATATTTTTTATATTGAAATTTGTTCAGAGGCACATTTTTTAACAGCAAAGACTAGCACGCTTCCCGAGATTCGGTGCCAGATCCTCTAGCTTTAATATTGAATGTACAATGAGAACCGAACCTTTCAGATAGCAAATATTTTGTTTTTTTCAGTGCTGATACTTATCATTCACTCCGACACACAAGCAACTAGAACACACAAAACCGAAATTTCAAACCGACATTATATTACAACTTCTAACAACCCGCAACGTTATTCCTTACGGTTCTTGTAACATATCAAGCTAGCTTTGTTTCATTCTCAACCGAAAATATCATGAGAAGAATATAACAATTTTCTGAATATATTATATTTTGTAAGACACCTAAATATTCCTCGAATATAGAAAACACACTTGATCTCCTGTAAGATCCTTTCATTATTAGTTGTTTTTCTTTATTTTGACAGAGGACTAATTCATTTAGTAACTCGGCGATTCTTTTCTTTTGGCAGCAATGCATGTCTTATCACATTGTCCTGAAACTAGTCGTGTTACAAAAATAGATATCATAGAATATTTTTAGATCTAGTTGTTTTTTTTAATTCCATACATTTCAAATTTGGAGAACATCTTACATAATAAGTAAATCTTATAAGAAATTTTTTGTGTTTTAAAAATTTATCTTATCGCTTTTGTGCAATTTAAAAATTACATTGAGTCCGCGTCCGTATAATTGTCCGTTTCTCCATGTCCTTGCATATTTCTACCGGTATGACGATTAGATCATCCGGGCAAGTTATTGCCTGACGCTTGTTCCTCTTAATATGCCTAGAATATCATTCATTAGAATATTCTACAAGATGGACAAATCGAAACTTTTGAAAAATAACACATTTTAGGTTAGTTATCTGGAGCTTCTAAAATAATATTTCCTTCAAAATCTCCAATATCGTTCTGGCAGCACTTCTTAATGAAGCTTCCTTTATTTTTTCAGCGAAAAAGCGCATATTCTGACCGGTTATTTTTTATATAAGTGAAATTGGCTGGATATTGTAGAATGAAACAGGCTCTAGATAAAATATTGGCGGAACTGCAGCATTCATAAAACGTGCATATTACAGAAATATACTACAAATTGTTGTGTAATTTGTAATTCGAAACCTTATGCGCTTTTCAGCCGAAGCCCCTTGTAAAATTTCAAATTCAGTTGTAAATTATTATTAACATAATTTATCATTAATATAAACCTATTTTCATAATTAGATTTCAAATGTATCTTACAACAAAACATTTTTTATATCCAAAGAATTGATTTATGTATTAAATTTATTGGAACAGCCTCAGTCAGGTAGCAACGTGCTCTGAACTTCGCACCGAGTTCTTAAGTTACGCTTTCCGCTTGTTCTACGAACATCCTCGATTATCTAATTTTTTAAATTTATTTCTTCTTGTTCGACAATACAGTCTTTCAAGGGTTTTAAAAAACAGATTATTATATGACAGTTTTGGATTGGCCATCCTTAAGGAAAGTGAGGTTTAAACTCTGACGTAATTATTGATTTAATGTTATTGTTAATTAAGAAGAGAAAGAAATATGATTATGTTAAGGAGCTGAGGGTATAGTGGTTTACGAGGGTTTGAATTTGTCATTGGGAAATCTTGACTTTATGCGTGGGTGGACCGCATTTTGTCCCATGTTAAAAATGATGGTACTTCGTGAGGTATGCAGATTGTTGTAAAACTTGTTAGCTAATTTAGCTATGGTTTCTTCTAATTGTGTAATTTATAATTCTCGATGAATTTGTTCATTTGTAATGAGCCAGGGGGCATTTAGAGTATTAAAATATTTTTCACTCTTATATGTTACATTTTTTTTAAATGCAGATTTTAAAACACCAGCTGTGAAATACAAAACTAGAAAAGCTGCCGCCATTGGCAACTGTACTACAATGTAACCAACCACGAGCTGTATGACAACAGTTACAGGCTTGCTATTGACCGCTTTCCCCAGATCGATCGATTATTTACTAGTGATATCATAAATGTAGTGTCGTAAATATAGTGCATATTTTATCGCGCGAGGTGGTGGCGCATTTCCCTGCTGTATGATTAGATTCGGTGACGTCGGCTAGCGGAGGTTTCCTCATCCAGGTATCCCACTCTAGCGGGGCACCGCCCTAGTCGGGAGACGCTCTGAGCTCCCGGCCGGACTCCCGTCTTGAGCGGTAGTGTAGTGCATGTTAGTGTAAGTGTGCGTGTAAGGGCAGAGGATAGGACAAGGAAGAGGAAGGAAAGATCGCGCGCGGTCCGTGTCCCGTTTGTTAGGGTACTGCCTCGACATTCGTCTGATATTGATCGGAGAAACCACTACCGATCAGAGCAACCGGCTGCTAGAATTCTCAGCCAGACAGCGACAGAACTCGATCTATCTGGCTAGTGTCGAGAATCCTACCACCGTCGGGATTCGAACCTAGAAGGCACAATAGTGACTTCAGTTCATTCCCTGAGCCACCTCTCCTGGTGTAAGTTCACCAGTTGCGGCTAGCGAAGGTTTTCTCATCCAGGTATCTCCCACCAGCGGGGCACCGCCCCAGCCGGGTCGAGCTCTAAGATCCCATCCGGTCTCCCGGAATATGTGGTAGTGTAGTGCATGTTAGTGTAAGTGTGTGTAAGGGGAGAGGATAGGGCAAAGAAGAGGAAGGAAAGATCGCGAGCGGCCCGGGGCCGTTTAGTAGCGTACTACCACGGCATTCGCCTGGTATTGATCGGGGAAACCATGGAAAACTACCGGCCAGAGCAGCCGGCCGCTGGAATTCACGTCCAGACAGCGACAGAACTCGATCTCACCATCCGGCTCGAAAAATCTACCACCGTCGGGACTCGAACCAAGAACGCACTGTAGTGACGTCCGTTGATTCCCTGAGCCACCTCTCCTGGTGTAAGTTGGCCAGCCGCGGGCGCTGCCGGGAGCCGTTCGGAGTGGACTTCGTGAAGGGCACGAGCCCGCGCTTATATCACAGCGGAGCGTCACAGCGCGGGGCTGTGCTTAAGCCGCTTAGCTGGCGCCCATTGTGCGAGCATTCCAAACGAATGGCCCCAAGTTTAAGCGCGTTGTTATTAACCCCGGACGCTATCGAGTTGGTAGGCCGGCATTAACTTCGTAACCCTCCGAAAGGTGCGAACTTGCTTATCTAAACTTATTTAATGATGAAATATGGATTCGCCGGAAATCTCGTGCTAATGAATGCAATGCGCTTGTGAATGTTACAAGGTTTTTACGGTTTAAGGGATTCGGTGATCATTACAATATGTGGTGGGATTTGATATGTAGAAATTGAGGAAGAAAATGAAACAACTAATTATCGCAGCTACGAAGCTTATCTTTTTTGTTTGTTTATGCCTTACGTGGTGATACTCGTGTCATCAGGCCGACTGACCGTGTGTTCACGCACACTTCGCTACGCTCCTTTCACCTGCTAGTGCAGAAAGAAGGTATTATTGTGGATAACGAAACAGGCGATTTGAATTTAGCTCAGAGGCTTCTTTTAGGCTTGAGAATCTTTCCCAAGCAGTAAATCTACTACATGAAACATCCGGCTTTACCTCCTCTCCGAAGGAAGGTGTACGAAAGATTTTTTCGCCCTTAAGAATTCAAGGCTCCAGGTTGAACTCGCAAACTTTGGTACGATAACAGTTATACCACCGAATCCGCAAGGTTATGTAAGGTACGTTTGTGAATGAAGGTGAGATTGATGCACACTGCGGCAATCGCGTGAGATATTCTGATTGCAGCAGGCTTTGCCCGCGTTTTGATGCCTTTTCCAGCCGTACGGTATATCGATGAGATGATCTGTAGAAATTTATAATGTTCAAGAAAATTGCTTTGCCTTCTGATGTCGCCATGTTTTTGCACAAACAGAAGGTCTAATCAGGTCTTTCAGGAAGGAAACAAATGGATCATCCACTTTCAAGAACACACCTTGCACCCGCTGACTATCACATATTTCGATTCTTAAAGGATTTTCTTGGTGGCCAGCGGTACAATGACGACGAAGAAATGAAAATGACTGTCATGGGTTGGGTTCCATCACAGGCGGAAGATTTCATTGGCGTGTAAATTCAAGGCAAAGTTGATTGATATAAAAAAATGTTTAAATAAAAAATGAAAATTACATAGAAATGAAGATCAAAGTACGTATAATATTGAAAAAAAATATTTTAATTATATAATGTGGGTATAAATATTTTTTGCTTCTTCTTAACATGGGACCTTATTTAAAAAATAACCATCATATATGAATGCCAACTTTTCTTAGAGAGTTGTAAAGAGCTGATCTAAATGATAGATAAAATTCTGGATATCAATATTGAAACATTAGAGAAAAAAGAGTAAGAGAGACATGTATATGAAAACTCCAAAAAAGAACATAGCAAGCGCGAATATTAATTCATCAAACGAAGATTACAATAGCTTACCAACAGATTTTGGTTATCTGGTTATTTGATATGAAATAAAGAATTTTGCACGAAGTAATCTTTCGATCTTCTTGCACAAATATTAGTTTATGCTGTAACTAACATATGCAACGTAATTGTTTTATTTATGAGAAAACGTTGTATCAATATAAAAACCGAGTATTTAAAATCTCTCGTTGTTCAATTTCAAATGTTTACTTTAAAATTGTTCATAGTACCTGTAAAAATAGAAAGTAAACTCATAGTAAGTCCTTTGCAAACAGAAACCCTGTAAAAAGTGACAGTATTCACATAAAACAATAGTTTATAAAAGTTGATTCATTTTTAAAAAACGCTTAAGAAAAATTCCATTTTTCATCTATTACCATACAAAGTAAAATACGTTAGTCCTTATTTCGTGCGGTCCATATTAACGTGAAATATGCGGTCTCTTGATGGATGCAAAAAACACGACAACGACCCACCATGACTCAGGCACTAAAAATTTTACTTCTCCTCAACCCGACGAGAATTCAGAGAAGAACCCATTTCCCCAGAAATGAGATGTCATTTCTTGCCAGTACAAAATACTTCCCATAGTGGCACGCCCACGAATTTATCCCACCTTCAATAAGGGAGCCTTCTCTCTCGACAGCACAGGCTGGCCACATGGCCGTTGCTTTTTACGGGCGACCGCGAAAGCGGGCGCGGCGCTGCTGTGAATGGGCTGGAGAACTATTCTGGACGCGAGCAAAAAGGCGAGCGAGCAGCCGCAGGTTCTTGCGAGAAGCTTCTTACTATAGGGATGCATTTTTTAGGCTTCCTTGGAAGCACATTCCCTGCTCCGCGGAGACCACTGGACATTCTTGGCGCGATGCGTGTCCTCAGAGGTTGTGGTGACGGGGAGGATTTGTGATTTGGATGAAGAGCCGCTGGTGGCAGTGGTGACACTGACTCTCACCGCATAGATGATATTTCGGCGAACGTTTTATAGGATTACTCTCTGTTTTTACTTTCTCGCTACCGACTCTGACTCACCTTACAACCTATTTTCAACCACATTGAATCTTTTGGCTTGATTTTTTTCTGCATAACTTTCATCAACTGTGGTTCATTAAATGATGTACCGACAAAGGTAGCTCAGGGCATTAACCGTCAATGCAATCCCTCTAATCGGGATGTTCTAGCGTTCGAGATTCAACAGTAGCAGGATTTTTGACACTCGTCAGGTAGGTCGAGTTCAGCCTGTGTGTGGAGGCGAATTCTAGCGGCCGGCTGCTCTGATCAGTAGTTCCGTAGTTTCTTCGATCAACACCAGGCGAATGCCGGAGCAGTACCGCAAGAAACTGGCAACGGTCCGCGTGGGATCTTTCCTTTCTCTTCTTGGTCCTTTCCTCTCTTTAGTTGCATACAATTACACTCACATACACTACAGTACCCCACATGTCGGAAGACCAGTCGGGAGATTAGAGCTTGCCCCGGCCCCCACATATTACAAAAATTCTAGATCGTCCGCTGAAATTGTATTTTGTAAATTACAGGATACAAACAACTCGTGACTCGAAGGCACGAAAATATGGTTTTAACTGCCTAAAATGCATCATTTGCGAGTGATGCATGATGACTTGTGTTACAACGTATGTAGAGGTTTTGTCGCTCTCACAGCTTTTGTACGGCTTGTCTCTTATCTCCTCATAAAGATTTCAAAATATAAGGGTCCAGAAATCACCATGATTTCATTTTCTTTTTATGGTACTGTAGAAGAATGAGTAGAGCCTGAAACACCATACCCTCGAATTTTTTTCCGAAGAAAATGGATGTTCACTTCTTTGCACGCCTCCAACATTCCCTAATTTTTTAATCATTGTTTAAAAAGTGAAATTGAAAGTCAAGTGAAAAAGTGAAATTATTGTTTAAAAAGCTTTGCATTGTAATCCACTTTCGAAGATTTCTAACAACCCATGCAGGGGAGGAAAAAACATCTCAAAACAATTGAACACTCAACGAGTTTCTAGATTGACTCATTTTCTAGATTACGGTCTAAAAACATTTACCTTCTGGGACCGAAAAACTTTTTAAAGCCTAGGACTCATCGTCTCTCAGTTATATACGAAGGCAACAATTACAGCAGAACGTGTTATGTCTGCTGTTTACATTATGCAACAATCTACAAACTTCTATTGTTTGATGCAAATTTAAGAGGTAATTTCGTATCTGGCCGTGATACAGTTACGGGTTTTGTGTACATAGTTTCAATTAAAAACCAACCGTCATCTTTTCTAAGCGTATTATATAGAGAGGTTAGTACCAAAAACTTGTTTGTATAACAATTGTTTGTTTAACGAAACTGTTTGTTAACAATTTTCGTCTCTCGAACGTTGACATTCTGGGTTGAGGCAAACCGTGATCATACACAAGTACAGGAGCATAATTCCCTAAGCTCCTGGAGTTCGCCCTTTCTGTGTCTCTAGATTTTATTTTTATTCTTGATTACTCAACCCTATCACTTCTCAACTACCCTTCTTCGCTCTAAACTATTCAATTTTACTTTTCTGTAGATCACCTTTACCACTCACCAATTAATCTCTAAATATTTCGTTCCATAATTTTGATTTATCACTATCCTTTTAAAGCTATATTTTACTAATGATAAAACACATTTGTTTAATCTACCAGTTATTTTTTTTAATTTTTTAAAACCACTCAGTTATTTAACGGAGGTGTGGTGTAATTTTAGGCGCTATCATTACTATTTCTTCTCGCTTAGCTTGTAAGGTTTTGTTATTTTACACTCCCTGTGTTGTTTCTTACTTCAGTAAACAACTACACCATTCACCACATTCACAGTTATTGCTACTGTCACGGCCTCTGACTCCGTCAGTGTCCTTGCCTCTCAGTCACAAATACTTTCTGTTTCTTTGGAAGTACTGCTAGAGAATTCGCCCATTCAAACTAATGTTATAATACTCCGTACACATTCATAATAAAAATACGGCACTAACATCCCCACAGGCTTCTTACGATATTTGAAAACTCTTCAGAATGGTCTTGTAAAAGAGCATAGGAAGTTAGCAGAAGTCGAGAATTACGAAAACTGGGAGATAACGGGGACGAGAATCACAACTTGCGTGATTCTGAGTAGTAGTCCGACTTCCCTCATCAGTGGCGTCCTTCATTTACTTGATTATTTCCAGAGGAATGCCGAAGTATCAGCCTATACAATGAGCCAGAGACATCCCACTATTTTAGTTCTCTTCTCTTCTGTTCCCAGCCATCGTCGCAAGTCCGAACAGGTACGTCGTGAGGGAATACATCGACAACCATCCCTCTCAAATTCAACAACCGGTGGGGGAGACCCAACATCTCACAGTATGTAAAATGGTTTATAATAATATTAATATTAATATTATTAATAATAATATTAAATGATATCATGGTGGTTTCAGGACGCTTATATTTTTAAATCCTTAGGAAGAGATGTAAGACACGAGCCGTACAAAAGCTGTGAGAGCGACAAATCTTCTACATACGTTGTAACACAAGTCATCATGCATCACTCGGAAATGATGCATTTTAGGCAGTTAAAACCATATTTTCGTGCCTTGGAGTCCCGAGTTGTTTGTATCCTGTAATTTACAGAATACAATTTCAGTGGACCATCTAGAATTTTTGTAATGTGTGTGTGGTGAGCTCCATAGTATGGGTTGTCTGAAACGTTCGAATTTATGATCAGTACCAAGTTATTTTCACTTAAAAGCACGATTTAAAAAGTGCGCATGTTTTGCATGGGCTCTACAAGTGTATACAGTCTGCTTCGTTTATAGTGAACTTCTGAGGACTAACATTTTTGGTTCACTATAACAGATATTCACTACATCCGATGACGTCACAATTAAATAGAATTTCTCCACAATCATTGACTTTATTAATATAGACTTTCAGTAAAATACATTATCATCCCAAACTGAAAATTTCAATACCTTTATTTGCCCTTAAAAAAGCAATTATTTTCAATTGTTTGCTTCATACATTTTTAATTTTTAATTTCTCTAGATCTTTCCCCAGAGTTCGCGCTTTCTCCATACTTGATTCTAAATTTTCCACTATCTCTCAAGTATCGTAATGCAGTCTTGACCCCCTTCAATGCTTCATGCAGTTGTAAGTACCACTGTTGCATAGTATGACATTTGGTTAATAATTTTTTTCAAGCTGCCTAGTGCTAGAATTTGTGGAACTGAGGCGATGTATTCTTTTGCAGGAGAGAATTAATTTCCAGGTCGTATTTCCTATAACCGAGGTTCAGGTTCACTAGAACCGAATCTTATGCTTATACTTGTAACTGAAACGGGACAAGTGTTTTAAGTTCAATATAGACGCGGGTTCTCTGTAGCCGAGGTTTCACTATATCCGAGTTCACTATAACCGAGTTCGCTATGACCGAGTTCGCTATGACCGAGTTCGCTATGACCGAGTTCGCTATGACCGAGTTCGCTCGAGTTCGCTATGACCGAGTTCGCTATGACCGAGTTCGGTATAACCGAGTTCACTATAACCGAGTTCACTATAACCGAGTTCACTATAACCGAGTTCACTATAACCGAGCTCACTATAACCGAGCTCACTATAACCGAGCTCACTATAACCGAGCTCACTATAACCGAGCTCACTATAACCGAGCTCACTATAACCGAGCTCACTATGACCGAGTTCGCTATGACCGAGCTCACTATAACCGGAGTCCGCTACTTCTACTTTGTTAGGAAAATATATAAATGTTTCATTAAATCTACATTGTCTACTGCCAAATAGTGGTTTTGGATCTAGAAACTCATTCTCCAACAACCCCATAAAAGTAAAACTAGAACGTGGTGTGTCCAGGATGCGTAGTAACCTAAATCCGTGCCTGGAGAGGAAGGAAGACAAGAGAGGCACCACGCTAGAGCTGTGACGCCGACGGATCCTCTGCGTTGACTCGGCCGCGTCGGCGAGGACAAAGAACGATGTAACAAGCAAAAAGAGTCCTGTCCCCACAAGGGGCGGCGAAGGCCCGCTGCCGGAGTCGGCCCTCATTATGGGCTAATAAACCAAGAGTAAAAGCACGGGAGTACTTCATCCACTCCCAGATCACGTCCCGTTCTGCCTGCCCGTTGACGTGGAGGCACCCTCCAACTGAGATTTTGTGAATGGAAATAATTCCACCTTGTTTGAGATGTGTATGCGCTTTTTTGTTGATTTCGTTTCCCTGGCAGGAATTTGCTGTTGACGTGTTTTGGGAGTTTTATGAATTGGTCAACGAACGTGCGCCACAGTCTTATTAAGAGTCGAAGAGTGTGACACTAGAGGAACCATGTGCTGCTTTAATTCAATTTCTTTAATTGAACTGTCATGCATGCGGATCGTTTCAGAATGTTTCTAAGTGATAAGTCAATACAGAATTTGTGTGTGGGTATCTGAATTAAACATATTATGTTTCAGAAATAGATTATTCTCGAAACTGAACTAAAAAATATTATATTTAGATTTGATATTTTATTGCATTGGAAATCATATTCTTGACATATTTGTTATTTTTTATAAATTGACTAAAATGATTGAATGAATAGGTAGGATTATAATGTGAAGTTATCTGCCCATCATTTATTTACAATGAAAGGAAACGTTAATGTTTTACAAATCTTTTCATAGAAAGTATTTCAATTATTCTCTAAGTATCCAATAATTACTGCATATCTACTTGCTATAAACAACGGACTTTTCAATTACAGTTCTAACGTGAACTGTGACTCATACTTAGAACAAGACCCCCAATTGAAGGTGCATTCAATTTAAATTCAATTGATTAAACTGGTAGAACAATATGTAGTTTCATTTGACTCAACGATTGTCGATTGTAACTCATCGAGTTTTAAAAATAGTAGTGAGACATGGATATTGACACGCTATACCTACCGCTCTGTCATTAGGCGGCCTTTTAAAACGCTATAGACGTTTGTATTATCGTAAATACCAGCCCTTTAACTGTTGAGATCATTTATACACGAACATTATCCTTCGAGGCGTAATGACGCGATTTTAGAAGTCTTTATCCGAGGCATTCTTATTCATGACGCCGACCGCCAGGAGAGAGCTGCAGGACCAGACAGTGTTGCCACCTTTTGAGAGCCTTTGACCCGGACAGCTTTTAAACGAGTGGTAGAGGGAGAAGCAAATTCTATTTTAAAATCAAACTTAGTGCCTAGTGCAATACAAGCTAATCACAATTATTATTTTAATAAATTATTTTATGAAATAATGCAAGACTGACCTGACGTTATTTAAAATTAGAAAAAATAACATTAATTTGAAATATTTTACATAGGATTGATCTTGAGATCAGAGTAATTACGTTACGAAATGAAAATATAGAATTTTGTACGAGTTGTATGGATTCGTAAGAAAGAACAATTGTGGGATGTAGCGTCGATTAGCATGAATGCCAGTTTGTTAGAGGGAGACTGGAGGTGTTAGTGGAGTTCTCTAGAGAATGGACGCCTAAATGAAGAATATTAATGTGACATTCTGGTTATAAGACCTCATTAGACTTCAATTATTATCAAAAGCAACTAAAATTTGGCCTACCAATAACATTTTTTACTGAAAATGATTTCTACTGTTTAGTAGTAACAAAACTACCAAGTCCTAATGAATAAGTTTCACCATTCGACAATTAATTATAAAGTTAACTACTCTTCTTCTCCCTACTTCCATTATTATTTGCACATGAATGTTAACAGATTAAATTCCTCGCAAGTTTTTCATATTAATTCGGAACCAGGAGGTTCAGCTTGAACTTGGAGTATTCGGGTGCAACACAAAGAGGTGGTAACCCTGCCTAAGGGAGTGATGGGGGAGGGGAGGGGGCGTGGGGACTTGAACACAGCAGGAGGACCGTTGGAGAGTGCTCGTCCCGGCCAGACAGCCCGTCGCGTTGGGCCGCTTTCACTCCAGAAACAGCCTTGTCTGCCTTGGAGATCCTGATTGCGTTGAGTGCCATTGACACAAACCTTGTTACGAGGAGAAGGAAGCCTAATACTGAAATTTACGGTGAATTTGAACTACCTTTGATGTGACACGACATCATATGACTGTACCGGGAGTGCTCAGTGCATCAACTGATGTCACTACAGTGCCTCTGACCGGGAGGACCTAGGTTGGAGTTCCGACGGCGCACGGTGGGCTAAAATCTTGAAAACCTGGCCAGAAAGGAAAAAAAAAGTTTCTCGATGGGAATTGTGGAGTATCATGTTGGCTACAGTAATGTTGGGACTACTGAATGACGGTTGTGCGGGCTTAGAGCGGTTCATTTTGTTCGTTCTATTCCAGGTCAAATTTGGCAATTCTTTGTTAGCATTATGTGAGCCGGCCTACAAAATAGGACTACAAAATACTGGAGGCTACAAAATGGTCTTGGCGTTGAATGTAAATATTTGTGTTCTGTGTAAGTGAAGAGAATATGTTCTATATTAAAGGTGTTTCAGGAGGTATGTACTAATTAAAAACATTTACAACATTATTATATCATTAATTATACATGTTTTAGAAAATTTACTGAATACTAGGAAATTCACAAGAAAGTTATAAAATGTGCTTAAAAAACAGAGGATAATTCTAGCGGCCGGCTGCTCTGATAGCTAGTTTTCCGTGGTTTCTCCGATCAACACTAGGCAAATGCCGGAGCAGTACCCTAACAAACGGGCCAAAGACCGCGCGTGATCTTCCCTTCCTCTTCCTTGTCCTATCCTCACCTCTTACATACACACACTAGCATGCACTACACCACCACACATGCCGGGAGACTGGTCGGGGACTTAGAACTAGTCCTGGCTGAGGCGGTGGCCGCTAGTGGGAGATATCTGGTTGTAGAAAAACTCCGCTAGTCGACGGTTGGTTGGCAGCGGATCTCGCCATCCATAGGGGAAAGATCACCGCCACCTTCCGATGAAAAGCATGCACTACACTTACGGGACTAATGACTTCCTTAGTTGATGCGCCCGGAATTAATAACAATGAATGGATGAATCAATCAATCAATCATATGACTGTGATGACCATTTTTGTTATGGATAATTTTAAGTTCAGAAAATAATAATGTAAGGATTGTAAGTTAGAAATGTTTTATGAGTTTTTGCCTTCTATGTATTGAATGATAGCAAAACATATAGGAGCCTTATCAAATCTAAAAGTGTGGTGATGATAGTGACAATGACTGCAACAGAGCACCTGTTCAGGAGGCTGAAGGGAGGGGGGTGGGCAGATGCGACCGTGAGGTGATGGTGGATCCGTGGCGGGGAAGGGGAGAAGGGAAAGAGCGCTGGAACTTCTTCACTGGTCTCTAGTTCTTTTATAAATTTAATAATTAATATAAGACGAATCCACAATTGGACCGGTAGAGGTAGCTCAGTGCATCAACTGATTTCACTGCAGCGCCTCTGACCGGGAGGTCCTAGGTAAGAGTCCTGACGGCGGCAGGATTTTCGACACTAGCTTTTCAGCTAGGTCGAATTCAGTCGCTGCCTGGAGGAGAATTCTAGCGGCCGGCTGCTCTGATCGGTAGTTTTCCGTGGTTTCTCCGATCAACACCAGGCGAATGCCGGAGCAGTACCCTACAAACGGGCCACGGACCGCGCGCGATCTTCCTTCCTCTTCCTTGTCCTATCCTCTCCCCTTACACACACACACTAACATGCACTAAAGTACCCTACCAAACGGGCCACGGCGCCGGATCTCGCCATTCAGAGGGAAGACTACTGGCATCTCCCGAGAAAACATGCACTACACTAACGGGACTAATGACCATAGCAGTTGACGCGCCCGGAAACACGAAAAAACAAACAAGCCAAACTAATCCACAAGTGTGATGATGATGATGATGATGATGATGGTGACAATGATTACAAAGAACGCTTGCGGTGGAGATACGATCACAGCGAGGACGGAGCTTCTGGTCAGCAGGTTGATGCGGGAGGGAGGCAGATGCAAGCGGGAAGAGATGGTGGACCCTGGCAGACGGGGGGAGGGAGGAAGAAGAAAAAAATGCACCTCAACTTCATTGTTCTCAACGTTTTATTTGTTATAAATTTGAAAATTATGGACGACATAGAGGCTCATCCAAATGTCTGCTGATAGTGTCGATGGTTTCAAAGAACGCTTGAGGCGCAGACACTACGATCACAGCGAGGACAGAGCACCTGGTCAAGAGGTTAAAGCGACGAGGAGGAGGAGGAGATGCAAGCGGGAAGAGATGGTGGATCCTTTGCGGGCATGGGGAGGGACGAGGATGCAAAAATGCGCCTGAACATCATTGTTCTCAACGTCTTTTTTATAAATTAGAAAATTGTTATTGACATACGGGCTCATCCAAATGTCTGCTGATAGTGTCGATGGTTTCAAAGAACGCTTGAGGCGCAGACACTACGATCAGGGCGAGGACAGAGCACTTGGTCAGGAGGCTGGAGCGAGTTGAGGGGTGGGGGGTGAGGCAGAGGCGAGCGGTGGAGGGGGAGTCAGCAAAGAAGCGCAGGCGATAGGATCGTCGTCGTGGTGGGGCGACACGAGATGCAGCTGCCGTCCGCGGCAGCGCGGCGCGTCGCGGCGCCTGGGACCTCCGCCGGCCATCGATCACGCGACCGACGCACGCGCTATCTTGCGAGCTTCATCGCGAACACGCTCGCCGACATGCGGCTCGCCTCCGCCGCCGTCCACGCTGCCTCTCCGCTGCCGCCGCACGAAGGTTACCCACAAAGTTCGTGTAAAAAGGAGGACACTCGACAAGCAAGGAAAACAACATCGCATTAACAAAATTATTTTTATAAATATTTATTTTATTTTATTTAATACATAATTATTTCATACAAATTTGAAAACTTGATTCTTAGTGGCTAGGCCGAAGGTCATTAAGCCCTTACAATACCTATATTCTGCCGCGTTGTAACCTTGCGAATTCTGGTATTCACCCCAAATCGTATCAAAGCCACTGAAGAGAGACCATAAGGTACGACTGTGGAAAAAAAACCTGAAGGGAAAAAAACCTGCCGCCAGAAGCCAAGTACGTGCTAATCTATCCGATTAAAAAAAACTATTTATTTATTTGGCGCGGATGTCACGCATTCTCCTTCCAGAGTTTGGCCTCCTCAGCACCTGAAATCAAACATCTCGATCCGCACCAACGCCTCTGCCCTACATTTCCGATTCCCACTTCCCTTCACTCCCTAATGTGCTTATTACTTTAAGAGTTTCATTTTATTTTATTTTTTTATTTAATTTATTTTAATGTGTTATATTTTATTTTATTGAGAATATTTTTATAAATATTTAATTTAGACTAAAATCAGCTCTGTTTCTTTCTTCTCTCCACTTGCTATTTACGTGAAAAAATTCGTTCACAAAATGTAGATGAAAGTGGTATGAGCGCCTCTTTTTTATTTTAGTCGCTAGATAAATACAATATCATGCATGCGTGTGTCAGCGTTAATATATATATATATATATATATATATAATATATATATAATAATATATATATATACATAATATATATATATAATAGTTTCTATTCTAAATTAAATAAACGATAGAACTTAATAAATAACCAAATGTAAAAATGTATTTTAAAAAAGGATATTTAAAATTCAAAGAAGGACGTGAGAGCAATTGGTGGACGGTCCTGCCAAATGTAGGACGGTTGGCAACCATGACCCGCCATTTCCTAATCCTGCGCCGTCACCCTGTCGGGCCGCCTCCGCTTCCTTCGTTTGCCCGGTCGCTTCCTCCTCTCAAAAGCTTTAGGATTCAACCTTGAAGCAAATAGGCTATTAACCCTGTTGGGTCTCATGTGGAGGAATCGTTCAGTATCCCGAAGCCATGGAGAATAACAACGCAATGAGAATGGTATCTTAAAATGTTTTATTTTTTAAGCTACATTTGATACTTCACAACGCCTTGATGAAGTTCCTTTCTTTATCCGCCATGACAAATTAAAATAATTCACAATGTTTAATTTTCAAACTATTTTCTTGTTATATATTATGGACGAACAGCTGGTTAGGAAAACTATAAAAAAGAAAAGAAATGAATTCACGAAATTCAATAAAATATCTTATTACGATGAAGGTATTGAGGAAGCTATTGAAAGTAAATTGGTTTGAAAGTAACCGGCTGTTCCCGGTCCATCAACTACAGAGTTCATTAGTCGTGTAGCTGTCGTATATATTAGTATATCTCACCGCACCGGGTCGCACCGGTCTCACCGAACGCACCGGGAGTTACCTTAGAGCATCAACTGATGTGACTGCAGTGCCTCTGACCGGGTGGTCCTAGTGATCGAATTCCGGCGGCGGTTGGATTTAGCGACACTAGCTTCTCAGTTTGGCCGAATTCAGTCGCTGTATAGACAAGAATTGAGCGTCCGGCTGCTCTGATGGGTAGTTTTCCGTGGATACTCCGATCAACACCAGGCGAATGCCGGAGCAGCCAATAAATGGACAATGGACAGCGCGCGATCGTTGCTTCTCCTTCCTTGTCCTATCTTCTCCTTGTCTCTCTACTGAAACACTCTTACACTAACATGCACTACACCACCATACATGCTGGGAGGCTGGTTGAAAGCTTAAAGTTGGTCACGGCCAGGGCGGTGCCTCGCTAGTGGGAGATACCTGGTTGGGGAAAACTTTGCTAGCCGACGGTAGGTTGGTGCCGCAACTAGCCATTCAGCGGGCCAAGAACATCGCCACCTTCAAAGGAAAAATCATGCAGTACAATTACGGGATCATAGCAGTGGACGCGCCCGGAATCACTAACAACCAATCAATCTCAGTAGGTCGCGATGTTTCTCGCCGTTTGAAGGTGAGATGCTGTGATGTCCGCTTGCGAAGTTCCTCCCTAGAGTTATATTTCGAAATTTGTCAATAGTTACGTAAACCCTTGACATATACATTTTTTATTCTACGGACAGTCATTTTCATTGTGTATTCTCCTTCAATATATTTCAAGAATCTCCAATATACTATCTTCATTAATTTCTATTTAGCCAGTACTTACTTCATCTCACCTGAAAATAACAGTACCGAGTTGCATATCAACTACCATTGAATTAAATGTTCTCTACAAGTACCATAACTTCCTCTATTTCCATATAAATACCCTGCTATAATATTCCCAATATCCCGGATCAATGATACTGGTCACTTACAGTTGAGACGCAAATTCTTCCTGCAAAGGTGTGAGAAACACTTCAGTTTGTATGTCCCAACTGTAACCCGAAATCCAAACAATAGAATTGTCGGCTGGCGAAAGCCACGCTCCCGGCCCTGAGATTAGATGCAGCGCGTAGGACATCCGTCGCTGGGAGACGTCCTCCCCGCTCGCCCGTCCTCTCCGTCCCCGCCGTCCTCGCCTGCCGCGGCGTGGAGACGTTTCCAGGATGAATGCGACCTTTGCAAAGAAGCCGCGGTGCAAAAACGCTGCGCGACCGCCGCCGCGGGCATATTTACGAACTGGCGTCCGCGCTGGCAGTAGATCAGCCGCCCTTTCTGAATAGGCCGCGCCGCCAGCCGCCCTGCGCCACCTCGTGGTGAATAAAAGATTGCAGGGGGCGCGAGGCGGGGTGGGGTGGGGTGGGTGGGGTGAGGCGGGGTACAGCAGGCGGCGGCAGGGGAGCGTTGAGGACAGGGCGGAGCTTGAGGGCAGAGCGCGGGCGGAGCAGGGCGGACGGAGAAGGCAGCGGGCGGAGCAGGGCGGGGCGGGCGGAGCAGAGCGGGCGAGCAGAGCGGGCAGAGCAGAGCGAGGGCAGAGCAGAGCGGGGCAGGCAGAGCGGGGCGGAGCAGAGTGGGGCGGAGGCAGGAGCGGAGCAGGCGGAGCAGAGCGGGGCGGAGGCGGAGAAGGCAGGGCGGAGCAGAGCGGGCGGAGGCAGGAGCGGGCGGAGCAGGCAGGCGAGCAGAGGGGCGGAGCAGGCGGGGCGAGCAGGCGGGGCAGAGCAGAGCGGGGCGAGCAGGCGGGGCGAGAGGCGGGCGAGCAGAGCGGGGCGAGCAGAGCGGGCAGACAGAGCGGGGCGGAGCAGAGCGGGCGGAGCAGAGCGGGGCGGAGCAGAGCGGGGCGGAGCAGAGCGGGGCGGAGCAGAGCGGGGCGGAGCAGGCGGGCAGAGCAGAGCGGGCGGAGCAGAGCGGGCAGAGCAGAGCGGGGCAGAGCAGAGGGGGCGGAGCAGAGCGGGCGGAGCAGAGCGGGCGGAGCAGAGCGGGAGCGAGCAGAGCGGGGCGGAGCAGAGCAGGGCGGAGCAGAGCGGGGCGGAGCAGAGCGGGGCGAGCAGAGCGGGGCGAGCAGAGCGGGCAGGAGCAGAGCGGGGCGGAGCAGAGCGGGGCGGAGCAGAGCGAGAGCGCGAGCAGAGCGGGGCGGGAGCAGGAGCGGGGCGGAGCAGAGCGGGGCAGAGCAGAGCAGGGCGAGCAGAGCGGGGCGGAGCAGAGCGGGCGGAGCAGGCGGGGCGGAGCAGAGCGGGGCGGAGCAGAGCGGGGCAGAGCAGAGCGGGGCGGAGCAGGCGGGGCGGAGCAGGCGGGGCGAGCAGAGCGGGCAGCAGGGACGGAGCAGAGCGGGGCGGAGCAGAGCGGGGCGGAGCAGAGCGGGGGCAGGGAGCAGAGCGGGAGCGGGCAGAGCGGAGGCGAGCAGAGCGGGGCGGAGCAGAGCGGGCGGAGCAGGCGGGCGAGCAGAGCGGGGCGGAGCAGAGCAGGGCGGAGCAGAGCGGGGCGGAGCAGAGCGGGGCGGAGCAGAGCGGGGCAGGAGGGCAGAGGGCGGGGAGTGGAGAGAGCGGGGCGGAGTGGAAGGCGGGGCGGAGTGGAGAGAGCGGGGCGGAGTGGAGAGAGCGGGGCGGAGTGGAAGGCGGGGCGGAGTGGAGGCGGGGCGGAGTGGAAGGCGGGCAGGTGGAGAGCGGGCGGAGTGGAGAGAGCGGGCGGTGGGAGAGCGGGCGGAGTGGAGAGAGCGGGGCGGAGTGGAGAGGCGGGCGGGTGGAGAGGCGGGGCGGAGTGGAGAGGCGGGGAGTGGAGAGAGCGGGGCGGAGTGGAGAGGCGGGGCGGAGTGGAAGCGGCGGGGAGAGCGGGGCGGAGTGGAGAGGCGGGGCGGAGGGAGAGGGGGCGGGTGGAGAGGGGTGGCGGAGTGGAGAGAGCGGGGCGGAGTGGAGAGAGGGGCGGAGTGGAGAGGCGGGGCAGAGTGGAGAGAGCGGGGCGGAGTGGAAGAGCGGGGCGGAGTGGAGAGAGCGGGGCGAGGTGGAGAGGCGGGGCGAGGTGGAGAGAGCGGGGCGGAGTGGAAGAGCGGGGCGGAGTGGAGAGAGCGGGGCGGAGTGGAGAGACGGGCGGATTGGAGAGAGCGGGGCGGAGTGGAGAGGGGGCGGAGTGGAGAGGGGGCGGAGGGAGAGGGGGCGGAGTGGAGAGGCGGGGCGGAGGGGAGAGGCGGGGCGGAGGGGAGAGGCGTGGCGGAGTGGAGAGGCGGGGCGGAGTGGAGAGCGGGGCGGAGTGGAGAGAGCGAGGGCGGAGTGGAGAGGCGGGGCGGAGTGGAGAGAGCGGGGCGGAGTGGAGAGGCAGGGTGAGAGTGAGAGCGGGGCAGAGTGAGAGCGGGGCAGAGTAGAGCAGGGCAGAGTAGAGGCGGGGCAGAGTAGAGGCGGGGCAGAGTAGAGCGGGGCAGAGCAGAGCGGAACGGAGTAGGGCGGGCGGAACAGGGTGGGGCGGAGTGGAGAGAGCGGGACGGAGTGGAGAGAGCGGGGCGGAGCAGAGCAGGACGGAGCTGAGCGGCAGGTTGGGTCGGAGTGGAGCGGGCGGGATGGGGCGAAGTGGGGCGAGCGGGACGGGAGGGCTAGGGGTGGGGGTTGGCGGGGGGAAGGACAGGAAGGGGCTAGGAGGGATGGCGCGGAGCGGGGCGGAGCGGGGCCCAGCTGAGTGATGCGGGCGCAGGGGATGTAGAAATGGCTGGGACGGAATCGAAAGGGCGAAGGAGTCAAAATGGAAGTGAGACAAAGAGGAGATGGCATGGAGAGGGGGTGACGGTGAGGAGGCGGGACAGGAAAGTGGCAAGGCGAGGAGAGCGGGCTCAGGGCTTCAAGAAACGGAGGTTAGTTTTTTAAAGTGGAACATTAGATGTATTTATGACAGACTTGATTAATGACAATGCACAGTAATATTAAAACAACGTAAAGAGGACGAAACCATTATGTTATATTAATTTGATATTAAGAATTTTCAACAGGAAAATAATATTATTCCAAAAAATTGTAATTTTTTATTGTGTGGAAACAAATTGCCTATTATTTATCTCCCAATCTTCCATGAAAGGTTAAATTATTTTAATTATAAAATCACTTACTGAGTCTCGATTCTTGCAGTCCATGGGTTTATGAAAATAACGGAAGCTTTACAAACAACGAGGGGAAAGAAGTAATATTGGCAAATAATGGTTGCGTTGAAGGTCCTAGGACCAGCAAGATGTTCCTCGGGTGTAGTGTTGAAACACAGAGTTAATGTTACTTTCGATGGCGTCTATTGGGGCAATGGCGAGAGAATGTGTGAGAACAGGGTTCACTCCGACGCTAGTACTGCATCTGCATTTGCGATTTTATCTTCAGTATGTTCAGTAGATCTCTGTCCGTGCGCGCGCGCGTGTGTGTGTGTGTGCGCGCGTGCGTGCCGTGTGCGTGCGTGCGTTGGTATACGTGTGCGTGTATGTGTGTGCGCCCGTGCGTGCGTGTGCGTGCGTTGTTACATGTCTGCGTGTGTGTGTGCGTGCGGTGGTACACGTGTGCGTGTATGTGTGCGTGCGTGTGTACGTGCGTGCGTTTGTACATGTGTGCGTGTATGTGTGTGTGCGTGCGTGTATGTGTGTATGAGTGAGTGTATGTGCGTGCCTGCGTTGGTGCTCATGTGCGTGTTGTGTGCGTGGTGTGTGGTGCGTGCGTGTAGTGTGTGTGCGTGTGTGTGCGTGCGTTCCTACACGTGTGCGTGTATGTGTGTGTGTGGGGGGGGAGGGAGAACTGTGTATCGTGCCGACTGTGAGTGGGACGATCTAATCCCCGTAGTAGCCGCAGCGGTGGACACGGGACAGCACGAAATATTGGAACTGCACCGCCAGAGAGGATGCGTAGGAGAACCAGTAGAGGGTCAATCTTCACTCAGATCAGAGTGCTTTTGGGCTCACTTAAAAGAAATTAACTGTCGTAAACTGCGTAAATGGTGCAATAGAAATAAAAGTATATAATGACACCTTATTGGACAGTTATCTGAAAACTTGTATGTGTAGGAAGATGTAATTACCACAAATGTTTGGCGAAAAGTTATGACCACGACAGTATGCGACTCAGACGGCAGGAGTTTGTAGAAGTTTAAAAGTGATTCTTCGGAGTCATATCTGGAGACATTTTGAAGTAGTGATATAATTCAGAAGCTCCGACGAGTAAGCTGTTCAGTCCAAATGTAGCATTTTTGAACCTGAAAATAAAATTCAACACCAATGGGGGAAAAGCGATTGTAGTAAAGTTAATTTGTTTATATTTCGCACTTTGTAACTCTTCGTTTTAAAAGTGAAAGTATTTTTCTAAATGAAACTGACTTCTAAAGATCTTGAACGAGATATATTTATTTATATCAGATATGCATTGATAATTATGAATAATAAATAAATGCGTTAGTTATCTTACGCTTTTTAATTCTAAAAACTGTGTGTGCCTGTAGCAACTATTGTAATAATATTCTGATGAAATGATACCCAAGTAGTTTTTTCTTTTTAATTTTCCTTCGCCCGTTTCCTTGATCCGTTGAACAAATGCTAAAGCCTTACTTTATTTTGCTTTAAGGGGAAATTTATGGATTTATCTCCTTAACAAATGTCGCATACGTAATTATTGTTTTTGACGTTCAATAAATTGATTCGGCAATCTGCATTGGAAACAAACTTAAAAATCCTAAGTTTATTAAAAAAAAACAAGGAGACTTAGACCCATGCGAATAAAATTGAACAAAATATCATACTGTCAATTTATTTGCACATCTTAGAGTTTTTCTCGATTCTATCAGTACTATAGAGTATTATTGTAATCTGACCTCACTATAAATCTATAGGTATATTGATCTGAAACTCTGAAATTGTAATAGAAGGTGAATTGTGTAGATTGAATCATAAGAAACGCAATGCAGGGCCACCTATTGGACTCGACAACTGAATTTTAATGGCCTAGGACTCAAAATGTTCGGAGTTCTGCAGTATTGCACGCTAGTAATATGTGGTACAGTGCAACGTGGATTGTCAATTCAATACTTCGTCGCATGAACTACAAAAATTCTTGTTTGATTTAAACCTGTTTGATTCATTGGTGAAAGTAATTATTTATTTGCTGTTCTTTGTTGGTTGGTTTTGATGATCAAATGATTCAAATGTTCTGCATGCTTTTCCTTTGGATATGATCTTCATGCCTTCCTACTGAAAGGCAAAATTAATGACCAAGACTTGAAGGCTACATGATGTTAATAAATAATAAATAATTATTTCGAAAAAAAAACAATACTTTGTATTTGTACACGAGAATGCCAACTATGTTACCAATATATCGATATTTCTATTGCTAATTCACTATGTAAAGCAATTCAATTTTCTCTCCAAAATCGTGAATTTTTTATATTTGCCTCACCCTCTGAAGCGTCTCTGATAGGCTGTCTTAGGGTTCGAGTCTCGGGTATAGCGGATTTTTGACACAAGCTAAATAGGGGATAACCCCAAAAGTAAAGCGCTATACTGCGATCTATTCATAGCTGCCTGCGATGTAAATCTGCTGTTAAGGTGTCATCCAAGGTTTGACGCCACCGTAGTGACGTCACAGGTCCCGATTGAATGACATTGTAAAAGCTGATGAAATGTCACAAGCAGCAATGGATAAATCGCAGTATGGGTATGCGTAGGATCTCACGATCCAGCCACTTGCACCTCTCTGGATTGATTGATTGATTTTTTCGTGTTATCGGGCGCGTCAACTGCTTTGGTAATTAGTCCCGTTAGTGTAGTGCATGTTTTTTTCTCGGGAGATGGCGATGATCTTTCCCTGCTGGTTGGCGAGATCCGGCGCCGTCCTACCGTCGGCTAGTGGGGTTTCCCCCTAACCAGGACTCTCCCACCAGCGGAGCACTGTCCCAGCCGGGACAAGCTCTAAGCTCCCGACCGATCTCCCGGGATATGTGGTGGTGTAATGCATGTTAGTGTAAGTGTGTGTGTAAGGAGAGAGGACAGGACAAGGAAGGGGAAGGAAAGATCGCGCGCTGTCCGCGGCTCGTTTGGTAGGGTACTGCTCCGGCATTCGCCTGGTGTTGATCGGAGAAACCACGGAAAACTACCGATCAGAGCAGCCGGCCGCTAGAATTCTCCTCGAGACAGCGACTGAATTCGACCTAGCGGAAAAGCTAGTGTCGAAAATCCTGCCACCGTCAGGACTCGAACCTAGGACCTCCCGGTCAGAGGCGCTGCAGTGACATCAGTTGATGCATTGAGATACCGCTCCCGGTACCTCTCTGGCGTTATGCGCTCTATACTTATCGATCTAATGACCATATTTGAAGCGCCCGGTAACAAAATAATCAATTAAACCCCTTATTGGCGATCTTCGTCGACAACTACCCGCAGCTCCGATCGTCCTGCACGCATTCATTGTGTCCGTAATATCAGACACACAAACGTAAGCAAACGGGGTGTACTACAAACTAACATTAATAATGCTATAAACTAAGATTAGAGTATCGGAATATTAGAGTAACAACTTACAATTACAGAGATGTTTTGTTTTCAGATCCATTTCCCTATTGTTGAAATAAAATTCTCATTGTTATCAAAACAAACTGTATACTGTTTTCTTCTGGTTTTATTCGATCCCTAGTTCTTGTAAGATATTTAATTTATAAATTCATTCTCTTGAAAATTTTAAAAGTCGAATTTTAATTTGTAATCAATATGTAGGGAAAGTAAATTTATTTTCCTTTCCAATCTGCATTACGGTTCTCAGTACCAAAATTTCCTGCCGTACCTGAGATCTCATATATGGATTATTAAATAATGGATCTCATATATGGAAAGGAAAT
The DNA here is from genome assembly GCA_964035755.1 of Teleogryllus oceanicus. Lineage (NCBI taxonomy): Eukaryota > Metazoa > Arthropoda > Insecta > Orthoptera > Gryllidae > Teleogryllus > Teleogryllus oceanicus. The sequence continues at coordinate 65,218,888 of CAXIVR010000011.1, forward strand.
TGTAGTTATGATGTAGCAATAGGGGAATTAGATAACGGAAATGAAGAAAATTTTGCCCAGTTCACTTTCCCCGTCGATAGGCCGAGATTTGAACGCCAGTACCCAGAAGCAGTTGGTTGTTAATTATTCCGGGCCTGTCAACAGCTGCCGTTTGTCCTGTAAGTGTAGAACATGTTTTTCTGTTGAGTAGCTGTGATCTTCCCCCGCTGGATGGCGAGACCTACCGTCGGCTAGCGGGGTTTTCTCGACACCAGGTACCTCCCACAAGCGGGGCATCACCCCAGCCGGGACAAGTTCTAAGCTCCCGGTCTCCTGGCATGTGTGGCAGTGCATTGCATGTTAGTGTAAGTGTGTGTAAGGAGACAGGATAGAACAAGAACGAGGAAGGAAAGATCGCGCGCTATCAGTGGCCCGATTGATAGAGTCCTGCTTCGGCCTTCGCCTGGTGTAGGTCGGAGAAACCACGGAAAACTATCGATCAGAGCAGCCGACCTCTAGAATTCTCCTCCAGACAGCAACCTAGCTGACAAGCTAGTTTCGAAAATTCTGCGACCGTCGGGTCTTGAACCTAAGACTTCCCGGTCAGAGGGGCTACAGTGTCCTCAGTTAACGCCATGACCCACCTCTCCCAGTCCCAGGGCAGAAGGTGCGCAGTTTGACCACTCCACGGCCGGTCACCCGCTCTTCCAACGCTGGGTTTCCGTCTATTTGCTCTTAGGCACCCCCTCCCCCTCGTCCTTCCCGGACCCCCGCCCCAGCCCCTTGAGCAGCGACACGCGTCGATGCATCAGCGTGTGGGTCCGGGCTTTGACTTCCGGGAGGGGCGCATCGCCGTAACGAGGTTAGGCTCCAAGGCAGCGGGTTCGCAGCCCGGCCGGGCGAGTGCCGGCGCCGCCGGCGCCAACAAAGGGCCGGCACAAATCGAGTTAGGGGCGAGTCAATATCCAAAGTGCGGCGCGCGGACCCAGGCGTCTCCTGGCTTCCAGGCGCCTGCCAACGGCCCCGCCTCCTCACCACTGTGACGTCATGGGAGCACGACACGTGTTTCAGATATTTACAGATTTATTAATAGAATTTACAAATAAATAGTTTGATCAGTTATTACAGATCTGATAGAGCCTATCCCCTGGTCGCAGGAGCGATTCTTAAATGATACAATATTTTTCTGACTTGTGGATCTCACCACTCGTCAGCGAGCTTACGCACACAGCGTAGAGCCCCGGCGACCGCAGTCACCCATGATAAAAAAATGTTCCACAGTGGCGTCCCAACACATAGGTGGTCCTGCGAGTCTAGCTCGTCTCCGCACCGCCCTGGGCGCAAGTTTTGTGCGTTGGCCCAAGGTTTTCACTCGGCTCAAAACCCACCCCCGCGCTTTGAGCTCTCGCTTATGTACCTTTTAAACCACGTGACACGCAAGGTCATCTTGTGTCCGCGCGGCAATTCAAGCCACGTGATTGTCGCGCCGCCAAGCGTTTTGGGCATCCCTTTCCATGGATTTCTGCAAGTCCCCAAAATACCACGAGGCGTCTCCGCCCCTAGCTACCGTCAAAATCTCCTTTACTTTCTCCTACCGACAATATCTGTCTGCACTAATCCTGCCACGCGACACCTGCCCAACGCCAACGCCGAGGGACGCGATCAGCTCTACAGTAATAGTAAGTAGTAATAGTAATTTATTTGCTGGCTTTAATCTCAGTTATATGCCAGGATACAATTATTATGGAAATAATGAACCATACGTAAAAACAATTAGAATGCAGTTACTCAAAAATACAAAAACTTAAAACCAATAAAATTTTAAAATATTTACGTTATACTAATATTAACAATGTCCACAAGTAACACCGGGAGAGGTGGCTTAGGGCATCAAGTGATGTCACTGCAGTGCCTCTGACTGGGAGGTCCTAGGTTCGTGTTTCAACAGTGGCAGTTATTTTCGACAATAGCTTGTCAGCTAGGTCGAATTCAATCGCTGTCTGGAGGAAAATCCTAGCGGCCGGCTGCTCTCATTGGTAGTTTTCCGTGGTTTCTCCTATGAACATCAGGTGAGTGCCGGAGCAGTATCCTAGCAAATGGGCCACAGACCGCGCGCGATCTTTCCTTCCTCTTCCTTGTCCTATCCTCTCCCCCTTACACACACACACACACACACACACACTTACATGCACTTCACTACCACTGATGTCGGGAGACGAGTTGGGAGTATGTAGCTTGTCCCGTCTTGGGCGGTGTCATGCTAGTAGGAGATGCCTGGCTACTGCTCGGGAAAATCCTCGCACGCCGACGTAAGTCGGCGCCAGATTTCGCTAGCTAACGGGGGAAGATACCGCAACCTCCTGCGATAAAATACGTACACTGCACTTACGGGACCAAAGATATTAGCCGTTAATTCATATCGAATTGTTAATCAATCAATCACTTTGCACTTGGCATTTTCTCGTGAATGTAAGGTGAAATGGCAAAGTTGGTGTCACTTTTTGCTTCACGGAAAATTATGATATTTGGCACAATAAATTATTACTTGGTATTTCTCCTTATTTTGAATACTTGAGATGAATGGAAGAAAACGTCACGCATATCTCTGACATTAGAAAATTTTGATCCGAAACTTCTTTAATTTGTCAGAAGTAAGTTTCACTGTACCAGTAACTATTAAGGTATTTTATTTTTTGGCGGTAGTTTACATGAAATCCTTGTAACATTTTAAAACTTTTCTAGAAAATTCCCGCAAATTTTTACTTTTTCGCGTACTGCTTACGCAGTTCAGAGAATGTAATATGCGGATTGTAATATTGCGGGAAAAAATATTGCGAATTCAGTCAATGTCTGGAGGAGAATTCCAGCGGCCGGCTGCTCTGATCGGTAGTTTTCCGTGCTTTCTCCGATCAACACTAGGCGAATGCCGGGGCAGTACCCTATCAAACGGGCCATGGGCCGCGCACGATCTGTCATTCATCTTCCTTGTCCTATCCTCTCTCCTTACACATACACTTACACTAACATGCACTACACTACCACATATTCCTGGAGACTGGTCAGGAGCTTAAAGCTTGTCGTGGCTGAGACGGTGCCCCGCTAGTGGGAGAGACCTGGTGAGGAGGAAACCCCACTAGCCGATGATAGGTCGGCGCCGGATCTCGCCATTCAGCGAGGGAAGATCACCGCGTCTCCTGGGAAAAAGCATGCACGACACTAAATGGACAAATGACCAAAGCATTTGACGCGCCCGGAAACACGAAAAATCAATCAAATCAATCAATCCAGGTTGTCAGGTATAAAATTGCATGTATCTCCTCGTCACGTGTATCATTCTTAACCATCGTTGGAACAACACTAAAAGACATTAATCCTGATGTGACAGCACAAACGAACATTAAACACCGATTTTACGAATGGTATTGTTGATGTGTTATACTATACTATAAGGAGTAAAAGTAATAAATCAGAAGCATGGAAACAACCGATCAGTATGTAAAATGTTAACCAACTGAAGTCAAGGTAAAACTTTACTCTATGGATTATTCCGTTATCATTGCTTAGTTATAATAACATTCAATTCAAAGTACTCAAGTTGTATGACAAAAAGCGGGAGTAAATAATACACGAATAGTCTTCACAGTACGGAAAGCTGAGTGAAAAACAAATAATGATGATATTCAACACTGTGTGACCAACACTTTTTGAACTATCGAAAACCGCAAATAATAATTTGTGACTAATTTGTATATGAATCATTTATTTTTCCTAAAGTTAACCATCTTTGTCCCAAATTTCACTGCATTCTGGCCCATAATACACGATCTAACACTTTGTGTTAGAGTCAAGGACATTATGTAGTACAAGGCATAGTTTATTACGGTTATGCATGCTACTGAATAAAAACACCCAGGGTTTATCTTATCTGAAGCGAAGCAAATAACCTGTACGTTGTATTCCGTAGAACGAACACAACTCGCATCTTTTCGGTTGTCTGGTGCAGTTGTGTCGTTTTCATTTCCTCAGAAAATTGAGTTGGCACTGAAACATCTACGTATGCATATGAACAATGTTTTATTGGGAAGTGTCTTTTATCTTCTCTGCCATAAATTGGAGTAACCTATCTCCCAAGTATATGTCTCTGTATTTTGAGGTATCACACTTAGGAAACTTCATAAACAGACTAATGTTCTCGTTTTTCTCACTGTCATTAAGAAAAAGTGAAATATTTACGTTTTGACTTTGCGAATATATGAGCAATAACGTTCTCTGCGAGGAGAAACGTGTTTTATATTTTACTTTCCGAGATTGTTTAGTAGTACATGAACTTTTTAATTGAATTTTTGAGGAAACTGTCACATCTTAATAAATCACATTTTCTCAATCTTTCTCATTTCTCATTTAAAAAATTCTCATTTATTTTTCGAAACAAATCATTAAAAGGCGATATGTGACATTGGATGAGAAACCGAGAGAGGTAGCTCAGTGCATCAACTGATGTCATTGCAGCGCCTCTGACCGGCAGGTCCTAGGTTCGAGTCCTGACAGCCGCAGGATTTTCGACACTAGCTTTCCAGCTATGTTGAATTCATTCGCTGTCCGAAGGAGAATTCTAGCGGGCGGCTGCTCTGATCGGTAGTTTTCCTTGGTTTCTCCGATCAACACCAGGCGAATACCGAAGTAGTAACCTAACAACCCCCCCACGGATAGCGGAAGATCTTTTCTTTTTCTTCCTTGTCCTACTTTCATCCCTTTCTTACACACACATATATTAACATGCGCTACACTACTACATATTCCGGGAGATCGGTCGATAATTTAGAGCTTGTCCCGGCTGGGGCGGTGCCCTGCTTGTGGGAGAGTCCTGGTTAGGGGGAAACCCCACTAGCCGACTGTAGGTCGGCGCCGGATCTCGCCATCCATCGGAGGAAGATCACCGCCATCTCCCGAGAAAAAACATGCACTACACTAAAGGGACTAATGACCAAAACAGTTGACGTGCCCGGAAACATGAAAAAATCAATCAATCAATTGGATGAGAAGGCACATGGTTATTCATGAATTTTGAAAGTTAGAACATATACTCATTTCGAAAGGGATATTTTCTTAAGATAATATTTAAGAACATTTTTATAATTCAAAGAATTTAAAAAATCCTTTAAATTTTAATGAGTTCAAATAACTTACGTATTTCAGGGGAGGCCGAGAAGTCCAATGAAAAGGATTTCCGTGAGAATTTCAGACATGAACTATTTTGACATCATTTCGTTCTTTACAACACTATTACAGATGGATCTTTAGTCGATACTTGTTGATCATTCTGCATCTTTCTCCTTAAGAGCAGACATGTCGAAATTTGTTCTGTTCGAAATGTTATATTTCGGAACGTGGTTTGTTGCATGGTATCTTGAAACAAGAATTAGCGTGGCAACGTTTCAAAAGTCAAGTTGTGCGTCCATCATGAGGCCTTAAACATTATGTCAAATTAAGATAAACAAGTGTGTTTGACAATATAAGGAATTCACATTAAATTTAAAATGTTGAGATGAATACATACTATACAAGGAATTGGTTGAAATATCGTTATAAACCTATCAAGGTCAATTTTATCATGTTTTTTCATCATTTTATCATGTTTATTTCATCATCATCAATTTCATCATTTAAACTGTGTTCTCCAATACTGCACCTAGTTAAATTCTCATGCTTGGGTAGGGAGAGGGACAGAAGGCAAAAATGACGTATTGCATTCACCGTAACTAGCAACATCCACCTGCCTGAGCTTTTCTTCGTCACAGCTGCAAACTGGGACGATTTTAAAGGAAAGCTACAACTCTACTTGTCTAGACCGGGAATCAAACCGACGACCACAACACGGAAAGCTAGAGTACTGCCCATGAGCCACACTATAGACATACGACATCGTATATGCAGATATAGGGAAATATAATTTACGTTTGTGAAGTGAACCTGAAGGATATTTTGCTCTCGTTTTGCCTGCGACCCTCGACCTAACGGCCTTGAACAAAATAGCGTTTCTTTCTGCCCTCGTAACGTAACATACTCCAACTTGTCACTTGGACGAGAGTCGAGTTGGGGGCTTTGCGGGTTGTTTGTGAAAGAGCCCGCTGGCGTGGCGCAGGGAGAGGGCTTCGGGAAGCGGGGGCGGGGGAGGGCGGAGGAGGGCGGGGGCCGGATGCCGCCGGCGGGAGGGGCCCGGGAGGGGTCGCGGGCTCCTCCCACACGGAGCCACGCACGCTCACGCACGCTCCGCCGCCGCCGACGCCGCCGGCGTGGCGCAATCTCAAGTGTCCACTTCCCTTCACAACGCGCGACTCCCCTCAATTAACGCGCGGCTCCCTGCCGCCGCCAGAGCGTCAACGGGCGGCTGCGGTTGAGGCGGGGACGGCGACGGTGGCGGTGGAGGTGGAGGTGGAAGCGGCGGCGGCGGTGCGGGCGCTGGCGGCGGACGCGGTGGTGGCGGCGGTGGCTGTTACTCTGGTAATGGCGGGGGCGGTGTCTGTAAGAGTATCGGTGGCGGTGGCTGTGAGGGTGACTGTGGCTCTGGAATTGCTCTGGCGGCTGTGGCGGTGGCTCTGGAATTGGCTCCGGCGTTGGCGGGGGGTTGGGTGGGCCCCCCTTCGCCCCGGGAGGCCACGCGCCCGCCCGCCAGGATATGGCAACCAGCGGCCGTGGCGTAGCTGCCAGCCCGCTCGCCTTGCACCTCTTACTTCACAAGGGCTAAGACAGTTCGCGACTGGTTTTCGAGAAGCTCTCTCACTTTCTATGCCTCTCACTTGCCTCTCCTTGCCTGAGCCACTGCTTCCGTTACATAGTAGAGAGTTTGTGCAACTTCGAACGTTCAATCACTATCGATTTTCTGCGCATGCGCAGTTCAAGTTTCGCATCACTTTAGTTCATCTGTACATGCGCAGATGATGGATAGTGCCGTTCGGTATGGCAGGCACAAACTCTCTGTTCTTATTTCTGTCTCCAGTTTCATCAACTCGTTACGTTCTGACTATGCTTGGTATAGGCCCCAAATATTGTAGGACAATCTATGGAGAGTCATTAGGGTGGTTCCCCTTGCAAAAAGTGATAAAGAAAATTTTATTTTTTAAATTTGTTTGCAATGTTTTTAATAAAAATTCTAAGTTTTACCTAAGCCAAAAACCTATGAAAGTTTTGGATATTTTACGGTTGTTACGTAATAACTTTTAAATGATTGATTTTAGTGCAAAAATGGCCATGTACAATTTTCAAAGTCATACAGTTCTAAACAAATTTTCTTTATAATTTTTTTTCTTAAGCAAAATATTGAGAGAGCTACGAGGTTTTGAAATGAAATGAAAATATTTATGAAAGTATTTATTTTTATGAAAAATTATGAAGATTATTAATTAGATTATTAATTATTAAGATATTATTATTATTATTATTATTATTATTATTATTATTATTCAGACATTCAGTATTATATTATTGTAGTACTACCTTTGTTTCACTCGTAGAAGTTTTATCACTATTTCACTAAGAAAATTTTTACTTTCTCGTATGTGTTGCGTGTACGTCTCATATAAGTAATACGAAGTAATAAACGTAGTATAAAGTGAGTTACGTAATGCTGCTGAAAATCGATTTCGGGATTTCAAAGGAAGTACACGTTATTGGGTCTCCTAATACCGAAGAATTTTTCAAAACGTCAATCCGTCTGTCGGTGAACAACACTGGCGCCGAAACTATTCGTACTATTTTTTCCAAAATGAATATTCCTTCATCGATCTGGCTCGAGTCATTCATTTTGGGGGTAATTTACATGAAGTCACTGGGACATTTTCAAAATTTTCTTAAAATTAGCTTCGAAAATTTTCTTTAAATTTGTTTTAAGAATATGGTGAAATTGACTTCTAAAGGGAGCAAAGGTCTGTTGCAATATTGGAAAAGTATGAATTTTTTGTTGGCGTCTTGCTACAATCACAAAATTGAAGGCAGAGATTTCCTAATAAATGAAATTCGTTCCCCATTGTTTGTTCTTTCATGACCATAAGGTCATATACATTATTTTGAAACTTTTAGAAGTTTTCGCGCAATATTGAGTAAAATCTGTGCACTATTATAAAAATCAAAAACAATAATGTCTCAAAAAAGCTCCAAATGTTTTCTTTAATCTTTTTAAACTAAACTCAAAATTTTCTGTGTAAAGAGCTTCAAATTCCGCATTTACAGTAACACCTAAACGGCATTTTCTTAAAAGTGGCTCCAAATTTGTCAACGAAAATTTCCCTTTAGGGAGTTTTACTCTTCTGTATTCTTAAAGCCATATTTCAGTTCGACCATTGTGAAACCGAAAAATTGAGAAAAATTCAAAATAATGTACTTTGGTTAGCGGTAGATGGCAGCTTGAAAAAAGTAGCCTAGACCAAAGAAATGAAAGAACTAACTAGTCTAGAAAGTCTGTGCCATTCTCTGTCACCACTAGTTTAATATTGCAATTGCGTTGTAAGTGTAAATTAGTGTAAATAGACAACCAAAAGCAGTAATAACATTGAACAATTTCCTGAGTAAAACCCGAATTGAATATTATCAGTGTTGCGACAGCAAAATAAATGATTTGTATGACCTTTCAGGTAAATTCATGAACCCAGGCCTGCCAGGATATGAATGCGGCGAATCCAGCGAGTTTTACACAGAGATGCCATAAAGATGGTAGTGCTCCACCCTCTTTCCAGCTGTTATCTATCGGCGCTTAAAATACATTTTTTCGATTTTCTCAATTTCTCGATTCCCGAATACTATAATAGTAGAAAAATTACGCTTTTTTCTGAATTTTCGAAAATATACGAGTATACAATTTTATACGAGTATTTTGCTCTACCTAATAAAAAAATCCAAACATTCGGAGCCGTTACTGAAAAAAATGAAAATGATCTTGAGGCTTCGTGTAAAGTATTCCGAAAAATTAAATTAAATCGTTTCAAAGTGAAGGGACCGCGTCATCATGCAGATCGATCGAGAAATATAAATTTTGGTGAAAATTCTGCTTATGATTTATACAGAAAAATGGACAGACCGAGTTTTGCAGTAAACTTATTTTTCAGTAAAAAAGACCAACAAAACGTGGATTATGACTACCCAGCATGTTAGAAGGCGTAATTTATTACATTCACGAACAACAATTAACCACTTTTTCTGAATCAGAGACCTACAATAAGATTTTTTGCCAATAACTCACTGTTTTTCGCCGCCACATTAAATAACTTCTCTACTGCGTAAGTAATATGTGAAAAATAAAAAAGGAAAAGGAGTATAAACCTGAAATATATAATACGCTAGAAGATGAAACAATGTAGGACATTCATTAAAAAACTTTTTCGGCGACGTATTTCTCTTGAGTTGAATATGCATCGGTGATGGATGTGTTATTTCTAGACCACCAGTTTTAGGAGAACTGTCACATGCATTCTCAGAATAATACATGCACACAGCGAGCCCTTCAGTCCAGATTTTCTGTCCCTTCTCGTCCTGGGCATACCTCTGCACATCCTTTGATCATGTGAAGCAAGGATTCTGGATGTATATTTCATATTATATTCATCGGTTACTTTTGAGCTAGAACTTTTCGTGCCCATATCCACGTTGGGTAAATGTATCACACCCACTAAAACCACGAAGAAAAATGATATCTTCTGAGTCATATTGATTGACATTGAAGAATGCGAGTTTTCATCTCTTCTAGAAATAAATGTCTTGACAAGAAACTCGTGTCATTAGCAAGTTCAGTAGATCCACTTCACCTATGATTGTAACACTGTCGTAGTGTGTAGCAGTACAATGCAGTATTTACTATTATGCCTTTTCTGGCAAGAATTGTAAACAGTGAATTGCTCCAATATTTCCAGTACTGGATGATCCGTGCTTTATTTTGTTTAACGTGGATTCTGAAACTTGAAAACTATTTTTCACAACAAACTCACTTTCTGCCAAAACCTATTTTTCACTTAAAACAGTGTTCCTCGATGAAGGTTATATTACAACAACACGTTTCGCTAGCTAGTAATCCACAGGCAACTACTTATGGGACTTATACACTGCCTATGTTACTTGCAGCTGCAAAACTAACAAATCAACCACATGGTTATTAAAAACACAGAACTAAAAATTGTAGCTGTTGCGGCTGTATAACCACGTTTGAAGAGCGCGCCAAGGTGGCAGCGCTCAGCGGCAACTAACTGCCGTTGCGAAACTGAAACTGTTATAAAATCGTTTTAATGCAAAATCCCAAATCAAAACCGACACTGAAGTATTTCATTAACTGTGAAATTACTTTCTGTCTCTTCTCTGATATTTTACTATTGCCAAATCCGGGTACTATTTCAACAAACATCTAATACTACGAAGGAATTACTTCCTGCTATTGTTAATATTGTTACTCCTACTGTTGCCCTGCTATGCTCACAAAATATCTCAATGTTAACCAATTTATTAAATTTACTTCCAATTTAATCATGGGTTCGACATACAAAATATTACTCCTTACCTGTTGCATGTGGACGTGTAATTCTAAACAGAATCATGATTCTGGGAAGTTCTATTGATTGAAACCAATTATTAGATTGATGAAAACTAATATAAATTATCCGCCTTTTTCAACAATATAATTTAATATTTATTCCTGTATATATTACAAATTCTATTGATTTCTCGTGAGAAATATTTTTAATGTGGAACATTAAAACACCGTACGGGTTTGAATATAAGTTCGTAAGCTTACTCTAAGGTCTTGATAGATGACTTCTCGGCTGACTAGCAGGATGTTGTTCGTGGAACCCTTGTTATACCAATTCTCGCGTCCTTGCCTAAACTAAAAATGTTCCAGTATGTCCTCAACGATTTACTGTTAATGAGATTTTATATTTACCACAAAATTAATACGTGGTCGCGACTTTCCCTATCTGTGTTTCGTAAGAAACACATACTCGCGACTGACTACATTCAGCCCCATATTGAAAAATCTTTCCATATACGGAGCTACCCTAATTTACACCCCCTCGAAACACGGAGTCAATTTTTTCGAAATTCCAACTATTACATTAATAAAATTTCAAATTACAATTTAATACTACAATTTACACAATATCAAGCTCTCAAATCTCAAACTAATTATAAATTCTCACCTTACTATCATTTACATAATGTCCACCCTTGTACTGAAAATCCATTCGCACCTTACCAACCGCTTACGTGTGTTCGCTTCAATAATTTCCTAGAGAATGATCCCTTGCGTCTTGATCAAATATCACGGCTATCAATGCCCTCTTCAAACCTTTTTAATATTATGCGTTCGGGTCCGTGTCCATCTGCACAGCGCTATGACATCAAGCGTGGAATATCACACTTTCTTGATCGGTTGTCCTACCAACGCGTATTCTATTACTTCCGAGTTTGCAAACCAATGCTGGATGCCGATTCTATTATTAAAACTTAATCCAGGGTTTTTGGCTTATCACATAACCGATTCCGGAAGGTTAAAAAGAATTGGTATTTGCTTTCTTCTTTTAAATTCCTCCCAGAATGAAATTATTAAATGAATAAAAGTCTTATTTCTTTGCGATTTTGAGAGACATGAGGACTTGCACGCCGGTTGTTTAATCTATTCAATCGTTGGAGAGGCGCGGTTTTTTCTACAATTAAGGAACTTCCCTGTTATGACTCGTCACTCTAAAATATTGATGAACGAAAGTACAAGACGGTTAATCAATGATGAGGGAGACGGCAAACAAGTTGATTATTCCAACATGTCAACATGTATTGGGGTTAATTTGTACTGTCTCTCTTCCAAGGAACAAAGCGACAGAGCATTCCGTTCCAATAATTTGTTCAATTGACTTAAATACACTTTGCATTGCAGCACCTCATTGTGCAATGTGGGGAATCAGCAAGAGAAATTTCTAAAACGTCGACTGTTCATTACTGCCGTGAGGAGAAGGAAAATATTCATACAGGCTGATCAGTCAGTTATTGTAATTAATATAACCGATATCTGAGTCTGTTCATTTAAAATTATAATTAACTCTTTTCTAATATCTTTACAAATATTAATTTTAGCCACAAAATTAAAACGATTTAGATATTTTCTTTCTTGATAAGAGTATATGTTTAGATATTTATTTTTATTTTTATAGTATTTAGATATTTTCTTTCTTGATAAAAGTATATGTTTAGACATTTTAAAGGATGAAGGAATATTTAATTCACATTCCAGGAAAAAGACTACTCAAAAATTCTACTAATTCATATTTTCTTTTGAATAAAATCCACCATGTATTTTATAAGGTATTAAGTATACCTCATTAAGCGCCGGGTGCCACAGACATATCTTTCTGCCATCAAGCGCCGTTCTGAAAGTTCTCATACAAATGCATTATACTTCCCGTCACTTAGTAGTTTCCTAGCACTTTTGTACCAAATCTGATAATCTTCTAAAAATTTTCAAATCAAGACTTTTCAGAAACGGCTTATATTCTTTTCTTTAACTATGTTATGATAATAGATCTCTATGAGTCTTCTATGACACAAGAGCTAATTTAATTCACACTTTTCATTTCTTTGAAAAATGAAGAAATGTACTTTTTCGATTTTGTCTTGCTTTTTGGTAGAGAAATTTTCAAGTGATGGTTGAAATATTAATACGACACAAATTGCAATAATCGTTACAAATAATTCGAGAAGGATTACCACTAACAGTTTGACCACTGTCTTTGTATTTATTTAGTTAAATGCGTTTTATTTTGAACATCATGAGATGACGCAAAACACAGTTGTTATACTGGGAGGGCCAAAAGTCACTACCCATAACTACTTCTACCCTATTGTAATTTTAATTTCGTATGGAATCAATTTCCCCCCTGTCACATTCGTACACATAATTAGTTACAAACATACTAGAGTGCATAACTAAATGATCCACGGTCAGATGTTTAGTTGGAGATTTGCTTACATACGTTCTGTGTCCATGTTGATATATTGTCGAAAGAATAAGTTTTTGTATTAAAAAAAGAGTACAAAGGAGGCTAGGAGTTAATAACTTGCAAGGAACAATAGAAATACCAGATCACCAGATCTCACTTCCATGGATTTTTCGAGGACCTAAGAACAGCCATTGATAATGCTTTTCAGAATATTGATTCAATTTCAAAGCTGTTTGAAGAAATATGTTTAAGTGTTCCAAATCGTCTTCGGAGATGTGTCGATGTGGAGGGAAAACCATCTGATACAATGTACTAAAAATGATGATAATAATTGACTTGAATAAATAACTCACATTAATGGGTAGTGTCTTTTGGACGTCCGTAAATATGATTCGATCATTTAAAACAATTGAAACATTTACAAATAAAGACCCTTGAATACTCAAAATGAAGCAAGTCTCTCAACTCCTGTTATAATAATCGAAAAGAATACACTGCTGACTATCATTCGTTGCACAAAGAATGAAGACTTTCGTGATTCTTCGGTAAACATTTACAAAAATATTATTTTTTATTTAAATGCTATAATGTTTGGTTGTTCAAAATTGTGCCAATTTGGAATATCTACTAAAATAATTTCGTAAACATGAACAAATTTTAGATAGACTATTGTAGAGAAGTATAATAAAATTTTTAAAAAAACCAGATTTCCTTGTTGCAAGTTTTTAATTATCCACCAGATATTAGCCTGACTTTTCAAGTACTATATATTTTCTGCGCAGTTCAAAACTATGCAATTTAGTACGTTCAGTAACTTATTCTTTTTAAAATAAAATCCCATGAATACATTATCGGAATTCGTTTTTGCATCACTTGTCGCTTTGTGACATTTCCAAACCTTCGTAGAATAGGTCGGGTTCTCTATTAAAGAACTGTCCAGCCTCAGTATGACCTGTCATTGAGGATCTTACAAAGCTTCCCATTTTCAGCCTGCCAACAGAACTGACAAGTACATTATAGAATTTATGGCAGCAAGGCTTGTTTCTACGCTATAGCATTTGTCCCCGTCCAGCACAAAAAAAAAAAAAAAAACAGATTCTCAAGAAGCAGAGGGCGATGTCGGCACACTGACACAACTCGTGGCGCACAGTGGTTCCAAATGAAAGAAAGCGGTAGCAATCAGTAAGAATAAAAAAGGCATATCGGACGAACTAATTGTTTAAATGAAGTCGTAGGCTTCCGCGGCCAGAGTCAATATTACAATCATGGCTGTCCGGGTGACGCCGCGGTAATTGATGTGGTGCCGACATTTCCATCATCACGGACAGCCGGACAGCCAAGATTGTAATATAGAACTAATTGTTTGTTTGTTTGTGATTCTGAGTGCGTCAACAGGAAGGTCATTAGTCCCGTAAGTGTAGTGCATGTTTTTTCATCGTAAGGTGGCGGTGATCTTCCCCCACTGGATGGCGAGATCCGGCTTCGACCTACCATCGGCTAGCGGATTTGCCCCAACCAGGTACATCCCACTAGCAGGGCACCGCCCCAGACGAGATACGTTCTAAGTCCTCGACCGGTCTCCCAGGATTCGGGTTGGTGTAGTGCAGGTTAGTGTATGTGTTTGTAAGGGGTGAGGAAAGGAATAGGAAGAGGAAGGAAAGATCGCGCGCAGTCCGTGTCTCGTTTGTTAGGGTAATACTCTGCTTTTCATCTGGTGTTGATCGGAGTAACCACGTAAAACTACCGATCGGAGCAGCCGACCGCTAGAATTCTCCTCCAGACAACGACTGAATTCGACCTTGCTGAAAAGCTAGTGTGGAAAGTTCTGATGCCGTCGACACTCGAACCTAGGACCTCCCGGTCGGAGGCACAGCGGTAATGTACGGTGTGCAAACTTAAGTGTAATGGATGAAAGTAAATTAATATGGAAGGGACCAATGAACAGGGTATACGGGGAGGAAATGTCGAAAATTCGAAATTAAGCTCTTAAGACAATTTTTAAAATATTTTGTGTAATAAACTACTTTGTTTTGAATGGATGATCCTCAATGAGCACTCAAAAGCACCCAATTTACACAATTTGACTTCTTTTTTATTTCTGTGTTTATTTTTCTTTCTCAACATATATGTTCACTTCTTTTGTAAATAATAAACAATTTACATGTTTCTGGAGTGTTTTAATCTTCTGCAAAGAACATTTTTGCACAGAAAGCGTTTTTTCAAACCAACTTTTGAGTGCTTATTGCAGCTCAGCCATTCAAATAAAACAAAAGTAGTTTATTAGACGAAATATGCTTAAAATTGTCTTACGAGCTCATTTTCGATTTTTCGACTTTTCCTCCCCGGACATCCTGCATGTAGTTCACAATGTATTTTATGTTGCCTGATGATGGAGTAAAGATAACCACGAAACATCGTGATAAGGAAGATTTATATGATAACAAAGTAATGTGTAACTATTAGCTTTGTGAATGAATAAAGTCCGAAATTGCCTACAAAAAGTGATGCATTACATACAATTTAATTTCCATTCTAATTTTAAATATTTGTAAAAATGTGAGGGTACTAATCTCAGTTATTCGTCCTATCCAGAAAAAAGAAAGATATATCGGCAGAAATATCCATCCTGAAACACCACGCAATATCGTATCTTTCTATTCTCCTCCAATTTAATTGGACATTTTATTAAAGAAAGCTTTCTCGTTTACTCTCTTCGACGTTCAGTTTAACCGCACTCCTTCTCAATAAATTCTTCAAATCGCCGCACGGTACTGTCAGCTATTTTTCTATTTAACCATATTTTATTTTAAAAAAATACACCAAAAAGTTTCATGACAATACTTCTATCTCTATATTTATTTAATTAATTTACTAAACAACCACTTCTTAAATTCATCAAACCTTTCTCACATCATTTTCTGATTAAAGTTGACCATTCTCCGGTTCTGTTCCCAACAAATCTTCATATTTTGCTCACGTCAGGGCAAACTGAATAATCACAATGTATTAGGGAATTGTTCTTAAAGCGCCATGAAAAAACAACCGGTTTATTTCATTACCATAATAAAAGGATCAGAGTTCATGCGCGATACTCCCATTCCTTTCTTCTCCCCTTACACGCTCAAACACTGCCAGGCGTTACATTGGCACTCATTTTGAGAGAACAGTCAGGAGCGTAGAGCTTATCCCTACTGGGCATCCTCGCCGGAGGGAGATTACTGGAGGAAATTGATTTTTGATTTTTTCGAGTTTCCGGGCACGTCAACTGCTTTGGTCATTTGTCCCGTTACTGTAGTGCATGTTTTTCTCGGGAGATTTCTCGAGAGATTTCTCGGGTGATCTTTCCCCGCTGGATGGCCAGATCCGGCGCCGACCTACCGTCGGCTAGTGGGGTTACTGGAGGAGAGAAACCCCACAATAGGACTAACTCCAAGAAGGGACCGGGAGAGGTGGCTCAGTGCATTAACTGATGTCACTGCAGTGCCTCTGACTGGGAGGTCCTAGGATCAAATCTCGACAGTGGGAAGATATTCGACACTAGCTTGTCAGCGAGGTCGAATTCAGTGCTTGTCTAGAGGAGAATTCTAGAAGCCGGCTGCTTTGATCGGTAGTTTTCCGTGCTTTTTTCCGATCAACTCAAAGCGAATCCCGAAGCAAACCCTAATTAAAGGACCACGGACTGCGCGCGATCTTTCTTACCTCTTTCTTGTCCTATCCTTACCCCTTATACACATACATTACCCTACCACACATGCTGGGAGACCGGTCTGGAGCTTAAAGTTTGTCCCGACTGGAGCGGTACCCCGCTGGTGGGAGATATCTGGCCTAATTAAAGGACCACAGCGGGGACGATCACTACCACCTGACAATGGAAAAACACGCACTACACTTACGGAACTAATGATTTTGTTAGTTGACGTGCCCGGAATCACTAACCACCAAGCAACCAACCATCCAAGAAGGGTCCGTTTGACAGGTCTGGAAACAAATGAACGTAATGTTTGGCGATGGCATAGCAAGAGATAGTGGTGAAGCCATTTACAAAGAATATAACTGCTAACGAACGCATTGACAAATTGAGCGCATGGATGTAACTAGCAGTTATGTTGCCAGCGGTGGACTAACAGTTGCTGTCAAAACAATCCCTTCTTACAATAATTTTCTATACCACGCACAGGTCAGCTCCGCATATTACGTTCTAGTTAGGAGGCGTCACCGCCAGTTCCGTGTTTAACACGCACTTCACTTACGGGACTAATCAATATACTCTGATTTCAACGTAGTGGCACTTCAATGTCACGATTTGGAAGGAGGGAGGATATTGTCATCCAATCGTGAGAGCGATTCCTATTCCGGGAGACCGGTCGGAGCTTAGAGCTTGTCTCCGTTGGGGCGGTCGCCCGCTGGTGGAGAGTCCTGGTTAGGGAAACCCACAGCCGACCGTAAGTCGGCGCCGGATCTCGCCATCCAGCGGGGAAGATCACGGCCATCTCCCGGAGAAACATGCACAACGCTAACGGGACTAATGACTGAAGCAGTTGACGCGCCCCGAAACATGAAAGAATCGATCATTCAATCAATAATAGGATGTTTGTAATAAGCTGTCTGTCAAAATCTTGTGGCCAAATACACGAAACTGAATTGAACTGAACGACAGACAGTTTTCTCTATATGTGATGTTTGAACATGGACTTTTTTAAAAATTTCTTTCGCCGAGAGCCAGTGCGCGCGGCTACTGTCGCGGGTGCGTGGGCGTCGGGGTCCGGCTGCTGCAGGGCATGACGCGGCACGCCGGGGGCGGGGCTGGGCGGGGAGGCCGGCGCTTATCTATACATCTGGCGCCTTAACGCCGCTGTCAGCGACCCTCGTCATCGCGCCCGCCCGGCCACGCCCCTCGCAAGACACCTGTTGGCCGGCCGCGCTCCCACGCACGCCCGCCGGCCACCAGCCGAGCTCTGTGCTGACCAACCACTTGGAGGGTGAGGTAGGCTTGATGGTCAGCTGTCGTCAGAACTTTGTGTTATATTGCTTATAATTTTGATTGCCACTTATATTGTCCTATAATACTGATCTCATTTGTAAAAGTGAAATGAATATTGTTATTAGCTACTTGCTGTCTGCGACCTTCCTCAGGGTGAACAATATTGTCTCACCACTTGGAGTGTGAGGTAGGCTTGATGGCTAACTGTCGTCAGAACTGTGCGGATAGTTTCTTTGTGTTATATTGCTTCAAATTGCCACTTATATTGTCTATATAATACTGATATAATACTGTAATACTGTACTGATTACTACTGTACTACTATAATACTGATCTCGTTTGTAAAAGTGAAATGAGTATTGTTAATAGCTACTTGTTGTTCAGGACCTTCCTCAGGACGAAAAATATTCGCCCTGAGGAATATGCTCCCTTATTGTTATTAATTTCGTCATAAAATGTGTCCATGTTACCAACTGTTTAGTTGTATATATCCAAGAAGTTTCTAGAACTGCGTGAATATATCAGTGCATTGGTGCAAGAATGGCCAATGTCAATATTCAAAGTTTTACAGAATGGATGGTTTTCTTATGCCAACGAAATGACAAAACAATCGTTGGCCAATGTAAATCTACGTGAAATTAGAAGATATGATCGAATTTTGGTTTTGGCTTTTCTTCCACTGAAAGAAGGGGTTTTAAAGCACACATTGGTCATACAAAGCGAAAATCACTAAAACCAAATCTCAATTTCAAATGCTCCAGAAGAATGTAATAAATATTCTAAAAGAAAAATAGTTATATTTATTTGAGCATAAAAATAATTTATTTAAAATCTGATTACAATGAGTCTTAGAACATCCATCGTTTTTGAACGTGCACTGCTTCCACAAATAGATCAGATTGACCTATGTAGTTCGACTTCTAAATTCAATCCGTAGGTGTAACACCGTACAGCAGCAGGTCTGCAGCGACCATTCAAACCCACCGATCGTAATTCTCTGGACACTAATGAAACAGGCAGGAAGTCAACGAAATGCAGCCACTGGTGAGTTCTCAGATCATTGCGATTATTGTGTAAAAATATTATAGTGGTAATAAAAATCTCTAGAACATGCAAAGGAAATCCTAATAATAAGGAAATAGTTGAATAATGTTGATGAGCTGTCTGGTATACGTTCAGATTTGTACCATTACAGAGCGGCCACTGTTATAGAAAGGTCATGCATATTTTTAGAAATGAGAGAAAAGTTATTAATTTGTATTTTGTGAATTTTGTGGGGGCTTAGTATGTGCTTTAGTAGTTTGAGACCGAAAGTCGCGAGGTAAGTTAAATTAACTTGAAAACTGAATTACATTGGACAACTTGGATTCTGATCTCCAGTAAAAATGTCCATGAATGAAAATTGTTTTCGTTGTTTGAAAGAAGTGTGTTGAATACAATATTAAAGAAAACTGCCGCGCAATCCATACGGTTGAATAATGCAGACAAATTGTATTAGCTCATTGATTAAAGTAATTGTGTATCCTCTTAGACGTGTCGGAAGGTACCGTCATAAACACATTTGGGAGGCTACTGTCTTCTATTCTTTGGAATAGACGATGGACTGCGTCCTCCTTCCCATGCGGCCCAATTCTATGATTTCCCAAAACTGAAAGCTGTTAGTACGTGTATGGTACGACAGGGTTGGAATTAGGTTGTATTGCCTTAGTGAGAATCAAAACCTTTCTTATTCTTTGTACCCATTCAATCACTTCACCATAAGAAATGGAACAAACTAAAATAGCCCTTATGCTAATGTTATGCGGAAGTATTCTGTATTACGAATTATGAATTTTGTATTACTTAAGCATCCAGGACAGTACTTCCCTGCTTTAATGAAATTAATAACTATTTAAAGAAGCGGTCAAACACTGAACGTACTCGATGAGATAAGAACAAACTGGCACTGTAACATGAGAATATAATAAAAGAAAATAAAGAAAAAGAAGATAAAAGAGAGTGCGAAGAGGCAAGATGTACAGAGAGAAGAAAGGATGGAGAGAAGAAAGAGTAGGAAGGAAATAAGGAGGAACAAGGACAAAGAGGAGGAAGAACGTAGAAGAGGAAAAGGGAACGAGGAAGAAGAAAGAAAGGGAGACGTAGACGACAAGAGTGAGGACCGGGAGCGGTAGCTCAGTGCATCAACTGATGTCACTGCAGCGCCCCTGACCTGGAGGTCAGGTCGAATTCAGTCGCTGTCGGGGGAGAATTCTAGCGGCCGGCTGCTCTGATCAGTAGTTTTCCGTGGTTTCTCCGATCAACGCCAAGCGAATGCCGGAGCAATACCCTATCAAAACGGGCCACGGACCGCGCGCGATCTGTCCTTCCTCTTCTTTGTCCTATCCTCTCCCCCTTATACACACACTTACACTAACATGCAATACACTACCACATATTCAATCAATCAACGAGAGTGAGGGAGAACTAGAAGTATAAAAAGAGGAAGCAGTAGAAGAAGAACAAAGAGAAGGAGAAATAAAAGAAGAAAAGCAGGGAGAAGAAAGATAGGGAGAAGTAGAGGAAGATGCAGAAGAACAAAGAGGGAGAAGAAGAAGAAGAAGAAGAAAAAGAGAGGGGGCAGTAGAAGAAAAAAGAGAGGAAGAGAAACATCGCGTGCCCGGTCAGCAAAGTGACCACGCCCACTGATCGCTCGTTTGCAAAGTAGTCGCGAAGAGAGTGGCGTGCGCGGGCGGGCGAGGGGGCGGCTGGCGAAACTGACCTGCGCGACGACAGCGCGGCGGACGCCGGTCGGCTCCCGCCACCCGCGCGCTCCACGCCCGTCACCTGAGTTATCGATTTGGCAGCGTCTGCCGCCGCCTCCGCCTAAACCACCGCCGCCGCCGCCGCCACCGCCACTGCCTCCGCAAATACCGTCGCCACCACCACCACTCCCGCCAACACCATTGCCACCGCAACCGCCACCGTCACCGCCACCGAGACCGAGACCGAGACCGAGACCGACACCATCGCCAACAGAATCGCCAACAGAATCGCCAACAGCATCGCCAACAGCATCGCCACAGCCAAATCGCCAACAGCATCGCCAACAGCATCGCCAACAGCATCGCCAACAGCATCGCCAACAGCATCGCCAACAGCATCGCCAACAGAATCGCCAACAGCATCGCCAACAGCATCGCCAACAGCATCGCCAACAGCATCGCCAACACATGGCCAACACCATGGCCAACACCATGGCCAACACCATGGCCAACACCATGAGCCAACACCATGGCCAACACCATGCCAACACCATGGCCAACACCATGGCCAACACCATGGCCAACACCATGCCAACACCATGGCCAACACCATGGCCAACACACATGGCCAACAGCATCGCCAACACCATCGCCAACAGCATCGCCAACAGCATCGCCAACACCATCGCCAACACCATCGCCAACACCATCGCCAACACCATCGTCAACACCATCGCCAACACCATCGCCAACACCATCGCCACCGCCAGCCCCGCCATCGCCAGCGCCGCCGCCGCCGCCCCGCCATAGCCGCCGAGTGGCTCCCTGCATGCGACGCTCGGTCCCTCTGGCCGGAGTTCACTAATGAGCTGAGTTGTTAGTGCGTAATTCCTGAGACGTCGAGTGGGGAGGTGGCTTCGTTATTTTTCGATGTGTGGGCTGCGGACCTCGTGTGGGAAAATCGCACGGTCAGGACAGTCGAGATGTTTGAATGGGGCGTTGAAATGTGTTCAATAAATCTGACTTTTCACTACACGGGTTTTAAAGTATGATCTCGATCTGTCTCTGTTTATTGTTGATCTTTTCTCTGTTTTTTTGTCATTAATGGATAGCTACATATTCGTCATAGCTTGTCGAACTATTGTATTTATAACATGTTCCTCTTCTTTTTTACCTTTTCCTAGAACAAAGTCTTTTATCCAATATTTATTTTGGATTACTCGTATTTCTTTCCCAAACATGTTTTATAACATTAAGGTGTAAAAGATGTGCTATTGTTATCTATACATTAAAGTGATTCACTAACATGTAATATTTGGCTGGTTAGCATATGTTTTTTACATAATATCCCGTGATTATCGTAACATTGATTAAAATACTTTCATATCGTAATCCTCAAGTTGTGTGAATGAAAATACTGCGTTAATAAGGTTTCTATTCTCCAGCAGTATGTCGAAAATGAACGCGTAAATCACATTTCATAGCCACTCGTCAATATAAGAATTTCTCACCATTTAGCATCACAACGCTCTATCACTTGCAGTTTTCACTCCTCTTCTTACAAGCAGATTTAACTTTAAGGACAGGTTTTAAAGCCGCAAGGAAATCTATTGGATAGAAGCACACAGGACCAGCAAGTTGGATGTAAATGTTTGTGCAATTGGAGAAATATCGATAATTAAATAATGCAATGAGAGAAAGTACAGTGAGTACAAGGAATCCGAATAAGTGAGAAAATAAAATTACAGATTTCACTAGAAGGAGACGAATCTAGACATTATTCGATAGTTAATCATAAAATTGAAAATTTATGTAACCACATGTCAGCGTGGGACGTTGGGAAGATTATGTCATGTCATACATGTGTTGTAATGCCTGACATGTCATGTCATGGTCACATTGTGTAAGTCTTTCACAATATCGAGTACTGATATTAGATTACTAGACAGGAAATGCCCAAAAGAGAGTGAACGCAGTGGTGAATTTTAGACCTGAGAATACGTTTAAAAAATATCCTAATTTACACAGGTGAAAACATCGCGAATTCGAATAAAAACAGAGTGACACTGAGAGAAATGGAGATGTACGTATGAAGACTGAGGTGCGATTTTTCTTTCCCCTTCGTCCTATCTTCATTCCTAACTTACACACACTTACATGCACTACACTATCAGACATGCAGGGAGACCGTTCGGGAGCTTAGAGTTTGTCCTGGATGGAGCGGTGCCTCACTAGTAGAAGATGCCTAGTTGGCGAAAACCCTACTAGCCCACGGTAGATCGGCGCCGAATCATGCCTTCCAGAAGGGAGGAAGATCACAGCCACCTTGCGAGGAAAAAAAATGTGCCACACTTACGGGACAATGTTCTTAGCAGTGTGTACCCGGAATCACTTAACAACCAATCCATCAACGAACACCTTAATTGATAATGAACGAGACAATAAAGAATTGGTGAGTTAATGAATGATTCAAGAAGACTGAACGATTGATAGAATAACAAAAATGAATCATTCAATAAGGATGAATTAAAATAATGTGAGTGAATATAAAGCATTGAAGGCTTTCACGGCCGGAGTCAATATTCATGTTTTCTTCCGGGCTGATGGGCCGTGGTCCAATTGGCTTTGAACTGCCAAACGTTTCGCCCACGACTGCGGTGGGCATCTTCAGTGGCGAGGTCTCTGGCGAAGTGTCCGGGACGGCGGCTGACTGGCGACTGTTGACTTCGCCACTGAAGATGCCCACCGCTGTCGTGGGGGAAACGTTTGGCAGTTCAAAGCCAATTGGACCACGGCCCATCAGCCCGGAAGAAAACATGACTATGAGTGAATAGTTCAAATTGCTAAAACCATGTATTTTTGTAAGCAAGTTACACGTCAAAGCAAGCAGTATTATAGGAAGATCAGCCCCTACATCATCTTCCTTGAGAACACGAGACGAACACCTCTGAGGGCAGCTCCCTCTTTGCTGCTGCTCGGGCCGCGGCCGGGACTGAACAGAGCAAAAGCGGGCGGGCGGGCGGGCGCGGAGACAGTGATGCGACGCGACCGAGGCGGGGGGGCGGCGAGGGCAAAGGGCGTGGTCGAGGGCTCGGAGCCGTTTCTCCTCCCCCGCCAGCGCCGCCGCCGCCGCCTCCGACACTTCCGGTGTATCGACGAGGGGCTTCCGCCGCCGAAGCGCCGCCCCGGGCGCCATTTGCATGACAGAATGGGCGCGCTGCTTTGTATTCGGCGTCGCCCCGCGCGCGGGCGACCGCCCCTCGCCTCGCCCCGGGCGACGCCGGGAAGCGCGGCGGAAGACGCTTGGGCGAAGAAAGCCCGAGCGCCCCGCCCGCCCCCCGGGGCGACGCCGGGAAGCGCGGCGGAAGACGCTTTGGGCGAAGAAACCAAGCCACGCCACGCCACGCCACGCCACGCCACGCCCTGCCCGCCCCTTCCTCTCCCCTCCCGCCCCACCCCGGGCCGCGCCGCCCGGGCCGCCCCGCCCGGGCCGCCCGCCCCGCCCCGCGCCGCCCGCCCCGCGCCGCCCCGCACCGCACCGCCACGCCACGCCCGCCTCGTCCTGTTCTCCCGCTGCCGCCGCGCGGGGAGATGCGGTTTTTTAGAGCAGGCGACCGATCACAGGGCTTCCCCAGCCCGAAAACAGGGATGTTTCTCCGGTCGAGTTTCGTTCAGTTCACAATTGATCCTGTTCTTACAAACCGATTACAATATGCAATTGAAAAGTTTGAAGCAAATACGAATTTTTGTAACAATAAAAATTGAAGTGCAAATGGTGAAAGAAGAGCGAGTGAAAATCAACAGTGGAAAGACACTCAAGTTTTGTTAATGAGTGTCTTAACTATATTACGAAATCAACTACCTGACCATTTAGACGCCTATTCAGGAGAAAAAGAGGACTGTATCGATGAACGTAACCAGATTGTTGGCTCATATAACGACAGTAACACCACTTACGAAGAAGAATAGAAACGAACATGAATAGAGCCCTTCCCCCAAGATATGGCTTTTAGACCGGCTGATTTATCAAGAGCCATGAGACTTCCCTGGTCCAGCAACATTTTTTTGATTGGCTTTAGTCTTATTCACAAATTTTCCTGTTGAAGTAAACTAATTTCATAGTGCATAGGAAGAGTTTAAAGCTTATTTGCCCAAATATGTACTCCTGGAAATAATTGAAGTGCAAATGGAAAAAGAGGAGCGAGTGAAAATCAATAGTGAAAAAAAAAACGAAATTAGTTAACAAGTGATTAACTATACTTACAAATCAACTACCTGAGCACATAGGTGTCTATTTAGAGTAAAAAAAGGATTTTATGAAAAAATTTAATTGGGTTTCCGACTCAATGATTGATTGATTGATTTTTTCGTGTTTCCGGGTGCGTCAATTGCTTCGGTCCCGTTAGTGTAGTGCATGTTTTTTCTCGGAAGATGGCGGTGATCTTCCCCCGCTGGATGGGGAGATCCGGCATCAACCTACCGTCGGCTAGTGGGGTTCCCCCTAAACAGGACTCTCCCACCAGCGGGGCACCGCCCCAGTCGGGACAAGCTCTAAGCTCCCGAACCGTCTCCCGGAATATGTGGTAGTGTGGTGCATGTTAGTGTAAGTGTGTGTGTGAGAGGAGAGGAGAGGATAGGACAAGGAAGAGGAAGGACAGATCCCGCGCGGTCCGTGGCCCGTTTGGTAGGGTACTGCTCCGGCATTCGCCTGGCGTTGATCGAAGAAACCACGGAAAACTACCGATCAAAGCAGCCGGCCGCTAGAATTCTCCTCCAGACAGCAACTGAATCCGACCTAGCTTAAACATTAGTTCCTCTTTTAAAACAGCTCGAACTTATTTTATCTTCTTCTTTATCTTCTTCTTCTTTTTTTCTTCTTCTTCTTCTTCTTCTTCTTCAAGAGCCTCCTATTTCTCTCTATCTTCACGCCGACCAATGTCCAAGAAGTTTATAGTTAAGTAATGTTCGTAAATAAACGATATATTACATTTCGGATAATTGAAATGAGTTGAATAAGTACTACAATAACGTTGTCATGAAGCGCAGCGTAGCTGCGTACAAAAAACTTCAACCGACTCGCGAGGAGACGCGATTTATCGAAGTGGGCGTCCGATCCAACCATGGGCCTTCTCTGGCGTGAGAACACTTCTCTCTGTCTGGTTTTACGTTCTTTCCCCCTTTTTGGTTTAATAATCTAGATTTTTCCATTTTTTGTAGTCGAACGACCGATAGAGCCACATAATTTCCGCCATGCAAAAACATTCCTAGTTGTGATCATATTTTTCTTATGCTAACTTTCTAATTTCTTCATCCACTTGAATGATTTGGAGTTTATTTGAGTACATGTATGAACGTGTTTATATCAATATGTGTCACATCAATATGTCGAAATTTTTGTTGTTCAATACCACCAATAATTAATTATTCACATTGGAAATAAGAACAAACTATTTAATTTCTATAATTTTATACATTTTAAGAGCATGTAAATTATTTTTTATTAGCCTCTTCAACTTTCCTTCCATGTTGTCAAGAGGTAATCTCTTTGAAGATATGTGAATGTTTAATCTATTAAACTCCACAAGCAATTTTTTTATACGTGTTGCTCGACTTTTCTTTAAAATGGGGACTACTTCACAAACGTTAATTCATGTTTTTTAGAAAATCATTGGAGGAAAAGATAAAATCGAGAGATTGAAAGAGATTACAAAGTAAAATGTATAAAAAAGAATTGTCTCAGAAAGTAGGAAGACATGTACAGAGAATGAAATCATGTGGTTTATGTCAGAGATCACTTTTGAAGATGTCGAAGATGTCTGTGTGACTCGTTGACAGACAGCACAATAAATCACTTAGAAAGACACCAGTGTCCTGCAAGCTATTATTTCCCGTTTGCTTTTCCTATTATCTTTGAAGTCGCTTGCTTGCTATTCTTCCTTTTCCCCATTCATTTTTACAGGTTTCCTTTTTCCCTTTACAATCTGTCTGAAAGGCGGGACATCTCAATCTTTGTGGCCACCCACCGCGGGCCTGGCGCTGCTAGTCTTCAGAAGCGATCTGGAAATGCCTAAATCGAAAGTCGAAGCGGAAGAAACATCCAACGTTGTTTGAAACGATCATACTTCTCCCAGCAAACTGAATAAATTAGAAGACTTTGGAAGGAAATGTTTTTACATTACAGTTATTTCAAATAATCTATAAACAATTAAGGCATTTGATTTAATACACACGGCTAAACCGCAGCTGGAAATAATATCAAATTATTTTAATACATTTTTAAATTATATTCCTTTGCCTGAAAACAGGCATTGCTCGGACATTTATCACAATAATCTTTGAGGCAGCTGCCGTACATAACGTTACCTAAAATTTGTTGAAAGATGCTTCATACAATAACTATATGTTTAGGTGAAAAAATCAAGTACCAATCATCAAATGAAAAATTTTCAGAAACATTTTAATCTGTTAACATGAGACTGAAGTACCCCGCATTGCCTGAGTATTTATTTATCACATTCATTTATTAGTCACGGAAAGAAATTCTATTTTCTCGCTGTCCCGTCTACTGCTTTCTATACTAGTGCTTTAGTGTATCCCGCACAACCCCGTCTTGTCCCACCTTCTACAACTAAACCGCAAAATATTTCCTACAAAATCACAAAGAAAGATGTGCATTTATACCTTTTTTATTATACAAAAACCTATTTCCAACTTATCATAATGAATACTATACTATGTGTGAAAAAATATAGTACAGAAGTAAACAATTCACTTTAGTCAATTCAATGTAAAACAAGCAACTACGCTTCGAAGTATTTGCATGTTCTTGATTCATCATATTTTTCCATTAATTTCATATCTTGTACTCTCAACACATTAAATGTTATTTCCAATTAAGGTCAATTTCTGACTTATCTTCATATAGTATATATGCGAAGAAAAAATGACAAAAGTTATCATTCTTAAATAGAAATCGTTCATAGCACTCAATGAATGTTACATAAACAACCACTCACCAGGGTTAATTTTCCATTTTCAATAGTTCTCAAAAACATTTTCACAATTTTCTCAAAAATTACACAAATTGTTTGATCAAACTTTATCCTCGGATAGTGTATAGGTCGCTTAAGATAATGGTGTAGGTTTCATCTTCATTGAAATCCCCAATATTTCGAAAAATTGCAGAAGTGTTATTTTTTGGCCTTTAAACTAATATTGAAGAGGATTTTTCCCTTAACGATCTTTAAATACATTCACGTTCAATTTTCAAAAACATGAGTAGTTTTCACAAATACGAGTAATTTGGAGCGAAATATACGCAATTTATAAAAAAATTAATATTTTTATCTTAAAATTCGCTCCAATTTTTTCTTTACATGTTTTCCACAGATAGAAGAAGGAACACTGAATTTTTGAAAGTAGCAAATTAAAAAATAACGCGAGAAAGTATGTGATGTTGTAGCACTAGTTTTCTATTGTCATGTGCTTCACAAAGAGTAAGGCACAAACTACACTACATATTTAAAAAAGCAACGTTTTTTATTGCAAAAATCCCCAAAATTAAGTATGTGATGTTGTAGCACCGACCTGGATGGCGGAGGTGGCTAAGAGCGAGTACCGAATCACCGCTTCTGTCCGAAGCGTCGAGGGTTCGAGTCCGCCTTGGGCATGGTTGTTTGTCACTTGTCTTTGTATGTATGTGTTGTCGCGGAGGGCCTCGCGTTCTGCTGACCCCAGATCAGAGGAGCCCGCAAGTGTGTTGGTGTCTAGTGTATGGTCGAATATGCGTCCCATTAGGACGTAAAGGGTAACTCGGCTGTCGGCTGGAAAAAACCCTAGAAAGAAAGAAGAAGAAATCCCCAAAATTAACCTCAGCAGTAACACAAGTACCCGTCACAAAACTTGCGCAATTCTTTAACCCAAAAAGAGGAAGAAAAAGTTGAAAATGACAGGAGCATTACAGAGAGAAATTCGAAGGGTGTTCAGTAGCGATGTTTGCAAAACGACGAAGAAAAAAATGACGATGTAAAGAACAAAAATACTAAAGAAAAATTGTACTACCGTCTCTAACAGTAATCTCTCTAGCTTTAATGACCGGTTTAATGTATGTGACAAGCGAAACGGTTATGCTATTGATCAGAGCAACTGTACATCTTTTAATTGCCCAGGCAATAATTTAAAGACATTATTAGTGTTACTTAGCTCCGACCTCTATCATTAAAGCCTGCATGCCCATGAAAGTACCTGTCACCACAAACTCTTCATCGACAACCGGAAACAAACTCCAGCACCCCGTTCTTCATTGAAAGAGGCTTCGGAATTATTACGAGCGTATCGGCGCCGCCCACTTCAACGCATATGATAATGAAGCAGATAATTACACACGAGGTAGGCTTCCAACGGAAAGAGCACAGAGGAAACGGAGAGGTGGAGCGGGAACGGAACCAAACATGTCCCTTCGGAATAATAATTCCCGGCCACTTATCACCTCATTAGCCCAGGCGTCCCGCAGCGTGTCGTCCATCTCCTCTGTGCAGACGTATAATTCCGCGCCAACAGAGCCACCATTCGTCCCGAGGCACCGGCGGGGGGGGAGGGGGGGCGACGCGCGCCACCTGCGAGTGGTGCTGACGCGCCGAGAAAAATCGGTCGCCTAAAAATATGCGGCCCCCAGGCGGAGCGCGGCGAGCAGGAAGGCCGGGTGGGGAAGAGCGTGCAGGGAGGTGCAGGAGAGGAGGTGGTAGGGGGCAGGTGGCGGGGAAGAGGTTGTGGGTGCTGGTGGTGGGGAAGAGGTTGTGGAGCTGGTGGCGGGGAAGAGGTTGTGGAGCTGGTGGCGGGGAAGAGGTTGTGGGAGCAGGTGGCGAGGAAGAGGTTGTGGGAGCTGGTGGCGGGAAGAGGTTGTGGGAGCAGGTGGCGGGAAGAGGTTTAGGAGCAGGTGGCGGGAAGAGGTTGTGGAGCTGGTGGCGGGAAGAGGTTGTGGAGCTGGTGGCGGGAAGAGGTTTGGAGCTGGTGGCGGGAAGAGGTTGTGGGAGCTGGTGGCGGGAAGAGGTTGTGGAGCTGGTGGCGGGGAAGAGGTTGTGGGAGCAGGTGGCGGGGAAGAGGTTGTGGGAGCAGGTGGCGGGGAAGAGGTTGTGGAGCAGGTGGCAGGGAAGAGGTTGTGGAGCTGGTGGCGGGAAGAGGTTGTGGAGCAAGTGGCAGGGAAGAGGTTGTGGAAGCAGGTGGCGGGGAAGAGGTTGGGAGCTGGTGCGGGAAGAGGTTGTGGGATCTGGAGGCGGGGAAGAGGTTGTGGAGCAGGTGGCAGGAAGAGGTTATGGGAGCAGGTGGCGGGAAGAAGTTGTGGGAGCAGGTGGCGGGAAGAGGTTGTGGGAGCAGGTGGCAGGGAAGAGGTTGTGGAGCAGGTGGCGAGGAAGAGGTTGTGGGATCTGGAGGCGGGGAAGAGGTTGTGGAGCTGGTGGCGGGAAGAGGTTGTGAGAGCAGGTGGCGGGAAGAGATTGTGAGAGCAGGTGGTGGGGAAGAGGTTGTGGGAGTAGGTGGCGGGGAAGAGGTTGTGGGAGCTGGTGGCGGGGAAGAGGTTGTGGGAGCAGGTGGGGGGGAAGAGGTTGTGGGAGCAGGTGGCGGGGAAGAGGTTGTGGAGCAGATGGCGGGGAAGAGGTTGTGGTAGCAGATGGCGGGGAAGAGGTTGTGGGAGCAAGTGGCGAGGAAGAGGTTGTGGGAGCTGGTGGCGGGAAGAGGTTGTGGGAGCAAGTGGCGGGGAAGAGGTTGTGGGAGCAGGTGGCGGGGAAGAGGTTGTGGAGCAGGTGGCAGGGAAGAGGTTGTGGGAGCAGGTGGCAGGGGAAGAGGTTGGGAGCAGGTGGCGGGGAAGAGGTTGTGGGAGCTGGTGGCGGGAAGAGGTTGTGGGAGCTGGTGGCGGGAAGAGGTTGTGGGAGCAGGTGGCGGGGAAGAGGTTGTGGGAGCAGGTGGCAGGGAAGAGGTTGTGGGAGCAGGTGGCGGGGAAGAGGTTGTGGGAGCAGGTGGCGGGGAAGAGGTTGTGGGAGCTGGTGGCGGGGAAGAGGTTGTGGGAGCAGGTGGCGGGGAAGAGGTTGTGGGAGCAGGTGGCGGGGAAGAGGTTGTGGAGCTGGTGGCGGGAAGAGGTTGTGGAGCTGGTGGCGGGAAGAGGTTGTGGAGCGGTGGCGGGGAAGAGGTTGTGGGAGCAGGTGGCGGGGAAGAGGTTGTGGGAGCAGGTGGCGGGGAAGAGGTTGTGGGAGCAGGTGGCGGGGAAGAGGTTGTGGGAGCGGTGGCGGGAAGAGGCGGGGGGGGAAGGTTGGGGGGGGGGAGGGGAGTAGGTGGCGGGAGAGGATGATCGGAGAGGGTGGGGTGGGTCGGGTCGGGTCGGGCTGAGACTCCGGGGCAGGATGAGGGAGACGATGACATAGGAAGGAATAAGGAGTAGAGTAGGAGCGAAGTGACGGTGGGGCTGGGGAGGGATGGGAGGAACTGAGGAGAAAGATGAGGAGGGCCGGAGAGCAGAAGGCTGGAGAAGTGAGGGATCTGGGAGAGTGGAAATTGGGTAACATTGCTGGAATGTCAAAGCTGAGGTAGGGTAGAGCAGGGAGCAGAGCGATTGGGGGGCGGGGCGGGCGGGGCGGGCGGGGCGGGCGGGGCGGGCGGGGCGGGCGGGGCGGGCGGGCGGGCGGGGCGGGCGGGGCGGGCGGGCGGGCGGGGCGGGCGGGCGGCGGGCGGGCGGGGCGGGCGGAGCGGGCGGGGCGGGCGGGGCGGGCGGGGCGGGCGGGGCGGGCAGCGTAGAGAGACAGGGCGGGGTGGGTTGGGAATGCGGAGCAATGGTTGGGAGTCGAGACAGCGAGGGGATGGGACAGGCTGGGAGAGAATGCTATGAGAAAGGTTGGGGCGGGGTGGGTCAGGACAGAGAGGGACGGCGATTGTGTAAAGCTGTGCTTCGTCATCCGACAAGCTCTGTGATGCAAGAATAGAGAACAGAAATCTGGGATGATCATAGCAGCTATACGGTAAATCAACGAATGAATGAATGAATGAATGAATGAATGAATGAATGGAGGAGGAAATCAATGAATGGCGAAGAACTCTGATTCATTCTGGATTCTAAAACATTTAGATTACAGGATAATGTAGACCAACGTGCTCCTTCGGAATTCATATTAAATCAATGTCAAAAATATTACCTTCATTTCCAAAATAATTTCAAATATAAGAAGCCACGAGTTCCTACATGATATAGAAGAGGAATAAGCAAGGACAAATATATCTCATAGAATTGGGAAGAACTTGTAGGTTCGTGTACTAAACGAAGGTATTTGAGTTGACATAATAAACCAAACGTGTTACATTAATTCTAGTTTTTTGGAGAAATAATGCGTTAGTGAATTCCAATTTTCGTTATTTTAAAATGTTCGAAATTCTTTTTCACGTGTACATGAAAAGCAATTCTTACAAAACTTTGATGATTTGAACAAGATGAGTATTTTTACCAATCCTGGGCGTTAGGTCCGTAGCAATTTCTTGTAATTAGCATTCCAGTCATCAACAATTTTTCACTCATATTTTCTATAATAATGACGATCTTAATTATATCGATAAATCACTTGTTTATTGATTGGGCTGAGTATTAGAATTTCAAATGGAAATGAAAATGAAAAATTCAAGGAAAATAATTCAAAGACAACATGTGGAATATGAAGAACAATGTAGTATAAAAGTCGAGATACGAAATATCAATTAAAGAAAGAATGAGATGGCTCTAAGAGGGATGCTCAATACTCAGTCAATCTAACAATTAATACAAGTCTCTAGAGTTTGTGCTGCCAGGTACTCAGGCACATTCCATTACGCCAGCTCACTCAATCTCAACGTTTTGCATCCATAATTTGTAATAATGTACTTGATTATATTTATTATGACAAAAAGTGGTAAAAGATAGAACGAAAATTCCTTAGTAACGCAATTATGTATAATTAACATGGCCAAAGCAATTAAATTATTTGCAATACATACTTTTTCCATTACTCATATGAGATAATGCACGTTTCATTACACGCACACATATCAAGAGAAATTAATAGCAGAAGCTGCAATTATACTTTCTCCAGCTTTTATTTTGTTTTTTATTGTTTTGGGAGTAGATTAAGTAAAATAAGCAGGACGTAATTATAAAATGGAAATTCTCTAATTATGTTGTGTTCTTATGTCGCATAATTAAGCATTCTCTTCGGGAAGTTCAAGACATTTGATAAATTTCTACTTGTTTAGTTTATGAATCAACGTGACGTGAAATCAGAGTTTCCACAATATATAGAATAAAAATTACTATTTACCGAAATGTTATACCAAGTAGTATTTCATAATTATATGAAATTTTTAACAATAATTATTAGTAGTGACGTTTTGATTTCGGGGGAATCTATTTTTGTAGTTCTTTTACTTCTACCATTTACACTATTAATATGCAATTCAACGAAAGGAATTTCAAATAAATTTATGAAAATAAATTGACTTCTGCAGAAAAACCATAAAAAGAAAAATAGTCAAGCGACGAGATTGAAATCACAACCTCACGATCAAATAGAAGCATATATAAATAAAACATGAAATTTGGCAACAGTGTAGATGTGAATTGATCGTAAAATGTCAATGCATTTCTCAACAAAAATCAAATAATGCTCGTTGTGTATACTTCGCGAATGTTCATTCCCGCCTGAGATATGGCATAATATTCTGGGAAATACATCTTATAGCTCCCAGACTTTTAGATTACAAAAACGAATTGTACGAATAATAACCAAATCCCACCCACGTGATTCATGTAAGCCTCTCTTCATTAATCTAGGAATTTTACCATTACCGTGTCTTTTTATTTACGAATCAGGGGTTTTTGTAAAAAATGACTTGCTCAAGGGCGGGAATATATTTTCAGAAAATGCCGAAGTCTATTACTATAACACTCGACGTAGAAATCATATTCATCAGGTGACAGTATCAACAGCTCATTACAAACAATTCACATACAATACATGTACATTATTTTTCAAACACTTTGCCAGATGACATTAAACGATTAACTTCAATAGAAAAGTTTAAATCCCAAGTGAAATCGTTTCTGCTGCATAACTGTTTCTATACAATTAGAGACTATACTGAGCATCACAAGAAAAGGAACATTAATTTTAACAATGATACATAATGCATTATTTACCATTTGGACTGTATAAATGAGTATAAACAACCTGTAACAACTATTGTACTACAGCTTCCGGGTCAATGACCCCATCTCGATCAGGTTTTTCGTCCAGTTTCCCTGATCCATTGAGCAAATGCTGAGATGGCCCCTTGTTTTGCTTCTGGACATAAATGTAACTTCATTTCTGTGCACGTCTTCTAGAATTCAGTGGGAAATACATTTATTCAAATTATCGTTTCCATGTTGTCGCGGCAGGAAGTAATAAGAGCCAAAATTTATTGCTTATTTTCTTTGAAAATAGATTTTATTACATGGGAGTTTTTGTTGTTTTTTCTTTCTTTCAAAATTCAAAATTTATTGCTTATTTATCCTTGAAAATGGATTTTATTACATGGGAGTTTTTTTTTCTCCCTTTCAAAATTCAAAATTTATTGCTTGTTTATCCTTGAAAATAGGTTTTATTACATGGGAGTTTTTTGTTTTTTTTTCTCCCTTTCAAAAATTCAAAATTTAAGTAGTATATGACTTGGTGTAGAGATCGCAGAATTTTGAAAATGTGCACACAATTCACTTTTCCCATAGCACGTCATACGCAGTTTTTAACTGTTTTTTGACGCAAATAAATAAATAAATAAATAAATAAATAAAAATAACTAATTTTATTTTTCTAAGAACTTAAGTGTGTAATATTGAAAAACAACAATAAACAATGTGTAAGTTATTATAAAAATTGTGGCAATACTTACGGAATTATAATATATAATACACTAGACAAGAACGAAGAAAGTTCGATAACTTTATTAACTGAACTATCGGAATACTTGTATTTAATATTTTAAATAATTAAAAATTTTTAGTGGTTACTATGCCCATGCGAGGTTTTGGGTTTGTATGTGGATTGATATCGCAATATAGCATAATAATTCCTTGGAATTTTTTGTTAAAGTGAATAAAGCTTGCCGACCTTGAATTGACAAACATATTCATTATATTAAAAGGATCTAGAATGGATAAAAACATTCGTCATATTAAATGGATCTGGAATAATCAATTCAGCAGAGAAATTCGACAATTGATTACAGTGCTAATGATATTTTTTATCTATTTTCGTTGATTTTAATCGCTAAAGTAATCACAAGACGCTCCATTGAGTTTTTCACGTCAGATTTGAAATAATTCTTTGCCAGGAGACTTCAAAGTATTAAAAGTAGTTCAAGATAAATCCGCACCAAAAATTAATGTAATTGTAGATGTTATTGTCATCATTGATTAATGTGAAAGAGCTGACGACAAATATTAATTTATGTTATACGATTACGTATTATTCATACCCTGGACATAATCCCTGGCAGAATTTCGCAACAAACACATTATTTGATGTAGATCGAAGTAGTAAATTATAGTAATTAAATAAAATGTAACGATGTGATGTTTAATCGCATATGCGAACAAATAACAATTGAAGCCGTAACATACTACGTGGTTTGTTATGTCATTTACGACAGCTATCATTTTGTGAACGCGAGTGGGTAACCACAGGCTCTGCGGCATCACTGACGTCATTCCCGGAATGGCTGACGAGTGTGGATAATTTTGAGTTCACACTAGTAATAAATATGCAAATAAGCAGTACAGCTCTTACAGTATAGTTATTGTGTGAAAACCCCTTTGGTGACTTGTAACGCAGTATTACCTACAAATCTCTTTTGAAGTATTGAAAATTTACGTAAAATAAATTAAATTGGCACGAACTACAAAGATTCAACATTGTATATATCCCAAATGACAGTATAAATTACTTCAAAAAAAAAAAAAGTAGGAAAAGACTTGAGGTTTTTTGATTGCAGTTGATATTTTTTTTTTCCCCATGCAATGTATCATAACGTATTCAAGCTGAAACCAACAGATTGTCCTTCATTATCACGCGATTTTTTTTCTATTGCATGCAGCTACTTTTTCTTAGTTGAGACACGTTTTATAGTGTAGTATAAACATTTTTTATCCTTTCATTTTTCACACATATTCTTGTTCCGCGAATTGCTGAGTTACAAAAATGCTTTCAAAATTTCTTGCTTAAGTGGATTGGCTGTAAAGTTTTGACGTCATTCTGTATCCAATATTCCTACTACATTTCGTAACAATGTAATGAGATTCATTATTCTCAGTTTATAATGCTCAAGTTCAATTCACAATTCACAAAAAAATTAAATATTTTTTTTCAGAAATGGCACATAGTTTTATCTCATGAGATTTTAATATTCTCTTAAAATTTTTCAAATGTAATATAACAGACGAGTGTGACTAGCTGCAGTCAAAATGCTTACTTGCAAAAAAGTATAATACATGGCGTATCAAAAAGTAAGTAATTTTTCTTAGGTTGAAAGGTGGACTCATTCACAGCATTTCTCTGAAACTGCAGATGAGTAATGTCCTGTAGTGTTTCAACTTCAATCGCTTAGCATTCATATGTTAGGGTCATAAATAACAAATAGTATTACAAATTTTCAATATATCCCGTAATTTCTTACAACATTTCTCAAGTTTATGTTTTTGGAGTTAATTTTTGAACGATATTTATTATTTATGAACATTGGTTTTGAATTATTAAACTCTTTTTTTTTCAACTTCACTTGAAATATTTTGCACCTTCTGAAGGAAGGCATGCGGTTCAAAACTAAATTTCTTTGATCGATATTGGCTTGCCCCCATATATCCACAAATATATGCTCGTATGATAATGCATGATCGCCACATCACATTGAACACAGAATTTCAATTATCCAGACAACTTCGTCTCTTATTTCGTTTTTCAATATCGCTAATCATTCTTTTCCTATCACGACTCTGACGCATGTCAGTATTTTGACGTTTTTTGCACGTCGTAGTGATTACCTCAGACATATTAAGTTAAAAATCTATCAATTTATTTTTCGATCTTTTTGTGCATCAACATATGAAACCTTTGACGAGAGGGAATTACTCGCCGTTACAGCCCCAGGTTCCCAAGCAATTTTCCTGCACAGACTGGTCCGCAGCGCGCACGAAATCCTAGTCGATGATGGATGGCAGGGTTACGCCAAGCTACGTGAGGGCGTTTGTGTGACAGGAATACATCGACTGCTTTGTGTGTTAAAGTGGTAATTAATAAATGTTCTACCATGTTACAAATTAGTTGGCTGTAAATATAAAATCGGTACAGTACGATAAAGAAATTTGTATGATATTGTGGATCTCGATAAACTGTGTCCATGTACTACCTACGTATTCAGTACACAGTAAAATAATACGTGATGATTCGCGACGATTATTACTGTGAAATTATTATTATTAATGAATAGCATTCTGGATCTATTAATCAATGAACATTTCATATTATTCAACATTTTTGTAAAAAGATAGTAATTCATACTTAATGTGCGAGAAACTTAATATTGTATAAACAACGATCGGTAGATTGCGATTTCTAAATATTGATTATACACATTATTATTATTATTATTATTATTATTATTATTGTTATTATATTATTATTATTATTTTGCTGGCGAATAGGCCATCTTGGACCATGCATGACATACACTTGCATGGGCTCAGTATCATTTTATCACGTTGCAAGTCTTGCATATAACTAATCAGAGGGATCAGCATTAGGCTGAATCCAATTTTATACCCAGCTGGTAGTCAGGGGGGATGGATATGGAATGATGATGATGATGATCATGGATGAACACATGCAAACAGACAAATAGGATAACATCAGCTCTATTTATTTCTTTTCTCCATTTACGATTCAAGTGAAAAGATTAGTTCACAAAATGCAGATGAAGATGGTCTGAGCGTCTCTTTTTTTATTTTAGTCGCTAAAGAGAGACACTATGATTCATACGTGTGTTTGCGTTCAGAAAAAGGGTATTCATGTTTTCTGAATTAAAGAATAAACGATACAACGTAGCAGATGTTAATCTTGTGGTTAAATAAATGGCCAATATTAAAAATTTACTAAAGGAAAGACATTTAAAATACAAAGGAGAACGAGAGGACCATCGACGTCAATGCAGGACTGTTCTCCAAAATGTTGTTGGTTGCAGGTTGGCAACCCTGATGTCGCCTAACGTGGGAGATCGCCGAGCTGAGGTCACGGCCACAGTCGGCGAGGGCTTGGCCCTCCGCCCACGCGCACAGGAAGCAAGGGGCGATCGCCCACGCACGGATGCGAACCGATCACCCACCCTTTCCCATTTGCATCGCTCCCTGCTGTATGGATGGCGGAAAAACATTTATGGTTTTGATTGATTGATTGTTTCGTGTTTCCGGGCGCGTCAATTGCTTTGGTCATTAGTCCCGTTTGTGAAGTGCATGTTTTTTTCTCGGGAGATGGCGGTGATCTTCCCCCGCTGGATGGCGGAATCCGGCACCGACCTACCGTCGGCTAGTGGGGATCTTCCCCCTAACCAGGACCCTCCCACCAGCGGGACACCGCCCCAGCCGGGACAAGCTCTAAGCTCTCGACCGGTCTCCCGGAATATGTAGTAGTGTAGTGCGTGTCAGTGTAAGTGTGTGTGAAGAACACAGGACAGGGAGCTCTGTACTTCTTGCTTTGAGGATAGGACAAGGAAGAGGAAGGACCGCGCGCAGTCCGTAGCCCGTTTGTTAGGTACTGCTCCGGCATTTGCCTGGTGTTGATCGGAGAAACCACGGAAAACTACCGATCAGAGCAGCCGGCCGCTAGAATTCTCCTCCAGACAGCGACTGAATTCGTCCTAGCTGAAAAGGTAGTGTCGAAAATCCTGCCACCGTCAGGACTCGAACCTAGGACCTCCGGTCAGAGGCGCTGCAGTGACATCAGTTGATGCACTGAGCTACTGCTACCGGTCCATGATTTTAAAACATCGATGTATACTACCAGAAATATCGATATATTAACATCGATATTTTGCTTTCGATGTTTTTTCACATCGATATTTTGTTGCAAAAACGTGGATATTTTTAATTTTAATTTTTTATTTGTTTGTTTAATAAAGGGGTTTGTAGAGTAACAGCAATCCAGAGCAATACCGTTGTTTCGCGTCATCCTCTTTATCACGTTGTACATTTCGCCTGTGCAATCTGAGGGAATTATAGTTGGTTTTATTTCGATGGTGTGTGAATGGAAGTGACTAAAGTGTAAAGCAGCAAAACACGATGTTATTTATTGTTAACTT
This sequence comes from Teleogryllus oceanicus, assembly GCA_964035755.1. NCBI lineage: Eukaryota > Metazoa > Arthropoda > Insecta > Orthoptera > Gryllidae > Teleogryllus > Teleogryllus oceanicus. The sequence continues at coordinate 65,257,947 of CAXIVR010000011.1, forward strand.
TATGCATTACATTCGATAATAATTTTTATTAACATATTAATTACATGATGGTAACCAAACAATAAAATATATCTCTTTGACGTACTATAATTAAAAATGGATAAGAAATAACATGTTTATTAGCCTATAATTATAAAATCGATGTTTTTATTATATAGGGATGTTTCTATATTTGGTAAAATTTTCCCTCACTATCCTGGTGCCAGTTGGCGCGATAATGCACATATGTTTCCTACTCATTAACATAGTACACAATGATTGCAACTCCAATAGCTAGCAATGAAAGCTGAGCCTTCTGACCTCCACGAGTTTGCTTGGCGAGGCATGAGAACAGATCAATTGTTGAATTGAAGAATTTCATTCAAAATGAGTTACGAATTGTACGTAATTTTTATCTAATATACTTCGAGTGGAAAGTAGCTGTTTGAGGCGTTATTGAAAGGTATATGGCTCGAAAAATTTCATTGTTATCGAGAAGACATTCAAAAATTTCCCAATGTCTAGGATCGAATGTCGGTTGCTCAGCTTTAAAATGTAAAGAGTACATGGCATTTTATTGTCTGTTCAATAGTATAAGGTCAACATAAAGTATCCGTAGTGAAGAATACTATTGCCATAAATTTTAATTTGATATCCTAAGAATCGTATAAACAGTGAATTTCCGTATCTTTACGGAATAGTTAACTTTTGCTTCGATAAATTAATACCGTGGCAATTTGAAATCTTTGTTTTACGCACACTTGAATACCCTAGAGAAATGATTGTTCCTTGACACATATTTTGTTGTAGCTGGGAAAATCCAACAATGAATCCCATACTTGTGTCTGAGTTGTGGCGAGGGACGAGGGTTACAATTTCTCCTTTACTGGCAGGTGACTTCAGTAGTGGTTTGTCGTGTATGGATGTAATAGATGTTACCATGAGAGGCAAATCACGATAGGAGATGAATGATTCTAGATCCAGTGATGGTTAATCTAAGATTCATTGTGGTATGAGAAGCCACCACTCACAACTACAAGGTCAAAGAACAATTAATAATTTTTAATTTAATTTTTCTACGCACTTATAAAAATGATAAATTGTACTAACCGCTGCGCGCGCATAAAATCAGTTAAACATACATATTTAATCAAACATTCTGACGAGTGTTTCAGGTTGCGTTTTTTAAAACAAATATTTCATATTTTTAAAGTCAAACTGCAATTCGTCACATCTCCGTGAAATTCTCATTAGTTAGTCCTCATGTATAACGATTGATTGCGTGTGAGAGTTCCAAAAGGTATATACTACAGAAATAATGTAGTAGATGATTTGAAGTGTAGATCTATGGTTCTCTCATTTTACATTTACAATATTCGTAAATTATTAAATTGTAGTTAATAAGTTTTCGTAGACGGGCCTATAAACAACTTTTCCCGCAAAAGCAAAGTTAACGTAAGCCTACATGTAAGGTTTATATGCGATAAGAAAATGGTAACAAGGGTTGGGGGTAAAAGAAAACAAAGCAAGCTCTGTTACAAGAAAACAATGTTCTTAAAGAAAATTTTTAAACATTGAAACTAATTTCTTTTTTGAATATGCGCTCACAATTATACTGTTATAGCAACCTTGGTGCTGTGTTCCTAAGTAATACTTCTTAGTAAACGCTTTGCCGAGCATCGGCTTGACATTGCACTATTCCTTGTCAGGGAACCTGGAAACAACATAAAGGTATATATGCTATACCAGTAAAATAAGTATATTTTTTTAAACGTATTTAATCTGAACGAAGAAGAAAATGTAATTTGAGTGCCTGAAAACAACTGAGGAAAGAAAATCGAGTAGTGATTCATTCAGTATACTTCCTGCTCTCTTATATCACAGAGAGGTTTCCAGGACCACCAACGTTGATGACAGCTTAGTCGGCACATATAACCCAGTGAAAAATATTCTGGAAGACCCTTCACACAGAATGATGAAGATACAGCACTGTTGTCATCAAACAGCTGGTGTTGCCAAACACGCCAGCTTACTTGACTCACTGCCCTTGGCTGTCATGCTTTATTTTTTTTGTTGAATCATGCACGTAACGTATTGTGATAGTGAATTTGAACATTTAATAGAAGTTAACTGATACATGAGTTAATATTTTAATTAACTGTTACGAGTTTTTCAGGGAATGAAGCAAAGAGAAGATTCTCATATTCCAATATTCGCGTGAAGGAAAAATAATTATATAATTTTATCCGAGTTTCCAACAGACAATGTATTCGCAGTATACAAAATATGATTTCATTTAAACTCCTTGGATATTCGCATATATTATCAATTCGTATTTCGGCATTACCTCATTTACCGACATTAATATAATATAATTTTTTTTTTTTTTAGACTACAAACAATTCCATTAAAAGCTAGTGCCTCCTGAGAACATTGAATTATTCAAAATCAATTATTAACACAAAGTTGCAATTTAAAGAAATTCGTAACAAACTATATCTGTATTTTTTGGGGATGGCTGATTTATTATCCTCGCTCATAATTTTGCCACCAACTAATACAATGCTTTTAATGTATGATAATTTTATTGTTAATAAAATTTTGTTTTTCATATTATTTCCTCTCACTTTTCTCTTTAACTAATATATTTATCTCGCTTGGCATTACCGACAGGAGCATCCGTGTAAGTTTCTTTCGCACTTTTGTTTTTGCTCTCTTGGCCAAGGTATAATTGTAGATTAAACTTTTTAGCACCTTTCATTAATCTTATTAATTAGGTATAAGTAGCCTATAATGGAAAAATTTGTTCCGGATGTTGTTTTTCTCCTGTCAACTTCTCATTCTCTAAGTTAATATCATGTATAATAGTTTGTATCCTTTGAACATAATTCATAATAGAATTGTAGAGGCCTATTTAGATTCTTGCCCTTTCGCGTGAATACATGAAATAATTTCTAGAAACTTTTTGCTTGTTACCTTTTCTTTCTGCAGAATAGAATGGCATATACTATTGTTTTTTTTCCATTAAAAAGCTTTTAAATATTTGTAATTCCGTCTTCACCTGAGCATCTTCCTCTTCATCTATGCCTTCTCTTCCTCATAAATGTGTTTTATGGTTATTCTTGTATCATTCTCAGTTTGGAAGCTCTTGCACAAATAATTGAAGGATGTTGTCGCTTTCGCCTATAATTTCTTCTCTTGTGAAGGTTATCTTATCCTTCGTTACATATTTTTTTTTTATTTTCAGGAACCAGTATTTATTAGACTGCAACTTATTATTTACTTTCTTTGAATATTATTTGTTTGACGTTATCCTGCACTCTCCCTCTCCCTTTCTCTTCCCCCCTCCCTCTTTCCTATATCTTCCTCTCTCTTCTCCCTCTCTGTTTTTCTCTGTTTCTCGCGCCACCCTTTCTCTGTCTCTCGGCTTCTCCCCGCGTCACACGATAACGCCCAGCAACTATGAAGCCCAGGGGGATTTGGAATTGCATTGAACTGATGCTGCAGCTAATGCCAATAGTGGAGTTACATAAAAATGAACAGAATAAAAACCTTGTCCATGAAAAAGTTACTTTCATGGAGATCGATGAAATGGTGTCGGAGTTCATCAATCTTCAACACACCAACATCCATTTTTATATCATTTTATGTAATTTTCATGCGTTCAAAATGAATGCTCAAAATTGTACTGTTCCGTTAACTTTCACGAAAGTGTAGACAATAAGTTGACAAAGTTTTATCTCAATCGGATGAACGGTATTGTAGCGCATAAAATACGAACAAACAAAGAAACATTGATTTTTTTTATATTAGATATACTTTCCTTTGTCAATCAATAATTTCCTTGAATATCCCCATTGCTAAATGTTATCATTTAAATTGTTCAATGATTTCTTTATAAATAAATATCGTTTCATTAATATGAGTAATATATAAAAATATCTTTGGAAAGCCTCCGTTAGTTCATTCTTAAACATACATTGATTAGTCAACACGACTGAAATTAAAAATGACTGATTCTGAAATTGTCTAGATGCTCCGCACTGAAATTTTGATCATTATTAAAGACATTAACATTTGTTGTAGCCTAAACGCTTTCTGACTTACGTTTTACTTTCCAAATATTTTCGTACTGTTTGTGGTCTAGAAGGTATACTAATCGTGACCCGAAATATATTTATTCCACTGCCAATCTATCATGTTGACGAAACTAGTCTGATGTTAATGAAGGTCTTCGACTTTATTATTGAATAAAATATTAACGAAGTTAAAATTCACTAGTTGCAAACGATGGATGAAACCTCTTGTCACCATTAACTGTGAGTATCCTCACAGACGAGGCAGGCTATCGAATCGTCTCGAACGTGGTATTTAAATTGCCTCCAAAGAAATTAAATAATAATTGCTTATAAAAATGTACCATTTTTTTTCTATTGACTTGTAGCAGTAGCAGTGGAATTTTTATTGAGATGTTTCCACTTTATTTTAGAAACGTGTTCAGGCTACCAGAAAGCATAAAAACTTGTTGGAGAGAATAAGCTTCCACTTTCCAAGAATTCGTTTGGTAAGTAGTGGTTATGCCAGTTACGATCAAGAAACATTAATTAATTGATGACGAATTTGAAACATGATACTTGCAAATTTCTGAAATATTTAATAACAGCTTGTACTGTAATATTTCTTGGAAAATATTTTAGAAGTTTTAATTAATTGTTCCAGGGAAACATGAGAGTAGTGGTCTGTAATAATTGAAAATAGCTGTGGTTATACGTAATTACTTATTTTTAAATCTAATAACAAACGATGATTCATAGGAAATGTTGATTAATGTTTTTCATATTTTTCAAACAAGAACATCACAATAAATCAGAAATCACACTTACTACGAAATTGTCATATCAAGTAGAAAGATACACTACGTGTTCGCATGGATACGATTAATAATAATTAATCATATCCATGCGAACACGTAGTGTATCTTTTCGTAATGCCTCGCAGTTTAGAAATACAATTTAAATTTTCTAAAACTTCAGGGTCGATATTCTTTAGCAAATCCATATGATGATAATACCTTTTACGAAAACGTGAAACCGCAAATATTTTTAGAAAAGGGGAATATTAGGGTGTGATGAAACTTGGCTGCTTAATTTATGCCAAAAACCTTGCAGAAGATCTCGTTATTTACTATAAAATTAAAAATTACCGCATTTGCCGGTGTATAGACACACGTTTTTCCTTCAGTAACTCGTCAGAAAACAGGATTCCTCTTACATAACGGATGAGAATTTTTGGAACTGTTTGAATATGTAGTACGTAGCATTACAAAAATAAAATTTTTGAACACAAACACAGGAATTTGTATTTCTGTAAAATGGATTACAAAAGCCAAAAGTATTGCAAGTAGAAAGAACGCCGAAAATTTCTTTGGGTCAACGTCTTGATGTAGCAGATTTATGCAAAGGCACGGTCTTTCCATGCATACTAGAAAAATATCATAAACGCTCCCGGCGGAATGTGAAGAAAAGATAATTGCTTTTCATACGTCACAATTTCCACTCTTTTCATAAAAATAAAAATCAAGTATACAATTTAACGTTAATGAATGGAATCCTTCTTCAAAATTTGAGAGGGTCTTATACACCGGTGCGTCTTATTCACAGGTAAATACGGTAATAATTGCATTTAATTAATTTTAATATGTATATACACTTCCATTTATATATTAATTTTATTTTTTGTACATTCTCACCTCGATGAGGATTGTCAATTGATCGGAAAGTTGCCTACTTCAGAGTGTAAACGAAACGATAATCACGCAACATTAGTCTTATTCATTAATACGATATCAATCTTTCCAACGTCTTAATATTAATCTCAATTTATAATGAGAGCGCTAATTCAATATTACGGCGTAGTAATGACTCAGTTCTCTAAAACACATCATAAACATTACTGTATTAAAACAAAATCTGCAGAAACACAAGTCCTCTGACTGGCTTTCCAAAATTCAGTGGAAATCTTGGTTCTTCTCTTTGCGTTGCCTTTGATCATCGCGACATGAAAGTGTAATGGAATGTCGAAGCCCTTGTATCTGCCCGGAAATTGCCCGTTTACTTCTCGAGTCTTTTGTTCAAGTTGAAACGCAGCTCGCGAGGCGAGTATCATCTCAAGTGGAACTCCGCTCGCAAAGGGTCTTCCATTAACACGAGGTTATGCTGCGGTCTCATGCTCCAATGGCGATTTCTGTCGGTGATGAAAGGCTTTAATCTCTCCCGGCCTCTGGTGGCGTTCCAACCACACGACACTTGCTTCTGTGTGATCTTTCCCGTACATCGATTCTGTCGTAACTGCCTCTTTTGTCTTGTATTTCTGTTATATTCATTCATTTCTCAATATCGAAATATTAGTACATTTCATGGGCATTATGAAAACTATTTAAAAGGAACAATCGTATGATGAGAATTTTACAAACTCAGAAACAAGTTAGTACAAACAATAACGGAAGAAAATTGGGTATCATGAAGTGATTTTTAAAGTCTTCTAATGTTATAAGATAGATAAATTTATTTAAACTGCAATTGGGTGTAAGCCGATGACAGTTAATTACATAAATAAGATAATATAAATCATGCAAATAATATAATAATGGTAATAATAATGCTAAAATGATAATAACAAAAACAGTAATAATAATAATAATAATAATAATAATAATAATAATAATATAAAAAAGCTGGTTCTTAAAACATTAAATTACATGAAAATGTTGTTGGATGCATTATTCTGATAAAATGTTTTCCATCTTCTTGTGCTACTTTTACTCTTGTTCTCTTCACTTTTGTTTCATTGGCTTTTTTCTCCCTTTCTTTCATTTTTGTAATTACATTCTCTTGATTTCTCCATGGTTTTAACTCTTTCTAATATAAAAAATAATATGATGAAGTATTAATATATTTTATACAATTATTGAACTTATTAAATCTTTTAAAAGTACATTATTGATTGAATTGTTGAATTCTGATTGTGTAAAGAATGTTGTTAGGATACTAGGGATGTACTTAATTTTCATTTGCTCTAACACAGTATTTTCATGCAGTAGTCATTTCGACTGAACCCAAAACTTGCCCTTACGTTTAAGGCAAGTTATGACTTCCACTACTGCGACTACCATGTCGTTCGATGTGCTGAAAAGTCTGTAGAAGTAAGGCGTTCCATTTGGTACTTCGCAGCAGCCGGCGTCGCTCTCTGGAGACATCGAGCGTCGACTAGACGGCGCCCGCGCGATCCACGCAGATAGACGCCGGAAATAACTGATTCCGTCGAGTCGATCACGGAGACTCGCGCTAACTTTAGCATTGTCAGGGCGCGCCGGCGACGGAGCCCCCGCCTGCTCCCGCCCTGCCCCCGACTCCCGCATCTCCCGCCCTAAGAGCGTAGGACCCACGCCCGTTCCCCCGACCGCTCCCGCACGCTCCCGACACGCTCCCGACCGCTCCCGACGCATCCTGACCCGATCCCGACCCAATCCTGGCCCATTTCCGACCCAATCTCCGCTCCCTACGCGATCCCGAGCCGCACAAACCTGCTCCCGACCCCCATTCGACGCGCTTCCGACTTGTTCTGCACCCGCCCCCTCCCCCCCCCCTCCCCCTCCCCCCTCCCGCACCCCCTACCCCCCCACCCCCATCGAATCCACCACGTATGGCACGGCGGCAGACCTTCCACACTTCAAGCTTCACAGTCCGCTTTCATTTCCTCTACTCCAAGCGCTCGTAAACACTGGATGTTCTCGGTCTGCTGCAAAAACGTGACAAGAGCGCTGCTCTAGGGCCTGGCACCGTATGGTACTCCCTTTGCCTCACTACTTCTCTTTGTAGCAAAACAATATCCATCATCCCGCTTTTCGACCGTCTTTTAATGCTTACTATTACTCAAAATTTTAATGTATTTAAAAAAATACAAGTATTCAATTGTAATTTAGACGTCAACGAACCCGCGGACAGAAAAGAAGGAATGCTTCACATTGTTAACTTTCTAGAACTTAAAGGTGAAGTACGAATTCCTGTCCCTATTTTTCTTACAGATTCTGCAAACATTATCATTTCTTTTACTTTCGTAAACTAATATACTATTATTCAATTCTAAACATTTTAAGGACAGTTATCGGTAGTTTCGTATTCATAGTTTTTAAATAGATTAAGGATGTTTGTTTGATTAATATTTCAGGCAATAAATTACAGGTATTGTAAATGTATGATTATGCCCAAATTTTGTTCTCATTATATTCAATCAACGAATATCAATGTTGAGGGTCAGAGAGATTGGAACAAATCATTTACAGATTTCATCATTAAAAGCGTCTTCTCATTACACCGCTTCGCCTAATCTGTTTTTAACATCCAGACCATCTCTGTCGGAAACCCACCACATCCACTTCATCTCCTTGCACTCGCAAGAAGCCGTCAGTCCGGGTAGCGGATCGATGATTCCGGGCGAGACTAATTTTAAGGTTATTAGTTCCGTTAGGGTAGTGCATGTTTTTTCTTCGGGAGGTGGCGATGATATTACCTCGCTGGATGGCGAGATCTGACGTGGGCTAGCAAGATTTTCCTCAACCAAGGATCTTCCACCAGCAGGACACAGCCCCAGCCGAGACAAGCTCTAAGCTCCCGAACGGTGTCCCAGCATGTGTGATAGCGTAGTGCATGTTAGTGTTAGTGTGTGTAAAGGGAGAAGATAGAACAAGGAAGAGGAAGGAAAGTTTTTGGTTTTGGACTGTTTTTTCCCTTTGGAGGTGGAGATGATCTTCCCGCGTTGGATGGTGAGATTCGGCGCTGACCAACCACCGGCTAGCGGATTTTTTCCCGGAGCAGGGATCTCCCACCAGCGAGGCACCGCGCTGGCTGGGACCAACTCTAAGCTTTCGACCGGTCTCCGAGCTTGTATGATAGTGTAGCGCATGTTAGTGTAAGAGTGTGTTAGTAAAGAGACAAGAACAAGATAGGACAAGGAAAGATCGCGCGTGGTCCGTGGCCCGTTTGGTAGAGTACTACTCCAGCATTCGCCTGGTATTGGTCGGAGAAACATCGAAAAACTACGGATCAGAGCAACCGGACGCTAGGATTCTCCTCCAGACAGCGTCTGAATTTGACCTAGCTGGAAGGCTAGTGTCGAAAATCCTCCCACCGTCAGGACTCGAACCTAGGACTTCCCGGTCAGAGGCGCTGCAGTGACATCAGTCGATGTTCTGAGCCATCTCTCTCGGTGGGTAGCGGTTGTGGGAGTCGTGGCGGCGGTGACGGCGACGGCGGCCAAAGGCAGTGATCGCGCGAGACGTTCGATTGTGGCGTCGCGACGGCGGCGTCATCGCTGGTGTCGGCGTCGTATTCGGCGCCGGCGTCCCGGCGCCTTCTGCCTCGGTCGAGCCTTTCCGCGGCGCGGTTATTTTGGGGACTTGTTAATTAAATCTCCCCAGCCCCAACCTTTGATATTTACGCGGAGGGAAGAGAATGGGATACAAAGAAGATAAACCAGTTTCTGAAATTTATAGAGCTGGTCAGGTGTATTTAGGGCGTGTACGTCACGTGTTCTGAAAGCGTTCAACCCACTTTTTTTGAAGATCCAATAATTAACAGAAAAGGTCAGATCGAATTTTGTGGTTGAATGTTTGCGGCAAAAAAGAGGTGAATTGTTGCATTGCAAAGATTCATGGCCGTGAATGATGAAAACACGAAAACCGGATGAGAAACTGGGATTTCGTTAAAAGCTTACTTCGCTACATTTATGCCTACGCTCCCCGCAAGTATATTTTTATTTCAAGTCTTCTGATATCCTAAACCTTCACTGAATTTAACATCAAAACCCAGTTGCTAGATCTTCAACAAGTGGATGTCGATTTAACCGTGATAAAAAAATATGCTGGAGGTCCCTACTTTTCAATATGTGTACTAGGGTTTTGAAATTCGTTGTTGTGACGACAACAATAACTTTCGCTCAAAAATATTTTGCTCAAGACATATAGTTCTCTATTAATAAAGATAAGTTCGTAATGTGGAAATTCATGTTTATAGAACGGAACATAAGCTTACATAAAATTCACTTTCTGAAACTAATTGGTGTCTACAGTATTTTAATGATATTCACCATTGGGTATTTATTGTATCAATTAGGTAATACCACATCAATTAATGAGCACGGTCACGTTTATTTACTGTCATCGTTAATAGAACCGTAATGATTATTCTAAAATCGAATTGTTCTACTCTCACTTCTATGACAAGGCCTTCTTTGAGAATGAGCCTTTATCGAGGGTATGACTACCAAACGGTCCCTATCCTTCCGCATTAAACCTCCTGCTAACCCTTAGAGGCCATGCCTAGAGATGGTAGATTTTAATAATCACTAAAAATGCGAAATGTTACCAAACGCTGAAAAAATGTAACCGAATGTTTACTTCTGAAGGTTTTCAATCTGCGATAAAATACAAAATCGATCTCCAAATGTGAAACCATGTACAAAGTGCGAAATGGTCGAATCTGCAAAATAATTGCTAAATTGCATTTTACAGTTCACTTCGTGTTCGTTCACCTTCGTGTTCGCTCTTTAACTAGGGAGGCGACATCAACAACAGCACATCGATGTTCGAAAACATTCAATTTGAGAGACCATGTTTCTTAATTGAAACACGTAATTAATATTTAACTGCCTTAAGCAAAAGAATAAAAAAACTCATAACAGGGTCATCTCAAGGGGTTCTCAGCTTCCTCAGTTCGCTGTACAGAGAAGGTCACGTGAAGAAGGGGAAGACCCTAAACCTACCGCGCACAGGTTACTTCTTACGCTTCTTATGCCTGTGTACTTGTTGAAGTACATAAATGACGAAATGTTAAATTAGTTTCCCTTATTTCCTGATTTTAATGGCAAAAATAAAAAGGCATCAAAATATTTGTTTTATATCTCAGATTCCTCCGTTAATAATAATTTAAAAGCATATGTTTCAAAATTCGAAGTTTCCCGTGGTTTCTCCAATCAACACCAGGCGAATGCCGGAGCAGTACCCTATCAAACGGGCCACGGACCGCGCGCGATCTGCCCTTCCTTTCCTTGTCCTATCCTCTCCCCTTACACACACACTTACACTAACATGCACTACACTACCACATATTCCGGGAGACCGGTCGGGAGCTTAGAGCTTGTCCCGACTGGGGCGGTGGGAGAGTCCTGGTTAGGGGGAAACCCCACTAGCCGACGGTAGTCGGCGCCGGATCTCGCCATCAGCGGGGGAAGATCACCGCCATCTCCCGAGAAAAAACTGCACTACACTACGGGACTAATGACCAAAGCAGTTGACACGCCCGGAAACACGAAAAAAACAAACCAACCAATTCTATATATTACTTTTTATAATGCCCTAAAATGCTAAAGTCTTGTTTTCAAAATGTGATTCATTAAAAGTGAAAGTGCTAAATTCTACCATCTCTAGCGATGCCCAATTGCGTAGAGGCGCAAACAAGCGTGCATGCGTCAGTGTCACCCGCTCCCGCCCACGGAAAACAACCGCGTGCAAGCGCTCGACACTGGCGCCCCGGGCGGCCACCAGCCGCATCTGTCCAACGCCCACAGCCCAGAGGCCAGCGGCCAATTACTACGTACGCAACCGCTGGGCGATGAAATTAAAAATCGCTCGTCATGGAGCGACGCGTGGATCGCCTTCATCCGCTCTTCTCTCTCCCCATCTCCATCTTTCTTTCCTATCCCACCCTGCCTTTTTGTCATTCTCTATTTGAGTCTCTTTCTCACTTTTTTGAGTCACACTCGGTCTCGCCTTTCTCTTGCACTCACTATCCCCATGGTTTTCCACAGCCCTCTTCTTCTCTTCTCTCTCCTCCTTTCCTGTGTCTCTATTCGTTTCCCATTTTCTGCCTCTCCCCAACTCTTTCTCTGCATCATGCTTATCACATTTTTATGTTTTCGTCTGACTCTGACGCTTTTATCTGTTTATCGTGCGTCGTATCTGTTTATCGTGTCTTTATCTATTTCTTCTTCCTCTTCTCTCTCTATCTTTCCCGCGGTGCACATTTCTGGTTGGGCTCTGGCAGCCAGTGATGAAAGAAACTCGAGCTCTTGGAGAATAGGAAAACTGTTAGACCATCGGCCAACCCTAAGAATGGAAATGGGAAGGTTTACGTATATTATTAAGAACTGTGTGTGATACTTGTTTCAGGCTCTGCTTTAGCATCTGCCTGGAACTGAACGGAGAAAATAACGCAATTCTGTAGTGCCCGCTTTTTATCGCGGAGGTGGCGGTGATCTTCCTTCGTTGATTGTCGATTTGATTTGATTTGATTTTTTCAAGTTTCCGGGCACGTCAACTGCTTTGGTCATTAGTCCCGTTAGTGTAGTGCATGGTTTTTTCGCGGGAGATCGCGGTGATCTTTCCCTGCTGGATGGCGAGATCCGGCGCCGACCTACCGTCGGCTAGTGGGGTTTCCCCCTAACCAGGACTCTCCCACCAGCGGGCCCGCCCCAGCCGGGACAAGCTCTAAGCTCCCGACCGGCCTCCCGGAATATGTGGTAGTGTAATGTATGTTAGTGTAGTGTGTGTGTGTAAGGGAGAGGATAGGACCAGGAAGAGGAAGGACAGATCGCGCGCGGTCCGTGGCCCGTTTGGTAGGGTACTGCTCCAGTATTCGCCTGGTGTTGATATTGAATTGTCGAGATCCGGCGCCGACCAACCGTCGACTAGCGAGTCGACTAGCGTCAACCATGCATTTCCACCAAAGAGGAACCGCCCCAGCCGTGATAAGCTCTAAGCTCCCGTCTGGTCTCCCGAAATATGTGCTAGGTAGTGCATGTAAGTATGTGTAAGTAATGAGAGGATAGATGAAAGAAAGATCGCGCGCGGTGCGTAGCCCGTTTAGTAGGATAGTGTACCGGCATTCGCTTGATGTCGACCGGAGAAACCACGGAAAACTATCGATCAGAGCAATCGCCCTAGGATTCTCATCCAAGGATGGCTAACTTAGATTCACCTGAGTAGTTGGTGTTCAAACTCTGTCGTCCTCGGTTCTCGACTGTAGGGCTTCTTGTTCCCCGAAGCGTCAGTTACGATTTCATAACTACATTTGCAGACGCATTCGGTTTTCTCAGAACTAGGTTTCAAATTCTAATCATTACTTGGAACCGGTTGTGGCAAAGTCGTGTAGCAGCAAATTTTCATAGAAAACCGCCGGTCTTCCATCATTCTTTAGCACCTCTCCGTTTCCCGTAATGAAGTTACACCTTCTCCTCCATCAATTCCTATTTTTCTCTTCCTTTCTGGGTCCAGAAAGCCCGCAGCCGGTCACGGTATTCATTGTCACATTCACCTCTCTCCGTTTTTTGAATTCTCCCCATCAATTGTTGATTTATTCTCTCCCACCACCACCACCACCACCACCTTTTTTGACTGCACCGGCTTAGATGCATCAGGGCATCAATTGATTTCACTGCAGGGCTTCTGACCTGGAAGTCCTAGAGTTCGAGTCCCGACGCTGATAAGAATTGTTAACACTAGCAACATAGCTAAATCGAATTCAGCCGCTGTCTGGAGGACAATTCTAGCGGCCGGCTGCTCTGATCGGTAGCTTTCCCTGAACACCAGGCGAATGCTGGAACAGTACCGTACCAAAAGGACCACGAACCGAGCGCCATCTTTCCTTCCTCATTCTTCTTGTACCCTCACCCCTTATACATACACTTACTCTAACATGCACTACACTACCACACATGCCGGGAGACCGGTCGGAAGTTTAGAGCTTGTCCCGGCTGGGGCGGTGGCCCGCTGGTGGGAGATACGTGGTTTGGAAAACTCCACAAGCTGACACGTAGGTTGGCGCCGGATCTCGCCATCCAGACAGGGAAGACCACCACCACCACCACCACCACCACCTTCCGAGCAAAACACGCACTACACTTACGGGACTAATGACCTAAGCTGTTGACGCGCCTGGAATCACTAATCAATCATCAATCAATTTTAGTCTGCGAAGTTCGTGACGTATTTGGCCTCATGACTTGCACGTTATCACCAAGTACTCTTGAAATTCCCACTTTCACCATTATAGACTGTTGCTTTATAATCCTGTAATTTGTAATTCAATGTTATGCCTGTTTAGCAGTGACTTTATCAAATTCAGTAGTTTTGGACGTCAGCGTCATCAGATCTGCCACATAGAAGCCCCGAATACGCACAGACCAGAACGTCACTAGAACAATAATTTGATAATTTTTATTTTCTGAGAGAACGAAAGCCGATAATCAATGAAATAAAATACATTGATAAAAACGTCAGTAAATTGAATTAATTGTTCACCGCAAAATACATTTCACAGCAGACAACCTTCTCTCTTTTCGTGCATGTTAGACAAACCTCCCTACGTGTGCACTGGATTTCAAATGCCATCACTAAAACAAGTACATCCTCTTTAAGAATATTATATTTCTTGACTTCTTAAAGCAGATAAACACAAGATATAGGGAAATAAGATGAATATATTCAGGAATGAACTTCGTATGTCAAGATAATCTACCCTACATTTTAAGATTTTCAGGATAGGTTTCCCGAGTGTACATGTACACTTGTATTTTAGGGATTTAAGTCACGCATGTCTAAATAACATAAACATATGTGTTTTACAAAAATTGCGCTGAAGATAATATTTACTGTGATCGTCATTTTTATCATAACTCGAATTTTTTTCATGCATTGCGTATCATGTAGATCTACTTGTCCCGTATCTTTTATTCCAATTCACTTGTCATTAAACAGCTAAGGAATGCGTATCAATTGATTTATTTTTAAAATATATTGGTGTGAATGTCCTTGTTTAACAATTAATCTCAATTTAAACCTATATTATTTCAGTCCCAAAAGTTTCATATAAATAATACAGAATCGATAGATTAAAATAAATGAACAGTCACGTAAAGATATATTGTTAAGATAAAATTATTAAGTCTTCATCTTCTGTCTATACTTCATTTATCCTGCGAGTTTTTGCCTTACCTAATCTCCCATCACAATTCGTCAGAAAAGCTCCCCATCAATATTACAAAAATTATCAACTCTTAGCAAAATTTTGGCAATTGAATTTCCAACGTTTTTTGTTTTTTCGTCGTTCTTCCACCCTGCAGGCCTGTCCGGAATCAACGGTGATGCGTTGGCGGGGCTCCATCACCCCAACCGCCGGGAGCTCGGAGTAGAGTTGGCGCTTTTGTGTACATTACTTATCCTTCACAAACACATCCACGCTCTGTCACCAGGCGATCTCTTTCCGACATGTGCTACCACGCGCACACATACAAATATCGACGCGGACTGTAAATGAGGATAAAGCCTCTGTCACCCTGTCAAAAAAACTGAAAAGAGAGGCAAAAAAAAGGAACTCCTCTCTCGTGACATGGAGTGTTTAATAAATAAACGCAACCGGACAGGATGCAGCAAATATTTTAGGCCCCCTCTGCACTGCGGTTTATACGTACACCAATCACAACGCAGTATGTTAACAAGAAACGCGGCACGATAAAGCGCATGACGAAAGCGATTTAAGCATATGGGTAAAAATTCCTGAAAGAACGGGACCGGTGGGATATTGAAAGGGTGGATTTGTTTTGCAATACGCCTCGTGGGTGTTTATATACGAGGCAGCAGCCGCAGATCGCGAAGGGCGTGACGGGGCAGAGGAGGCCAGGAGGTGAGGAGGGCGATAGTTATGATGTAAGCTTTTTCGTTTGACGTTTCCAACAAAGGTGTCTGGTGAAATATGGGGCCGGAGCCGCGTCCATGTGTCGGCTGTCGCTAGCTGGCGAGCGGAGATGGTTCCGGCAGTGCGGTGCGAACACGATGCACCATGTGGCGAACCTAGCGGACACAAATACAAGCACGGATTGTAAATGATGCGCGAGTATTTTTACTTTCTCGCCTTGCAAAGTTCTTTGTAGCCGGCCCGGTAGCCGGCCCGGTGGGCGAGATCGCTAAGGCAGTAGTGTCGTAGTGATCCCGGATGCAGGAGCCACCAGACACCAGGCGAATGCAGGAGCAGTACCCTACCAAACGGGTCACGGACCACGCGCGATCTGTCCTTCCTCTTCCTTGTCCTATCCTCTCCCCCTTACACACACACGCACTTACACTAACATGCCACATATTCCGGGAGTCCGGTCGGGAGCTTAGAGCTTGTCCCGGCTGAGGCGCTGCCCCGTTGGTGGGAGAGTCCTGGTTAGGGGAAAACCCCACTAGCCGACGGTAGGTCGGCGCCGGATCTCGCCATCCAGCGGGGGAAGATCACCGCCATCTCCCGAGAAAAAACATGCACTACACTAACGGGACTAATTACTAAAGCAGTTGACGCACCTGGAAACACAAAAAAAAAACAATAAAAAACTGGTTTTTAGAGAGTGCGCGTTGGACGAAGTTATTTTGTGCCCCGGCAATATTTTCTCGATAGCTCTACTGGATTGTGGTTATGACCCAGCGCGTTTTTGGTACATCTCCTGGTTTTGGGCAATTTTGGCTTGTGTATGGTAAACTCTTTTAGATACTGACCACTGTTGTATTTTTGTAATTTTTTGTAAATAAACTTGTTGTTGGAAAGTAAGCGTGTTTTCCTGAACATAACAGCTTTGATCATTTCAAACGGACATTTCGATTTTTGAGGCTACTTCACACGAAGCCTCAATAAAATGTTCCATTCTTTTCTTGTGTTGTATTGTATATCCCCCCTGGTGGTTCACTGGTCAACCTGCTCGCTCTGTATGACGCGATCCCAGGATCGATTTCCGGTCGGGGCAGATTATGATTGCGCTTTCCCTGCAGTCCCAGTATCTGTTACTTTGTCACAATCAGAAAACCCACTTCCCTGTATGAGAAGACCGGAATACGGCGGTGGATGTCTATGTGTTATCTACCCGTACCTCTTAACCCACAGCCGCAAGGCTGGGATGCTGCTGGCAGGACCATGACAGAGTTTGTTATGCCAGTACAGACAGACAGTGTTGTATATCAGTTCCATTATTTGGCAGCACAGTAGTCTTCAGAGTCGACAGAAACGATCGACGACCACAAAAGCAAAAATGCAGGATAATCGAGAGGTGTTAAGAAAAAGTCTATTAAATGTGATACTATGATTTAATTTTACTAATTACGAACAAAATAATTATATTTTACAATAAAACTATAAACGATTTACTGAAAAAACTAATGCACGATTATCGAATTGTCTTAAGTATGTAAAAATTCAATTATGTGTGTCCTTGCTGCAGTGTGATAACCATATTGCTATTTTTTTGTGGTGCGACGTCGGTAGCAATGTAATGCCGGGTAAAAGAAGATCTGATATACTAGTCTACAGTTTTTGTATCTCATTTTAGTACATTTCCTTAGAAAATCTCATTATATTAGGATAAATCTCATTATTACATTTAACCATAATTATCATTTCAATGACCTTACATGTAGAGTTCTTTACATTACTTTACATTTCATCTCATTACCTCACTTTAAATTTCATAATTCCTCTTTCACATCTCATATCATTTAATTTGCGTTTCAATACATTCTCTATCTACTCACAATCAGTCACATTCTTTCTTCTTATCCGTTTCCTTATTTTCTCCTCCTCTTTTATCTCGTACTCCTTCCCTCCTGGCAGATGACTTTTTAGAATGTTTCTTGTGTGTTTTATCGCGTATGAGACTAGGAAGTAATGGAAAGGAAGTATTGATACTTTCCGTACAATGATGACGAATGCAAAAATTGTGAGTGATGCTTTAGATGATTATGTGGAATACATAGTTGTTTCCTGTTGTCTTCCACACGACAATCACAAGGTGAAAGTACTACTCGCATAACTTTTCTTGAACGATGACCTTGCTTCCCTTGAGCAATAAACAGTTGAAGGAAAAAGCATGCAGCGAGCACTGATGACAACATTCCAATCACAAAAACTTGGTTGGCGCGAAACAGAAGCAAGTCAGGGCTAGTTGCTTTCATAGTCGAGAACGTCTGTTCAGCTTTATTACCATTACCTAAAGAAATGGCTGAGTTAGGTCCAGGTCCTTCAAGGGAGGCACCTAAAACTGCTATCTAGTGTCCCTGCTGTTGCCTACCCAGAGCGATGTCCTGGCCGCACACGTAGCAGGTATGACTTCGATTTTCCAGAGGTTGGCAGTACTGTAAATACTCCAGTGGTCAACTTTGTAACTAATACTCCCACTCCGCCCGCATTTCTTCGATCCATCGTTTAAGAAAAATTGCGCGAGTAGTGTGCCTAACTCCGTATTAGAACTCTCAGCCCAAGAAGACCATCTCCGCTGTAGTCGTCTGTGCCATTTAGGTCAACTCAGCGATAATTGTCTGAACGCAAATAATTACGGTCAGCGTAAAATAATAACGCGAATAAGACAAGTTGTAGCTAATTCACTAATAACCCAACTGAATTGAGTCTGAAGTGTACCATTCGAAAGTTACCATTTGTTGAATTAAGGAAATGTCAAAAACATGCTTATTTTAACCAGACAATAGAATACACGTTTTGTTTGTGTGCCATACATGGAACGTCTTATATCTGAATTGAAACAATAAAATAAGGATTTTTAAATGTTCGATGAAGGGAAGTTTCGATATCTGCTTGCAATGGAACTTGTAAATGGAAACACCCATCACAGCAGTGACAGGACAATCACGTCCATTATAACGAAGTTGCAATTTGTCGAATAGTGGAAGTGACAATTTCATAATCGGGGATTAAAGCCCTAGTATTCGTGACTGTCATTTTTACATTTCTTGCTTGCATTACTTACATTATTTGTATTGAAAATGTTAAATAGTTATTGAGAAAAGATTGTTTCAATTATCCACATCGTAATGCTACATCGTGTCTCCTTTCAACCTGTAGTTGTTCGTTGGGTTTGAAATCAACTGTAAAAATGTTCCCTTTACATTCTATGATGAACGATTTTTGCTATAAGAAATTGATGAGTAGTGAAAAACGAAAGATAACGGTTTTGTAGAAGTATTTCAAAGTGTATATGAATTACTGTCGTAAATCCTAGGAGTCATTTCCATTTAGTAACAATGCCTTGCATTGAAAGATTTTTTTCGTTTAATTAAGTATTGAAAATATCTTCGTAATTATATTTAACTTTCAATATGTGGACACTTTCTCAACTAATGTGAACGTCTCTTTGTAAGTATTAGGCTAGGTATGAAAAAGTTTCTTGGAGAGTAAACAATTGTTCTAAAACTCAAAGATCAATTTACGTTCATTGATGTTTTTAAATTCAAATATTTTACTACATTTAAGGATGTTATTAGAGTTAACGAAAATCCATTATTTACAAGAAATTAGATTTAATAGTTTCATTAAGTCTTCTATTAGGTTATTAAGAATGAAACTAAATTGTGAGGTTCATATAATAATCAAATATGCAGTACAAGTTGAGACGTTTTTAAAATTATGAAGAGTGTTCATGCTATTAGGGTGTTGCAACATTTCCAAAAGTTTGTTAACATTACGAGTTATTCTATAGTTGAATCTTCAAGTAAACTTATCAAATAAAATGTATTTATTTAAATCTAAATATTTTAATATTAACACTAATAATAATTTAATATTGGTCTTTAAAATTCCGTCGAAAGTAATAATGCAAAACAGAAGATAATGCCAAATAACTCTGGTATCTCGTGAATCAATAATTCAAATTTATTGATATTCCAACTATTGTGCATTCCCTATCAACATTCTTACGGATGTAGTGGTGACATTTTAGCCTGTGAATATCAACAACAGATAACATCAAAGTGGATAATGTTGAAATTCGACAGCTCATTTTACTTGTAATAATGTTATGATAGGTCTATTAGAAAAGTTGTCTTCTTGTACTTATTCTTAAAATAGCCTAATAATTCATAGTTATTGTGAGCGTAATTGTCATCAAAGTATTTTGGATGATATACTTTGGAAGGCCAAATGAAGCATGCATCAAAAATCAACTGTCTGTAAAAGAGTGAATTCTAATTCTTTCCGGGGATCTGCGTCTTTAGACAAATTGCTTTTTATCTAGAAACTACACACTCACCCTCACACAAAATTATTTCTTTAACATCTCGTTTTTATGTTGATTTGTACAGTAATTCCTAATTTTTTTAGTTAGAGCATTCACTGATTCTGATAGTTGCTGACGTATCGTTTAAAGCAGAAGCTCTCTTTGCAATAGTAAAAAATTGCCAAACTTTAACCTGCGCCGCAATTGCACCGCACACGTATTTAACACAAGAAACACAAGAAAAATGGCGAAAAAACTTGACAAGTTTTCGTAAAAAGTTCAAGATATCAATTGGAAGAAGTGGAAAGGACAGTTATAACGAACAGCCCATTCATACACAATTTAGGACATTCGAAATGACAAGAGAACTCAAGTGAATACGAATTAAAACAAATTAGGTTTCTGTTCACAAGAGCACAAATAACAAAGAGATGATGTTGCATATAACTGGTTCTGAACTTCTGAACTATGTGTAGAAAGAGAGAAGACAATGATATGATAGTGTGTCTGGAATATATTATAAGTGCACACTCAATGTGTTGTACAGGCATTCATCTTGAAGTTTATCCTCATAAGTTGCAAAAGAAACGCAATGTTAACCATCATGTTGGTTCTTAACTTTTTTCTCCAAGCTTATTAGAATATTTTTATTGAATCAAGCGTCCAGTACTTAAGTGTTTCATTTTCATAGTGTTAAACAGTGTTTTCATTAGTTTAGGATACTTTAAATCTGGCAGACAGATCCAATTTAAAAGACTAAAGTGATAGACTTCAGATGTAATCTTGATCATCGGAATGAGATGGGAATGGAGAGATGAGAAGGGGAGAAGAGCAGGAACAAATTGATTTTTCATAATTGGCCACATTTTATTCTCTGTCTTCTGTTGGCCATGCTGATCTATAGTTTATGCATGTTTTACTACGTTTTAGTCCCTAAAAAATATTTAATGGAACTATGCACTAGCCAGGGCATTTAAAGACTGGGTGTAACCCCAGAGCTCCGATAACTATCGGGACGACCTGTGCTTTTATGCTCCACGTTCGGCTGATCTCTATTTTTAAAGTCTTGTATTTAAGGCGTTTCTCTGACTCCCCGGTTACGACATTTTGATCGCACGGCGCAGCAACATAGACAAGAAGACATGTTTTTCCTTCAAATCCGGCATAAAAATATCCTTTTTTTTGTCACAATCGTGCGATATATTTCAATTTGTTAGTCGCACAGTAAGGTACACGGTCCAACAGATGTCACGGATTTTTGGTGAATATTCGAATTATTATTATTATTATTATTATTATTATTATTATTATTATTATTATTATTATTATTATTATTATTGTTTTATTTTTTCTTCACAGTTTTTACTGGTCGGTATGTGAACCACTCACAGGTGATGCGTGGTGAACCAGATGTGCGGTTGCTTTATTGAAGATTCAGGTGGCTTTTAACAATACGGCATGTATTCAAGATAATTGCCTTCTGCATATTGTTTATTTATTTATTTATTTATTTATTTATTTGCGTCAAAAAAACAGTTAAAAACTGCGTATGACGTGCTATGGGAAAAGTGAATTGTGTGCACATTTTCAAAATTCTGCGATCTCTACACCAAGTCATATACTACTTAAATTTTGAATTTTTAAAAGGGGAGAAAAAACAACAAAAACTCCCATGTAATAAAACCTATTTTCAAGGATAAACAAGCAATAAATTTTGAATTTTGAAAGGAGAAAAAAACAAAAACTCCCATGTAATAAAATCCATTTTCAAGGATAAATAAGCAATAAATTTTGAATTTTGAAAGGGAGAAAAAACAACAAAAACTCCCATGTAATAAAATCTATTTTCAAAGAAAATAAGCAATAAATTTTGGCTCTTATTACTTCCTGCCGCGACAACATGGAAACGATAATTTGAATAAATGTATTTCCCACTGAATTCTAGAAGACGTGCACAGAAATGAAGTTACATTTATGTCCAGAAGCAAAACAAGGGGCCATCTCAGCATTTGCTCAATGGATCAGGAAACTGGACGAAAACCTGATCGAGATGGGGTCATTGACCCGGAAGCTGTAGTACAATAGTTGTTACAGGTTGTTTATACTCATTTATACAGTCCAAATGGTAAATAATGCATTATGTATCATTGTTAAAATTAATGTTACTTTTCTTGTGATGCTCAGTATAGTCTCTAATTGTATAGAAATAGTCTCTAATTGTATACACTCCTGGCAACCAATTGTATACACTCCTGGCAACCAAGTGAAGACAATTTAGTGCTCGAAGGGATCGCTCCAGTGGCTAATATTATTATTATATATTACATTATATTACATATTGGGATTATGTAAATGTCGTTTTATATGACATAGATTATGGGGGCGTCAATAGACGATCGCGAGGGGTTGCTATGTGACAAATAAACAACCGGTGTTAACGTTAATTTTCGTTTGGTTGAAATGACAGAGCAGAGGCGAGATAAGCATTGTTTTGAGAGACAAAAGAAAAAGACAGAATTCGGATGCTTACAAGTTTTTAGAAGAACATTCATTCGCGGTGATGAGCGGGTCAGCTCGTGATATATTTTACTAATTCGAGGAAAGACTGTAATTGACAGTTGTTTAAATTAACTATCGCTTTTTATATTAGGATAGATCGTTCTTGTAGGAAGTACAATTCGAGTCTAGGCGTCCATCCGGGACGCAAGAGAGGGAAATTACGGATTATAATAATATCGCCGGGAGAAATGGAACCGGATCACGGACATTAGTCGAGGACTTTATCCAGATGCAAGATTCTGCTGCGTCGACAGAGAAGGTTCTACGAGGTGCCATCGAACGAAGAGGTAGAGAGCGCGCAAAGACCCACGAATAAATAACAAGGTTTATAATTATTGTAACACAGAGAATACTGGTCATGACCAAAGAATGATTCATTTTTGATTATCAATATAATAAATTTCAATTTGTTAAGTTGAAAGAAGGCTGATTATCATTGTTCGTTACGTACAATCCAGCATTTTAATACGATTTTCAGATTCCTCGCCACTCTGTACGGATGGCAGATTGAATAATTGGTTGCAGCGTAAGTAGCAACACGTATGAACTTCGAACCCAAATTAACTAAGCTAGCCCAACATACTTTTGTAAGGAGAGATATTTAAATTACGTAGGAATCATTAGGTTTCAAGTGTAACCTTTTCCTGGCGCCCAAATTGCATTTATCAACAATAATTATGTTTACAAATGTCCCTTCAAGTGCGGCTTGTTTTCAAATAGAAAGACGGGGCTTGTTTCAAATTGGCACCAGTCAACGTCGGACACGTTTCAATATTATTATTACATATTATTGGCACAATCGTCTTTTTGTTATTGTTGTTATTATTATTAATATTATTAAATGCATAAATTATTTCAAATCTGTAACTTTTCGATACGGTGTTGTTGTTTGGACCCCGAATTTAAACGCAATGCCACACTGTTCAACGGGGCTGTCATGGGAACGACATCGGGGTCGGCGGCGCTGCGTTGCGCCGGGCGAGCGTCCACTGTTTATTAGAGCGCAGAGAGACATCGCGCGTATGGCGAAAGCCCCGTAACCCCCACCCCACCCTCCCCCTTCCCCACCCCCACCCGCTCCGGCTGCGTCACACGTCGAAAATGGATCCTTCTGAATTCCAACGCCCCCTCCGAATGCCGGTGAAAGGACAACAGAGGCAAACGCGCACTAAACTCGTTTCTAGTTAATATAATGACTGTGTGACGCGGTTAATGGAATTTATAGTTATGGAATTAGACTGCTAAAGCTGAAATTGGGCTTTAATTTTGAAATGAATGTACTCTAAAACAGCGACGGAAAATTGAGTTAATATTATTGTGTTAGTTTTGTTATTAGGTTAGACGATCTGTTTTTTATCCCGTGAACAATAAAAGAGGATTTTGTTGTAGTTACTACTTTGGATGAACGTTTTCAGACATATTAAGTGTGTCTCATGCGTGATGAAATATGTTATATTTGTAAACTTGCATTTGTTTAATTTTTATTTTCTAGGAATTCATTCCTGAAAGTAAAGAAGAATTGAGTATGTTGTTGTATCTGTATCTTGCTCAATTGTTGTCCATTCCTAGATCAATTATTGGTTTATTGTTTTAATTAAATTATATGAATAATACGCACATTTACGGCTAAGAGACGTGTGTGGGGAAAACGATTTTAGTTCTGCATTCTTCGTTCTTGAAATCGTATTTCTAAAACTACATTTTTTCAGTTTTCAATTTATAAATATTTAACTTTTATGTCATATTCTATCTGACTTTAAACGCTGTGATGATTAAAGAGGTAATATTTTTTTTTTTTAAGCCAATTGTTTACTTTCTATTACTGTTTTAAAAAAAAGCACCCACTTATTTTGCCTACATTTTGATTATTGCAGTAGTTATTATTTTCCTAATGCTGAAGTATGCAACCCGTAACACACTCATGTTCTGCGTATCAGGCAAATGAAGTCATAACCCCAAAGTGGTCGATATTGATAACAAGTTTGTTATCACGCTCATCAGTGTACAAAAATATTAATGTATCCATTAATTTGGTTTTGTTGCAGTGTATACGAACGTATCAATACACCGCAACCCGCAGACTTAACTAATCCTATATTCAAGAGTTATGTAAGTGTCCGGACTTAACATTTGAATACATTCCATAAATGTCAGACATAATCGAGTGTTTATGGAAACCTGATTATATTCATATTTTGTCAACACAGCATTGTTTGCTTTGCATATTATTGAGCTTCGCAGAATTCCATTAACAACTACTCTCTTGTATTATTACTGGCCACTGACGCAAGGACAATAATATTGGCTACTAGACGGCACATAATGAAGAATGCTGCCAGCCCGCGACAGAAACTTAACACTCAAAATATTCTACAATAATTTTATGAATTTTTTAATTTAGCCAGTTTCTAAATTAATTAATTTTCTATAGTTTCTCAGCAGTACAGGCGTTGTAAGAACCGTCCACACTTTGCATATAGTTTTGCTGTGTTCCGCTTGTGAGATGCATCATAATCTCTCTTCCACTTCAGAATATAATGTAATACAGAATTTTAATTACTTTTAATAACTAGTACTTCGAATAGGGTGCATTTGGTACTATCTCTACCAAAAATGTCAAGAAAAAATTTTGAGCCATTTTTGAGAGAATTTTGTTTTTGTAATTTTTGAAAATTGCAGATATTTTACGCTTTATTGCACGAAAACTACGAAAATGTTCAAAAAATTCTACATTATCTTAATGAAAGAACTATTTATGGACAACAAATTTCATTTCAAGGAAAAATCTATAAAACCTTCCATCTTTATAAGTGCATTTTACTACATTCTTAAAATAAAATAATTTGAAACCTTTTTTTCGGTACGTCTCTTTGGGCTCGCACAGTTTTAATTGCACAACCCTGCAAAGGTTTCCAACGTGCCTTGTGCTTCCGAAATTTAATTCAGTTTTCGTCGTAAGGCATGCCATGTTACAACAGTAACAAAGCATGGTCGAACTAATACCTAATTTACACACTTAGCTCGGTTATCTCCCCCATTGCAAGTGAAATAAATAATGCGTTTAAGTCGTTTAATAGAAACGCTTGAACGATAAACGGAATCGGGAGACCCAGTGAAGCCTCCAACATTTGTTATCTATAGTAGCCTTTTCAACCGCCGACATGGAGGTCATCCTGATAACAAGTCCA
The DNA here is from genome assembly GCA_964035755.1 of Teleogryllus oceanicus. Taxonomy (NCBI): domain Eukaryota; kingdom Metazoa; phylum Arthropoda; class Insecta; order Orthoptera; family Gryllidae; genus Teleogryllus; species Teleogryllus oceanicus. The sequence goes on from CAXIVR010000011.1 coordinate 65,283,758, forward strand.
GTCCTGCTATTATTCGTTTTCGATAATGGCCACGCCGGAACTAGCATTCTCGGACATAGCAGTCTTGCTACTGTGACGTCGTGGGTTGGACAAATCACAGACAAAATGGCTTTGGTATATTGATTGACTGATTTTTTCGTGTTTCCGGGCGCGTCAACTGCTTCGGTCATTAGTCCCGTTAGTGTAGTACAGTTTTTTTCTCGGGAGATGGCGGTGATCTCCCGCTGGATGGCGAGAACCGGCGCCGACCTTCCGTCGGCTAGTGAGTTTCCCCCTAACCAGGACTCTCCCACCAGCGGAGCACCATCCCAGCCGGGAAAAGCTCCGAACTCCCGACCGGTCTCCCGAAATGTGTGATGCATGTTAGTGTGTGTGTGTGTGTGTGTGTGTGAGGGGAGAGAATAGGACAAGGAAGAGGAAGGAAAGATCGCGCGCGGTCCGTGGCCCGTTTGGTAGGGTACTGCTCCGGCATTCGCCTGGTTTTGATCGGAGAAACCACGGAAAACTACCGATCAGAGCTGCCGGCCGCTAGAATTCTCCTCCAGACAGCGAGTGAATTCGACCTAGTTCAAAAGCTAGTGACGAAAATCCTTCCGCCGTCAGGACTGGAACCTAGGACCTCCCGGCCAGAGGCGCTGCAGTGACATCAATTGATGCACTGAGCTACCGCTACCGCTGCTTTGGTTTATTTACACATATTTACGCAGTTTATTTACACATATATTCATAAGTGCCGTACCATTTTCTGCAGGAGCATTTGCTCCCCGTTAGCATCTGCTAACTGCCGAATGCACAATCAACGTGAGCTTGGGTGCTCATACACGTAAGCTTGCGGTCTCTTACGCACACTAGAGTCCTCGCGTCGGTCTTGCGACAAAAGTTTGAAGAGCAATGCGTATTGATTGATTTTTCGAGTTTCCGGGCGCGTCAACTGCTGTGGACATTAGTCCCGTGAGTGTAAAGCATGTTTTTCTAGGAAGATGGCGGTGATCTTCCCCCGCTGGATGGCGAGATCCGGCGCCGACCTACCATCAGCTAGTGGGGTTTACCCCTAACCAGGACTCTCCCACCAGCCGGGACACCGCCCCAGCCGGGACAAGCTCTAAGCTCCCGACCGGTCTCCCGGGATATGTGGTAATGTAGTGCATGTTAGTGTAAGTGTGTATGTAAGGGGAGAGGATAGGACAAGGAGTGGGAAGGACGCGGTCCGTGGCCCGTTTGATAGGATACTGTTCCGTCATTCGCCTGGTGGTGATCAGAGAAACCACGGAAAACCACCGATCAGAAGACAGATTGGAACTGCGTGCTTTTATGACTATCTTTCATCGGAAGTTTTATCCACTTTATACTATTTTCACTTTTAAAACAGTAATTTTAAACAAGTGCAGAATTTGTGCACAATTCAATCTAGTAACACTGAATACGAAACAGATTCACTTATTGATAACATGGGGCCATTGATTATTAGAACATTTAAGTTCCAATAATTAGTATTACAAAACCTTGCTCTGTTTTGTAAAGTTTCACTTCAGAAAGTAAGTGGATAAAGATTTTCAAGCGCCCGGTCTCTAATCAAAACAAATGAATGGGTTGTATGGATAGTGGCGACTGAGTACCCCTGTTCGAAGGAAAGATACACTGCGCCAAGAAATTCTCTCTGCCTCAAGGCAAATCATGGCTTCCTATTTTTAAAAAAATAGAGTTTATGTTGGTATCAACCGAATTGATAGGAAACAAGTGATGGTGACAATAATTCCAGCATCTGTTCTGAATGTGGTTAGTGCACGATTCACGTTTTCTTTTGTTACATGTTGCAGCTCGGGCTACCAACTTCATTTGTGTTGCTAGCACTCTCACCAGCAAGGTGTCACTGATGAGAGGCGTTACTGGCGCACTGTATTACTTACGTGATTATAAGAAGAGGGTATAAGGAAAAGTATTGAACATAAGATTTAAAACGCAAGTAACGGACACAGTTAATTATGAATCTCGGCTATTGCTTTCGTTTACAAACTTCAGACGCGTCTATTAGTTGTTTTACATCTTTCTAATGACGTAAAAATTAACTTTTTCAGAATTTAATGGTAAGGCACTGAAAACTTACGCAACCAAATAAGCATTAAATAAAAATCAGAATGTGCTTTAAAGATGAATGCATTTGGGCTAGCAATGTAAATAACCGGTGTCTAATTATAATACAGATATCAAACTCCTCATTGGACACTTGGATAACGGTAATACGGTGAAAAAGAGAGACGCTAAACAGAACGTAAATAATGATAAGCGAATGAAGATAATTAATTTTCATATTTACTGTTGGCCTTCACTACACGTCGATGCAGATTAACAAGCTTAGAGCAACATTTACGCAATGTCTATGTAAATTGTCTACTGGAACTGAACCAGAGCAACGAGTAGCAAACACGCAAACAGGCGGAAAACACCCACGTAATACACGCACGCTAATGAAAGAAAAACACAAATAACAACTGACCTGTGGGCCTGTGTATTTAGATAGACTTTAGAATCAACTTCCCATTAATTTTATTGAAATGAGTGAAATACGGTCCCTCTCAAATTGACATAGTTTTAAAAATTTAAACTGTTAAATAAATATATCTAAGAATTAAATGAAATTTCGTATAGTGATTCAAATGGAAGGTCAAGATTATTTACCTTCTGATCACGCTTAAATATAATATTTAATAACTTAGTTACATTTTCATATTCTCATCTAATATACGTCTGAACTTAACAAACCTAATGTCTCGCAGTTTATTCCCTAATCTTACAGGAGGGAGGAACGAATGTTTACGACTGACGCACATTCTTAATATACATGATGGGCAATGAATGAATGACACAGAGAAAAAGCATTATGCAAGATAGTTTATTATTTACAAAATAAATGATTAGATTTGTTCAGAAGGAAAAATTAACCTAAAATAAGAAAGTACCCAATTTTAACAATTAGGTTCCTTTTTCCAGTTAATTTTTCTTTATGAACAAATATAACATTTATTTTGTAAATAATAATAATAATAATAATAATAATAAAACATACATGTTTCTGGACTGTTTCTACGCTTCTGCAATGCAAATTGCCAAGAAAGCATTTTTCAAACCAACTTTAAGCTCTTATTGCTGCTCAGCTATGCTCAGATTGTCCAAGCTGTTTATTTGACAAAATATGTTTAAAGTCGTCTTAAGAACTTATTTTCTAATATTCGACGTTTCCTCCCCAGACAACTAATAAATCTTTTTCACGTTTCAAAACAACGTATGTCCTCGATTCAGGACCAATAGCATACAGATGATTCACTGTTTTCACTTTCCAAAATATTTTAGTCATTCACTTTCACACAGTAGTGTCAATTAATACTCCAACAATACGACATTACGTCTTGTACTCCAGGTGATCCACCCAATTAGACAACTCCTATTAAGGCGTTCAATTTCATCTCTGCCTCAGAAACGTTTGGCCCGACTTAACATCTTCACACAAGAACGTTCAATTCCTGACTGTTGATTTTCTGCTTGTTCTCAACCGGCAGTCCCCGTGTCATCAATCTTGACAACCTGTGTTTTTCTATTCCAGTATGCCATGCCTATTCTTGTGATTGTCTTGGAGTCAAATAAGGATGAAATATGAATAACACACAATTACGACATTAAAGTACCCTGTACGGATCAAACTAATTTTCGTTCATTGTAGAGTACACTCTAGTGATTCTATAGTTCTTCTATTTCAAATAGGGATAGTTACCTCGTCATTCCTGTATTCCCCGTTTTACTAAATAGAGGTTAACAAAGTTAAAGTGTTGCATATTGCCTGGTATTTGGTGCATTGCCCATTACAGGTATGTGGGAGGGCAATATAATACTTAAAGTCTTCAAAATTGACACCACATGAGCGGCAAAAGCGGAATTGTTTGTTGGAATCCCATGTTCACCACCAAGGAATGCTACAACAACTGTCTCAATCATATCTTATTTGTTATTTGTGTCGTTCTCTGATTAAACGAATTCTTGTAATTCATTACGACAGGTATTTTCAAAAGATTTCATTTTGCAGGGCATTTACCCAGGATTCTTTTATAGGGACAAGAGACGTTTCTGTCCTACAAAGTCCTTTCGCCTCTCCCTCTAAACACACACGTCCGCACCAGTATTACGTGTGCACTTCCAGATGACCTATTCTGATAAGAATGTAGCTTCCTATTTGCATCAGCTACCGCTGTCTTGATCTTCAAGTTCTATGAATGCCTGAATGAAGAGAAGCAAGGAGTGTTTCACAGGAAACTAAATGAGAGACGAATCATGTAAAATCCCTGTGTGCAGTTGAAAGATAATAATTATTGAATTATCATTATTTCTATTATTATTATTAAAGCTGTGGGGTAGCTCATGAACAGCGTACTAGTTTTCTGTGGTGCGATCCCGGGCTATATTTCTGGTCGGGGCAAAAATAGAGCTATAGCTTTCTATTACAATCGTCTCAGTTTCTGTAGATATGTGGTGAAAGGAAAGTTCCGGCAGACCGAATATGCTAGTTTCGGTGAAGAGAATACATTATTCTCGCCAAAAGTCTCCCTTACCCCCGGGTTTAAGAAATAAAAACGGGTAAATAAAAACAGGCTAGAAACACCCCAAGCTGGCAAACGTAGGATTAATCAGAACCTAAATCAAATACATTATTATTATTATTATTATTATTATTATTATTGTTGTTGTTGTTATTGTTATTATTATTATTGACAGTATTAGGGAGCAACGAATTATAAGTTCCAACAGCCCTTTCTAGAACACTAATACAATATTTAAACAACGTTTTTCATTGTAACCTCCTGTTCTACCACATAGAAACATGAGCTGCTAAGTCCTAGAAGCCAGTGTCTTGGTATAAACACAAGTAGTTATTTATCCTCCAACCGGCAAACAGAAAGTGAACACTAATACGTGAATACACGAGTCTGAAGTCTCACGTCCCGTGACTCACCGGCAACTTGTTGGCCTGATCGAGGGGTGATCAGTGCCGCAGTGGGGCACCGCTAGTCGCAGAGCGTCCCTGGAGCAGCCTCGGGCAACGCACGCCGTCAGTTCGCACTAATATTTACTGATCGCGGTTTACTCGCTCATCGGAAGATATAAACGTTTACTCGACAGCCGTTTGAACGGCGAAACGTTCGCAAACAACGCAAGCGCGCTTTCCGCACGCCGTCGGTCTGGCAGAGCCGCGAGGGGGAGGGGAGGTGGTGGTGAGCGTGATGGCGGTCAGGGAGGCGGGTGGTGGGGGAGGCTGGTGAGGGTGGCGGTGAACAAGGGAACGGCGAGCAGTGGGTTGGGAGAGGGAGATGGTGAATAGGCGGCTTTAGAAGAGGTTGATGGATATTTAGGGAGTGGGTGACGTGCGGTGGATTGGCAGGGGAGCGGGTAGTGAGTGGGCGGTCGGTTGGGTTGGGTGGGCGGTCGGTTGGGTTGGTTGGGCGGGCGGTTGAGTTGGGCGGGTGGTTGGGCGGGCGGTTGAGTTGGCAGTAGGCGAGAAGTGGGCGGACGAGCACGGGTTGTTGGGGGCAGTAGGTGGGGCAGTGCAGTGGACGAGAAGTGGGCGGGACGGAAGTCGGGCAGTGAGTGGGCGAACGAGCAAAGGGCGGGTGGGCGGGCGGTCAGTGATCGGGTGGACAGCGAGCAGGCTGCTGTGAATGCAAGCGGGCGGGCAGATGAGAGTATGGGCGAGTGGGCAGGCGGCGGGCGACCAAAGACGACGAGCGGCTGGCGGAAGGGCGGTGGGTGAGCGGGCAAGCGGGCGCTGATGTGGCCTCGCATCGCCCTGCGTAATGCCCACCTCCGCACCCGCAGAGCCCTCGAGGTGAGTGACGGTCGAGTGAAAACAGAGGGAGTGCAACGCCCCTGGTGTGCACGTGATGAGCTGGAGAATGGAGGTATAGGTAACCGAATAGGCATAGTAAACTCAACGTACAGGGTTTTGTTCCGGTGACAAGAATGTTAGTGCAATTAGATAATTATTTGGCATAGGCCTTTCTTGTAAGCATTTTATACAAATACCTACGAAAAAAGAATTAAAATAACTATTTCTCTTCAAATATAGCGTACTATCTTCAACATGGGCTTTTAAATATTAAAGTGTGCTAATTATAAAACAATAATGATGATTTTTTAAATCCTAAATTGAAAACTCGTGTATCTGCTGATCGATTCATTGAAAGAAATATTACGTTTTTAACACATCTATAAAATTATTTCACTTCCATAATAAAGATTATGTGTCAATGTTATGTGTTATTCCACGTTTTAAGTTTTCATCTTCTCAATTAAAATAACATCATAAGTATTAAAAACTGCAGAAAATAAAATATATTTTTCATCCACGTTAGCTTTTAGTATAAACATTACCCTATTTGATATTATTACGAACTAATAATTTTAGTTTGAAATAACTCATAAAACTTAAAATTCATTTAAGATCAAAGAGTATCATTAGGTTTTCATGTAACCACATACTTATTTTTTACTTACCATTACAAAATATTTTGGCCTTACTGATTTGCGATTTTATAATACTATAAAAGATCATGTTTAGTTGTTCTCAAATACATAAAACAGAATTTGTGCGTTCACATATTTCTAATATTTTTATTTTCAAAACCCATTACTTTCTTAAATTCTAACTTACAAGATTCTTAAACTTTAACTGTCCCCATTCCTTTTCTCCAGTACATTTTCTTTTTTCCATTTTATACCGTAATCTTGTCCTTTGATGTTATTTTACCATTACACTCCGCTCCCACTCCTCGTCTGACTCACTAGGACTCTCTCTCTTCGCGAGCGACCAATGGATCCGATGTTTAGCCCCAAGCGCAAGCTCCGATCTGATCACAAGAGCCGGCTCCTTTGAAGAGCAACACGAGGCAGTCTTCTGCGCGGGAAAAGTGTTAATCATCCGATTGTTTGCTCAAAGGCTTCTGAAAATACCCGTTAATGACGGTATTTACGTATCGCGAAGAACGTTGATGCCGCTTGCCCTAGGCATTTCAGCGAGAAATTGAATACGCTAGATGCCAATAGCCCAGAGCACTAAAGCATACGTCGTTTCTAAATTCAACACAAATGGTCTCAGTTTTCCTTAATTGTATTCGTCTGGTGAACAATTTTTAGATGATAATTAAAATATTAGTTTTCCTCAAATTCAAAATATATGAAAGGATGAGCGTAAAATGAGGGTGGTGTTATCAAAATGTATTAAAATTACGACTACGCTGTATCGGCATCTCAGGTGAGTACAACGTCTTGTCGATGAATGGATAAATAAGGTAAATGGACATTAGGGCAAGAAATAGCGTAGATAGCCAAATATACTATATATATATATATATATATATATATATATATATATATATATATATATTGTGTTTTTTATTTAATAGGTAATTATTACAGCCAAATTAGAAAACTTGATGCAATGTGGCTAGGCCGAAGGCCTTTAAGCCATTACAATACCTACAACGCGGTAGAATGTAGGTATTGTAATGGCTTAAAGGCCTTCGGCCTAGCCACATTGCATCAAGTTTTCTAATTTGGCTGTAATAATTACCTATTAAATAAAAAATAAATATATATATTGTGATTCACTTACGTGCTGAACATTCGTTCATGTTAGTGGGAGGAACATTCATTTGTATTGGAACATTTACATTGTATTAATTGAATTGCACTCGCTCTCCATTCGTAGTGGAACGGTTTGATTTCAAAGATCCCTCTAGATTTTGGTTGTTACATCATGCTAAATAAAGCTTCGATTGCGTAATGCATGGCAAAACAGCGGCTTTATCTTCTCAAACGACACATTCCATATTGAGTAATTGCTGTTTTCCTCTCCCTCCACTATGATATCAATGTACGGTAGTGTGGTTGCAATGATAAAATTAATATTCGATTTACGTGTAATCATTACATGTAAGGTAATTCTATGCAGTTTTAACAAGCGACCTTCTATTAACAAAATTGAAAGAAGATCTCATCTCGATCAGGTTTTCGTCCAGTTTCCTGATCCATTGAGCAAATGCTGAGATGGCCCCTTGTTTTGCTTCTGGACATAAATGTAACTTCATTTTCTGTGCACGTCTTCTAGAATTCAGTGGGAAATACAATTATTCAAATTATCGTTTCCATGTTGTCGCGGCAGGAAGTAATAAGAGAAAAAAATTATTGCTTATTTATCCTTGAAAATAGAAATTATTACATTGGAGTTTTTTGTTTTTTTTTCCCTTTAAAAATTCAAAATTTATTGCTTGTTTATCCTTGAAAATAGATTTTATTACATGGGAGTTTTTGTTTTTTTTCTCCTTTCAAAATTCAAAATTTATTGCTTGTTTATCCTTGAAAATAGATTATATTGCATGGGAGTTGTTTTTCTCTCTTTCAAAATTCAAAATTTAAGTAGTATATGACTAAGTGTAGGGATCACAGAATTTTGAAAATGTGCACACAATTCACTTTTCCCATAGCACGTCATACGCAGTTTTTAACTGTTTTTGACGTAAAATAAATAAATAAATAGAAGATTCACCTTAAAGAGGAAGTGCGAGTATTGGCATTCCTCTTTTTTGTAGCGCAAATCCCTTCTCCTTATTTCAGGCTCGTAATACTAACCGCATAGACGTATTTTTTTCTGAATAAATTACACATTTTTAAATATTACAAATCTTGATAAGATTCAATTTTCGTTTGATGGATTATGTTTACGATATCAAATTGAATTCTATCAAAAGAGACTGCTTGTGCATAGAACAACTAATGCGCTTCCCAGATACGCCACAGATACTATCCTGATTGCGGCGTTTAAAAGTATCTCATATTGCAGCATGCGTTGATCGATAACGATTTTATCACCCCACACAACACATGCCTAATCAAGTAAGACTTCTTTCCTCTACAAAATATATAGAAGTAAGGTGCGCAAGTGTACGATTCCAAAAATATAAGTGATATTAGCGTAACATGTTTCGTTACAATATTTGCAACTCCCTAAGAACATATTTTAATTTCAAGTGAAGATGATCGTTTTGTTTCTGTTTTATTTTCCGTACAATGAATCGATGTCTACTTATTACAACATTATCAAGATAACAATATAATCATAGCCGGACCGGTATATTTAGCACGTGATGAAAAATGGTCATGTGAAAGACATTTATCTTTCTGTATTGAAATAAAGGAGAAACTAATTGTGTACCGTGGAAGTCACGTATAAATTCTTATTCCATACGATAACATGTAAGTTTGATGAGGTGGATTTATTGAGGTCAATGCTAGTGATTAATATATTTGAGTTTACAATCTCATTAAAGAAGAGGGCGATCGCGAGCTACGAGTTCAATATCATTGACCTTCAGCGGAGGTGAGTTCTGCAGACCCGGCAGAGGCCACAGGCGCAAAATGGAAATGCTCCCAGGAGCTCTGGACCAGGTGAACATTTGATTGATTGATTGATTAGTTTTTCTTTGGAAGTCATTGAATCAATGCTATGGTGATAATGTAGTGTTCAATATATTCCGGGAGGTGGTGGCGGTGTTCCTTCACCGCTGGACGGGAGAGGTGGCTCTGGGCATCAACTGATATCACTGCAAATATAAAACACAGACCGCGCGAGATATTACCTTCCTCTTTCTTGTCCTATCCTCACTCCTTACACTAACATGCACTACACTACCACATATTCCGGGAGACCGGTCGGGAGCTTAGAGTTTCTTCCGGCTGGGGAGGTGCCACGCTGGTGGGAGATACCAGGACGAGGAAAACCCGCTATCCGACGGTAGGTTGGCGTCGAATGTCGCCATCCAGCGGAGGAAGGCCACCGCCACCTCCCAAGAAGAAATGCATTACAGTTACGGGTCTAATGACCTTATCAGTTGACGTGCCCGGCATTACTAACAATCATTCATTTCCCCACTGGAAAGAGAATGCCGGAGTCGGTTTGTGGGTTTTCCTTCTGCCATTATAATCATCAGCGGGGCACCGCCTTAGCCGGGGACCGAGAGCGGTAGCTCAGTGCATCAACTGATGTCACTGCAGCACCTCTCACCGGGAGGTCCTAGGTTCGAGTTCTTATGGCGGCAGGATTTTCGAGACTAGCTTTTCAGCTGGGTCGAATTCAGTCGCTGCTTGGAGGAGAATTCTAGCAGCCGGCTGCTCTGATCGGTAGTTTTCTGTGATTTCTCCGATCAACACCAGGCGAATGCCGGAGCAGTACCCTACGAAAAGGGCCACAGACCGCGCGCGATCTTTCCTTCCTCTTCCCTGTCCTATCCTCTCCCCTTACACACACACTACAATACCACATATTCCGGAAGACCGGTCGGAAGATTAGAGCTTGTCCCGGCTGGGGCGGTGCTCCGCTGGTGGGAGAGTCCTGGTTAGGGGGGAAACCCCACTAACCCCACGACGGTACGTCGGCGCCGGATCTCGCCATCCAGCTAGGGAAGACCAGCGCCGTCTCCCGAGAAACAAACATGCACTACACTAACGGGACTAATAACCAAAGCAGTTGACGCGTCCGGAAACAAGAAAAAAACACCCAAACCAAACCTTAGCCGGGGCAACCTCTAAGGTCGCATCCGACTGGTCTCTCGTCATGAATGCTAACGTAGTGCAAGTAAGTACAAGTTTTCGTCTTTGTGAGTAAGGAAGAGAAAAGGAGAAGGAGAATAAGGATTAGGAAGAAATTATTAGGTGCGGTCAATCGTGCTACAATTCTCTTCTAGTTAACGATTGAATTTGATACATCGGTTTACCAAGTGTCGAAACTCCATCGTCGTGATTCGAACCCTAGAACCTCTGGTCAGATACACTGCAAGTACAACAGGAATTCTGAGCCAGATCAACTGGTCCCAGAGAACATTGTGACATTTTGCCTTGCAATAGAGAGATATAAACAGTTGCAACAGTAGTAAAACATTTACAAAATGATGTTTGATGTTCGTTAGAGGAAAGGACATGGCTTGTACCATTTGCAATGTTGAAAGCGCATCGAAAAGCCTTTACCTTGTAAGAGGGCAGTGTCAGCCAATAGCACGGACGAGCTCTAGGACAGACAAATACAGAGCACAATCCATGCACGTGGTATACTGGTTGCCTTCTTTCAGTTTGGGTTTTGCATTTTAAAGTATAGACATGTTGGCGCAGATGAAGCCGGCTAACACCCAACCACAAATTAAGTGGACACTTTTATATTTGATACAGAGCATGCAGGTGATGTACAATATTTATTAAGTGGAATGCATTTAATTATTCAATATATTGGGTGTCCGTCATAACGAAACGTTTCACAAAGTAAAAAACGATAATGTTAAAAAGTAAGGAATATTAATAAATACACATTTCTTATGCATGTATTATGACAATAAGTACATTTCTTATCAATTTCCAATGGGCGAGGAAATTAAAAGAAAACTACGCAGCTTCAGACCACGTGGGGTGTGTCTCTGGTTTCCTTAAATACAAAGTAAATCGGGATAAATTCCAAAACAATAAGACTGTGGTATCCGCAAGGCATTCTTTATTGAATATAACCCAGAGAGCATGTAAAATTTTGCAAATGAATTTATTTTGATTTATTTGAATTAGAGAAATTATATAAGCAGGCATATGAAAGAGAAGGCCTAATGATAGTTTTATATAAGAAAATTTCAACATTAATTTGTAGTTTGGAGCTTTTATTTTGTAAAGGATATAACATTGAGATCATGTGATATATTTTGTTTTCATTATGAAACGATGATGTGATGATGGGGATTATTGATTGATTCACTTTTTTCGTATTTCCGGGCGCGTCAACTGCTTTGGTCATTAGTCCCGTTAGCGTAGTGCATGTTTTTTGCGGGAGATGGTGGTGATCTTCCCCCGCTGGATGGGGAGATGCGGCGCCGACCTACCGTCGGCTAGTGGGGTTTCTCCCTAACCAGGACTCTCCCACCAGCGGAGCACCGCCCCAGCCGGGACAAGCTCGAAGCTCCTGACCGATCTCCCGGAATATGTCGTAGTGTAGTGCATGTTAGTGTAAGTGTGTGTGTGTGTAAGGGAGAGGATAGAACAAGGAACAGGAAGGACAGATCGCGCTCGGTCCGTGGCTCGTTTGGTAGGGCACTGCCCCGGCATTCGCCTGGTGTTGACCGGAGAAACCACGGAAAACTACCGATCAGTGCAGCCGGCCACTGGAATTCTCCTCCAGACAGCGACTGAATTCGACCTAGTTGAAAAGCTAGTGTCGAAAATCCTGCCGCCGTCAGGACTCGAACCTAGGACCTCCCGGTCAGAGGTGCTGCAATGACATCATTTGATGAACTGAGCTACCGCTCCCAGTATGATGGGGATTAGTACACGAGTGTGGTATTGCAATACGAGCATCGTAAACTTCACACGAGTGTATTAATTCCCATTACATCGAGTTTCATATGGTACTTCTTCTACGACTTTTATTAATTTAAGTTTTACATCGAATCATTTCGTGGCAGTTGACATGCAGGATTCAGCCAAGGCCACTTAGCGGACAGCTAGCTCCCTAACCTTTCTCTCGCATGCTGCTGCAGGTGGCTGTGGTTACCAGTTTGCCTGCGAGGAGTACTGAGCTAGACAGGATCAAAGTGAAAGTACGATCCAATTTATTTTAAATATTCAAGAAAAAATATTTATAATAAAAGAAATCAAAACTGACAAGCAAAATATAATGCAATTTTAATGTGCACAATCGACCGAAACATTTATTAACGATTATCAATTATTCATTGTCAATAATTGGTTTGTAAATTTCTCTCTGATTGGTCAAGAACCAGTAACATAGTGAAATCTGTATCGTAATGAGTTTCATTATGCAACTGGTTGCAGTCATGAAATGACGGAATTATACAATGGGAGTAGAAAAATGTTAGTATATGTGTATGTAAGCGAAGAGATGCCCACACGGATGAGAAAGGAAATATCGCGCGATCAGTGCCCCGTGTGTTTGGTGCCACTCTGGCATTCGCCTGGAATTGATCGGATCGACTGTGTCTCTGTTTACAAATTTCAACTATCGGCGTAGTGACGTTTATAACTATTGTTATAGCCACTTGTTAATTAATATTAGCTCCTTCACGGGACATTGATCAGTCAAATAAAACTACAATAATGCGCCAATATTTCAGAATGTAGTAACGTTCGTCAGGAATGTCGTTCCAAATCAGAGGCTCCTACTATAAATTGCTTTTATGTTCGTATCAATCAGTTCACTGGGTAGCTATTGAAAGGGACAAAACTTACAGCATCTGTTATGATTGTGGTTAGTACGCAATTTGCATTTTTATTTGTTACAATCTGCAGTTCGTGCTGCCAACACAATTTCTCTTGCTAGCCTTCTCACCGGCCACTGGTGCGACAGTGGAGAGACTTTCCTGGCGTACTGTACTACTTCATTATCAGCGTAATTGTTCAGAACAAGGTTTAACATGGAGTAATAATTTCCAAATTTTTGCGATATAGCAATGTTTATTTCCTGATCAACATCTTGTGAAGGACATGTCAGTAATTAACAAGTGGTCATGAATTTTACCACACAAAATTAATTTTTCGTATCCTCGCTTCAAAACTCGTATTTGGCGGAGCATTTATACGCCACAAAAATGAGCTTTGGCGGCCTAGGCCAAGAATGAATTTTAGAGGACAATTAACATGGGAACGTAAAGTAAACAAGACAGTGTAAACATGACTATTGACACATTGGCGAATAATATTTATTATTGTTTGAATACAGAATATTTTTAACTTATTTATTGTTAACTTTTCTATTAAAACACAATTTGATATATTCTGAAATATTATGCCTGGAACTGTTACGTCTTTCTGACATTAAGCACTCGTTCTAGGAGTTTCAGCATAAATTGAAGTCGTCTCAACTCTAACTGAAGGTTAGAATAGTTGTTTCATTTACCACGGTTACGTTTTCTCTCTTTTCCATTCTAAAAAGAGTTCATACTCTCCTTCGTATGAATCCTTTGATTTTGAGGAAGTAAACAGTTAACTCTCAGTAGCAGCTCCAGCTTCCTCAATTGTAATCTATGGAATAGCGCACTCCATAGTTAGGCATAACATCGCCAAACCCAGCGGCACATTCTACACGTTTTAACAATTGTGACAGTACTGACAACTTCAGAGGTGCTAATGTAAAAGAACATCTGCATCTATACAATGAAACCGCATAGTTTATATCAGATATTTTAAAAATTTCAACCTAAAATTGGGAGGTATGTATACGAAAAATAGTTGTATGCACCTCGGTTGAAATTGAATGATTTTGGACTCGGTTATGTTGCCAACCTCAGTGCCTCAGCGTGATCTTTCCTTCCTCTTCCTTGTTCTATCCTCTCCCTTACACACAACACACTTACACTAACATGCACTACACTACCATCTACTCCGGTCGGGAGCTTAGAGCTTGTCCGGCTGGGGCGGTGCCCCACTGCTGGAAGACTCCTGGTTAGGAAACCCCACTAGCCGACGGTAGGTCGGCGCTGGATCTCGCCATCCAGCGGGGAAGAACATCGCCATCTCCTAGGAAAGAACATGCACTACATTTATGGGACTAACGGCCTAAAATGTTGACACTAACCAACCAACCTACCACTTAGCTCTGATACATAAACAACTATTTTTTTCATGCATGCGTTTCACCTGAACTCACGAGCAACTCCGCCTGCGTGGGCCGGCGCCCACAGTGGCCGTCCGCAGGCGGGGGCGTCCGTTTGGGGCGGGATCAATAAACCTCCGCGGACTGGGTGCGAGGCGTCTAGGGTATCGCGGCGATGGCGCCGCGCGTCCGCCCTCGCCATTACTCTCCCGCGGGTGATGCGGCGTCGGAGGCGAAGGATGGGCGGGCGAAAGGCCGCGGAGGCGGGCGGGGATTGCCAAATGTAATTACCGCGCCGCGGGTCTGGTTCCACGTCCAACGCCGGAGTACTCTTCGCCCCGAGACGCGGCTCTTCGCGTTTTTCACCGCTAGCGGGTTCTAAGCGTATAAATTACTCGTTCATTATACATTTGCAAACAGCAGAATTAGGAGCTACTGTTGTTTTGAAAGTGACGGCCAAACCACACATCCGAGAATGCACGAATAGGGCCGATGTCTAAGCATCTGATGCAGCGCCTCTGACCGAGAGGTCCTTGGTTCCAGTCCTGGCGGCGGCAGGATTTTCGACACTAGCTTTTCAGCTAGGTCGAATTCAGTCGCTGCCTGGAGGAGAATTCTAGCGGCCGGCTGCTCTGATCGGTAGTTTTCCGTGGTTTCTCCGATCAACACCAGGCGAATGCCGGAGCAGTACCCTACCAAACGGGCCACGGACCGCGCGTGATCTGTCCTTCCTCTTCCTTGTCCTCTGCTCTCGCCTTACACACACACTTACACTAACATGCACTACACTACCACATATTCCGGGAGACCGGCGGGAGCTTAGAGCTTATCCTGGCTGGGGCGGTGCCCCGCTGGTGGGAGAGTCCTGGTGAGGGGGAAACCCCTGTAGCCGACGGTAGGTTGGCGCCGGATCTCGTCATCCAGCGGGGGAAGATCACAGCCATCTCCCGAGAAAAGACATGCACTACACTAACGGGACTAATGACCAAAGCAGTTGACGCGCCCGGAAACACGAAAAAACCAAACCAAACCAATCTAAGCATCTGATCAATGCTGACGCCAGCAGAGACAATCCGGAAGAAAGTTCTTGTTTTGTTATTGTGGTTTCTGTGAACTCTGCGGAAAAATCAAATTCACTTCGGTATGCGATAATGCGTTCTCGGAGTAAATTACTTATAATATAGTGAACTATGGCCGCGATGAAAATAAAAAGGTGTTATTAATACTATTAGAAAGACCTATGGACAGAGCTGCAGTACAATACGCTTTGTTATCGCCAATACATGCTATTCATAAAATGCACGGGAAATATTTTTATTTCTTCTTTGTACATATCTATTATACAGTAGTTATGTTCTTGCCCGCTTCTATTCTGCTGCTCCCTGCAATGAGTTGGCCTATATCCTGCTCAACGCCCTGTAAAGTGAACGTGGAATGCTTACTTGTAACGATCAAGCCTATAACCGGAACCAGGTTCGATCCCAACGGTGGACTTTCGACACTAGTTTAATAGGTAGCTAGAATTCAGTGGCTGTCTGGAAAATTCTAGCGAACGGCTGCTCTTATCGGTAGTTTTCCGTGGTGTCTCTGATCAATACCAGGTAACTGCCAGAGCAGTATCCTACCAAACGGGCCACGGACCGCGCGCGATCTTTCCTTCTCCCTAGTCCTATCGTCTCCTTTACACACTAACATGCACTGCACTGCCTACACACATTCCTGGAGACCGGTCGGGAGCTTACAGTTTGTCTGGGCTGGGGCGTTGTCCTAGATACCTGATGAAGGAAAACCCTGCTAGCTAACGTAGGTCGGCGGCGGATCTCACCGTTCAGCCGGGGAAGATCACTACCATCGACCGAGCAGGAAAACATGAACTTCACTTACGGGACTAAGGCGCGCCCAGAAACACCAATCAATCAATTAATCGCATTCCTCTGGTAGGCGAGCGCACATCCCGTTTACCTCGAGGACTGAACTAAGGCGCAGGGCGTGTCTGTGTGAGTGGGGTTTCCGTCTGTCTGTACTTGGCGCGACAGCCCGCGAACGAGCCATGGCCTACCAGCAGCGTCCCAGCCTCGCGGCCAAGGGTTAAGGGTATGTTTCAATTTTAGTTTTAGTTTTAGTTAATGCCTTATTTTACGTGGCGAGAATCGGGCCATCAGGCCCGTTCTTCGGTCTAACCACGCAAATTTCGATACGTTCCTTTCACCACCTAGCGGAGAAAGGAGGTATTTATTTTAGGCGACGAAACTGGCGGATCTCAATTTTGCTCAGAGGCTTCTTTTAGGCTTGAGGATCTTTTACATGCAGTAAATCTACTACATGGGTCAGCCGGATTTACTTCCTCCGAAGGAAGGCGTACGAGGATTTTTCGCCCTTAAAATCCACGGCTTCGATCGGGTTTGAACCCGCAAACTCGGGTACAACAGTCCGGTACGTTATGTGGTCCGGTCCGGTATGTGGGATTAGTACGAAGACATACCCTGGTCTTCCGTCATCCCTGGTATTCTGGTCTACTAATCCTGAAAAAAGAGATTTCCCATCGTCACACAGCAACATATAGTGCGACGTTGCAAGTAAAATGCACAATATAATCTTGCCCGACCGAGAATCGAACCCAGGGTCGCGTCATGGAAGACGAGCACGCTGATTAATTAGCTAAACTGAATTACCTTTACTATTTAAATGTCGATATTAACTGTTAAAAATTTGGAGTGTTGTGTTTTTACAATTTTCATAGAAGTGTTTTAAAAGGGGTAAATTTAAAAATAATAATTATTAAAGGCCTACTTGGTATCGGGAAAACGGGTGGTCTGTTAACAGGGATAAAATTTACATGATCATATGAGATTGTGTCCGTTCCAAGAAAAATGGAAGGACTGATCGTTTAATAGTGGTTGTGTTTCGAGAGTTTTCTCTGTACTTTGTTAAATTGTAGATCCTATATACTCATTTTTATAGTGATGTCGTCGGAGAAATTATTCAAAGTAAAATGACGTTCATCAGGAAAATGTTCACTTCTGTTCGATCAAATACAAAGTTTAACCTTTTCAGTGCCGCTCTTCCTTGTTGACTATTTTTATTTTTATTTGTTGTCTGGATGCCAACACTTACATTCAATTCTATTTTTCAAAATGTTTGTATTCTATTTCAAGACTCCTCACTTCACTTCTGTGTTTTAGTTCCACGGATTGCAATGTTCTCAGATAATTATGTTACAAAACAGACCCTTGACACGAAGATTAGAAAGTGCTAAGTAGTTGGACCTACGCGAGCATTCCAAATTTTGAAATCGTTGCTTTAAAACCGGAAATACTTTTATGCTAAAACCAAATGTCGAAAATTTTGAAAGACAACTTGTGTTACGGAGTAAGGCTGTAAATTAAACCGCCGTCGAAAATTGTCCAATGTATTTCTCTTTACCTGTCATTACAGTGTCATTAATTTTCCCTAATTTCTCTAATGCTTGTTAATTTCAGACAAACATTTCATTTCGCCCACAAGTGCCTCTTTAGCATCTACTTTCTGCAGTCTTGTATTGTCTTGCAGAGTAGCGACGTCAGCGAATATGCTTCACTTGCATGTATTGACGAAACACCTCAAGAGGGACAGGTATAAATGTGCCTTTTTCGACTACAGTAAAAGTTTTGCAGATATCTACATGAGCTATTTTTTAAATACAAGGACAAATTATCTATCATCAAAATTTATTATACTATTTTATTAAATATCTAAAATATATTTTAGCAGAGTTGTTGGGCAGATTGCATAATTAATGACGTATTAACAAAAAGGGATAATCGCATTCATGCCAGATGTAAAACAACGCACAAATACAGAAACTTAAATTTGCGAATAGATAATTTTATATATTGTTTTTGTCCATATAGATCTCGCTGTTTTCATAAAGCTTTATTCTTGTAAAGAAAGGATCAAAAAATAATCTCTTTCTAAGCGACTAATCATTCATGCCAGGCGTCAGCCTTAATCTCATGCCACTTCCTACTCTAACTCCAATGTAATAAATATGTTTAGTAAAGCAGACAAGAGCCTCACGAGCACAACGTCAGACATTACCCCCCCTGACAACAGTGAAATCTTCCCCGTTCACCCTACGATGGCGTGAGTCAGTGAAGCATTATCATTACTGTCACAAAGCGTAACAGCGTACCTGCATGTATCACCTGCAACAAAGAATGGTATTCCTTCCCACACATTCCCCTACGTCGGCCAGCCCACCTCCGCGGCCGCCTTTGCCTCCGCCTCCGCCGCCTTCGCCGCCGCCTTAGGGCACGCTCAGTCCATTCGTTGGCGCTAACTTACGAGAATCAAGGTGCGACTAATTACTTGTTGAAAAGCCGTGATGAATGTTTTGCCGGCGCGGTGTGTAATTACGGCGACCGCCAGGCAGAGCGCGTGTGAGAGCACGCGGACTGGCAGCAGCCGAAAGGGCAGACGAACCGGGCGTTGCGGGCGGAGCAGGGCGCAGCGCGGCTGAGAGGGGCGGGGCAGGTTAGAGCGGTGCTAAGCAGAAAGCTCAGCGGGGCGGAGCGGGGCGGAGCGGGGCGGAGCGGGGCGGAGCGGCGGAGCAGGGTGAGATGAAGTGGGGAAGGGCGGGGTGGGGAGGGGCAGGGCGGAAAAGAAGAGCCGATTAAAAAGAAGCGTGGCATCAATGAACGGGGCAGGAGGAGCGGGGGAGAAGGAATGGGGCAGGAGGAGCCAGGAGTGGGGCAAGAGAAGCGGGGCTGTAGAAGGGACAGGAGGAGCGGGGCAGGAGTGCGGCAAGAGAAGCGGGGCAGAAGGAGCGGGATCTAACGTTTCACAAGTTAAACACTCGAAGTACTTACAAAGCAACATCACATCAAAACAACATCAGGAAACATTATTTCAATATGTTTATATTAAGTGTATGCTCTTCATATCTACTATGACATTTAAAACCTTGTTTCACTCTTACTGCTTTTTAGTATCTCGCAATCGACATTTTTTGAGAAGATAAACCTCCAAATTAAATAGGTAGTAATGGACTCGTGCATCTTGCTGATATTGCTTTATGGATCACAAACATGGTCCTTAACAGTAATACAAATAAAATGGATACAACGATGCCAGAGGAAAATGGAACGAAAATTTAAATATTTCGCTCCTAGACAAAATACCATCTACAGAAATTAGAAAAAGACTAAAATTAAAGATGCAGTACGGCAAGCAAAATAAGCAAATGGCATTGGGAGGACATATTATAAGGCAAGACAGCAAGATGGGCATACACTACACAACCTGGGACCCTCGGTATGGGTGGAGAACTATTTCGCGCCTAGACAAAATACCATCTACAAACGGACAGACGAGCTATGCAAAGCAGTTGGTCCCACCTGGACGAGACTGGCCCAAGAGAGAACAATGTGGAGGCAACTGAGATATGAACAGCAAAAGAAGATGATGATCCACAGTGCTATTAATCGATTTTAGTGAAATTGAGTGAACTTGAGTGAAATTGAATATCAACCTACTGTAACCCTGCTAAAGCAGGAGGCCTTTGCCCTTTACGGAATGTTATGGGCTAATAATAATAATAATAATAATAATAATAATAATAATAATAATAATAATAATCACCGACATGTTAGTATCTCACGGATCGACTCACACCGAATTCTAAGTTTCTCAATATAACAACAACAACCGTTGGTGTAGTATAAATACATGACGAACAATATTCTTAGACTGTATCTGAATCGTTACAAGGGCAAGGATAGCAAGGCAGGGAGGAGAAGGGCTGGAGGTAGCCGGACAGTAAGGAGAAGGGCGGGAGGTAGCGGAACAAGATGGAGCGCGGCAGGGGCGAGTGTGATAAACATTAACAGAGTATGAATACTCACTGCTTGGATTTTCTCATTGTAATTTTTCAACTACAAATGAACACTAAAAAAACTTGAAACATGGCTTTGAGTCGTCACGTCGGAGATGGTATGCAAGGTTCAGACATCCTCTTAGGGGACAATAACCTAGGTTTATTAGATGTCAATGGATCTGCACTGTCTGACCTCAAACAGGCAGTACACGACTCAAGCGAGAATCCAATTATTTTTTTAATGAGTCAAACATATAGTATCTGTTCTTTCATATTATCAGCTTAATATGTAAAATAGTGACGATCGGAAGCAGCAATATATTCATTTTATGCAATGCTGAAACGAAAACGGCAATTTTTTTGGCAGAAAAATTCGTATTATTGAAATTCCTTGGTACCGAAAAAGTGGATAATTCTTCTTCCTACATGTAATAAGTTAGGTTCTCTAAATCGTTGGGTAGTTAGAATTCACATTTTGTGAGTCCTTGCTAAAATAAAAATTGGTTGACGGTAAACATTATGTCGGCCTGACCGTCTGTGATGAACAGCAGCTGCTAAACTTTAAACACGATTTTGACCAAAATTGATATTCTCCAATCGATCTGATGTACATCGCGGCCCCTTGAATTAAAATCTCATATTTCATTTTTTGACGGGGTATTTACATGAAGGTTAAACTGCATTTCCTTTTTTTTTTTTTTCAAAAATTGCTTCAATTTGTTTCTTAATTTGTTTTCAAATGGAGCACAATACGACGCAGGTCCTATTTTAGTTGAATTCTCTAAATTTTCGAAAATTGCAATAAATTATTTTAGCCTCTATCTACTTCAACAGTACTGAGAACATATTTCTTTTAATTACAATATATTCTTCAAAATTAGACGTGTAAATAATATCAAGAAAAATTTGTTGGAAATAATCAATGTAATTTTAAAAGATTATCTCAAAAATACTCCAAAATGTTTTGAAAAATATTTGTAAATGGATAGAGCTAAATGGACTAAATGGATTAACCCGCGATTCGCCTTTCAGGCGAAAGAGCCCAGATTTTTGCTTCAACTTTTTTTTTGTATCGCCCGCTTTTTGTTTCGTGCGCTTTTTGTCCAGTTAGGTCCCACTGTGCGCCGCCCCCGCTACTTGCGGTCGGACCTCCGCGGGATTCGAATCGCGCTCTTCGGCACGCAGCCGAGCGTGACGGGCTCGCCCCGCTCCAAATGGCGTTTTTCACCCGGGAACGCCGACGCGCCACGCCTAACGACCAGCGGCTGTGATTGGACTACGAAATTGCGCACCGGGCATAATGTCCAATGGAAGTGTGGTCGATCTCCTATTGTTGTTAGGTTAGTCGTTTTTTCGAGATCGGAAAGGTCGGGTTCCCAGTTGGGTCGCGAGAGGGTTTTGAACTCTCAGAGGTGGCTTTGACCTATTGTCGAAAAGAGAATTTTGATTCTATAGTCGTGATATAATTAAATTACGTGCAGCTGGAATTGAATGGAAGTGTACGTTTCATATATTCTGGTACCAAATCATGAAATTAAATTATCTTTATTTTCAGGTTGGTTAATATCTTTTGGATCAAGAAGAAAAATGACAGTTCTAAAGAAACAAATACTATTTCATAATCCAATGGAAAAATAATGAAAATATAACTGCATTTCAAATGATACATTTTTAAAATAAGATAAATTACGAAATAAGTTTACCTTTTTTTGAATTTGAACATGTCAACAATAAAAAACAAATACATGTTTTTACTTTGTCACATCCCTTGACTATTTGACATAATCACAAAATGTATTTAAAGTTTCATCACAATGTAAATGGAAGTTTCCTATATTAAAAAATTGAAACCCTATTTTTACTTTTTTTAATCCGCTTTAAATATCTTTAACACCAGAAACTGTCAGCTCTAATTAATATTTATATTCAATTTTGTTTTCATTTTATCAATTTGTTCCGAATCCGGTTATTTATATTTTACAAATTAGTTGTATCATTTTATTTTCTTAAGAATATGTTGACACAATAGTGGATTGAAGAGAAGATGAAACAAAAACATGTAAACATAATTTCGTTACATTTCTCGACTTTCTGTGCAGATATCTATGCTACTTTCATATTGCCACAATCCATCCGTTATTCATTGTAAAGTTCTTTCCCCTTAGGACACAATCATATGAGAAACAACTGATAATAATTTTATAATAACCTATAAATTCCAGACAGATTGCTGCCTTACCACTAAATCACATTGAAATGTAAAACGATAAATTATGCGTTCTGACCTCTGACAAACGCAGTTCCATATTTTTGCCCTTTCAATTCACAACCCAAACACTACTTTTCATTTCCTCCAGTGGACATACATTATACATCTGGCACTCACCTATCAACTACTACGCCCGTGAATGCTAATATCATGAGGAGACGTACGAGCTTACCTCTCGGAGCCACAGCCCACTTGGTCGGCCCCGCCCCTTTCTCTCAGGTGCTTTACAATCTGAAACGAAGGCGACGCGATGTGGTGCGACGTGCTATAAAAGGGCGTGGGCCGCCAGCGATGCGAGAGCGGGGCGTGTGGCACCGAGGGCGGCGGCGGCGGTGGCGGCGGCGGCGGCGGCGGCGGTGGCGGCGGCGGCGGCGGCGGCGGCGGCGGCGGCGGCGGCGGCGGTGGCGGCGGCGGCGGCGGAGCCGCGGGCGACTTCGAGAGATCTCGATCCACGTCGCACCGCACCGCGCGGTTTCACACCATGTTGCTTTGATTGACTGATTAAGGATTCCCGGAGCGTCAACGGCTGAGATCATTAGTCCCGTAAGTGTAGTGCTTGTCTGCACTGAAGGTGGCAGTGATCTTCATCTTCCTCTGCTGGACTGCAAGATCCGGCGCCTACGTATCCACGGCTAATGGGGTTTTCCCAGACCAGGCAAATCCCACCAGCGAGGTACCGCCCCAGCTGGGACAAGCTCTAAGCTCCCGACAGCTCTCCCGACATTTCTGGCAGTCAAGTGCGTGTAAGTGTATGTGTGTGTGTGTGTGTGTGTGTGTGTGTGTGTGTGTGTGTGTGTGTGCAAGGGGAGAGGATTGGATAAGGACGAAGAAGGAATGATCGCGCGCGGTCCGTGTTCCGTTTGATAGGGTGTTGTTCTTGCATTCGCGTGTTGTTGATCCGAGAAACCATTAAAAAGTACCTATCAGAGCAGCCGGTCCCACCATAATGCCAAGTTTTGTGCATCTTCACACAGCTTCGAGCCACACACCGCGAGCAGTAGCTCAGTGCATCAACTGATGTCACTGCAGCGCCTCTGACCGGGAAGTCCCAGGTTCGAGTCCTGACGGGGCGGCAAGATTTTCGACACTAGCTTTTCAGCTAGGTCGAATTCAGCCGCTGTTTGGATTCTAGCGGTCGGGTGCTCTGATCGGTAGTTTTGCATGGTTTCTCCGATCAACACCAGGCGAATGCCGCAGCAGTACCTTACCGAAAGCGACACGGACCGCGCGCGATCTGTCCTTCCTCTTCTTTGTCTTATCCTCTCCCCTTACAAACACACACGTACACTAACATGCACTACACTACCAAATATTCCGGGAGACCGGTCGGAAGCTTAAAGCTTGTTTTGGACGGGGCGGTGCCCCATTAGTGGTTGGGAAAAACCCCGTTACCTGGTTCGAGAAAACCCCGCTAGTGGTCGGAAGATCGTCGCGGGATCTCGCCATCCAGCGGCGGAAATACTACTACCACTTCTCAAGAAAAATATGCACTACACTTACTGGACTAATGATACTAGTAGTTGTCGCGCCCAGAATCACTAACAATAATTAATCTTTCAATTGATCCCATTTCTCGCCTCTCTCTAGCCTGGTACGCCTATCCAGCTCCCCGCTTCGTCCCTCTCAAGTTCGTTTTGCCCCAATCCGGCATGCTCCACTTCACTTCCAGTAGTTCTACTCGACTCTGCACCACTTATCCTCGCTCCGCTTTACTTTGCTTAATTTTTTTTTAAATTTGTTGCGTCATTGTTGATGCAGCGCGTCTCTTAGCCCTTGTCGGGCGATGAGCGCTTTTTTCTGGAGTAATCCTCCGTTACTGTGTAATTATTACACTGAATAATTACTATATTTGTCAAGTCTCGTCACGTCGCAGTCAGTCAGTGCCTTTTGTCCCTTCGGCCAGGGGCTCGACGCCGTTAGATCCCGGGGTTCCTGGCCGGCCACCCAACCAGGAACCCGCGAGTCTCGAATTCGCTTAACCTTCGTGACTTCACGGAGCGTAGTAAACGAATTCGGCTAGCGCCGCCGGCGCCGATCCGTTTGTCCGATTGTATTCCGCCCGCTCCCCTCCCCTCCCTCAGAAATTCCGTTCCGTCTGCGCTCAGAAGGATATCCTTACGCCCCTTCTTTTTTTCCCATCCCTGCAGCTCCCCTCCGTCCCGCCCCATTCCTAGCTGCATACTCCTTCGTCCATCGCTCTGTGCTATCCCGATCCTTCCTGCCGCGCTCCATCTTGTTCCGCCACCTCCCGCTCTTCTCCTTACTATCCGGCTAATCCTCGGTGATGTAATATACTGTATATTCATGTACTAAAACGCAAATAAAAATATTGTATTACTTCAAGGGCGAGCATTTCAATTCACAGTTCATTCACGTTACATACATCGCAATTATTTGTTTAGGTGTCGTTGTTGAGATTTTCTTTTATTAAAATGAAAGATATGTTCTCTTTGAGCACACATGAAATTCTTGAAACTTATTTGAACTTTATGGTTTTTTATAAATTTTAATTAAATCACATATGAAACTCAAAAGCAAAAAATGTGGTGTTGTAACAAATCAATATTATTGACACAACATTACATGTTTTCGATTTTTCACTATTGAAAAATCTGCTTCGCAGAAATTTTGGCCCACTGTGCAAAACATGCTTTGGAGCCGATGAAACCTGTGGTGGCGAAATGTCGAACTAACCCAGACAGCGAGTGGAGGAGTTAGAATAGGATCGGTGAGAGGAGCTGATTTTTTTTTTAGATGGAGGAAAAGATACGGCGTGTGAATTAGATTACAAATGTATGTCCATCATGTACATTATGTCCATCATGTACATTTTGTACATTCAAGAGGTATCGTAATTGACAAGATTTGATTCGATCGTTTATATACATAGAATGACATATTCTGAAATATTAGGAATGTACGATCCTTCAGAAAGTATTACCACTCAATGAAAATACTTGTAACTGTGGACATATTCAACGCAATTAAAAAGTGTGCAGTGTAATCTAGTCAATGTTTTGGAATTGCAGTTGTACTTGCGAATCTATTGTATGCTTTGGTTCACAAACCGTGCAGAGCCTGCAAAACTAGGCTTTATAGGATCGTCACATTTTTTTCAAGTAACGAATTATTAAAAATGTTAGTAATTTCACTGTGGTAGAATATTTTAAAAATATTACTATACACTTACGATATTGCATGTAACAAGGAGTCACATTTTCCTACGAAATTGAAATATGCATAAAATCTTTCATAAAATTCGAGTGCGTAGATGTTTCATAAGACTACACCGCCGAACGAAGCCGATCCGATGTCACGGTATGAAATTGGGCGCGATGCAATTAGGCGGCGCGCCCTGCATACTTCAGGCGGAGCGCCATGAATCAAAAATAGCCGCTCAATAATGCAAGGCATCGCCCCGCACCGCGCCGCGCCGAGGACCAGGTGCAGAAGTGGGGGGCGTGGGGGGGGGCGACTGAGGGAGTGGCGCGGGTGCGGCACTCCGTGGGGGGGATAGACTAAAGGTTTGGTTTGTTTTTTTCGTGTTGCCGGGTGCGTCAACTGCTTTGGTCATTAGTCCCGTTAGTGTAGTGCATGTATTTTTCTCGGGAGATGGTGGTGGTCTTCCCCAGCTGGATGGCGAGATCCGGCACCGACCTACCGTCGGCTAGTGGGGTTTACCCCCAACCAGGACTCTCCCACTAGCGGGGCACCGCCCCAGCCGGGACAAGCTAAGCTTCCGGCCGCTACCTCGGAATATGTGGTAGTGTAGTGCATGTTAGTGTAAGTGTGTGTGTAAGGGGTGAGAATAGAACAAGGAATAAGAAGGACAGATCGCCAGTCGGTCCGTGGCCCGTTTGGTAGGGTACTGCTCCGGCATTCGCCTGGTGTTGATCGGAGAAACCACGGAAAACTACCGATCAGAGCAGCCGGCCGCTAGAATTCTCCTCAAGACAGCGACTGAATTCGACCTAGCTGAAAAGCTAGTGTCCAAAAATCCGCCCGTTTGGTAGGGTACTGCTCCGGCATTCGCCTGGTGTTGATCGGAGAAACCACGGCGCTGGAGTGACATCAGTTGATGCACTGAGCTACCGCTCCCGGTCCGAGCGTGGAGGTGGGGACGAGCTCAGGTGAGGGGGTGGAGACGGGAGGGTGATGACGGGGGCGGACGTGAGGAAGAACGCGGGTGAAAGAGCGATTGCCGGGACACGCGCGAGTGCGGGGACGAATGACAGGGCGGGGCCATGACCGCGACGGGCGAAGGGGCGTAGACAAGAGCGAAGAAGCGAAGAGGAGGGGGCGGGTTCATGCAAATGATGTGGTATGCGGCGTGGCCTTGACATTTGGCGTCTGTGACACCCACGATCGTACATGTAGTTCGCTGTATTTCTTTAGTTGAAGAGTTCTTATTTTGCGGAGGTGGGGCACCCGTGGTTTTGCGATCACACTACATGCCTTCCTCCATTAGAGTGGAGTTCAAAACCAGGTTGAATCATGTGAAATTTGGAGCGGGGAATTGGATTGCTCTCAAATATTTCTCGCTCCCCTTGTCTGTCATTCTACTATTCCCCCATCATCATTCGTCTCTACTTTGCAATCACCACCCATCAAAATCATTCATCTATTTTTGGTCGTACATTGTACAAACCCTCAGACACAGGTATCATACTAAATATAAAATAATATTTTGTGTAATGATTCCGGTCGTTAGGCAGATCCAGAGCTCTTGTTTTGAAAATGCACACTGAATCTTACACATCAACGTTGTTGGTTTAACGATACTTCTCGAAATACTTTCTAACTCTGAGCATTGAAGGCTTTAACGGCGGAGTCAATATTCATGTTTTCTTCCGGGCTGATGGGCCGTGATCCATTGGCTTTGAACTGCCAATGCAATGCAATGATGGCAGTGATGACAGTCCCAAAGTGTAGCAATCAGTGGCAATGATGGCAGTTCAAAGTCAATTGGACCACGGCCCATCAGCCCGGAAGAAAACACGAATATTTCTAACTCTGAGTTCTGAACGAAAGAAAAACAGAAGAGAGGGACACAGAGTGCGTATCAATATTGAGTATAACAGCCAACTATTTAACAAACCTGACGGATTAAACGTTTTGACTGAACATGAAATGATTGTTTTCATAATTTACAGATCAAGTTTTGATGACGAGAAAATTCACTCTGTATTGGAAGATAAAATATGATAATAGCGAAGAGAGATGATGTTAACTTAAAATACTTTTTCGGTATCTTAGCCATACTGTAGTAGTTTATTGTCGACAAATAGCCTACTTCTGCGACATCATTTCAATGCTTTCTCTTTTCTGTAACTATGCAGTAAGGTGAAAAATTAAGAACAGATATGTACAAAGGACTTCGACATCAGTGTAAGATAAGAATCTTTACCTTCAGGTTTTGTCATCATGATATGCATACTTTACAATAAATCAAAAATTCAGAACAGAAATATTAACTAAACACAAATAGTTAATTTGATTTTGATAATATGTGAAACGTTTCAACTATTTTTCGTAGATTATTCACAGATAATAATGTTGAAAATAAATATTCAATGAGCAAATTCATTCGTATAGTCACTACATATTTTAATTAATAATGTGGGATACTTTAACAAATTTCAAAACCAAAAACAAGATTGCAGAAATAACTTCCTACAACAAGCGACCAAGAGAGATGGCTTAGGGCATCGATTGATGTCACTGTAATGCCTCTTACCGGATGGGTCTAGGTTCGAGTTCCAACGGTGGCAGGATTTTCAACATTAGCCACATAGCTAGGTCGAGTTTAGTCGCTGTCTGGAGGGGAACTCTAGATGCCAGCTCTAATCGGTAGATTTCTCCTATCAATACCAGACGAATACCGGAGCAGTTACCTAACAAATGGGCCCCGGACTGCGCGCGATATTTCCTTCCTTGTCCTATCCTCATCCCTTACCTACACAGACTTACACTTACATGCAGTACGCTACCACACGTGCCGGGACACCGATCGGGAGTTTAAAGTTTGTTCCGAATTAAGAGGTGCACCGCTGGTGAGAGATACCTATTTGGGGAAAATATGGCTCTCCGACGGTAGGTCACTGCCGAATCTAACAATCCACTGAGGGAAGATCGCATCCATTTCCCTAACAAAGAAGTTCGTTACACTTACGGGACTAATGACTTTAGCAGGTGACATACCCGGAATCACTAATCAATCTATCAATACAAGAAACAAAACAAATTGTGTCACAGCCAGACAGCGTTGTTTCATACGTCAATGTCTTTTAGAAAGTCATTGCCCCTTTTGTCGCGCGCTTCCTTTCACAGGAAATTCTCCTTTGAACAGTTCCGGCAGCGGTGGGGGCGCCCTCTATCTGCGATCGCCTAAGTGCGTAGCCGATGGCATCGCTTCCGTCTCCGTGCATCTGGCCGGGTGTGATTTTGTGAGGCTCCGCACGCGATGCCATCCATTATCGCCTCCCACCTCGCCCCACCCCCACCTCCGTCCACCCCTCCCCACACCCTCACGGTTCGAGCGCTCGGCGCTTCCAGAAAGCGAACCGGCCACCTGTGAGAGCGCCCGAGTGTGGGGCCCTATCAAGGGGCGCACAAGCCTGTCACATTTAATCATCACTAATAAACAATTACACCCGAACGTGAATATTATAGCAATCTCCCGTATAGAATTCGGACTCACTTGTATAACGCTTAGCGTATCGGAATGTTGTAGCCGAGTTTGTGGGTTCAAACTCGATCTAAGCCGTGTATTTTTAAGGGCGAAAAAATCCTTCGTACGTCTTCCTTCGGACGGGAAGTAAAGCTGGCTGTCCCATGTAGTAGATTTACTGCATGTAACATATCCTCAAGCCTAAATGAACCCTCTGAGCAAAATTGAGTTCCGCCTGTTTCGTGGCCCAAGGTAATACCTTCTTTCTCTGCTAGGTGGTGAAAGGAGCGAAATTTTAGTTCGGGCGGAAGAGCGGGCCTAATGGCCCGAGTCTCGCCACGTAAAATAAGGCATTAACTAACTAACTAGAATTGTTTTCCAGTTAAAACTACTTAAATCTGAACCTTGTTAATCAAAACTACCTCGACCTGAACACCCAGTGACTGAAAGATAGTCCCAAGTCAAGGTTACACGACGTCGACTGAACCATGCGGAGCATGCAACTCTGAGTCCCCTTGCCAGTGGTAATAAAGGAATACTAGAAAGTATTTGGTAGTAATCGTTCCTAAAATTACAAATCTATAATTGTATATGAAAACTTAAAATCTAGATTATTATTTTTCAATAAGCGCAGAAAATGAATGAACACACCCAGCCTCCGTCCACGTGAGTGGTGTTTATGATTTCGTTAGAAAGCCAGGAACTGGGGAAAAGTATAAAAACAATTAAAGTTAGGATTTTCACTGCAAATATTTGATGGTATTATTCCACCTCGTGAAACGTGTTAATTCTCATACTCAGTGCGTCAATGCTTGCGACACAGCTGACGTCATAGGACAGCAAGGTTCCAAAGAAGAGGCGTTTTTTGAAGAGACGCATATTTCGTACTTAAAGTTGCGTGATTTCTTGATGTATTGATATGTAAAGAACTTCAATAATTTCAATATCATTATTTGGCCTTAAAAAATCAATTATTTTCTATTCTTTGCTTCGCACTTTTCTTTAGTAATGTCTCTATCTCCTTCTCCAGAGTTCGTGCTCTCTTCATACTTGATTCTGCGTTGTCCTCTGTGTCTAGGTATCGCAATTCAGTCTTGATATCTTTCAATGCCTCTTGCACTGTTTTAACACTGTCCCACTCTCCGAAGGACCTTCTACTTGCCTAATAACATGCGAGATCCAATTAATTTCCAGGACTTATTTTCTACGTTCACAATAGCTGAGGTTCAGGTTCACTATAACCCAATCTTATGTTTATTTGTAATGTAAGTAAAACGGGACTATTGTCTTAAGTTTACTAAAATCGAGGGTTCACTATTTCTGAGTTCACTACAACCGAAGTCGACTGAAAATATTACAGACTACCAGGTTATTACAGGGGGTCTAAAATGATCACTGCCCAAAGAACGTTGAGGGAAACCTCTTACAAAGAAGTTACATATAGCTATCTCTGATAGACATCTCATCTCTTATTAATAGGCAATTCATCTTGCACTGGAGTGTCGCAGCCACACGAACAAACAAGGGACGATTTCGCATCTTTGTTATTACGCTCGCATGAATACTTGAAGTCGCAAAATCGAGAAATGTATGTAGCCAAACTAAACAATAAAGGCAAAATTCTCGATATTGATTGATTGATTGATTTTTTCGTGTTTCTGGGCGCGTCAACTTCTTTGGCCACTAGTACCGTTAGTGTAGTGCATGTTCTTTTCTCGGAAGATGCCGGTGATCTTCCCCCCCTGGATGGCGAGATCCGGCGCCGACCTACCGTCGGCTAGTGGGGTTTCCCCCTAACAACCCAAATACTCTCCCACCAGGAGGGCAACGCCCCAGCCGAGACAAAATCGAAGCTCCCAACTGGGCTGTCGGAATATGTGGTAGTGTAGTGCATGCTACTGTAAGTGTGTGTGTAAGTGGAGAGGATAGGACAAGGAAGAGGAAGGAAAGATCGCGCGCGTTCCGTGGCCCGTTTGTTAGGGTATTGCTCCGGTGTTCGCCTAGGAGAAACCACGGAAAACTACCGATCAGAACAGCCGGCCGCTAGAATTCTCCTCCAGACAGCGATTGAATTCGACCTAGCTAAAAGCTAGTGCCGAAAATCCTGCCACCGCCAGGACTCGAACTTCGAACCTCCCGGTCTGAGGCGCTATCGAGACATTTAGTTGATGCACTGATCTACCGCTTCCGGTTTGACCCATTTGTATTGTGAACCAACCTGTACAATTTCCCGCGCGTTTCGGTCGGTCGTTGATACCTCCAGTGCGAAACCATTTCCCTCTCCCGCACGCGAAGACGAAACCCCAGTGAAAAGACCGCCAAGTGGCATCTGCGTCTCCCCTAACAAAGGGCCGCGCGGCCACGCGCCGCTTCCCGGTACACCGCCCGGGTCAACAACATAACGCGCCGGTGGGCGGGGCGCACGCGAGGCGCGGTGCGGCGGGGGGCGGAGGGGGCGGGGCGCCTCCTCCGCCATCGATCTCGCGCATCGCACACGCGCCGCCGCCCACGCCGCCGCCCGCCTCGCTCGCGCCTCTTGGCAGCCGCGCAGCTTCCGCGCCGGCGGCCTAAGGGTCTGCTTTCTTCTCGCGGCCGCGCCCGCCCACCCGGTCTGCCGTGCCGCTTCCGGTATTGGTGCTGCCTACCCGTCGTGTTTTGCCACGGCCCTTTGGTGTTTTTTAAAGTTATTTTCTTGGCGTTTTTTATTTTGCTTGTTTTTTTATTGTTTCGTGTTTTCTTTAATTTTATTTTCTTGGTGTTTTTGATTTTGCTTGTTTTTTCATTTATTTATTTTTAATTTCATTTTTGGTGTTTTTATTTTGATTGGTTTATTATTGTTTCGTTTGATTGAAAAGGTGTATTTCTTGGTGTTTTTATTGTGCTTGGTTCTTTATTGTTTTGTGTTTTTTAAATTTTATTCCTTGGTTTTTTTTATTTTTCTTGTGTTTTAATTTTTTTAATTTCATTTTTGGTGTTTTTATTTTGCTTTTTTATTGTTTCGTGTTATTTAAAAAGTATTTCCGTGGTGTTTTTCATTGATTGTTTTTAATTTTATTTTCTTGGTTTTTATTTTGCTTGGTTTCTGATTGATGGTTTCGTCTTATAAATTTTATTCTCTTGGTGTTTTATATTTTGTATGGCTTTTGATTCATTCATTCGTGTTTTTAAAAATTAATTACCTGTTTTTTATTTTGCTTCATTTCTGATTGATTGTTTCGTTTTTTAAATTTTATTTTCGTGGTGTTTTCTTATTTTGCTTGGTTTTTGATTGATTGTTTCGTGTTTCCGAGCGCGTCAATTGCTAGGTCATTAGTTCCGCCATGTAATGCCTTTTTTGTCTGGAAGTGGTGGTGATATTTATGTGTCTGGATGATGAGATCCGGCGCCGACCTATATGTTGATTGGCGAGGTTTTTTCTAACCAGGTATCTCCCACTAGCGTGGCACCGCCCCATCCGGGACAAACTCTTGAGCTCCCGACTTGTGTAGTAGTGTACTGCATGCGAGTGTAGGTGTGTGCAAGTAAGGGTGAGGAATGGACAAGGAATGATAACAAAAATTCGAGCGCCCGTCCGTTTTAAGATAATTCGGCATTCGCCAAGTGTTAATCGAAAAAAACTACCGATCAGAGTAGCCGGCAGCTAGACATCTCTAGACAGCAACAGAAGTCGACTCAGCGATGTAGCTAGTGCCGAAAATGCCAGGAGATCAGTTTATGCCCTGAGCCACCTAAGTTGGTTGCGTGGTTTTTATTTATTTCCTTGCTTATTGTAATTTTTCTTTTTCCTTTCTGAAAGAAAAATTATTTTGCGGAAAAAAGTGACTTTTTTTGCGTAATAAACGTTGTCCTTTGTACCAAAAATGTAGATAATTATTGTTCCTAAATATAGT
Organism: Teleogryllus oceanicus; assembly: GCA_964035755.1. Lineage (NCBI taxonomy): Eukaryota > Metazoa > Arthropoda > Insecta > Orthoptera > Gryllidae > Teleogryllus > Teleogryllus oceanicus. The sequence goes on from CAXIVR010000011.1 coordinate 65,317,118, forward strand.
AAATTAAACTAAAATTTCGAGATATCCGTTTCAAAGAGGCAGGACCGCGAGTTCAGCCAGATTGATCGGGAAATACTTGGCTTGTGCGTTTGAATGGTTTAGGTGCTAGCATTGAGCACAGACGGACGAAGAGTAGTGGACGGTCGAACGGGGAAATAGAGGCGTTTGGACGTGAACCAACTTTTCGATATCAAGGACCCACAAAACGTGTTTCTGACGTGTTAGTGAAAGAAATTTACTACATACAACCACAAGGTTTATCCACTTGTTGAATAGAAGAATTTTTGACAAAAAATCGCCGCAATACTTTCCTTTCACTACGTAAGTACGCAGCAGAAAGTAAAAATTAAAAATGGCTGTTATATCGGAGGTTTTATTCTCTTAAATGGCGTGTTTATTTCAATTCATTATACATTTATAATTTTGCCAAATCATGTGCTATAATAATTAAATTACTTGTGTTCTTAGAATAATGAGAATATTATTGCAATTATGGTATTAAAAAAACTTTTTCGAAGAATAGAAATTCGCAACATATCGAAGCTGTTGCTTAAAGTAGTTTTTAGCATCATAAAAATGTGTCTCTTTTCATAGAGATGACCATATATACTATTCATAGAGAGGTCACATCTTCTTGACCTGTTGTTTTAGTCTATTTTTATTATTATTCTTGACCTGTTGTTTTAGTCTATTTTTATTATTAGATGAGGTGTACTTCTCATTGAGCGTTTAAAAGGCATAGCTGTAATGTGTCTCAGTCGAGTGCATTCAATAGTTCAGTAGGAAGCTGCAAAGTGCATCACAAAAAAGGCGCTGAGTCACAGCGTATCACGCAGATTAAAGGAGGTAGATATGAACAGGATGGACGCTTCTTTTCTCCACAGAACCTGTGATTAACTATCCTTTGTTATCTCCTCTTCGAAGGGCCTTCAAGCGACATTTTCCCCTCCTGTCTTCCTTCTCTAACAAATGACAAGAGCAATGAGAGATCATGATCAAACACACCGCACTGGCACCTTCTCAAAGTCTCCAACATCACTTTAACGTTGAAGAGATTCCAATTATCGTTTAAACAAAAAGTAAAATCAGGCAGCAATCGGAAAATACATTTTGTTTTCGGGGTACAGGCAGTACAGCAGTATTGATCACGACTTAAATTTTAATCAAATTGGAGAGGTCCTTTTTTTAAATGTTTTGATTTCGTTCATACTGAAACAAGTTGGGACATGTTAAGCTTTTCAATACATTTCATAATTGCTACTCATGTCCATACAGATTCTCTATGAGTGTATGCGTTTTAATGTGAATGTAGTAATAATGTGTATGTTTTTACCAAAGTTTCGAGACATTAAATATCTCATCCATAAGTAACATTTAAATGATATTTTTATTTTGTTCCTGGATGTTCGTAAGTTTATGTAACACCAAAATATATTTGAATAAACGCCTTTAACACGACTCCACACATTCGGCATTCGCCGAGCAGCGAGCTCCCGCTCGCTCAATCCCAAACAGCTGATGTGTTCGGCAAATGTTCGCTTCCTTTGAGTTCCAAAATGCCGACACGCGGTGAGAAGGGCGAGCACCGAATGTTCGTCACTCGGCAAATAGCAAGCAACTCATCCACACTACTCGGGATTCGGTAAGTGGTTGCTCGCTGTTTGTCGAATAACGAATGAGTGGATCCGCCTGAATGCTAGAGTCCCCAGCCCGATCTATGCTCGGGCGCACGTTTCCTCGTCTTTACGCGCACGTGTCAGAGTACATGTTTTGTCCCAAGTTCTATTTATTGATTGATTGATTTTTCGTGTTTCCGGGCGTGTCAACTGCTTTGGTCATTAGCCCCGTTAGTTTAGTGCATGTTCTTCTCTCGGAGATGGCGGTGATCTTCCCGCTCGATGGCGCCGACCTACCGTCGGCTAGTGGGGTTTCCAACCAGGACTATCCCACCAGCGGGCACCGCCCCAGCCGAGACAAGCTCTAAGCTCCCGACCGATCTCCCGGAATATGTGGTAGTGCAGTGCATGTTAGTGTAAGGTGTGTGTGTAAGGGAGGATAGGACAGGGAATAGGAATGACAGATGTCGCGCGGTCCGTGGCCCATTTCGTAGGGTACTGCTCCGGCATTCGCCTGGTGTTGATCGGAGAAACCACGGAAAACTACCGATCAGAGCAGCCGGCCGCTAGCATTCTCCTCCAGACAGCGTCTGAATTCGACCTAGCTGAAAAGCTAATGTCGAAAATCTTGCCGCCGTGAGGACTCGAACCTAGGACCTCCCGGTCAGAGCCAAGATGTTCTAACTTCTTTCAATATGAAAGAAATAAAAACATTTTTTTAAAGTACCTGTCCAACGTTATTACAATGTAAGCCGTGATCAATAAAATACTGCCGATAAACAAACTACTAAACCATAAACATCACTACAAAATGAATTTTAAGATTGCTGCCTAACTTTATTTTTTGTTTAAACGATAATTGGAATCTCTTCAACGTTGGGTGACATTAGAGAGATTTAGAAGGTGCCAGTGCATTGAGTGTTTGATCGTCATCTCTCATTGGTCTTGTCATTCGTTAGTGATGGAAGGCAGGAGGAAAAAATGTCGCTTGAAGGTCCTTCCAAGCGAAGATAACAATGGATAGTTAATCACAGGTTCTGTAGAGAAAAGAGGCGTGGTTTCTGGGCACTAGGGAGATGTCTCCGCTGAGTTGCGATGTCTGAGACGTCTCCGCTGTGCTGCAATCTGTTGGACAATTTGAGACTATTTTGCGAAATGTGAACCAGTAGTGTCACTGGTTTTTTGTAGTACTTTGCATTAGTAGTCGGAGTTCTGTACTGTGACGCGTGTGTTGCTGTGAATTTAGAATGTTGAGTATGCTACAAAATTATGAATTTTTGAAAAATCATTCGGGAAGTAAATTCGGAAAAATTCTGATTCTGAAAAATTTTTTTTTTTTGTTTTTTTGTAATATATTAAAATACGACAATAAATTAGAAAAATTGGCACTTTTACTTATTTTCCATTTGTTCTGAAATAACAAAACACTAAACTTTCTTAAAATACAAAGGGTTTATGCATTTGTTTCACAAAAATGACAACTGATGTCACTTAAAATGCCTCTAAATACCCTGGGTTCTGGGACCCAACCCGTCACCAGGTGTCTGGCACTCAAAGTGTTAAAAATATCCCAAAAGTACAATCTGCTCATTACATTTTAATTGAAAATTATCGAGATTTTTCCGTGCGTATAGTTTCCACATGAATTTTAGCAAGTGATACGAATGGTTATGAATCAACTTATATCGATTTCACACATTTTTAAACTTACTCCTAATAAGGCAATTCAGATTGTATGGTTTGAAATAGATTTATTATAGGTTCTGTAGAATCGATATTATTTACGTGACAGGCTTCGCTTTCTGTTTTTCTTATCTGCTTTTCTATCGCTATGTACTTAATGTTACCGATTGCCTAGAGCCAATCTGAAATCGCATAAACCGTGAAAAACAAACTTACAAAGAACTTATTCAGTACTTTTATGTTCATGGATCTGCGTAAGTAAATACAAGTTGTTTGCTCGGTATCAGCTGAAATGATTCGCCTCACCGAATCCGAGTGTATCAAGGGAATTGCTGCACCCTCCTTCAAACGCACTGCCGCGAGTAACAAGCGACTAACAATGAAAATAAGACAGTTTCGTGAATAAGTAGTCTCTCAGAAGATTGTCTTTGAAATTTAACACAGAAGGCCGAGAATTTTTCTCTTCGTTGCGTTCATTTGCATATCACAAGACACGATTAAGGAACGTTTAGTTCTTTTCGTCCTTCGCTTGGGTTTAGGTATTCATGAAGTCCTAAAGGCGACGACTTTCCGCTTTTCCACGCAGTTCGCGCTGTCGGCGCCTCGGGTAGCACAACGTAGCACAAAGGAGTGGAAACGACCTCGCGGAATTATGTTACTCATGGAGGGCGTTCTTTCCCCAAAGGAATTTTTCTCATTGGTGGACTCTTAATTAAATATTTGATCAGGATATATTTTTGTACTGGTGCCAGAAAAAAAATGTGTGGTTTAATGGAAGTTAAGGTTTGATTGATTGTTAGTGATTTCGGGCTGTCCACTACAGGGGTCATTAGTCCCGTAAATGAAGTGCGTGTTTTGCTCGGGAGGTGGCGGTGGTATTTCCCGCTGGACGGCCAGATCCGGCGCCAACCTTACTTCGGCAAACGAAGTTTTCCCTAACCAGGTATCTCCTAAAAGTGGGGCACCACCCTAACCGGGAGAAGCTTTAATCCCCCGACGGGTCCCCCCGCATGTGTGGTAGTATAGTGCATGTTAGTGTAAGTGTGTATGTGAGGATACGACAAGGAAGAGGAACGAAAGATCGCGCGCGGTCCGTGGCACGTTTGTTATGGCACTGCTCCGACATTCACCTGGTGATCGGAGAAAGAACCAAAAACTACCGATCAGAGCAGCCGGCCGCTAGAATTCTCCTCCAGACAGCGACGGAATTCGACCCAGCTGAAAAGCTGGTGTCGAAAATCCTGCTGCCGTCGGGACTCGAATCTAGGACTTTCCGGTCAGAGGCGTTGCAGTGACATCAGTCGATGCACTGAGCCACCGCTCCAGGTACGTTAAGGTACAAACAACACAATGCGAAGAACATGAATATTGTATTTTATGAAATTTATTTTTAGTTTTTAAAAATATTTTTAAAGTGTCTATGTTTTCAACTATTTCTACAACTTTGATTAAAATATTTTAGCATATAAAATTAAATAAAATACTGAAATAACTTACAATTAGATTCTTTAACTCATGAAAGGAACACAGAAATGTTTTCATTTCCAAGTTTATCTGCCAATCTGTTAATAGTTTCTATAGAAGTTATGTTCTTTTACCGGTATTCCAAAACCATCTCGTATACGTTTTGATCTTTGGGCAGCAAAGAAACATTTCAATGGCAAAACTGAGTTTTGAAAGGTTTATAAACACCAAGACAAAAAAATTCCAACGATTTTCAGTCTTGCGACTACACAAAATCGTTCGTCTAACCTCTCATGTTATCACATCATATAAGAAAACTAAATGGTTGTTCAACTTTAGTAATTGCGTAGTTGCAACATATTCATTTCGTAGTATCTCAGAGACTACCTAGAAATTTCATGAGAGATTCTAATTTTGCGTGATTTACATCAAACTTCGGGTAATTTAACGATTAAATTTTCTAGGGTTTCCATTAAATAAAGTATATTTTAGTTTGTAATTGAACGCCACTTTCGAGCTAAAACAATGAAACTCGCACAATGTCGACATTAAAATAATTAAAAGTAAAGATGAGGGCAAAAGAGCGAAATAACCATTTCATGTTGTAGTTTTCCTATTATTAATACAACAATTCAAACTGAGAGATGACACAAAACTAACGTATAATTGGCACGATAGAGCGAAGATGAACAAAATGGAAAGACAAACCATGGTGCCAATCCAAATCTACGAAACTATTAAATTGATAAAAGTGGAAAGAGCTTTGATTGACGAGCTTTTATTGACGAGCATTGATTGACGAGCTTTGACTGACCGGGCGTTTCAACTGCTAAGACCATTAGACATGTATGTGTATTGCATTTGTTTTCCTCGAGAGGTGGCAGAGTTTTCTCCCGCGCCGGCTGAAGAGATCCGGCGCCGACCTATGTCATCTTGCAGGGATTTTCCCCAACCTAGTAACTCTCACCAGCAAGACTCCACCTCAGGTGGAACAAGCTCTAAACTCCCAACCGGTCTCCCGGAATATGTGGTAGTGTAGTGCATGTTAGTGTAAGTGTGTGTGTGTAAGGGGAGAGGATAGGACAAGGAAGCGGAAGGAAAGATCGCGCGCGGTGCGTGGCCAGTTTGGTAGGTAACTGCTCCGGAATTCGCCTGAGGTTGACGGGATAAACCACGGAAAAACAACGATCTGATCTGGCAGCCGCCAGAAATCTTCTCCCAACAGCAGGAAAATTCGATGTAGCTAGTGTCGAACATTCTGCCAACTCGGGACTCAAACCCTGGTATAGCTCTAAAGAAGTCCACAACAAGATGGCCGAAACGTTAGCTCCATCAACCAAGACCCCGGACAGCCAAGAATACAATGGCTCCGGCCGTGGACCATTTTAGGAACCGGGAAGCGTTAAAAAAGCAGTATACCTGAAGAAGGTCACAACCAACTGCCAAATCTCTCCATCGACCAAGACGCGGCACATTCCGGACAGCCACGAATACCCTCGAAACCCGAGTCCTGACGGCGGCAGGATTTTCGACAGTAGCTTTTCAGCTAGGTCGAATTCAATGTCTGGAGGAGAATTCCAGCGGCTGGCTGCTCTGATCTTTAGTTTTCCGTGGTTTCTCCGATCAACACCATGCGAATGCCGGAGGAGTACCCTACAAAACGGACCACGGACCGCGCGCGATCTGTCCTTCATCTTCCCTGTCATATCCTCTCCCCTTACACACACGCTTACACTAGCATGCACCACACTGCCACATATTCCGGGAGACCGGTCGAGAGCTGGTCCTGGCTGGGGCGGTGCCACGCTGGTGGGAGAGTCCTGGTTAGAGGGAAACTCCACTAGCCGACGGTAGGTCGATCCCCAGCGGGGAGACACCGCCATCTCCGAGAAAAACATGCACTACACTAACGGGACTAATGACCAAAGCTGTTGGCGCGCACGGAAACACGAAAAAAACAAACCAAACCAAACCCTCGAACCCTAGGACCTCACGGTCGGGGGCACTGCAGTGACGTCAGTGTATGCCCTGACCCTATACCCTTTGCTGGAAAAATTCACTGGGGAACAGTACGCAGTCGTGTAGAGTGAAAGCGGTGTGGATGGACTCTGCCTGCGGGGGCGCGCGGGTGGCGCAAAAGAATCGCCGAGTTTCGCCCGCCGCCGCGCAGCGCGACAATGTCCGGGGCGTTCTCTTTCTGGGCGGTGGGACACAGTGTTCCACAACGCGCGAATGGAGGCCTCATTCCTGGGCACGTGTGAGTATACGAATTTCGCTTCAACTAGTCAGGTCGTTAGTCCTCTAAGAGCAGTGCATGTTACTGATTGATTGATTGATTTTTTCGTGTTTCCGGGCGCGTCAACGGCTTTGGTCATTAGTCCCGTTAATGTAGTGCATGTTTGTTTCTCGGGAGATGGCGGTGGTCTTCCCCAGCTGGATGGCGAGATCCGGCGCCGACCTACCGTCGGCTAGTGGGATTTCCTCCAAACCAGGACTCTCCTACCAGCGGGGCACCGCGAGAGCCGGGATAAGCTCTAAGCTCCCTTCCGGTCTCCCGGAATATGTGGTAGTGTAGTGCATGTTAGTATAAGTGTGTGTGTTTGTAAGGGGAGAGGATAGGACAAGGAAGTGGAAGGAAAGATCGCGCGCGGTCCGCGACCCGTTTGGTAGGGTACTGCTCCGTGCATGTTATATCCTGTCTGTCGGAAAGAGAGATCCAACGTCGACCTACGTTCAATGTCCGCTGCAGGTTGTTGATTAGTGATTCCGGGCGCGTCAACTGCTTTGGTCATTAGTCCACTTAGTGTAGTGCATGTTTTTCCTGGGAGATGGCGGTGATCTTCCTCCGCTGGATAGCGAGATACGGCACCGACCTACCGTCGGTTAGTGGGGTTTCCCCGTAACCAGAACTCTCCCACCAGCGGGGTACCGCCCCAGCCGGTACAAGATCTAAGCTCACGACCGGTCTTCCGGAATATGTGGTAGTGTAGTGCATGTCAGTGTAAGTGTGTGTGTATGGGGAGAGGATAGGACAAGGAAGAGGAAGAAAAGATCGCGCGCGGTCCATGGCCAGCTTGTTAGGGTACTGCTTCGGCATTTGCTTGGTGTTGATTGGAGAAACCACGGGAAACTACCGATCCGAGCAGCCGGCCGCTAGAATTCTCCTTCAGACAGCGACTGAATTCGACATAGCCAGTGTCAAAAATCCTGCCGCCGTCAGGACTCGAACCTAGAACCTCTCCGTCAGAGATGCTGCATTGACATCATTTGATGCACTGAGCTGCCGCTAAGGGTCCGCTTGCGGGATTTCCCCCTCTCTCTAGCTATCTGTCGCAACGTGGACAAACCTTAATCTGCTTACTTGTTTTCCGACATGTGTGGTAGAATAGTACACGTAAGTGTGTATCTGTGTGTGTATGTGAAGGGCAGAGGAGAGTAAAAGGATTAAGAAAGGAAGATCGCGCGCGATCTTCGATTTATTTGTTAGGGTACTGCTGCGGCATTCGCCTGTTTTTGTCGGAGAAACCTCGGAAAAATAGCGAACAGAACCGCTGGTCGCCAGAATTCTTGTCCAGTAGTGTAATTCGCAGATTCGGTCGCAGAACGGTCAGCGTACCGGACTGTTGTACCAGAGTTTGCGGGTTAGAAGCCGATCGAAGCCGAAAAATCCTTCGTACGCCTTTCTTCGGAGGGGAAGTAAAGCTGACTGCCCCATGTTTTAGAATTACTGCATGTAAAAGATCCTCAAGCCTAAAAGAAGCCTCTGAGCAAAATTGAGATCCGCCTGTTTCGTCGCCGAATATAATACCACCTTTCTCCTCTAGGTGGTGAAAGGAGCGTAGCGAAATTTGTGTGGTTAGACGGAAGAGAGGGCCTGATGGCCCGAGTCTCGCCACGTAAAATAAGGCAGTAACTAACTAACTAATTTGATTTATGTAGTTAGCTTGGATGGAAAGTCTGCCACCGACGGATCCCAAACCCTAGCAGAGATGACGGTGCCGTCATGGAACTAAAGTGTTTCTAAACGCAATAGCAATCATAGTTACGCACATGCATTGGTAAGTGGTTTTCATCTACTGTTACTTCAAAGTACATATATCACATCTAAGCACATAAACTCCGATAGAATGTTTTCTTATTCGTAATAATTAGGTTTTCTTCAGTTTATTACTTTTCTTTCTTCTTTCTAATACTCAGATAACAATAAATTTCAAGATCTAGAATGCACACAAAAATTATTTCAAGAGTGCTCCTGTTAACTGTACAACGGCAATCGACAGCGCAAAACACTCTTCTGCTGTCCGTCCCCTGGCGGATGAATGGTTCACTTACTAGTCTTCGAGCCCTCAGGATGCCTCCTTTTCAGCCCCATGGGTTTCATTTTGGGTGACGTGCATAAAGTTTTGCAAGGCCGAAAAGTCCATTGTGCCAAGTTTTTGTAGCATGCAAAAGAACACTAACTTCCAAGCAAAATTAAATCCTCCAATAATATTTTTCTAAATTAGAACTCATATTCACTTAGTCGGGAAACATCTCAATGATGATGATAGATAAATACAGTGTGAGTAATTTCAGGCGAAAAGAAACATCTTGTCTCACTTAGAAGCACGAGTGTTTCTTATGTCGTTTTGCTGAGAAAAGCTTCGTTTCTATGCAGCAATTTCTTGACGATTTATCTTCTTCTATTACGTTCAGATTGTTGTGTTTAAAAATAGTCTAAACTGCTTAGGATATTTCTAAAAATCAGTCAACCAGATATAACAACGAAAAACGCAAATTCGTGAAGTGAACTTGTATACATATTACAACAGTCCTGCATCCCGCGCGGCACTGCGATTGTACTCGACTTCGCTATTCGTTCGTCAAAATTGCAGTACACTCGCTGTTAGAAAATGACACAAATGTCATCCCATGTCTACATCCACGCTTTTAGTCCAGGAAATGCTCACAAGTTTCCTGCGGCATGCAGACTATGACTACATTAGAAAAATTTAAAAAAAAATTCTACGGGAATCCAGGCTTGGACCTGAGGCTTTTCCTACTTGACCACTCTGTATTGCTGAGAGCGTTGCTGTGGCACTCCCTGGCGGCTAATAGAGTAATCAAAATTTAGTGGCAATGCTGGGTAAGAATGTCAACTACAAAATTTCATGCAAAACAACCTTAATAGGGGATAAATTGATGAGTCCCAAGGATCATTATCCAACTTCGCCGACGTTTAAACACAGTACCCCTTACACTTCTCCTTACATGCATTACACAAATCGGGAGATCACAGTAGCTTCTAGCTGAGCCAGCGCTCCGCAGGGGGGAAATATCTTGAAAATCAACGAATAGTTTGGCGCCGGGTCTCATCATTCAATGGGGTAAGGCATCACCGCCACCTGTATGGTTAAAAATATTCACTCCAGTGTTGGAATGAATGAACACAGCAGTTGACGTCCCCTGAAACATTAATTAATCAACGAATCAATTGCACTTTTTTCCGTCCGTTCTCATTCGGAGCCACTGTGCGACACGTTGGAGGCCTGTCGAGGCCCAGCTGCTCCGCGGGCCCCGATAACGATGTTTATTCTTCCGTTCGCGGCGGCGAGGGCGGCCCAGGAGCGGGGGCGGCGAGGTGTCGGGGGCGCGGGGGCGGCGGGGCGGCGGGGGCGGCGGGGTGGTGGAGGTGGCGAGGGCGGCGGGGCGGTGGAGGCGATGGGGCGGCGGAGGCGGCGGAGGCGACGGGGGCGGCGGGGCTGGCGAGGGCGGCCCGGAAGCGGAGGCGGTGGGGGCGGTGGAGGCGACGGGGCGGCGGAGCGGCGGAGGCGGCGTGGTCGGCGGGGCGGCGGATGCGGCAGGGCGGCGGGGGCGGCGGGGCGGCGGGGCGGCGGGGCGGCGGGGCGGCGGGGGCGGCGGGGGCCGCGGGGCCGCGGGGCGGCGGGGCCCGGGGCGGCGGGGCGGCGGGGGCGGCGGGGCGGCGGGGCGGCGGGGCGGCGGGGCGGCGGGGCGGCGGGGCGGCGGGGCGGCGGGGGCGCGGGGCGGCGGGGCGGCGGCGGCGGCGGGGCGGCGGGGCGGCGGGGGCGGCGGGGGCGGCGGGGGCGGCGGGGGCGGCGGGGGCGGCGGGGGCGGCGAAGACGGCTGGGGGTGGGGGCAGGCGGGGTGGTTGCGGTGGCGCCTGTCTGTCTGAGCCCCACAGCGACAACTACTCCCCTACGGGCCCCAGCAGAGGCAGTCTGCGTTGCCGAAAGCCATGGCGAGCTCAGGGAGGTGTCCCTGGCAGCGATAGCACTGGTGGTGTTTGGAGGGTGGTGCGCTCTAGGTATTGCACTGATTTATTGTTCATTTTGTTTACAATGCTGCGAATCTTGAATTATGAACGAGAATTTGTTTATTGGGTTGAGGTCCGAAAAGAAATATAGCTATCTTCTAACCGAAGTTTTGGCTGGCGATACATTTAGTTTTCATCAGGGTAAAATGTCTTTTTTGGCTGAGTTAATATCCTTAAAAGTTTCAGTTATGTACACCGAAGCGTTTCGGTTATAAATTATGTCTTTATCGGGACGAAATATCTCGTTAAGTCCTGAGGAAGGCTAAAAAAGTGCCAAAGGTTCATCAGTAAGTAATTTTTTTGTGTGTATTTAAATTCAAAGAGCTCCCATTACATCACATTTTGGTTGTTTTTCATAATATGTTGTTCTGCTCATCTGAGTTCCTTTAACCTTCCATATTTGTCATTCTACAGTTTTGTACAATTTTATACAATGTTATTTTCTCTTGTAACATATATACCGATTTTATGAAATGTTGCAAAAGTTTCTGTTGGCACATCGTCGGCCAATATTGGTTCAAATTTGGCGGCGTAATTTGAAACCGATCAATATAACAATTCCTTGGCGCTATTTAACAGCAAAGAGCATGCATTTTTGAACGTCCCGCGTCGGACTTCTTTTTTCTCCAAAAACGGCGCGCTTGCTTCCAGAGGGAAAGACAAAAACATCTTTCGCGGGAAAATTTTTGGAAGAACAAAAACAGTTGAAGAGTAGAACTGTTTTCGCAGAAGCCCGGTAGGTAGCGCCGGGTACCGGAGACACTGTCAAGTATCAACATTTCAAAGTTAAAAGTCCTCCAAATGAAAGCGCGATAGAACAGCGTTATTTAAAAGGGTAGTGGCCGAAGACAGTTTCGCGGTTACTCGCCTCGCCTCGCGCAAGTAAAACACCGTTAAGATGCACGTATATATGCTACCGACTATTAATTTAAACATTTTCAGCATTTTCAGCTAAGTTTTTCAGCATTTTCCGTAGTGGCAAGCTAGGAAGAGGGTAGCCACGCTTTGCGAGCAACCCATCTATCACTCTATTGCTCTCCTAAACAGTTATACTGAAGCTATCTTGCAGCGTTAACAGTTTCGATGTCGAGGCATTGATGAAAATACATCTTGTAAATGTTCCTAATTTATAAATTAAGTCTTTTATTTAAAAACTGCATGTCTATCTGTCGTTCCGAGCGTCTACCCGCCTCGTTATGTCTTGTTACTTCTAGATCTGCGACTCTCAACTCATAAGAGTGGCAAATAACAGTGTGAAAAAAATATTTAGTTTCTGTGACATACTGTAGAACGCAGATGAAGATTTTGAAGACTGGAGGGCGCTTTTGTGAAGTGCTCAGATGTCTAATTGTTGGCGAATACAGCAAGACTAAGAACATGAATTGTTGATGATGAAAATAATGTTCATATTGATGATTTCTTCCATTTAATTTATTTTTCGAATTATTTCACATTTTACTTCTCTCCGATAGCAAAAGGGGAGAGAGTATAAAATCAAAATGTTTCAGGAGGATTATAAATACAACACGCTAGAGCGTTTTAAACGCTTCTCTGCTATTTGCTTCATTAATTCGTGAAAACGCATAAAACCACCATCAATCAGTTACATTCTTGTTGATGTGTAAACATCATGCAGGGTCGAGAGGACATGGATTTGAATTCCACCTTCATGGTTTGTTTGAACGGGTAATTGTGACGTGGTAGGTACTTCGTATCCCATACCATAATTCTTTTACTTCCATGCACCTAAAAAACTTTCAACGATGCTTCAAACTTTCAACGATGCAAAAATTGTTTTCATAGGCTTCTCAAATACCACTTTCAAGTTTACTTGACACATTAAAAATTGTTGCAAAAAATTCTCTTTGCGCTTTCGATTGTTCTCCTTTCATTTCATTGTGCACAACACTGAATAGATGCGTCCAAAGCTTTTAAAATCCAACCTCCAAGGCCCTGGAAATGTTCACAAGTGATGTTTCTTAGAATGCGAGCTACAAAAGAAAGCCTTTGAAGATCGTCATTTACGTTTGAGAGAGGTTAGCTATTCTGGGTAACACCACTTCACGGCACGAGTATTCAGAAATGTGCAGGTTCTCGACTTCTATGCAATTTTAAATTGACTGTTTTGTATTTTGTGCAAGGCTGAAATCTAGAGGTACGTAATTTTGAACAATTTCCATGATTTCGTCCGATGAGAGAGAGAGAGAGTGAGAGAGAGGAGCGAGAGAGAGAGAACAGGGTCAGAAAGAGGATAAGAGGGAGGGTGAGAAGGCGAGAAGGATAGAATGAAACGGAAAGGGTTATGCAGGTTTGGATGATAGAGACGGAAGAGGTACGGTGAGAAAGGAAGAGAGACGCACACATACATACCCGCAATCCTTTGAGCCTATGAGATACGCACGTGCTCAATTAATTGTGCATTGAATGGGTCCGTTATTGGACTCTTTTTTATTGATTTCAGTGTATTTGTTTGGATGGCGATGTTTTGTTTTTCTTTACTTTTTAACGTGTTTTTTAATTCGGTTTTCCCGACTCGGTTAAGTAATCTTTTATAGAGAGAATAAATAGGTAGCTGTTAAATAATGTTAATAATGTTGGTAATTATTATAATGTTAAATATGTTAATAATTTTGATAATGTTAATTACGTTAATAATTGTGTAGCGTTTTCCATTTAATCGAAATATGTTATGAGGCAATGGGCGGCCATCGTATATTCATTTCTACACAATGAGTGGTTACAATCAACTATACAACCTTCAGGGGGTAGCTAAAGTCCTCACCTATCACAAAATAATGAATGACCTTCAACAACGGCAGTGCACAGACCCAAAGTTTTAGTTTAAGAAACTTCTGCTGACTGAGAAGAGGGACAGTGTGGCTTGATAAATATAAGAGATAAAAAAGTCTTAAGAGCTACTTCTCAGATGGTCAATAAGCTTTAAAATGTTTATCAAGGAAGAATTAAGAACATATGTTCCCCGTTGGCGCAGCGTAGGCATAAGATTTTCAGTTGAAATTCGCTATGTCTATGTTCTAATAAAATCCATTGTTTATGTTTGTCATTCATATCCTCATTTCAAGGTTTCAAGAAGTTCAAATCTCACAGGTTTTTTGGAGCATCCACTTACAAAAGAATCTAAGGTGTATGTGCAGTTACGTAGATTCCTCTTACGCTGCAAGGCGGAGCCTACCTATAATCGAAAAAAGAAAAACCTGTTAATTTCATCATATTGTGCTTCTTGATAATTTTCCAGTTCACAATTACGTTTCGTGTATAGCCCTTTGTAAAGTTTTGCGTCTTGAACGTCCCGCTTAATTGCGAACTTGCACGTTATAGGAGGAAGGCGCTGTCGTTTTGATTGATTGATTTTTTCGTGTTTCCGGGCGCGTCAACTGCTTCGGTCATTAGTCCCGTTAGTGTAGTGCATGTTTTTTCTCAGGATATCGCGGTGATCTTCCCCCGCTGGATGGCGAGATCCGGCGCCGACCTACCGTCGGCTAGTGGGGTTTCCCCCTAACCAGGACTCTCCCACCAGCGGGGCACCGCCCCAGTCGCGACAAGCTCTAAGCTACCGACCGGTCTCCCGGAATATCTTGTAGTGTGGGGCATGTTAGTGTAAATGTGTGTGTAAGGGGAGAGGATAGGACAAGGAAGAGGAAGGACAGATCGCGCGCGGTCCGTGACCCGTTTTGTAGGGTACTGCTCCGGCATTCGCCTGGTGTTGATCGGAGAAACCACGGAAAACTACCGATCAGAGCAGCCGGCCGCTAGAATTCTCCTCTAGACAGCGACTGAATTCGACCTAGCTGGAAAGCTAGTGCCGAAAATCCTGCCGCCGTCAGGACTCGAATCTAGGACTTCCCGGTCAGAAGCGCTGCAGTGACATCAGTTGATGCACTGGGCTACCGCTACCGGTCTGTCGTTCGGAGCCTTCAACACATGCGCAGTACGTGTGCTTGCGAGACGTATTAAGCTAAGTTACTATGATCAGCTGCATTTCACGAAGGCTGGCCTTTCGGTATAGAGCTAATTTTATGAGGACCGTTTCGACAGCTAGTGCTGGCAACATAAACTAAAGGTTCAGTGGTTGTTGTGACGTTGAGCCCATTAGGCGCTCCTTCTTCCGTTCGTTCGTTTGCAGTTGGCTAACTAGTAAATGACAAAGCTTCCTTTTGTGATACGAGATTGTGAGACGAGGAATAATTGAAATTAGGAAGTGAAGTGTTACGTACTCTTCTGTAAAAAGTCTTTCTTTCTATTAACATTACATTGAATTTACTTTTTGTGTGATAAATATTATGTTTATTTTAAAATCGAGTCTTGAATGTGAGATGCGTGTTGGTTAACGTGTTTCCGGCCCTTACTCTGAAAGGTGGCGAAATGTATTTACATTCGAAGAAGTTTTCTTTTACTAAATACAAGAGCTTGTTAAGAGATTTTTCCACATATGTAATTAAATTTCAATATTTCTCAGCATCGAGTACGTGCATATACCTCAGCGAAACTCTTGAGACTTCTGCATAGTGATGTCTTCTCGGGCGCCATAACCAAACATTTTGCGAAGAGGCGTGGCTGATCTCCTGTCGCGGCGGAGGGATACTTCTCTGAATTACATGTGATGTTCACTTGTCTAGCGAACACTCATTTTGACTCATTCTTAGGCGGATTCTTCTATATATCCTCGAGATCGTTTGTAGCCTACAGCGTACTCACACCACAGGCACCCACACATACACCAACTCAGCTTCGGAATGACTAACCTCTTGTTGAAATCTCAGACGCTTAAGGAGTGACAAGTGACAGTGGGCCGCTAGAAGTGCGATAAAATGACAGTGCCGTTAATACACAATTCTTTACTTCACACTCGGCGTCATTTTGATAAACGCATATTAATAATAATACGTTAATCTGGGCTGGAGCCTACCCAGAAAAAAATTGTCACGCTAGGCTTCTGTGTATTTGTGTATATCTGACATTTGAATGGGCCACACGCGTGGCAGGGTAGTTTTTTTGCAGCATCAACCTACAATAGAATGTGTAGTGTACGTGTATTTATGGGACATTTGAATGGGCCACACGCGTGGCAGGGTAGCGTTCGTTTTCGGGGCAGGCCAGCCCCAGGAAGCAGCCACTGGAACGGGGAGTTTTGGAGTATGACGTCGTCCGGTTTACATATGAGGCTGCGCGCTCCAGAGTGACAGATTTGGAGCGAAAGGTGAAGTGCATAAGCGAGCGAGTTATGAGTAATTAGTATTGTAAAATGGATAGGGCTCCATTTTTGTACATACGTATTACAGTACCAGCGCAGAGTATACAGTACGAGAGTAATACGTATATACGAGAGTAATATACGTAGTATAGAGAAAGTTATGAAATGCTGCGGAAAATGATGTATCATTTTCATGATATCGAAGTGTAATATTCGCTCTATAATGCGGAATCATGGTAAAATTAATATGCTGTAGGAATATTGTTCATAATACTTTTACTTTTAAATTTAAAAATTTCATTTTTTAAATGAAACATTTTTCTCATCAGCAGTGAATAGATCATAAAAAGAGGAATACAATGGTGTTTTTAGTTTTAGAAATTGTATAAAATTAGAGTTTCTTCTCTCTATATATTTAAAAATAAGGTATTCTGTCATGGCTTCGTTTAGAGCTTCTACTGGCCCGATTGTTGTATTTTTTCTTTTAAATGAAATAAGATGATCCTAGATGTGTTATCAGATATTGTTTGTGTTGATTCACCAACATTTATGGCGTAATTAATTAATTAAATTTAATTAATTTAATTAATTAAATCATTCTTTAATAGTACGCGTATCAATAGTCAATTGTTTTCTTTGAAAGGGTGGCAGTTTCAAAATCGATATACATGAGTTCATTGATGTGAGTCCACGCTGCTGATGTTTTGTTTTGATTGTTGAGATTTGTTAACAATTCGTCTAGGTTTTGTTGCATTGTAATAATTGCATTGTGGTGTTGACAGTTTGATGTATTTGCTTCTGTGGTGTATTTTGTAGAGAACATTCGCACAGTGGGTTTTGCTCGGTTGTAATACTTTAGTAAAGTTGTTTACAGGTTATGTCGAATTCCGAATCGTTGTCCACGCGCCCCCAAAAGACGCAAACGTGCATCAAGTGGATGCAGGGAAAGAGAAAGTCAGCGAAGGTGTCGTGATAGTGAGGTCATTTCGTTTTCTATTGGGTCATTGCCTATGAAATGTCAGTTTTGTTCTGCTTTGTACTTTCCATGTGAGAGAAATTCTGCAAACAATTTACTCTGTGTTGCGTAAATGGGAAATTAAGTATACCTTCGAGCAATATGCCAGAAGAAATCAAACTTGTTTAGCAATATGATGATACATCAAAAACTTTAGAAATAATATCCTTCAGTATAATAGTGCTACATCGTTTGTGCTGATATTGCATTTCCATCTGGTCATGGGCCATACGTGTTCAAAAATTTTGGGAACTCCTCACCACCGAATATCTTTGTTATTCCCTCAAGATCCATACAATGCAATATATTGTGAACATTAGTCTGGTTACAGTATTTTACATTTATCTCAGATCTCACCGTCAACTTTTGACGGGTTCTCACTAGTGTGATTTTAAATGAAACGGATAATATTTCCTTTAGCAGTCCTTGCCAACTGTTTGCTTTTGGGGAAGATGACCTTCGGAGCGCCGAGACTAACTGGACGAGGAGAGACTGAAAGGGGTGACAGCGCAAGAAGCTTGAGTAGAAAGATATAGGAACAACAATATTAACGATTAGAATGAAAGATGTTTTCCATTGACTCATCAGAATTGATAATTTCTTTCACTGACTAAAATTCAAACCAAATCATTTTCAAACTTAACAAGAATCGAGCTCGATGTGTAATGGCTGTAAGAACAAGCCAGCCAGCATTTTAAATCTCTTCAAACAAAAGCAAAGGAAATGAAAGTTTGAAGATATTTCACTAAAATCTCTCTAGAACATCAGTTTATAAAAAGGGAGACATTTTGTTATTATTGCCATTACAAAACTTTTTGTATGTTTGTTTTGTAAATTTACTAAAATAAAATAAGACGTAATTAAAAAAAATTAATTATTTACTAAGCTCTTGTCCCCCCATTGAAAAATTATATTGCAGTGTGTCAAAGGCCACTGAACTGACTGCAATCATTTGTGACGCTATACGCCATCGACGCACTTGAATTTCACCCACAAGAAGATGTTAAATTTTGATGAATCGATGGAAAAAAATATTTCATTCTCATTGTTAATACTGGTTGTTCCTGTGCCAGTCCTGACAAGTCCATGGATTGCTTTAGTAACACCAGTATCCCCCATTGCCATACCGCACCCTTCCCTCTCCCTGCAACAGTCTCTGCGTCTCGAAGGTCAACTTCCCCAAGGTGACATTTGCAAGGGCTACTGCAGGAAATATTGTCCGTTTACAGTGGCTCTCAAAACTGATCGTACAGTATACAAGAAAATACAAACTGACATAGAAAAAAAAATTATTATAGAATTGTGAGGTACAAAATAAATGCAAGTATTAAGGCAAACATTCTTCACCAACTTACAAAAATATCTTTAAATAAGTGAATAAGTAATACATAATATATAGAACTTCTCCTAATGCATATTGAATTTATCACTAAAATGAACGTACACTGGCACTTTCTCTTCAATAAAAACAAAAAATAATAAGTCAATATTTTGTGGAGTGACTTTCAGTTTGAATAACAGCCTCCGGTATGGTTGGGAATGATCTTACAAGCTTCCTTGAAAATTCAGGCGCTATTTTCTTCCATTCTTCAGCGAGCTTAACTTCACAATATGCGCTATGTGGATGGGCGCGTTGCAATTTTGAAAGTAATATGTCTGCGCCAGTCCTAGATTCGCTGCACTTTGTTTGAAACTACTTTTGAAAATTGATAAATATCCAAATTAGTCAAAAAATGGAGATTCCCAATTCCTGATGCAGATATGGAGCTCCATACCATAACGAAGCCTCCATGTTTTACAGTTCCTCGCAAAATTTTATCTTCTAAAGCTGCGTTAACCTTCTCTCACACGTACTATTGCCCATCTGATTTAAATATCTTGAATACACTTTCGTCGCTGAAAATCAGAGTTTCCCAGAACTCTTAAGGATGATTTCTGTACTGTTTCGCGAACTGCAGTCTATTGCGCAAATTTGCTTCACTAATCCAAGACTTGTACTTGGCACTCTGCGGTTGTAACCCACGACTCGTGCCCTTGAGACGATTTCTGAGGTTTTAGTTCTCTCTGTTGTTAAAACTAATCTCTCCTTCTTTCCAATTTGGCTGCAGAGAAAATCACTCAACAAATCACCAGTTACTAAGATTAACAGAGCAAATTCACTTTTCATTTCAATCTGGTTTTGACTTACTTGCAGTTTTCTTAGACGTCGCCTAAGCGTTTGATCGAGTGTGGCACGATGGATTAAAATTCCAATTAAGGAAAATTGGAATACCATCATATTTCTATAACATTCTATCAAGTTTCCTATTGAATCGCACTTTCTCTGTACGTCTTAACTCTTTCATTTCTTCACCTCGGGCTGTTCTTGCTGGCCTTCCACAAGGATCCCCATTGTCTCCTTTCTTATTTAACTTGTACGTCGCAGATATTATCACAATTAATACAGTTAATATAGCTCTCTTCGCAGATGACACTTTACTCTTTTATGCAAACCGAAATCTTAACAGAGCATGTCGTGTAATTCAGTGTCACTTAAAAAATATAGAAAATTGGTAAAAATTGTGGACAATCAAAATTAACCCAAATAAATCAATAGCCAAAGTATTTACTTTAAGGTATCCTGTCTTCCCTCGCACCTTATCTCTGAACTCTTCCATCATTCCTTGGTCTCCTCTGAATTCATTTGTTCGTTATCTCAGGGTTCTGATGCAAACAAGACTAAATTGGCAGTCACATCTCGTCCAAAGTAATCGAAGACAATAGGTTAGCTATTCTACGCTCCATTCTCAACCGTAACTCTTCTTTAAAAATTCATTCCGCTTTAACAATTTACAAATCCATTCTTCGCCCGATATTAACTTACGCATGCCCTGTTTGGATTTCAGCTGCTCCATCCACATTAAAGAAATTACATATCTTCCAAAACAAAATGCTAAGAATAACAGTAAACGCCCCCTAGCTTGTCAGCAATAAGACTCTTCACAACGATCTTGCAATAGAACCAATTACTTCCTTTATTACGAAGCTGGCATATAATTTCTTCAATAATCTAAGTCATGTGTAAGGTGCAGACACCTACAAAATAGGAACCGATCAACCCCCACTCTCCCGCCTAAGAAACAGACTTCCATTCCACATTTTCCTTCAATATCTCTCTGACATTACATAAGGTAAGAACATTTCTTGCATTTACCTGTCCGTCCCATAGTTTCTCCTTTCCAAACCCTATCATTACTCGCCAACAAAATTTTCTCGCAATAAATTTGATTGAAGTTATAATCATTACCAGGGAGGTAACACGAAATTACCCCGTGCACGCTTTGCTGATACAAAGTTGCTCGCCCAATCAACTGAAGAGCCTCACGGCAGAACGTTGTAATGTCTGCCAATGTAAAATAAATAAATAAAAATAAAACTAATCACGGAGTCCTTTTAACATTTTCGATTGATATAATTGTCAATACTTATTTTATCTTCTTCAGTGAGTATCGGTTTTTAGCCTGTACCCCTTTTATTAATTAATCTGCCATCGTACTTGAAATTGACTATTATGACTAGAACTGCTGGATGAGGTCTTTCCACTGTCTTCGCAAGACCTCATAGTAATTTTCCCCCTCATGGCTAAATTCACATTAATTCTTCGTTCTTCCACTGTAATTTCCTACCTCGGGACTATTTTCTATTCGATGTTGCTCTTCGCAAATCTGACCGTCGACAAATCTGTTTGTCAGTACTTTGTGTCCAGGAAAAGAATTTTACGGGTATGTTTCAAAGCGCGCTTCTGATCGTGTATATTCATATGTACGGAACGCGTATTTGTATGTAACACAAACAATTTAATTTTACAACTAATGAAGCATTTTCTGTTTCTAAATTGCAGTAGTCATCCCTGGAAACCTAAAATATCAAAATTATATATTTTATTTACAGAAATATTTATATGAAAAGAATTCATGTATCATTAATGGTGTACGGTAAGCTGTATCTTCAATTGCAGGAGCCATAGTAATTTAAAATCACATGTCAGAAAGCTATATACTCAAAATCTTCTTTTTATGATCTATCCATTACTGACGAGAAAAATATATATAAATACAGGTCCATGTAAAAAATCAATACATTACTTACCCCAAGATTCCGCATTGTTGAGAAAAATCTGCACTTCGAAATCGTGAACCGATCAGAAGTTAAATGAGTGGCCCGTAGTTGGAGGGACACTATATAGTATTTAGTGTATTCGGCAATGCAGCGTTGAGTGACCCTGATTGATTATAATAATTTAAATCAACAATCATTGTATTGCGAGTAGCTCAGAGCCATTATGTCAAAACAATGATAGTCACAGGTATTGTTGTTTTTTGAGCTAATTCACCAGGTGACACCAGCACGGATAATGATCCAAATGACTGTTAAATGGAGTGTGCTACAACCGCATTCAACTGCATACATAGATAAGTTCGTGTCAAAAATAATTGAAGGTTGGCAAACAATTTTAACTTTCGTTGCTTGCCACGGGAACACTTTGGCATCACATCGTGTTCTGTTTCTCAACGTCGAAGAACTGGCGCCCGGACTCTGCTCTGCGCGGCATTGCGGGCTTGTCAAAGCCTGCGCACTCATTAGCTTAGTGCATGCGAGGCAAAGTGCGCCCGCACGAGCTCCTTGCCCGACTGGGAAGTCTGGCCTTCCTGCGGGCACGTGCAACTTCCCCTGATTCCGCTCTCATTTCCCCTCCAAATCCAGAAAGAGGTGTACAAGCGTAAGCTGTGGTAGGAATGGTAACCGTGAAGAGCGCTCGCAAATCACGAAGATTGGCAGCATCTAACGAAAGTTTGTTTGCCTAATGTTTTCAGTCAACCGATATTTTAATTTTTTGAGTCTCTTTTTAACATCTTGGCCATAAAGCGACCACTGTGATTTTTTTAAGTGTAGGGGGAACTGTAGAGATAATATATAGAGACAATATAAACATCAATGCCTGAGGCGGGATTCGAATCAACGAACCTTCCGAGATTGCTACGGCACTTCAGGCCCGCTATTCAGGCCGGCAATATTTTGATTTTATTTATATACTTTATTACTTATTACTAGGGTTGCCAACCGTCCTTCATTTGGGAAGGCAGTCCTCTATTGACGTCAGTCATCCTCCTTTATATTTTAAATGTCCTCGTTTTAGTAAATTCTGTACATTTGTTGTCATTTATTTGATCACATGACTAACAACTGGTATGTTGTATCGTTTAATGTTTAATGTAGAAGAGCAAACACGAATAACCTTTTTCTGAACGCTGCCAAACGCACATCCCACACGCATGCATAATTGTGTCTCTATCTAGTGACTAAAATAAAGAAGAGACGCTCGGACCACCTTCATCTGCATTTTGTGAACGAATCTATTAACTTGAATCGCAAACGGAGAGAAGAACGGAATAGAGCTGATGTTAGTCTAAATTAAATTTTTATAGAAAGAATGTTGATGCTTTCTTTTTTGTTTTTTGTTGTTGTTGTTTTTTTTGCTTATTGAGTGTCCTCTCTTTTACATGAACATTGTTGGCAACCCAACTTATTACTTTATTTCATGTTTATTTTATTTTAAATATTTGCCTTTTATAATATTTTTGCCAAGGGGAAGAAATATGTTTGAATGCCATACTGTCTGCCTGTTTTCGTTTTGTGTTGTTTAATTAAATGATTTTGTTATTTGTATGCAGAACTAATGTTATATAAATTAACAAGTCTCTATGTAGCCCAGAACATCCTTTATATTTATTATATCACTCTTACACTCGAAGAGCTCTTTTAAGAGACAAGAATCTTTTTTCCTAACTTCAACATAGGAAGTTAATGCCAATATTGCACTCTTAAATAAACACGAATACCGAGTCAAAATCCACCGATTTTAATTTTTTATTTATTTAATTTTTTTAATTTAATTTAATTTATTTATATTTAATTTTATTCTCAATTGATTTGTTCAAATTTTATAGATATATTTCATTTATAAAATTGTAAATGAAAATTAATATCACTAAATTGGAGCCAACAACTGTCAAATGATTTCTCCAAAACACTATCAGGGCCAGACATTCAGTGATATGCCACCACCCGGAGAAAGTACAACCTTTCTTTTATATTCCCGCCCGTTTCTCTGGAGGCAGTGCCTGCGAACTCTAGTATTGTAGTTGCCTTGCTCGCGACCTTGAATGCCTGGCATAGTTTTCGCTGCGCTGAATTGGAACTCCTACCCGTAGGACCGCTTGTTCCCTCGGCGGACATTCTCTCACAAATGAGGCAGGACTGCACGAACCCAGAGACTATTTGCGTAGTGAAAAGTGTAGAATTTTGGTATTTTCTTCAGCAACTTCCAGAAACAACAACAACTGCCTGACGGCAGTTATATTTTCACGGCACACAGAAACTGAATATCTAAGTAAAGAAAAATGCAGCCAGATTTCGACCCGCACCGTTGAAAGGTCTCTTGTGAGAGCACTCTGGTTTTAAAAATATTAAAATGGATTTGATTCTGCTTACACCACTTCTTTGTTGTGTCTACATAATAAGCAATGGAATGTTCGATTATTGAACAAGTTCAACAAACAATAGTTGTATAATTGTAACATCGGTATAATATACCGGGAGCGGTAGCTCAGTGCATCAACTGATGTCACTGCAGCGCTTCTGTCTGGGAGGTCCTAGGTTCGAGTCCTGACGGCGGCAGGATTTTCGACACTAGCTTTTCAGCTAGGTCGAATTCAGTCGTTGTCTGGAGTGGAATTCTAGCGGCCGGCTGCTCTGGTCGGTAGTTTTCCGTGGTTTCTCCGAACAACACCAGGCGAATGCCGGAGCAGTACCCTACCAAGCTAGCCATGGACCGCGCGCGATCTGTCCTTCCTCTTCCTTGTCCTATCCTCTCCCCTTACACACTCACTTACACTAACATGCACCACACTGCCACATATTCCGGGAGACCGGTCGGGAGCTTAGAGCTTGTCCCAACTGGGGCGGTGCCCCGCTGGTGGGAGAGTCCTGGTTAGGGGGAAACCCCACTAGCCGACGGTAGGTCGGCGCCGGGTCTCGCCATCCAGCGGGGGAAGATCACCGCCATCTCCCGAGAAAAAAACATGCACTACACGAACGGGACTAATGAATGAAGCAGTTGACGCGCACGTAAATACGAAAAAATCAATCAATCAATCAGTATAATAGTTTACAACACCATTAAAAAGTTAAAATTAACAGGCACAACCTTTTGGCCGCATTTTCGTGGCCGTCCTTAGATATTCGAAAAAAGAGAATCATAGCACATAAAAATAAGTAGCCACTGCAAGGGACTTGTATCAACGACAGTTTATAGACAGGGATGTAGTTTATCCGTGTACAAGTTAATGGTATTGGGCGTTCTAATAATAAAAGCATTTCGAGATAACCATCCGGAATTAATTATTTTCCCTATCTAGAACTTAAATTTCATCGCTTCGCATATTGATTCAAGAGCGTATTTGGATATAACGTTGCTTATCATTGTATAATTTAAGGTTAGGCATGAACTTTTGAAACCTGGTACTCGGAGTTATTTTATGTTCCAATTGTAAGCACGCTGACAAACCAGACTATTACATTTTGACTCCTTTTCACATCATGTCCATATTTTTAGACATTTTCATTTCTCGTTGTTAGAACGCCTGAGGATGGCCACAAAACTGCGAAAGAAACGCTGCGTCTATCACTTTAACATTGTTACGGATTGTACTGATTTTATACACTTACACTACCGTCTGTTGAACTTTGGCGAATTTTATATCTTAAAAATCTATCTGCGCATTGCTAACCGGTAACGCTCACTGACACACACACCCTCGCTAGTCCTATACCAAGATCTTGACACAACCAAACGAGACAACGAAGAAATGACGAGTGATGAACTTTTATTTTACTTATAATTTGTTTATATTAGTTCTATCGATGTGTACAAAACTTGATTGTTCAGAGTACAAAACTCTTCAATAATAAGAAGCGATAACAATTTGGGGCCTACTACCTTTCATTTAAAGCAAAAATCAAGAAATTTAATTGAGTTAAAAGCTCAAATTTCTTTCAAAACGAAAACCCTGAGTGTTTTAAGTACACTGTTTCATACACAATCGTAAATAATATATAGATATATGTTTTTCATATTCCTTAGAGAAATATGCAATAACATTTCGTGAAAGGTATTCGCTAATTTCTTGAATGTTCTGTCAAAACCAGAAAAAAACCTGAGGCTTCTTTCTCTGGCAAGACATCGTTAAGGGCACAAATTATGTGAGGTCTTTAGCGGGGAGGGTGTCAAGCGAATCTCACCTAATCTTACGTAGGGGACAGGAGGATCTCGGCAAATATCACGTAATTTTTTCGCTAATAACAGCGCTGAATTGCGAGAATACTAAGACAATTTAAGTAAAACATTTTCTGTTCTAAAATATGGCTATATCTTGCACAATAATTTTTATCTCGGTTATGTGAATGCTACAATAAGTAGCATTGTTTACTGAGAAAAAGAACCTAACACAAATTACCAACAATTTTATCATTAATGAGATAATTTCATTATCTGTATTTTTACAGACATTTTAAAGAAAAATTACCGAGCGTTTCTAGAAGTGCAATAATATCCGTTGTAATTCAGTCACTCTATTTTCTAAATACTAGTTATATCTAGTTTTAAATAAATATAATTTAGCACTTTATTTTTTAAAAAATAAATCACAATGCAATCAATCAGAAATTAACGTATTTACACCAAAAATACGCATTTTTAACGTGAGATTAGAAGGGGGAGGGGTCGAGCCGAATAGTATATCTCACCAAGGGGGGAAGAGGAGTCGAAAAATCGCCTCACGTAATTTATGGGAGGGCCCTTATACTAGGGGTTTTCTAACGTGGCGGTTGAGGGTAGTATCTCCACGATGGAATTCGGCACGACGTGTTTGAGTCATTCTCAGTCCTGCCGCAAGACTCACTTGATGTGCAACACTGCTTGATGCGGTCGCGATCATGCGACATCTTGAATTGAATTGAATTGTTGCCTTATTTTACATGGAGAGACTCAGGTCATGAGGTCTGCTCTTCCGTCTGACCACGCAAATTTTGCACGCTCCTTTCACCCACTAGGGGGAAAGAAGTATTACTTGGCGAGAAACAGGCAATTTGATTTAGCTCAGAGGTTTCATTTAGGCTTGAGGATCTTTTACATCCAGTAAATCTATTAACATGGGACAGTCAGCTTTACTTCCCCTCCGAAGGATGCTTTCGCCCTTAAAAATCCACGGCTTCGATCGGGTTTGAACCCGCAAACTTGGGTATAACAGTCCGATACGCTAACACCACCGCCACGTGTCGCGGCAGGAGCAAGAAAGAGGCAAAAAGTCGTGCCGAATTCAATGTTGGAGATACTACCCTCCGCTGGCACGTTAGAAAAACCCATCCAGAGCTGACACACGCGCGCTGGCGTCGCGTCGCCACCCTTGCCCGCCGCTTCGCGTCCGCCCGCCCGCCTGCCGGCCGCCGCCGCCGCCGCCGCCGGGGCTGCACCGCGCCGCGCGGTTCGCGCCGGAGCCGACGAGCGCCGACGGCGGCCGAGCGACCCGAGCGGCGGGCGGCGCGGCCGGCCCGCGGGCGGGCGGCCGCGCGGGCCCGCAGTCGGCGCCGGTCTCCGCTCAGTCGAGCGCGCGAGGAAGGCGAGAGACGAGACGCCTGGACGAGGCGCGAGCAGCGAGCGGCCAGCGACGCGGCGACCGCGGACGAGCCAACCAGCGACTCGGCCGACCCTCCCCGCGGACCCCTCCGGCACGCCGACACCTCCAGGCCGGGCCCTTGGCGCCCTTCGCCGGCCCCCATGGCGCGCGTTCACCCGCCGCCCTGCGACGACACGTGAAATTCCGCGGCAGAAGACATGTGATGCTGCGCGCACAGTGAGACTTTTCCGAGCGCTACGGCGTTCGTCCTGCAGTAGACGATTCGGACGAGTGCTCGCCACGGCGGCCTAGGGCTTCCCGTCCAGTTCGATTGGCGAAACTGTGGTTCGACCAGTGTATTGTTAGTGTTGTCGGTGGACCCTCGTACGTTAAAGTAGAGTAACGATTTGTGTGTCTTCGAGCAACGTGTTACGTATACATATATACAAAAAGCTTCTTTAGTGGTATTCGGTATTTTAATATTAAATCTATATATATATCTAACATTCAACAAGTTATATCTATCATATATTTAAGCGTAATCTACGTTTTTTCTTGCTAGTATATTTTGTAGGAAAAAATCGGTAATAGTGTAGAAAATTAACGACACTATAACCTTATATCAACGAGTATACTCCACGTAAATTCCACGTGCGCATTGTATCTAGAAACGAAAGCGTACTTTCGCTTTTCGTGTTTGGGGGTAGAGTTGGTTGTTTGGTCGTGTCCACCGGGAGTCGGGGGTTGCTCGGGTGGTGCCGGGAGGACGCGTGACGGCGTCCTCCGTGAGGCGTTGTAAGCCTCGCGGGTCGGGGACGATGAAGCTGGCTGCCCGTCGCAGGCCGTCCTCGTCCTCGTCGTCGTCGTCCCTCGCCTTCGCGCCGCGCCTCCGCCCTCTTCCTCGCCCCCGTCCTCGCCAGCGCGCCCTCACGCTCGCCCACTGAGCGTCGCGCCCGCCGAGTCCCTCGGCCGTTTTCTTGGCTTCCGGTGCCTCGGAGGTTTCGCCGCGATGGCGACCGACGCCCCGCCGCTCGCCGATAGCGCGCGGTCCCGGGCGTGCGCGCTCCGCCCGCCGCCGCCTCCACCGCCACCACCGTCAACTCGAAACCCGGCGGCGCCAACCCGACGGCGTCCGGCGGGGGCCTGCTCAACCTGGTGATGTGCGGGCTGTGTGTGCTCAGCCTGTCCGCCAGCTCGTACTTCTCGTACCGCGAAGCCCTGCTGGAGGGCCGCCTGCACACCCTGGAGACGCAGTTCGCGCACATGAAGTCGGCTCTCGCCGAGGACATCACGCTGGCCCGCGTGCGCCGCCACCTCAAGGAGCAGGCGGCCGCCGCCGCCGCCGTCGTGAACGCGGCCGCCTCGCCCGCCGGGGGAGACCCGCTGGGCCTGCAGCCGCTGGCGCGCGCCACCCGGGACATCACGGAGTGCGTCTGCCCGCCAGGTGAGCCACGCCCCCTCTTTATCACGTCGTGCGTTTGTTGTGGTAGGGTTTTGTGCATGGGACGTGTAGTAGTGTAAGGACGACGGTGACGTCCATCAACTTCACGCCGTAGTGTCGAAGCAGACCTCCGGTTTTACATCTTTCTATTCCGAGGTTCGAACTCCGGGTGCTCAAAGTGAAATTATTGGTCAGAGTGAGTTTACTGGTATTCTCTTAGATTTCTTAACTGATATTCTCTCTTTTTTATGATCGTTGTGTTAAGTCCCGTACCGGACGTAAAATTTTCGGAAATAGGTTAATGCCGTAGCGACAAACCGAATAACGCGCCTCCTTTCGATTTCCCGGAATTTTCCCGAGATTTGAATCCCAGAAACTTAAAGTGGAATTCGAAAACAAGATTTATTTTGCGGTATTTTTCGCTGATATTCTCTCTTTTTCTCCACTTGTCAATCGTTCATTGTATCATTGTTATTCACTCATTACTACATTCAGCATTCCAAATGAACTGTTCTTCACAGCTAGTCTGCCCATCTTTCTCTCAAAAAATGTTTTACGATCATCGTATATTTGTATAATGCGAAGGCCCATTCTAGATAACGAGTGGAGGAGGACACGTAACTTTAATTTGTTATATTATTTTAGTTATTTTGTATTGATTGGTGTGGCGTTTTTTACTTTATTAGAACGTAAGGTTTTGGTTATATTCACATTTGTAAGGGTTCTCGAATATATTGTAGATAAGTTTATTATCACAGGACTGGCGTACAGGATCGCACATATTTGACTAAATCCTAGAGGAAAAATGGAAGGCGATAAAATAGGTATACGTATTTGAGTATCGCCCATTTTCTTCCGTAGAATTTTCGGTTTGCAAAAACGTCGTAGCGTCGATGTTTTTGCCATATATCACATGTTATTTCTGTCTCCAGAACTGTGGTTCAAATCCCGTACACTGCAAGTGGAATTTGCGGTAAGAATCGGTACGCGTCATTTTTCGCTGGTGCGCGAAATGTTTCCTCTCTTCCTTAATTCATTCATCACGTAATACAGACTCGTGTACTGGAAATATAATGAAATTCGGCAAATATTCCCTAAGAGAATGTGTGTATGGTTAAGTTACCTAGCCCTGCTTTCAGCGGTGGGCGGTAAAGAATTATGGAGAAAGCCATGAACTTACATCATATTCACGTTAGTTTTTACTGATTGGAAAAGGTTGCCAGGGTGTTAGTGTTACAATTCCTGGTTCTATGAAGGCGATGTTGAGGTATAATTTCGATGTCTTTATGGATTCGAGTATTTGACACTTTTGATGAATGGTCCCAAAACTTCCTGTTGCTTTTATTGTTTTGTTGTATTTCTTCCACTTATATAAAGTATCTTTTTCACTACAATGGTCACATAGCGATTGCTGTAATTTAACATAAATATTATAACTTTGGGGTAGCGTATTTGAAAGCAGCGGAACACGCATGGGGACACACACTCAAACAACTATGCCGGGGCGGGATTCGAACCCGCAACCCTTCCAACCACGGCTTTTCAGACAGCGACCTCGGATATACAGGTCGGTCAATTAAATGTTTTATTAAACATTTACAAAACTTACCCAATGAAAATAATTTCCTTTTCAACGACGTTCGCGACGTAACGTAAGATAATTTGTTCTGGCTTTTCAGCTTACCAGTCCTGTATTGAATCACGTAAGTTTCTAGAAATTTTCATTCATTCGCCACGTCATGACGTTACAGGTGATGAAATTTTTAATAAATGAATGTACTAATTAATTTTACCCAGAAAATGTCGTACGGTATTGCTATTTTGCAGAGCTTTATATCTGTTGTTTTTTTTATCTCGTAAAGAGAAGTACTACGTATGTCTTCTAATTTAATTGGTTGATCGAGTAATTTAGTGTGTCCACCATATTATTTCGTTGCTCTAATTTTGCTTCGAGCTTTTCATGTTCTGCAAAATATTAAATTATAATATATTTCTAATTGATAAAGAGGTTTAATGTATAAAGTATGAATTGACTTGGACGTGAAGTATATGAAAATCATCGCGTGTCTATGTTCCAATTTTGTCGTGCAATAAAATATTGAAAAGTCATGCCATTTGTGTGATGTTACTGATGAACCTATATTTTCTAAAATGTGTTTTTATGTATTACATGTTTATGATGAAATTGATTTAATGCTCGAGTTCGTGTTGCTCTTCTTCCTCTTCCATACCAATTTCCACGTATCTCTCCAACTTTCAAATACGTTCGTTATTCGACAGTACTTTGCAAAAGCATTTGGCTGTTATCACCGTTATGAATCTGCAGATTATTTGCTTTAGTTTTGGAAATTTTCAATGTGAGAATATCAGACGTTCAAATATATTTCTCGTAAAGTACGCTACTTTGGCTGTTGCAAACGTCGCAAACTTGTTCGAGAGGAGAAACCTGAGATAGACGTATTTCATTATGCAATGGGGAGGAAAGGCACATCATACTCAGTGGCCATTCCTTAACAAACAAATAATAGTGGCGCAGAGATAGAGGAAATATATATGAAACAAATTATATCGTTAAGACCATTGCAAGGTTTTCGACTGAGGTTTTCGACTTTCGATTGTTTAACTTAGTGAAATTTCGAGGAAATCAAATTTTTGCTAATTTTGTATAAAGTTGCTGTTGACCATATTGTTGAAAAGCGACCTAAAATAAGTCGAATCAAATAATATAATTTTTATCATATAGAATTATACTAATTGTACAACTTAATTTCTTAGTGACCGTTATCATTTTGAAACTTTTCAACTTCAAAATATTTTTTTACTGAACACTGTAATAGTCGTTTTTAAATACACGTAATATTACTTTAATTACTTTTGGTGTCACAAAATCGAGTTCATGGGATATGAACTAACCGTTAAAAGTTAAAAATGGACTATAAATACGTGTGCTAAACATAGTTGAAAGAAATCGATCAAAGATTATAGTGAATACCTGGCCATGACGAGTACAAGTTGTATATTTTCACATAAACAGTTTGTAGTTTTTACAAAGCAATATAAGTAGAATTTGAAATAATTGTAAATGAAAATTTAAAATATAATGAAAATCGTGTAACTAAATATAAATCGGCATTACGAATGAACATTTTTATAAAATATTTACTACAGTATATTAACATAATTTTCGATATTTCATCATGAAGAGGTTGAGGGAGCATAATCGATGCGAGGTTCAACAGACATTCTGTATTAACTACCTGAATTATTAATGATTTTCTGGGAACTTTCAATACCATATTTTATTAAAAACGATCCGCGTTGCAAAAACAAAAAAAAACCTTTACAAATCTTCAATAAATAGAGCTATTCAATTCATCAATATAAGGCAAAATCATTAAAGTAATTGCCTTCCTTTTAAACTTCTGCGAATTTAGGCAAAGACTATTTGCATCGGATATATATCGAAAGCATGTAAGGTATAATTTATCAGAGGAAAAAGTTTCTTCATTTTCTCGCATCAAATGTATTATTACACTCCACATCGTTTTGGCTTTCCGAAGTTGTTTACTAGCACCTTCACATACAAGAACTGGCTGTGCCGCGTCTACGCCCGCATTTCTGAATCGTAAGTGGGGCCTGCGTAGCACCATAAAATCCGGAGAGCTAGCTACGTGTCCTTCGGCTTCTTGCTCATTCATATGCAACCCACAACATCGTATTTCGCGGCTACTGGAATTCACACTCTCTGATGATCTATGTAACTGTCAATCTGCCTGCATCTGCTAGTCTGATTAATGTTTGCTTGTCTCCTGGGACTTTTTTGCATATCATAGTTTTGCAATTGCAATTCAGTTCAGTCATTTCTTGACGTCATATTATTGTAACGAATGCGTTACTCATTTCTGAATGTTGGCGAGTGGAAGTGCTCCAGGGAGTTTGTCTTAACCTTTCCTAAGCAGCTACTTGAAGCCATGGTTTTCGTTTACTTCCACAGTATGAAAGATGGTAGGGTGATCATATTGAGTAAATAACTGTATTAGATGAATGTTGGGGGATTTGATGATTTTATTGTGGGATACGTGGTGGTGTGATAAAGCCAAACTTGCCATATAAAAATGATGAAGACTTCCAAACCCTTACACGGGATTCGAACTGGCAGTGTAGGTCTGCTTTGAATCGCCAAATCCCTTCAACGGTCGCCTATTGTACGAAGTAGGATAAATGAGTGTGCTTTTTCTCATGAGAGTTCTTATTTTTAGTATCATTGTTATGCAATCGTAGTAAAATGTTCCACTTCATCCTCTTATTTATTTTATATCATTGTATTATTGCCAAGGGAATAAGTCTGTTTGTGAATGAAAAACAAACGTATGTGTTTGTTCCTCGGAATATAAGTTCATTACAGCTCCCAGGGAAGAGGGTCTTTTCGCGGTCCTTTTTTCGTCTCTTTTTTTTCAGGGCGTTAATAGAAGCGAGAGGAAATTTTCGCGCGTAGTTGCTTTCGGTGTTTCCTCTGCTAAGCAGAATGAATGACTTGCATGGCGTGAAACGCTGGCATTATCCGGCTAGTTACGAGCGTCCCGCGGTTCGCGCTGGGATCTCACTAGCGCGGAAGGAAGAAGAGACGGGATTGCAGCCGCCGTCGCCGCCCACGCCCCGCTGAGGCCCCGCCCGCCGCCCGCCGCCCCGCCCGCCGCCCCGCCCGCCGCCCCGCGCCCGCCCGCCGCCCCGCCCCGCCCGCCGCCCCGCCCCGCCCGCCGCCCGCCGCCGCCCCGCCCCGCCGCCGCCGCCCCGCCCCGCCGCCGCCGCCCCGCCCCGCCGCCGCCCCGCCCCCCGCCGCCGCCCCCGCAGTGGCATCCTCTGCCTTCAATCCCAGACGCCGGAGTCCGCTCGGTGGATTGCCGTCGTGTCCCTCCCGCTTCCAGCGACAGTCTTACCGCTCACGCCCTCGCTACTTTCAGCACGCGCGCCTCTCTGGCTGCCTATACACCCTTATGCAGCTTTTCCCACTGTTCTTCGCGCACTTTTTTCCCCATTCACGTTGCTAACACCACGCAAGTTCGCTTAGTGTTATTCTCACCTGTTTCGTTCACACTACAAAGCAGTTCGAGACCCGACTATGGCAGTATTTTCGACACTAGCTTGTCAGCTAGCTATAATAAGACAGCTTGCCAGCTGCCTGGAGGAGAATTCTAGCGGCCAGTTGTTTTCCGTGGTTTCTCCGATCAACATGAGGCGAATGCTGGAGTAGTGCCCTAACAAACGGGCCACGGACCGCTCTTGATCTTTCCTTTCTCTTTCTTCTGTGTTCACCCTTACTTACACTTACAAAAGAGCTCTCTCGTTCCCACGTAATTAACAAGTCTCTTGTGCCCTCGTATTTGGCGCCACGAATGACCCAATGTCAATACCACTTCTCGAATACTTGCGTAATTATCACCGCCGACGTTCTCCTGTCATGACTTAACGTAGTCAACATTCATGACCTCTGCCACATTCGCCCTTCACATTCTCATATAATTCTCACCCCACACCAACTAGCACTACCGTTACTATTTCACTGTCACCGCCCTTATCCGCACTTCATTCTTACCTCCTACATCCTCACGCAACTCTGACACCCAGTTAGTCACCTCTATCACCAGCCCGCTTGACCAGTGACCTGATATAGCATTTCTATGACTAGCAATTACTCTAGTCTTTCCAACTGAATCATCCGCCCATTTTCATCACCCTTTTACGAGCTATCGTACCGTGTATTCTTACAGCTTCTGTAAGGGGTTCATTTCTGCAGACTTTGTCATCTATCCCCTACTCTGACACTGATGACGTTACATTGGACCCTCTCATTTCTCCATTGCGTTTCCCACTGCCTTTTCCTCCATATCTCGTGCTCGGATTTCTTCATTTTCTTGCCTGGTTTTTTCCTTCATACATACATCGTCTCCCCGCGGGAGTTTCCCTCCACTGGCCATTCAGTGGTCGCACCCTGAGCGGCCCCCTCGGGATTTGGAGCATCTGAGACCAAAATGAGATCCGAGTAAAGCGTGCTTTAAGTCAAGGTTAGCATTCTCCCAGCGCACGGTCACTAAATAAGTTGTGTGTCAAGCTACTAAAGTAGAGTTTTGAATGAACCAAAATCCTGCAGAAATGGCGATGAAGAGTGTGAGGTAACGAATACATTGTACGTAGCGATAAATAGTTTCACGCGTTATATTTTTCCTAATTTCCTATAGTGGTGTGCACTTTTACAATATCCTTCGGAAAATGTACTGAAAGTAATTCAATGTAGAGATATTTTTCTGTTCACAAAAATTATATAATATGAGATTCACAAAATATATTAGGTTTAAAGTTTATTGCAGGACATGAAATATATTTCGTTGAATTACTTGTAATGAGTAAGAATTTCTAATACCATATATAAACCGACATTTTGAAGATTTATTTCCACCTATTTTTAATATAATTCTTGAAGGAGTTTTATTATCCATTAGGACAGCACGCCAGATTATGTAAAGTAAACCACTACGGTTCAACTGACAACCACTCAACTTTAGAGTGGCGAGTTTAAAATTCGTATAATACGTGCATGTATTCACCTCGTAGGTATAGCAGGGATAGAAAAATAATTGTATGTTCCATATATAAAAGTATATCTTCATTGATGGCATCGTATTCGTCTGGAAAGCGAACTCTTTCCCTGTCGTTGGTCAGAAATACCTTAGGGATATGGCACTGGAAAAAGTGCCGAGTGAGCGTTGGGCAAACGGAGGCGCCTTTCCGTTGCGGAATCCTTGCGCCGGGTGGATCAGGGTAAGCCGGCGCCCGCATTGGGACGCGCGCCTTGTAGGACGAGGTGTAGAGCCGAGTTCTCGTGTTCGCCGGCGGCGCCACTGAAGGGGTCTCACGGGAGCGATTGGCCCCCGCCTGCGGACTCCGCTCACCCCCGCGCGCCGCCTCCCGCCCCCGCACTGTCCCAATGCCCACTCCGCGCTCACGCCATCCCACCCCGCCCCGCGCACGCCCGCCCCCTCCCGCCATGCGCTGCCCCGCCTCGCCCCACCCCGCGCACACCCGCCCCGCCCCGTCCGCCCACCCCGCGCTCACCCACCCGCCCGCACTCACCGCTCCGCCCGCCCCGCCCGCGCTCACCCGCCCCGCCCCGCGCTCACCCGCCCGCCCCGCGCTCACCCGCCCCGCCCCGCGCTCACCCGCCCGCCCCCGCTCACCCGCGCCGCCCCGTGCTCACCCGCCCAGCCCGCGCTCACCGCTCCGCCCCGCCCCGCGCTCACCCGCTCCGCCCGCCCCGCCCGCGCTCACCCGCCCCGCCCGCGCTCACCGCCCCGCCCGCGCCCACCCGCCCGCCGGGCGCTCACCCGGACCGTCCCGCGCTACCCGCCCCGCCCCGCGCTCACCCGCCCGCCCGCGCTCACCCGCCCGCCCGCGCTCACCCGCCCGCCCGCGCTCACCCGCCCGCCCCGCCCTCACCCGCCCCGCCCGCACTCACCGCCCGCCCGCCCGCGCCCACCGCCCGCCTCGCGCTCACCCGGACCGTCCCACGCTACCGCCCGCCCGCGCTCACCGCCCGCCCGCGCTCACCCGCCCGCCCGCGCTCACCGCCCGCCCGCCCCGCGCTCCTCCCGCCCCGCCTCGCGCTCACCGCCCCGCCCGCGCTCACCCGCCCGCACCGCGCTCACCGCCCCGCACCGCGCTCACCGCCCCGCCTCGCGCTCACCGCCCGCGCTCACCGCCCCGCGCTCACCCGCCCCGCTCACCCGCCCGCCCCGCGCTCACTCGCCCGCCCGCGCTCACCCGCCCGCGCTCACCCCGCCCGCCCCACGCAAACCCCTCCTGCGCATACTCCACCCCGCACACATTCCGCCCTGCGCACACCCCGCCCCTCGCTCACCCTACCCCGCCCACCCCTTCGCGCCCCGCGTACACCCCACCCCTCACCCGCTTACACCCCGCCCCGCCCACGCTCATCCGCCCCACCCACATCCCGCCCCGCCCCGCGCTCACCCCGCGCGCACACCCGAAGCTCACCGTGCGCCCCCCATTCCCACTGTGACACCACCCCACCCCGCATCCTGTCCGCCGACTGCCCCTCGCGACCTCTCGTCTCCGACCCCGCGCGCGCTGCTACTGTCGTTTTTCCAGCCCCGCACCAGCTAATGCAGCCGCCCCGGCACCTCTCTCCCGCCCTGCCGCAGCGTTTCTTTAACCCCGCCCAATATCTCGGTGGCTTCTTCCCCATTTCCTCGACCATGGCTTGACGCCATCCTCTCGCCTCCGCCCCGATTCCGCCCCCGCCCTCTTCCCCGCAAACGCGACGGCTTTTGCGCTCCGCGTTCTGCAACTGGCCGTTAGGAAGCGTCGAAAGCAGCACCATTAGCACCAGGTACATGACCGCGCAAGGGATTTGGGGAACATCAGGTGCACAACCTCGCCGGGGGGGCTTAGTACTCCGAGTTGGGAAATGGCTGTTCTGGACGGTTCCGAAATAACAAACGCAGTATTTGGTTTTGATGTAAAAATTTAGTTACATCGCTCATGAAATACGGAATAGGTGAATGATGATGAAGAATGTCGAATGATGATGAAGAATGTCGAATGATGATGAAGAATGTCGAATGATGATGAAGAATGTCGAATGATGATGAAGAATGTCGAATGATGATGAAGAATGTCGAATGATGATGAAGAATGTCGAATGATGATGAAGAATGTCGAATGATGATGAAGAATGTCGAATGATGATGAAGAATGTCGAATGATGATGAAGAATGTCGAATGATGATGAAGAATGTCGAATGATGATGAAGAATGTCGAATGATGATGAAGAATGTCGAATGATGATGAAGAATGTCGAATGATGATGAAGAATGTCGAATGATGATGAAGAATGTCGAATGATGATGAAGAATGTCGAGGTGAATATTAATTCTCTTATTAGTAAGTATTATATTTCACAACAGCGTAATTTAAGTTCAATGCGTTTCACTAATACAGACCAATCCATTTCTCGACTTGCATTACTGATTAACATCTTGACTTTTATAAATAGCTCAATTTAAATTCTTTTACTTTTTTCTTTTAAATTATTATAAGTTTTCGTTCCTATTAAAATAATTTGGTTTATTGAAATTAAACATTAATTAACGTGCTCATTTTTGTTCAGCGAGCCTTGTTTTTTCAATCAAAACTAGAAATCATTTCACAAGATGAAAATGCTGTAATTATTGCGCATTAGGGGAGAATGCAGATTCAAAGCACAGTTCGATGATCTGAATGTTCCGATAAAAGCTTTGTGGCAGCTGTCGAGTGAGTCATACATTTTGGTGTACAACCGCAGAGTAACTAAATGTCAGGAATGCCAAAGAGTGAAGCATAATATGAACACAATTACCTATCTATCATTTATTGGTGAAATATTTTTAATTTTCGTAATATATTCGGTATTGGGCTATTTTAAATTAACTAATCATACAATCTATCTCGGAATAAAAATATCGCTTTGTATTACGGATCGTAAAAACGGTTAATAATACATCGCTGAAAATAAAACACACAGTAGATTTTACATTAACACTAGCGAAGAGAACTTGAAATAAATTCATTCTTAATTACAAAACAACTAATTACAATCATTTTTGCTCGGTGTCCGAATAAAAATCATTGGAACGTGACTTCAATCACTTTTATGCGTAGCTTTCGAATGCCAATTATGTTATGATACGCACTCCCTTACCCTTCTATGATTTCGAAACCTCTACCTCTACTCTACGACCGCAGGTCTGTTCATCGGAAATCGAACAAGAATCTTCGTTCTATTGAATGGAATTTCAGGACGTACCATTTAGATCTGTGCCAGCAGCCG
The DNA here is from genome assembly GCA_964035755.1 of Teleogryllus oceanicus. Taxonomy (NCBI): domain Eukaryota; kingdom Metazoa; phylum Arthropoda; class Insecta; order Orthoptera; family Gryllidae; genus Teleogryllus; species Teleogryllus oceanicus. The sequence continues at coordinate 65,355,459 of CAXIVR010000011.1, forward strand.
CCGCCACATCAAGAACAGTGGCTAAATAAAAAGTTAGTCTCCATAACATTGTAAACGTAAAACTCTGCCCCATCTTTTCCTTAAAGATTCGATTTCATATTATTAAACAGATTAATTTCAGTTGTTTTTTGTGTAAATAGAGGTGTTTGACACTTCGGTCAATATAGATAATTTTGGCTCTTATGGAAGAGGACTGTATCTTAATAATCAAGAACAGTCATCTAAAATAATGATGATAGACTCATACGTTATAAAATACAAAACCTACTTCGTGTAAACCGAAGTGACAGATGTCAGTAAATGATCTCGAACGCTTCATTACTCTTAAACCGGTTGCTTACCACACATTGCCGCTATCACATTTACTCAATGACGTGTGGTGAATGGCTTAGTTTAGGTAAGCAATAAAATATATATGGCCGGTAAACCATTCTTAGTTTCAAAAAGTTGGCAATTAAATTTCCTTACACATTTTTTCGAAGTATTAGTTACAATAATGTCCGGCGATGGCCTTCCTGTCTTAATAATGTTTTTCGTATCTTCAAAGTTGCGCGAAACCTAACTCCTCATTAATAAATCATAAATCTCGCACGTGTGTCCGTCTGCGCCGCTGCCGTCAGTAGAAAGATCCTTTGTCGTGCTCTTCTGCCGAAACACTAGCGGACGTAGTCGTACTGATAGCTTACCCTAGGGTACAATTCACGTGATATAACGATAAACTAAAATCTGAATTAGCATGTATAAGTATAAACTTATACTGTACGTACAATTACGCACTTCAGTGTACATACACCTATACGCATTTATCATTAAAAGACAAGATTTTCGTTTGAAACGCTGCTTTCATTCAAGTGACGTCCCGCAACTCAGCTGATTGAAAGCCCTCATGAAACGCACATAGCACAGCCGATCGCACCCGAGCTTCCTGACGCCCCGAGCGCCTCCCACACACCAAAGCTTGGCAAGATAGGGCATTTTATAACCTCTATTGTAAAACGGCACTACGCTTTCGATAACTTAGAAGATTTATGTTAGAAAATAAATCTTTATTTATGTTACAAAAAGTTGTTTTTTGTGTAGGGTGCGAAGTGCGTACTTCTTGTACATGAAGGACACGCCACTGCATTTACTGTTCGTTCACACCACCAGAATGTGACGTTGAAAACATTGTTCCCTTCTGAGAAATCCAAGAAGGCATTTCCCACTTCATAAATATTGTTTCAGGGATCGGACGTGTAGCTAAATAGTTTTTTCGGGATGTCTCGTTCCAGAGCGTGGCGGACGTAAATTAATTCGATGCGTTGCGTAACGTTCCGTAGACGCGGTCACGCATATCTGCGAGGTGCGCTTCGCTGACGGATGCCTGCAACCGGTTCCTCCTACCTGACGCCGCATGGGGATCGGGGGGAGGGGGAAGGGCGTGGGAGTGGGTTTCGGACTATGCTGGACCACTGAGGACGACCTCTGATGTTGTGGTCAGTCTCCTCTCCTTCTACTGCTGAAGCTGGGTGCTCAAAACTAGGCAATCCGTGGTTGTTGGGTGGTTTTCTTGGGGCTGTTTAGATTCCCCTGTCCTTTATTCCACCATTGCTCTATCGTCATTCGTTTCGTTTCCTTTTAAACCGGGAGAGATGTCTCGGGGAATAAACTGATGTCGCTGCAGTCCCTCTGACTGGGAGGTCCTAGGTTCAGGTCCCGACGGCGGCAGATTTTTGACACTAGCTTTTCAGCTAGGTCGGATTCAGTCGCTGTCTGGAGGAGAATTCTAGTGGTTGGCTGTTCTGATCGGTAGTTTTCCGTGGTTTCTCTGATCAACACCAGGCGAATGCTGGAGCAGTGCCCTAACAAACGGGTCACGGACCGCGCGCTATATTTCTTTCCTCTTCTTTGTCCTATCCTCACCCCTTACACACACACACACACCATACACACACACACCTACACTAACATGCACTACACTTCCACACATGCCGGGAGACCGGTCGGGAACTTAGAACTTTTTTCTTCTGGGGCAGTGCCCCACTGGTGGGAGATATCTGGTTCACCTGGGTTTCATCCGGTAAATTGTGAATACTTGGAGTTTCTGATGAACTGTTGAGGTTAACCACTAAAAAACCCGTTTGAAATTGACGTTTTAAAAATGTGATGTTATGAAATCGTTAGAAAATACTTCCAACACTGCGAAAACGTTTAGCGAATGAAATATATAAACAAGTAATTAAATTAATACAAATGTTCGTTTAGTATCAGTAAATGTATCAATGGATCATTGTATATCATCTGATTTCTAGATTTCATATGCAATATATTACAACAAACTATTTCTATAAGCCGCTTCTTCTATTTTCAAGAACTCTGTACTGTCTCGTTGAATAATAGAATCTGTTATTTCTTTCTTTTATGATTATAACGGAAGATGGCATGCGCCAATTCCTCAGCAAATTATTTTGAATACATTTATTGATTAAAGGAGTTAATTAATTCTGTGATGGGAAAGGCATTGGCAAAAGAGGACGTTTGGAGTAGGTGCCCAAAATGATTTCATTGTGTACGCAAGGTTTTGCCAATTAACCCAGAGGCATCGTTGTTGTAATTCTCTCCCCACGTCAAGAACTATTTTTTACTTAAACTGTAGATAACTAACTCGCCCTTCTGATAAACATCTTTTAACATTTATTTTCTAAATTTTGTGTTGTCTAATATGAAAATTATTTTTTCAGACGCACTGAATCAAACGGCATGGAGAGTCATCCGTAATATTCTTTCATTGCTATAATTTCCGTATTTCACTCGTAATGTGATGTTAGAGTAATACATTAAAACATTTTGAATATCGTATGTGATGATATCAGTAAATAAATAATGTAGGAGGGTTTAGGAGGTATATTTTTTTCGGCCAAAAACTGCTAGCAGGTAGTATGTAATTTTTGTCAATAAAACGTGATTGACAGACTTTTGTTCCAAGTTCCTTTGTAGTGGGCGTAGGCGTTGCGTTTTAAAAGAGCATGGATTATAGAGTTTCATCAGAACTTATTAAATAATTTACATATTCATTAAAACCTTAATTATTTACAAATTACATTAATAAATACGAGTACAAATGCGTGAATACATAATTGTATTTACTTTAGTTTACACGTTTATGCCCATCTGTGTAAAATAAATTGTGTCCAGTCCACCATTAAATTTTGTTACCATGCTCTTTGTAGCAAATGAAGTCTTTTGACTGTCACTTAGTGATGTTTTCACTGCAGTTTTCGAAGTTCGATAATTTTTCTTAGATCTGAAAATTCTGTTAGTACCCGATTTCCACTTGTTTTAATTTATTGAGTTTTTAATTACAAATAAAACTCAGAGATTACTTCAAATAATTTCTGCTTTCCTTTCGCCAAAATCACAAAATGTTTCATTCTTATCTCAATTGGTGGTATTATTTTGAATAATTAACCCAGAAAACGAATAAGCAAGTGAATACTACTTTACTTCTGACACTGATTTCATAATTAGACGAACGAACTACGAACATCGACATTATTACAAAGTACATTAATAAAATAAGTTCATGCCCTTTAGTCTTCTAATAACGGCAACAACCTTTTTTGTAGATGCTACGCAAATATAGTGAGCTACACTTTAGACATGTAACTCTAGCGGTAAAATGACAACGTATTGCGACACTAGAATTTCGACACTGATTTAACGTCTTGAAATTATGGGTTTCATACGCAAAGTTCGAATATTGTTCACGAAACAAAACTATTCTACGAAATTACGTAATGCTTGCGCATTTGGTCTCGTGACATCAGAAGACATCTTTCTCTAAAAGAAAGATAACTGTCCTCCTTGCATCTTGCCCTTCAACATTCACTTCAGCAACTTTTATTTCATTTTGTATCATTCTACCTCGAGGCTGCGTTTATTTTCTCTTCTTTCCTTGAAACTCCATTTACTTGTCTTCTTTTTTCTGCTTGCGTATTGTTTCCTTTTTCGCGAAGACGGTGGCATCTTTCTTTCGCGCTCAGCTCCCTACCCAGCTTGGCCCACCGAGATGCCATGGGGTGAACTTCATCGCTCCACGGTCGGCTCACAGCCTCCACTTAGCCTACTTATACTAAATGATCTAACTCCCACCTCTTAAACGACTAGAAATGGCTCCAATCGTAGCTGTGTGACCCCTTGCATTCATTCTGAGAGGCCTGACTGCTGAATGGCATACCACCGCGTCTGTGAGAGAGGCCGAGACGATGGCTGGTGGAAGCTTCCAATCACTTCAATGGGATGTTGCGTTTTGTCTGAGAATTCCTTGTAGGTTGTTTTCTCTCCAAGCATTAAATGCAGATCTGCGTTTGATACATATAAAAAAGTTCTATTCACATCGGTAGATAAAAAGAGTAAATGTAGTATTGTGTCTAACACTGAGGCAAAAAATTTGGGGGGATTAACACAATGCGTTTTATTTCTGAGGGACGGTGGGAGAAACAGGTTAGCAGGTGATCCTGTATCCTCAGTTGAGCTAACAGCACATTACGTCTACTTTTTCGTTCTCTGCTGATCGGCTTCTTAGGAACAGCGGATAGGCTCTCCTTACGTCTTTCGTACTCTTATATTTCAATAACAAAATTTCTTCCGATGTACTTTCTCTTTCAGTTATTACTAATTTAATAGATTATTCACAAACCTAAATAGGTAAAATAAAACCGCAATCTTACATGTTCATATTTACTTTGGATTATGCAATCAAACGACTGAAAAACGTATTTATGGTTGGTTTCATTTTACGCAAAAAAAGTGTCAATTTACTGATATCGGTCAAAATGTTGTGAAATTCATGACAAAGTTAATGCATTAAAGAAATAATCACCAACAATACAGAAACATATTAAGTCGCGCTAAACATATGTAAACTATAAAATAATCTTCTTTAGAGAGGATACGACTTAAAAAATGAATCAAATATACGTTGATTCAAAAGCAGAAAAGTAAAACTATTATAAAAAATAACTAAAAGATAAAAAATTGTAATAATGTATTAAAAAATGTAGAACTTATATCCAAATGATTACCTTCTTTAAGTGCACTTTTTCTATTCAAAACACATAAATGCTGATTTTACAGCCATCATCCTTAGGTTCCAATTTTCTTTTCAAACGGTACCCAATACTCCCAGAACCTTCTGAACCAGCTCTGCTGCGCCGTATGTAGCAGGCAGGGATTAGATCTGCTCCCCAAAGTGCTACAGGATCCCCAGTTGCGGGTCGCGACCCCGCACCCCTAGCTCAGTGCGTTTATCGGAGCAGAAGGATGATACTTGACACCGGCGCTCCGGGTTCCTACAGGCCATTGTGGCGACCGGTTCCCGCCAGCCAGCGTCCCTTCCACCTTGGCCTCTATTGAATTCACTGCCATTTCCACCACGCCGGATCATCTGATGCTTTTACCACTTCCAGTTGCACTTCTACTGTCACGTCAACTTTGCTGCTGCCATTACCGTGCTGCAACTACTACTACATTCATAATGGTAGCCGTTACACATCGCTCCCGACATCGCTCCCGACATCGCTCCCGACATCGCTCCCGACATCGTTCCCGACATCGTTCCCGACATCGTTCCACATCGCTCCCGACATCGCTCCGACATCGCTCCCGACATCGCTCCCGACATCGCTCCCGACATCGCTCCCGACATCGCTCCCGACATCGCTCCCGACATCGCTCCCGACATCGCTCCCGACATCGCTCCCGACATCGCTCCCGACATCGCTCCCGACATCGCTCCCGACATCGCTCCCGACATCGCTCCCGACATCGCTCCCGACATCGCTCCCGACATCGCCTCCCGACATCGCTCCCGACATCGCTCCCGACATCGCTCCCGACATCGCTCCCGACATCGCTCCCGACATCGCTCCCGACATCGCTCCCGACATCGCTCCCGACATCGCTCCCGACATCGCTCACCGCTGGCAGACTGTTTCTCTTTCTCGGTCATTGCAGGCATTCTATGCATCTTTCTATCAATCCATTGCAGATAGTTGGGTATACTATTATTCGTTGCAATAATATCACAGTTACGAAGTCTCGTCGCACAGTCGGAATTTCGCGTTTGCCTTGACATATCAAAGGCATATTTCTTCCACCCCATTTTTAAAGATGCACAAAGTTCTCTTACACGTTTTCTCTTCCGACCCGATACTCCTATCTCCATCCGCACACGACTTCGGTGGTGTGCAATACCGCTCTAGCAGGCTTTACAGGCTGCACCGCTGCATCCACTACAATCGCCTCCGGCGTGGCCACGAGGGCAGCGTCCTCTGACTTCGCCGCCGCGCCGCTGGCCTTCTACACCCCCCCGCCCCCCCCCCCCCCCCCGCCGCCGATGTCACTACCGCCGGTCATGACTCCCGCACAGTGCTCTTCTCAGAGGTCCATTCTTCTCGGAAAAGGCCGAATTGGGACGAATTGTAAGCGAGAACATGTGGACTCGCTCGACTTCGGAAGAGACAATTTTTTGATAAGCCAATTTTTAGATAAGTTTTTTAAAGCAAAGATCTGAATACACTTTACTAACCTTCGCTTAGGCATACAGTAACAGATTGAAAAATATATAAAAGTAAAATATAACAGTAATGTGTAATGTGTTAACCTTCAAGGACCTTTTTCTTTCTATTGGTCAATTTCTCCCTCATACATCGAAGAAAAATGTTCTTTGTGCACGCGTTAATGCTGAATATTCGCTGATATTATTAACGCTATCGTGTACCAATTGAATGCTTAATTTCTTACGATTCATATACCCATTTTGGTTTGTTCGCAGGTGATGTTTTTTTTACTAGTTATGAAAAGAGTTATCATTACAATTCTATGTATTCAACAATTTTTTCGTACATATTTCCTCGGTAAATTCTGCGTACACTGTACATATGGAACATTTCACCAATAAATAATATAATAATAATGATAATATAATAAAATTATATAATAACAATAATAATAATAATAATAATAATAATCGTTCTTTGAGAACTTTTGTTCGAACTAGTGTTCTTTCCAATAACTTCGTTTAATGCCGAGCATCCTAGAGTGTTTTGTAGAAAAGAATGTTCCCCTCTAGTTTGCGATTGCCACCCGCTGCGCTCAGGCGGTCTCTGCTGTCCGCCGCCTCCGTTGCCGTGCGTCGCACCGCCCGCCCGCTGGTCGCTGTTTTAAGGGCCCGCCTCACCGCAGAGCATTCGCCCTAGGATACCGCCTGCCGCGTTGGCCTCTCGCACCGCTCCTGCCCTCGGCCCTACCCTTGCCCCAGCCACCCGCCGGTTGCCGTCTCTCCCCCCCCGCTACCCCCGCTCACAACCCCGCCCCGTCTCCGCCTCCGTCACCGCCCGGCCCCGTCCCGGCCCGCTCCGCCCGCCACGCCCCTGCCTCGCCTCTTGCCGCCGCTGCCCCTACCGCCACCCCGCCCGCTCCCGTCGCCTCCGTCCCTGCTCCTGCCACCGTCTCCGCTACCCCCAGCCTCGCCGGCGCTCCGCCCCACCTCTGCCCTTCCTCCGGCAGTCCTGCCCCTGCCGCCCCGCAGGTCCCCTACCGCTCTCTCCCCGCATCTGCCCTTGCCGCAGGCGCCGCCTCCGCCCCTGCTCCTGCCACCGCCTCCGCCGCTGCCCTCGCCATCATCGTCGCCCTGCCTCTGGCCTCCACCACTGCCCCCGCCCACCCGCTCGGCCCGCGGCGCAGGCGGCCATGATACGGCTCTCGGGCGCGCGCACCGGACTGAGAGGGAACTAATTTGGGCCTCCTGGAAATTCATCTCCTGTGACACCATAAGGAGAGCTTTTTAGCCTCTGGTATTTTTTACAGCGCTGAAAGACTGTTTGTGTAAGAGGGATGAGAAAAAAGACAAAATGGATACATAGCCTTGCTTCTTGTGACTACGCTTCTTATGAAATGTAAATAATATTGCTGCGTATTGCTTTTATCTTTCTCTTTGAGACACATTAAGATATTTGATGTTCAATAAGATCAATAAAAAGAGTTACTATGTTCCCAATTTTTACTTATATTCTATCCGTATTTTAATTTGACAGCAGTTCCTTCTGTCTTGTATAAAAAATTCAATGACCTCCACTAGCTCCTTGGTAAAAACCTCTTATCTTTATTTATAAAAGTACATTTTAGTTTCTTAGTTGAGCCAAGCTATTTTTTAGCAAATAATCATTCCATTTTTCTCATAAATGATCATTTGCAATGCATAATTTTGAAATGTTCATTCTTTTACGTAACAAGAAAAGCTCTTCATTAATTGTACCAGACGAAAATAATACGACTTAAACGTAGTTCTGCATACCTGTTAATGGGCAGCGTAAATATTCAAAACTGCTAGAATGCACCGGGTCTGCCGTAGTAACTAAATAAAGATTTCTCATGATTTACACTAGGACTTTATAGAACTAAACGTTTCTACCTTTCCATGTGTATTACGTAACTCCGACCTGTCACATACGGTTAGGAATGAGCTTGCTGGGTCCTGACTCCTACAAGGGGATTAGCAGGAGCGGCTATCGTAAAAGTAGTCTCCATCGGATTAACTTCTCCGGTGGTCGATTGCATGAAATGACGCGGCTTGAATCCCGTGGAATCTACGTTTAGGACGTCGGCTTGCCTTCAGATCTCATTCGCTTCTTTTGCCCCATTTTATACGTTGTGGTATAATTTGAGATGACATTTTCTTCTCCGAAGCTCAACTTCTAGGTGTAGCCAAGTCATCTGTTCTATTGCACTACAAGCTTTCTCCCTCTTGAACTCTTAAGTCTACCACATGTATTTACGCACCCTTCCCGACTGGGCGTGCTTCATTAAATTTTTGTAGTCAGACCGCCCATTCATTTGTAGACCTGTTCGAGATGGATGTGCTTACTCACTTGTTCAACTTCTCTTGACGCGTCTCATCAAACCAGACACTAGTCAAAATATTTTTTTCTTTATAAGCATTAAACAGCTACTTGCCCATCTTTAATTCTCCGAATGTTTTCTGGCAGCCGACTTTAGGATGCACCTAAAGGTTCATCTCCTGCTCCACATGTACGACTATCGTGTACTGTATCTTTCCCCCTCTCCACCTTCCCGTATTCTCCTTGTCTCGTTTCTCCCGTTCATTAGCACCACTTGCCTCTAACACAACACACTGTATCTCGCCATCCAGCCCCGCCACCCATATCGCCGTCTTCCCGCCCTGGCACCACCTCTGCTCTCATCACCACTTCTCCTGCCTTGCTTCTCCGCCACTTTTACCAGACCAAATTCGCTCTCCATTACAATATACCAAAAGTCGCACCTCCGCATTACCGCTCCACTATCTCGTCCAGTCTTCCCATTCGACCCTGCCTCTTTGCCCTTCATCCCTACCGTTCCTCCCCGCCCTTCATGAACGCCTCCCCCTCACCGCCTTGCTTTGCCTCCGCTCCCGCCTTGCTTGCCTCCGCTCCCGCCTTGCCTTGCCTCCGCTCCCGCCTTGCCTTGCCTCCGCTCCCGCCTTGCCTTGCCTCCGCTCCCGCCTTGCCTTGCCTCCGCTCCCGCCTTGCCTTGCCTCCGCTCCCGCCTTGCCTTGCCTCCGCTCCCGCCTTGCCTTGCCTCCGCTCCCCGCCTTGCCTTGCCTCCGCTCCCGCCTTGCCTTGCCTCCGCTCCCGCCTTGCCTTGCCTCCGCTCCCGCCTTGCCTTGCCCCCGCTCCCGCCTTGCCTTGCCTCCGCTCTCGCCTTGCCTCCGCCACCGCCTTCTCTGCCCTCATTCACCCCCGCTTCGCCCAAGACTCCGGCCTATCACATTCCGTCGCGATCTACCATTCCTCATCCCTTCTAAGCCCCCCCCGTTTCTCCCCCCCCCCTCCCCCCCATCGCCGCCTGCCCTGCCCCGCCCCTCAACCGAACTCTCGCTCTCCGCCCCGCCAGCGCGGCCCGTGTTCCGCTCGACCACCCAGAAGGCCGTTTCCGCGAGCGCTGTCTTGAGAGGCTCCGACAATCTTCGCGGCTACCGAATTCGTTCCGTAACTCGCCGCAAATACAATTTGGCGCAGCCAGCGGGGCGCCTTAAGAAGCGGCGGAAGCTGCGAGCCGCGGCACTCGCGCTTGCGTCGAAGCCGCTCGCCTCCCCCTCCCCCACCCCGTCTCCACCCCCCTCCCCCGCGGAGCTCGCCTCGCCTCATTAAAAGAAAATCAAATTAAGTGCGCGCCGTCGATTGCAGAGAATACGAAATTCGTGAAAATTGAATCATTTGACAAGATGCGCAACCGGCTGTGCTTAATGTGACCACTTTAGGAAGTAATCAGCAGAGCTGAAAAAGAGTGAGAGAGGGTGCGGCTCATAATGTGTCTGAAAAATTCGCTTCTTTTGAAGGAAGTCTTATCGCGTTGCCTAATTTGGGCATTAGCCGTCGGAAGCAATACCAGCTGCTGCTGCGTTTCAATAATCTCGTTATTTGAAATTATGTTCGTTAACGGTGTAAGTGCTAACCTCATAGCAGCGTCCGCGATTGCCACGTGCTGGTAATTTGAGAAGAATGCCAAGGGTTTTGCAGCTGACTTGTTGGAAATTTTGATGTCAAATGCAGAAATGTCAGGCTCTGTACTACCGGAAAGAAGTTCTTTTTTCAAGAGGAGTAAAAAGAATCGATGCATTAGAAGTATGTGCTCCTTTGTAATAAAATGAAAAAGATATTCATTTTCGATGTATATTTTTTGTGCCAGGAACCTACATTTGTGCGTGCAGGCGAAAAATATATTTCTCTCTATGGAATGGAATTCAAATCTCTTTGAAAGATACACGTGCCGCGGAAAAAAATCCGTCCGGATACTGTACGTGGGGTTTCATAAGGGTATAAAACATTCAAGCCAGTAAATGGGTAAAAATTACAATCGCGATCCACGTACATTATCATGCATCAACAGTCAAAAGAGAAGTCAAAATTCAGTATTCTAAATGGAATTAGTGAGCTTTGATCGTGCAGACATATAGGTATGAAATGGGCCTTTTTTAAGGCAAAAAATAATAGAAACGATCTGACCGGTAACGGAGATTTGTATATCTGTTTCTGTGTCGGATTATATCTCTGCTGGATTTCGAAATAACGGTATAAAATTCCGGTAGTGAAGGATTTTCAGGTTGCGGAGAACAATAGAAGTAAAAGAGGAGCAGATATTCCGCTTTTTGGCAAAAGTTGATTATTTTTATTTCTCCGGCTCACTGAAGTTGAAAATCCCGAAATTGACAGTTCAATCTTAGGTTATATCATCAGTTGAATCGTTTATCTCGAAAAAGCCACATCACGAACTGGTTGCTGCAACCCGCCATCCAAACGCAGGTTGTTGCGAAACACCATCATTCACAAAGTAGTGGTCTACCCATGCTAAGATTATTTTGACGTACTGAGGACATGTGCCTTTTTCACATGTAAGAGGACAGAAAACATATTCTGAATGAAAAACAGAGCTTAACTCATTTTCGCTAAGATTAGAGATGTGACATTTTCGAAACAGCCGTGTCGTATTGTGCAGAATAAATTGCCTTCAAAATAATTTTAAACAATGGAAAACAACGTTATAAATATAACTCATATCATCTTGTAGTCATCTAAACGCAAATTTTACGGACAAATAATGTTTATTTACCTTTCATGTATACTATCATAACTACTATTCTATAATTGTTATTAATATTAATATTCTTAGTGTTATTGATATTAATGCTTTGATAATCATTATTATTTATTATTATTTATTATTATATTTATTATTATTTATTTTTATTATTATTAATGATATTAATTTCATTTCCTTATTGGGTTCTAAACTCTTTCGTTACAAGTAATCATGTCTGCAATTACCCTGACATCTCGAAATTTCCCACCGACTTAACCACTTCCGCCGTCCATTTTGGCCATGAACGCCACACCGCAAATACCCCATCCGAACGTTTTCACTGTCACTATAGCCTCAATCTCCGTTTCCCTTGCCGTCATCCCCACCTCCTCCTCCTCCGTCATCCCCTCCTCCTCCTCCTCCGTCATCTCTACCTCCTCCTCCTCCTCCTCCGTCATCTCTACCTCCTCCTCCTCCTCCTCCGTCATCTCCTCCTCCTCCTCCTCCTCCGTCATCTCTCTACCTCTCCCTCCTCCATCCTCCTCCTCCTCCATCTCTCATCTCTCTACCTCCTCCTCCTCCTCCGCCATCTCTACCTCCTCCTCCTCCTCCATCATCTACCTCTCCCTCATCTCTCCTCCTCCCCCCTCGTCATCTCTACCTCCTCCTCCTCCTCCGTCATCCCCATCTCATCCTCCTCCTCCTGTCATCGCCGCCTCCATACCCGTCCCCTCCACTACCTCCACTACCGCCGCTCGCTGACGTTTAATCAGCGGCACGCTGCACCCCACACTGATTTATACGCGGAATGCGCGTAATATTTTCCGCACGAGCTCCCCGCGCCCCCGCCTGCCTGCTGGTCAGTCAGCCAGCTAGCCAGCCCGCCCCCGACCGGTCGCGTCCGGCGGAGCGCGGTTCATAACTCAGAGGGAGGAGCGCGCGCCTCCTCCGCGGCGCCGCCGACCCCGGCCCGGACAACGCCTCGCGCGGAAATGTTGCACGAAGGCAGCGATCTGATTGGGCTATTAATCACACCGTAATGAGCGTATCGCTAAATTATATTTTTGACCGATCAAAAAATTGACTGCACCCTGAATTGAACCCGGATCTGCCGGTATACGTCCAAGTGCTTCAATCACTTGAGGTGCCGAACCAATCGACCCTTCTAACAGCGTTTTGGAGTTCATAGTCCACTGACTGAGGTGGCTCAGGGCATCCACTGATGTGGACTGCTGTGTCGCCGGGAGGTCCTAGGACTCAAGTCACGACGGTGGCCGTATTTTGGACATTAACTAGGTCAAATTTATCCACTCTCTGGAGAAGAATTCTAGCCGGCAGCTATTCTGATTAGTAGTTAATTGTGGTTTGTCCGATCAATATCAGAAGAATGCCGGAGTAGTACTATAACACACGGGCCACGGACCGCGTGCGATCTTTCCTTCCTCTTCGTTTTCCTCTTTTTAATCTGTACTTACATACACGTACTGTCTGTACTTACATACATCACGAGCGTTAATCTAGCACTCGTATCAGGAGACCAGTCGGGCTTAGTTCCGGCTGGGGCAGTACCCTGTTTTGGGAGATATCTGGGGAAAATCCCATAAGCCGACGTGTAGGATGGCGCCGGAATGGATGGCCCGTGGAATGCAAATGGCTGAAATTCAAACGACTTATCATTCCCGAAGATAGGAAGAGCAATATTTGGAGAAGCTTTGCGAACACAATATCCAGTATGGATCGTTTTCAATACATAAACTATATAACATTGAAGTATTGACAAATTACGTAGTTTTAATCGTTATTCAGAGGCTATGTCAAAATGTAAATGATCTTGGCTGTCCGGGTGACGCCGCGTCGAAGGCTGTGTTGCCGACGTTTCGACCATCTTTCCGTGGACTTCCTCAGGGCTGGTCTGCGCTCTCTGGATAGCGCATCCTCAAGGATTTAGCTATTCCACTTTTTTTCATGAAAATGGCAGGAAAGCACTCTTGAAAAAAAAATGCAAAATCTCGAATCTTTACTGCGTTTACCGATCCTCTGAATGTCGCCATAATGCTTTGTTACGCAAATATTTCATAAATAGCAGTGGTTTATGTTTCGTGTCAGGTTGTTGAATACTAAATGAGTGAAGCACATTTTGTTTGAGCTCGATGTTAATGAATAATTTAGCGCTACCGCCGTTCATATTAAAGAACCGCATGCAATATTTTATCATTGATGAATGTTGTAATGACCAAAATAAAACGTTATGAGTTAAAGTTTCCTGTAAAGTGGGTCAAACGTTTTTATTCGCGACATTGCGTTGTAATGCGCGTTGCTGAATGGATATTCTACCGCATACTTAGCATTAAAATTCTTAGCATTCTATTTTTCTTTACATACGTGCATCATTCCTTCAGGTGTGGTCTTCAACTTGAAAAGTGAATTAAATGAAAACATACAAAGGAATGTTACATGTTTAACTAGAAAATACGCGAAAAATCACATCTACAAAACATTTTTTTATCGGTTCACTCGACAAAATTAACTGTCTGACAATATTTATCTGCCCGATGTGGAAGTTGTGGGGTTAGTGAATGTAAAAGACAGTACTGTCGTTCTTGAAAAGTGTCAAAAGTTTCCCAGATTCTTCACTTGAGCACAATTCAGGCGATGTAACTGTATTTAGGCCCTTATAGTAAGCTGGACAAAATTAATCACTACTGTCAATACGAGTTAAAAGAAACCTCTCTAAACAGAGGTATAAAAAATACACAGGTGTAAAAAAAAAATAGTATGCTACTGAATTCTGTGTAAACAACTCTAGTAAAATATTATATACCTTGGAACACAAAACCGTGAGTTAAATCATTTGAGCAGTATAGCGCTCATATCTTTTTATTCTCTAGCGGCATATGCTTTGTATATTTTACTATAATGTATGTAATTTTGGATTTTTTCTTGGTTATAACGTTCCCGTGTCCATCTAGCCGAGGTTTTATTTCGCGAGGAAGTGACATGGACATGTACATGCCGTCATCGTGTATGCCTTTGCTGACTGAGAACATTGCGTATCTAAGGGTCGTCGACCGCCAAGGCCGGTTTGGCGGCAACTTTTACTTAGTTTTCTTCTGCTTCTTTTTCTTTATCACTGTCTGTAGCTCGAGAGTCGTGTACTTAACTTCACGTTTAAAAAAACTAGCAAATCACTGAAAACGTGTGAAAGGAATATGTTTTCCTCTTTACTTTTCAGTTCGTTTCTCGTCAAACCAATAACGAATATAATTTTTTATTGAGTGTATTTTTTTTTTAAAAAAATTTTTAAATGTGCATTCTTGGAGGAAAATAAGATACTAGATTACTGTTTTTTTTAGTTGATTTTGTTGTATATCAATTGCTCTTACTCTCATTCACAGTGGATTCGAACGATTTAATATAACTAATTAGAAGAAAAATCTTAATCCCCCTCAGAAAATAATACGTTCACGTATGCCAAAACTAATAAAAAACGTAATCTGCAAGGTAATTAATTATTAATTAGCTTGTGACCACACACTGTTCTAGTTTCTTTTGTTTTTGCCTGGATTCATACGTGTAGGTTTGAAGATATGTAGTTCTTATTTTCTGCATGTTTCGATTAGCACTGATTTATCACAAAATGCCAAACGTCGACCGACGTCCGCTTTCAGAGCTAATCTCAGACTCCGTCTCTTCGTGTGCCAGGCGGGCTTACAAAGTTGCCCGTGGAGGTTGCTTGCATCAGCAATTGTGGGAACACGTGTTAGGAAACCGGCTGTGTAAATTCACGCACTTGAATGAAGCCGAACAACCCACCCAAATTGAGATAACCTTTGATGTTCTCGGAGGATGGGTTTGCATACAATGAACGAGACTAAGAATGGGTGTCAACTTACGATCAACACGTACTCTCCATTTCCGAGCAAACTTTGAAGGCAAAGAGCATGTGCATGTAACCTGATAGGACAATGAGACGAAAGCTCGTATGCTAAGTATCGACCTTTTAGTGTAAGAACTTTAATTACAATTACCTTTTTTTTTTTAAAATTTCCATTTTAAAAACAATTTTTCCTTTTATTTATACAAAAACACGTCGTCACAATAAGTGTCTCAAAATTCAACCAATTTTATGTACTACTTTGAAGTCATATGAGGAAATTTATATTCTTTACTTATAAAATAGTTCCAAACAACCTAGAGTAATTTTTTCCTAACATTAAATGTTAACGAACTACGAAGTTCCGAAGACGTTGGAGGCAAACGCCTGATAGTAATATCGACCACTTAATGGAGAGGAGCTTTTAAGAGCTCCTGGGAGGAAACGGTTGGTCGCTAATGGCTGTGTCTCAAATAAGGCCACCGGGTACGGTATCGTGTTGTATAAAAGTGTTTCCACATTCCGACAATAAAATTTGGAGTTTGGCTTTGATAGAAAATATGCAGACAAAAGAGAACTACCGTTTCAAGTAACTCGTAACCCGTGAACATTCAATATTTACATCTTTTCTCACAGATGTAGAAACACTTATAAAATCGCATAATTTGCTTTTAAGATTCAATTGTTAAGTATGCGGATTTCAGAAGAGGAATAATTTAAATTGATTTTTCTTGGTATTAAAATATACATTCAATATTCCTTTTTGACGTGTTAAGTACATGACATAATATCCTTTTCACAGTGATGTTTATTTCTATATTTAACTTGAATTTTGGCTAAATATAAATACTGTTCATCCTTCGAACAAAATTGCAATAAGACACGGCCCGACACGGCCCCACCCGACCCGACCCGACCCGAAATTCCCAGTTCGCATTCTGAGCTTAGTTTGAACGTTGAAATAGCAGTTCTTTGCGGCAAAAATGCACGAGAATCTCACCCCATGGCTTATCACACATTTACGCGGTAGACGCTGCTTGGAATTGGAGTCAACGACCCATCTGACTCCGTGACATCTAGTGTTCATGGTAAAAAAATATCGTGTAATATCCGTGTATCGAAACAGGGATGTATCGAAACTGGGATGTATCGAAACATCCGTGTATCGATGTGTTGGTAAAATTTGCCATCCCTAGTCTCGCGCCGCATACGGACTCCTTTTGACACGGAAAGCACAACGCAAGCGCTCTCCCGCACCTCGCCTCGTCGCCGCGAGCCCCGAGGTGGCGTGACTGCGGCGCGGGGCGGCTGTCGTGCGCGCGACACCCGGCGCTTGTTTGTTGTCGGTGCGCGGGGACGGATTTAGTTCGTGGCCTTGCTCGCCCGCGCCCTCTCTTCAGGAATTCGGCTGTGTCTTTGCGAGGGGTGGCGCCCGAGAAGAGTACTTTTTCACTGCCTTGGTCCGGCTGTGGTGGCTCAGCGGAGACATCGATGCCTCTGCAACATCGTCGTCCGGGAGTTGTTAAGGTTTGAGTTTCGACCACTAGGTACAAAGATTGGATTCTTGGCTGTCCGGGATTAGCTATATTGCAGTAAAACTCTGAAGAAGGCCACAACAAGATGGCCGAAACGTCAGCTCCATCGACCATGACGCGGCTAATCCCGGACAGCTAAGAATTCAATGACTCCGGCCGCGGGAACCTATGACTGTAGGTACATAGGAATTCCAGTTGAAATGGAGAGTGATTCTAACGGCAGGTTGGAATCGATAATTTTACGTGATCGATAAATAATAATCTGGGAGGTGTATTCTAAAAACAAGCCATTGGCTGTGCGCAGTCTTTCCTCCTTGATCCTTGTTTCTTACATACATACATACATACATACATACATACATGCATGCATGCATACATGCATGCATGCATACATGCATGCATGCATCATGCATGCATGCATGCATACATGCATGCATACATGCATGCATACATGCATGCATACATGCAGTGTAGTACATGTTTTTCCTCGCGAGATGGATATGATCTTTCCCCGCTAGATGGCGAGATCCGGTCCTGACCTACCGTCGGCTAGCGGGGGTTTCCCTAGCTAGGTATCTCTCACCAGCCGGGCACATTCCCAGCACGTACAAGCTCTAAGCTCCCGAACGATCTTCCAACATATTTTGTGAAATGTACACTTACATTCGTCACTTGAAAATAGACAGTCCTTGTTGAACTTACAAAAAAGATTTGTATCTGAAGGTTTTTCCAAAATGGAATTTATCTTCTAGTATGTAACATTTTTTTTTAATTTCATATTTTATTATGTATTATAATGTAGTTATTTTAGATTTTCGTTTGTTGAAGATTGAAGAATGAAAATTTAAACAGGAAATGTTCGTTAGAAAATATTCGTGTGATTCCTTTTGAATGTCTTTCACGATTTTTTTTCTTCTAGTTCCGGCTTTGTATATTCCACCATTTAAATAGCTCAGAGGAAAAATGAAAGAGATAATCTGGAAACGAAGAATTTTTGTTAGTTTAGCCAATTTGAGATTTATATTTACGAATATTCAGAATTTTTGACAGTTACTTTGTATTATTTGCATGTATTCAAATAAATCTCATATCTCAAAATGGTCACGCACGAGACCATTGTTTACATTGAAGTATCACGCACATCTCAAACGAGTGTAATAATAGTGAAAACTAGGAAGTGCAATGTTACTTATTTAGACATCTGAGTGACCAAGTCAGTTTTCTCACGCGACCCCCAGCTGACTGTGCCGTACTTAGTGTTTTGAACGTGAACTTGACCTACAAAAAATAATTACGACGATTTCTCCGAAAAAAATCGACCCTTCCAAGAGAAACCAGAAAAAAAAGGCAATATCGATGACCTAATTCTCGCCTTGTACTACGACCTTCCACTGTAATGACATCATTGGTCATTCGCTGAAATGCGTTTCCAAGAATATACAACATACATTGATCCATAGTTTCAATCTGCTACTTTTCGACAACTTGGACGAACATTTTAATGAAGAAATTTGTAATGAGTGGAAATAGTAGGGTCGTATAGTTGAAGTGTGGAATATTGCCATGTAGTTACTCGTAATTTTATGCACGTCTTTAGCTGGACGTTCGCTATTTTCTACGGAAGTTAGCGGTTGCTGTAATAGCTTTAGAAAATACAAATATCATGTGGAATATTAGGTCAGAAAATGTATATCAGCACAATCGGAAATTTGTTCTCCTGAATCGAAAATCCTTGAAAAATTACATATAAAACTCTTGACTTAGAAAATCTAAGTTTATAGAACGGATTTGCGTTTGGCACTTGCGCCATTTCCAACATATTTGGCATTATTCACTTTAAAAATATGCTTTTGCTTTTTCGATATTAGTTTCCAACTATTTAAACAATACGCACTTGTATTGTGATGTTTTAGAAATGTCTATCCGTAGTGAAAGAGTAGTTTGCATTTCATTGTCACGTTCTACGAATCGATAAATGTTGGATATGCCCTTAATACTTAGAGTTTCCCAACGATTATTCACCGGATATCTAGCTGGAGTATCATTGCTTAATTTTTCTCACTATAATCCAGGAATGAGTGAACATACGGTGTTTATTTGTCAATACGCGCCACCTATATAAATATCCATTCTACATTTGTTTCGAAAATCCATTTTTGTATTGGCGGAATCACTAAATTCCAAACACACAGTGAAGAGATTAAGGATTAACGGGGTAAGATTGTTAATTAAAGATGAGCTGATTAATTTAGAATACAGCAAAATCCATGATATGGCTAAAAAGCTTACTGCCATTTATATTTGAGATGTTTCAATTAGCGAAACTTTGTGACTGTACGTTAATATCCTCGACGAATTCATATGCTTGGGTTTCTATATTAAGTTAAGCTTTCATTCGTTCGTATTTTTAATTATAAGCCCGGACACAGGTGCAAATCCGAAAAAGGCAAATCTGATTTTCCTCCTAATGAGATTATGTATTAACGGAATTTAATCATGATGATAAATTGCCGAATTAATTAGCGAAACTCTGTCGATTTTGCCCAGTGACAGAATTTTCCATTGAGTGGCATATGCAGACCACCGATATGGAATTATCTGAGTAGGAAAAAATGTTTTGTTATAATAACGAATGTTCTAATTCGCCTGCTTAAATGAAAAGTGTTACAATAATAAAACGTTACATATGCATATTTTGAATGATATTTATTCAAGAATCCTTTATTAAATTACACACCTATTTTTTTTTTCAAAATGATGGATAGATTTGCGTTCTATATCGGTCCGTACGGTTACAGTGGAATTGTGATGTTTTTTTTGAAACGTAAATGACAAAATAAAATAGAATTTGTTGATTAATATTTCTATTTACCCAATTTATTTCTAATAACCCAACTACAAAACTCGTGTACGTACTATTCTCGTTTCCAACCAAACCTGTAAATACTAAATTCGCATTTCAGGATTAAAAATTATACATTAATTTTTTTTTAGAGAAAACCATAATTTACTTATTATTGAGGATGGACTTGAGTGAAAGATATAACAGAATTCAGTGCTTAAACTTCACTGTCATTGTCTTTAGATACGATTACTAGAAATTTAATACTTAAATAAACTTCAAATCCAAAAGATACCCGTAGCAACGGATTAAGCTGAAGAATAGACTTTCTTACGGGAAAAGTAAACAAAAACGAGCAAAAATCAGCGCAACACTTCAGTATTATATCTAGTAAATAATTTTGAGTAATACACATTATTGTGGAATATATAGTTTTGGTGTTCAATTGAAACGTATTTCCAAACTTACCGTCCACTTTCACTCTTTAGAACACTTCCGAACAGAGGGGAACAAGAAGAAGCAAGTGAACCAGCAATAAACAACATAACAAAACATTAATTCCGCCTAATAAGTAATTTCGAGTAACTCACAATCACTGTAGAAAACTGAATATCAGCGTGTAACCGATACTTACAGACACGGCGTGAAAAGTCTCACCGTCTGATTGGCGACAACCTGCAATTTTAGCGCCCTTTTAATGAGAGAGTTTCACCCCCCCCCCAATTAACCCCGTTGCGCGCAGCCCTTAATTGCCGTCATTTGTTCGCACAGACGCCCGAAGTGGTTTCGCGGGAAGGGGGATTCAGCTTAAGAACGCCAGGCCGCGCCACCAGCGCTACCAGCGAAGGTGGCTAAAGAAGGAACACTAAGGTGCAGGCTTGCTGCTGAGGAAGACGATGAGTCGAAACGGTAGCATACCGTAGGAGTACGGAATTATATATGGGCGCTGTAGGTTGAAGATTCGAGCTCGACCATGACTGGTTGTGGCAACTTGACAATACGTATTCTCCGATGGTCGTATTTGGGGGACAGGTTTGACCACGGTTGCCTGGATATCGAAAATATTACGTCGTTGTCATTATTGAATTGTCGTTGTCATTATTGAATTGTCGTTGTCATTATTGAATTGTCGTTGTCATTATTGAATTGTCGTTGTCATTATTGAATTGTCGTTGTCATTATTGAATTGTCGTTGTCATTATTGAATTGTCGTTGTCATTATTGAATAGTAACGTATCAGACGACCTATGTATCAGACGCAATAATGTGTGGTTCCTGACTGTGTTTCAGTTACAATATATACTCTACCGACAGTACGTAGACGATATGTCTTACATCGTATGTAATATTATTTAAACTTAAATGATATCGTAGGCTTTCGCGGCCAGAGTCATGATCTGGGCTTTCCGGGTGACGTTGCGTCGAAAGCTGAGGTGGCGACGTTTTGACAGACATATCGCGGTCCTCTTCAGGGCTGTACTGCGCAAACAGCCCGTATCGCGCAGAACAGCCATGAAGAGGACCGCGATATGTGGGTGAAAACGTCGCATCTCAGCCTTCGACGCCGCGTCATGGACATCCCAGATCATGATTTAAACTTACATCAAGAGAAGATGTATACGATAAAGGAGAAGTTTGATACGTTAAGGCATCTTTCATTTTCCTTTACGGATTTTCTGTATTAGTAGTGTAACTGGTGTTGAATTCAAACATTGTCTGGAGGATAAAATTTGTTTAGGAACGAAGAATGTAAAGATGAACCTCTGATTGTTCAGAATCTTCATTTTCTCCTTTGACTAGAATTGTTAAGGGACTAAGGAAAAGGAATTAATATAATACAAAATAAATGAGAATTAAAATTCACTACAATATTCATTCGAAACGGTAGACTCTTAATAGATTTCTGTAACAAATATAGTAAATGGTAGTAGTACTATTTGCTTCAAAATATTTTACATTAAACTGAACTATATTACTATTCAAACATTGTGAGTATGATGTTGGTAAGAACTATTTACAACTGGAAATTACTTTCTAAAATGTTTGAATTGTAATTCGTTCTTTTTTAAAAATTAAAAATATTCTAAATCCAAAAAATGTTTCTTTTTTAACGGTAAAATGGATAAATTTGACACCTGTCAGTCACACAGTTCATTCGCACACGACTAAAACTACATCACTCTCTGTCAAATTATATTCCTTTGATGTTTTTTTAAAACAATCGTGTATTTCCAATCGTGAAAAAAACACATCGTTGTTGCACATAAGTGAACCGTGAAAAATGTGAGCTTGGCATCATTCGAACGCACTTTTCTGTCTAATGTTACGATATGATATTTTGAAATACATACTTTATTTACTGGTGAAGAACTTAGAATGTATTTATTTTATTTAAAAGGATTTTAATATATTCGTTTTTCTGAGGATTTACGCTAACACACTGCAGCGTTTCGTTTTTTGTACGCCAAATGTCATATAAGATAAGAAGGTGAGTAACAGAAATTAAGCAACATTATGTAACGAAGAAGAATGAGAACTTCTAAACAACGGAAACAGAATTTTTGAGATATGTGAGAAAGTTTTTGGGAAAGAGATTGATTTGTCACCGGTAAAGAACAACCTCCTCGAGTTATGAATCTTCCAAAGAGGTGGTTGGACTGGCAGCTGGTCAGAGTGTTAAGCTCCCTGATGAATATTATTTTTTATTTATTTAATTTATGTCAAAAGACTGCGTATGACGTGCTATGGGGAGAATTACTTGAGCTTCGTCACAAGTCGATTACAAGAGCAAGTTGTATTTTATAACACAGTGTCAAACTCCAAAAGAACATTGATAACATTCACATGAAACAAAAATCCTTATTAAACAATATTTGAAATAAACTATTTTTACGTACTCTTTTCATGTTTTTAAAACAATCGTGTATTTGCAGTCGTGAAAAAAGTCTTCGTTGTTGCACGAAATAAGTGAACCGTGAAAACTCTAGGCTTGGCATCACTCGAAATCACTTTTCTGTGTAATACTATGATATGACACAAGTGCGTAATTTATTTACTAGTGACGAATTTAGAATAAATATAATTGTAATAAACAATAAAATCTGTATTTGTCTTTTTCTCAGGGTATACGTTAATATGTTGCATTGTTCCGTTTTTATGACAAAATGTCTCATGCGAATAAATAGAAAGTCATCTTCGTCAACATAGTATGTGGTAGTAAATACTATGTTGACGAAGATAACCTCTTTATTTGTTCGCATAAGAACGTCAACAACATCGAATCAGAATTCCCACAATTCAAAATGTAGCATGTAATCTAAAACCATTTTACCTAATACCAACCAATAAAACCTTATAAATCATATTAGAAAGTGGTGTCTCTTCGCGTAGTACCTCTCTTAATTAATTTTATCTACGAGGAAGTGTTTATCCTCTTGAACAATAGATAAAACAAAAATCATTAATTATATAGCCCCTTCATGGATATCTCTTTTCCCACAAACATTTTTTGCATTGTGATATTAGTTTGAAACTTTATTAAGAAATTACCCTAGAATTTGTGCCTTCTCTGTAGAAACTCTTAGTAAACAGGTTTAAAAATGAATTTTAAAAATTGAAGTTTTCATAATTATGAATGAAAATGATTTTCATAATTATGAATGAAAATGATTTTCATAATTATGAATGAAAATGATTTTCATAATTATGAATGAAAATGATTTTCATAATTATGAATGAAAATGATTTTCATAATTATGAATGAAAATGATTTTCATAATTATGAATGAAAATGATTTTCATAATTATGAATGAAAATGATTTTCATAATTATGAATGAAAATGATTTTCATAATTATGAATGAAAATGATTTTCATATTTGAATGAAAATCGGACTCTACAGGTTTTATAAATTCACTTTCTTACATTCCAGGAAAAAAGAAAAGAAATAAATTGTAAATATTTTCCAGAAAACTTTAAAAATGTCTCAAGGATTTAATGTAAAGTCCGTCCCAAAATTGAAACATTTTAATGATCTCTGGAACGGCACAGCTAGATATTTCACCATATGTGTTTACTAACTAGCATCTCATGATCTCCTTACCTGACATAGTTATGAATGATACATATGTACATCCCGATTTTGGGGTACAAAACTGCATGTATCTCCTTGCCGTGTCTACTAATCTTACATCTTTGAGCAGCACTAAATCCTTTTACACTCAATGAAACCTTATTTACGAGTTTCATGACCGAAAATTCGAGACCGTATTGTGCAGGTGATTCCAACACTTCTCCTCCGTCTCTGACCGGGACGTCCTAGGTTCGAATCCGGACGGCGGCAGGATTTTTGACACTAGCTTTTCAGCTAAGTCGAATTCAGTCGCTGTCTGAAGGAGAATTCAAGAGGCCGGCCGCTCTGATCGGGAGTTTTTCGTGGTTTCTCCGATCAACACCAGGCGAATGCCGGAGCAGTACCGTACCAAACGGGCCACGGACCGCGCGCGATGTTTCCTTCCTCTTCCTTGTCCTATCCTCTCCCCTTACACACACACTCACACCAACATGCACTACACTACCACATATTCCGGGAGACCGGTCGGGAACTTAGAGCTTGTCCCGGCTGGGGCGGTGCCCCGTTGGTGGGAGAGTCCTGGTTAGGGGGAAACCCCACTAGCCGACGTATCTCGCCATCCAGCGGGGGAAGATCACCGCAATCTCCTGCGAAAAAAACATGCACTACACTAACGGTACTAATGACCAAAGCAGTTGACGCGCCCGGAAACACGAAAAAATCAAATCAATTTTCCTCCGTAATAGCACAAGGAGGAAAAGGAATAATGAAAAAAGATGCAGACTTCTGCGTGTGCGTGGCTTACGACGCGATCTCTGCGCTTTGGCCAAGGTCAGTGCAGCTCGAGGCTCCGCCATCGATCCCCGGCTGCTGAGCCCCCCCCCCTCCCACCGCACCACAGAGACGAGCGAGCACAGGTCACACCACAGTGTGGAAAGGTGCGAATTTGTCACTAAAATTACTTGTGAATTGTAATTTATTTTGCAAAACGTAAAACGGAAAACTTATCTACGAGGGTAATGAATCTTTTCCAAGTACATAAACATTATTTATGACATAAGAAATCGTAAGATATTACTATCGAACGTCGAACAACGTTTTATCCACGTCTTAAAAATTCCAATAAACTATGTTTTCGTTTAAATTGAACTATTCATCCAGCGAAAGGTCGCATACTGATGTTGATAGTAATTATAAGTTGACCATGATTTAGTTGTAATATTTATCATATTACGAAACTGATTCTTGTTGTTTATAATGGACCACCCCAATAAATTATTAAGATTGTCGTATCTTATGACCAGGGGCAGATTTTAATGAAGTGTCTTTTTTTTTTGTTTCACTTTAAAACAATGCCGTTTGGAATAGAAATTAATTTTATGTTATGACAAAAGGTAATGGCCCATTTTCATGCATAATTTCTTTTTGCATTTTTTATCAATTTCGTTTAATAAGTCATTTTTTAACCTTTTCCGTCATTTTTAATACATTTTTAGCTGGTTTAATTGATTTTAATGTCATTTTAATATCAATAGTACTTGCTTCAAATAATATTTTCGAGATGCAACAAAGGTTTTCCACAGAATTCCCTATACCTGGCGGCTTATTCGATTTCTTCCCTCAGAAGCTGTAATGTCAGCCATTATGAGTATGTAACCTAACGTTTCTGTGACGCCCGTCTGCGCCATTGGAGGTTCAGCCGATTTCAGGAAAACTAAAGACAGAGATATTCTGGTAAAGAACAGTCCAAACCAAAGGTTTGAAAGTGGAGTTCACTTTAACTAATAGAATAAGCCTCCATTACATCAGTAACATATTTCACAGCTTAAGTTTTTCATCTGAACGGGATTTGATAACGTTTTATACGTTATTTTTTTTTGCCTTTAGGGGATTTTTAAAACATTTTAAGAGCATTTTATTGATCTTTTTGGCGATGTTTTAGGTCATCAAAATCCGCCCCCCCCCCACCTATGACATTTGAACTTTAAACATGTAATTAGGTTAAATAGTTTGCGGTGTCGCCCGGAATGCTTTCCACAATAGATATAAAAAATATCGACCGTTGTCAAAAAAGAGGATCTACAGGAACGTATGATGAATAGCCTTAAATATTCTGGATGAAACAAAAATATTTATTTTAACTGAACGTTTATTTATACTGTTTACTTACGCGTTGAGAGTAACTTTATCATTATTTGAAGCACGTGTACTCGTAAGTGTAATAATGCATACATGTCGCAGTTAATGTAAATATTAACGACATGAGATATATTTCTGAAACATATCTCTGGGTAACATTGGGTAACTTTTGAAAAAAACGAAAGTTTAAAACAAAATGGCATTTATCTTATCTGATACACTACATTTAACATTATCCGTACAAAATGGTTGAAGAAAAATTTGATTTTTAAGGACATCTTCGTCGTATTATTTTTTAATATTGCCTATATTTCATTCAAAATTACGCCAAGTACCAATATTTTTAAAAACAAAATGTTTCAAACTTTTTGACCTTCAAGCAATTTTTTGAAAATTGAGAGTTAAATGTGAAAATCGGACCTATGACATCTTATAAGTGTATTTCACTATATTCTCTCAAAAAATTGGTCAATTTTTGAGAAAATTTTGAAAATTTCAGGGGCTTCATGCAAAATTTCTCCAAAATTAGAGGATTCGTTTCAAAATTGCAGGTTTAGACGGCCACATCGACCAAAAAATTAAAAAAAATCTTTTTAAAATTTCAGTCTAGTGTTGTTCATCGATGGAGGAACGGGCGTTTTGAAAAAATAAAAGAAAACATTTTTTCGATATCGGGACCACAAATCTTGTTTTTCTAATAAATACTCGAAATCGATTTGCCGCAGCATTACGTAACTTTCTCTACACTTCGTATATTACTCTTTACAACTCATCTAATATAGTAAGTTGCTCATAATACAGAAAAATGGATACGTAACACTGGCAATGCTAGATTTAATGGCTAAGTGACATGAAATATCGACTTCACTCGTATCAGCGAGGAGCGAAAAATAAATGACTTTATAATTTTAGGAAATGCTAATGTAGGCAGCTTAGGAGTAGACATGAAAATTCTGAATTTATGAAAGTAAGGCATGAAGATTCATGAATGTCTAGTTTGAACGTTTTTATCTTATGAAGCAATTAGCGCTTAGAATTAAACGGGTAATTTTATTTTATTTTCAGTTAATTCAGTAGAAATATTAGTTCGTAAAGAACAGTTCTAATTGACTTTACATGGCCTGTAAAATATATAATACTCTTTCTTTCAGAGTAATAGGGTTCCTCGCGTTTCACAAGAGTTGAAATAGTAAATTTCTCTTTCGTGAGAACTACTTGCTCTGAATATTCGTGGAATTGTTTGCAAAGGCAGCATTAAGAAAAAAATGTTTTTTTGCAAAATGTCCTAGTTTGTTTTTGTCGTTTATGACGTTTTGTCGTTCTCAAGTTAAGGTACGTTGTTTAGTATTGATTAAGTCATTTCTGGGAGTGCTGTTAAGAGTCTGAACCTGTACAAACGATGATAATTTTGTCGAGGAAGCTAATTTTTGAGGGTCGACTTTTTTTAAAAGAGTAGAAGAAATCTACAAAAAGATGTTTTCTTTTAGCAACAAACAACATTGAAACTCGAAATTGTACCTTCCATCATTATTATCAAAGCCTTCAAATGACAGACCACGTTGCTTTACTTAACTATTGGAAAATAATATGTTGCATTTGCCATGCTGAGTCAATATTACCTTTGCTGCATGTAGCACCTAAGGGTGATATAAGTACTTCATTGCATATAATTACACATAGTAGCGGCGCACCAATAGGTATCCGGAGAATATTTCTACATGTAATGTCTTTATTATGCAAGCAGTATCAGGACAAACGGGTTCGTGTTAATGGTTGGGTATGCATCTCGTACCTGTTTGCATCAATCCAATTATAATAGAACGCAGTTCTTGTTAACATAGCATCATTTCTGGAGCAAAAAGTAGAAATGATAATTTCGGCTAACTTTTTTCGCTAACCCGGAGAGGGATTTTGGGACTGCCCATGCATTTTGAAAAATACGCCATGGAGATGGGGGAACAGCTGGAAAGTACAATCGATGAGGAAACGATTTCATTCGCTTTCAATATCGCTTCATATTGGAAATTTCAATGGCTGGGATAAACACGTTTCCCCTATAATGAGAGCAGCTGCATGTAGATGAATTCTCGCATTCAGCCGGTGATGATATCTCGTTACTTTTGATTTGCCCCTGTGCGTTTTAACTTCATTGAAGGGGCTTGAAAGCGAGTATTATCAGAGCTTTTTGAACGAAATTGATCACACAGAGCAGATATTTCTACTGAATAAACATTTTATTTTTGTATCTTTTCATAAATAATCATGAATATGGTTTCAAAAAACCTGCAAAATGTTAACATTAAATTTAAAATTAGTGTTTACATTTCAAACTCGGTTTTCAGTACGACTACAGTTTCCTGTTACGTTGTTAGTTGCTTGCTCAAAACCAGGTCATCGAACCATAATTAATTTTGCATTGAATTTCATTTAGTCATTATTATACTAATTCACAAATATACTCATTATACACGAATATACTCGTCATAGATTTATATTTTAATTTTATGTTATAGTTTATTCCCAAAGAACATCAAACCTAAATCAAGAACCACTAAAATATAATTATTTTATCTAGCGCTGCTTTTAGGTTGTAACTACATAAATATTCTAGGAACTCGACGATTATGTTCCGAAAAATACATTCGTGTGACACTAGATACAATTGAGAATCGTCGGGTAGGAATAATAAAACACGATTGACTATTTCTGAGAAAAGGAGCTAAAATGTTTTATTTCTACTCGAGTGAGCGAATGTTCAAGGAAAGTTGTTACTAACGTGCAGTTTTCGATGGTATGAAGTCGTAATTTAAAAGAAAATCAATGCTCGGTCATTTTTCCCCAAACGCACCACGGAAATTGTGGATTGCTAGATTATTTGTTAAAGAGTTTTTCCACGCTCGCAATGCTTTCTTGTGAAGAATTTGTCAAGAGTGCTTGAAGTGAAACCCACTTCACTCACCTTCCCCATTACATAGAGGAACTTTGACGTTTGGACTTCTTACTCTTTCTCTTCAGAAAAAAGATCATCTATAACCAACATTGTCTACTACAGAAGGAGGTATGAATTCCAAGCGGATCTCTTCACGAAAGAAGAAAATGTCAATACTTATACACTGAATCAGCCTGTATTGTCTTTCATAAGCAGGATTTTCTTATAAAGGAATCTCGTTTAAAGGGTTTCTATTGTAAATTGACCGATTTACTCGTAGTTAAGCCAACATCGAATCTGTAGTGCACAAACTGTTTTCTTTAGTGTAAACAGTGTGATGTGCAATTAAAATATTTGTGTTCAATTGAAATATCTGCGAATGAACTAGTAAAACTTAAAGCAGAGTGCTCAATAACCATCGCGAAATGTTATTTTTAAACTGGCTTAATATTATTATACATAACATTATAGAAGACACACTTTTTTCATTGACCGGGAGCGGTAGCTCAGTGCATCAACTGATGTCACTGCAGCGCCTCTGGCCGGGAGGTCCTAGGTTAC
Source organism: Teleogryllus oceanicus (assembly GCA_964035755.1). NCBI lineage: Eukaryota > Metazoa > Arthropoda > Insecta > Orthoptera > Gryllidae > Teleogryllus > Teleogryllus oceanicus. The sequence goes on from CAXIVR010000011.1 coordinate 65,385,031, forward strand.
ACTGCCCACGGCGGCAGGATTTTCGACACTAGCTTTTCAGCTAGGTCGAATTCAGTCGCTGTCTGGAGGAGATTTCTAGCGGCCGGCTGCTCTGATCGGTAGTTTTCCGTGGTTTCTCCGATCAACACCAGGCGAATGCCGGAGCAGTACCCTACCAAACGGGCCACGGACCGCGCGCGATCTTTCCTTCCTCTTCCTTGTTCTCTCCTCTTACACACACACACTTACACTATCATGTACTACACTACCACAGATTACGGGAGACCGGCCGGGAGCTTAGAGCTTGTCCCGACTGGGGCAGTGTCCCGCTGGTGGGAGAGTCCTGGTTAGGGGGAAACCCCACTAGCCGACGGTAGGTCGGCGCTGGATCTCACCATCCAGCGGGGGAAGATCACCGCCATCTCCGGAGAAAAAACATGCACTACACTAACGGGACTAATGACCAAAGCAGTTGACGTGCCCGGAAACACCAATCAATCAATCAATCATTTTTTCATTGCAAGATATCGACTTTTTCTCTCTCAACATTTAACGTATCTCTTTATGTGGAAAGCTACAAATTAGTGAAAGAATGCAGAAGTGTGTGATTATTAAGATTGCAATTTTCCGTACCATTTTCCAGGGTAATGTTTCGTATGGAGACGTGTAATAGTTAATCATAACAATTTTCAAAGATGACCGCCGTATTGACAATTATCACTCTACAGTACGAAGTGCAGGAACCTTTATCAACTGTCGAAAAGAAAGGGGATGCGCTTGAAATTATTTTTCTTATAATCAAAAAAAGTATTCGATATATTTTCAAAATTTATGATGTTTTCCGAAATGCATAGAATTCTCGAGCATTGGTTTCGCCAAAATCTGGACTAGTTTATCTCGCCACTCTTGTTTGGGCAATCGACTTAGACTACCTAACATTAAATGATTGCGTCAAACCAATTTAGTAGATGTAGCATCTAGTAAGTATGTTGAAACAAACAGGTGATCACTTAATAAATTCCAAGATATCTTTCAGATGAGCAGTGTTTTGCAATTCTCACAGTGGTGGAAGAATTTTGTCATTCAAGTAGCATAATATTGAAATTAATAAAAATATATTGTAATACAACGCAAAACATTCTCAGAAGTAATTTAATCTAAATCGAAATACGTGTACTTTGTTTTACAATATTCTCGAATCGAAAATCTATACAAAAAAATAATTTGCCTTGTATTAAGAAAACATGGTTGACGGGAACCCTGTAAGGGTGTTTGATTAATTGTGCCTGATTCGACTCTAGTAATTGTCATGATATGTTTTGATTAAAATTTTTTTTAACGTCTGTATTCCTTCAATATATTATAATATTGTTGGTCTTCGATTTTTTAAAGACAGAGTATTTTTCATAATAATGTTTATTACATAATACATCGCTCACGTTTCGCAAATTATTTTTTTCCACCATCAGGATCCATTATCAAAATGCAATTTAGTGTGACTTGTGTACATGACAACATTTTCTTCTGTTTTATGACTGACCATTGTTTAAATAATGTATTTATTTATTTTTATTTATTTTATTTATATTTATATTTATTTATATTTATTTATTTTTTTATTTTTTTTATTTATTTATTTTTATTTATTTATTTCAGTTATTCCTGACGATGGAAACAAACCATTCTCGAACCGTTGAACTATGTATTATGTAATAGATAATAATATAAAAGTGTTTCACCTTACAAAAATCAAAGACGAAAAATATTATAGTAAATGTTTTGATTATTCATTCGGATTCTCACTAGCGTAAACACACTTTACGCGCGTCGCTTGTCACCACCAAGCCCGACACGCGCGCCGGCGCAGCCAAACGCCTCCTTCCAGCGGCGCGCGCAGGCGGCGTGTCCGCGCCGCGCAACAAGCGCGCTGATGAGCGCGCGCTGTGCCGAACAAAAAGAGCGGCGGGCGGGCGGGCGGGCAGTGGGCGGCTCGGAGCGCCCGACGTCAGAGCGGCCCCCGGCGGTGGGCGGCGGCCGTGGGCGAGGTTGTTGTTCCGGTTCCGAGGCCGCCGCCCCGTCCGTCACCGCTGCCGCTGCCTTCGCCACCGCCTCCGTAAACCCCCGCCCCCCTCCCTCCGCTCCGCCTCCGCCTCCGATTTCGCCTTTCTTTTCTTCGCATCCGCCTTCACCTCCACCTTCATCTTCTCCTTCTCTTCTCCTCCGCCTCCACCTCTGCCAACACCTCCACCGCTACCTTCGCCAGCGCCTCCGCTCTCGCCTTCATTTTCGCCTTCACCTTCGCCTCCCCCACTTGAGCCGCCAAGGGCGGGCGGGCGAGCGCGCGGGCGGGCGGGGGCGACCGGCTCAATGGGCGTCGCGGCGCCGGCGGTGGGCACGTGGGCCCGAGCCGCTTGAATGAATCGTCTCGGCGGCGTCTTGTCAATGAGGAATGCTGAGTGGGAAGTAACGAGCCGCCCGGCCGCGGCGGGTCGCCTCACAAAAGTCTAGGTCTCTCCCTCTCTCTCCGAGTGGAGATTGCTTTCCCAGCGTGGATTTGTCAATGGAGCTCGCCCGCGGGCCGCGCATTGTCGGGGCCACGGACACGTGTCGCGGCCGGACGCGCGGGCGGACGCGTTCGATAATTTTCCAAACGCGCGCGCGTGTGAGAATGTATATCGGACAATAGACGCGGCCACGCCACGTGATCCAGTGTCCACGTGAGGACGCGGCAGCTGGGATTATGGACACGGAGTTAGATCTGAAAGGGTGCGGCGATGGTTGTGGAGGCGGAGTCGGAGATAGTGGTGGTGGAAGTTGGCGAGTTAGGATGGAAAGAGTAGTAGTAGGGAGATAAACAGAATATTTTTGGTTGCGGTCATGAAGAGTGTGGTTAAATTGAGAGTTGTGATGAAAACGGTTAGAAGTGTAGTATTCAGAGAAATATGCGTAAATAGGATCCGATGTGCCAGAGAGCAGATCCACAAGACGGAGCGAGGTGGCAATGAGGCCGGATAAAAGGAATACGAGCGTATTGACGTATGAGGAATATTGACGTATTTCATGTTTACGAGCGGATCAACTGTTAAGATAAAACGTCCCGTACTTGTAGTGCTTGTTTGTCCCTCCTGGAGGTGACGGTGATCTCCTCCCGCTAGAAGGTGAGATTCGGCGCCGTCCTGCACATCGGCAAGCCGTGTTTTCCCGGACCAGGTATCTCCCACCAGCGGAGCACCGCTCCAGTCGAGACAAACTCTAAGCTCCCGACCGATCTCCCGATGTGAATGGTAATGTAGTGCATGCTAGCGTAAGTGTGTGCCAGTAAGAGGAGAGGTTAGGACAACGAAGAGGAAGGAAACATCGCGCGCGGTCTGTGGCTCGTTGTTAGGGTACTACTCCGGCATTCACCTGGTGTTGATCGGAGAAACGACGGAAAACTACCGATCAGAGCAGCCGGTCGCTATAATTCTCTTCCAGACAGCGACTGAATTCGATCTAGCTGAGAAGCTAGTGTCAAAAATCCTGCCGCCGTCACGACTCGAACCCTAGGGCCTTCGTCCAAAGGCTCTGCAGAGACATCAGTTGATGCCCTGAGCCACCTAAGTCGACACAAAGACAGAGAAACTGGGCATGTGGTAATAGGGGGGCCGAGCTGCAAAGGGATAAGGCGATATAAGAGAGGGGGATAAGGCGATATAAGAGAGGATTGCCAGGCGTCAGGGGGATGTGATGGCGAGGCGACAGGGAAACGAGCTTGGTGGCGATGCTGCCCTGGGGAGCTCGAGAGCGCAGGTACCGGGAGCGGTAACTCAGTGCATCAACTGATGTCACTGCAGCGCCTCCGACCGGGAGGTCCTAGGTTCCCACACCCCAGGCGTCAGGATTTTCGACACTAGCTTTTCAGCTAGGTTGAACTCAGTCGCTGCCTGGAGGAGAATTCTAGCGGACGGCGGCTCTGGTCGGTAGTTTTCCGTGGTTTATCCCATCAACACCAGGCGATTGCCGGAGCAGTACCCTACCAAACGGGCCACGGACCGAGCGCGGTCTTTCCTTCCTCTTCGTAGTCTTGTCCTCCTCTACACACACACACACACACACACACACACACACACACACACACTTACACTAACATGCACTACACTACCACATATTCCGGGAGACCGGTCGGGAGCTTAGAGCTTGTCCCGGCTGGGGCGGTGCCTCGCTGGTGGGAGAGTCCTGGTTACGGGAAAACCCCACCAGCCGACCTACCGCCGGATTTCGCCATCCAGAGGGGGAAAATCACCGCCATCTCCCGCGAAAAAAACATGCACTTCACTAACGGAACTAATGACCAAAGCAGTTGACGCGCCCGGAAACACGAAAAATTTAATCAATCAATCCATCAATCCACAGCGCATGCCACCGCCAGAGAGCGCGGTTGGCGACCGCGTTGTGCTGTGCTGGGTTGGACTTGGGCTGCGGCTGGGGCTGGGGCTCGGCTGGGCCGGGCCGGGGCGGGGCCGCGCTCGCTTTGATTGGGCGCCGGGGGCGGCGGCTAACGAGCTCGACAGAGCGCTGCCGCGGCCGTCAATGCCGCCTCCAAAGTCGTCCACGTCGAGCGCGTCACCCACGCCATCTCGCCGCCGCCGCCGCCGCTGTCACGATAACGGCCGCATCCGGCGCGGCCATGACGAAGGTGAAGACCCAGCCACTTACTACAGGCAGGGAGGCGGGTAAAGGTGAACTAATAGATTGGGATGGAGGGCATTCTGCCCGTTTTATAATAATTTCTTTCCATCAGCTGAATTGTTGCTATCCTTAATTTACGTTTAAGTTAAGGGAAGGTAGCATTTTTTTCGTAATACATACATCTGCGTAACGAAACCCAATAGAGGAATGAAAAGGTAATCTTAATGGACGTTAAGGAATCACGTGAGCTTCAAAATATTTATTCAACTCTTAAGATTTTACAAACAACGTAAAACATAATATATTAATTTCCAGCACTTAAACCATTATTTTTTATTATTTTAATTAATTTAATTATTATAATTATTTTAAAAATGAAAACGTGGAATACTAACCTTGATAAGTCAACTTTTTTGTTAAATAATCAAAATAATTTGAACATTGAGAATTTTGTCCACAATGACGTGGCAGAATATCTCTGATTTTTCTTTAGCATACGCCAGCATTACTGTTTCATTCACGTCATTTTCATTTTTGCATTGACGCAAATACTAGAAATCTTCGCATTCCTTGTCATACCGTAATTTCGTTTTTGTTGATAACAAATCGAAATTAGCACGGATATCCATTTGTGGAAAATGTATCTTTTTATTGGCGCCAAACAATGCCACCACGTATTAAACAATCGAATCAAAATGTCTCGCGAAGACCAATATTATAGTTGGTCTTGGACTCGCGTCTGAATCGATATAGAAGGGGGCGTTGCATTCCTACGTAAGCAAAGGCAAGAAGATTTTTATTTATATTATTTTTCTTATAAGAAGATGGTATTACGAAAAGTATTGAACAACACACGGCCGATAACACAAGCAACAAGCTTGGTTGGTTATAAACCTCGGTTATCGCCTCGGTTTTTAAACTTCAACCGCGTCTGTTATATGGCGTCATCGGCCTAATGACGTTTAATATTATTTCGTTGTCACGAAATAATCACATATTATAAATTAATATTGGGTTTGTATTCTGGAAGTGGTAATTCATTTTAATTTGTAATATGAAGTACGATTTATAACGTCTTGTAAAATCATCTGTGATGTGCTGCAAAATCGTCTAATAAAATCAGTTCTGTTAGAAACATGCAGTAAAGTTCAAGTTAAGGAGTACTTCATTTTGATTCACAGAAATGAGTGTGAATTATAATGCGATACACACTAGGTTATATTAAACTTTATTTATTATTTACATTCATATTTGAACCAAAAACCTGGACTGTGTGATTTCGTATTGCAATGAATATAGCCGTATACTGAAATACAGGCTGCTGGCTCGAGGAGCTCTGACGCGTCCATTCCTTAACATTTAACAACTGCACACTACAAGCCTTCGGGAACATTGGACTGAATTCCTTTTAAGGTGTCTTTAGTTACGCCGTGGCTGTTTAATCGTTTTGCAGTTAACTGACAGCATTCAACCGAAGCGGCTTGGTAATATCCTATCTGTTTGACAGTCATTCTGGTTAGATATGTACTTCTTTGCATCAAATACCAACTCTTTATGACATTATTTTATGCAGTGTTCCTGTATTTTCTTCTTCTTCTGCATTTGCCATCATCACGTTTTGCGATTTTCCTCTTCCCTATAAGAAACTCTCGCGACATTACATGCCTAGGCAGTAGGCATGCATTTATGGGTTGTTCCGTTCGACAGCTGAAAATGATGCATGCGACTATCAGGTGACACTGAGCAAATAGTATAGGAAAGTAAAAGAAAAGGGAACTCATAGTACGCTGTATGCGCATTTGCGCCTGTACAATTAACTATCTAAGGCGAAATGTTCATGTACCCCGTTTTTCAATTGAACGTTGATTAATCGGAAAGATTCTGGTAACACGGACTAAGTATTGTATGTACAGTTAGGAAAAAAGCGTTTTTATAAAGAAACAACCCTTTGCTTTATAAACAGATATGTCTGACTCGGGAGAAAATCTAGGTTAACACGTGTTTCGTTGTTTTACCAGATAAAAACGGGTTCAACTTAATCCATCATCCTACGCTATATAGCCACTCTTTGACTAAATATAATGTGAGACTTGTAGATAAGTCCTCTTCATTCACCTGCAATTGTCATTGTTCAAGTAAAATCATCAAACTCAAAACCTTGATACAAAAATATCGCATTTTTGCAAACATCGACATCTATGTCGCATCCCTATTTCCCACGAAACATGGTATGCCAGATAAAATTATTTTCACTCCAACACTTCAAATATTCACTTGTCGAGTTTCCTTCGAAAGAAAAATCTGTGTCACTGCCCCCTCTCCACAAAGCGTGACATCTGCCAGCGGGACCGGCTCCCGCGACGTTTCACGGAATTGAAATCATTCCATTATTCAGCCCCCGTTAATTGATTCATAACGCTCTGCAGACTGTGTAAACACTGGAGAAGCTGGGTCGAGAAGTTTCGAATTTATCGTCTTCTGTTTTGTGTGCCGACGTATTTCAGAGAGGAAAAGGGAAAGTGACTTCCGTGCTTCCCGAGGCACGACGCTGTCCTTCTATGCGCTCCACACAAATATTGGTCGCTGGGGCTCGATGGCCGACGATAAGAAGTCGGATCTCCGACTCGGAAGGTGCCGGGGGTTTCTCATTACTCGGGGCCCTGAAAGCGTCGAATCGTCGCGACAAAATATCCCCAATAGGCCAGTGACCATTGAGGCTGTCAGACACCCTCATTTGTTCCCAAACGTAGGGTCTATCTCCTTTGAAAACTCCATTTGTAAAGGAATAAAGGGAAACAAATCGACAGAGACGAATGCTGATCATGAGGCCCTAGTCGTAATCTTAGGATCTAACGCGGCGTGTATGCATGTGCCGGCAGGGCAGGGCCTACGGACGCCGAAGTCCCGTCTCCCGCTGTGTCGGAGGTGCTGACCTCTGGGACTGGGAGACGTGAGCTTGGGGTGCGCAACCTGCTCGTCAAATGTTTCAGCTCTGCGTGTCAGAGGTCGGCGCATGGAAACCGAAGTGAACAAACCGCTGTGCAAAGAAGTTTGAGGACTGTAGACATCTGATGAAAATTCAAAAAGGGGGAGTTATTACTTTGAAAGGATATACATACTTAATTACCTTTCTATTCTTTAATTATTGCATTTGAATGTTATTATGGAAAATACATCTAAAAAATGCGGGTGCATCCCATAAATATGAAGAATTAAAAAAAATAGTTTCCTTTATTTCTTTTACTGTGATTACTTTGCAGTTGTCAAGATCGATTTTTTTTCAATCGCAAATTATCTAGAAGTGTGAACTTACATTAAGAGAAAGCTATCGATGTTGGGTTCTATTTCTGAAAAAACAACAAAAGAATCAACAATTTTAATCGTAAACTTTTCCTTGAATTTCCTTGCATCTAGGACAAGACTAATTCATAATTCAACAATGTTTATTCTAAATTAACATTAATAATTCTATAAGTAGTATCAATTCACTGACGAAACTAAAAAAAAAAATATTTTGAACTAAAAGAAGCAGGTTGAGATTGGATTATTTTTTGGATAAATACATTACTGACACAGACCGCGGGACTGACGCGTTAATTCGACACTACCTTTTATTACATATTTATTAAATAATTATTAATCCAGTAGTACGCATTAATTCAGGAACTTGGCAACTAATAATAGATGAAATTCAAGAAGAAACAACACAAACTAAATGGAAACACAAGATATTTCTTACCAGAGAAGTAGCACAAGTACCGAGGAATTCCTTCCCGCTCCTCCTCGACATTCCCACCGCAGAGGCCAAGCCCGACGTCGCCGGCGACGGTCGACTATTTCTTTCTTTTGGGGCATCACCCCCATGGCCCATAGGGCACCGCTTCTCGCGGATGATCGATCGCGGGGACGCGACCTCGGAGACCTCGTCGCCGCGGAGGGACAGATGCCATCGCCGGCGCGCGGACCAGCACGCGTGCGCGTGTGCGTGTGCGTGACGCAGCGGCCGCAAGGGGAGCCCCCCGAGAAGCGCCGAGGAGACGAGACGAGGCGAGACGTGTCGCCTGATCAGTATTCCGGCATGAGCCGGAATGGAGACGCGCGCCGGGGACGTTTATACGGGCAACAGGGCTCTAAAAGGACTCGGAGACGCTCCGCTCCGCTCCGCCCTCTCTCGGGTCACCCCGCCCCCCTTCCCCGCCCCGCGCGGGCCGGCGGCGTCCTGCCTCGACTAGAGAATGAAGCGGGGTACTTAAGCCGGCGGCGGGCGAGAGGGAAATCTAGAGGCCGGGGTGGACGCAGGGGGCTTTGGGGGCCGTGCGTGAGCGCGGGCGACATCGGAGACCGCAGGTTGGTTAAGAGCGAGTGAGGGTTGTTGGGAGCGAGTGAGGGTTGTTGGGAGCGAGTGAGGGTTGTTGGGAGCGAGTGAGGGTTGTTGGGAGCGAGTGAGGGTTGTTGGGAGCGAGTGAGGGTTGTTGGGAGCGAGTGAGGGTTGTTGGGGCAGTGAGGGTTGTTGGGAGCAGTGAGGGTTGTTGGGGCGAGTGAGGGTTGTTGGGGCAGTGAGGGTTGTTGGGAGCGAGTGAGGGTTGTTGGGAGCGAGTGAGGGTTGTTGGGAGCGAGTGAGGGTTGTTGGGAGCGAGTGAGGGTTGTTGGGAGCGAGTGAGGGTTGTTGGGAGCGAGTGAGGGTTGTTGGAGCGAGCGAGTGAGGGGGTGGGTTGGGAGCGAGCGAGTGAGGGGGTGGGTTGGGAGCGAGCGAGGAGGGGTGGGTTGGGAGCGAGGGAGCGAGCGAGGGTGGGTGGGTGTGTTGGGTCCTTAGACTGTAATGTCTAAGATCTGTAATGTGAAGGTTTTTCTTCAGAATAGCTGAAAAAGATCCCAGACATTCCTAATGTGCAGGATAAGTGACATATTCGTTTATACACATGAATTTTTTATTACAATATATATATATATATATATATATATATATATATATATATAAATTATGAATATGAATGTAATACGAAATTATAATATATATTATTCGTAATTTTGTTTAGTAGTGTTTATAATCATAATAAATAAACTTATTTATAATAAAAACATTTATAATGCCCATTAATAAAACTGCATTTTATTTTTTCACATTAAGTAACTTTGAGTCCATTGTTTTAAGAAAATGGAAATGTTATTACTGGTGTACATGAGCTGAACTATAAACGTCGTTCCTGGAAGCCTCAGAGAGCACAATCTTTTATTGGCCACTGAGAAAGACATGAAGTGCTTTTTTTATCTTCTCATCTCCGAAAGTCTAGAAGGATGCAATAAATCAAGAGAACCCCGTCACGCCGCCTAAATTGCTAGACGACTGGTATGACCATCGTCAGATATCAATGCAATTATTGCCTTGTGTTCGCCGGAAATGTGCAGATACACAGGGAAATGTCTCATCGTATTTTACTCCTATCTACAAGACAAACAAGGAACTTGATTTCAAACTTCCCTCGTAATGGTAATAATATGTTCGCCATATCACGGCGATATCTTTTCAGAGTCTGCGATAAAAATAGACGATTCGAATGTTAACTGCCGAAGTCTTGTTTTGCATCTATTTCTGGTCGTGGATTGTGTTTGCATGACTCAGCATCCGGGCGAAGTCACATCAGAAAACACATTTACTGACTGTATAGAGACTGCATTGTCATAGCCCTCTGCACGCTCGCACGAACACACAGGGTACATCATTAAATGCTCCATTGAACAAAGACGCAGCTTGGAAATTGATGGAAAATACAGGGAGATATAGGTATGTTTGCTTAGTTTTCTTATGTCGAGTTTTCGTACGGATATGATGAATTAACGGTGGCATTTACAATTTTTAAACGTCTATTTTAATTGCAATTCAAAACAACGTCTTAATAACGAATTACAAATAAATTGTATTTGGTCGATCAAATTGAACTAAAAAGTACGTCACTATGGATACCTTCATGGTAAATGAATTACCATTTCCAAAAATCTACCGTTCCTTTTCTCGAGAACTTAAGACTCTACCGGTCATGAAGGTATTTGACAATAGAAAAACAAGCTTGATTAAAGGCAAATTTTCAAACAATAATTATTAGAAATGATAATTAATTTAAAATTGTTATTAAATAAATAATAAACAATAACATTAATAAAATGGAAAGGAAAATGCAACTCTTCTAGAAAATTCAGCGTTTACGTCTTGGCCACAATTTATATTGCTAAACATAAACTATATTTCTTGCAAGCAATACAGGCTTCTATTTAATCACTCGTATACTTCGCAGTAATGTAGTGAAAACTTCCACTAGTATTCCAAGAAAGGCAGTGGGTATGAGTTACTTCACTCACTGTATCCATTATTACCTGAAATACAACTGTGTAGCCGGTGCTTTCGGAGAGTGTCGGAAAATACGACGCCTCTAAATCACGGGCGCGCGCTGTCCGAGCGAACGGGGCGGGGGGGGGGGGAGGGAGGGGGCGTCGGTGGCGTCGAGGCGCCCGCGCAATAAAGATGTCGGGCGGGGCGGCTCCGCCCACCTGAGCGCTGGGCGACGGAGGTGGCGGTGGCGGTGGCGGTGGCGGTGGCGGTGGCGGTGGCTCGCGCCTGCCCCGCGGGGGGTCGACGCCTGGCGCGTCGGGCTCCGCCCCCGCCTACGCAGCCACCTCCGACACTCCTCCAGCGCCGCCGCCCGCCTCGCCGCCCGCCGCCGCCGCCCACGCCGCCGTCGCCCACGCCGTCCCCGCCCACGCCGCCCACGCCGTCCCCGTCCACGCCGTCCCCGCCCACGCCGCCGCCCCCACGCCGCCGCCCCCACGCCGCCGCCCCACGCCGCCGCCCACGCCGCCGCCGCCCACGCCGCCGCCGCCCACGCCGCCGCCGCCCACGCCGCCGCCGCCCACGCCGCCGCCGCCGCCGCCCACGCCGCCGCTGTCCACGCGCCGCCCACGCCGCCGCACAAGTGACCGCCGCCACCCACGCCGCCATTTGGCGAGGCTGTCGCCTGTATGGATGTGGGCTACAGTTCCCCCCTTAAAATACCCAGAGGGCTCTTGAGGCAACCCGCGGTGTAGCACGCAGGTCGCCTTCTCCGGCGAAATTCCGAGGACTCTGGATTGGATCCCCGCTGTGTGCTCGTCCGATCAAAGTGGAATTTGCAATGGACGAAGCGAGTTCACGGTTGGTTTCCTCGGGGCTCGCGCATTCTTTTGCCTCTCAGGGCACTCTTGCTCCATTATCCTGCATCACTTGCATAGAAATTATCGTCATCATTACATCTCGCCACAAACGCAGGGGAGACCCAACGATTTTTAGCTTCACAATAATAGCCATTCTGTTTCTTCGAAAATTCTTACAATTCGATAAACGAATGAAGAATCATATAACTACCTGTTTTCTATTACAGTTTCCCACATTACGTTTACATTCGAAACTTCATACCACCTTGATGGCACTATGACTTGGTGTTAAGCGCGTGCTATACCCGTGTGGTAGTTTATTTCCTTTTTAATGAGTCTCACCTTAAGTGGTTTTGCTTGGTTGTCTTTGTTTTTGCAGTTTTGTATTGCCAGTATCTTTTAACAACTCTTGGATCCCCGATTACTGTCAGTTGTCTTTGCAGTGAATACTAGTAATCATCCTCTTCTGAAATCCTGTAGAATCACCGTACAATAGATAAATTTTGAGTTTCGGTAGTTGTAGAGTTCTGTGATGAGTGATTTAATGGTCAAACATTTCAATAAACTAAGCTCCTAAACCTAACTTTAATCTTCTTAACTACATCTGACTTCGAAGTCGCAATCTTTATTATCATAAAAATATTTTTTATTGCTTTTGTATACTTTTTAGGGGTGCTTAGAGATTGTATTGATTTTCTTCTAGTCGGCCTGGTACTTTTCTTTTCTTTTCTTGGCGGTCTTCTGATTTTAGCATAGTAATTTATTTTTAGTTCTGTCGTATACTTCCTCTTAATAATTTTTTTCTCTTTTTTTTCTTTTATTTTAACATTATTTTTATAATTTATGCGCCACAATTCACCCTTTCGACAGTCATTGATTAGACACTTCATTTTCGCCTTGTGATTTGTTTGTCTTCTGTGGCCATTCCCATTTCTTACGTTTCAACGTCATCTCAGTTCATTTGCACCAACACCCCTTCGAACACGCTTCTTCTGTTTTCCGTTTCATTGCAGCATATGACAGCCTGTTGCGTTTATCTTATTGCTGCACTTGCTGAGAGCTATTTATTCTGAATCGTGGATACCGTTAGCTTCCATATCCCTGCCTCTTCCCCCCACTTCTTCCAGTCCACCACGCCCTTCCTCTTCTCCAACTCACCGTATTCTTTTTTTTCTCCCCCCCTCCCCGCCTTCACCCCCCCCCTCCGCGCCCCTCCCTTTCGTCCCACACAGCTCTCTCGTCGCCACCCTCCCTGTCCTTCCCCGCCGCTTCCTGGCTCTCCCACCCCCTCTGTACTCCGCTCGCCGGCCCCAGTGATTTAAAATAATTTGATGCGCGCCCTGCACGCGAGCAGCCCAGCCCAGCCAAGCCCAGCCCAGGCAGCCACCCCGACCGCGCCCTCCGAACAAGTCTTTACTTTATTAGCCCAATATTTCTGGCGGTCCTTCCACTCGGCCTCACTTGTGCCCCCTGCCTGGCGGTGGGGAGGGGTGGGCGGTGGAGGCGGTGGGGTGGCGGGGAGGCCCGCTCGGGGACGGACAGCCGCCCCGCTCCGCCCCGCCCCGCCCCGCCCGCCCGCCCACCCCGCCCCACCCCGCCCGCCCACCCCGTCCCACCCCGCCCGCCTGCCCGCCCGCCTGCCCGCCCGCCCGCCCGCCCCACCCCTCCCTCCCGCCCCACCCCGCCCCACCCCACCGCCCCGCCCGCCCCGCCCCGCCCGCCCGCCCGCCCCGCCCGCCACCCCGCCCGCCCCGCCCCGCCCCGCCCCACCCGCGCGGTTCGATAAGGGAACCAGGTCAAGAGAGGAGGTATTTTCGCGCGAATTTATTGCGAGGCGGCCTACTACGAATCGGCGCTGCGCCCGCGTCACGGGGCGCGCTTCCGAAGGACGCCGAATTCGTCAGTCGGCGCGGCGCAGAGGCCCTGCCTCAAGGAAAGAGCCGGCACTCCTCAACATGTCCAAGGTGCACAGAAAACGGGATGAAAATATCGCTTTGCGGAAGAACGGTTTTAACCTGAACTTTTTTTTAAATCGCTGAATGTTGTCGTTTATTTCGTGTTCCAAGGCATAATTATTCAATTCCCAGCTGGGTTCTCCACTACCTTTATGAAATATGTCTAGGAAAAATTGACTTTTTAAACGAATTTGTATTCTGAACTCAAAAATCATAAAATATTTTACAGCAACTTTTTATATGTTTAATGTAATTTATCATTTGTTTCAGAAATGTTTTTAAGACTTGTACTATTCTTGGGCACAAATGATGTCATTCTGAGATAAATTAAATACATCATTTAGACTTGTGTTGTCATTGAGTTGAAAACTAAAACCTGAATGAATTAGGCCATTTACGGTCTAAAATAAGTCATTCATTTGACATATTTTTATTGATATTGTGATGTATTTATTATTATTATTATTATTATTATTATTATTATTATTATTATTATTATTATTATTATTATTAAAACTCACACGACTTATTTTCAAACAACAAATTTTCAAATATACAGTTCGCTCATTCTTCTTGCTGTGGGATGTACGACATCTTGGCTTGAACTTGCTCGAATATTTCTATTTCGAATTAATAATTTATTCTGCAAACAAAATTGTTTATTCTTCCGTAATTATAGTTATTAACTGATAGAATGCACCCAATTGCAGATACACATTACTCATAAATATGAAAATAGTGCGCTGTAATAGACAGAATGGAGGCAAAATATATATTTTCATGTATCTTCCTTCCCCCAGGAACGAATTCACGATTGATTTCTCATATTAATCTACATCTGCGTCAAAACGATTTTCTCGACAACATGATTCAATTCATGCAGACGAGCTATCCACAATATACGCCGTGAAAAGTCTCATTTTCCATTTGCCTCGTCAATTTTCACCTTCATCCTGACTAAGCGAGCATCACATACCCTTTTCCATGGTCTTACCCCAGCGTTTTTTCTTCAACCGTCTATTAAGCCACTGCGGAGCGTTCAGTTCGTGGGCGCGGAGGTAATATGCTCCGTCTCGGCCTCGAACAGCAGGCTGTACGATTGCGAAGCGTGAGCGGCTTCCATCACGGTCACTTCGGCGGTAATCAGCTCCCGCAAGCGCGGAGCCTCACGCGAGCGAGCGGCGGGGAGGCGGAGGCGGAGGCGGAGGCGCGGGCGGGCGCCCAGGTCGCGGCGATCGAGCCGTCATCACCCCGGGCCCCGCGCCGGGAAGGGCGGAACGGCGCACACTGGGCCAAAGCCAGGCAAGGGTGGACAAGCGAAAAACGCGCCAGACAATGGTGGGGTTGGGGTGCACGTTGGGGTGCTCGTTGGGGTGCTCGTTGGGGTGCTCGTTGGGTGCTCGTTGGGGTGCTCGTTGGGGTGCTCGTTGGGGTGCTCGTTGGGGTGCTCGTTGGGGTGCTCGTTGGGGTGCTCGTTGGGGTGCTCGTTGGGGTGCTCGTTGGGGTGCTCGTTGGGGTGCACGTTGGGGTGCACGTTGGGGTGCACGTTGGGGTGCTCGTTGGGGTGCTCGTTGGGGTGCTCGTTGGGGTGCTCGTTGGGGTGCTCGTTGGGGTGCCGTTGGGAACGGTTGTTCATATCTGTTTGATTGCTTCTAAATGAAGAGCCTTATTTATCCCGAAGACACTGCAGACTCAATCCATTGAGTGAAAAAGAAGAACACCGTAAAAACATTTTAACAATTCGTTATTGCTTGTTACTGCGTTCGATACGGAGCTCGAAGTACACTGCATAACTTACCTGATTCAAGAGGATTGTGGTGACAAGGGAAGTATGAAAACAGTCGATTGATGCTACAAATTGTCTTAGGGAGGGAATTATTGGAGAGAAATATGAAAAGACAGTCATCTTCATAGTTAATTAATCAATAAAAT
Organism: Teleogryllus oceanicus; assembly: GCA_964035755.1. NCBI lineage: Eukaryota > Metazoa > Arthropoda > Insecta > Orthoptera > Gryllidae > Teleogryllus > Teleogryllus oceanicus. Next base: position 65,400,747 of record CAXIVR010000011.1, read on the forward strand.
TAGATATAAAATAAAATCATGTATGTACCAAGGACGTTCTAAGTGATCTAATAATCTATTGCGATAAAGTGTCATCTCGGTTTTTGTTGCCACTCGATCATTACATTTCAAGGCCCTTGGTATACAAATAGTAATTATTTAAATTCTAGACATTTTAATAAAATTTCTGTCTATCACGGAGATCCAACTAAAAGCTTCTGCGCTGGCTTGCGGCGTTCCGTGCGCCCCACTGTGCTCGGCAGGGCGGCGCGGGGCGGGGCGAGGCGGCGCGGAATGCGCGATAGCCCCGTTTGTCACGTTTTATGCCGCGCGGCGACCAGGGAGGAAGGGCCGGAATGCGAATAACGAACGAGCTCCCCCATTTTCCAGCCGCTTGACGGACGGTAACTGCGCGGCGCTCTCTCGCCCGCCCGCCCCGCTCCCCGCCCGCTCGCCCCGTGCCGTCGCGTCGCGCGCCGCGCCGCGCCGCCCGGGGCGGGGCCGCTCAATCGGGCGGGCGGCGCGCGCCGGCCTCGGCGCCCACGTCGCCCGAGCACGGGCCCCAACGAGACGTGATTTCTTCGCCCGCCCGCTCCCGCCCCTTCCCGCTCCGCCTCCTTCCCGCTCCCGCCCCTTCCCGCTCCCGCCTCCTTCCCGCTCCGCCCCTTCCGCTCCGCCTCCTTCCCGCCCTCCCATTTCCCGCCCCTCCCATTCCCGCTCCGCCCTTCCGCTCCGCCTCCTTCCCGCCCCTCCCATTCCCGCTCCCTCCCGTTCCCGCTCCCTCCCGTTCCCGCTCCCGTTCCCGCTCCCTCCCATTCCCGCTCCCTCCCCTTCCCGCGCCCTCTCCCGCCCTCTCCCGCCACCTCCCGCCTCTCCCGCCCTCTCCGCCCTCTCCCGCCCTCTCCCGCCACCTCCGCCACCTCTCGCCACCTCTCGCCACCTCTCGCCACCTCCCGGCCCCTCCGGCCCTCCGGCCCCTCCCGGCCCTCCGGCCCCTCCGGCCTCCGGCCCTCCGACCCCTACCGTCGCACGCCCGTGATGTCTATCGCATCGGAGCTTCTGAACTGAAGCTCGGAATTTAAAGGGAGAGACGTACCTAAAGAGATTTCGGAAGCGGAAGGTAAGATGCGCTGGGGTGTGAGGAAACTAGAAAGAGGGAGGGTAGTGTTTGACTGATTATTGAGTGTTTCCGGGCGCGTCAGCTGCTAAGGTCATGAACCCTGTAAGTGTAGTGCATGCTTATATCGCGGGAGGTAGCGGTGATCTTCCCCTCCCGCTGGATGGCGATATCCGGCGCCGACCTACGTCAGCTTGCGAGGATTCCCCCGCAGATATCTCCCCCCACCAGCGTGTTACCGCCTGCACTGGGATAAGCTCAAAGCTTCATCTGACCTACGAGGTAGTGTCGTGCATGCGAGTGAAAATGTGTGTGAGTAAGGGGTGAGGAAAGGACGGGGAATGCGAAGGAAGGCGAACGGCATTTTGGTACTGCTCCGGCATTCGCTTGGTGTTGGTCGAAGAAAAGCGGAAAACTACCCATCAGAGCAGCCGTCCGTTATAATTCTTCTCCAGGCAGCGCAGCGGTAGAAATCGAGCAATGTAGGCATTTTGGTACTGCTCCGGCATTCGCTTGGTGTTGGCACTGTGACATCTATTGATGCCTGAAGCCACCTAGGTCCGTGGGAGGACCGGGAGCGGTAGCTCAGTGCATCAACTAATGTCATTGCAGGGCCTCTGACCGGGAGGTCCTAGGTTCAAGTCCTGACGGCGGCAGGATTTTCGATACTAGCATTTCAGCTAGGTCGAATTCAGTCGCTTTCTGGAGGAGAATTCTAGCGGCCGGCTGCTCTGATCGGTAGTCTTCCGTGGTTTCTCTGATCAACGCCAGGCGAATGTCGGAGCAGTACCCTACCAAATGGGCCACGGACCGCGCGCTATTTTTCCTTCCTCTTCCTTGTCCTATCCCCTTACCTTCTCTTACACACGCTTACACTAACATGCACCACACTATCACATATTTCGGGAGACCGGTCGGGAGCTTAGAGCTTGTCCCGGCATGGGCGGTGCCGCGCTGGTGGGAGAGTCCTGGTTAGGGGGAACCCCACTAGCGGACGGTAGGTCGGTGCCGGATCTCGCCATCCAGCGGGGAATCATCTCCGCCATCTCCCAAGAAAACATGCACTACACTAACGGGACTAATGACCGAAGCAGTTGACGCGCCCGGAAACACGAATAAACCAATCAACAAATCAATCAGTCAATCAATCAATAGGTGGGAGGGTTGTGTGAAGAAATGAAAAACAAAGTAGAATGAGTGGAACAAAGTGGAAGTAGATGTAGATAAGAGAGTTGGAACAACGTATGAAGAATGAGTGTAATGAAAGTGAAGGTAGTATGAGGGCACTGGTTGCAGTATGAGGAAAGTGAAGGGATTGTGTAAGTAAATGGAGCACTCCATACTTATTCGCAGTCCTAACCTACAGACGATCAGTAATTAGTAATTCCAAGCGCTCGCACTAGTGATAGTTATCACACCGATAGAAGATGAGTTCGGAAATTCAATTATAAGATTGGCTTCTTCTTTTGCCAGATGCTAAAATCTCCAAAGGATGTTACTGTCAAAATCCAAACATCTGATGGACCACTTTCTGGGTAAATTTAAAGAACATTGAATGCTATTTAGATGATTGTGTGGGATAGGTGCTGCTATCTGTTCCTACTCAAAAGTCTCTATCAGAGGGCTTCACACAACAGTGCAACAAAAGCTGTGTAAGTGTACACCCTCCTCATTATTTCTCCAGGGGAAAGAATGGCTAATTGCGGTGACCAATTGTCTGTCACCCTGAAGTATAATTGTCTCTGCAAAATTTAACCAAGAAATACCCGAGAGTTTCATATTTTTGAATTTCGTTCATGAATATTGAAATGTATTAGTATTTCTTATAACATTTCAATCCAAAAATGTCATTGCATGTAATGGTTGTGTTAATATTTTGTGACCAGATCTGTGACATTCCATTTATCTCCTGTAAATGTGATAAATTTCGTAAGAATATTTTAAATCTTCGGGAGTTGATTTATGATTAATAATGAAATTCTGAGTTTCCTGTTCTTATACTATGATTCAACTCTCATGAATATAATGATATACTACTGTGAATTTAGAATGCTGTAAATTTTTATATTAAAATTTGGCAATGCTATGAAGAAAGGGTAGACATCAAATTTCAAACTATAAGTTTTCACGTGTACACGATAACCACTTTTGTAGGACAACGGTTCTGGTTTCTTTGACCATCTCCCAGGGGCTGCCTGCGAGATGAAAAATGGAGTTATATTATGAATGTTAGAGTTCTAAATTCAGTTACACGACGTCAAGTGGCTTTTCTCGGTTTCACTTCGCAAAAATATAGTTCTGTCGGATACATCGCTGCGGTTCGCGGCATCCCCCAATTCGCCCAGTCGCCGATGGAGGGGGTAGGGAGCTCTCTCTGTCGTATTTATTAGCAAGAACTGGTTCTCTGACGGACAGCTTTAGTGGGCGAGGTGTCAAGGTATTGCTTCTCAAAGCGAAATTACGCCACGCACGCAACTCGTCCTCCCAGCAGTTTACGAACGTTTTTAGTTCCTCTGCTCGTCTTTCCTTCCATTCCCTCTGTCCCCCAACTGTAAGACAGCTGCCCTCCTGCCTCCCAGTCCCGCTGCCTCCCAGTCCCGCTGCCTCCCAGTCCCGCTGCCTCCCTGCCCCCTGTCCCGCTGCCTCCCAGTCCCGCTGCCTTCCAGTCCCGCTGCCTCCTGCCGCCCTGTTACCTGTGCCTCTCACCCTTCCATCCGCGATTTGCGGCGCGCGAGACAAACGACGCTACGCTCGGAATCGAGTGGCGTCCTCCAGGGCGCGCGGTACAGTGTAGCGCAGGCTGTTAACATTTCATTCAGCTGGCACCGGCGGCGACGTGCCCGCCCGTCCGCCCGTCCGCCCGTCCGCCCGTCCGCCCGTCCGCCCGTCCGCCCGTCCGCCCGTCCGCCCGTCCGCCCGTCCGCCCGTCCGCCCGTCCGCCGCTCCGCCCGTCCGCCCGTCCGCCCGTCCGCCCGTCGCCGCCCGTCGCCGTCGCCCGTCGCCGTCGCCCGTCCGCCCGTCCGCCCGTCCGCCCGTCCCTCGCCCGTCCGCCCGTCCGCCCGTCCGCCCGTCCGCCCGTCCGCCCGTCCGCCCGTCCGCCCGTCCGCCCGTCCGCCCGTCCGCCCGTCCGCCCGTCCGCCCGTCCGTCTGTCCGTCTGTCCGTCTGTCCGTCTGTCCGTCTGTCCGTCTGTCCGTCGCCGTCTGTCCGTCTGTCCGTCTGTCCGTCTGTCGTCGTCGTCGCGTGTCCGTCGCGTCGTCTGTCTGTCCGGCGTCGTCGTCGTCCGGCCGGCGGCGGCGGAGCGACCGGGCGGCTGTGGTGGTGGTGGCGGCGGCGGCGGCGGCGGTGGCGGCGATGTGGTAGAGACAATGGCAGCGCCCCGACGCCCGACGCCCGACGCGACGCCGGCGGCCAAGTGGGCCAGCGGCCAAGAGGCGCCGGCTGCTGCTCCCCGCGCCGCGTCGCGACGCCCGGCCAGCCCAATGGCGCCGTGAGGTGAGGGGGAGGGCGGGCGACTGAAGGAGAAAAACCCATGCGCGCGAGACGAAATCATCTCGCGAAATCAGGTGGAAGTTCCGGCAAAAATGGGCAAAGCAATGTGAATTTACTGGCTGCTACAGGAGAGTTCTGGTGAATATCGGCAAGCAATGTAAATCTACTACCGATTACAGGAGTTTGATTGAGATTGTATGTAGATTGTTGGATTTAATATTTGGCAAAGATGACACACAACAACAAAGTGTATTAAGTGTGAGATATCAGGAATAATGGATGCCTCCAAAACCGAGACGGTTACGCAAAAATTCAACATTAAGAAAAAATGCAATGGATCAGAATCGATCATAGAAAAGCGTAGGGTTAAAAGAAGAAATTTTATTTAGAAAGAGAAATGGAAAAAACAGAGAAACAAAGTGTAAATGGTAGCTCTAAATAAAGTTAGAAACACTGACTGAGCAAAGTGTAAAAAAGAACAGGAATTTCGAAGAAAAAGTGAAACAAAGTAGTTTAGGATAAAAGACGGAATTGATTACTAATTAGAATATATTTTCTTAATTAGAGAAAGTATATTTTAAAGCAGATAAAAACGAACTGTGGAAATAGGAATCAAAAAACACATCGATATTTCAGAAAAAAAAAGTAGAAAGTGGAGAGCAAATGTATTAGAATCTATGGCACAAGGAGAGATTTTCATCACTTGAAATAACCGAAAGGGAGGAATATGATGCATGTAGGAAACCGCGCCAAAGAGATGCTTCACGCGAGGTGAAAGACTAGAAAGTTCGCTTCGGCAGCTAATGCAACGCGCGTCGAAAACCGACCCCTGAGAAGCTGAAAGTGAAGGTGAAGTTCCTCTGTGAATACTGTGAATGGGCGAAGTTCCGTTCCTGAGAACTCGGTCGTACGACGAGGGACGCTGGCGGCTTTAGGTCTCAGGAACACGTGGGCCTTGCTCTTGTATACAACCTCGCTCTATACCGCAACACCCGCCTTTCCCTCTGTGTTATCGCATCTCACGTCACCTGCCAAACCCACTTCACTTGAGTTTTTCCTTTCGCCCGTCACACTTTGACAAGTTTTAATTAAATAAGGTTGTTGATGATAATTCCGTTCTTGACTTCAGAACGTAGGCAAGAGAAAGAGACTTTATACCCTCCATTTTCCTATGTAGATAATCACAGACTTGGTTTGCCGTTCTATTCTATAGATCACGTAATTGTTGGGACAATCATGAAGTGCGAATGATGGCGGGCGCTGAATAATTATGGATTTGATGATACAGATGTTTATGAAAAGGGAAATAATCCACATTTTCTCCATGAAGTCCCTTATGCCGTTGTCGGGGCTCGAACCTGCATTCATTATCCCCACGCATTCGATGGCTACTCCAGTCCCTTACACCGCAGAAGGATTTAATTACATAGAATTTACCCAAGTAACGTTATTAACTTGGTTAATTTTCATCAAACTCTACACTCGGATTTCAAATGAAAATAACCTGTGAATTGTGTGCACTTTGCCTCCACTCCCCCTCATCAGAAGGGGCTAATTCACTTTCACTCGTGTGGTAACTCTTTTTTCACTTTCCGTTAAGTAGTCACTTTGTGGCGCTGCAACGCAAACCTCAAAATGCAAATCTACTTCTACCGTTCACGTCGCATTCCTCCCACTTTGACTTGAAAGCTTTCCATCATTCGGAGCAGCGCACTCTTTCAGCCGGTCCCGCCGGGAATTCTTTCTGCGCCGCCATCTCGTCGGCAAAGCGGATGTGCACAAGGCATGAAACGCAGCTCGACTTCCTGTAACGTGTCTTTCATTAACCGCCCCGCCCCGCGCCGTGCCCTACCGGCAATTGGCCTCTGGCGGGGCCGACGCGCAAGGTGCGGGGAGACATATACGCGGAAGTGGCAGAAGGGGTGTGGGGTAGGAGTGGCGATGGCGAGGACAGGGTGGCGGCCACCCCTCCATTTGATTTAATTAATCAGCGAGGGGCCGGTTACCCCGTGGGGGCGGCGTTTGAAACGGGTTCGCGGATTGGCCGGCACGATTTTTTTTTTCCCGCTCGCTCCGAGGATCTCGAAAGTTTATCCGCCAAATTCGCTTTGATGGCGGCAGATGCGTTGCGCGACGGCGGGGCTCGCTTTGATCCCGCGGCCGGCCGCCGGAGTGGGGGCGAGTGGGCGGTGAGCGGCGGGCGATGGGCGCTGTGCACACGCGCCTGTCCGTTGGCAGTGAGAGGGCGACGAGCAGGCGGGCGAACAGGGGGGGGGGGGGGGGGTGGTGGGTGGGTGTTTGGGTTGGTGGGTGGGTGTTTGGGTGTTTCGGTTGGTTGGGTGGGTGTTTGGGTTGGTGGGTGGGTGTTTGGGTGTGGTGGGTGGGTGTTTGGGTTGGTGGGTGGGTGTTTGGGTTGGTGGGTGGGTGTTGGTGGGTGTGGTGGAGTGGTGGGTGGGTTGGTGGGTGGGTGTTTGGGGTGTGGTGAGTGGGTGGGTGTTTGGGTGTGGTGGTGGGTGGGTGTTGGTGGTGGTGGGTGTTTGGGTGTGGTGGTTGGGTGGGTGGGTGGGTGTTTGGGTGTGGTGAGTGGGTGGGTTGGTGGGTGGGTGGGTGTTTGGGTGTGGTGAGTGGGTGGGTGTTTGGGTGTGGTGAGGTGGTGTTTGGGTGTGGTGAGTGAGTGGTGTTTGGGTGTTGGGTGTTTGGGTGTTTTGTGTTTGGGTTGGTGGGTGGGTGTTTGGGTTGGTGGGTGGGTGTTTGGGTTGGTGGGGGGTGTTTGGGTTGGTGGGTGGGTGTTTGGGTGGGTGGTTGCATATCTAAAGAAACTTAAACACGGATATTCACACTTAAAGTTAGAGATGGTATTGTTTAGGCGATTCAAATACTTTTCATTCTTACATATCCTATAGGGAGAAAAATAGTAAAAATACGAAGTAGCCGAAATAGTGAATGCTCTCACCCTTGCCCTTTTCTATTTGGGAGCCAACTTTCAACCCTTCCTTTTTCAGAAGAAATTGGAAAAGAACGCAGAAAAATACGCTAGGTATTCTGGGCACGTTTCGCCATCACAGATCAAACCCTATATTTGGCGCTTCCTTTTAGTTTGGGGCGTTTCACACTCCATATTCCAGTTCTCATAATCCACACTCCACGCTCTTTCGAATGATATACGCTGCTCGACCTTCAGCACGCCCCTCGTTATTTCTTTACTTGTCTCTCTGTTTCGTATAATGAGGTACAGTACATTTTACTGTCTTTAGGACTCATTGTGTATCTCGATGCATTGAGCAGTCATGCCCCTATGTCGCCAAATATACATGGTTACTCTCGTACATTGACTTTCCATGATTGTGGGGAATTACACAATCTTCATTCGGTTTGACGCGGCTTAAAATAACTTGAATTATTTGATTTATCTCAAATATCACTTAGGGTTGAAATTAAAAACGGTGGACATTTTGTTAACACACTTTTTAGGTAATTAGAGTTTTTAGGAGTTCCTCTTGGGATTCGCGTTGCACCTCATTAAGCACTTAGCTGCTGTCTGGAAGAAGAATTACTGTAAGACATCTGTTTTTGATTCTTTCCTTCTCATGGTTTGATTGTTTCCTGTGTCCATTCTGATTTCGAAAAAAATCCTTCCTTATCACCCTTTTCAGTGCCACACATACCCATGAAGGCTCTTCTAAAGTTTGAGTTGGAGAAATATTAAAGCTGGCCCTTCGATTTTCACCAAAATTAAAAAATTACGGTTACGATTGTAAGATAATATTCGTTTAACTGCTTGCTAATTACGAAGGAATGACTATTTTTTAATTAGTTTTTTTAACAATTGTTTTGTTTTTATAATTTACAAAGTTCGAATTTTAAAAAATTCTAAGTTTTTCGACTTCAAACGGGAGTTCAAATTAAAAATCGTAATTTAGTTGTTAATTCGAATTTTTAATAATTCGATATTTTCGATCGAGCGAGTGTAGAAAATTCACCGGAAAAGACTCGAACTCTAGGACCTCTGACATTACAGATACAACGGCAGTGCTGCCACTGAGCCATTTCAACTGGTCGATATTTAGAGTTCCACCCACATTTCACACATTAGGTTCGAATTAAATATTATGGTCGTGTAACACACTTCTGTGGGCGTGGGAAGGACCGCGCGCTGGTCTCTGCTGTTGGGCAGATTTCGTTCGGCTTCGCCCTTCGCGGTGCCCCACATTCCCACACGCTCCCTGAGAGGGTCCGCTCGCCCTTCAGAGGAGCCCTTAAGCCCCCCCGCGTTACGCCTGTTCGACCGGCGCGACGGTGGATTTAACTTCGAAGCATAAACATTTGTCACTACTAACAGCGCTCGTGTTTATTCTTACTCCAACTCTAAAATTGGCTTCTGAACTAATGACAATGGTTTCGCTCCGTTGCGAGAGATTTGTTAGGCCGTCGATAGGTGAGTCTGTTTCCCAACCATGCTGAGTTACGGGTTAACACTGCAGTATTTCATTCGGATTTTCCGTGTAATTGCCCTAAAATATAATTAGATGGGAGTGCACGATTCTTTTAGAGTAATGGCAACACGAATTGTTCGAAGACTGTCTCGTTTATATAATCTATACATATCTAAATTAAGCTATATTTTATGTATGAAGTGTTCTTCGCAAAATAAGGGGAGAGTTTATTCTAAATCATGAAGCAAATTGTGTATTTAACCGTATACTAAATAAAAACTTGTGACTGCGTAAATTCTGAGATGAAAAATAGTTACTATTTATCACATGAAATTTTACTTTCGTGCATAGCATGTATCATTAAGACGAATACTACGCAAAACATAAAACACAAATGATCTTGCAAGTTGTATGGTGTTCTACTCTCTTGTATATAAATTCTATTACCGCTCTATTTACATTCCCTTTTTATTATCTGTCGCTTGACATCATACTGTTATAAAGAAATGTCTTTCTTACACAAAGGATGTCGTAAGTATTTTGGGAAGGAAGTGGGCTTACTCACGGTAAACTGTTTGTTTGATACAGCTGTCTTTTGTAGTATCTGTAAATTAATCCATTTCGTTTTTTATCGTCGTAAAGACGCGGTGGATTATACAAATTTAATTCTAGCAATATTGTCTCTAGTTAATTGAAATTCATTTATCGATGACGTTGATCGGCATTAAACTTAGGACTGTTAAAATATAAGAAAATAACTAAAACAGAAAGTGCTCTAGGATCTAGTAATGTGAGCGGGAACAGAGTATTTTGTGATACAAAAAAGATAGCAAAAGGAATGGACAAATGGAACACGTAGGGAATCTACGTATTTACTTAGTGAGAAAAGTGAGTCGATACAGCACGATTCTATAAATGATGTGGAAATTTTTCGTTGTTTGGGATCGAGGATGTTTTATGTTAATTTCGGAGGCCGAAATACGATGCCTTGCCGTCGATTTGAAAATGAGCATGCACAACCCAGTCAAATTCGACCTATCAAGTCACGATAATTTCACGTGTTTTACCGCGCACAACTTTTCGAATCGATTATAAAGCGCATGCCACAGTATATTTTATTTATTAATTTGCATGGGCTGTTCAAGAAAATACTCGCCAACTGGACACATTCGCCTCCCCTTCACGAATGTGATGAGTGGATCCCTTGGAGATCGCCGGGGCTTCTGGAGCTCTTCCTTCAGCCCTTCACGCACTGAGGGATACTCAACTCAACTCAATGATGCCTTATTTTACGTGACGAAGCTCAGGCCATCAGGACTGCTTTTCAGTCCAACCATGCAAATTTTGAAACACTCCTTTCGCCAAGTAGCAGCAAAATAAGGCATGACTCGGGCGACGAAAGAAGCGATGAGAATTTAGTTCAGAGGATTCTTTTAAGCTTGAGGATCTTTGTTGATGCAGTAAATCTAAAACACCGAACGCCCGGTTTTACACTCCCTCGAAAGGAAAACGTACGAAGGATTTTTCGTCGCATATAGGAATTCTCAATGCCATTTCATTATGACTTATTTTATGTGACGACTCAGGCCATCAGGCCTGCTTTTCCGGCCTGACCACGCAAATTTCTCTACGCTCCTTTCAGCAACTAGCAGTAAAAAAAGGGTTTCCTCAAGCGACGTCGTTGCAATTCGAATTTAGCTTAGCCACTTCTTTTAGGCTTTATCTTTGAACAAACAGTATATCTACGCTATTGTTCAGCCGGCTTTACATCCCCAGAAAAGTAAGGCTTATGAAGGTTTTTTCACTGCACAGAGATTCACTGCCATGCAATTCAAAGATGACTTATTTTACGTGATGAGGCTCAGGCCATCAGGTCTGCTTTTTCGGCCTGGCTCCTCAGATTTCACTATATTTCGGCAACTAGCAGCAAAAGAAGGTATCCCTCGAGCGAGGACATAGGCAATTCGAATTTTGCTAAGCGGCTTCTTTTGGGCTTGGGCTTGTGAATCTTTATACACGCAGTAAATCTACAACATTAGACATCCGACTTAACATTCCCTGGAAAGGAAATCGCAAAAATTATTTTTTTCGCCCCGTAAAAATGTGCGGCTTCGGTCGGACATAAACCCGCGAACTTGGATATAACAGTCCGATTCGTAACCGCTGCTGGGAGCGGCCGGCAGCTGGGAGGGGCGTGCCTCATCTCCCGACCGCGCGCATCAGCCCCATAATTTACGCCCCGCGCGCGGATGTGTATCGGGTTCTCTTGAAAGCCTCGACGGGGACAAATGGACCCCGGCCCCTGTGCGCAAGGCCCAGCGGCGCGGCGGCTCCCGCCGTTGCGTTGGCCCCCCTGCCTCTCGTCTCTCGATTTTATCTTTGCTTTCACCCCTGTTTTTTTTCTCACTATTCCATGGATTCGGGCGTCTCGCGATGTGGTGGTAAGACTGATCACTATGGGACGGATTTTGATAACCTATAAAATCGGCAAAAGTGAACAATAAAATGTTTAAATGCCCTAAAAGCAAACAAAATTGACGTAAAAATGTGAGTTAAACCAGTTCAGATGAACAACTTAAGCTGTTCGATATGTTACTGATGTAATCGAGGCTTATTCTATTCGTTCAACTGAACTCCGCTTTCAAACTGTTGGTTTCGACTGTTTTTACCAGTACATGTTTCTTTAGTTATCCCGAAATCGGCTGAACAGCCAATGACGCTGACAGATATTACAAGAACCTTAGATTACATAGTCACAATGGCTGACATTACTTCTGAGCAAAGTAATCGAATAGGCTACCAGATATAGGTACTCAGGAATTCTGTGGAGAACATTTGTTGCATCTCGTAAATATTATTTGAAGCAAGTATCATTAAAATGACATTAAAATCGATAAAATCAGCGAAAAATGCATTAAAATGACGGAAAAAAAAAGTTCTAAAGTAAAAAAAAATTTCCCGATCACCTTGAACTTCTGGGTACCGGTGTTCAACTATCTGTCGATCCATGTAGAACTTTTGTTGGACATAACGGCAGGTTCAGCGCAAAACTGCTGAGGTTCACCCGTTTCTCTAGCTTCTTGTTTCATCATTTCTCAATTATTATTTTTGTGTCAACATCATCCCTCCGTTCATTCTAGTTGTGGTCGGAAAGGGAGAGGCTGAGAATCATAACCAGACTAATTATTTATACTACCTCTGCGATTCTGGCCCTTTTATTTTTTGTTTTCTAATTCTAACCGTTCTTAATCGTTCTGTTCAGTTGAGTCTTTGCTATTTTGTTTTCTCGATGGCTTCCATTTCATTATCACACCCAAGTATACCACATTTCTGTCCCATTCCTTTACAGTATTCGTATGTTGTATCATAATAATTGCTTACTCTTTACCTATATATTAGTGTTTTTCTCTTAGCCAAGTTATTATTCACGAACCACTTTTTAAAATAAAAAGTCTGTTGATACATAGTTTTAAAAGGTTCATTTTCTCTTGAAAAATTCGTTTTTATATTTATACTCTTAAACGTGTAATCGTAATTACGTTAAGTTTAAATATTATTCGCATTCTTATTGTTTTATATCTAATGCAATTTTACTTACATCTTTAGTTCTTCGCATTCTACATCAGCCTAAAAATTTTCCATTCACTTCTGTTCATTTAACGATAACGCTCTTAATCCTTTTTTTATAAATCCCTCTCAATATATTTCTCCTGTTTTCTTCGCCCATGTGTCAGGCCGTATTAATGTGGTCTTTTCACATTCCCGCGCTCTCTCCCGCGGCGTGGGCGGGCGCATTCGGCACCTCGAAGTGGCAGCCGGCACCGCGCCGGCGAGCTCAATCGGGAGATGTACGACCGCTGCCGAGGGCGCGGGTGCATTAATAACAGAGCAGTATCGCCGCTTTTTTTGCACCTCATGATCGCATGGGGGCGCTGGAAAAGAGGCATGCCTCGGCACTCGCGCCAACCCGTCCGCCCGTCCGCCCGTCCGCCCGTCGCCGTCGCCGTCCGCCGTCGCCCGTCGCCCGTCCGCCCGTCCGCCGTCCGCCCGTCGCCCGTCCGCCCGTCCGCCCGTCCGCCGTCCGCCCTCCGCCTCCGCCGTCCGCCCGTCCGCCGTCGCCCGTCCGCCCGTCCGCCGTCCGCCGTCCGCCCGTCCGCCCGTCCGCCCGTCCGCCCGTCCGCCCGTCCGCCCGTCCGCCCGTCCGCCCGTCCGCCCGTCCGCCCGTCCGTCCGTCCGCCCGTCCGCCGTCCGCCCGTCCGCCCGTCCGCCCGTCCGCCCGTCCGTCCGCCCGTCCGCCCGCCGTCCGCCCGTCCGTCCGCCCGTCCGCCCGCCCGTCCGCCCATCTCCGCTCGTCCGCTCACCCGTTCATTCTCCCACTCTCCTACCCCCCGCCGGTCGTAAACCAGCCAACCTGCCCATACACTCGCCCACCCGCTTACACACCAGTATTACCTTCAGCCTCCCGCAAGCTCATACACACGCCTCCCAATTCGCCTACCCACCCGCCCATACCGCCTGCCTATGCGCCCGCCGGGTCGACGCGGGCAAACCTGGCGTCTCGGTCGCGGGAAATTTATGGGACGCAGCGCCAGATAAGGCGTGTTTTCTTCTTTAAGGCGCCGCCGATGGGTAATTTAAAAGGGCCCGCCCCCGGTAGCGGCACCGCGCCGTTTAAGAGGGCCCAGGAGGCGGGCGTGAGAGCGTGGCTGTGCGAGAGGGAGGGGGAGGGGAGGGGAAAGTGGAGGGGGTGAGGAGCGGAGGAAGCGACCAGGATAGAGATGCAGGCGACGGCACAGGGGCAGTTTCGTCGCCACGTAAATGTGTGTAGACGTGAGGACAAGTTTCATTTATTAGCAATAATTATAGATTGTTTAGAGAACTTATGTCCAAACGAAAGTTTATCGTTTGTAGTTGCTATTAGTGTAGCGATCTTGTTATTTAGCAATTAAAGTACGCAGTGACTATAACTGGCAATAAGTATCAAAGTTATTGTCTTGAAAACGAATAACTTCTCACATGTTTTCTGCAAACGAAAACTGCGGTTTACTTTTGCTTTTCTGCTTTTGAAGAATGGAATGTAATTGGAATATTGACGTTTAAATTACATAGTAATTCACAATAAGAATAATTTATTTCTTCAGATTTATTTCTTCAGACTACTTTTACAGGACTGCAGCTATAGCTTTCTGCTATAATTATGATTATCAATAAATGAATAGTAGCTACTTCTTCGAAAACTTTCTCTAAGAAAAAATATAATAATGATGAAAACAAGCCATTTAATAAACACATCATAGATTTATTCCAATAAGTGCACAACTGGAATAAATATGGTCTTCCCCGTGCGCATATGATTAATCAAACATGCAAATATGTCTTTTCATACAAGTATTTTCTTTCGTTCATTTCCTCTCAAGAACACATGACGTGTCATGAAGTGCTATTGCACAACGTCGAAGCGCCCTTCATTTGCATATCGCTTGCGGACAACACTTACGTACCGCCCGGAGCAACAGCACAAGTGGCTGCACCGACGCGTAGTGTTTGCGCGTCCACCTGTTCCACACAATGCCCGGCGAAACCCACAACAACGCAGTGACATGTGATGCATAATGCACAAGGAGAATCCAACGAAAAATGTGTGTGAACTCTCGACTAAACCAATACACTTGCTTACGAAGAAGAAATGTTAAACTGAAAGATGAGACAATCTGGATTACTTTTAAGTCATGAAGGAACTAAATATTCTGCTTGATATTAGGAGGTAAAGTTGACTTATGAAAGTGTAAATAGAGGTTAAAAAATAGATGGAATGACGTTTTCATGTCTTATGGAGTCTTGTTGCTCCACTTGACAGCTCGTGAATCATTTAAATATCCATCTAGGGACGCCCGCCAGCGAAGTGTGTCAAACGTAACATCCACAAGAAACAATGAATCGAAAGTAAAATGGAGGAATGAATCATTATAATGTAAGTAATCAAGGCCATCTGAATTCAACAACTGCTTCGAGGATCATACGTTGCGAAAAGGAGCATTTTAAACACGTCTTAAAAAGAAAATTGAATTCAATATGAAAATTGCATTAAATCGGTTTTGGATTGAAATAATATAGTTTCGCAAATTGATATCTTCATAAAGCAATTTTCTGCTCAGCATTTTTATGTATCTTTCATGTCAGTACAATTAGCGTTTTATTTTGTAAATCTTGGTTTTAAACTTTTTGAAATTGTCTTCTTTCCATCGTGAATGTCTTGTCATACCTAATTATATTTCCTTACAAAATATTAAAACGTTTATACCAATGCTCAAATATATACGTTTATGATTGTGCATATTAATGCTCATTTGTTTTAAAAAATATTTTTGTTCAATTTCGCATCAATCTATTGCCTTTGGCTCACACTCATACTCATCTCTTACCCAGAATACGAACCCACAAGCTAGCGCAGCGTTCTCCTTGGTTTTGACCAACTTTTACATATTAAGTATGATTTGAATATTTTTAAGGGATTCAATTTATGAAGAAAAACAATGCTAGAGAAATCATCATGTGCGAAGTGAATAAAAAAGCTCAGTGACATTCTAGAGACAAAAGAACCAGCCGGCAGAGGTGTATCACAAATTAATTTCAGAGATGGATAATTGTAATTTGTACACCTTCATTAAATACTCGGGAAATACCATGTTACTTTCTCGCTTCGGATTAAAGAGAAAGTTAAGTAAGTAATGCTGTCCGGAAAACGGTGAATTTTTGGCAGAAAAACTCCTATTACAGGGCCCTGGTAACGAAAAAGTGGATAAATTTGATTGCTAAATTTAGATAAATATCTTCAAATACGTCATGTAGTAAGAATCTGTGTTGTGGGTCCTTGATACTGAAAAATAGAATCAGGCAAAACGTGACTGACCGTCCGTCGACGAGTGTGGGTTTAGTAATTTAGAGGTTTATTAACAGACCACCACCTTATTACAAAATAACGTAATTACTAATATCCCTACACGGAGTAATTTCCCGTTACGGCTACCATACCACTACGCACTAATCTCAACATTAGATGGCGTGAAGCACCGCAACCCACCTACGACTCAACATCGAGTCAGCCTCTGTACGGCAACACATTGCCGGCTCTTGCCAGCCCGCGGCCCGCTCCACCCAGACCGTCCGTGTCGCACCGCGTCCAGTAACCAAAGAGAGCGTTCCGCCGCTCGCCAGGGCTGACGCTCGCCCTTCTCCCCACCACGCTGCCTCCTAGGGTTTCCTTCGACGTCACATCCGCTCGTAAACAAAGGCTGCCGCATGGTGCCTTAGCGTCGCCTATGCCACGCGGCCATTCGTACAATTGCGTTTGTGCATGACGCTACACTATGAACAACGCTAACGGCTGAACCGTTCGCCCATTTTCTTCAGAACTGATATTCTTCAATCGATCTGGCTGTTGTCGCTGCCCCTGAATTTAAAGTGTGGGAATTCTGAATTGTGGGAATTCTGATTTGGTGTTGTTGACGTTCTTATAAGAAGAAATATAAGAGGTCATCTTCGTGAACATATTAGCTTTATTAAGATTAATCCCATGGCCCGATTTTATTTCTTCTTATTCTGAATTTAAAACTGATATTTTAATTTTGGAGGGTACTTTACGTAAAGCCCCTGGGACATTTTCAAAAAATCCCTCGTTTTCGATTGAATTTTGTTGTTGGATAGTGCGAGCAATGTTTAGGAGAATGGCGCAGGACTCAAGTTCGTTGAAAACCCCGTCTTTTCGAAAAACTGAAATTTTCTGACTCTTCCTACAACTAAAATATTGGAGATAAAGATTTTTCCCTCAGTGAAATCTTTTTCTTAAAGATACATTTTGAAATAGGGACATGCTTTCGAAAATTTTTGTACTTTTTGCGAAATTTGCAGTGAAAATATGGGCGAAAAGTACGTGTTGCTTTGGCACCATTAGTTTAATTGTTGGCCAGAATTTTAAAAGAATGGAATCTTAATAGGAGTGTTCCTTTTTATACAATGCGATCCACATACGTTCTGAATAAATTAAGTAATACTACCAAAAAATGTTGACACATACTGGCTCTCTCTCGGGACCCACCCGCGATAACGGGTGTGTGGTTGGTTGATTGATTGATTGTAATTCCGTACGCGTCAACTTCTAAAGTCATTAGTCACGTAAGTATAGTGCATGTTTTTCATCGGGAGGTGACGGTGATCTTCCCCCACTAGATGGCGAGATCGGCGCCGACCTACGGTCGACTAACGGGGTTTTCTCATGTCAGCCAGGTATCTCCCTCAGCCGGGACAAGTTGTCCGGTCCAACAAGTCCCCGACCGGTCTCCCGGCATGTGCGGTAGTGTAGTGCATGTTAGTGTAAGTGAGTGTGTAAGGGGAGAGGATAGGACAAGGAAGAGGAAGGACAGATCGCGCCCGGTCCGTGACCCCATTGCAAGGATACTGATGGATTCGTCTGGTGTGGATCGGAGTAACCACGGAAAACTACCGATCAGAGGAGCCGGCCGCTAAAATTCTCCTTCAGACAGCAACTGAATTCGACTCGGCTGAAAAGCTAGTGTTGAAAATCCTGCCGCCGTCGGGGCTCGAACCGAGGACCTCCCGGTCAGAAGCACTGCAGTGACACCAGTTGATGCCCTGTGCCACCGCTCACCGGTGGGTGATAAGTGATCGCCTGTCAGCGGTGGGGCGCGGAACGAGTGGAGTGGGCGGTGGCGCCGCGGGCGGGCCACGCGGCCTGGCCTCGCGGCGACGCGCCGGGCGCCTCCGTCACGGTCAAGCGCGCCCCGTAAAAATAGAGGCGCCTCGCCGCCCTCGCCTCCTCTGGTCTCGTCTCGTCTCGCAGCCGGCCCAGCCGCCCCTCCCCCACTACGCACTCGCCGGCGCGCCGCGCTGGCTCAGCCCGGCTGTGGCAGGGCCTCGCAACTCTCCATCAAAACCGGAGGCATCAAAAAGGTCGAGAGAGCTACTAAACGACGTACTAGTGTCTCCGGGTACAGCTGCAGGCTAGGCTCGGCAACTTCTCCTCATAAAAAGTGGCTAATTTGTGAGAATTACGAAAAGTGTCTTCTAAGTGTTCAATTATTTATAATAGCTACATATAAGTAAGCGCAAACATTGACGCTATCTATTGTTAACATTACGGGTCTGCTTCCGTTTCGCGAACCCACATAGCAGCCACGCACATGTTAAGTATCGTTGGCAGCAGTTCGTATTTTAGTTCCTGTAAGAAGGTGATAGAGGAGAGCGCGCTACTGTAATGGTCTCCACCACTTTATACGGGTGTTGAAAGGTCCTGGGCTGTTGCTTCGATCACAGCACGCCGTGCGCCGCACTGGTCAAAAATGGACGGAAAGTCCAAATGGGCATGGCATCATGTCCCGACGGTACCAGCTAGCGAGCCGAGTCGAAATCAGCGGCTGTCTCGTACAGGATTCTAGTGGCCTGCTGCTCTGATCAGTAGTTTTCCGTGGTTTCTTCGATCAACACCGGGAGACTGCCGGAGCAGTACCCTACCGAACGGGCCACGGACCGCGCGCTATCTTTCCTACCTGTTCTTTGTCCTGTCCTCACCCCTTGCACACACTTACTCTAACATTCACTACACTAACATTCACTTACACTAACATTCACGGGAGACAGGTCGGGAGTTTAGAACTTGTCCTGGCTGGGGCTGTGCCCCGTTGGTGGGAGATACTGATTGAGGAAAACCCGCTAGCCGACGGTAGGTCGGCTGCGGATCTCGCCATCCAGCGGGGAAGATCACTGCCACCTCCCGAACAAAAACACGCTCTACACGTACGGGACTAATGACCGTCATTCATGGGCCTGGAATTACTAACAATCAAACAATCGATTTTTCAAAATTAAGAGGTTGCGAAGAAGTTCAAAGAGTCCTCGCGGAAAAATTAACTCTTCTTCCTTTGTTCATGAAATCGTTTGTTACCTTATTGCTGAGATGAATAAAGAGTGAGTAAAGCATGAAAAGCAATGTGTAGAATACAAATACGTTTTGTGACAAAGTAGTCCAATTTTAATTATTAACCACTTACATGTCAAAAAACTACAGTGGCAACAATAAAACGTTGAACACGTAAAAGAAAAAAGGATCACATTTTCATAATAAGAACATTTTTAAAAATCGCGTAGCATTTTCTACGTTTATTTTCTACGCGCGTAACATTTTTTTTTAATTTTTACTTGAAAGTGCGCTTGATTTTTAATTTTTTATTTGAAATACTAAATACTTCATTCGAGAAAGTATAAAACAACTATGTGCCCAATTTCGCACCGCTGGTTTGGATGGCTGCCGCCGCGATCGCTGTGGTCGCTGCCTCGGCCTCGTCTGAAATACTCGCAGAGCTCTGCGTCGCTGCCTCAATCGCCGCCAATACACGTCCCCGTCCCCGCCTCCGCATCTGTCACCACCATGTGGACTGTCATCTTTCAGCCGCGGAGCCTTTGTGTTGCGGCTTGTTGTGAAGTGTGTTCGGAGGTGTGTCGATTTTGACATCATGATGTATTGCGGGTGTTTTATAAGCGATGTTGGAAAAATATAATTATTTATAGAATGCGCACGGAGTGAATGTGCAAATAAAGGAGGAATTATGTGACGTATTTTCTCTTTTTGTTGTTTGTTCGCCAGACTCAAGATATTTCCTCTTTGCTCGGGAAGTCTTTCACTTCAATAATAACTCGTTTTTGTATTCATACTTCGATCGACGTTTTTCTGGTACATTAAAACACTAGGAGACTTCTTAGAAAGTTGAAAGTCCTTAACTTTATGCAAATAGTCTGTTTTTTTGTCGTATCTTATTCATTTATTCTGTTTTGATTTCCTTGATACTTCATTGAAGTACTTTTTTTACTGAAATTGAAATAGTTTAAGTAATTCAATGCATTACAAATCATTTTACTGATGATTTTATGAAGCTGCTTCGTTAAAAAAATGTGAATCTATAACGGACTAAAATTTGCTTTTATTCTGCTTGACACAAGGATGTTCAAAGGCATGTGCTTAAGAGTGTTTTTGCACTAAAAAAAAGAAGTAGTTTCCATTGATGTATAATCCTATGCACACGTTGAGTGCATGCATTTTCATGCACTAAATTATGCAAAACTGCCGGTGTAAGGTGTTCCATTAACCTTCGGAGAGCATGAGTCACATCTCCAAGGTAAAATAAACAGATTTCATCAATTATTAACAAACCAAATACGTTGTGTATTTTCTCGTTTTACAAAGAATGTGGGGCATTTTTTTAAATAAAATATATTACAGGATTTTATTCTGCTGTTAATGAAAGAGTCACAAAATGACTGTTAACAATGTAAATTGTAAATGCCATAATGTTGAAAATAGTTTTCATGATTGAAAACAGTATAAAATGTTCTTTAAAATCAATTTTTGAGTGATTTTAAAGCGAAATATAGTTAGTAGCTCTGCATACAGCAGATACATACGCTCTAATTTAATTACTAAGTAGACAATTCACTTGCGGTGCTATAAATTTCGTACAGTACATATATTCAGTTACGGATCGTCTACGTTCTGTTCGAAAATACACACTTTTTGACATATAAAAGCACACATAAATATAATTTGACGTTGGATATATTCTCAAACGTTGTTCTATTTGTCAATTCTAACATTTAATTAAATATCTATTTTCCAGTAGCGTTGTTTCTTTACTATAATTACCATAATTGTCAACATTATCCTTGGTTCACAGACTATTTCCTACGAAAACCTACACATTTAGAAATTTAAAGAAGCACAAATGTACGGTCTACTTAAGATACATTCTGAGCACTTCATTTGATTTACCGGCTATAAAAGTATTTTCACTCAACCGCCTTCGTGTATTTTCCAACCAACTAGCACCTCTCACAAATGATAAACGCCGCGAGGTCCTGCACTGACCCATTATTCAGCGTGTTCACCAGCGGCGCGCGCGTTCAAACACGCTGCCGGCGACTATTCCGAGCCGTCAGAAAAGAACTTCACGGACCGAACATTCCGCACGACTGGTTCGGAGCGTTTGCATAGGCTGGAAATAAACCTCCTCCTCTCCCCTGTTCGCGCGAGCCCGCGCACCCGCCCCCCTTCCCGTAAACCGAGATGCACCTGGTCAAATAAATAGAAGCTCCGTGAAGAGCAAGTGTTTTCGTAAGGGCGAAGAGGTTCCCCAACACCCGCTCTCCCCTTCGTTTTTCTCCTACTCCTCCACATCCTCCTACTCCTCCTCGTCCTTCTCCTCCTCCTTCTCGTCCTTCTAGTCCTTCTCCTCCTACTCCTATTCCTCCACCTCCTCGTACTCCTCCTCACACTACTCCCCACTCATACTACTCCCCCTCCCCTCCTCTTACTCCATCCCTCCTCCTCCAACTCTCTCCTACCCTCCACCTTCTCCTTCCTTCTCGTCCCTTCTGTCCTTCTTCCTCTCCTTTCCTCCACCTCCTCGTCTCCTCCTCACACTCTCCCACTCATACTACTCCCCTCCCCTCCTCCTACTCCATCCTCCTCCTCCAACTCTCTTCTCCCCTCCTCCTCTTCCTCCCCTCCTCTTTCTTCTCGTCCTTCTTGTCCTTCTCCCCCCCCCCTTCTACTCCTATCCCTCTTCCTCCTCCTTCTCCTTCCCCTTTCCTCCTCCTCCCCTCTTTTTTTTCTTCCTCCTCGTCTTCTCTTCTTGTTCCTCCTCCTTCTCTTCTTGCCCCTTTTTTCCCCAACCTCATCCTCCTCTCCACCTCCTCTTTCCCCCCTTTCGGCGAGAGACGGAGCGTCACGCTGCACGCGCACGGAAGAGAGGAGCCGCCGCGTCGCGCCACTTCGCTAGCAGGCGCTAACTCTACTCGTGCTTGAGCACCCGGCCGTGTGCGGGCGCGCAAATACGCTGCAGGCAGCTGGTGGGGCAGGCGGCGGGCGCGGTTGATTTTGAGGCCGGCGCGTTTATTCACAGCGCCCAGCTCTTTCGATCGTCCCACGCGTTGCGAGAAAGAATCGAGGCGTCATTCTGTAAATAGTGGTCCGGCACGCACGAAACGTGGCGTTTGATTAGTCGTGCGAGGCAGGAAGCAGTAAGTGGTTGTATAGTCGTTGCTCGAAGTGGGTGAGCTGAATTGCAAATGTGAAGATGGTAAAAGTTTGTTCTTTCAGAGTTTTAGGTTGGCAAGGGTGAATCAGGGCATCAACTGATGTCGCTGCAGTGCCTCAACCGAGAATTCAGTCGCTGTCTGGAGGAGACTTCTAGCGACCGACTGCTCTGATCGGTAGTTTTCCGTGGTTTCTTCGATCAACATCAGGCGAATGTGGGAGCAGTACCCTAACAAACGGGCCACGGACCGTGCGCACGATCTGTCCCTTGTCCACACACACACACACACACACACACACACACACACTAACATGCACTACACTACCGCATATTCCGGGAGACCGGTCGGGATCTTAGAGCTTGTCCCGACTGGGGCGGTGCCCGCTGGTGGGAGAGTCCTGGTTAGGGGAATCCCACTAGCCGACGGTAGGTCGGCGCCGGATCTCGCCATCCAGCAGGGAAAAGTCACCGCCATCTCCCGAGAAAAACATGCATTACATTAACGGGACTAATGACCGAAGTAGTTGACGCGCCCGGAAACACGAAAAATCAATCAATCAATCCAACCGGGAGGTCCTAGGGTTCGTGTCCAGACGGTGGCAGGATTTTCGACACTAGCCTAACAGTTATGTCGAATTCAGCCGCTGTCTCAAGAAGAGTTCTGCGGCCGGCTGCTCTCTGATCGTTAGTGTTTCATGGTTTCTGCAATCAACACCAGATGAATGTCCGAGCAGTGCCCTAAAAACGGAACACGAACTGCGGTAGTGCACAATGATGAATAATGATTTTCCACCTTGCTAGATCGTTCGATTGTTGCACGCTTTGCGAATCGAGGAAAGGATAGCAGAGTCGAGGTGTATCATTTTATAATAGAGGTACGAGACTTTTTTTGAAGACTGCTGTTAAGTAGTACCTGGGAAATGCGGGGGAGGAGCAATCTAATGTTTGCAATGCGTTGTTTGTAATGCTCGATGTGGGTGGTCTTCATGACAGAGGGTTGCAAAATTCGAGATGGTAACATTTCGTTCTTCCAGAGTTCGTTCTAGTCGCGAATGGCTCTTTAGAGGAAGTTGCTTTTCTATATAGGAGTTGCCAGTAACCTCGATCACGGAATGATGAATGCAGTTTTTTACCTCGCGAGCTCTTCCCATACTCCCACGCGTAGCGAATGCAGTCGAGGCGTCATTCTGTAAATAGCAGCCTGGCACGCACGAGATTTCGTATGGCTGTCGTTTGAGAGGATTTGGGCTGCTGGGTGCGGAGGGAGGGTTAATAAGCCATTGCTGTCTGTTATTTATTTTTTATTTATATTTTGGGTGAAATTAAAAAGTTAAGTTTATATTTAACTCTACATTTGTATTTGCTGACTTACAATCTAACTTAATGTAGTTTACCATTAACATCTGACGAGGGGACTCACAGAGCATCTCAATTAATTTCTTCCATATTTCTGAATATTCTAAGAATTTATGTAACGAATACCTGTTTCTTTTCGAGTTTGACGTTCTGTATGTTTACTCAGTTTGAGATTTCTACTTTAGTTGATCAATTGAAGGTTCGAGTAAAAGTTATTGATAAGGTAGGCAATGTGGTGAGTAATTGGTTTGATGTTTAATTCGGTACGTAGTTGCTTGTTGGAAATGAACCAGGGAGCTTCGGTAATAGATTTTAAGTGTTTGATTTGGGGTGACTTGCAATTTTTGTAGGTTATATTCGGCAGCAATTTTTTGTATTGGGGTGCCATACAGGAAGAGGGGTCTGATGATGGATTTATGTATGATTATGCCATTGTCAAAAGACAGCTTAGTAGTTTCGTTTATGAGCGGTTTCAGTTGAAGAATTTTCATTTTGGCTTGCTCGAGTATGTTGTCTATGTGAGTTTTCCCGTTGAGGGTGTTATCCAGATGGAGCCCTAAGTACTTAATTGCCTTTGCCAGTTTGGAGTCAATGGAATGATATTATTATTTATTCTAAATAGGATGGGAGGAGAGTATGGTTTGAATGTGAATATTTTAGCAGCAGATTTGGTGGGATTTATTTTTATTTTCAATTTTGAGGACCAACTTTCTAATGTATAAAGATGTAGTTGGATTTCATTTGCTATGAAATTAATGATGGGTGAGACATATAGATTGCAGTGTCATCCTCAAATTAGGCTCTTTGGGTTAATTTGAAGGTAGGAATGTCCACTGGGTAGAGGTTGAATATCAGTGGGAAGACAGGTGGGGACCCTTGTAGGAGTACTGCTCTTATGTGGCGTGTGTTTTAGATGTGGTTATCTATTATGACTTCAAAAGTTCTGTTTGAGAGGAAGCACATGATCGTTGTCTGTGCTCCATGACGGCATGTTGACTGAGTTGATTGCAAACTCAGAAATAGCAAGATCAGATTTCGTTTCTAGGTGCGGGTGACTTACAGTACTTTGTGTGTCGCGTTCTAGATCGGGATTGTCATAGTTGTAAATGACAATGTTTCACCTCGAGATATCTTTCGATCTTCGCACACGTGTACAACTGTAAAATAAATATGCATATATTTACAGAAACAATTGGTATGATAAAATTAGTAGTCAGTCATTTTGTTTCCCAATGGAGAAAAGTGTGACACTTATGAAGGGGCACAGTGATAAGAATATCGAGTTGTGATTGATTTCTTCGTGTTTCCCGGCGCGTCAACTGCTTCAGTCATTAGTCCCGTTAGTGTAGTGCATGTTTTTTTCTCGGGAGATGGCGGTGATCTTCCCCCGCTGGATGGGGAGATCCGGCGCCGACCCACCGTCGGCTACTGGGGTTTCCCCCTAACCACGACTCTCCCACCAGCGGGGCACCGCCCCAGCCGGGACAAGCTCTAAGCTCCCGACCGGTCTCCCGGAATATGTGGTAGTGTAGTGCATGTAGTGTGTGTGTGTGTGTGTGTGTGTGTGTGTGTGTGTGTGTGTAAGAGGAGAGGATAGGACAGGACAAGGAAGTGGAAGGATAGATCGCTCGCGGTCCGTGGCCCGTTTGGTAGGGTACTGCTCCGACATTCGCCTGGTGTTGATCGGAGAAACCACGGAAAACTACCGATCAGAGCAGCCGGCCGCTAGAATTCTCCTCCAGACAGCGACTGAATTCGACCTCGCTGAAAAGCTGTGTCGAAATTCCTGCCACCGTCAGGACTCGAACCTAGGACCTCCGGTCAGAGACGCTGCAGTGACATTAGTTGATGCACTTAGCTACCGCTACCGGTCCGAGTTGTGTATTTACTGACGAACCATTGATAAATTGCAAGCTTATATCATCAGAGCCATCAGACAAATTATTATCCTTTCGTGCAAGATCAATATCAAAGGAGAATGCAATCTATTATTAACAACTTTTGAAAATCGTGTAATTATTTGGGGAAAGATGACTGACTCGTAAGGTAATGCTATTAAGATTAAAGTTCTTAATTGTTTGTTTTTCACCTCAGATAATTTATTCTTCTTACTTGTTCTTGCTTTCATTTTTTTCTTATTATTTTTTTTCAAGTATTAGGCAGAATTCTCTTCCAGTTTTACTACTAATCTGGGCATCTCTTTCTGTATCTTGTTTTCTTATTAGTTTTCAGAGAAGTATTGCTTTTGTTAGTCTTTCCTGGAACATTATTTCTACTTGTCCGGGTTAATTACCTTATTCACGAAAGATACTTTCTCCTTCACATTCTTTCAGACATTTTCTGAAATCTGAGGTGAAGACATTGTAAATTTTTCTTTATTTTGCGCCATGGTTCTCAGAACTGTGATCCTTCGAAAACGTTTAAACTTCCAGCAAGTCTTTACTTTCATTGCGTAATTAAGTACCCTCTGGAATTTCGATCACGAATGCAAATACTTTCCCAAAATTTGCATGTTCAGGAGAGGCAGGTTATTGAGTAGTTTGAGTAACAAAAAGACAAAAAATGTTTCAACGTTGTAATATGAAGACAAAACCACATTTTTAAAATAAAATCTCGTTTAAAATTAACCATGCAACATCCTAAATAATGTTCATTTTTATCGATTCGAGTCAGTTTATTTCGTAATTTTATTTTTGTTTACCTCAGGATATTCTTCCGAACCCGTCGGGTCGGCTACCGGAGACTCACACCTTGGCGTTTCTCGGAACTCCACTCCTTCATTCAAAAGGCCCTCCATGGCCCGTGTGTGCATCCCGCTGCATGCCGAGAATTTTAAACGCAGCGTTGATTCAAATGCCTATTCGCTGGGGGGGGGGGGTTGAACTATTGCGTGCAAGTAGTTGTTCACATGGGCATCGTGGGCGCCATCGGAAAGCAGGCGGTGGAACTGGTGGGCGGGAAGGTGATACGCAGTGGCAAAGATAGAAGTACAGAAGGGGAAGGAATGAGAGACAGGAAAACTCTGAAACGGCGGTAGGAAGGTTGGGTTGAGGCATAAATGGAATTCTGATACATATTCTATTAGAGACACAATTGTCTGTAATAGTGTATGTGTGTAAATTAATCGCCGAATTACTAGTTAGAGGTGAAACTGAATTTAGCAAATGAACATCCCAACAGCCTATCTATAAAATGTAAACAGATGGGAATTCGATCTTTAAAAAAAAACAAGAAATCAATATGCTTGGCGTGATGAGAACAAATATACGAGATGCTTAGATGAATATAGCCCTTGAGAAGATAATACAAGGAGATAAAAATGACCAAAAGCTTGTAAATGAAGGGAGAAAAAAAAACGAATGGTTGCGAGAGGTGAGGGACAGCCAAAAATCAGTTAAAGGTAAGTGAAGAAGTCACAAGATAATCAAACTTGATACCTCGCAAAAATAGCTCGCGAAAATAAGAAGAAGCCGGAAGAAGGATAAAGTAACTAAGAAAAGGTGAAGTAACCAAGACGAAAAACTTTGCAAAGAAGTAAGCAAAGGATGACGTGAATATCGTGAAGACGCAAATGGTAGAACCTGTAAGAAGACGTGATCGAATAAGCAGATAAATCCTTTGAAAAAGAGATGATCAAATGAACACAAAACCTTGATAAAACGTGAACAAATAAATATACTGGTGTCACGAAAGAGGAATCCAGGTGAATGGAAGGAGAATAGCGGGAATTATTTCTAACATGAGGTAGAACTGTGCTTTGCCACTCGGAATGAGATGTGATGTGTGAGCGCAGAGGGTAGTGCGGCAGGAGGTGGAGTGGAGGAGGAAAGCGACAGGCACGGCACGGCGGGACGGGGTGCGTGGCGAGGGGCGAGGAGAAGCGGGGCGGGGCGAGGGCCGAAGGGGGGCGAAGCGGAGCGAGGTCCGAGGCGGGGTGGGCAGGGGGGGGTGGGGTGGGGTGCGAGGCCGGTTGGGGCGGGGCCGAGACGAGGCGGGCGGGGCTGAAACCAGGTGGGGCGGGGGCTGAGGCTGGTTGGGGTGCGGGCGAGTCAAGGGGAGAGGAGGGCGGGGTGCGTGGCCGGGGGTGGGCGGGGTGCGAGGCCCGGGGCGGGTTGCGAGCCCGGTTGGGGCGGGGGCCGAGGCGGGTTGGTGGCCGAGGCGGGGCAGGAGGTGAGGAACGGCAGCGTTTAGCGGGTCGGACGGGCGCGCGCGGGGCTCATGTTTTATGGATCGCTTAATGGGCATGCGAGGAGCGGCGCTAAGCGCCCACGCGTACACGCGTGCTCGCACGCACACACGCGCGCGTCGCGTATAAGTCACCCGCGCGGCAGATACGTCAATGCCGCGCGTCGCTCACCCGTCGCGCCGACGACGCGTCGGTCGCGGAGTGACACCCCGGGTGATGCAGGGCGCGGGGAATAATAAAATTGATGGTGGCGATGAATGAAATTCGACAGGGAAACATTGTCGAAACTTGATGTTTTGTGTTGGCACGATCCAAAGCGAAACGCAACAATTATTTCCCCCGCGTTGTGGAGGAATCTTCTAATGGCAACCAATGGTGATGACGGTCATGGTGACGGTGATGGTGATGACGGTGGTGGTGGTGGTGTGGTGGTGATGACGACGGTTGACGGTGATGGTGGTGGTGATGACGGTGATGGTGGTGATGACGGTGATGGTGGTGGTGATGACGATGACGGTGGTGGTGATGACGATGACGGTGGTGGTGGTGGTGATGACGGTGATGGTGGTGGTGATGACGGTGATGGTGGTGGTGATGACGGTGATGGTGGTGGTGATGCCGGCGATGGTGGTGTTGATGACGGCGATGGTGGTGGTGATGACGGCGATGGTGGTGGTGATGACGGCGATGGTGGTGGTGATGACGGCGATGGTGGTGGTGATGACGGTGAGGGTGGTGGTGATGACGGTGAGGGTGGTGGTGATGACGGTGAGGGTGGTGGTGATGACGGTGAGGGTGGTAGTGATGACGGTGATGGTGGTAGTGATGACGGCGATGGCGGTGGTGATGACGCGATGGCGATGGTGATGACGGTGGTGGTGGTGGTGGTGGTGGTGATGACGGTGGTGAAGCTCACTTCCGACGGAGTGATATCTAGGTGACGCGGGTGACGTAAAATGTATACATAATATGAGGGGATGACGAACGAAATTTAAAAGCGGGACTAATATTGGTTGAGAAAGTATTCTTTTTGATGTAATAGTAGCTTTCAAAAGATAAAGAAATAATTTCTTCTCACTGATTGTGAAGGAATCCAGTGATGATCGGTGGTCATCAATGGAAATTGAGTCGCTCACATTACGGAGCGCCGTCATGTTGGATAGTGTGCCGCTTGCATGATGTTGGACGCGGACGATTATTTTAGTGAATGAATTAACTAGGTGATGAAATAATAATATTATGCAATGGGGCAAGCTACTTCGTGATATGTTAGCGTGACCTGAAAGCTCTGTGTTTATTACGTGACGTCTGTAGAGGAAGTGCAGTGGAGATCAGTAGTAATGCGGCCATTGCATATGTAATTTTTTTATAAAGGCGGCAATTTTATATTGTTTTGGAAAAACAGAAAAATAATTTTAGTTTTTATTAATGACAAACTATTTAATGAAATTGATACATTTTTTAATTTCTTTTTTCAGAAAAAAGTAGGTGGGAAAGTGTTCTTAAAAGATAAATAGAACAATTTATAAAAGTTCGTCCTACGAATCCTCCATGATGACTGTAGCGGTTCTTCAATTTTTAGAGGCAATTGAAATGATTGATATCCTGAGCTTCGTACTTCTTGGTTTGCCCTCCAAAAATTTGAGGATCCTGAATTACGAACGTTTTGGCTTTCTCCAATTCATATGAGGAGCAAGTAATCAAAACAAACATTGTCCACTAAAGAAAAAAAAACTTGAGTTTTATATGAAATTAAGCTCTACCCACTCCTGCTTTCAGATTTCTTCAAAACACATTTAATTTAATGTGTTAAAATGCGTTTTGAATAAATCTGAAAGCCGGAAGTGTAGAACTTACTAAACACTACACGACTTCACATCAAACTCGATTTTCCACACCAGTGAACAATATGATTCTGAATACTTGTTCCTAATATACTGTATAGACAATCTGAAAATAATATTTAAAATGGCAAAGGTTTTATTTATCTACTCATTTTGAGTACTCATGTTCAGTGTTTCAAAATTATTAGGAGGCTCCGTGGGTAGGAATGGCAAAAAAACCATCGATATTTTCCAGCATAAACATCGATATATTAACATCGAAATTTTGCTTTCTATGTTTTCTTCACATCCATATTTTGTTGCAAAAACATAGATTGTTTAAAATATTTAATTTTTTTAAATAAATGTGTTTAGGCACGTTGTAGCAGCAACCCACAGCTGTATCGTTTTGCGTCGTACTCTTTTATCACGCTGCACATTTCGCTTGTGCAGTCTGAGGGGATCTTAGGTGTTCAACTTCGATGGTGTATGAATGGAAATGACTGAAGGGTAGAGTAGCGAAACACCATGGTCTTTATTTTTATTTTTTTTATTCTTTACAATCGATATTAATTTTTATTAACGTACTATTTACATGATGGTAACCAAACAATAAAATATATCTTGATATTGATTCAGTGGTGAGGTGTAGTTGACATTTACATAAGACATTTTACATAAGACATTTACATAAGACATTACATAGTTGACATTTACCTTCAATCATTCCAATAAAATATATCGCTTTTTGCATACTGAAATTAAAAATGGATAAAATAGTATGCTTATTAGCTATAATTAATATTATGCTATAATTGAAACATCGATGTTGTAAACATCGAAGTTTTTTCGTCAAGGTTTCGTCGATGCATCGAAGCACCGATGTATCGGAAAATTTTGCCACCACTATACGTGGGTTCATGATTCCTAGTAATCCGCCCCTGGTGACGGCTCTGGCTGTGGGAGCGCGAAGGAGCGCTCAGCGGTCGAGTGACTGTAGGCGTGAGGCCCGCTTGCAACCTGTCTGGCGGAGGTGAAAGAGTAGAAGACGGGATTATCAGGGGGCCTCCATCTTAATTAACAACTTCCTTTGGCGGAGTTTTTTTTTTAATTTGGCTTATAGAATTGACGGATCATTCAGACTTGAAATGTTTTGGTGATCTTTTTGTGGGCGTATTTAGTTTCGGATACGTTCAAATTTTGTGATGGTTAAAAACACGCAATATCGTCGTTGATGTTGGACCACCACATGTGACGAAATTGACGATATTTACATTTTGGTTTCAATGATTCAGAATTTATTTGTTCTGTAGTTTGATAAAAATTTCAAAGAAAACTAGATATTTGTGCCGTAAAATAAAAAATAAAAAACCTCCTATGTGACATTTACATTTTATTGATGATGGAATATCTCCGATGTGGTAAGAGACACATGAGAGGTTCTCATAAGGAGCTTTCAGAAAAATATTACGATAAATAAATATGTAATACTTTCATACAGCAAGTGTAGAAAGCCTAAACTTAGCCAATTGTACATTATTAACATAAAGTGTTTTTCATTCCTCCTGTCATTTCTTTTTCACATATGAGGTTGTCTATCATCAACGATTGTATAGAAGTTGGAAGAAACTGTGCGTCTTTACCTAAAGAATCTCATTTGGCAAGTATTTCTGCGCGTATGACACGAAATACTGTTGCTGGTAATTTTGAAAAGCAGACATTAAAATTTCATATAAATAAATAGTTTGTTTATTTTTATGACAAGACATTATGTGGTATTCACATTTTCCTATTTATTAATGTTCATAATTAAATTTTTTTCCAATAGAAATTAATTTTTTAAATAAAATTAAGATTTACTTATGCATTATTTTCAACAAAAATGTTTTTATAGTGAATATTTTTCTTCATATTATTTATTTATTTATTTATTTATTTATTACAACCCAGTGACCTAAATCTAATACTGTTTCGCTTTCTATATTAGTTTCGTTTCGAATTGTATATTTGTCACATTATCTTCCATGACAATATGTCACAAGAACCCAAAACAAAAACCAATGCAAGAAATGTATCTGTTTTAAGAGTTCAAACGCTTTTACACGATTAGTTCGACTAACTCTGAGAACCATACGGAAGCGTTATGCCTCGCTAAATGCTGCCCTCCCATTAATAAACGCGGAACTCTGGGGCTCTGACCCAGTTGTCGTGGGAGCTATCAGCCGCCCGCCATCTTAATGAACAGCTCTCCCGTGATGGACTTACGTCGCCGCGATAGCCATTCCGGGGCCTCGCGTTCAGCTGTGCAGTACGAGGTGCCGTCTGTTGAAACCTCATTCATGACTTCTTGCAGCGGAGCGGTGCAGCGGCCGAAGACTAATGATTCATAGGTCGTTGTTTACTGCCTCGTAGGAGCGGCTTCCAAGCGCAACGAATGACTTTCATGGCGTTGTCGTTTCGCCGGGAGAACTTTACGGTTGCAATGATTGCGAAGTGCCCTAAAATTACCTTGACCTGGGAGGTCGCCGATGGTGCGTGTAAAGAACAGGTGGTAGTCGTCTGAAGCGTTTGAATGTCAAGGAAATGGTTCCCCGTAATATACTGAAATGTTGTTCACAAACTTATTTCAATTCCATTTGTATCTTGCCGCAAACAAGAATGGAAAGTGACTTACGTGTAATAATTCCTGAGTATTAAGAGACGTTGCAATAAAAGTTTCCGGAACAAGACAGTTGCTTAACGATTGATGTTTCGTCGATTTCGGTAGGTAGCAGAAAGCCCAACGTACAAAAGAATTTTGTACGCGGTACAAAATTCTTGAAAATTGATGGTTGGTAAAATGCCTAATGTAACATAAAATGCTAGAAATATGGTAATTAAATAAGAGAAAACAAACTATCAAAGAAAGTAAAAAGTATGAAAGTCAATGAAAGAATTGATAACACTGTGATACAAGAGTGTACAGAGTAATAATAAACTGAATTGGTGAAGGAATAGCAAAAAGGAAACAAATTGTCTTTTGGAGAAAATTGTAATATAAATTCTTAACAACTATTCGTCCAAAAACGTAAGAAATCCCACATCTCTCTCTTCATCTAAAGACTTGTTCAACTAAATAAATAAATACTTCTGATGAATATTAAAATAAAATAAAGTATGTTTTTTTCATTTAACAGGAAACTAAATAATTACTCCGTAATATCCATCTTTCTGCCTCGCAAATCTTCAAAGTACTTCATCCATTCTCATGTTACGTCGCATAACTTTCGTGCTCGTAAAAACCGCCAGACCTTGCCACTCCTAAAATCGCAGCTACGCCCCCTGCTACTTGAAGTGCCTCCTTGACGCGTGCGACCTGCAAGCGCTCGGTCTCTGCGAGTGCGGAGTGCGGGATGAGGAGTGGGGGAGGGAGGGGGCGGGGCCGTTGGGCGGCTACTGGGCGCGCACGGCTCGTTACGGGCGTCCGCGCGGTCGCTCGCTTTGTTTGGACATGGAGAAGTTCAAGGCCGGCGTGCATTGTCTGGGCGGCGCTGCTCACCTCCGCCGCAGAATCCGCCTCCGCGGCAGCCGCCGCGCAAAACGGAGACCGCCTCCGCCTCCGCCTGGTTTACCACCGCCCGCGGTGGCGCGCCGCCGCTCCGTCCCAGTAGCCTTATCTTTTTCTTGGAGGATCACATCTGCTCCCGCGCCTCGGCCGCTCCTCCGCCTTCGTCTGCCGCTCCTCCGCCTTCGTCTGCCCTCCGCCTTCGTCTGCCGCTCCTCCGCTTCGTCTGCCGCTCCTCCGCCTTCGTCTGCCGCTCCTCCGCCTTCGTCTGCCGCTCCTCCGCCTTCGTCTGCCGCTCCTCCGCCTTCGTCTGCCGCTCCTCCGCCTTCGTCTGCCGCTCCTCCGCCTTCGTCTGCCGCTCGTCTGCCTTCGTGTGCCGCCCCTCCCGCCTTCGTGTGCCGCTCCTCCGCCTTCGTGTCTGCCGCTCCCCCGCCTTCGTCTGCCGCTCCTGCCTCGCTCCTCCGCCTTCGTGCTCCGCCCTCCGCCTTCGTCTCCGCCTCGCCTTCGTTCGCTCGTTGGTCTCCGCACCTCCGCCTTCGTCTCCCGCTCGTCTGCCTTCGTCTGCCGCCCTCCGCCTTCGTCTGCCGCTCCTTCGCCTTCGTCTGCCGCTCCTCCGCCTTCGTCTGCCGCTCCCTCGCCTTCGTCTGCCCCTCCGCCTTCGTCTCCCGCTCTCCGCCTTCGTCTCCCGCTCCTCCGCCTTCGTCTCCCGCTCCTCCGCCTTCGTCTCCCGCTCCTCCGCCTTCGTTCCCTCATCGTCCTCCACCTTCGTCTCTCCTCCTCCTTCGTCTCCGCCATCATTTGATTCATCTCCCTTTTCGACTTCGGTTGTTTTGCATCCGTCTGCGGCACTCTCGTCCGTTTCTTTTTGCCTTTTGGAGAGAAGTAGCGGTTTTAATCACCGACACTCAGCATCTTGCGTTTTCTTTCATTTCTTGTAATACTGCTACTTTGGGGAGTTATTTAGTGCATTGCAGAGTGTTATTTTGAAGTGGGGATACTCCTCTCTCGGGGCTAAGGGGTGGAGTCGTGCCATTGAGGCATCAAAAACACTTAATGTTTTCTGTATATGCTAAAACTAAAGAATTTTCTTATATTTAATTACCCAAAAATCTTTCTTTCATTCAATAATATAAATGCTGTTTGCCGACTGATTAAAATGTAATGGGCGGCAGTAATTTTAGAATGACATAATTTGAAAACATTTTGATATATATTTTCGTCAATTTTGTTTCAGAAAATATTCAGCTTTGTGAAATTTGATTATGTTCTAGGTGTTATCCTCATAATTTTAATTATTTTTTATGTAAAAATTGAACTGGAGATTAGAGAAATATTCTTGTTAAAGAGAAATGTTGTGAGTAATAATATGTTTTATTGTATACGATGTTTCACACATTCCTACACTTTTCGATTTAGGTTTCAAATAAGATTGAAGATTAATCTTCTCTGCAAGATTTCTTATGCTCATTAAATCATTCCGTGTTAAGGATCGTTTTTTGAAAGTAATACATTATTTTCTTTGCAGCTACAAAATAGTTAATTTTTTGTGTGATAGCTTCATCAAAACAGTTTAATCTAATTCTTGACACGAAATCATAGCCCAACTTCGTCGGTCTCTAGTAATGATAGACGTCAAGAGGCGGTAATCTCAATTACACAATTTAGTACCCGCTACTGTTAATCTCGGATATGCCATTTAAACGGAACCTCCTATCTCTGTTGTAAAGGAGGTACATTAACAGAGATCGAAATCTAAGTAATCTAGAGTCGTTAACATTATATGCGATTCATAGTGCATTTCCAGTTCCACCGTTTTAATGCTTCGTATCTGCTAGTAATGGCTGTAGTCGGAGCTGAGTTGGCTCGAGTAAGATATCACGCCGTCTGTATGTATGTATGTGCGTCTCCGGGGGCAGGAGTAAACCAAGAAGAGCTTATTCCGCATAGCATGATTATACACACACACACACACACACACACACACACAGTCAGAATTGGTATTCAGAATTCTATTAATCAAGATAAGTAAACATAAATTTCTTTAATGTGTTTTTTAAATTACATTGATAATTAACAACTGTATATTTAGAAGGGAACTGAATTCTTTAACTTCACCCTGTGACAGAAACGACGAGAAAAAGCATTTTTGGTAGATCTTGGGTAATTTTTGATTGGCCATGTGTGGATTACTACTCAATGTATCCCAAATGCATGCTGGAACCGTTTTTTAACATCTTTGCGAACTGCAAGCTCTTTATAGTAATCAAAGGAAAACCTTTTTGATTGATTAATGAATATTCGGTTTCTTCATTAGGAAATGATAGCAAGTTTCGTTAAAGGAAATGTGCTTCAAGTCTGTTCACTGAAAATATAATAATGGAAGAGTTTTCATGTTATAACATTTTACTATTGCTATTAATAACTGACATTTGTAGAAAAAATCGCAAATTAATACTCTTCTGAACTTGCAATGATTCGGTATTATTAAATTGTACTTCAAAGTTAATCAAAAACGTGTAATGGTAACTGAACAGAACAAGTACTGTGTCAACTATAATAGAAAACTCTGACGTGGCTAAGTGAAGACCGGTTTTATCTCCCTTAATCTTCTAATTGAACAAATCGACCCAATTAAAGTACATTGCTGACCGTAGGATGAAGAATGAAAAAATACCATTGCCTTTAACGAAGTCTTTAATTCGCCTAAGTAGGCACTGGAGCTGCCTATACGGGACAAGCATAAGATCGCTTCCCGTTACAGAGTGGAATGTGGTTGCTTCCAACACCAGAATGTTACGTGACTGAGGAAAGTGTAAGAATCCTTTTCAGGATTTGACAAAAAAAAATTAATCTGAGAACCCCAAAGACTGGTTTCGGTACGTATGGCGTCGCCTACAAAAACGCTCATTATACTGGCTCAGAGTTGATGTACTGAACATGAGTAAATGTCGAGAAAGGGGAAAAGCATAAATAATTAATGTATATTTGACTG
This sequence comes from Teleogryllus oceanicus, assembly GCA_964035755.1. Lineage (NCBI taxonomy): Eukaryota > Metazoa > Arthropoda > Insecta > Orthoptera > Gryllidae > Teleogryllus > Teleogryllus oceanicus. The sequence goes on from CAXIVR010000011.1 coordinate 65,436,770, forward strand.
CTTTTACTACCGACCCTCAAAATTAAATAATCGTCCGAGTGTTCATAAAGAAATTAATGACGTTTCCCAATTACTGACCAATCCTAACCAAAACAGGTCAAACTCTTAACTTATAATCACGTGAGTGTGTAGCAATTATTGTGACGTGTATTATGCAACAAATCACTGTGCATTAGAACATATAGGTCCTTCCGTAAAGGAGCTCTTTATTAGCCGCATGCACGTATTATTAGAGTTGCATCGTCATTTTCCTCCCCGTGTTATTTATGGAGGGCCACGAAAGAGGTAGTGCGAAGCGGGAAGCCTAGAGTAATCAGCGTGACAGAAGCCGGATTTATTCGATAAAAAGCGGAGGCTAATTGGGCAAACCGAACCGAACCAAGTCGGGCCTCGTTGCGCCCTGCCAATACCCGTCGGAGCGTGAACCCGCCTCCCAAAAAGTCGACCAGCACCTCTTCCATGCCATGGCGTAATGACGTTACCTACGTGTTGTAATGAACGTGCTCTCCGAAAGTGGAGTTGGCGCACAAAACCGTGTTATCGGGCTTGCAATATGGTTCACTCTCGCGTTCGAAATTTATTTGTGAGGATAACCACAAATGAGGAGCAAACATTCAAAACGTGACATATCAATTGATGTCGCTGCAGCGCCTCCGACCGGGAGGTCCTAGGTTCGAGTCCTGACGGCAGCAGGATTTTCGACACTGGCTTTTCAGCTAGGTCCAATTCAGTCGCTGTCTGGAGGAAAATTCTAGCGGCTGGCTGCTCTGATCGGTAGTTTTCCGTGGTTTCTCCGATCAACACCAGGCGAATGCCGGAACAGTACCCTACTAAACGGGCCACGGACCGCGCGCGATCTTTCCTTCCTCTTCCTTGTCCTCTCCTCTCCCTTTACACACACTTACACCAACATGCACTACACAACCACATATTCCGGGAGACCGGTCGGGAGCTTAGAGCTTGTCACGACTGGGGCGGTGCCCTGCTGGTGGGAGAGTCCTGGTTAGGGGGGGAAACCCCACTAGCCGACGGTAGATCGGCGCCGGATCTCGCCATGGTGCGGGGAAATATCACAGCAATCTTCCGAGAACAAACATGCACTACACTTACGGGACTAATGACCGAAGCCGTTGACGCGCCCGGAAACACGAAAAACCAACCAACCAACCAACGAACAAAAAACGTGACGTAAAAATGAAAAATGTAGCCTAAATATTTCACTTTTCAACACTGTCTTTAACTCGACGAGTAGAGTACAACTTAATGTATTGTAAGACATCTTACGTTTCGTTTTAGAAATAAACTTGTAAGTAAAAGCAACAGAAGATCTACATTTTCGCCAAATAGACCCTTTGAATATTTCTCACCCTTTGAATATTTGCTCCTCAGATGTCATGGCAACTGTTTTGTTTTTCACGATAATGCGGTCGAGTCAAGTATACGTAATCGAATTTGTAAGAGATATGTTTAAAGGAATAGTGACATTTGTAATGTGTGGTAAATGCTCACTATTTTGTCTTTTTCTGAAGTCAGATTCAGATCTCAGAATTATTAGAATTTCATATATTAAATGACAGCGTATACCGTGAACCTGCCATTACATTATAAACCTTTAGTCTCAACCGCATTATCGCGGAAAAAATGTCGCAATGGCTGTAACCTTCGTGTTACACTGCTTTGCAGTGGAATTGATAGTATCTTCTTGAATGTAAGTTGTTTTAATTTTCTGTTCTACCGACATTTGCTTTCGTCTAGAAGTTCAGACTTTCCAAATATTTCATTTTATTTCCTAGTTTACCTTAACTAAGTACTTCTGACAATCGCATATGTCTCGGTCTGGCTCCTTTCCTTCGGCCACATGGAAACTTTCGTCATAATTTTTTCTCTTCGTCTTCGTTTCTTTGGGCATAGTCTTTCCCTGTTGTTTACATTTTACAAAATTATTTACCTGGAATTATTATTTTAAATTGGATGTAAGCTGTACAGATTTTGAATCTTTTAATTAATTTATAAAATAGTTAAATTAGAAACTCTCTCATTAAAACGAGCCAAAATAACCTTTGACATTAATACAGTTATATTACAAATAACCCAATTATCAGTTAGTACTATCAAAATTATTACTCTGCGCGTATTACTAACCATTTTCTGATGAATATGTTCCTTGATTCTCTCCAGTAAGGATATTTGTTAGCTTTAGCTAGAATCTAAAACAATTGCTGCTACTATTGAAGATCACCATAGTTAACTTTGTCGTCATTCATGCATGAGCTCGTACTGTAGCCATCCTTTAGCATGTGCCTCCAAACTCAATAAAAAGACTAATCCATCAACGGGATACATGTTTTACAACTTTGTGCCGAGCGATGGTAAATTTGTTCTCTGTAATTTTCCTGTTTCTCTTCTGAAATATTCCTGCTACGAAATCGCATTAATTGTGTTTTCACGTGATATGCAGAAACAAAAAATTACTTCTACTTCAATTGTGTGTTCATATTTTGTGCAGGATGTTGGACCACGAGTTCAAGTTTACATATGTTTTTTCTTGAAACAAATTGTCTGGAAAGTTGACTGTTAAACTAGTACTCACCAATCTTTATGAAATTAAGTAAATACTTCCAAAAGCCACTCAAAGCCTGACTGAAGGAATTACATACATACATTAATGTAATTTTACAGTTAAATTGAGAAAAGTTGCGATTTTTTAAATGTGACTATGAAACATTTTACTGAAAGGATACTAGTGCACTATCATTTATTTAAACACAACTCTAGCTTTTAACTAAAACCGTGAGCGGTAGCTCAGTGCATCAACTGAAGTCACTGCAGCGCCTCTGACCGGGAGGTTCTAGGTTCGAGTGCGGTTTTAGCTACGTCGAATTCAGCTCTGTCTGGGTAGAATTCTAGCGGCCGGCTGCTCTGATCGATAGTTTTCCATGTTTTCTTCGATCAACACCAGGCGAATGCCGGAGCAGTACCCTAACAAACGGGCTATGGACCGTCCTTCCTCTTCCTTGTCCTATTCTCTCCCCTTACACACACACTTTCACTAACATGCACTACACTACTACACATTCCGGGAGACTGGTCGGGAGTTTAGACCTTGTCCCGGCTGGGGCGGTGCCCCGCTGGCGGGAGAGTCCTGGTTTGGGGGAAACCCCACTAGTTGACGGTAGGGCGGCGCCGGATCTCACCATCCAGCGGGGGAAAATCACTGCCATCGCCCGAGAAAAAAACATGCACTACAATTACGGGAATACTGGCCAAAGTTGTTGACGCGTCCGGCAACACAAAAAAATCAATTAATCAATCAAAAAATTGGAACTAAAAATCTTCCAACATTTTAAGAAAAACGATGAATATGGGAGAAACGTCAGAGGGCGGCTTCAATTCCTCTGAGCTGTTGAGGAGTCGGAGTCGCTCCGTCGAGTTGCAGGCAGTTCCACTTCATGAGTGTCCAGTTTTTACCCCCTATTCAGTCGACTGCCAGATCGCATACGAGCCTCCTTTTCACTTCTTTTACAAAGGGGCCAGGATGACAGCGTGAGGGGTACACTGCCCTGTTTACTGCCTGATTAGGCTCCAAACCTCCTGTTTCGTTTTTATATCATTTTACGTGTTCTGCGAACGATGTGTACGTACACTATAATTTTCGTATGTGGAAAGAAATCCGAAGTTCCATTTGTTTCTATGCACATCTTTTGTTTTCTGAATCGACTTGTTAAAAAGTAAGAAACAGTACTATATGTACTCATTAAACGAGTCTCTTTTACACTTCACAAGTTCATCTGATGAGAACGATTTCGTTTCGAAAGATGACAGGTCGTACAAGAACCACATGATTTAAGAATAGCGTGCTCTTTGACACAATAGAGTATGCAATTTTTGAATGCGCAAAGGTTTTCTCCACAACTTTAGACTTTTATTAGGTAATTACTTTTTAATTACATAAATTAGTAGTCGTTTCTTTGACAGTTCTCTCTTGTGACCTGGAGGTCAATTTGCATTTTATTAATGGTTCTATATGGAAATAAAACACACATTAATGTTTATAGAAATAAGTACGATATAAGAGCAAGCTTTGCAAGTCGACGTGTTTAGTGGAATCCTCCTATAACGTTGGCTGCGCGTCATTATTCGCTGTCATATTGATGATCCTCAGTTTATAGGAGGCTCTTATTTAGATGTCATTTGAAGCGCGAGTTCATTAACAATGGCCACGCTGGCACTGTGCGGTGTGTCGTCGTGTGCCCTTGACAAAGGCCTTGCTGCCCTTTCTAAGAGCGCCCTCTCCTTGTCCACAGGTGAGTGCGACGAAGCGAAGCAGCTGAGCGAGCGGCGCGGGGCGGTGCGGGGCGACTGCACAGAGCCCCTTGGGTCCCGGTGAGTGAACGAGGCCGCTGCCGAGGGCGGGGCGGTGGAGCCCACGGCCTAGGGCGCTTCGTCCTCCCCGACCGACCGCCGGCCCACCCGCCCGCCCGGCACCGGGCGAGAGAGGAAGGGCTGATTTGAATTCCGGGCCACCTGGCGGCCCTTCATGTGCTGGCGATTAGCATAAGGCACCACCTCGCCTCGTTTCTCCTCGCTCCATCTCTTCCCGCCACGCCCCTCCCCGCCTCCGCGCGCTTCCCTGGCCCATCCCTTTCCGGCAATTCCTGTTCCGTCTTGCCCTCTTCTGTGTCCGTCTTGCCCTCTTCTGTGTCCGTCTTGCCCTCTTCTGTGTCCGTCTTGCCCTCTTCTGTGTCCGTCTTCCCTTTCCCTTCTGTGTCCGCTTGCCCTCTTCTGTGTCCGTCTTGCCCTCTTCTGTGTCCGTCTTGCCCTCTTCTGTGTCCGTCTTGCCCTCTTCTGTGTCCGTCTTGCCCTTTTCTGTGTCCGTCTTGCCCTTTTCTGTGTCCGTCTTGCCTCTTCTGTGTCCGTCTTGCCTCTTCTGTGTCCGTCTTGCCTCTTCTGTGTCCGTCTTGCCCTCTTCTGTGTCCGTCTTGCCCTCTTCTGTGTCCGTCTTGCCCTCTTCTGTGTCCGTCTTGCCCTCTTCTGTGTCTGTCTTGCCCTCTTCTGTGTCTGTCTTGCCCTCTTCTGTGTCTGTCTTGCCCTCTTCTGTGTCCGTCTTGCCCTCTTCTGTGTCCGTCTTGCCCTCTTCTGTGTCCGTTTTGCCCTCTTCTGTGTCCGTTTTGCCCTCTTCTGTGTTCGTCTTGCCCTCTTCTGTGTCCGTCTTGCCCTCTTCTGTGTCCGTCTTGCCCTCTTCTGTGTCCGTTTTGCCCTCTTCTGTGTCCGTTTTGCCCTCTTCTGTGTTCGTCTTGCCCTCTTCTGTTGGGTCTTGCCCTCTTCTGTTTCCGGTCTTGCCCTCTTCTGTTTCCGGCTTGCCCTGCTTTACTCTGCCGTGTCCCATCATGTCTTGCCCAGTCCTACTCTGTTCCGTCCTCATGTCCATCCTACTGTTCCGACCATCTCTGCTTTGTGCCGTGCCGTTCTGCCCTGTCCAACGCCCCCCCTCCCGACTGCACCGCTGTGCCGTACCAATCCTCCTCTTCCTCCTCCGTCTGCTCGCCCCGCCTCGGACTTCGTTACGAAGGCCCACGCTCCGTTCTGACACGGCGTCACTCAAGGCAATCGGCTCCTACTCCACTCAAGAAAGTGTTAGGTAATTGTTTACATGGTGTTTGCGTGACACAAATTGGGGGCGTTTTTGTTCTCCGAGATAGAAATTCCTCCGGGGTATTTTCACTGCGAATGCACGAACAGAGTGAGCCCTCAGTTCCCCCAGCTCTCCCAAAGCTAAGTAAGTAATGAAGTGTGTGTGTGTGTGTATGTGTGTGTGTATGTGTGTGTGTGTGTGTGTGTGTGTGTATGTGTGTGTGTATGTGTGTATGTGTGTATGTGTGTGTGTGTGTATGTGTGTGTGTGTATGTGTGTATGTGTGAGGGGTAAGCATACACTTTGAAATACAATCAGAATCATTAAAAATTACTTTTCAGCAAGGGTCGTTAATTGCTTTTCGGTGCTTAATTTACATTTCTGGAAATAGTTCACCATAAAGAACAATAATTTAAAGTATGAGGTTGTTTCCACTATTCAAAATCACAAAGCCATTTCACTTTTACTTTTGTATCATTTGTATTGAATTTTTCTGTACTGAACGGTAAGATTTTGTAACAAATTGCGTGTGCACAAAACATTTTAATATATTAAAGGGTTTACACTATTTTAACATTTTCATATACTTATTAATATTCTTGACATGAAATTATTTTTATCGAATATTTTCTGCAATAATTCTTTAAAATGTGAATTATCTTCACACATACATTCTGATATGCATCTCGCGTATCTAAGGGAATTTATGTTCCTAGAACACACAGCTGTACTTTCGCACTTGGCTTCATTTAACAAAGCTTCCTGCCCCACTTGGCAACTCGTAAAGTCGCTCAGCTGTTAGTTCAAGAGCAAACTACGTGTCCCAGCCTATTATTCCTCATCCTTCAAAAGCGTAATCATAAAAATAGCAGCTTCATCTGGAGCGTATTGTCGAGTCGAACATAACATTCCTCAACTGATGAAAAATGTACCAACGATTCACAAATATTTGATTTGCGGGTTTTATGGACGGGAAGAGTTCATTGCCAAGAGGCAAGCAAGACGATTCAATCATATTTTTATGGCTTTCATTTGAGTGGATTCCACTCTAGACTTCCTGTGTCTGGCAGGAACCAATTGCGACCTCTACATCTCGCGTCTTGATCCCTGTACCCGTCTCTGAGGATTATTCTCCTCCCTACCAAGACCTCCCGCGTCTTCCCCCCCCCCCCCGCCTCCCCCCCACCCCACCCCCCCCCGGGGGCACAATGCAAGACAGAATCGCTCCCCGTTTGTTTAGGAATCCCACTGGTTTCTTTGAGGCTCTACCATGTCAAGGGGGAGAGAGAGAAGGTTCTTAAAAATAAAAGCAGCAAGGGGTGGTTTTAAAACCTCGCTACGACCATCAATATAATTTTATGCACGTTGGGTCCGTATACGGCTTCTCGGAATTCGCTGGAGAAGGCGGGAGAGGCCGGGAACTTGGGGGCTTGGGAGCTTGTCCCTTTCAACAGTTTATATTAAGTTATGAGACGTAGGAAGCAAGGACGCCGCATGCGGGTGGCCACAAACTCTCTTCTCCTTTTCCCTCTGCGAAAGCTCCTCCCCCTGTCCACCCCCTCGGCATGAGAGTTCCTTTTGAGCTAACCCCCTCCTTTCTCATTCTGTTGTAATTTTATTTTATTTTGTTTATTTGCGTCTTCTCGAATTGCTCTACGTACTCTTAAAGCTATTTTTCTTTTTTCCTTTCATCCCCTCTGGGTTAGTACCTTCGGGGATAGTTTCTTTCACTCTCGGACTGATTGGATCTGGTTTTGATATATTCTTCTTATTTTCTGTCTCTTAAAAATACTTTTCTCTCAGTGATTTTCTGTATTTTTGATTACATCTATGTGAGCCAACATATACCTTCTCGTTCTATTTCTTATTAGATTTTCCTTATTTTTTACGTCTAAAAATTTTTTGTAACCTCACTCTTTTCCTGTATTCCTTATCATTTTCTTTCCAGTTTACTCCTTTTCTGTTTAAGCCTATGCATCATTTTCGATAAGTAAACTTTTAGATATTTCTTGTTCTCTCATTTCTTTTGTGAATTTCTTCCGGAACTTCCTTTACGGTCTACGTTCGAAACTTAGTTCTGTTTCTTCAATAACTTTCGCATTTAACACGTACTTTAAGTTCTTATGTAGATCAATAACCCTTAACACCTTAATTATGTTAATTATTATAAATGTTGCTTACCTCTATTTTGTTTAGATTTAAATTTTATTGTTAATTCTGCAATTAAGTATAGTAACTTGGTGGCAGAATATCTTAACCTACATACATAAAAACTTACTTTCACTAACAAAAGTTACAAAAAGGAGTTAATTAAAAATAATAATAAATAGTACATAAAATCACCACGCAAACCTTACTCCACTTCACTTCACTGCACAACACTTAACTGTTTAATTTACGTTAGTGGCATTTGCGTTGACATGGTTGTTAAAAATAGATTTTCCTTACCCAGTATTTTTTTTCAGTTTTTATTTTTTTCCGAAGTTCTCCTTTTTTTTTTTATTTTTCCTGTCCCTCTTTTCTTCTTATGCTTGTAACTTTAATTGAAATTCACTTTCAATTGAACTAGTGTTATTTTTTTTTTCAATCCTTACTATTCTTTTTTAACAGTTTTTTTCTATGTGTTCAATCCTCCGATTATACAGAGATTTTACTATTCTTCTTTACTCTAATTTCTATTTGCATTTCGATTCCTCTGGTACTCTACAGTCTGTTTTAGTGCCTTTTTGTGGCGATTCTCGCTTGGTTGCCCCGCCTCCTTTTTCTTGCTAAGACGTCTTTCGGAAGCTCGCGTTCGTCCGCGTCCCGTGAAGACTTTCTGCCTTAAAAGTGTGCTTCATGACGAGGAGCCAACTTCAAAGCGATTAATTTTTTGGCTCTGCGTCGCCGCATTAGTCGTCTTCCTGTCCGCCTCTTTTTTACATTTTTTAACTCAAAGGAAGAAACTTACGCCAAATACTGATACTGCTTTAAGCCCTCGTGTTCACAAACGCATTCAACTCTCAATGATGACGGTACGACGAGAACAAGTTGAAAATGCGAGTTCTAATCGTATTATCTAGAAGGGATTCTTGCGAGTAATGCGGATGTTGTAAATTTAAGTGATGATTTCGAGAAATGTTTTATACCTGGAAACGATATATTTCAGAATGAGATAAACTACTTTGTTATAATAATACCACCAGTTCCGTACCTGAGGAAGAGTGTTAGGAAGCTCTCAAACTCCACACGAGCGCTCGAAGTACTGCTTACCATATTAACCTAATCCTCCGAAAATTAATTTCCACGCCGGCCGAGCACCAGAACGCAGATCCTCCCTGGTACTTGAGATGGGAAGCTGGGGCTTGAAGGGACGTGGGGGCTAGGGGCGCCCACGGCGGGCATTAGCGCTGGAGAGCATGTAGGCCGGATAGGAGCCCTTACAGCTGCCCTGGGAAGGGCAAGGAGGGGAGGGGGCGGGCGGTCGTACGGCCGACAAGGGCGCTGGGCGGGCGGGCGGGTGGACGATCCTTGGGGAGCACCGCTTTGTCGCTGCCGACGCCTTCGACCCGGCCGCCCTCGCCGCTCTCACCGCCCCCCCCGCCGCCCCCCGCCGCTCCCGACGCCGCCCACGCGCGTGTTAGACCCGGCCTATGCTGGCACTGTCATCACGGTGCCCATCCTCCGCACGAGGGCGAGAAGGATGAGGAGAATCTCCTTCTGGTCGATCGCCTTCGTTTCTTCGAGTATCAGTTTTCCCCTCGCAGCTGTACCCTTTTCTTCTTTTTTTTTTTTCCTTTTCGGTTACGTTGTATTCTCGCATTATTTGTTAAATTTATTCATTTACTTTCAGCAGTATTTATGAGCAGTATTACCTACTCTGCGTGATTTTACATTCTTTCTCTTTCTTGTAATCTATTCTTCCTTCCTTATTGCTTCTTTTTTTCTTTTTTTCTCCTTTTTCTTTTTGTCTTCTGTCTCTCTCTCTCTCTCTCTCTCTCTCTCTGTCTCTCTCTCGTGTTTCTCTCTGTCTCTCTCTTCTCTCTGTCTCTCTCTGTCTCTCTCTGTCTCTGTCTCTATCTCTCTGTATTTCTCTCTCCGTTCCTCTTCGTATCTTCCCTTTCCACTCACGTCTCGGTTAAATTCCCATCCGTACCTTTTTCTTGATCTCCGCTCGGAGAGTGTCGTCCCGGTCGCCTCCGCCTCCGCTGGCGTCGCCCCCGCCCCCGCCCCCGGCGCACGCGCGTGTGCGTGCGCGTGCACGCAGATGGGGCTAATTGCGCCCGAGTTGCGTGCCCGCCCACTCGCCCCTCCCCTCCCCGTCCTCCTGAGGCTCGTTTGTCCGATCCACCGCCCTGCCCCCTCGCCTGTCCCCCCGCTTTGCTCCCCTTGGCCGTCGGACAGGCCCGCTCCGCTTGTCTCGTTGCCCGGACGCCGAGCTGCTTACGGCGAGAGCCGTACGCGCTGACGCAAATTACAGGAACCGGTGGAAGGTGGAATGTGGAATGCTGCCGTCCTCCACGCATCCTCCACATATCATTCAAGCGCGCTCTTGCGTTCTCGGATGCGCGAGAGTGCCGGTTTTTGAAGGAGAGATTATGGTCGGGTCCTTCAGGCACACTTCTAGATTAATATATTGCCGCGATCGGGCTAGGCGTGTGGCGTGACTTGAAGATCGCAGAAGAACGTGTTTGGTATTGACTTCCCACTTGTACGGAAAAAAATCGAAATGGTGTCTTGTAAAATATTTATATTGACACTCTCTTAGTCACACACACGCACATACTATCATATTGTTATTAATATGAAACATTTCTCACCTTGAGTTCGTAATATTTATTTATATTATATATATATATATATATATATATATATATATATATATCCATTCATCGTTCTTTGGAATATAAAGAATTTGGGCAGGAACGTGTAGAAGTATTAAAAGGTCCCTTATAACAACTGTAAATTATCTTCGTCCTTGCTAAACCTTTCATAAAGGTATTGGCATTTTAACAAATTTGTATTGGTTTTATTTCAACTCGTTAAGTGTACTTCACAAGTAGAGCGGGTGTGAAAACATTTGTCCTTAAGCGAAGGGTATACATTATTCAAAAAAAAAAAAAAAAAAAAAATAGCGCAATAATCCTGTGCAACTTCGTTTCTTGCATATTAACATGCAGTCCTCGCCCCCCCTTCCTCGTTTCATTTTATTATTCAAGTCGGATTTGAATGAACGGCAAGTTTCAATGCGTTTCGCATTCATTAAGCGAAACAGACTGGCAACTTGCACCGAACTCCCGCATACATTTAATGCAAACGTCTTTAATTACAGTACTTTCATGTACAATGGAGCATTCAGTGGTTTTAATAACTTCGGTTACAACCGGAGTTTATGTTATGTTAATAAGACCTTTATCCACGCCTCAGTGCTACCGGGGACCGGTGGACCCGAGAAGGAAAAGGGGAGAGGTAATTTAACGTTCGTCTCTTCGTGAAGTCCGCAGGTATGAGGCGAGCAGTAACAGTTGCGCTTCGGTTATGACGCGTAAAATCGCGTTTTATGGCACACGGCGCGATGTGCGTTTGGTTTGGTTTGGTTTTCCGAGTTTCCGGACGCGTCAACTGCTTTGGTTATTACTACCGTTAGTGTAGTGCATGTTTTTCTCCGGGAGATGGCGGTGATCTTCCCCGCTGGATGGCGAGATCCGACGCCGACCTACCGTCGGCTAGTGGGGTTTCCCCCTAACCAGGACTCTCCCACCACCGCCCCAGCCGGGTGAAGTTCTAAGCTCCCGACCGGTCTCCCGGAATATGTGGTAGTGTAGTACATGTTAGTGTAAGTGTGTGTGTGTGTAAGGGGGAGAGGATAGGACAAGGAAGATGAAGGAAAGATCGCGCGCGGTCCGTGGCCCGATTGGTAGTGTACTGCTCTTGCATTCGCCTGATGTTGATCGGAGAAACCACGGAAAACTACCGATCAGAGCAGCCGGCCGCTAGAATTCTCCTCCAAACCGCAGCTGAATTCGACCTAGCTGAAAAGCTAGTGTCGAAAATCTTGCCACCGTCAGGACTCGAACCTAGGACCTCCCGGTTAGAGGCGCTACAGTGACATCAGTTGATGCACTGAGCTACCGCTACCGGTGTGCGTTTCGTCTAGATGCGGAAGAAGAGTTTGGAGGCTTCTGTCTGTTTGGCAGACGGATACCAGGCGCACTCGTGCGGAATGCCTGCATGGCGGGCTGCTGATAATTTCAAGATGAAACTTCTTAAAGTGCCATTCAATACGTCAAGATAGTTCGTCAAATTTGAAGAGTTGTTCTCGAGTTGTTGTTTTTTTAATGTGATGTGGAATTCAAGTATCATGGATTGCAAATTGAAGCTGTCAAAGTAATTGTTAATCAGTTAAGACAAATTTGTTTTAAAGTTTATTCTTGATTTAACCCTTTTTAAATCGTGCTTATAGCAGAGCGCGGAAAGTAAATACTATATTTTAGTAAATGTTTAGAATAGCGATTAATATTTTTGTTTTATTATTTATTCATGATAATTAGTAAGGATCGTAAGGAAATATAGTTCACATTAAATTTATCGTTTCTTACAATGTGCTTTTATTGTATATTACCTTCAACACAATGTATAGTTTAAATTTCTATTAAATATAGTTTTGATGGCTCGCTAAGCAATAATATTTTGTGTTTGGGAAATATGTCATGACATCATGTATCATATGAATAGTTATTTTCTTAACTACGGAATGCGTCAGAGTTTTTTTGTTGTGAAATTATCTCTTTTCGTCTCTGACATTTTATTATTGCCAAATCTGGATGATATTTCAACAAACATCAAATACTATGAAGGGGATTGCTTCCACTGCTATTATTATTATTGTTATTTCTACCGTTGCCCTGCTATGTTAACAGTAATTTAAATTCTCTCAATGTTAACATTAATTTATTAAATTTACTTGCAGTTTAATTATGGGTTCGATATACAACATATTACTCCTTACCTGTGGCATGTGGATGTATAATTCTACACAGAATGACGATTCCTGGAAGTTCTATTGTTTGAAACCAATTATTAGATTGATGGCAACTAATATAGATTATCAGCTTTTTCAACTATGAAATATACACCTTTTATTGATCTTATGAGAATCACTTTTTAATGTAGAACTTGAAAACACATCACGGAAACACACAGACGGATTTTACCGTCATTCTATTTTTCGGTATCAAGGACACACAAAACATGAATTCCGACTACACCACGTTAGAGGATTTTTTTTTATCTCAATTTAGCGACTGGATATATCCTCTTTCTCGTTAGCGGGGCTCTGTAATACGAGTTTTTCTACCGAAAATTCAGTTTTTTCGTACAGCATTGCATCACTTTTTTTCCACTCCGTAGCGAGAAAGTAAAGAGAGTAAGACGGAAAACAATTAACGAAGAAGTCAGAAAGATCAGATGCGTGAAAACGTTACATAAGCTGGAAATCTGAACGAAGGACGTGCAGCTCGCTTTGCGGGCAGGCGTGCGAGGGAGCGGAGCGTTCAGGGGTGGGACGGGGGGAGGGGGAGGGGGGCGAGAGGGGCGTACGCGAGGGCGTCAGGGCGTTTTGTTGTCTGTCAGCGCCGCAGACGCGAAGGAGAGGCCCGTTTCCGTTACCAACGACGCAATTACTCTGGTCCGCGTCGGCGCCTTTGCCCGCGCTATATATACCGCGTGATGAAGACCCAGGGCCCGCGCTGATTTTTTTTTCCCCGCGCCCCCATGTCGATCTTCCCCCTTCTGCCTCTGCCGTCTTATGCTTTTCTGCTTCTATTTCCTCCTCCTCTCATTTTCTTTCTTCTAGTCCTTTTTTTTCTTCTCTGGCTCCTCTTCGTTGTAATCCTCTTTTCTCCTTCGGCGCTTCCCTTCTCGACGTCGTCGAAGTCCTACTCCTCCTCCTCCTCTTCCTCCAGCAATTTTTTCTTCTGTGCCTTCTCTACCTCCTCCTCCTCCTCCGCCTCTTCCTCTTTCTCCACCTCCTTCAGATTCGTCTCCTCCTCCTCCTCCTTCACCCTCGTACTCTTTTCTTCCCCTTGTTTTTTCTTCGTTCTCGGCAACGTTGTGCTCGTAATTCGCCTTTTCCCCTTATCCTCTGCTATCTTCTTCTCTTTATTCTCCGCCTCCTCCTAGTTCTTCGCCCAGATGACGTTTTCGTGCGAGAAGAAAGCTCTCGCGTGCGCTCTTATTGGAATTCTTGTAGGATGCGCTACTTGGGCGGGACACGTTTCGTCTAATTGATGGCTGGCAAGCCAGTCATGGCGCTTCTGATGTTTGGAAATGTTCGTGTGCTGCAGTCGTTGGAGAACTCGGGGGGGTTGTGACATTAGTTTGTATTTTCTACATGAGAAATGTTTGTAGGAAAGCTGCTAATTTGCTCAAGTGAGATACAAAAATGCTTGCTTTTTATTTTCTGTAATGGTCTATTTATGATTTTTCAAAATTTAGAACTAAGCAAGTTAGATAACCTGTTCAGTTAAATATTTTGTGTACAGTTGCAGTTTTTGGAAACTACAGATATTGATGAATGTGAGGCACGCCTGTCTCGTAGTAATGCACAAATATAATAGTTTGGTTTATTGTGTTACAGAATTATGTGGTTGTATACAGATCTTCGAAACAGAACGCAATATACGAAGAGAACATGTTGTTTGGAAAACTAATTTCATTAATTGAATCTTACGATCACTTATAGCACAATGGAAAAATATGTCTCAAATCGTTTACCATCTTCAAAAAAGTATGTCTTTCATTATGAACACATTACTCACTGCTTTCATGTATCATTGGTTTGAATGAATTTTCGTCGTCGAAATTTGAGTTCTGTAATTCTTATTTGGTTAATAACTTCTGCACTATTTACTAAATCTCTACGAAGCTTTAATCCAGTATAGAACATTCCATATTTTCATAATGCCTTGAAACAGTAAAACCCTCGGAGAAAAACTGCAAATCTCTAATTTACTTTGCTAGGCGCTGAAAATGTTCATTCCGGATTTTATTTCAAGAAGCTTCAAGCGGATTTTATTTCAAGCTTTTCTGAGCAATATTTTTTCAAAACATATTTCTATAAATCATCAGATCTTAGACTATAAAAATATATGCGTTCTAGGGAAACCCACTTTACTTTCTTATCCATTATTATTCTTCCTTTCCGTGACGTACTGAGAATATCGAAAACTGAACGCGGCTCTCGCACCTTTATTGCGACAGCCACCGGGCGCCGCCGCCGCCGCCGCCGCGAACCCAGGTTAAGCCTCGCTTCTCCATATTTGCCGTCCTCATCAGCAATTCGTGGGGCTGTTCGATATTTCATCTGCCTGTCTCATTAATGTCCGCCGTGGGGCCCCGCGCATTAGTACACGTGTCCTGACATGTAGCGCCGGCGGCCGCCGCGCGGGGCTACAGGGCAAAAAGGGCCCACCGCGCAGGCGCGGAGACGGCGGGACGGGACTGAGGGGCGGGACTGGGCAGAGGGGCAGGGGCAGAGGGGTGGGGACAGGGCAGAGGGGCGGGACAGGGCAGAGGGGCGGGGACGGGCAGAGGGGCGGGACGGTGCAGAGAAGGCGGGGACGGGCAGAGGGGCGGGGGCAAAGGGGTGGGGACGGGGCAGAGGGGCGGGACGGGGCAGAGGGGCGGGGACGGGGCAGAGGGGCGGGACAGGGCAGAGGGGGGGACGGTGCAGAGAAGGCAGGGACAGGGCAGAGGGGCGGTGACGGAGCAAAGGGGCGTGGGCTGAGGGGCGGGGGCAAAGGGGTGGGGACAGGGCAGAGGGGCGGGGACAGGGCAGAGGGGCAGGGACGTGCAGAGGAGGCGGGACAGGGCAGAGGGGCGGTGACGGAGCAAAGGGGCGTGGGCTGAGGGGCGGGGGCAAAGGGGTGGGGACAGGGCAGAGGGGCGGGGACAGGGGCAGAGGGGCGGGACGGTGCAGAGGAGGCGGGGACGGGGGCAGAGGGGCGGTGACGGAGCAAAGGGGCGTGGGCTGAGGGGCGGGGGCAAAGGGGTGGGGATGGGGCAGAGGGGCGGGACAGGGCAGAGGGGCGGGGCAAAGGGGGTGGGGACAGGGCAGAGGGGCAGGGACGTGGCAGAGGGGCGGGACAGGGCAGAGGGCGGGGGACAGGGCAGAGGGGCAGGGACGGTGCAGAGAAGGCGGGGACAGGGCAGAGGGGCGGTGACGGAGCAAAGGGGCGTGGGCTGAGGGGCAGGGGCAAAGGGGTGGGGACAGGGCAGAGGGGCGGGACGGGCAGAGGGGCAGGGGACGGTGCAGAGGAGGCGGGACAGGGCAGAGGGGCGGTGACGGAGCAAAGGGGCGTGGGCTGAGGGGCGGGGCAAAGGGGTGGGGATGGGGCAGAGGGGCGGGACAGGGCAGAGGGGCAGGGACGGTGCAGAGAAGGCGGGGACGGGGCAGAGGGGGCGGGGACGGTGCAGAGGGGGCGGTGACGGAGCAAAGGGGCGTGGGCAGAGGTGGCGGGAGCCGGGGCAGCACATGGGATGAGACGAAACAGTGCGGGGGCACGGGAGCACTGAGGTCCCAACTCAAGGAGGATTGCGAGGGAAAAAATCTGTTTTGCGGTGAAGACAGGATGATACAAGGAAGGGAGTACACTTCTTAACTTTAGGACGTTCATGCACAAATAAAAATGAGAGAACATGCTCTGTACACAAAGTAGTACGATGAGAAGTATGACCTCCATGGACGACGCAAATGTTTTAATGGTGTTGGCTAGGGAACCGGACGCCAAATACAACAATCATGAAAAAGTGCGATATCGCGTTTGATTTTAAAGGCTATTGAACTAGATGCGAGGACACGAAAAAACATACTGTCTCATTAAAACATGATAAACATCGTTCATTTTCTTCTGATTTTTATCATTGTAAATTGAGTGTGATGTTTTATAAGAGAAACGTATAGTGCTAATATAGCACGCACTCTCTCGCCGACGTTTCATCCAAAATTACGGCGTAAAGCACTAATATTTTCTAAAAATTTTACATGTATTTCAAAATCTTTCTTTAAGGAACAGATTTCATATTGGGGGAAAATCTCCATCTTCGTAATTGTTGTTGAAGGGAGAAACCGAAAAAAAATGATTTTTTGGAATTTTTGAAAAGTTTAAGTTTCAACAAAAAAGACTTAAACCTCCTTCACATTATCCAAAAACAAAAATTAATACAAAACGGTGGAACAATTTGTTTGAAAATTTGGAAAATATTCCAGGGCATCCATATAAAGTACCCCCTAGAATTAAAATATCGGTTTCAAATTCAAGGGGCCGCGACATCAGCCAGATCGATTGACGAATATCAATTTGAGAGAAAATCGGCTAAATAGTTTAGCGCCGGGCGTTGTTCACAGTCGGACGGACAGAGAGAAGTTTTGCCCTCATTCGATTGTTCGGAATCAAAGGGCCCCTAAACATGGATTCTGATACTTCGCTACGTATTAGAGGATGTTTTTCTAAATTTAGCAATTGGATTTATTCACTTTATTGTTACCAGGGCCCTGTAATAAGACTTTTTCTGCCGAAAATTCGCAGTTTTTTTGCACAGCATTACATAACTTTCTCTCTACTGCGCAAACAGTAGCGAGAACGTAATAAATAGAGAATATTATAAGGTTGGTGGTGACTGGGTGGCAAGGCTGGCAGTGGAGGCAACTACATCCACGAACATCGTGTTCCGTGCAGGAACGTGGCGCTCGGTTACATATTCTGAAACTGCTCTCTGGAAACATGTATCAGCGCGGTGGTCATATTTTTAGCAATTTATTAGGGCGGAGTGGCATTGTATGGAAAACCATCGATCCGTCGGCGGACGAAATTCCTCCGTCTCCCGTCGGAATGTTTATTCTGGAGAGGAGAAGTTCCGAAGAGCCGCGGGCCGATTTCATTCGGAGCGCCAAAAGCCCGGGCTCCTCGCGTCTGCGTCTGCAATATGATATGCAGCCGGCAAGAACGCCCCGCCGCAAATTGAGACGAGGTCGCGATGACAGTAGCCGTCTTGGAGGGGGCGGGGCATGGTGGGAGCGGCATTCAAAGCGGGAGCTGGGACGGGTCTGGCGAAGCGTGGATGGTGGAGGAAGGGAGGTAGGGGGGGGGAAAGAGTGCGAGGGCGGGAGGTAGCGGACAGTAGCGAGGGCGAGGGCGAGGGCGAGGGTGGTCAGGGCGCTGGCCAGGGCGCTGGCGAGGGCGAGGGCGAGGGCGAGGGGGGCGAGGCGAGGGGCGCTGGCGAGGGCGCTGGCGAGGGCGCTGGCGAGGGCGCTGGCGAGGGCGACTGGCGAGGGCGACTGGCGAGGGCGACGGCGCCTCCGGGAGCGGCAAAAAGCGCGGGCGGGCGCCGCAGGCCAACCTCTCGCCGTCTCGTCACTCGGCGCCGCTAGCGCCTGGAGCTTCGCACGTGGCGCGTTGATTCACGACGGCCGCCGCCCCGGAGACGCGGAGCGATCAAATGGCACGTGGGCGCGGTCTGCGGTCGCTTCTTTCTTCGCTCTTCCAGTAATTAATTTTTTCTCGTGACATTCTGGCATATGCCGATACACTCTGTGGAAAAAGAACTAGTGGAATGACTGCGGTGTGAATGGAAAAAAGAAATGACTGTCAAAATCGAAACTGGGAGTAGATAATACACAACTCTACGGTGGTTTTGAAAGACGACGAAACACTCAGTTTATCCGCTAGCCAAATGTAGCGGTGGCTTTTTTTACTTCGCTTCGAACCTTGCGATTGATTCGAAGATTTTGCTCATAGACGACAACAAAAATATAACTATTTATCTACAATGTTTATTTTACGCCACTCTTGACGCACTTTTTATTCTTTAGACGTTTAACCGTAAATACTTTCTACAATGGATCAAGAATTGCAAGAATCTGACGTAACTTTTCTAATATTTTAAAGAATACTTTTTATCTTGTAACGTATTTTGTTTTTTTGTTGTTGTTTTTCAATCTTAGCTATCAGACACTGACTTCAAGTTCCTGATGTTAATGTTCAGAGAAATACAACTTAATTGCATGTGGTGGTGTTGCTGTGTGGTACCGCCTCCTAACTAAACACGTTTTCTTGTATTCATAGTAGTTGATGCGCATGTAACTGCGTGTGTCATGTGCGAAATAAAAGAGCTGGAAGATGAAGCGTATTCATTCTTTACAGCAAGAGAATACGACGGAAGAGTTCTTATGTAAGGTACAATGACGCTTCGACTCTGAATACAATTGATGATCAAGTACAGTCGTTACTTGACTTGCAGAATACAGAGAGTCATGTTTCGTTGTCCCTCGGGGAAATCATTCTTTCATTTAAAGTCGGCATAACATTGTTAGATAAAAGCGCGGGGATTATAGGAGTTTGCATTCCATAAAAAGATTAGAGCTTTTGTAACTGTACAAGAAATATTTTCCAAACTCTTGTCCTAAAAATGCAATTCCAACTCGATGACCTTTTTTTTTTGGTGAAGTTGCTTTTGCAATTTTCGTTGCTGAGGTTGCCCTTTGTGTAGCTGTAACGGTTCAAATTTTTTAAGATTGTATAATGGAAATATACCTATCAATTTAAAAACATTGATTATGAGTATTTTAACAGTGTATTAAATATAGTTTATTATGCATATGAGAGAAGTTTGTTTCTGAACAAACTTTCCCGGTTTAATGGCTGTGCAGCTGTATTATTGAGCTATCACTAATCATATTATTCAAAGCATTACAGCAATCACATCAACTTATTCAAAGCATTGCAGCTGCTACAAATTCATTACGAGTTACGTTCCAAAGTGTGCACTATCTGTACGAGACTGGCACACTCAAGAGGTCAACGAGGGAAAGGTCAAGAATGCATAATGTGCACATCTGTTTCCACTGTGCAAGCAGACTACAAATGTTGTGCACAGTAGTTACAGTTTCTCTTTCGACGACCCCAATTCTCGTACGTAACTATTCCAACGCCAGAAGCCCTAAACAATCGACAGGGCAAAGCCATTCCCTGTGGATACATTCAAGTCACACGACAGCGACTATCAACTTACAAGAGCAATTCTCAGTCCTCATTAGATCTATCGGGGAGGCTACCTTCATCGTCCTGTGAGTCACGGAGTCGTGCGGTCACGTAAACCGGCTAATTTCTGTAGCGGGCCATTACCGGACCGTCATAAATAAAGGGACGGGGAGCGCGACCGGAAACATTAACTAAGAGCGAGCGGCGCCATTCAACAGGTCGTGATGAGGGCCGCTGCACCGCCGCTGGAGAGAAGGCAGCTGGGCCCGCGAGGCGCGGCGCGCGCGGCGCGGCGCGGCATCCGTGCAATCACAGTTGTGCTTCAATAACCGTTTGACCTCAAGTGCGAGGAAATTGAATCGCAGAATCTTTGAAGCGGAAATCGTAGGATATGAAAATCCTCATATCCTGCTTGGTAATTTCAAATCATGAAATCGTTTATACGTGAATCACGGAATTCGAGAATACCTGAACCTTAGTATTCTGAAATCCTAAAATCATGATATCTTCATATCCCCAAAATGCAGAATTCTAAAGTCATGAAACCCTAGAATCTTTCAATAGTAAAATCCTAGAATACTAAAATCAGAAACCTAATATCTTGGATTCCGGTAAATCTAGCATCCAGAAAATTTACGCTTCAGGAATCTTAGAATTCCGCGATTCTAGAGACATTAACACCCTGAGCTGGCTCAGTGGCGTCCGTTATCTCTGCAGCGTCTCCGAGAGGTCGTAGGTTTTGAGAATGTTTAGACACTAGATCTACACCAATGGAAATCAGTAGAAATAAAGTATTGAGATGTAGATTCAGTTTTCAGAAGTCAGTTTCAGAGATCAGTTTTCAGAAGTTTCCACCAATACCAGATAATTTTAGACTCGGCTCTCTTCACGAAGGAATAAAAGCATTTATCTTTGTTCCGTGCTACTACGCCGTGGTACTCATGGTCGCGACCTCTCGTGCAATGTGCCTCACAATGGGCAAAAGCTGTATGTTTCTCCTCATCTCGCCTTCCCTGTCGTCGACATTTTCCGCCGTCCCCGAACTTTGCGAGCACCTGCGACTGCGTCTGTGACAGCGGAGACTTGAGATGGGACCAGGGAAAGATTACATCGAGAGCGGCTTGGAAGTGATGTAGGCAAGGATATCAGTACATGACAGAACTGCGGGCGGTGGAGCAAAATACAGCGCAGAGGTGTGAGACGAACGCCAGGGATGGTGGGCGAAGGCAAAGAAATGCGAGCACATAGGTGACACGAGTGAGGGGGAACAGGAAGGCGAGAGGGGACAGAAAGGGAAGGACGGGAGGGGAGGGGGGAGGGTGCGCGAAGTGGACCGGAGGGTGCGCGAAGTGGACCGGAGGGTGCGCGAGTGGACCGAAGGGGTGCGCGAAGTGGACCGGAGGGTGCGCGAGACTGGACCGGAGGGGTGCGCGAGAGTGGGACCGGAGGGGTGCGCGAGAGTGGGACCGGAGGGTGCGCGAGAGTGGACCGGAGGGGTGCGCGAGGTGGGACCGGAGGGGTGCGCGAGAGTGGACCCGAGGGGTGCGCGAGTGGACCGGAGAGGTGCGCGAGTGGACCGGAGGGTGCGCGGAGTGGGACCGGAAGGGTGCGCGAGTGGACCCGAGGGGTACGCGAGTGGACCGGAGGGTGCGCGAGTGGACCGGAGGGTGCGCGAAGTGGACCGGAGGGTGCGCGAGTGGACCGAGGGTTCGCCGGAGTGAACCGGAGGGTGCGCGAGTGAACCGGAGGGTGCGCGAGAGTTGTTGAGGAGCGAGATCGGACGTGGGCGAGGAACGACCCGAGTCGCAGTGGCAGCGGGACAGAGTTAGTGGGTGGGCGGGGGCGTGGCGCGGTCCGCGGTTCGTTGCTTCCGGGGGGCGGCGCGCGCGCGAGCACACGCGGAGTCTGCGACGATAACTCAATTAGTCGCGACGCTTCGCGGCGCGCTGCGGCGGCAGCGGCGGCGCGGAGTCGCGGCTGACTGCGGCGTAACTCACGGGGCGCGCGTGCTCCCGCGGACTAACTGCCGACGGCCGGAGCGGAATTGAAATGTATAAGCCATTTGGTGGCGCCGCGCGGAAAATGCCCGCGGTTTAATTTAATTTCCGCGGCGTTTCCCAGCGCTTCAGCGTCCATTAGGTGGTCGCGGCACATGCGCACTTACGTGCGCCGGCCATTTCTTCATTAATGTGTTTTTTCGTTTGCACATCATAATGATTTTTTTGTGTGCGTCGCGCTCCCTGAAATGGGCTGAATTTACGTTTGGAGAATATGTAATTTGGTTGTAATGCGCCTCCAGAGAACCTTTTCATGCAGAAATCTTTTTTAAAAATCATAGTTGGATAATTACGTTATATTTTCCTACTTTATTACTATTATTATTTATTTTATTATTATTATTATTATTTATTATTATTATTATTATTATTAATAATAATAATTATTAATAATAATAATTATTATTTATTATTATATTATTATTATTTATTTTTATTTTTATTAATATTTTGTGCTTTTCGTTAGATATTAATAATTGACTTTTTATTCATCTTCTCAAGAGCTAATTTTCATTAGTAAATGCAACTTTGGATGTTTTCTCATTTTCAAAGTTTATTGAAAACAAATTATTGTACGTTCTTATTCCTCCTTCTCTTCGCGTTCTAAGGCATGTATGGAGCTTTTTAATTTGTTATATTATTTTAATAAATGTTGTCTTAAATAATTCTGTGGATATAACGGAATTATTTTCAATTTCATTATTTTGTAGATTATATAAGTAGAATTAATCGGTGAACAGGGAAAATAGAATCACAGGAACATGGTTTTTACTGTCCATTCCTTTTAAACGCGTATTTCCGGGCCGGTGTTTCTATCCCGTTGAACGCTGATTATTGTGTTCCGCCGCGCCCGCTGCGCGACCAGGTGCGAGGAGAGACTAACGCTCTCGCGTGCGCGTAATGCCGGGTGTGCGTTGGGAGGCAACATACCCGCGGCGGTTCGCGACAGGAGTGCGGGCGTTCGCTGATGCATTTTACAACTGCGCGAACGCATTTGCGGTGCGGGGACTAAGCGCCGGGCGGGCGTTGCCGCGCGACGCGAGGAGGGCGAGTGGCGGCGAGGAGGGCGAGTGGCGGCGAGGAGGGCGAGTGGCGGCGAGGGAGGGCGAGTGGCGGCGAGGGAGGGCGAGTGGCGGTGAGGGGGCGAGTGGCGGCGAGGAGGGCGAGTGGCGGCGAGGGAGGGCGAGTGGCGGCGAGGGAGGGCGAGTGGCGGCGAGGGCGGGCGAGTGGCGGCGAGGGCGGGCGAGTGGCGGCGAGGGCGGGCGAGTGGCGGCGAGGGCGGGCGAGTGGCGGCGAGGGCGGGCGAGTGGCGGCGAGAGCGGGCGAGTGGCGGCGAGGGCGGGCGAGTGGCGGCGAGGGCGGGCGAGTGGCGGCGAGGGCGAGTGGCGGCGAGGGCGAGTGGCGGCGAGGGCGAGTGGCGGCGAGGGCGAGTGGCGGCGAGGGCGAGTGGCGGCGAGGGCGAGTGGCGGCGAGGGCGAGTGGCGGCGAGGGCGAGTGGCGGCGAGGGCGAGTGGCGGCGAGGGCGAGTGGCGGCGAGGGCGAGTGGCGGCGAGGGCGAGTGGCGGCGAGGGCGAGTGGCGGCGACGGACAACGGGCGGGGATAGGGGGGCTCAGTGACGGCGGGGGCGTCGGTGTTGGTGTCGGGCAACGGCGGGCGGCGTTGGGTGGGGGGCCGGGCAGATGTGGAAGGCAGAGGTGTCGTTAGGCAACGTGGACAAGGCGGCGGTCGCGGCTGCGGTGGCGGGGCATGTGTGACACGGTGCTCCGATTCTGCGAAGTGGAAGGGCGAAAACGAGAGGTGCGGCCAACATTGTATTGAAGGACGGGGTATGGCGGGTGGTGGTGATTGGGAGGGGTAGTATAGTAGGTGTACCCTACTATACATCTAAAAGAGTACACTGGGCGAAGCCTAAATTTTCTTGAATCCTAGTACAAAAGCATGACCTCCGATTTTTAATAAGGGAAAGTCTTAATAATGAATTTAAAGAGCGATGCATTGCAACATCGGGAGCAACTGACAGCAACCTCTAGAATTCCAGAATTAGCTTCATTATAATCGTGTTATTTGCTCTTAGGGTAAAAATAATGTATTTAAGTTTTAGAATGACGAGAAAAGCGAAACTATTAGAGTACTTAACCTCGAATCTTTTTCACTGTAGAAGGCATTTGAGTATTCAGATATAATTAGAGCAGTAATTTTCACATTAGAGTAAGTGGATAATTGCATGTTTGCTGTACATGTTTATTAATAGTAAATTATAGTTATCAAGAGAATTAATTTCTTTCACTCTTTGTGAACTTTTATTCAGACATTTTGAAAACAACTGATTATTTTGAATTTTTGTAATGAAACATCTGTGAATGTATTACTATAGCGAAAACCTTAACACACTCTGAAGGTTTTCGCAAACGTAGACTTCTCTGCTGACGCACTATGTTACTAAGTAGACATATTTCTATCATATATTGAATTTACTTCATACGGTATTATTATTGCACGTATTGCAATTTAATTGTTCTACGAAGCTCTAACGAGCGGAGTTGTCCTTTCTTTCTTTTTGGCCGCTTGTGAACGCCCTGCAGTGCAGTGTGCTGGCGGGGGTGGAGTAGGGGGGCGGTGCTTGGGTGCAGAGGCCGCGGAATGTTAATTTCATTAACGGCCATTACGGCGACCGGCCACTCCGGGGCCGGCGGATCTGGAAACCACAGGTCATGCATCAACGTCCGTTTTTTGCTGGGACACCTGGGTTCTTGTCTCTGGCGCGCCCGGCGCGACACGGAGCGGACCGTGCGGTGGCGTGGAGGGGGATGAGGTGGAGCGGAGTGGAACAGGGAGGAGGCGTGTGAAGGTGTGGAGGGGATGAGGTGGAGCGGAAGGAACGGGGAGGAGGTATGTGGAGGCATGGTCTGGGATGAGGTAGAGCGGTGAGGAACGGGGAGGGGGCGTGTGGTGTGGGATAAGGTGGAGTGGAGAGGAACGGGGAGGAGGCATGTGGAGTGAGATGAGGTGGAGCGGAGAGGAACGGGCAGGAGGCGGTGGAGTGGGATGAGGTAGAGCGGTGAGGAACGGGGAGGAGGCGTATGGAGGCTGGTCGGGGATGAGGTGGAGTGGAGAGGAACGGGGAGGAGGCGTGTAGAGATGTGGTCTGGAATGAGGTGGAGCAGAGAGCGACAGGGAGGCGGCGTGTGGTGGGGGGGGGGGAGGAGACGGGGGTACGAAGCGGAGCGAGAGGGACGGGGATCAGACGTGTGGAGGCGTGGCGTGCGATGGAGCAGCCTGGACCGGAACAGGGAAAAGGACGGAGTGGGGGCCTAGCGGGGTGAGGTGGGTGCGGAGGGGGCGGGACGGGTAGACGGAGGGGGAACCAAGATGGGCGGCGCGACGCGGGGGGACGTGGAGTGGGTAGGACGAAACCAAGTAATTGGAGGACTCGAGGAAGAGAGGCGGCGTTGCGGGGACGGGACGAGACGTCGCGTGCCGGGGACGGGACGTGATGAGACGTGGCGGGACGAGACGTCGCGCGGCGGAGACGAGACGAGACGTCGCGTGGCGGGGACGGGACGAGACGAGACGTCGCGTGCGGGGGACGGGACGAGACGAGACGTCGCGTGGGGGGACGGGACGGGACGAGACGTCGGGGGGGCGTGGGGGGGACGGGACGGACGGGCGAGCGTGAGGGGGGGGACGGGCGTCGCGGGGGGGCCAGGGACCACTATCCAGTGCTGTGAAATGCGGAGCGGGGCTGAACGGCGCGGAGCGGGTCGGTGCCGCGAGAGTGTCATTTACCCCGGTGCAATAACTCCCACTAATGGGGCAATGGCCAGGAGCATTAATTCGGGCCGAGGGGGCGAGTGGGAGGGGGCGGTCCAAGCCGCGTGCGGCCGCGGGCCCGCTCTTCTTGCGGTGCTGGACTTCGTGACTCGCTTTCCCGTGTTCGCGTCACGCGGATCTTCAATACACCTTTGTCAAGAGATAAATTACTCGCTTTGAAATGGAAGTACACACACGACTTGGACAAGATATGGCATTGATTCGCAGTAGATAATGTCCTTTCTGTCTTCAGTTAATCTTCCCTCTGCTGTAATCATCCGTACATTGTCTGTATTTCGTCTTCTTTTTTTCGAATTTTTGTAGTTTTTTTTAGTGTAGTGAATTACGTGAGAGTTGAGTGAGACTGTGACAGTCGTTATGACAACGCACGGAATTCATGAACTTGATTGGTGATTTCAATGCTGCTTTTTTTTTTGTTATTTTCCCTTTGGAAATATAAAAAAATGAAATAGTATGTGTTGTTAAGGACTTAACTTCTTACATAATCTTTGCTTTTTTCTGAGCCTACATATTGCAAAATGTAAGTATCGAAAATCATTGGTAGTTCCCTCTGAAGCCGTGCTTCCATTTCTTCAGGCTTGACAGATTTATCTTTTGACTTAGTAAATTCGGTCTATCTTAGGGTATCTTTGTTATTATGTATGAACATTTTCTTGAAACTGCATTTTTTATATTTTCATAAAGTAATTTTTATTTTATTTTAATTATTTTTAAACATTTTTATAATGAGTACGAAACGTTACTTCGTATGTTTGTTTAAATTTTTAAACTTGTAAAATTACACTCATCATATATATTAAATTTAACATTTTCTGTATATTCCCTACCGTTGATTTTTTGCAATATTTCCATTATTGGATAATATTATGCTCTTAGGTGACATTAGTATAATGTAATTTATATAGTATATATTTAATAGTATTCATAATCTCTTTTCCAATAGAGACAAATAAGTGTGTCTCTCGCAGTATAATTTTTTTTCAGGAAAGAAATTATGTATGTTCCTGTTGTGCCATTCAACCTTCGTTGCTACAAAGACGTCTACGTCATTAAAAGTATTAATGACTAAGAATTGCCGGAAGGCGGCCATCAAAAGGCAACGTTTTCCAAACTAATTGTAAATTGGAGGTTCGCGGTCCTCTGCAGACGCATCATGCCGCCATCCGTAATGCACATGAGGTGTTTCAAGTGAAATCTAAAGCCCGAAGGCCGGCGGCGGCGCTGCAGGTGATGTGCGTTATCGTTGGCATCTGGAGGAGGGAGGCGGCGAAGGGCATGTTTATTCATGAGTGGTGAGGTAGGTGTGGGGCGTGGCCGTGAGATGGGGAATGGGGGGGGGTGGGGAGGGGGAGGGTGGGCGTGGGGGCGGTGGGGCACGGGGGCGGTGCGGATGTTGGGATGGTGGGACGTGAGAGCGGTGCGGCGCGAGGGCGTGGGGGTCGGACGAGTGTGGAAATGTTGCGGGTTTGGGGCCAGAGGGGGGGGGGGGGGGGGGGGGAGTGGGGGGGAGGTGGTTTGTGGGGCGGGGTGATGGGGTTTGGGGTCGGTGCTTATATGGTGGCGGGGCGGCGAGGTTGCCAGGAGTGTGTGGGGATGTTGCGGGGGTGGGGTGCTGTGTGGGGGCGGTGCGGGTTTGGATTCCTGTCGGGTGTAGGAAGGGCGTGGGGACGGAGCAGGTTTGGTAGCAGTGCGGCGTGTAGGCGGTGGGGACTGGGGGGAGCGGGTGTATGGCGGGGTGGCGTGGGGGCGGGGCGGCGCCTCGGAGAGCTAACAGTGTGACTCAGCGTCGCTGCGTCCGCCGCCGCCGCGGGCGCAGATTCCTCCTAATCACGGGCGCCTGGCAGAGCCCCCCCCCCCCATCCGCGGCATCCGGCTCGCCGGTATTTTTTGACAATCAGCTACAGCATGCGAATAAAAAAAACGAGTGGGGAATTCGCATATTTAATTCAGTACAAATACTTGACTAGTAGTTACATGAGAAGTATGATTCAGGATGAACGTTTTCTATATTTTAGAGTAAAATGTGTTGGAAATTTTGCTTTGGCTGGAGTCAGTTATTTTATGTTAATTGTCGAAGCCGCGCCGAAGACTAGGAAATGAGGGAGCGAAGTTTTTTTGGTAAGCTAACAGCCTAACTACTTTATCACGTACAGCTGCTTGAATCATCACCGTTGATTCAGGGCATTATAATGTGGTTGCTTCCGTTTCGCATCAGGTTCTGTCTATAGGTGAGATATAGAGGGAAGGAAGACAACTCGTGTGTTAGGAAGCTGCTTTAAATGTAGTGATGACGATACAATGAAACAAACTACGTGTCTTATAAAGACACGTGGTTGTGTATTACTTATTATTCCTTAATCAAGAGAAGAAATACTGAGGGATAAGCATGTTTTGGCATGAATACCCATCATGTCGAACAGGCTCTTTTTGTCTCTGGCTTCCTTCCACCGCTGCTTTTTGAGCAGAAGGTGGCCGCAATGTGGCCAAGTACACTTTGTGCTTTAATAAAGTGGCCTTATGTCAATTTTTTTATGGATGATAAAATCATATACCCTTAGTCACTTTCTACTGTATCAGGGATCCAACAAATAAATAACTGAAGTAATTTAAGTAGGACATGGGCTATTTTGACGTGGCAAATAGATAAAAGGAACTGTTCTTTTCAGTATATAAATAAAATTATACTATAATATAATATTATATTTAAAGTGATCAATACTTTATGGTAATATACGACGGATAATTCGTACGAATCTAACGGCTTTAAATTTGCGATCTCGAAATGAAATATTTAATAAGCAACTTTGAGTAAAACTAACAACTTGATCGTAAAAAGTTTTAAAGATCGAAAAGTTTTATCATTATTACAAATTGTAGTGCAACTTTGATAAATAAGATGTAAAAGATGGAGGTAAATAATTTAAATAAAGAATTTGGACATTAATTTTAACAAGTAAAGTTTTTGATGGCGGATATCAAAATTTAAAAAAATTGTCCAAAAATGTAAATGTTTGCCACAACTCTTCAATATTCCAAAGGCTAAAGCTTTGGAACGTACACAAAAAATTCTCACCTGAATTTTCTTTCTCAAATTGCTGTTTAACGGAATTCGGTTTCGAGACAAAATAACCATTTACTTGAATTTGGCTCATAATAGATGATAAATTCAAATTAACAATATTTGTCTCCGTGACAACTAATAATTAAAATGTTTCAGAGACCATACGTAACATTCCTGTTCATCACTCCTATCTATTATTTATTACATTATAATTTTCTTAAAATGTACATTTAGAGTCGTAACTGTGTGTCTGTTTCACTACATGCGCAACCCGAGGCACAAAGCAGTGACTCATCGTAGTCAAAGCGCGCAATGGCGCTGACTGTCTGCCGCCCAACAATGACAAATTCCTCTGAAATTCGATGCGACGCGTCGCGAATTGCCGGATTAGGCGTCTCTAATTCCTCCTCCGCTCGCGTCAGCGACGCACCCATCTCCATTTTCCTTTGACGGCTAATTACAATCGCTTCCCCGTCGCCGGCGCCCCGGACCGGCCAAGAAAATTAATTACAATAAAAGCACTATTTCCGAAATTGGCTCGATTGTAGTGGCGTTATTGGATCGGCGGCTGTGACGCCGCCGCGGCCGTGGAGGCGGCGGCGCTGGTGACGCACTGTGACGTAATCTTTTCCAAATGGCCACGACGACGAGGGACGCGGCCCTCGTACGCACAAACGAACTTTGCTCCCCCCGCGGGCACCGGGGATCGAACATGTGTCGGTCAGCGCGCGCGGTGGGGGTCGACCCGCAACCCTCTGCGTCGGCCGGGAAAGCGGCGTCCAGATGAACTCCCCTCTCTGGACATGTGGCGGCCAAAGGATTCATTTTGAAGTACAAAGCACTCGTAATCTCGTTGGTACGGACGATAACTAAATATTTGTTCACAGAGGTATGTACGAGTTGGGTACTTTTTTTTTTCTCTCGAGACAACGAGGCTAATGGGGGTGGGGAAGATGGCGAGGGTTGGGGGAAGACCGAACGAGCGAGGGGTGCGTGGCTTGGTGAAGGGTTGTGAAGTACAGCAAAGGTCTATTAATGTTGATGTGACGTGGACAGAAAGGTGAGGCCGATGAAGTATTTATGGAGCTGGAAATAACAATATAAGGATTGCTTCATCCACCTTTTCTCTTGAGTGAGATTTAAGAACGTTATATATAGAGCCCGGAAGTTCAGGATTTTATTTTGCCTAAAATAGGCAGGTAAAAGGACATTTATTTTTACTAAAATAAGCACGCAAAAAACGCATTTACTCTGACTAAAATAGGAGGCAAAACACAGGACATTTTAAAAAATCACAACTTAAAAGTAATTAGTGTAAAAAAAGAATAATTAAATGCTTCATATTTTTATTCTAACTTCAAAATTTACATTAGCACACACGTGAAAGCAAAATACCTTTTCTTTGTAATCTTCATCGCACTTGACCATTCGGTTCACGACCACGGATTTATTTTACTCGCGGCCCTGTCTTTACAAAATGCTATTGGGGACTCATTTTTGACTCTTGAAATGGTAGCAGTGAAAACTGCTACCATGCGGAAATTTCCTTAGAGAGCGATGACAGGGTAAAGAGGAAATACGATTGGAGCGACAGGTAAATGCAAGAAATGTTCATACCTTACCTAGTAGTTGAGAAGTATTGAAGGAAAATGTGAAATGGGAGTCTCTTTCATAAGCGAGAGAGTGGGGGTTGATCTGTTCCTATTTCGTAAGTGACTGCTCCTTCTACATGATTTAAATGATTGAAGAAATTATGTGTCAGTTTCGTAATAAAGGAAGTATTCGGTTCTATTGAAAAATCGTTGTGCATTATCTTATTGCTGACAAACCATGGAGCACTTACTTTTATAAGATTTTGTTTTGAAAGAGTTGTAACTTAATTAATGTGGTTAGGACAGCTGAAATCCATATAAGGCATGCATAAGTTAATATCGGACTAAAAATGGATTTGTAAATGAACTGAACGAAACTGAATTGTTAAAGAAGAATTGCGGTTGAGAATCGGATGTAAAATATCTAACCTTGTATTGACTTGAATTACTTTGGACGAGGTGTAACTGTGCCAATTTCGTCTTATGTCCATGAGAATGCCGAGATAACGAATAGACGAATTTAGGAGAGACCAAGGAATAATAGAAGAATCCAGAAATGGGAGAGGAAAAACA
This sequence comes from Teleogryllus oceanicus, assembly GCA_964035755.1. Lineage (NCBI taxonomy): Eukaryota > Metazoa > Arthropoda > Insecta > Orthoptera > Gryllidae > Teleogryllus > Teleogryllus oceanicus. Next base: position 65,467,534 of record CAXIVR010000011.1, read on the forward strand.
GGATACCTTAAATTAAATACTTGGCTATTGATTTATTAGAGATAGCTTTCATTTTCCATAGTGTTTACCATTTTTTATGATTTTTAGGTGATATTGAGTTACACGACATGCTGTGTTTAAGTTTCGATTTGCATAAAAGAGTAAAGTATCATCTACAAAGAGATGTGTTAACTATATTAGTGGTAGGAATGTCTGCAGCTTACAAATTAAAAAAGAAAGATAATTGGGATCCTTGTGGAACACTCCGGTTGCATGTTTAAAGGATCGATGTTTTAATTGTAGACTAATAAAAATGCTATTTTCCTATACATTTTTAATTACAGTACGGAAAAGGGGTATATTTTATTGTTTGGTCAACAGCATATTAGAAGTATGTAAAACTTACTATCGAATGTAAAGAATAAAATTAACAATAAGGAGCATCGTGTTTTGCTATCGATTTCGTGGTTCAGTGTCGATTCAGGCAATGACACGCCTGGCGATATATACATTCATAACACGAACAGCTTCCAAATTTCTTCAGATTGCACAGGCAAAATGTGCAGTGTGGTAAATAGGATGACGCGAAACAATGATTTTGCTCTGGATTGCTGCTACTAAAGAAAACATCGAAAGCCAAATATCGATGTTAATATACCGATGTTTGAGGCGGAAAACATCGATGTTTTAATTACACTCTAATAAACATGCTATTTTCATATCCATTTTTAAATACAGTACATAAAAGGGACATATTTTAATTATTGGCTACCATCATGTTAGTAGTATGTAAAAATTATCGAATGTAAAGAATATAAATTGGGGATCGCTTCCACTCTACAACGTGCTTAAACCCCTTATTAAAATTTTAAAAAATAGCATATCGATGTGGAGAAAACATCGAAAGCAAAATATCGATGTTAATATATCGATGTTTCTGGTGAAAAACGAAAGCAAAATATCGATGTTAATATATCGATATTTCTGGTGAAAAACATCGAAGCAAAATATCGATGTTAATATATCGATGTTTCTGGTGAAAAACATCGAAAGCAAAATATCGATGTTAATATATCGATGTTTCTGGTGAAAAAAACATCGAAAGCAAAATATCGATGTTAATATATCGATGTTTCTGGTGAAAAACATCGAAAGCAAAAACATCGATGTTAATATATCGATTTTCTGGTTTGGGCTCGAGCGCGTGGCTCGTGCCAGGAAATCCCTTCGGTGGCGGTGGGCGGAGGTAACGATCCGCGCGCACGCACGTGCTCGGCAGGCACGGCTGCATTGGGCATGCGAGGCGTGCATATCCGCGTGCTAATGACACGGGCGCACTTCTACAAATTGCTCTTTCAAGTACGCAGCGTTTCAGTGCGCGTGCTTATAGCTTTGAGCCTACTTTATCCCGCATCGAGCGTGGGATTTATGATGGAAATTAATGTATATGTGAATAATTGATTTTATTACAAATCTCTGGACGTGTTTGGTTTAGGCTGTCGATGTTGGAAGCACGCGTGATAGGCTTATGAGTTTTGAATCGTGATCTACATTGTTTCAAACGAAAATTTAGCCGTTTGTTTTGTCTGTCGAACTCTCATCATACACGTTTGCATACGTATTTGTTTGAATTGAAGGGTGCAAGGCCTTTAATATGTTGGCCTTATGCTTACAGGCGCGTGCAAGAATATTAAGAACGTCTTGTGGTCTTCGTGCGTAACGAAGTCACTGGGAAAAGTTCTTTCGAGAAGTGTTGTTTCCCTTTAAGTTCTCAAGAATTATTGCCAGTTCGCTACGGTTGCAAAATTTGCTTCATCCGGGAAGACTACTTTGTTTGCTTGAATGGCTTCAAGGAGACATCATTACAAATTCTGAGAGGAGAGTTTACGCAAACTGGAATCATATTTTGAACAGTTTTAATAATGTTTGTACGGAGAAATTCAAAGAACAGCAACGATAGTCGAAATCTTGCTCTCTTGATAAAAATAAAATACCTGGAGATAAAATAAATACTGCGAAAATAACAAAATATTAATGAAGCGTACATTCATTATTTCAAATTAAATTACGCAATATGTTTTCGTTTCCATGCAATCTAAATATCTTACTTAAACATTCAGCATCTCGTCACATAATAACGAATACTATGGCTCCTTTTACTAAAACAATTTCATATATTTACTAGAAAGTAGTGAAAGTGAAAAATATTGATTATGATAAGAAATAATGCATATTCCTTACAAATTGTGAAATTCTGTCAGTCACTCATAATTATGTCACTTCTATGGAATATATCTACAAAATTTATTTATAAGATACGTGTTTAATGTATAATTGATACTGCGGATCTCGGTTGTTCCGCAGTTCTTTCGAACTTCTTGTTCTCCTTGAAATACTTGACAGTTTTTACATTCTCTTTGTTTTTATTTATCCCCATCATCTATTTTATTATTCTTTCTTTTCAGCTTCTTCTTGCAGCGCCAGAGTCCCTTCGCCTAAGTAGCCGTACCCGGACCGAGCGTATTTTGTTACAGCAGTTTTCTGCTTCGGCATGATCAGATATGATTTTTCCCTTCGATTTTTCAGTCTTCCTGTTATTCCTCCTTCCGTTACCGTGATTTTTCTCTGGACACAACCCTACATTCATCTTTCCTCTTATTTCCATGGGCATTCGGTCATCGTTCGAAGCCGATTTCTTCCGTGGATCCCAGAGCGTTTGGGAACCGTCGTCTCGAAGCGGCGCTGGCCTGTGTGCAGCGCTGGGCGTGCCGCCGGCCAACCGGCGTCCATTGCCGAGCGAGCGCCGCTGATTGCCGCTAAGTGCAGGCCACTTGTTCAATCCGCATCAGAGTCGCAGTTGGAGCCACGGCGAGGCGAGGAGGTACGGAGAGGAGGTTCGGGGAGATACGGCGAAGAGTGAGGATGGGCGGAGGGATGCGGGATGGGGGGGAAAACAAAGGGGCGGGCGGAGACGGGCGGGTGAAGTGAGACGGGACGTGGTGAAGTGGGACGGGACGGGGCGAAGTGGGACGGGACGGGGCGAAGTGGGACGGGACGGGACGGGATGAAGTGAGACGGAACGGGACGGGGTGAAGTGAGACGGACGGACGGGGTGAAGTGGGTGGGGCGGGGAGGAGTGGGACGAGGCGGGGCGGGAGGAGTGAGACGGGGCGGGGAAGAGCGAAAAGTGGGAGGGAGAAGGGAAACAGGGCGGATAGAAACGGGAAGAGGGCGGGGCGGGGTGGGGTGGAGCGGGCGCGTGCGGGGGAAGGAGCGTGACGGGGCGTGCGAGAGGGATACGAGATGGGGAGGAACAAAGCGGGCGCTGGTGCCGCAGGCAGACCGCGCGAGAGGCTGAACCGAGACCTTTGGGGAAATCTCAACGAGAGCACTTGGGAGGTTGTAACGTCTGGCCACGCGACTGCCCGCTGCTCGCCAACGCGGCCACAAGACTCGCCAATTCCGGGGGCCTGCCAGCTTTGGGTCCATTCCGTGAACGCAAGCACCTTCGGGGGCTGGTGTCATTCTCACTTGCGCTCCTGCGAATTTACTCCTATTCCGCTCGCAGGGGCTTAGAGTATCATCAACGTGTGCGGCGATCTACGGGCTACAGTGCTGTTGATTTTGGTTTTGGTTTTGATTGTTGTGAATGCGGGCACATCAACTACAGAGGTCATTAATCCCGTAAGCGTGGTGTATGCCTTTTCGTTGGGAGATGACGGTGATCTTCCCCAGCTGGATGGCGAGATCCGGCGCCGACCTACCGTCGGCTAGCGGATTCTCCTCAACCAGGTTTCTCCTCCAGCGGGAACCGCACCAGCCGGAACAAACTCTTAAGGTCCCGACCGGTCTCCGGCGTGTGTGGTAGTGTAGTGCCTGTAAGAGGTAATAAGACAAGGTAGTGGGAGGAAAGATTGCACTCGGTCCGTGGCCCGTTTGTTAGAGTACTTCTCCGGCATTCGCCTGGTGTTGATCGGAGAAACCACGGAAAACTACTGACTAGAGCAGCCGGCCTCTAGAATTATCCTCCAGTCATCATTAATAACATCCTTTTTAGCACTACTTTCATTGTTAATTAATCACGTAGTATGTGTAAACCTCGATAGATAATGTGTATTTTGATGATCTCTTTGTGTTGTATGCCAAACATGGTGAAACATATGATTATAATTTATTCATTTTTGATGTCTGTTAAAGATTTGACTCGACAAAATTTCATTCGCTCAACTGTTATATTTTCGAAAAATGTTACTATATACCAATGACCCAATCATATTATCGTTTGTAATACGGGTTATTTTTGGATATGGAGCTTAGTTAACAGTGTGTTTTGAAATGCACTTTGGTAATTTGAGCTGAAAAAAAAATATGCCGATTCGTTGGCCGAGATCGTTAAGGCAATCGCGGTCTTGGACCACAGGATCGTGGGTTCGAATCCCGCCTCGGTCATGGATGTTTGTGTTATCCATACGTGTTCTCCCTACAGTTTCCCCTACAGTTGAAAACTCAAAGTGGTCGTTTTACGACCTAGATGTTGAAGAGGGACATAAAAAAATATTTTGCTCCAACATGTCCAGCAGGTTTCACCGCAATTGTAAATTTAGAATATGCCTTTCTCTCCTGGTACATGATTCACTGCGAAAAGAAGTATGCGAAAATGTACTACTACTCTTGGAAGAAAAAACTGAAGCATGGGAAGAGAACAAAAAACTTCATTTCTACCGAGAACATTCAAATTATTTCGAACTTGCTGAACAAGTCCGCACGGCTATAAATATATCCGGATGAAGGGCCGGGAAGGTCGGGAGGTACAGAACGAGCCAATTACGTGCCGCCACAAACCAGTCACGTTGCACGTGACGAAGAATCCAGACCGCAGTAGAAACAAAATTTCGAAACATTCATTCCTACACGTCCATGTTAATGCAAGACCATGAGCGAGAATTCGCCTTGTGTTGGAGTTAATAACATGGAAGTTTCCGAAACTCCTAGCCTCACAGCAAGACTCGGTGGAAAAACGAGAGAAAAGTTTGGTTACCTTAGTCACTCCCTCTTGGATCTGTCAAATTGATTTAAAGTTGAATAACAACAGTGGAGTAGAACCCTATGCATGTCTGATATTTTACGGACGTACGAAAAAGCCCCTGGAAATAATTGATCCTCAGGACGACTTTTTTTCACAATTTTGCGCTGATACGGAGATATGAATGAAAGTTCTCACTTGGATGGGATCGTACGCACAAGTATTCATTCTTCATTCATTCATTTATTGGATCCCGTGGGTAGGATGTACTGTACTCCCTGCCGATTTGGATCAAGAGGTGAATATTTCTGAGGAACTGTATGATGGCAAATCATTGGTTTCGGTTAATGAAAATATTGGAATGCTGAATTATGCTTCACAGTAACTGTGTTGTAAAGAATATGCACAAAAAATCAGAGATGAATTAAAGCCAGATAGTTTTAAATAGAGAATAATGGTAATAATGGTATTTTCCGAAAGCGACGAGTAGCATATAAAAATGACCCAAATGCACATGTAATGTACTAATCCTCAATTCTTTATTTTACGCATCAACCAGACCGCCTTTTTAATATAAAGATTTAATTTAAGTTTTTTTCGCGTATTGGCTTCCAAAAGAATATATGAATTCTGAAAAAGTATTCCACGTTACGAAAGGACAACCAGCAAGATTCTTTCGTAGTAAATATTCATAGAAGTACTATTAAAGTTCAGCGAACCCAATTTGCTTTGCTTCATCATATTTACGTTGTAAACGAGGTAATGAGAAAGTATTGAGGCATGGGCAAAATATGCAAATTGTGTAGTTCATTTTTGCTTCGGTTTGAATTTATCCATACATCAACCCTCACATTTTTGAGTATTTGAATTTTGAAATAATTACCTATATTGGGCTTCTGCTAAATTTTTCACTTTTCACTTGTAGATTCGCTGAAGTTAAAATTTCATTATCATTGTTTAAATATGTTGAATGAGTAACTTCTGGTCTGACGATGTTATGTAGTATACGATATTGTAACGCGACAATTGACAATTTGTTGGAAGTACTTCACTAAAGATATTCTGAGAGTAAGGTATTTATAATTCATGAGCAGGTTTTGACGACTTGGTCATTATCATCAGATCTTCAGCATGGTTATTAAGAATTCGACATTTCAACCATAATCACGCTTCAGTCATCATGTTCGTGATGTTCATCATGTCGTCATTAGTATAGATACGCGCAAGTTATCTTGATATTCCACACCGAGAGGTGCGGGAAGAGGAGGGCTCTGACTACGTCACGGCTTAAAAGGGCATACCAACGGTGGGCATGAACTTCACGCGCCAAAGCGTTCTACCAGAAATGCTACGATTGTTTAGAAAGTACGAGATGGTTGTTGTCAGCACTGCAAATGGGTACGTGCAGTTCCGAGTCGCACCTCAGTAACTCAACGGGCCGTGCTTTTTCAACGCTGGGTGAGGACGAGGCAGCTCGTGTATCAACAAAACTCGCGCGAGCAGCACCAAGCCCTTTTGACACTTTTTGCACCCTTTCTCCTCGGGCGTCGCCTTGGAAGACTCCTGGAGGCAATAGGGTCTTGGGCGGACGCCGCGTCCTGGAGGATTCCAAGAAGGCGCCAGCCAATCACGAGCCGATTTGCTCCGAGGCTGCCCGTTACCGTTCTCCTCCGGCCTCCTGCCGCCGCCGCCGCCGCCCCCCCCGCCGCCGCCGCCGCTAACGAACTGAGATGCGCGGCTTCCGCCGGCAGAGGGCGCGCCGATCGGAGACGGCGAACAATCGCGAGGCTCCCGCAGTCGCCCTCGCCATTAGCGTCACGTCCGCCTCGCCCCGCCCCGCCCCGCCCCGCCCCGCCCCGCCCCGCCCCGCCCCGCTCCGCCCCGCCCCGCCCCGCCCCGTCCTGCCTGCAGACTCGTCTCGGCTCGGCTCGGCTCGGCCTGACTCTCCAGTGCTGTAGGATACGACAATGGATGTGAAACTTCTAGTGCGGCGTTGTGAGAGTCTAATTTTTCCTCGCCATGCCTGGCCTGCCCTTTCGTCGCTTTATATTACCTCCTTGCATGCTTTGATCGCTTTTTCTTGCATTTGGTCGGTCTTCGTGAAAATCGTCGCGTTGCGTCTTGTTGCGTTGCGTTGCGTCGCGTCGCATCGCACCGCCGCATCACATCCCCGTCGCGGGGCGTCGCGTCAAGTGGTGTTGCGTTGCGTCTCGTTACGGCGCGTTGTGTCCCGTTGCGTCGCGTTACGTCGCGTTCCGTCGCGTTACGTCGCGTTCCATCGCGTAACGTCACATTGCGCCGCGTCTCTTCACTGCTCGCGCTCTAACATTTTTAGATCTAGGAAATTTTAATGAACGTGAAACCTCATGGTAAAGTGTTCGTCGTATTTATTTTAAACTATCGGAAGTATTAACAGCAGTAGGCCGATGAACGAATGTCACGCACCTCCAAATACGAAAATGAAATTTTTAATGAAAGCGTTCATTGTTATAATTTTTGAACCAACAATGTTAAATATAATTAATGCATCCTCAGCATGGAGCCCATATTTTAGCTACGTTCTCATCTGCTTTGCCTTCGCCGTTGCCTCCGTTCTTCCTTTCCCGATTCTGTAATCTGCGTTGTGTTGTCTAACATATTCCAGTCTAAAAACATCAGTGAACGTCAAATACTAAACATCCCATTTTATTTTTTGATTGTAAGTTCGTTTGTAGTATAACAACTTAAACAATTTCATATTCCACCATAACAGTGACACAAGGATAATTTACCAATTTAAAATGAAAAATCGAATTTATTATCTGCACAATTCAGAAATGTTCCGCTAAAATCAGCCATTTCCCGAGCATTAGGAAGAATAATTTCTCTTTTTGTTTTTAAACTTCTGCGGTGATCATCCTGTTTCCATCAAACAAATAGTGGAAGCTTTGATGTCCAAGAAATGTTCTTGGTATTTTGTCTTACGTTGCTTCATTACGACATTCGAGTATTTTCTTTCTTCTTTGGTGATGAGACACGATGAAAACCGTTCCCTTTGTTCTGTTTTTAAATTCCAAATCCTTTGATCCACTTGGATTTTTTCTGAAGTTTATTCCTATAGATAAGACAAAAGGAAAGGAAAGGAAGAAAGAATAAAAAAGGGAAGTGGGGGGAAGGGGGTGAACATGGGAAGAAGCGCCTGCGGCTCTGACACCACCCGCACTTTTATATCTCTCAGCCCTTGGGCCAGAAGGGCTGCGTGGGCGAATGAAGGGAGGAGGGGAGGGAGGGGTAGGAAGGACGAGTCGAACGCAGAGGAGGGGGAAGGGGAGGGGAGGGCCGAGTTTTCGCGGGTTTATGGTGCCTGTAACTACCGTGCACCGAGTGCGGCCAACGACCTTTTCCGGTCGCTGCCCCGCCCCCGCCCTCACCCTCGCCCCCCCGCCAACGCCCTCGCCCCCGCCAACGCCCTCGCCCTCGCCCTCGCCCCCGCCAACGCCCTCGCGCCCCCGCCCCCGCCCTCGCCCCGCCCTCGCCCCGCCCTCGCCCCGCCCTCGCCCCCGCCCTCGCCCCCGCCCTCGCCCACGCCCTCGCCCCGCCCTCGCGTCCGCCCCGCCCCGCCCTCGCCTCGCCCTCACCCCTCCTCGCCAACGCCCTCGCCCCGCCCTCGCCCCTGCCCCGCCTCGCCTCGCCTCGCCCCGCCCCGCCTCGCCCCAGACCCCACCCTCGTGTCCGCCACTCGTGCGGTCGCCGGGCGACGGGGAATCGCAGCCCGCTAACTCAAAATTACGGTGCTGATTCTAATTCTCACATGGCAACATCTGTGCCAAACTTTAGTTTATCACATCTGCAGGCGGCCGGGGTAATCTCGCCCTCCCCATGAGGATATTGTTTTTTGCGGGTAGTCCACATCCTTTGGAGGCCATATGTTACCACCGTTCGACCGGCTCCTCATAAAGCGGTGTGGACTGGATGAAAATTTATTCAGTTTTATGATTAAGTAAGCGCAGCGAATTTGCAACCGCGTTGGAAAAACTGGTGGTATAATACTTTTTGCCGATTTTCAGAAACCTCAAAAACTGGAGGAAAGGGACTCTTAATTTTTTTTTTCATACATTCCATCTGTTCTGTTGGTACTGTCCCCTAAGCTGTGGCGTGCAGATGGGCTAAAGCGAAGTGCGTAGTCTGAATTACTATCCAATCTTCTGAGAATTATCTATTGTAAACATGAAATAATGTTTACTCTTAAGTGAAAATTTAAAGCGGTTCATTCGGATAGTGAATTTATAGGATCCTCAAAGCTACTTTAAAATTCCCTCGGTGACTTGACGATAAACGAAGGTAAATAGATGCCGTAAGATTGGTACTTACCTCACATGAGAGGATTTAATAGTTGAATGCGACGCATGTAATAATAAAAAATCAACACTTCCTATATTTATGCGTTACAGTTAAATACAATATTTTAATGCCAATAATTTAGCATTTTAGAGAAAAATCATCTGATTATACATTTGTATTTATTGAACCTTATTAATATAATTTCGTTGCACGATACGGTGATGCAAATAATGCAATACGTTGAATAAAATAATTAATAAGTCATCTCTCGAGTTGTTTTTATCACAATTTTCACGTTGTCATACTGCGAGTTAAAAAACTAGAAGTTATTAAATATCTTTTTGCCATTTGGCAGAGACTCGCTTAATACAAATTACACTATGTACTACCTTTCTGTGATACTAAATATCTTAGTTGATTCCACCTTATTTGTTTTAATATAATAATTCGTACATAATTTTATTTTTCTTGCAATTCTTACCTTCATTATATATGACATGCATTACTCATCCAAAATGAATTATTTAAGCAAAGAAAGTGTTCGGTCAGAAACCCGCTTTAATGACCTCAATAAAGTAGAAAGTTATCGCTCCTCTTTGTACCATTCAGATGTGATTGTCAATATTCAGCGCACCCTAATCCGTTGGAAAAAGCAACAAAAATTCAGGAGCCGATTTTAAAATGGCGTCCGTTTTCGGGCAAATAATGGATCCTGTGGCAAATTTAGATTGCCTGGCATAGGCCGCCCGGCTATGTCAGGATGATGGCTACTCGGACATGAAATGAAGCGAATTGATCTCCTCTTACCTCATTCCCCCTCTCTCTCTTTTTCTTCACCGTGAGCCTTCACTCGCTGAACCAAAACTGCACGCTGTTGATTGCTTTTTTTTTCGTGTTTGCGGGTGCGTCAACTGCTCTGGTCAATAGTCCCGTAAGTGTTGTGGATGTTTCTTCTCGGAAGATGGCGGTGATCTTTCCCCGCTGGATGGCGAGATCCGGCGCCGACCTCCGTCGGCTTGTGGGGTTTCCCCCTAACCAGGACTCTCCCATCAGCGGGGCACCGCCCCAGTCGGAACGAACTGTAAGCTCCCGACCGGTCTCCCGGAATATGTGGTAATGTAGTGCATGTTAGTGTAAGCGTGTGTGAAAGGGGAGAGAATAGGGCAAGGACGAGGAAGGAAAGATCGCGCGCGATCCAGTTGCAGTCCGAATCCAGTTGCAGTCTGGAGGAGAATTCTAGCGGCCGGCTGCTCTGATCGGTAGTTTTCCGTGGTTTCTTGGATCAACACCAGGCGAATGCCGGAGCATTACCTTAATAAACTGGCCACAGACCGCGCGCGATCCTTCCTTCCTCTTCCTTGTCCTATCATCTCCCTTTACACACACATACTTACACTAACATGCACCACACTACCACATATTCCGGGAGACCGGTCGGGAGCTTAGAGCTAGTCCCGGCTGGGGCGGTGCCCCGCTGGTGGGAGAGTCCTGGTTAGGGGAATAACCCTTCTAGCCGACGGTAGGTCGGCACCGGAACTGGCCCTGCTGCAGGGGAAGATCACCGCCATCTTCTGATAAAAAACATGCACTACACTTACGGTGCTAATGACCTAAGCTGTTGACGTGTCCGGAATCACCAACCAACTAACTGGTTGACGCGCCTGGAATCACTAACAATCGATCAATCGTATTGTAAAATCTCATTGATATCCACCACGTAACAACATTGTTATGATATTGTTTAGAGATAAACCTATAATGCATTTTCCTGCCTAACGTTTTGAATATTTGAGTTTCAGCTTCTGAAAATATTTGTTTTATACAATTTTCCTTCATTTTTCCTCACTATACTTCTCACTCTCTTGATTTTCGAGGCCCTCTTAAATTCTTGGTTACTAAATAAGCAACGACCTCCAACGTAATAGATATCTTCCTTGTCCCAACCACCTTTTGGGTATCCTGTTTCCACAGGACACTTTACGTCTTGCCTTCTTGCTCTCTTTCTCTTCCGATCCGGCCCTATCTCGTCGGTGGCTCTCCGTCGGAACTCTCTCAATTTGCGAACGCGAGGGCAGCAAAGATTACAGGATAATTGCGAATCAGATTGGAGCTAATATTTGCGCCCACTATTTTCTGGCTGACCGGAAGCCATCCAGGGGCGCCAGCCAACAGAAGCGGTGGGTAACCGCATCTCTGAAGGGCCTGGATATCCGGTTGGTGGATTCCGTTCATAAGAGACCGGCTTTGCTTGTTTTACATAAAATAGCTTTGTTGGCGATTGTAGTTTCCTATCACCGACCATAGTAAGCTTTGACTATGTCTGCTTGCAGTATTGATCGATCTTCAGATTGGAAGTAAGATCTGTTGTATCCACATTAATTTCTGAAGTGGTTTTTATGAGATAAGAAAACGAAATGCCATTCGGTATCATGAAATGCTTACTTGACGTTATATTAAGGAACAGGTTTTGAAGAACAGAAACGGTAACATCGCCTCTTCATATTAGTACCTTCTTTAACTCATTAGTACGTCTTGTTACATATTAGTACGTTGTCGTTATGGCTCACATAATACTGGAATTGGCAAATAATATTAACTTATAACGGAAAAAATATTCAATACTCAAATCGGAAATTGCTGCTATTTCTTTCCCTATTCATTAGGAACTTAATTTCACTCTGTTAGTTATTAATCTTATCGCATGGGACATTAAAGGTGTAAATGTGAAAATGTGTAAAAATGGTTTTCAATGTTGGTAATCTAACAACTTTTATGCTCTTTTAGTTCCGTTTCTTGTCTTCGACCCTCCCGTTTTACCACCCGGCTCTGCGGCTTCCCAGAAGTCCTTCGATTCGTTTTGTTTGCTTTGAGCAGGTTTTGCCGGGAAAGGAGCATTTAAATGCATGTGCAAAGTTTTAATATCTTGTTATTCTAACATTCCAGAAATCATTAATTGGTGATGTGTTTATAATTTTGTGTAAGCATTTTATTTTGAATTTTGTTTAGAGAAAGAATAATGTGCTCATCAGAAAAATTCTACCACGGAATTACTTTATTCAGTTAAGTGTAACTTAAGCATTTCCAATAACTCCTAGACATTCTGAGCTTATTTAACGAGTTCTAAGAACCGTTAAACATTTCATTCAAGTATCCTTTAATATATTATTCTTTACTTTGTCACTTTCTCCGAATTGATTATTGAGCTGTTGAAGAGAGACTAGGTCAATTTCTGAATTTTATGATATATTGTCTTTCGCGGAATATCGCTTATTAATTTTTATGATCTATTTGGTATGATTATAGTTATTATTTTTATAGTTATTATTAATTAGTCAGATTTTAGGTTATTTTTTTTCTCTTTTTAAATTTATTGGGAATAACGTAATTTCATATCTTGAAACCCAACGAAGAGTGAGAGACAACACAAAAATCTGAGAAATTACGCCATGATCAGACTGGATTACCTTAAGTTCAACCTAAAGCTCTTGACACTGATACCTAATTTGTGATTAGTGTAAATACATTAACTTTGGTTTAAAACGTGCGTACTCAGAATAACTAATGTTACTGATGCCTGAATTACACTGCATACACGAAAATTCTCATTCCGATTATATATTTCGTGTGAATTGATCGGGTTTCTGACAGCGGTTCCTTTGCGACTTCAGCAAGTAGCCAAGCCGTTTTTCCAATCCCGCATTGTCCACCCCTGCATGATGAGGCGCCATAAAGCTGAGCTTTCGTTCCAGGCAGCGGTTTGAATCCTCTAAGCAACCGTGAACATCGAGATCGCATGCAGGACATGCCCTTCATGGCGAATTGTCAATAGCTCTGTCTGCCCTGCCGCGCGCCCTTTCGTGACTTGAGCCGGGCTGTCGGAGTTGAGCCTTCCTTTTTTTTTCTCCTCGAAACCGCACGTGCTTTCCTTCCTAGAGAATGGTGTGCTTGGTTGGCGAAATCTCGTACATCAATTGCGAATGAATGCACTGGTATTCAGTAATTGTAATGTATGGCTCAAGAAACAAGGATTCGATTTTTATTCATGAATGAAAAAGTTTAGTCCCGGAGGTAGGAGTTGATATGCTAATTTTCACATGTGAGAAAAATGTATCGTGTTTACTGAGGTCTTTTCATGATCTTAAAACACGAATTGACTGTTCTGAATGTAATCCATATCTTCAATTAACATTGAATGATAGTCTCATTTTATATTCAAATCTGTGTGTTTTGTGTGTGTGTGTGTGTGTGTGTTTGGGTGTGTGTGATTGTGTGTGTGTGTTTGTGTGTTTGTGTTTGTGTGTGTGTGTGTTTGTGTTTGTGTGTGTGTGTTTGTGTGTGCGTGTGTTTGTGTGTGCGTGTGTTTGTGTTTGTGTGCGTGTGTTTGTGTTTGTGTGTGGTGTGTTTGTGTGTGTGTGTGTGTGTGTGTTTGTGTGTGTGTTTGTGTTTGTGTGTGTGCGCACCAAGATCACGAACTATCCCACTCGACAAGAATTTCTAAACTTTCATAGACCTTAATGCTAGGGCTACGACACAGTGAAGATTATTTTCGTGCAAAGACCCAAAATGATTTACACGCGCCGCACAGTGATCTCAGAATCACCTACTCCCTTAACACATGCCAGATGACCGGTCGGGAGTTTCGAGCTAGCCATGGCTGGGGCGCTATCCCGGTGGTGGGTGATACCTGTTCGGGAGAAACCCCGCTAGCCGACGGTAGATAGGCGCCGGATCTCGCCGGTGGAAGATCACTGCCACCTCACGAGGGCGAAAACATGCACTACACTTACGGAACTATGTCCTCGTTAGTTGACGCGCCCGGAAACGCTAATCAACCAACCAGGGATGTGGTCGGAGGAAACTGTGGAAACGAGGGTTCGAGGGGAACAGCAACATACAACAGCGCTTGAAACGACGCCTTCTGAAAGTAATGCAAAAGTTTTCGAAGTATGATTTCATAATTTTCGTGCTCAAAAACCTTTACACATTTTTTGGCGTTTGTATTTATCCATTAAATGTCCAGTAAAAGGGAATTGTCGGCGGCGCCGTGAGGATGGCTGGCATTGGAATTGGACCGGGTCTCTTCTATGCGCAGTTAGTGTGTTGCGCCCTGAACAATTTCGCTCGGTTCTACACATTTAGTCACAAGTAAACGTTAAATAGAGAATACGGTAACATGCTTTCGTACATGATGCATCTTCGACACAACATGAACTAAACTACACAATTCTGGAATATGGACTGGGAGAGGTGATTCAGGGTATCAGCTGATGTCACAGCATGTTACTATAATCGGAAGGTCCGAGTTCGAGTCCCGACTTTGGCAGGATTTAGGCAATAGCTTATCAGCTAGGTCGAATTCAGTCACTGTGTGGAGAACAATTCTAGCGGCCGGCTGTTCTGATCGGTAATTTTGCGTAGTTTCTCCGACCAATACAAGATGAACCGGGGCAGTACCTAACGAACGGATTACAGACCGAGCGCGATCTTTCCTTCCTCTTCCTAGTCCTATCCTCACCCTTACTTACACACACTGACATGCACTACTCTACCACACATGCCGGGAGACCGGTTGGGAACTTGGATCGTGTCTCGGTTGGGACGGTGTCCCAGTGGTGGAGATACCTGGTTGAGGAAACCCGCTAGCCGACGGAAGGTCGGCGCCGGATCTCGCCATACAGTGGGAAAGATCACCGCCACCTTCCGAGAGAAGCACATGCACTACACTTAAGGACTAATGATCTTAGCCGTTGAGCGCCCGGAATCACTAACGACCGACCGCTTGACCAAGCAACCTACGGAACAGCGCCATGACGAAAGGTCATCGACTCAACGCAAGGCTTCCTCCGCATTAGTCGCTCGCCCCGCGCGCCGCCCTCCGTGCCCGGCGGTGCCCTCCTGCAGGCTGCGTCAATTCAATTCAATTATGCCTTATTTTACGTGGCGAGACTCTGGCCATGAGGTCTGGTCTTCCATCTGACGACGAAATTTCGCTACACTCCTTTCACCATCCATCAGCGAAAGAAGGTATTATTCCGGTGACGAACAGGCGATCTGAATTTAAACACAGGGTTTCTTCTAGGCTTGAAGATCTTTTACATGCCGTGAATCTACCACATGGGACAGCCGGCTTTACTTCCTTCCGAAGAAAGGCGCACGAAGGAATTTTATTTTGCTCTTAAAAACCGATGGCGTCGATCGGGTTTGAACCCGCCCGCCCTCTTTCCGTCCTCAGATTTCCGCCTCGGAGGGCGGTGCCGTTCCGCGCGAGGGGGCGGGTCCACCATCTGCGCGGAATGCAGAAAAACGCCCCGTCGCTCGTTGAAACGCTGCTCGCGGGGCCGCTCATTTCGCCGGCGCCATTGCGTATTCGGAGCGGGGCGTCGCGACGGTCGCCGCCGCCGCCGCCGCCGCCGCCGCCGCCGCCGCCGCCGCCGCCGCCGCCCCGCGCGTGGCGCGCCGCCCTCCGCTTCCCGCCAGTTTCGCCATCTCCGCGCCCGCCCGCCCGCCTTCCTGCTTGGCGCTTGCCTCACTGGGCGAGCTATTGGGGCTCCCACGCCCCTGCTGCTGGGCTGGTCCTTGTGACAAATAGAGGCCACCGCGTTGAGCATCTTCTAACCTTGCAGCTGTTGAGGAATCAAATGGCCGTTTGATTCGGTGTTGATCTTGAGTTGGAAAAAATGTTATTAAACCGACAGGGTATTGGATTGTAATCTAATAATAATTATAACAATAATAATAACAATCATAATAATAATAATAACAATAACAGTAATAACAATCATAATAATAATAACAATAACAGTAATAATAATAATAATAATAATAATAATAATAATAATAATAATAATAATAATAATAATAATAATAACAAACAACAACAACTAGTGAGAACCCGTCCAAATTTGACGGTGTGATCTGACATAAATGTAAAATACTGTGCCCAGACTAACGTGCACAATATGTCGCATTGTTTGGATCTTGAGGGTATAACGAAGATATTCTGTGATGAGTTCCCAAAATTTTGAACACGTATGGCCCATGAGCAGGGGGAATGCAATATCGGCACCAAATGACACAAAAGAAAGACCACTATTATACTGACGTATATTATTTCTAAACTTTTTTGATGTGTCATTATCTCCTATAAACAACTATTTGATTTCTTCTGGCATATTGCTCGAAGATAAACTTATTTTCCCTATTTAAGCAACACAGAGTAAACCCGTTTGCAGAATTTCTCTCACATGGGAAGTACGAAGCAAAACAAAATTGACATTTCATAGACAATGACCCAACAGAAAACAGAAATGACCTCACTATCACATCTACGCTGACTTTCTGTTTCCCTGCATCCAGTTAATGTACGTTTGGGTCTTTTGGGGTGCGTTGGCAAGGATTCGGAATTCGACATAACCTGTGAAAAACTTCACTACGTCAGTACAACCAAACAAAACCCACTGTTCAAATGTTCTCTACAAAATACACCACAAAAGCAAATACATACAAACTGTCAACACCACAATGCAATTATTACACTGAAACAAAACCTTGACGAATTGTAAACAAATCTCAACAAACAAAACAAAACATCAAGCAGCGCCAACATGAAGCAGCAATAACTCACATCTATCGACTCATATATATCGACATTGAAACAGCCACCTTTTGAAAGAAAACAATTGACTATTGATAAGCGTACTATTAAAATATGATTTAATTAATTAATTTACATTGTAAATGTTAACGAATCAACACAAACAATATCCGATAACACATCTAGGGATCATATTCTTTCATTTAAAGGAAAAAATACAACAATCGGTTCAGTAGAAGCTCTAAACGAAGCCATGGCAGAATTCCTTATTTTTTAAATATATATAGATGATGATGATAATAATAACAATAACAATAATAATATAATAATAATAATAATAACAATAATAATAATAATAATAATAATAATAATAATAATAATAATAATAATAATAGAGTTTAAGGGTTAATAGCAGCCGGCTAATTCCTTGCAGCCTTGTTGTCGCATGACGCCAGATAAGTTGTAAGCAGTGTCGACCTGAGTATTATAATTCAGTCCGTACGCGAAATATGATAATACACTGAATAACACACACATTTACACTTTCCAGTCGAAATCGAAGCGGAACTTCGAATGAATCCCGAGTTGCTGGGAAGGTAAAGAAAACCTAGTGACCTTCACATAGCCGCAAATTTCTTTCAGTCTCTGCGCCCGTTGAAGATTAGTAATAAATAAAAAATTGTTTATTTTGCTGTCACAAAATGCACGTGGCATGCTAGCGGCAGCCGGGCTGGGTGAGGGTCAGAAACACCTGGACGTTGCCTCTATCCTCTTTCCCCCACCTTGACATCGCTTTGAGGTTAATCTACATGTAAGTCTAGCTAGATAGTCAATGATTTAAGGACAAACTGGCCTATTCCACTTCTTAGCTGGTTCGCTGGGAGAGATACCTGCCGCCTGTTAACATCCCTTGGGCAATGGACCGGGGCAGGATCTACATTCTGAGGAAACCATTGCAAATTTACATCCGTGCCATGGAATTTACTGCGTGTGAAGTGTTTTTGTGGTTAACTATAGCCCAAGCTAAATTTTCAAGAAGTGGAGATTAGTAATAGTATAAATTTTTAATTGATAAGTTTCTGCAGAACTTCAGTTATTCTTTTAACGGCATTAATATATTTATAAAACATTTTTACTCGCCGAAATGTTATTCACATGTAGCATTCATGACGAACCTGCATTGTAATTGTGACTGATATGTCACAATAAATTGTCTGTCAAAGTTTTTGCTTCTGGGAATAAACCGATCGACCACTTTAAAATGCTATAGAGTCTTTTGTATTGTAAATTGTGTTGCAGAGCGTAATCCAGACGAGTCACAAGCCGTTTCCTTCACCCCCATAGGCACGCATGTTTTCGTTATTTGGTGAGATCTACGGAAACGGAGAACGTTCATATAGAAATACCATAATAATTAAATATTAATGGATTGAACTTGTGGAAAAATATCAGATGTATTGCGAATTCTTGGATACTTCGTGTTTCAATGTGTTATTCATTATTCAAACTACAAAATACAGAAGAAAGATTATTTTGTGTAAATATCATAGCCTCAAAGTGAGAATTAGCCGATCGAGATCGTTATGGCAGGAGTGCAATAGCGGTTTCGGACCAAAGGATCGCGGGCTTGAACCCGCCTCGGGCATGGATGTTTATGTGGGTTTGTGCTGTTCATTACGTGCTCTTCCTACAGTTTACCCTACAGTTTAAAAATCAAAGTTGTCGCTATATGACCTGAATGTTGAAAAGCGACCTTACAAAATTAAGAAATAAAAAGAAAAAAAGGGAGAATTGTCAAAATTTGCAAGTCTTTAACACTGCCGATAGAGTACCAACTGAAACATCTTTATATTATCTATTCTGCCCAAACTATTCTTTCAAACCGCCGATGTAGAACCTTCACCGTTAATTTGTAAATTTGCCCTACGGTCTGAACATCAGTTTCATTAGTCCTATTATATGAAATCTTTATGTATTCCGTACCTCAAAACAGCTATCGTCCAAAGCAACGTCTCCGAGACTTTTATCTGGCCATCTAAGAGCATGCCGCGTCATTTGAAATGCAGCGACCTCTGCGGGCTCCCCGTCTCCGCGGTGCCTCTCTATTCCGCCCACGCGCCGAATCCGTCGGTGGAGCGCAACGGGCCGGGCAGGGCAGGGCGCGAGGGCGACGCGGATCAGCGGCCGCCGCCCATTTGTCCCCTTCGCCCCTGCGCCTCGGACACACACACACACACACACACACACGCACGCACGCGCGCCGGCGCTTTGAGAAAAAACGGCGGCCGCCGCGCCTACTAGCGTCTTCATAGTGCTCCCAGTGGGTCCCTGCGTGCCTGAAGTGGGCAGATGGGAGGGTGGAGGAGGGTGGAGGATGGGAGATCGGAGGGTGAGTGGAGGAGGCGTGGCCACTTGGAGGTGCTAAGGGTGGAAGTCGGCGGCGGGTATTTCGTCTTGGAGGGTGGTAGACCAAAAGTTGTGGACTGACGGAGGGCCATAAGAGAAGAGCTGGAAAAACGTAAAGGGCAAGGACTCGCAGAGCGTAGGGAGGTTGAGAGGGCGTAGGGAGGTTGAGAGGGCGTAGGGAGGTTGAGAGGGCGTAGGGAGTTTGAGAGGGCGTAGGGAGGTTGAGAGGGCGTAGGGAGGTTGAGAGGGGGTAGGGAGGTTGAGAGGGGGTAGGGAGGTTGAGAGGGCGTAGGGACATCGAATGGCCGTAGAGGCAGATACTCTTGTGGGAGGACGTTTGTAGTATCTAAATGGAGGGTGGAGAATCGTAGAGGGAAGAGATCATTGAAGAGATAACGTTGGAACCTTGAAGAATGAAGGAGTCTGGAGGTCAGCGTATTGTGGACAACCGTGAGGTACGTCGTGGTGTCGTGAACAGCTGCGAGTATTTATGGGGACCGAAGGGATGTGGAGGGAGGTGTGGGGTTGTGGGAGGCGAGAATGTGACCGGGAGAAATGGCTCCGAGCAACAACTGATATCGCTGAAGTTCCTCTGGACGGGAAATCCTAGGTTTGAGTCCCAACGGTGGACGATTTGCGACACTAGCTTGTGTGCTAGGTCGAATTCAGTCGTTGTCTGGAGTAGAACTCTAGTGGCCGGCTGCTCTGTTCGGTAGTTTTCCGTGGTTTATCCGATCAACATCAGGCGAATGCTGGAACTGTACCCTAACAAACGGACGACGGATCGCGCGCGATCTATCCTACCTCATCCTTGTCCTATCCTCTCCCCTTACACACACACTAACATGCACTACACTACCACACATGCCGGGAGACTGGTCGGGAGCTTAGAGCTTGTTCCGGTTGAGGCGGTGCCCCGCTGGTGGGAGATACCTGGTTGAGGGAAATCCCGCTGTCTGACTGTAGGTCGGCACCGGATCTCGCCATCTAGCTGGGGAAAATTCACCGCCACCTTCCGAAACAAAACATGCACTACACTTACGGTACTAATGACCTGAGCTGCTGACGCGCCCGTAATCGCTAACAACCAACCAAGCGAGACAGGGTCGTGAAAGGCCATGAAGTGCCGAGGAGAGCTATGGAGGGAGAAGAATCTCCGGTGCAGGGCGGAGGGCGCCGGACTGCGAGTGAAGACCAGAGCGCGCCGAATGGACTATAAAGGAGGGGAGAGGGAAGAGCTCGAGAGAGCCATGCGACGTGATTGGGAAGCAAGGTGGAGCTCACGTCAGTGACGAGCTGGAAGCAGCAACTGTCATCTGGGAAATGTCTGGGGGCGTTGGAGGAATGTGAGATGCACTATGCATGGGACGAAGGAGGGGAATTCCAGACGCTGCAGGAATCGGGAAGAGGAATTTGTGAAGCACGTGGGAGTGTAGTGGAGTGAAGTTAATCCCAGGGGCGGCGGCTGTCAATGCTACAATGGAAATCGTATTTAGGGAAATTTAAGAACTCCTGTTTGTAAGGGGTTGGGAAAAATTTGTTAAAAGTGCAATTTGTACGAAGAAATTAAGAGTAATTCTCTGTTAAAACATTAATAGGTGCAAAATTAAAATGTTCTCGTGAATATTGAATTTATATTAAAGATATATTTAAATAAATTATCAGTCATCAGAGAAATCTGTAACAAACCTTTCTGATATATACGATTAAGTAGTCCTATTTAAGCCTAAAAATGCATAATTCCTTTTTGTTTCTTTTCAGGTAAGAAAGGGAGTGATTGAAGATGCTCGATTCCACTGTCGTATGTGAGTAAATAATAATAAATTACACACTATGTATGGCATTTTATTACATTTATGAATGTTTTATTCTTCGAATATCTTAAATAGCATATTGGTATGTCTAGTTGAAATATATGAAATAGATTTTCTCTTTGTTGACTCAACTCTGTGCATACAAGGACATATCATATAACATTCATACCTTTTAAAAATAATTACGCCTAAAATGTCTAGACTTACTTCAGAAATATTTTCATTTAACACGCAGCGGTGTCCCATGTTACGTCCTCCTGATGTGCTTCCCTGGTAACAACTCTCATTTGCAAAAGCTATTATTTAATACATTATTCTTGCCTGTGCCGCGGCTCATACATTATTCTTGCCTGTGCCGCGGCTCTGGGCCCCGTATTTATGGCGACGGGCGAGGTTCGGGCGCTCGCGCATGATTGGGTCACGTCAGCGATACTGTTCGGCTACCAGGGTTTTGTGTTCCGAAGTGCTGTGTACCATGTAGTGTTTAATTTTTCACCTTCTTCTTTTGTGTTGAAATTGTTTTTGTGTTTGTAAATCTCGACGGCTTCCTTTGGGAGTATCTTGTTGTAGTGTGCGGTGGTGGAGAGAACATCTGTTACTTCAGAGCGCATGTCGTTTCCGCGTCACGACAGCGCGGGGGTCGGTGACTGCTGATTTATCTGTACGTCCTGGACGGCAGTTCATTTTGTGTTCTTTTATACGAGTATTGAAACTTCTCCCTATACTACCTATATAAATATAAATACTTTTGTTATGTAACAAAACTTTGTTTATCCCCCTCCCAATGATCGGCTGGATCCGCCCCTGGGAGCAGCGGGGACCAGCAAGGATTGCTGGGAGCAGTGGAGAGCGCCAGGGACCAGCGTAATTAGAACTCTTTCTGTGGGGTGCGGCGGGGACCAGCAGAATAAGCGTTCTGCTGGTTCTTACAGCTTTCTAGTCTCACCGATTCTCGCTCTCATAATGATAGCCTCACTGGTCCTCATGTCTCCCCGCGATGTTGCACATGTTTTCGTTTGTTACCTTCCTTTATTTTGCAAAATTGATTTATATATTTGAGAATTATGCAATTAGTCGAAATCGACGAAAAATGCAAAATGCGAAAAATGCGAAAAATGCGAAAAATGCAAAAATGCAAAAATTGCAAAAATGCAAAAATTGCAAAAATTGCAAAAATTGCAAAAATTGCAAAAATTGCAAAAATTGCAAAAATTGCAAAAATTGCAAAAATTGCAAAATGCAAAAATGCAAAACCATATCACACCACAAAAATAAAATTAAAAAAATAATATGTTAATTATTTAACAAAATATCTAAGATCCCCACTCCTCCCCAAATGATCGCCTGGACCCGCCCCTGGCAGCAGTGGAGAGCGCCGGGGACCAGCGTAATTAGATCTCTTCGCGTGGGGAAGGCACCAGCAGAGTAAGCGTTTTGCGCGCAGCGGAGAGCGCGGAGGGGGAGGGACCACACGAGTCAACGTTCCGCGCGCGGCCTCGCGACGGTTGCTGTGGCTTCCGCGGCCCGCTGGCACCGCCGGGGGCAATAAAAGCCGATATCGGGTACCCCTCCCCCCTCCCCCCGCCGGCGACACTGCGAGTTAACGTTTCGCGATAGAAGCCATTTCCTCCTGCCGCCAGCCGCCCAGAAGGACGCTTGACAAATCCAGGGTAATGGAACTGTCGCGATTTGGGTCTCGCCTGCCTATGTGAGCGCGCCGGCTTTGTGACGACGCAGAGCTGAGAAGCCGCTTTGATCAATAACGCGAATTCGCTTTAATTGCGGTGTTTCCTCACCGGCGACGTGATGCTAATTTATTACGATTATGGACCGGGAGCGGTAGCTCAGTGCATCAACTGATGCCACTGCAGCGCCTCCGACCGGGAGGTCCTAGGTTCCCACTCCTCACGGCCGCAGGATTTTCGACACTAGCTTTTCAGCTAGGTCCAATTCGGTGGCTGCCTGGAGGAGAATTCTAGCGGCTGGCTGCTCTGATCGGTAGTCTTCCGTGGTTTCTCCGATCAACACCAGGCGAATGCCGGAGTGTTGTACCCTACCAAACGGACCGCGCGCGATTTTCCCTTCCTCTTCCTTGTCCTATCCTCTCCCCTTACACACACCTACACTAACATGCACTACTACCACAAATTCCGGGAGACCGGTCGGGAGTTTAGAGCTTGTCCCGGCTGGGCGGTGCTCCGCTGGTGGGAGAGTCCTGGTTAGGGGGGAACCCACTAGCCGACGATACGTCGGCGCCGGATCTCGCCATCCAGCGGGGGAAGATCACCGCCATCTCCCGAGAAAAACATGCACAACACTAATGGGACTAACGACCAAAGCAGTTGACGCGCCCGGAAACACGAAAATCCAAACCAAACCATTACGATTATGTCTGGTTTGTCGATCTGAATTGCTGCAGACTGCTACTTGTGCAACAACTTTGACAATAATTAAACGTCTTCGTTCCTTCCTTTAAGGCGGCGCCACACAGTCGTTATTCGGCGAGTAGCGAGCAACCACTCAACCAATCCCGAGTAGTGAATAGAGTTGTTTTCAGTCAGTCAGTTGTTTTCACTCAACCAGTCCCGAATAAAGTTGTTTTCTATTTGCCGAGTGACGAACATTTGGTGCTCGCCCTACCCACCGCGGGTCGGTCTTTGGGTTACAACAAAATAAGCAAACATTCGTCGAATACGTGAGCTGCTCTGGATTGTGCAAGGAAGAGCTCGCTGCTATGTGAATGCCGAATGTGTGGAGCTGCCCTTAGACAATGAGGTTTTACTTTTCTACTTGCGCCGTGGTAGAAGTCGTCTCGTGTCATCACTCGTCACTCCAGCCATTGCCAAATCCAAGTATCGATTGATTGATTTTTTCGTGTTTCCGGGCGCGGCAACTGCTTTGCTCATTAGTCCCGTGAGTGTAGTGCATGTTTTTTCTCGGAAGATGGCGGTGATCCTGCCCCGCTGGATGGCGAGATCTGGTGTCGACCTACCGTCGGCTAGTGGGGTTTACCCCTAACCAGGACTCGCCCACCAGCGGGGCACCGCCCCAGCCGCGTCAAGCTCTTAAGCTCCCGACCGGTCTCCCGGAATATGTGGTAGTATAGTGCATGTTATAGTAAGTGTGTTAGGGGAGGGGATAGGGCAAGGAAGAGGAAGGCCAGATCGCGCGCGGTCCGTGGCCCGTATGGTGGGGTACTGCTCCGGCATTCGCCTAGTGTTGATTGGAGAAACCACGGAAAACTACCGATCAGAGCAGCCGGCCGCTAGAATTCTCCTTCAGACAACGACTGAATTTGACCTAGCTGAAAAGCTAGTGTCGGAAATCCTGTCGCCGTCAGGACTCTTAACCTAGGGCCAGGTCAGAGGCGCTGCAGTGTCCAAAGTATCAGTTGTCGGCACAACCTGATAGAGATGTGGTACAAATAAAGAAACTTCATTATTTTTTTTAAATCTACAATAGCAATGTTTCCATTTTCCTCCACCTAGTTATTTTCCATTTGTTTTTCATTGGCTGTTGATGAAATACTTTATTTGTAGAATTGAAAGAATGTTGACAGTTTATTTCTAATTAATTTTAATACACTTCAGTTTCAATATTTCATTCGTCTTGGTCACAGATAATTTACTTAGAAACTGCATAATACAGAACGAATTTCATCTCGTTAAAAGTCTAATAAAAATGATGGAGTATTTTCTTTACAGACCTAATGAGCATGTCATGTAATTTCGCTCATTTATTTAAGACTTCTTAATTCCACTTATTTTGCTAAATTATTTGAGACATCTAAAATGATTGTTTATCCCATTGAAATATCAATTTGAAAAAAAAAATAGGTAGAAAAGTGACAGGGTTACTAATATGGGCGCCTGTGCTTTAATGGCAACTTGTTAAGAGGTACACATGACAACCGACATTTCGCGTAGGCGATCCAGGTTCAAACTGGGGCGGTTGCCAAATTTTCTTCTCTCGCGAGCGTTCTGTACGGGAGTGGGAGATGTTCTATGATAGAAGACTCGTTAATGCTGCGCTCAAATACAGCAACAATTATGCATTCAGTTTCTTGACAGTTTGCTTCTCAACGATTCACTATGATTCGAGTCTCGACGGTGTCCATCACAACCTTCTGTAGCCACATTGAATTCAGCCACTGTCTGGAGGAGGATTGTAGCTGCTAGCTGCTCCCATCGATAGTTTTCCGTGGTTCCTCTTATCAGTAGCAGGTGAATGCCGGAGCAGTGCCCAAACAAAAGGTCCGCGTGCGATCTTTCCTTTCCCATCCCTGCCCCTCATCTCTTCATTCACACACACACATTTAAATGTACTGCATGCACTGCATGCATGCACATATTGAGAGCATAGAGATTGCCTCAGTTGGGGCTGCGTCCGGCTGGGGTATATCCCCCACAGTCATGTAGGTCGCCACCGGGTATAGTGTTTCAGCGGAGGAAGTATACTGACACGTTCTGTGTGATTTTGTGACGTCATTACCCTTACGTCATTAATAGTTGACGCGCCTGGAAACATTCAATCATACGAACCCACACGGTACACCCTGGAATATATGCTTGGGATCGAAATGGTTTTTTAGGCAGACTAATTCAGTGAACACGAGTTTGTCACAGTAGAAAAAACCTAGAAGCCTCGCTTCCATTCAAGTTGTTATGGATGTCGTTATGTCCTCTCATTTCAATAGTGTTTTGAAATAAATGTGTTAAAAATAGGTTGGATTAGTGGGTAAATATTTTTAAACAGAAAGTAGGCACGCATACATACACAGGGAATACATACATTCAATTTTCAATGAGTGTGTTAATCGCATTATATAGTGTTGTTTCCTACATTTTTTCATACGCGATATTTCACTGTTTTATTTCACCGAGACAAATATATATTTTCCTATGAAAGGGGTTGTATGTATCACAGGATCAGTCCAGAGATTGAACAGGTGCATTGTCGACACGCTTTTAAACTTCCCACTAGGCATCATGTCGCTCGCAACTGAGCGCGTTTTGCGTGTAGGCGTTATTCAGGAAACATGCGTCTGCACTTCGAGGTACCGTGCACTTTACCCCAACGCTCACCTGACAGACCTGTGATTCGGGTCGAATGCAACTTCGCGCCTCGCTCTTTCGTGTGTGACAGCCCCAACGCACCGTATTCAACCTCCACACATTTGCCCAACGTCCGTGTTCTCGCCTCTCCATTCATCGTCTTACTGATGTTCAAAGTGAATTGACCGATTTGAAAACCCGGTAACAGGACAATGCTGAAATGATGTATTGCCCTGTCAATGCATGGAAAGAGTGCTAGTTATATGAAACAAGAAATCTTATTATATATTTTATAAAATTAATAAATAACAAGTTATAAAAAGTGATATTCCTTTTATACATTTTTAAATGAATTGAAATTATTACTTATCTAGTCCAAAAACGTAATAGCATAATTTCATTATTTCTCAAATTGGCTCATGGAAAGCGTACTAGCTTCCCGTACTGTGGTCCGGATTGGATTCCCGGTAGAGGCAAAAATAGAGTTGTTCTTTAAAATCATCCCAGTTTCTGTACCTTTGTGACGAAGACATCTCAAGCAGGCGGATCTTGCTTGTTACAGCGAAGAGAATATATCATATTCGCCTCGAGAAATATGGTTACGAACGAAACAAAAAAATCGTAACACAGAACATGTTTTTTTAAACATAATTTCAATAACGAACACTTTCGAAAGTATTGTTATTCGATGAAACGCGTTGCGGGCAAATAACACTCGTATATTTTTCACAGGAGAATTGAATTGACGCGTTGATTTTTGAGGCGACGGCCTTGTTGTTAGGTAAGCAGTCTGTTCTCCTCTCCGCCCCTTCCCGCCGCCCGGAAACGGCCGGGCTCTCCGGAATTCCGCTCTTTGTCGCTACTGTGGACGCTGCGGAGGAAGTTCCCTTGAAAGCAGACCCTTAAACGAGATAAAAGGATTTTCTTGTTTTACAGATTATCTTATTTCGAAAGCTTTATCAGCATCTTCAGTCGGAAACAAAGTAAATTGAATAGTCAAAACGAAAGCGATTTGCAATTAAAATGCACCGAGACAGCTTGTGGTTTTAAAAATAAAGGGAGCCTTAATTCTTCTGCTTAAGACCGCGACGGAAAAAAATTCACGAATGTTGATCAGTCTGCCAAAAGCTGGATTTGTCGCGACCTTTTGGTATTCAAAATGAAGCTGCTGTAAATAATAATCACGAAATAAAATTGAGACGAAAGAAAATATTTCAAAAATTCAACATGAAAATGTAATTGTTTCAAATGAGAATTATAAGGCAATTTTAGAAAATTAATGAAAATTTAAATTTTTAAAAAAGATATTGATAATATATAATTTTTTAACTCTCAAAAAATATTAAAACACGTCATTTATTAGTTTTACAGAATTTTCAAACTATATGCAACACAATATATCTGGAAACTGGTCAGGTTTAGGAAATTTTCCGCAAATACACTGTCTTTGGGTTGTCAGATGTTAATTATGGACGAATCTGTTATGTTTCTTATCTCATTGTTTGTGTCTTATAAGAGTTAATCCGAAATATGCAGAAGAAACATCAATCCCAGCAGTGCAATGTCAACATCCCATATCAGAAAGGGGAAAATTGTTGTCCAGTGTATTGACTTTATCACTGTCAAGTGGTCTAATTTCAAATGTAACCGATAAGAGAATAGTGGCGAAGGAAATTCGAGATATCAATGAATTTGAGTCATTGAATTTCGAGGTATTAAAATTTTACTATTATTTTCAGGAAAAAAGCAATCGTTCATTTTTGTTTAAAACAGTTGATAAAATTTATAATTATCATTAATATAACAAATTTATCATCAATATTTAATATTGCCGGAAATCCAAAAGCCAGGCGAAGTTTTTTGTTCTCAACTGACGGAGCTTCGTCGTCTCAAGCGCACGTGGCCACGACACGGCCATCCACCCCCATTATTTCCTTTGGAAAGAGAGTGGAAAACGAGGGGACCGAATCAATATATTTGTTTCTAAAGAGCCGCCGTTTAAATATTTGATCAATTTCCTTGGCCAAAGAGGAAAATATTTGCTTTTGAGAAAAGATCTCGGAAGTAGAGCTCCATCTGGCTGCTCACTGCCCGCATAAAAAGGTCTATCTTCGTGATATCCATGCCGGTTGGTTGTTTGCGCCCTTGGCCTCTCAGGGAGACATCGAAAGGAGAGAAAAAGCGGGCGAGGTGGCTCAGGGCATCAACTGATGTCAATGAAGTACCTCGGACCGAGAGGTCCTAGAGTTCCACTCCCGACGGTCGCAGGAGTTTCGACAGTAGGTTCATAGCTAGATGGAATTCAGTCGCTGTCTGAAGGAGAATACTGATGGCCGCAAGTGTGGTAAACTCCAGGTGAAACTCTAGGTGAATACCGGAGCAAACGATCAGCTTAACAAACGACCCACGGACCGTGCGTGAAGTTTCCTTCCTATTCCTTGTCTTTTCCTGACCGTCCACCTACATCACTTGTACTCAGGACATCACTACACTACCACACTTGGGAGGGCAGTCGGGAGCATCGAGGTAGTCCTGACTGGGGCGTTGCCGCCCTGATACCTGGTTGGGGAAAACCCGACTTGCCCACGGGCAGGTAGGCACCGAATCTCGTCAGTCGCGAAGATCACCGCCATCTCCCGCGATAAAAAACATATACAACACTTACGGGACTAATGACTTTAGCTGTTGACGCACCCGGAATCACTAATTAGTCTATCGAAGAGAGGGAATATAGGGAGAGGGAATAGATTCGAGAGAAAGGCATGATACACGGACGTAAAATCATTTCAACCCTTCGTTACAACAGAATAACGGATGAAAAGTGAATGAGGTGCAAGAAAAAAATAACATTGTCGTTTTTCGAAACATATATCAACCTGTAGTAATTACAGTACGAGATTTTGTCCTGCGTTATTTTGACTCTAATTTGGCATTCCGATGTTAAAATTGAAAGAAATTTACGGCAAAATTCATACAAGATTATGCACTTTACAATCAAGATGGTGTCATAATCTTTAGCTACAAGATATTGATTCTAAAACATTTTACATGTTGCAAAATACTGGCTTCAAGACTGCAGTCAACGTGATTGCTGTGTGCTGTAGAATATTGTGCCTTCTCTCCCTTCCCCCTTTGGTCGTAACACTGTCCGATGTGACGCCCTTCTGCATTCAAGGGTATGATTATTTTTAACGATTTCCAACTACACGACCCGATCGTTAAGATTTGTCAGGTCGTTAGATTGGTCAGTCAGAATTTCCTGCACGTAGAAAATCAGTATCCTGTATTTTCTCAATTAAGAACTGCTGCTTGTGCTTCGGCGTACCTCATTTGGCTGATCAGCTTCGAGGTCGGGTTTTCGATAATCACAATAATTAAGATTGCCTCCTTAATAGGCTTGAGAAACTCGTAAACTAGCATTACCAATGGAATGGAGTGTTGTGATGATCGGTATCGTTCTGTCCTCGGGTATAATTATTATTTATGGTCGATAAACTGCTGCGAAGTATCGGGTACCATTGCAAAATTCTCTCCCAATCTGACGCTATAGTTAGACATTTGGCAATAAAAATTTGATGATCTTGTTGGACGAGGAGTGAAATCCCGTAGTAGTATATTAAACGTTTTCGAATTTAAATAGAATAGTTCGAGTTCTCGTGATTGCTGTGATTTTTTAACGTCATCTTTATAAGGTTTCATTTTAATACTGTGTCATCAAGGGCATAGTATTAAGTTGAGATATTCACAAGTCCGGCCCGAGCTATCTTGCTCTATTAAAAGGTAACTCTATTTTCATTTCTATCTTATTTTATTCAAAGAAAAGGGGGGTAAAGCATCATCATATTTTTAAAGACGTTCAACTTCAGTGTTATTGTCATATTTTTTAATACTTCCTAGTTTTCTAGAGACTGCATAGAATTTTTTACACAATGAAATGACAATTTTTAAAATGTCTCTCTGGAATACTCAAGAGTAATTTCAAAAAGCATTTGTAGAATTTTAAATTTTATGATTTTTAAAATAACAAAATATAATAGGAGACACTCGTTTTGGACAAAATTGTGTAGTCTGAATGGCATGGGCTGCATGAATTTTATTGTTTCGAGTTCAAATGTGCAGTAAAGTGTTCTCAGTAGTTCATTATCATCTGAATAAAATTTGTATTTTTCTCGGTAGACGGTAGTAACATACATTAAGGAACATTAGGTTATTTTATTTAAAAACATGAAATTGCGAGAAAACAAAAACTAACTTTAATGTATTGTGGTGAGGTAAAGTAGCATATGATCTTTATTTCCTCAATATTCCTGGTCTTTTTACAATATAAAATATACATCACAAAATGTTGACTAACAAATAAAGTACACTTCTTGCATAGAATGAATTCATCACTGGATTAAGTCAGGTAATTTAAAAAAATACGGTATTCACTTTTACATAGGACGTATCTCATTTGTTTCATTAAAAACCAACATACAGTAACACGACGCAGAACAAACCATGCCAACTGGACTCGGATGTTGAGTGTGAAGTTTGCGCCAATATTTATACCCGAGTCAAACTTGACTATGAAAACACATTGTAGGCAAACTTGCTGCGTTGGGGTTACTCTCAACGAAACGATTTAAAGTTTGCAGACGTGTGTTTTATACATTAATTTAACCCCATTACTCGACTACAAAAATTGCACAGGCTACTCACGTTCCGGGCCCACCCGCGCGATATAAATATTCATAAAAGTATTATTGCCGATGTTACACTAATTACTGTGAGCGTATAAGCAATGATTTTCAAGCACGTCAGTAATATTTTATAATTTACAAGGCTTTTGTTCTTTGCGTAGTTAAGCAAAAGGTTCAAACACCCCACAAAGCGCTCCTTGCCAATTTGTTTTCATCGAAATAATGTTACAACAAGGAAGTTAAGGAAAGAAAGTTCAAAGTTTTGCTACCACGCTACATGCTAACCAGCTGCATCTCCTTCACTGGATTAAATGAAGCCATTTTGTTTTTTAACCACTAATTTGAAAAATAGGCTTCTGTAAAGATGATTAATATAGTTAATTATTTGATGAATTGATAAATAACAAAATAAGAAACGATGTGATAAATCACAATATCTGCAGAATTGACGGTTTGAGATGAACATTCAAATGAGGGTTTTCCAAACCCATTGCTGCTAACATCATGTATCACCAATGCATTATATTACCTCATAAAATACTAATTGGCTAGAAAAGATATATCAGCATTTGTACCAACGTCAACCAGGCAGTTTTGCAGACATAAATCGCTCGGAAATAAGTCTCCATTTCTTTATTCGGAATTGTGCAACAAATAAACACAGGTATAATAGTGTTTAACAAATGAAGCAATATTTTTAGTCGTAAACAATTGTTAGAACTGCTCAATATGTGTTAATTTTTAAATCGCGTAATATAAATGATACACGACTATTGCAACCACTAAAAATATTCTTTCCCTTATTTTTTTGCGACGTCCTCAAAAGAAAGCTTTTATATACAAATGGGATGTACCTTACTCAGTTTATATGTTTGGGTTCAGTTCGTTTGTATCATAAATCATTCTTTGTTGCCTTGAAGAGATACTTGTTTACACTATTTTCTACAAACCCCATTTCCTGTTTTCCTTAATATTTTTCCAAAACAGGAAAGTTTGTTTTAAGACTCGCATACTGAACTACCACGTGACGTTTATTTGAAGTTCATAATAAGTTTCTACCTTCGCACTTCGACCAGTAAGTACAGCAACCAGCAATAATATTGTTACGAACGCTACCAGATGTGATAACTGGATTTCTTCCGTTATCTTTCTTCTTAATTATTAAAACCAATAGTAAAAGCAATTTCAAACGAGTTCATAAATCTATTTCTCTGTTAATGATATTGCAACTAATTTACCATTAACATTTTTTTTTAATGTTATTATCAGTTTTTAATATTAAGCAATAAATTGATTCAAAACAAACTGTTGTGTGAACACGAATTACAGATTCGTGAACTGGCTTTGTAATGTAAACATAAAAAAAATGGATTTGATTGCAAACTGCACACAAAATTTCATATGTTCAGTTAATGATCCCCATCCTTCGCGTTTCTTTCTCTTCAGTTCAAATCATTTTGAAATTACTGTTTTAAAGTTCGCTAGCTTTCTAATTTTGTAGTATGTTAAATGATTCAAAGAACCTGCCGATGAATGCATCAATAAAATTGAAACGCTATGTGCATTTGTGCATTCATTCATCACTCGCAGTTGATTTGGCGTGATCCAACTTCCTTCAGAGCTAAAAGAAAAATAAAAGCACAGAGAAAACAGGTATGCATCAACCGAAACAGTTCTAACTAATGGCCACAAGCCAGCCTTAGACATTCAAAGAACAAACTGACTCACCTTAATAAAATATATTTCCTTCGTTTGATAACATTGAACACCGGCGATGCGCAAATGTTTGCCGTGGCTGCGCCAGCAACCCCCGTTAGCCGTCGCCGGTGGCGCGCCTAGCGGCGGCGATCGCAATCGTCGTGGCAAAGGAGGCGCTGACGCGGGTAACGAAGCTGCCCTTTTAATCACGCTGAGCGGGGGTGGGCGGGGTCGGGACGGGACGAGACGAGAGGGGCGCCCCAGTCTCTGCTTTTAATTCGCCTTATTAGGAGCCGCGAGCGCGCCAAAGCGGAAAGGAGACTCGCAGGCAGGGGCGGTCCGTTAGCGCTGGCGGACAGGCTCCTAGCGGATGAGCCGGAGGAGGGGGCGGCGGGCGATGTAGGAAGATGAGGACGGGGGAGAAGAAGAAAAAAAAAAAGGAAGAGGCAGTGGAGTGCCGAGAAAAGCCAGTGATTGATTATTTCGGGTTTCCGAACGCATAATCTCCAATAGGAATTAGTCTCTTAAATGTAGTCCTTGTTTTTTATCTCAGGCGGTGGCGGTGTTCTTTCCCAGCTCTATATTATATTCGGCGACATCTACACGTCTTTTTCCCATCGAGGCTTCTCCCATTAGCGGGGTATCGCTCCAGCCGGGAAAGCTCTATGCTCCCGATTGGTCCCCCGATGTGTTACATAATGTGGTAGATGTCAGTATGTGTGTATGTGTGTAAGAGGTGAGGGTAAGACAAGGATGGGAAAGGAAAGATCGTGCATGATCCCTGGCCCGTTTCTTGGGTACTGCTCCGGTATTCAGCTGGTGTAGATCGGAAACACCACGGAAAACTACAAACCAGAGCAGCTGGATGCAAGAATTCTCCTCCACGCTTCGGTCTATTTATCTAGCTAGTGTCGAAAATCCACCGACTGGAAGCGGTAGCTCCAGTGCATCAACTGATGTCACTGCAGCGCCTCTGACTGGGAGGTCCTAGGTTCGCAGTCCTGACGGCGGCAGGATTTTCGACACTAGCTTTCAGCTAGGTCGAATTCAATCGCTGTCTGGAGAATTCTAGCGGCGGCTGCTCTGATCGGTATTTTTCCGTAGTTTCTCCGATCAACACCAGGTGAATGCCGGAGCAGTACTCTACCGAACGGGCCACGGACCGCCCGCGATCTGCCCTTCCTCTTCCTTGTCCTATCCTCTCCCCTTACACAACATACACTAACATGCACTACACTACCACATATTCCGGGAGACCGGTCGGGAGCTTAGAGCTTGTTCCGGCAGGGGTGGCGCCCCGCTGGTGGGAGAGTCCTGGTTAGTGGGAAACCCCACTAGCCGACGGTAGGTCGGCGCCAGATCTCGCCATCCAGCGGGGGAATATCACCGCTATTTCCCGAGAAAAAACATGCACAACACTAACGGGACTAATGACCTAAGCAGGTGACGCGCCCGGAAACACGAAAAAATCAATTCAATCAATCAATCAAAACCGACACGCGGTGGGTAGGGCGAACAGCGAACGTTCGTCACTCGGCAAGTAGCTACTACTCATCCACACTACTACGGATTCGGCGACCGGTTATTCGGTGTTCACCCAATAGCGAATGTACAGAGCCGCCTTGAAACAAAGGACCCAGCTTGGGAGAGGGTAAAGGAGGTCGCCCGCTTGGATGGTAAACAGAAGCAAAACCAGCGGCGGCGAAGGCACCCCGCACTTTCAGAAGTGATACCATGTAATAATAGAGAATGCATTTTCTAATCACAGTGGTGAACGAATGGTACGTACATATTATATTCATTAAAAAGTGACAGTACGCGCAAATAGAAATATCGCAACAAATTTGTTGAAAGAAGGAATTTGAAACAAAAGATCAGTTAATGAAACATTGTGTGAAATTGCTGATCAAGCGCGAGACAACTAGGAAGCAGATGCCTTTAAAAGCGGCGGGGAGGAAGGGGGCGGAAAGGGCACGAAGGAGCCAGCAGGGCAAAGCAGGTCCCGCCATTCGGGCGGAGCACAGAAGCAGAGAGCCTCGAGAGGTACCGTCGCGGGGATCTAAGGAGCTGCCGGGGCCTCGTCCGGCCGAGGAGAAGGGGCGGGGGGAGGGAGGGGGAGGGGGGCTGGCGGCGTCGTCTTTCATCTTGGCCAGCACCTTGCGCCTAATTGCCGGCGCCTCGGGGCCAAGCGGCGTAAATGGGAGGCGGTGGGAGGGGGAGGACTCGGGCGAAGGCGGCGATGGGGGCGGAGGCGGTGCGGCTCGCGCGCCACCCTCCTTATTCGATTAGGCCTGGCGTCTCGCGCGCCAATTGAAGGCGCCCCGCCCCCCTGCGCCTGGCGCCTGGCGCGTGTGAGCCACCCGCGGGAAAATGGCGCGGCCTCGGCGTACCCCAAGGTGCTGGTGGGGCGACCGGGCTCTCGCCGGCGCTGGTGTTCGCCATCCAGCGGAGGAAGTTCATAGTCATATCGCACCATAAAAACATTATTATTATTCAATAGGTAATTACTACATACAAATTAGAGAACGTGATGCTAGGTGGCTAGGCCGAAGGCCTTTAAGCCATTACAATACCTACATTCTACCGCGTTCTAACCTTTCGTATTCTGGTATTCACTCCAAATGGTCTTTTCATCGCATCAATGCCATGGAAAAGAGACCATAAGGTATGGCCGAGGAAAAACCCTGAAGGGGAGAAAACCTGCTGTCAGAAGCCGAGTGCATGCTAATCTATCCGATTTTTGTTTTTAAACTATTTATTTATTTGGCGCGGGCGTCAGGCATTCTCCTTCCAGTGTTTGGCCTCCTCAGCACCTGAAAACAAACAGCACCACAGAAGATCGTCCGCACCAACGCCTCTGCCCTTACATTTCCGATTCCCACTTCCCTTCGCCCCTAATGTGTTTTATTTTAACCGTTTCCTTTTATTTTATTTTAATTTAATTTAATTTAATTATTTTAAGTTAATTTATTTTTATTGACTTATTTATTTACTTATTACTAACTACTTTTTTTTTTTTTTTTTTTCTTTTCTAACCTAACTAATTCTCTAACTTAATTTTGTTAGTTTATTACTTTTCTTATTTCTCTCCAGTCTGGCTCTGCTCGTACTAACCAGTGCTGTTTTCCCACTTCCTAATATTTCCATAAAAATATGCACTACACTTATGCACTACCATACAAATATGCACTACACTTTTGTAATACCTTAAAAACATGTACTACACTTATTTAATACGAAACTATTGCTTCAATATATTAGAGATAGCTATATTGTTATAAAAAATTACTTATATTCATGAGTCTTTGCAATACTTTTTCATAAAAACCATTAACTTAAAACACACTGTAAATCTCATATCCAATTGATTTTCTCCCCCATACGTCACATACAGTTTTTGACTAAATAAATAAATAAAAAATAAACAACGTGAAGCTGTAGTAAAAATAAAAATGAAGTAAAATATTCTTACATATTTACATGAGGTACAGAGCACATCTTGTCAAAATGAAGGTAAAAACAGATATAAAAACAGCAAACACATTATAACATTCTTAACAAAAAACACGTTACACTTGACTGGAATACCACACACATGAAAAGTTGCAACCATTCTGAAACTCGTCATTCTAAACGTGTGTGTGTGTGTGTGTGTGTGTGTGTGAAAGAACTAAACTTATATGCAAACTCCTTGTGTGCGAACTTCTATATCTATTATAAACACACATTTATTTGTTCCCAAGAGTTTGCATTGTACTGTAGTATCATTTAGCAAACGTATTAGACTCAACCATAGAATGTATCGTCTTGTTCATCTTTATATGGAGGGTTTCGTGAACAAGTCTTTTCTTTTTGTTAGGTTCTACATATATAACTTGAGTTCCTTTAAAATCAAACGCATAGTGAGTATTTATCCTATGATTGGAGATAGTTCACAATAGTTTTGTATTAAACATATGCAAAAATAGACAACTAGTGTACGCTAAAACATGCACCACACTTACGGGAATAGTGATCTTAGCTGTTCACGATCCCGGAGTCGATCAATCAAACCAGGCCCCTCAACATCTATGAAGAGGTTCGCCGCGCGACCATTGTCGGAGTTGAATATTAACAAAACTAGATTAGGTACACGGATTTCCTTTTGGAGAAGGAGTTATTGTGTATTATTATTTTTATAGAAGAATACCGTTTGTCTTGCGTCTTATCTCTTTGAAAACGTGTAACAGCTGTGTTTGTTTTCCTTTTGCAAAACACGTGTCTTCCTATTCTGTATGTGGCGTTCATCGACCTAGTAATTTTTTCATTCGCTATGGCAGTCTGGCAACGAGGCAGTCGAGCAACACAATATTACACAAGTACTGAAAAATCAAACGAAATTTATCCTTAAAAGGGAGATCAAGGATAACAAACGGTCTTGCCTAGACAATACTAAGCAGAGAGAAATTCATTTATTTTATCGGTTCATTTACGTTTTAGTTTTCGAAATATCATTTCAGTACCCATTAATACTATAATTTTCAAGCTTTAATTTACAAGCTCGTGTATCACTAAAACCTGTGTTTTAAACTCGCTCTTGATTCCCCTTTCGAAGAAAATGTTATATTCCTCCGGGTCAAACCAGCGCTTCAGAACATTTGAAAGCGCATGCATAATTTGACGTAACAGGAAGCCCTTGGCGTGAAATAAAATTAAATCGACAGAAGATTAATTTGAGGATAATGATGCAGTAAAAGGGACTGATGAATGAGAGAATATATACAGTTTATAAAAAGAGCATAAAAACCGTACATACTGTTACGCCCGTTAATTGAAATCTAATAATTCGCGTTCCTTCACACGTGTGAAAATATTTTTTGTAAAATGGTACTGTTATGTCGACGTACTGTAACCAATTTAGAGGAATGAAAAATCATTTTTAACGCTCAGCGACCGTTAGAGAGTTTTAGTGGCCGTTTCTAATACAACAATCCAATCGAATCGAAACAAGTGAAAGAGTGGTAGCGTCTAATGGCGTAAAATAATTTATATTCGCTGCAAATATATTTCTCATTTCTGTGTTTCTTATCAGAGGGTGGTATTTCGAAAAGTATATTGAACGACATCAAGCCGATAACACAAGTACCGAAATCGGTTAGTTATAAGCGGCGGATATCGCCTCGGTTTACAATCTTCAACTACGTCCTTTATTTTCTCTATATCATCTTAATGACTTTCGTAACTACTGCGGTTATGGAAGCTAATATGTGTCGTGCACCTGCTTGTCCAACACTTCAAAATGGTTCATAGAGTTAGCTGCCAGGCTAACCCCGCCCTTCTGGAGGCAGTTGGGCATACCTCTCCCCCCCGCCCCCCCCTTCACCAACTGCTTTCAAAGGAGGCCGTTCATCATGGATGGTCTGCCGGAGCCCCTGCACGTGACGTAGATTGCCCGCAATAGGCAGGTAAAATAAGCATGCAACATTTTTCACGGCTCTAACGAGAGCTAATATCGGTCATATTTCATCCGCTTACCCCAAAGTGTAACGAACGCCCCGACCCGAGGTGCGCGCCGGGAAGACAGAATAATCCTGGAAAGTAAAGTCTGGAGATAAATCTCTCAGCGCAGCTGTCACGAGCTAAGATAGATTGCGCACTGCCAGCGTCCGAGGACGAACACTGACCGCTGATGCCGCCGCCACCGCCACCGCCACCGCCTACGTCGCCGACTCGCGATTGGCGGGCTTCGGAGCTACCGACGCTTCTGAAAGAGGTGAAGTGCTCTTTGGTCAAGGTGTTTACCGCTTTGAATACGCCCCAGTATTAAAGATGCTGCTGTTCTCAGTGGAATGAAAGGTTGCGAGCATTGATGATGGGGGCGAAGTAGAAGACTGTGGGTTCGCGTCCTGCATAAGGCATAGCTGTTTCTACCCACGGTTTGGTCTGTCATTGACCATCAATGTGCGTGGTTGACTTCTCATGCTACTACTGCGTGTGTACGTGAAATGTTTCATAATAATAATTCGTGTCTCCTCTTGCTCTCTTAACAATTACGTCTACCATCATGAATTCAACGTAATCCAGCGACAAACCATAACTGTGGTCATCTTATTGGAAAATGAATGCCAATAAAACTTTCGTAGTTACTTACATTCCGTAATAAAAATTCGTCGTCACAATCAAGATTTTAATTTAGTTAATTCATGTCATTTTCATTTTTTATGTGGCCCGAAACGAGAGTGAGAAATTATCGGTTGCTATCTCCATTTATTATTACGAGGAAATTACGAGATGATTCGTTTACACATCATCTTCGATTTTCTAGATGGATTTCATCACGGAAAACTGCTCACACGGTTTTTATTCGCGGTACTAAGTCAATCACTTCCTGGTTCAAAGCTTTGCTGAAAATCCTTCTTGAGTCTTAGGAAGCAGAAGTCTGAACATTTGCTTCTTCAGATTTGGACGTTCAGATCTTGGAATCAGATTAATGTCCAAACTGGAAGTAGAAAACATTTTAATGTACCAAAAGAAAATTGTTCAAGAAACTATCTTGATGAGGATCTGAAAATCGTAGGAAAATGCGAACGAGAGGGGAGAAAAAGCTCCAGGAGCTAAGAAACTGTTCATTCAAATCCGTGTAGAAATATAAAACGCAAGAAAGACTTATCTGCAATGTTTCTCTCAGGCCACTCAAGCATAACAGAGTAACATCTTCTCCAACTCATTCCATCCTCAAATACAACAGTGATGCAGAAGGGAGTGCAGATGGCAGGCACATGAAAAGGAAAGAAAGTAAAGGATTTAGCAAAGAGTGTGTCAGGAAAAATCCCCCCTCCACTGAGTGGGGGGTGGTGAAAAATACCGCAAAAAGCCAAGTACGTGCAGAAACCGCTTTTCCTGCCCAAGACAAGCGGCCGATGTTTTATTCAGCTACTTTTTCCTAATACGCAAAACGAACTCTCTTGCCCCCGCCGGCAGAAGGCGTGGTTTAATCCCGTGGAACACGCTTGCGCTTGCAGCGTATTAAAATTTTAGGACTTGTTAGTAAAAATTCGTTCCTTTTATGCTCTAATATAAACAGAAGAATACGCTATAGACTTCCATTAAAAGGCGTGCATGAATTTTAATTTAGGGACGCCTGCAGAAACTTTTATTCGGTGTTCAGCACTCGCGACTGTCAATTATCTTCAAAAAAATTTACCCGCTATGAAAGTCGGAAGAAGGGTACTAAAATAACAGCACGATGCCCTATATCCAGCAAATTGCTCTCCAAGCATTTTTTTCTGTAGGGCAACTGATTTAATAAGGGCTTTTAATGATACTTGGAAGATGAACATTATCACATTTAGCCAGACCGATACATTTTTCTTAATTTGGAAACTAATTAAGTAATTCACAGTCGTACGAAATAGGCATGTGTTTCTACCTTGTACTTTACTATACCAGAGCTCTAATAGTCTTTAAATTAGAATAAGGAATACTTGTTCTTGTTTGCTTACATATTCCGAACACTTCATTCAATGCCATCGGCGAACTCATTTTATCTAACAATGAATATAAAACACAGTTCGTTACTAGGACACGATCGGCTCATGTTTTCTACGTCATTGCTCTATTGCGCGATTGCGAATCCCTGTTTATAACCCGACATGGCAGTTAGACTTCGTAACACATTTACAGGAGGCCAGTTGGGAGCTGCAAGTACGCCTGGACTTCCGTATTGGGAGTGCAGTCTGGAAATTAGCAGATTCGTGCCAGGCGAAACTGTTTCCGAATATAAAACCTGCTTTCGGCGCATGCAGACCGTAGCTCTAGAGTTCCCGAGTTACCGCCATCACATCAGCCCACCGCCGTTACCCCCCCCGCCCCGCCCATTCCCAGCTCGCCTCGCCGCCGCCGCCCGCCGCCGCCCCCCCCTCGCCATGCCATCGCCAGCCCCGCCGCCCACCGCCACCACACCTCGCCGCCTCACCGCCCCCAGCCCCGCACGCCCCAACCCCCGAGCATCGCCGCCCTCGCCGCCATCACCGCCGTCACCGCCCCTGCCCCCGCCCCCGCACGGCCCCGCCCCATCGCCGCCTCCCGTCGCCGTCACCGCCCCTGCCGCCGTCACCGCCCCTGCCGCCGTCACCGCCCCTTCCGCCGTCACCGCCCCTTCCGCCGTCACCGCCCCTGCCGCCGTCACCGCCCCTGCCGCCGTCACCGCCCCTGCCGCCGTCACCGCCCCTTCCGCCGTCACCGCCCCTGCCGCCGTCACCGCCCCTGCCGCCGTCACCGCCCCTGCCGCCGTCGCCCCTCGCTCACGCCCTTCCGCGTCACCGCCCCTTCCGCCGTCACCGCCCCTGCCGCCGTCACCGCCCGCCGCCGTCACCGCCCCTTCCGCCGTCACCGCCCCTGCCGCCGTCACCGCCCCTGCCGCCGTCACCGCCCCTGCCGCCGTCACCGCCCCTGCCGCCGTCACCGCCCCCTGCCGCCTCGCCACGCCCCGCCGCCGTCACCACCCCGCCCCAGCCCCGCGACACCGACCCGCCATCCCCGCCCCGCTCCCTCGCCGCCCCCCGCCGCCGTCACCGCCACCCCCAGCACCCCGCACCGCCACGCTAATCCCGCCCCACCCCATCGCCGCCCCCGCCGCCGTCACCGCCCTGCCCCAGCCCCGCCGTCATCTCCCGAGCCCCGACACCGACCCGCCAAACCCGCCCCGTCCCCCACCGCCGTCACCGCACCCCGCCGCCGTCACCGCCCCGCCCCCGGCCATCCCCGCCCCATCACTGTACCGTCTCGCCCCATCCCACCCCACAACCCTCACAACCACCACAACCCTCCCCACCTCACCCCTCCGACCGCCCCCGCCAGCGCGCCTTGCTTCATCCTGCCCGCCCCACATCCCCCACCCCGCCCCACCCCAGCTCCTATATGTCCGCCAGCCGGCGCAAATCTCGCCGCAGGAGATTCAAGCGTTAACCGCGCTGCGGGCTGGGCGCAAATTCTCATTCCTTCACCGCCGTGCCCGCCTGCGCAAACAAGCTACGAAAGCGGAGCGCTGCCGCAGGAGCACAATGGCCGCTGCGAATATCAGCTTCGCGCCAACACACGGAAGGGAGCCGCTCTCGCCGGCCGGCTTGCAACAAGACAGAGACGCTGCGTCGGAATGGGTGGACGAAGGGGTTAGTGTAAGGAGAACGAAGGGTTGAAAAGAACGGATCGCCGTGGCAAAAGGAGGAATAAAGGTGCAACGCGACTCCTGAGACGGCTGTTCTTCTTTATGCAGGCTGCAATGCCCCCGGAGCACCGCAGACAAAACAGACGTTGGGTGCTTCCTGCTTCGCCGACAGCGTGGCTCCCGCCACTTACGTCTCTTTTTGCACTGCTTTATCGTTTTCGTATGTTCTTCGCCGTACAATTTCTGCCTCTTCCTACCGCTCAATTATCGCTGTTTATTATTTTACTGCGTGGATCTCTTGAGCGCTGTAGATTTCTTTTGCGTGTTTTATGAACGTACTCGCATTCAAACGATTCATATATGGTGCGTTTAGCTTTCTTCCCCCCCCCCTGTTTGGCTCTTACAATCATCCTTTAATTTCTTTACATGTCTTTAGATTTGGAGACGTCTGATGACATTTCTGGAACTCAAAACGTTGTGAAGTAAATGTCTTTTCCATTCAGGTGCGCTTCCATTTCGCTTAATAAATTTCGTCTTGGTGTTTTCATCTCCGCTTTGAGATTAGTCAGAAAGTACGCGATAATAGTTGCTTTGTATACTTGTACTTTTCTTAGGTAGTCTATGATCGGTTTTAGACGATTAAATGTCCAAGTCTTCGTAAACGAAACATAAAATCCCTGAAAACAATGTGCAACTAAGCTAAGATTAAACTGAATGTTGCAGCTCCTTAACTAACAATGACGTTCAAAAATCTTGATTTGCTCTCGTCATTTCCATGGTTATTTAATATAACCAATTAATGATAGGTTTCAATTTACGTTTACTAGAAATACTATGATCAGAATTAACACTCCTATCTTCTTCATACTTACTATAAAGATGTCGTTGAGAATCAGTAATTTCCATGGTATCTTAATACATCAAATCTGAAGAGTAAATTAAGAAGTTACAGTATCGAATAACACGAATGGAGCTAAA
This sequence comes from Teleogryllus oceanicus, assembly GCA_964035755.1. Classification (NCBI taxonomy): domain Eukaryota; kingdom Metazoa; phylum Arthropoda; class Insecta; order Orthoptera; family Gryllidae; genus Teleogryllus; species Teleogryllus oceanicus. The sequence goes on from CAXIVR010000011.1 coordinate 65,510,227, forward strand.
TCGAAATGACCCATCAATTCTCATATATCACTCCTATATCTCATATCTTGGTACTTTCCTGTGAGTTGCTATTTCAACGAAAATCCATACAGTAATTATTAGACATAACGCAGGAAAGAAGAGAGGAGAAAAGAAAAAAAAGGAAGAAAGGTGAAAAGGTAGAGAGAAGGAGGAGGATGGATGGAAGGTAGAGAGGAGGAGGAGGATGGATGGAAGGTAGAGAGGAGGAGGAAGATCGAAGGAAGGAAGGAGGAGAGGAGGGGGATAGAAAGAAGAAAGGAGGGAAAGAGGAAAGAAGGAAGAAAGAATCGAAAGAAGGTAAAAAAGGAGAAAAGAACAAAGGAGAAAGTTCTCCATTTTGCAACGGAATTCGCAGGCAATCCCCCCTTCACCTTGCTTCCTTTCTCCAGAGGTACCGGCGACAGAGCCTCCTGCATCTCTCGGCTACAGAGTTTGCTGCCGCCGCTGTCGTCACTCTTGCCCCCTCCTCCCCCTCCCCCACTCCACGGAGGCGCTCTCGCGGCGCGACCCAAGGAACGCGGCATTGTGCGCTTCTATCTGGCGCAGTCGCGGAAGTTGAAGAACTCATTCTGCAAATAGACGTTAGGTAGAACTGTGTATCTTTTCCTCCGTCCCGCCTTTACGCTTTCCACTTTACACAATCTTGACGTAACTAAGGGCTGTGTTTGCATGAATTTAGTTCGCTCCACCCAGTTTCGGTACAAAATGATAACACCTTGTTACAGTGCGTTCCCTTTTGTGCCGAATTTAATAAATTAAACCGGCACGTTTCCTTCCTTTACGACTGATGGGAGTTGGTTTAATGCACTTTAACTTATCGTGCGAATGTTGTAATGTCATGTTTATTTTACATTGAGATGTCACAGTGCTTGTTAACTCCGCCTAAATTGTACTAATGCTGTTCTGTGCATTATAAGAAACAAAATGGTATTTCAAAGAATTTATGTACAGAAATCATGTAATTTTACATGCGGAGACGTAATCATGAAAATATTATTTGTATTCTTGAAGAAAACACTCCATTTTATGTTACACGTATCAATTGATTGATTAATTAATTGATGTTTTCGGGCACGTCCACTGCCATGGTCATTAATCCCGCTAGTGTAGTGAGTATTTTTATGCCTAGTAGGTAGCGATGTTCCTGCTCTGAATGGTGAATTTCGGCGTCGACATAAAAGTCTGCGTACGGGAGATATCCCCCCAGGTATCTCCCCTAGTAGGCACTACCCCATCCTGGACAAGCTCCCACTAGTCTTTCATATATATATATGTGTTCGTGTAGTGGATATATTTACAAATATCACATATCTCAAATATGATGTCTTGAAAATTTCCTAACTCCCATGAGAGTTGCCTTTTTTTTAAAATCAAGCTATTTACATCTACGATTGATGGATTTTTAATTTCTCTTAAAATAAACTTTTACTACCTTAATAGAGACCGCTTGTTCCTGAAATACAGACAATTCGTAACATGTCACAGAATAGCAACACAGATTCTTCGTAATTTCGGCTTCTACAATTTGTACGCACCTCTACTGTTGTAGTGTTTGATTAGTTTGGAAATGTCATCATCCTTTTGGATATTTTTGAGCTAATAAGACCTGCTCATTATTTGCTAATAAAAATGTATTTAACGAAAAGGTTCAGTGTTGGTGTTTCGCTGACCACGCAATCGCAAACATAATATGAACGAGCCAATTTGTGCGTGTAGAGATATCATTGACGCCAAGTTGGCGGGCGGGCGACCAAGAGGTTTGTTTCTCATCGGTATTACCGCGGGTGTAAGCGGAAAACTCATGGCAAGGCTTCGGGCAAGGGCGCGACGCAGAACACGTGCGTGACCGACACCCCCCCCTCCCCTTCCACGCCCCCTCCCTCTACTTGAGGCAAGCGCCCCCGACTGAGTCGTTCAACTGCGCCGCGCGGGGCACTGGACAGAATGCACTACGGAGTGTGCACCACAGACGAACTTCTGTAAACATGCACAAATACGCTAAAAAAATTGGAATATAAAAATGGAAACGTGAATTATTATTATTATTATTTTATTATTATTATTATTATTATTATTATTTATTACTAATTATGCTTTATTTAATTCGTCGTATGAGCTACCAGGTCATTAGCGACCACAATCAGAATACAGTATTTACAATGTACAACGGAACATACAACAAAATTTTAAATTAAAGCACAAATACATAATTTGTCAAAATAAGTACAACATTACATATCGATAATTAACAATCACATTCAACAGCTAAGAAATATAGACAAAGAAACAATAATCAGAGTGCATATTGGGCATTATTAATACATTATTTAACAAGAAATTGTGACAAAATTCGTGTTCGGAGAGTTTTGGTTCCTTACAGGTTATTGATAAGGTTAATTTCCTTTACAAATTTAAAGACATTTTCAATGTGGTGTTTCTTGTTAAAGATTTCTGACAGAGCGAGAGGTGAAAATTGTGATATATTGTTTGACCTTTTAAAGAAAAAATAATTGTATGATCAACAACTTGTTTAATTTAATTCTCTAATGAACGCGTTCACTTTTCACACTTTTGTTTTAACTTCCTAGTACCCGTATTTCTAATAAAGTTTAAATTGTAACCGTTCTTAAAATAAAATGTGATTACTATCCTGGTCCCTAGTGTAATTATTTGAAAAATATCCCAAGCAAAGATCAGAATGTCAAGTAAAGAAATAAAATAATTTGTTGGTCGTACTACAATGTTTGGTTGTGTGTGTGTGTGTGTGTGTGTGTTTATAAAGGGTAAAAAATATGCCATTAATAGATTTGTAACAGAAATTTAACATACTTCAAGAAAACCTGGATACATTCTGAGTGGGATACCTGAAATGTAGCGTGTGCTGTGGAAGTCAGCTCATTCGATTTGCACAAATTTCACAACAGAAACAAACTCCTCGCGTCCGCACGTGGTTTGATATGAACGAAATACGTTCTCGACTCATTTTAAAGCGCGAATAAGCTGTATTTGGACTACAACCTTTTAGAAAGTATGAACGACCGCCTCTAAACATCTAAAAATGGAAATTAAATGTGCGCGAATAATGAAGTGAGCTTGGGTAGATAAGAAACGCTTCATTTGATAAAATAATTAAATATTCAACGATATCATTTATGCCGTGTGATAGTCACGACGATGATACATGAATGTTTTCAAGTAATATTTTGAAATAATTACGTTTAGAGTTAAAACAATATGCGTAATATGTGCTGCAACCATTTTAAAAAAGTAATGGAGCTGTAGGAGCTTCGTTATGTGTGTGAAATAAATATTTCTGCTAATTGATTTTTCATGTAGCCTATTTAAATGTGAAAAAGGATGTCCAGATATAATCTAAGAGCGACGCCAAGCAAACACTAGAACGATTCGAAACTTTAATGAATATCAAGACATATTTATTTGAATTTACTTTTCTGTTCAGGAAACTTCTGGCCGGCTAGCGTAAACGTCACACGTGCGGACTGTGTTGTGGACAAAACCATCTCTTGGCAGATTTTCTGGAGGTTGTTGTTTTTCCATGTCTAGGGCCGAATTAACCTTTAGGCACGTTAGGCACAATGTCTACGGTCTACGAACATGAGGTGCCTACGATAGGGCCTACTAATATTTTTTTAAGTTTATTTCAGGACTATAAATAAATCAATAATTTTAACATTACAATCCAATGTTTAGGTCTATAATTAGAATATTATAGTATAATGACTTCAGGTAATAAAACCAACTAACCACTTTTTCCGATTTTGAGAATCGGTGTTTTTTTAATTACAAAAATCTCTAATAATTATGGTTTAATATGGTCCTACATTTTTTCTGAGGGCTACGAAAATATTGTGCCTAGAGCCTACGTCATGCTAAATCCGGTCCTGCCCATACCTGTTATTCCATAATACTCCAGAATCATTCCCGCTGTAATTTACTCATTAGATCATGTCGCAACGACTTCAGTAGTTGTAGAGCGCCTCAAATTAAAAATAAAAAAATGTTTGCAATATATTATATATTCACAATTTTACTTATTCCAATTATATTGGACAAATTTAATTTAATGTGGGCAAAATGCAAAATTGGAAAAATAATTTAATTCAGGTAATTACTACAATATTTTCTACCATTCATTATTAATCATTTTAGTAATTACCTAGATGAAATTTATTTTCTCCCAAAAATTAATATTTTGACTATATAATCAACTTTCATTAATAATAATAATAATAATAATAATAATAATAATAATAATAATAATAATAATAATAATACAATATCATAACATAAGAAATATGCAAGCCTTGTAAAACGGTCCTTTAGAAATCAGTCATTGTGTGTGTGCGCTTTCGACATGAATCGGACCCACTGTGTGCGGCTGCGGTGCACCGCCGACGCCGGCGGGGACAGGACGGCGGCGGCGGCACGGCCACGTGACCACGCATTTGCATGGGGGCGTCCCCTGCACCTCGCGCCCCGGGCGCCGCCGTCCCCCTCCCCCGTCGTCCGGCCTTGCGCTCCCCGCTGCACTTGCCGCCTCTCAATGCTCCGTCACTGCCACGGACGACCGCTTCAATACTCTGCCTTCACCGGGTGCCGTTGCATCAAGATAGCTAGACACGCATGCGAATCTGTGTGCATGTAATTGGGATATACCGGGAGCGGTAGCTCTGTGCATCAACTGTTGTCACTGCAGCGCCTCTGACCGGGAGGTCCTAGGTTCCCACTCCCCACGGCGGCAGGATTTTCGACACGAGCTTTTCAGCTAGGTCGAACTCAGTCGCTGTCTGGAGAAGAATTCTAGCGGCCGGCTGCTCTGATCGGTAGTTTTCCGTGGTTTCTCCGATCAATATCAGGCGAATGCCGGAGTAGTACCCTATCAAATGGGCCACGGACCACGCGCGATCTGTCCTTCCTCTTCCTTGTCCTATCCTTTCCCCTTACACACACATACACTAACATGCACTACACTACCACATATTCTGAGAAGCCGGTCGGGAGCTTAGAGCTTGTCCCGGCTGGGGCGGTGCCCTGCTGGTGGGAGAGACCTGGTTTGGGGGAAACCGCACTAGCCGACGGTAGGTTGGAGCCGGATCTCGCTATCCAGCGGAGGAAGATCACCGCCATCTCTCAAGAAAAAACATACACTACACTAAAGGGAGTAATGACCAAAGCAGTTAACGTGTCCGGAAACACGAAAAAAAATCAATCAATCAATTGTGATATATTGGCGATGATGATGCGTTGGACACGTGGCAATGATGATGCGTTTAGTGGTGTCCTTGGAAAATACTGTTTGATGTTCAGTTTTAAAGGTTTCAGTTTTTTAGATGCACTTTTTTTACCGGGATTAGTCGTCGCTTTCCTTTCAATTGGTCTGCTTTCCAACCACTATCGTTTCAATCCACTATTTCGACCCTTGACGATAGCTGCCTGTCGTGCTTTCAATTCCTCGTGCTTTCATCGGTTTTTCTTTCTCAACCGACTAAACGGCTGATATCTTCCTGCTCAACGTCCATTGCCCGAGTGCCCTGTGCAGTGTCCGCGCAACATACACCTATTCTTGCATTAATTGTCTTTTCTCACTGTATGTTCATTGTCGATAATTGCTTCCACATACAACGATCGCTGGGTTACGTTTCATCGAAATGCATTTATTCTGTTCTCTAGCAATAAATGTGGTCGGCCAAGGCCCGTAGCGGGTTGTCGAGTCAAAGAATAACAGCAATATATGTGTTATGGGCGAGATGCGTGTAATTATTATGATGTGTGATATTTCGAACATTCTGTATGATACATTTAGTAATGTTGTAAAGAAATACTTGTTTTAATATTATTGAAATATTGTAACTGTCTAATAGTGTACTTTCAATTGCAATCACCGTCGCGGAAAGCATCTTCGTTTTTACCCACCGATTCACTGCCTATTAGCTTTCGGTTTCATCGGCATAAATTTTTTGTTATTTCTGACCGACCTAGAGAGACGTATGAACTGCAATCGGAGATCTGATTGCGCGATGGGGTAATGTCACTACCCTGTCAATATTTGTATTATTTATTGTTTGACGCAAATAAGAAGCGGGCTAAAGAGGCAAATTAAACCCCAAATTATGTTTTAGTAATCACACAAATCGGGGTGATGAATACAAATCGGAAAAAAACACTGCGGGTTTTTTAAATTGAGTTGCATGTGACACAAGAACAGAAGGTAGAATAAGCGCAATAAGGTAAATTAGTTATTTCTATCTGTTAGATGTCAAGTTCAATAAAAAAGATTGAACTCGTTTACCAGTCAGGGCAGAGGTTTACTGAAAAGTTATATTTATTTGCACGCAATAAAAACAATGTATTTAAAAAAAAGTATGAGAGGGGCTGAACCTCTTTGACGCCTGGTGCCCCGGAAGCTCTTCACCCGCCAATAGGACCCTAGGGGCTGGTTATAAAACCGCGTCGTCAAAGGGAGAAAGAGCTTGGTTGAGCACTCGCCCGCACAGAGCGCTGGGGCTGCAAGAGCAGGGAGATGTGTCATGGCGTACGTAGCACGACGACTTGCAGTCAGACAGCCTGCCCTCGCGCATGACGTGGCACACAGGTGACAGCAGGGCCTTATAACTAGAGACCGTCAAAATATGTACATAGATATGTAATGAAAACAGTAAGAATATGTAATGAATAGATACCGGATTTTTTAATTCGAGAGCGGATTTTAGATAAAATTTTAAACTGATTTCAAGCGAAACTTCATAAAAAACTTACAGAAAACTCGCAGACACTTCTTACTTGAACCAGCTTTCTGACGCAATACAGACGTAATACTTACTGATACTTACCTTTCGTAATATTTGGCGACTGTACGTCACTCATGGTCAGGCTCGAATGACGTGCTTCCCGCTGTTTTGTGTTTCTCACAAATTAGCCAATTTTTAGGAGCGAAAGGTGGCGAGCCTGTATCTGGCGACACTAGCGCCTCCTATAGTTTCACCCTCTACTTTTGTCCCAATTTTGATGGAGAGTTGCAAGGCCCTGTGTGACAGGGCTCGACGAACAGGAGCAGGCCTTGCGGCGGGGGAGGGGCAGGGTAGAGCAATTTGATTTGATTTGATTTTTTCGTGTTTCCGGGCGCGTCAACTGCTTTGGTCATTAGTCCCGTGAGAGTAGTGCATGTTTTTTCTCGGGTAATGCGCGGTGATCTTTCCCCGCTGGATGGCGAGATCCGGCGCCGACCTACCGTCGGCTAGTGGGGTTTCCCCCTAACCAGGACTCTCCCATCAGCGGGGAACCGCCCCAGTCGGGACAAGCTCTAAGCTCCCGACCGGTCTACCGGAATATGTGGTAGTGTAGTGCATGTCAGTGTAAGTGTGTGTGCGTAAGGGGAGAGGATAGGACGAGGAAGAGGAAGGACAGATCGCGCGCGGTCCGTGGCCCGTTTGGTAGGGTACTGCTCCGGCATTCGCCTGGTGTTGATCGGAGAAACCACGGAAAACTACCGATCAGAACAACGGGCCGCTAGAAGTCTCCTCCAGACAGCGACTGAATTCGACCTAGCTGAAAAGCTAGTGTCGAAAATCCTGCGACCGTCCGAACTCGAACCTAGGACCTCCCGGTCAGAGGCGCTGCAGTGGCATGCGTTGATGCACTGAGCTACCGCTCCCAGTGGGGGGAGAGAGAGATATAAGAGTCTCCGGGGGAGCTGGTTGGGTCAGGGAAGGGAGAGGACGGGGAAAAGGGAACGAGGTGGAAATGGAGGTGGTTGACGGAGAAGGGGAAGCTGAGGTGCGGGGTTCAGAGGAAGCGGTAATCAAGACGAAGACGGAGGAAGAGAAGAGAGTAGGCGCTAGGATGTGAAGGAGGAGGGAAACTCTGGCGGAGGAGGAGAGGGGATGAACTGGGAGGATGCTGAGGCGGAGGAGGAGCGGGGATGAGGCGAAGGAGGGGAGGATGAAGGGAAGGAGGGGAAGACGGAGTAGGGGAGCTGGGGGGAGGAGGAGGGGGGCTGAGGTGGAGGAGGACTGACGCAGAGAAGAACGGGAGGAGCAGCCGTGAGGACTTGGAGCGGCGGCTAGCACGGGGGCGGGGGCCTTAGCCACAAGTGCGTTTCCGCGACACGGGGTTGACGAGCGGGGGACAAACGCGGGGCCGGGGGCGGGGGTGGGGGCGGGTCCCCGCAACTGCGTTTCCGCACGCATCAATTAGCCTTGCGAGCGCACGCGTGCGGGCGGGGGCGGCCCGATGACGGGGGGGGGGGCGCCGCTTTAATGACGTCATAAAGCAGCGGGCGCCGATGGCCCTCCGCGCAGTCCGTAATGACGCTGGCTGCTGCCGCGTTCGCGAGCGCGTCTCTCGGTGTGGTCCTGCTGCTGTTGTGCGTTGCCCGCGCCGCCCCCTGCAGCCGGCTGCCGAGCGCCGACTCAAAGGAGCCACCACGTGCGACGGAAGGGGGGCGATTACATGCGTTTGACGTCGAAATTCAATTGACGATTCTAACACGTTGCTGAGTTTACATGGGGAATATTTTTTTCTGTAGTGATTCAATTTAAAAAAATGCTGCTGATATGTATTCCTTTGACCCTTCCCTTGTTATTTAAATATGTTGTAGATTTTGCTAGGAGGAGACACTTCATTAAGGCAAAATTTGAAACCGGTGAGAGAAATTGTAATATCAGTGTATAAAAAGAGGGACATGCTATTCGTTGTTAGGTTTTAAAATATTTATCAAAGGAACTAAGCGATTCAGTTACTTTTACTAATTTTATGTTTTCAATTGAATGACAAATTTATCTTGTGCTTTGGCTTACTTCTTGTTCTCCAAAACTTCTTTTTTGACATGCTGAAATGTGTAACAAACGAATACGTATCTTATTGAGATGTTAGGAAATGTTCTGGAACTCCAAATCTCACAGAAATTCTAAATCCGATGCGCCTAGTAAGCGAATGTCTTTTTTGTTTCTTTGTAGTTTTTTTTTCATTTTTCTTTCCTCTTTACGCCAAGAAAATGAATTGTGTTATCTAACCTGAACAGTTTTTAAGATTAGGTTATCACAACCTGTTGGATTCTGAAGTGGGCGATTACAAGTGAAATTATAAATCGTTTAATGTACCCTCTTACGGCGAGGTATAGATCTTTATAACGAAATCAACTAATATAACAAGATATACAAATTCATGGGACATTAATAAAAAATATCGTTTAAGAGCTCTCATTCGTAATTCCTGTAATCTTGATCATGCCCTGCGTTCAAGAAAATGTTGTACTCAAAACCATAATGGACAACTCTACCAGATTTCGTCTACCATCGTATTATTTGTGAATGAAATACGATCGTAGTTTGGTTACAACAGCTTACAGAAAGTACGCAGTCATGTTTCCACTTTGTGGAATTTTTACTACGACTAATAGTTTGTAATAAAAAAACAGGCATCTTTTTTTTTCAATATGTCGTGATGGCACTGTTTTACAGTTTTATACATGCTCCATAATCATTATATTGCAAATGAGAGCACATACTATCTAAACCAGTCATTCATGTTTGTATGTAGTTATAACACCATAGATTTCAACCTTTAAAACGTGATGTATGGATATGTGTGGTATACAGAAAAACGACTTAAATTTCCTAGATATCATTTGTTAAACAATTTAGAAAGTGAAACCACGTTTCTTAAGTCATATCTTTTTCATGTTCTGTTTTATCACATACTAGCTTTTGAAATGTTCATATGATTGCACCTGGACATGGTGCTGCTTGTAAAAAAAAAATTATTCCCGAACTTCCGGTAGATGCCACTCTTCAGAGGACCACAAAACTCCCCGATAAGTTCCCCGCACCATTCTGTGTGTCCTTATTTGAATCACATAATTTATTTGCCGGTGCAAAATAGCAAGACTCAGTTAAGTATCCAAAATCCTTGAACATGTCAAAAGCATTACATCCTTTACGCCTATTACTGACTAGGTTTTTTGATAGGGACTCCCAAATTCTTCGACTGGGTCTTGCCAATTCTCATCCGAACCAGTCATCATTAATTTGCAGACCTAAAAGTATATCACAAAGACATTGCCCGTGGTCCCAAAATCCTCGGATCTGGTTCTCATCCCAATTGGGGGCATTATTAATTTGCATTCCTACACCATCCAGGCGCTTCTTGGCACGTGGCCCAAAATCCTCCGACCGGGTCGTGTCAATCCTCATCCGAATCGGTGGCATCATTAATTTGTATCCCTATACCATCCAGGCGCTTCTTGAGCCGTGGCTCCAAAATCCTCCGACCGGGTCGTGTCAATCCTCATCCGAATCGGTGGCATCATTAATTTGCCAGCCTACAGCGAGGCCGCGGGGCTCCCTAGCCCGGGCCCCTTTCTGATCCGGCGGTGAGTTGCTGTGCCGCCTCCGCTGCTCCAGATGAAAGTGAGCGCACCGGGTCCTTTGTGGAAGCCCCTGGAATGAAACACTTGCGCGCTCGGGTGCGGCCGCGAGAGCGGAATTCTGACGAACCGTGCGCCCGCGCCGCTGCCGCTGCTGCCTCTGCTACTATTGCCGCTGTTGCTTTTGCAACGGGTTATGTTTGATACAGGGGAAACAGTTGCGTTGTCTACATGTGACCCCTTTCACCTTCTCCGCCGTTCACCCGCTCCGCCGTTCACCCGCTCCGCCGTTCACCCGCTCCGCCGTTCACCCGCTCCGCCGTTCACCCGCTCCGCCGTTCACCCGCTCCGCCGTTCACCCGCTCCGCCGTTCACCCGCTCCGCCGTTCACCCGCTCCGCCGTTCACCCGCTCCTCGGTTCACCTTCCCATCAGGAGAGGTGGATCAGCTGATGTACGATGTGAACTAATGCAACTGAATTACCTCTAACTGGGAGGTCGTAGGTTCCAGTCCGGACGATGGCATTATTTTCGGCACTAGCTAAATAGCTAGGGCGACTTCTGGCGCAGTCTGGAGGAGAATTCTCTCGGAGAATTCTAGAGACCGACAGCTATGATGGTAGATTTCCGTGATTCCTCCGATCAACACCAGGCAAATGCCGGGGCATTAGCCTAACAAACGGGCACACTACACTACCACAAATGTTGGGAGAGTGGGCGGGAGCTTAGAGCTTGTCCCAGCTGGGGCGGTGCTCTGCTGGTGGGAAAAAGCCCGCTAGCCGACGGTTGGATCTCACCATCCAGCGAGGAAAGATCAGCGCTACTTCCCGAGGGAAAACTTGCACTACACTTACGGGTTTAATGTTCTTAGCAATTGAGGCGCCCGGAATCACTGATCAATCACAAAAAAATAATTTTCCCCTGTATTCACCCTAGCCTCCTATCCCCACTCCCGTTCTACTCTCCTCTCGTCAACTAACAAATGAAAAATGACGAGAACGATAGCAGCTGCAGTTGCAACCCGTACTGTAGGGTAACTTATGGCAAATTTAATGCAGCTCCACAATGCTGGAAACGAATCAGATGGTGAGAAGTGGTGTGGATTCGTTGCTTCTTGGCGGGCGGCTTGCAGCGTGCAAGACACAAATCTGCGCTCGAATACGAATTAAGTTAATCATTAATTATAATAAATGTATTACGTATTAATTATAATAAATGTATTCCGAAATACGTTTCACTTTGCTCATATTAAGAGAATCGTGGTCGCTGTGAAGAAAGCGACGGTATACAACGGCAACTCCTGTAAATCTGATGTCATTTAAGTTACGTAACATATAAAACATTTATTCATTTATGTTCGTTAAGTCTTGAAAAGAGTTCGGTAACAGTTAACATTTATCTGTATTCTATACATATACGTTTGAGGCATCACCCAGTTATTAGTTAATACATAATTTCTCTTTTGGCTGTTACATTGAATAACTTCCTGGTGGAGTATGCATGATGCTATAACATGGCGGAGAATTATAAGGGATGGTGGCAACTTTTTAAGCTCTAATTCGTTAACATTTGAATATGACGTCAAATAATCTTTTGCAAGTAACCTTTTATGTAAACATGATGCCCAGATATGATTTTCCCGCTAGTTTTTTTATATTTTTCTGAATTAATTAAGCATTGATTAGTATTGTCCTGTCCTTTCCGCGCTGAATTTCAAATGTGGTACATCAGGAAAAAATTGCAGCTGTTACCCGGAAACCGTCACCCAAGGAAGAGAAGTTAAGACGTTTGTCTATTTATATACATTGTCAACTAACCCAACAAACATAAGTGTGGTTCTGTCTGTTCATTTTTGCTTTCTCGCTTATATTGTTGTATCTTTCCGTGGCAACGCAAAAATCCTGAGTGATTTTGTTTCAGAAACGAGTGTTGAATTCAGGACACATTTTCTTTATGGCAACGTTAATTGCCTGACTATCTTTTAGACGATAAGTCTCCATCTCAGTAATGCATATCTGCGGCATATGCTTCACGCAGCCGGACTGTACACAAGTCACACTTTCCCGCGACGTGGCGGGTGAAAGGCAAGTATGCTCATAGACCCTAAACTCCGTCTGTTCAATATTTGTGTTTCGAGAAGTTGTTCTTATGTGTACTTTACGCATTATCACTCAAGGTGGAGACTTGGTTATTAAGTTACGAGGTCGAGTAGTTGAAGAAAAGTTGTAATTCCAACCGGGTTACCTTTCTCATGTGCGTGCCTCGAATATTATTTTCCAGGTTTACCACTCTTTTTCTTTCCACCTAATCATTATGAATCGTCGTTGTTACTGGAGTACAATTGGATGTCTTCTTACACAAATTCTATGAAGATCACTGTCAAAAATAGACGTTTTCTTATATTTTCTTTATCTATGCCAAAAAATTGTCTTGCAGCGAAAGAGAAACACCCTGCATTATATGGATGAATCTCCAATGTTAATTTCGAAATAAAATTATAGAAATAGATTTATTTTCATCCAAATAATCGTCAGATTGTAATTATTGATGGAAATCAATCTTCTGGCGCAGAGTCCTTCCATAATTAAGAAACAACAAGCTCTTTGCTTCAAAATACTCAATTCAGAGATAGTAATTAGAATTCCTTTTGTTCCTTTTTTTCTTCAAAATTTATGTAGTATATGACTCAATGTAGGGATCACAGAATTTTGAAAATGTGCACAGAATTCACTTCTCCCCATAGCACGTCATACGTAGTTTCAACTGTTTTTCGACGTAAAATAAATAAATATATAAATAAATAAATGAAAGTCGAAAGCTTAATGCACTTTTTTAATTACCATCCAACCAATCATCGCTTCTTTTTGTACAATTGCAATCTTTTCATACTTGAATGAGTACTTGTTCTAGCAGAATCTCGCACAAGCGAAAGTGTTTGTCATTCGCGAGGTGAGCGCTTGTGGCATGCAAACATCTGAAGCCCCTTTTGTTCTCGTCGCCGGAACTCTTGACCTTTCTGATTAAGAAATGACTCGATTCGGAGAAGAGATGAAGAAGCTCTCCATGCGTTCGTGACCACGTGACCGGGCTGTAGCTCCATTGGTATGCGACAGTCTGTCTCGAGGCGAGTAGAGATTTGTCAGGGCCGTGTGAAAACAGCGAGTTGTATAACGACCTTCACACTTGCGCATCTTATTCAATAGTTACGACGACTGTATGAATTTCCACAACTTAGAGTCGTCTTCATGTGCTGTTTGTAAAGCAAGTACAAGTTTTTTTCAATCAGTGAACAAAACTTCAACTGTGGTTTAGAAATATATGTTTACGTAAAGTTACCAAAATTTTGGTTCCAGGATGATTTCAATTTTATCTGACGTAAACGTAAAAGATTCAACACTTCATTATAAACAGTGAAAATAATTTTAAGTCCAAATCTTAGAATAATAAAACATTAGCCATGATACATTTTATATTATTCGTTTAGAAATATTGATGTGGTGGCTTCTAAAATTGTAAAACAATAACTTTGTATTTCTTCATTACTTCTTTTCATTACAATGCCTAAATTAAAACACCACGAAATCAAGTACCCTGTACTACAATGGTTCTAATAAAGTGTTTGGGGATAGTGAACACTTGCAAAGAATTCTTAAAAATTCTGTGCTTTATGTATAAAAAATTCAAATGAACTCTGGTATCTAAAAGAGGAAATTAAAGTTTATTAAATATTTGACACTGTTCTTGACCAACAGGAAATTTTCATATTCCGAGAGACTAGTCTTTTTTTTAGGAAACTGCTTTCTGTTACTGCTTTTAGTTACAATTGCACACAATATTAAATGAATTTATTACGTATTAAACAAACAAGATAATGAAAAATCGTCGATATCACGTCACCGCAGCTACATTTGACACTTAGCGGCTAGTATTCTATCAATAAGCTCTGAAATACCATTTCCTTACTACAACGCAGGACTAGATAACCCTAAGGACTCCACAATACACACTAGCATCTTGCGGTCTTTCTTCCTCGCGTGCTAGGGGCACCGTGCCTCTCAGAAGGTAATCTGCTCTACTGTGCCTCCACATCTGGCTCCCTGCGCCCCATTGCACGGACGGCTTTTTATCTTCTTCTTTCTCTCGGCCTGGCGCAGGCTCGCCGCAGGACGAAAGAAGATAAAGGGAAACCGCATGCTGGCGTTCAGCTTATGCAAACAGATTTTTCTCTCCAGTTATCAGGTTTGTCGCCGCGGCATTTGCCGCACGTCTTCGCCCTTTAAGCCACTACTTTTCGCGTATTTTCCATTCCGTATCTTTTATCTGAGCGCCGCATCCATTTGCAAAAGCCACCGTGCATCCCGGATGTGAGGATTTGGGTCTAGAATTTTAACGAGCCGCGTCATGCTTTATTTTTTACATCCATATTTATAACTTTTTCCGTACTTATTTAGGCGCAGTTTTTCCGTCGGTGCTTTATATTCACGGAACAAAGTGCGGAAAAAATACGGCCCGCTAAGTCAGGGTGTGTTACATCTACGCAAAATGTAAATAGCTGATTTATGAGGCCCGTGTCGGAGCCTGGCTTCATCCGCTTCAAGTCCGGAGGGACGCCGGGTGGCCGACCGATGCCAGCTCGGCTTCCATTAGCCCTCCCTGGCCACGCCACGCCACGCCACGCAAGAGGTGGCTCAGGGCATCAGCTGATCTTGCTGCGGTGCCTTGACTGGGAGATCGTACGTTTTGAGTCCCGACGGTGGCGGAAATTTCGATACTAGCTATATAACTAGGTCGAATTCAGTCGCTGTCTGGAGGAGTATCTGGCGGCCGGCTGCTGTGATCGGTAGTTTTCCGTTGTTTCTCTGATCAACACCAGGCGAATACCAGAGAAGTACACTAACGAGGGGGCAACGGACCGCGAGCGATCTTTCCTTCGCCTTCCTTGACCTAACCTCAGCCCTAACTTGCACACACTTACATGCACTACACTACCACTCATGCCGAGAGACCGGCCGGGAGCTTAGTGCTCGCCTTGGCTGCGGTGGCCCGCGGGTGGGAGATATCTGGTTGGGGAAAACACTTTAACCGAAAAGTAAGTCGACGCTGGATCTCGCAAGGGGACCATCTAGCAGAAGGTCACCGCTACCTCCCGAGGAAAATCCGCACGACACTTACGGGACTCATGATAGTAGTTACATGCCCGGAATCACTAATCAATCAAAATCAATCAAAAGCCACCTCATGCGTAGTCATTCATGATTCCCCGTCGTTATCCCTCACTTCTCTCTTCCACCTTTCTCCTCGTCTCGCGAGCACCCGCCACACACTCCTCTCCCCGCCTCTCCATCCCCGCCTCTCCATCCCCGCCTCTCCACCCCCGCCTCTCCCCCCCGCCTCTCACCCCCGCCTCTCACCCCCGCCTCTCCACCCCCGCCTCTCACCCCGCCTCTCACCGCCTTTCTCTTCCCCGCCTCTCACCCTCTCGCGACCACTTCCCTGGGGCCTTACTCCGCTCCGCCCCGCCCCGCCCCCCCGGCCTCCCCCTCCCTCGCTCCACCTCTCTTGCTCTCCTCTCGACCCCTTTGCCACCCACGCGCACCCCTGGCCGTCGCCGCCGCGCCCGCCTTCTTTGTTTATCTCGTTTTTCCGGGGCGGCGACGTGGGCGGCGTGCGGTTATTAGGGGCGGCGCGAAGGCACGCAGGCCTTCGGAGGTTGGATGCCGGAGTTTGTTAGAGCAGAGAACGCTGCGTAGGTAGGGTCTCATTCACAATGCAAACTTAATCGTAAACGTAACATAGCCGCAAAATCTAGAAATGAGTTTAAGCACGCGTTAGCGGACCGCACTCTCGATCTTCTACGCATGCGCAGATGCAGGAGTGTGTTGCGAAACTTTAACTGCGCATGCGCAGAAGATCGATAGTGCTTTAACGTTTGAGGGTGCTCAAATTCTCTACTTAGCGTGACCCTTCATAATACTTTGACGTAACCGTAGACGTAAAGTCGTAAACTTAGATTTCATAAGCACCAAACTTTTACGTTAAGTTTACGTCGGAATAATTCCGTACTTCCTAAGACCAGAGAGCAGCATGATGGATTTCAGATTGTGTTCAGTTTTGAGGTTATGTCAAAGAAACAAGCATGGTAGATTTCAGATTGTGTTCAGTTTTGAGGTTATGTCATTTCATTACGGTTAGGTACTGAACTAGTTTGCGAATGGTTTTGATGTGAGTAGTAAATTCAAAATAAGAATTTGGGCCATCTTTCTTGTGACTTAAATTGATGAGGAGAATAAAATAATTACGTTCGACGAATTACTCGTGAATTTGGTACAAGAGAGCCCTTGTTTATTAAAAAAAAATATATAAACACTCAAATCAAATTTGTTTTTACTAACATGTAATTTTGTTCAATGCACATGCCGGGAGACAGGTCGGGAGCTTAGAGCTTGCCCCGGCTGAGATCGTGCCCCGCTGGTGGGAGATACCTGATTGAGAAAATCCCTCGTGGACGGTAGGTCGACGCCGGATCTCGCAATCTAGCGGGGGAAAGGTACCACTACCTCCCGAGGAAAAAATACACTACACTTACAGGACTAATGACCTGAGCGATTGACGCGCCCGGAATCAACAGTCGTGGAATCAACAAACCAACCAAATTAATGTATGTTAATCGTTCTCAGCCAGTCCGTTATAAATAGTTCAACATTCACTTACAACCAGTACAACAGCCTAACTATGAATCGATCTACTTGTGATTTCCTCTCCCATTCCAGCGACGATTGAAAGGGACACGCAGTCACGCAGAGGAAAGAAAGGTGGCCTGAGGGCGCAGAGGACTGAGGGTGGGCTCGAAGGGCTACCAGGGTGACGCGGTCACGGCGCCTTCGCCCCCGACGCGGAGGGCTTGTCCGCCGCAGGGCAGGTTCATCAAGGGCTGAGGCCTCCCCTTCGGTCCCCCTACGGCCACCGCTCCCTCGGCCCGGCCCGTTCCGCCCCCCCCGCCCCTCGCCACCTCGCTTCGCCCTGACCCACCTCGTCCTGGTCCGCCCTTTTCCTCTTGGCAACTATTCGCCCCGCTACATCCCGGACCGCAACGCCCTTTCCCGCTACTTCCTGCCCCTCTTCTCTGCGCAAAATTCCTGACTTCCCGTGTCGCTACGGACCGTTCTGCCCAGTTCTTTACACTCCGAATCTCCCCGTCCTGTCCACTCCTCCCCGTCACGATCCACCTTGCTCCGAAGTGCCCCGCCCCATCCCTCTCCCGCCTCCACTGCTTTGTCCTGTCTCACACCGTCCTGGTCCGCTCTTTTCCTCTTGGCGACTGTACGCCCCGCTACACTCCTCTCCGCTACTCCCCGCTCCGCCCCGCCACACTCCGCCCCGCTTCGCTAACGTATCGTCCAATCCCCTGTGTGGCTACGCCATTCACTCTGTCCATTCTTTTCCGCTCCAGGCGAATGCCGGAGCAGTACCATATCAAACGGGTCTCAAACGGCGATCTCTCCTTCCTCTTCCTTTTCCTATCCTCTTCCCTTACACACACACTTACACCAACATACACTACACTACCACATATTCTGGGAGAGCGGTCGGGAGCTTAGAGCTTTTCCCGGCTGGGGCGGTGCCCGCTGGTGGAAGAGTCCTGGTTAGGGGGAAACCCCACTAGCCGACGGTAGGTCGGCGCCGGATCTCGCCATTCAGCGGGGAAGATCACGCTATCTCCCGAGAAAAACATGCACTACACTAACGGGACTAATGACCAAAGCAGTTGACGTGCCCGGAAACACGGAAAATCAATCAATCAATCAATCAATTTTTGCTCCATCCACCCGCCCAACCCGTTTCTCCTCCAGCGCTTCGTCCTCTCCCGCCTCGCGCCCTGGTCTGTCCAATTTGTCTAGGAGAAAACACGCCCTGCTACACCCCACCTGTCAACGCCTCCACTCAGTTACTTCGCGCCCCGCCCCATCTCTCCGTATCCCTCCCCGCCCGGCCTCATCCGTTCCCGCCCCGGCCCACTCCCGTCACCGCTTCGCTCGTTCCCTCCCCTTCTGATCTGCTCGATTCCTTTTGATGAAAACTCCCCGCCCCCCCTCCGCTACTCTCAGCCCGGGCAGCGTGCCTTACCGCCCAGCGTCGCAGCTCCCCGCCACGCTCTGCGCCTTCCGACCGCACCTCGTTCCGTCTCACCCTGACCCGGCCCGGCCTCCCCGTGTCGTCCCGGGCGCCGCCGTTCGCTGCGCACGAGCCCCACGCCGCCGGTCACGCGCCTCTCCCCCTCCCCTCCCCTCTACCCCTTCCCCGCTTCGCGATGGGCGGCCGCCACAGGAAGGGATGAGCGAGAGATGAGGGGACGAAACGGAAACGCTTCGAATTCGGGATGTTACGAGCTGAAACACTCTAGGAGTCGCCTCCTGGGGTCTTCGAATACTTGGGGTCCGTTTCCCCCGTGGGGACTCTGCAGCCAGCTCCAGGTGTTTTGGGTTGTTCTTGAAGGTGCTGATGCCTCCACTTCCCCGTACAGCGACGGGGATTGGGAGGCAGGGTGAGAAAGATAAAGGTAGGGTGGGTTATTTTGTTGGGGGTTATAGGATGATGGACATAGAGGTGGGAGAGAGGATGGGGAAGGAGTAGTTAGGAGGGATTGTGAAAATATAATATTTTTTAAAGTTGTTTTTATTTTGTTTAGGAAGATTGTCAGGGAAATATGAGACAAACGCCACTACAGCTTAAATACTTATTAATTTTGTGTTGCAATATTTGTAAATGTAGTGGACTCCGGTTGTAGTGACCTCGTATATAGTGAACCCTCGACTTACGTTCACTACAACCACTGGTCCCGTTTCACTTACATTACAAATAAGCATAGGAAGATTCTGTTATAGTGAACCTGAACCTTGGCTATAGTGAGCTTAGGAAAGATGATGGAAATTAAGTGGATCTCGTATGTTTTTACGCGAGTAGAAGGGCCTTCGGAAAGTGGACGGTATTAAAACAGTGCAAGAGGCACTGAAAGATATCAAGACTGCATTACGACACTTAAGAGACAGAGGGCAATGTAGAAAGAAGTATGGAGAGAGCACAAACTGAAGGAGCATCTAAAGAAATTAGAAATGAAAAATGTATAAAGCAAACAATGGAAAATAATAGATTTTTAAGGACAAATAAAGATGTTGAAATTTTCATTTTGTGCTGTTAATGAATTTGGCTGTCTCTCTCTATTAATAAAATCAATTATTATGGAGTAATTCTATTTAAATTTGACATCGTCGCACATTGTGAACCTCGGATATAGTGAACCACACAAGTTAGTCCCCAGAAATTCACTATAATCGGAGTCGACTGTCAAATTATGTTGTAGAAACTCAAAACATACAAACGATTTACCATTCCATGTGCCTTTTTTCGACATAGATCTCACTTTCACACATTTCAGTATTAGAATCTTCCAGATGGTGCTTTGGAAATAACATAAATTTATACAAAGTATTGCAATTCTCTCTAATTTCATCGCTGTTTTTCATTTGTCGTGAAGTTTCCAGATTATCTTATTAGCGTTATTTCATAAACTCGGGAGAGTAGTTACCTTCTGTCTCCCGTAAAGCAAACCTTTTTCTCTCCCAGAGGCAATGTTACAGAATTGAAATTTACAGCTCATTTCCATTGACTGACGTATGTCCACGACGTACATTTGCATCTATTACTTCTCGCTTACCTGTCCATTTCAAGATGATGTATGTGACATCCCATGTTCCACATAACTATTGGTGTGTGCATTGATCTTCATTGATATGACAAATAACTTGTCACATTAGCTTGACAACTAGATAGTGTGCTAATGTTAATAGTCGACGAACATGATGTTTGCACCGTGATCTCAAACCAAACCGAATGAAAAGAAATCAGAATTATTCTTAAAAAAATAAATGAAATGCTTTTGCGTCTTCATTACTATTGTCCAGTGCCCTGGAATACAAAAGTGAAGGTTAAGAGTGTTAAAGAAATTATTGAATGGTTCATGACTTTGTGATGAAAGAGACAACCAACATTTAACTTTCTTTTAATACATGTAACGATGTTTTCAACTTTGTGAACATTAGAAAGTTGTTGTAAGTCGAAAAGGATTAAACTACTCAAATTTTCAAAACAAATTTTACATGGTGACTTCTCTTTAAAAAAAAAAATTAGGAAAACTTAATACGTATTGTCGTTTTGCAAAGTTAAGTTTTTGCAATTTTCGAATGTATAGAGAATTCACTGAACATTTAACCTGCGCCAGTTTTATGAGATTGTTATGCTCTAGTCGAGAAAAAATAAAAGAGAAAATTTTCGGAGTGAGTTTTGAGAAAAAAAATTGTGTTGCCTATACGTCACAGCAAACGATTCATATTTTCGAAAAATTATACCTGAACTTATGTAAAGAGTATCCTTTGAAGAAACGTTTCATTAAGAAAAAATCTGTCTTTAATATTCTGATCCATTTTAGAGAAAATTTTGAAAATGTCAAGACTTCATGTAATATACCCCGAAAATGAAAATATCTATTAAAAATTCCTAGGTCCTAGAGTTTATCCAGATCGATCGGGGAATATAAAGTTGAAGAAAAGTGTGAAAGGTTTAGGCACTAGCATTGATGACGGACGGACGGACGGACGGACGGACGGACGGACGGACGGACGGACGGACGTTTTGCCATAAACCAATTTTTCGGTAACAAGGACACACAAAACGTTGATTCAAACTACACAATGCATTAGAGGAAGTAATTTACTACACATAGAAACAATATTTATCTATTTTTGCCATATCTAGGCCACACAATACTTTTTATGAGAAATAACTACCACATTCAGATGCAAGTACATAGAAAGCCAAGAAAGAAACAAACGTAAAACAACGCATGTTTCTCAGAGAATTAGCGTGTCAAAATGAATTATAGCAAAGAGGAATTGACATGTTTCCCACCTCGCGTGACATCGCCTCCCGATAATGGCTAGAAGATCGTCTTGAGAAAGCTATGATGCAAATGAGTAACTAGCAAAGTTAGGAAAAACTCTTGCCTCTTTTCCAGTTTTCACTTATATTCATTGAAGGTTAAAATCAAGGTATGTGTTCTGTTAATATCAACGTGCAACGTATATTATAATGAACGAGATACTGCAGGGAGTGGAATTGGGATAAATGATTTTGATGAATTCGATGTGTTGTGTAGTTTCAGCTCGCATGTTTCAGCAAGTACTGAACAACACAATAACAGAATACGTTACAGTGGAGGGCGAATCGTTACAATAAGTCTTCAACGTGGGGCAACATGGTTTCTCGGACCGCGTGCGGGAGAACGGCCGTTTCGGGAGAGCTACGGCGCCTCCGGTGACACAGGACTTGTTCGCACATTGCAGCCACCTCCCCACCCCATCCCCGTCACCTCCCCACCCCTCCCCGTCGCTCCGGCCTCGCTGCTGGGGCGAGCGGCGTTCGCGACCAGTTGGCACGTTTCCTCGGGTAATGCGATACAATTGGCTTAACGGGCGAACTTGCGGAGGAAGCTGGCCCGCTGAGCGACCGGAACTTAATGAATTTACGTCGGGACTCTCCAAGGTTATCGACCGCAGCGGCGGTGGCGGCGGCGGCGGCAAATCGCTGGCACTTGAAATGTGTAATTACGCAGCCTCCAATAACTCTCCGATCTGGGGCGATGCCGCGCTTTAATGGCTTCCTAACTCCCACGATTCGCCGTCTCTCGGCCGCTATGAAATCCGAGCCGATGTCTCCGGCCGTGGTTTGCGCGACTGCGATCCCTCCCCAACGCCGACCGCTGGACCGTCGCTCGTCTGAAGGTTCGGGTTTCTGGCGGTGGGTGCGCAGCGCTGCGGTCCGATGTGGGTCGCTGGAGCTTCTTCGAAATGTTCCGGTGGTTTGTGTCATGTTTTTTAGGTTCATCGGGGGAGGAGCGACGGAGAAACGAGATGTGATGTACGCGAGGTGTCTTGTCATGTTACAATGCTTGGCGGTTTGGAAATTTTCTCCACCGTCATGATGTCCTGTTTCTATAATGAGCAATAGTAAACCGATGCAGTTAAAGGAATAAACTTACTTGAATGACACTTCAGTACATGCACATCCAATCCTTTTTAGTTCCGTGTGTAATATAGTACGGATGGTCGCTTTGTCTATCGATATGAAAAGTCTTGATATATTTATAAAATCCAGAACATATTCCCTGAATTCTTAGCAGGGCTTGAATTCTGATGACATGTCATATTTTTATTGGTGCGTTCTATACGTAGAAAACTTGTAAATGAATGTTTATCACGATATATACGTGATGGAAAATTATAGTAATTGCGTTTTTTGTCATTTTTCAATTTGTAGATAGTTTTTTCAAACTTTGTCATTTTTGTCATTTTTTTTGCATTTTATGGCCTTTTCGTGTTTCTTGTTAGTTAATATTTCATGAATTTACAAAGACACAATAAAACAAAGTTTTCATCTCGACCTTTCAAAACTGGCAGTTGGAAAATCGGAGCTAAGGATTACATTTCCTCCTAAAATAAATCCTTTATATTAAAATTTTTTAAAATTAAATACAATTTTTAAAATCGTAAAATTCATTTAATAAATGAACATTTTCATACAAATTATTTACTATTTTTTACAAAATTAGGTCATTTTTGTCATTTTATGGGCCATATAGGCCATCAGAATCAGAGCGCTGGTTATTAGTGTGGATTCTCTTTGGAACCCGAAGAACGGAAAATGATTCTTTATTCACTTTTCGTTGTAAATTTGAGTTATTTTTGAGAAATTTTAGGTCGTGATTTCCAGTGCAGTAACACAATATTGCGTGTTAAAACATTTTCATTCTTTGTCAAGTAATCAATAAAAAATTATTGATTTAAAAATATTTTTTAACAAACACACAAAATTAATTAATCATAGCTTTTTGTCCGGGAGAAAATTACCTTTTACCTCATTATAGAGACTTTATTTAGAGGTCATTTCTTGTGACGCCTCTCCTTGTTCGGAAAGTCGTTTACATGGAGACGAGATGAAATCCGCTGCCCGAAGTAGGAGAAGAGATTCTTTGAACGAAAGATAATCCAACCTTTCTTTCTTATTCAGGCTGAAACAAGAAACTATACGACATAACGACGGAAACTGAGAAGTCGCCGAGTTATATTTGAGGTAATCTCCCCGTGGAGATCGTGTCAGCTCTCGTGTTTCTAGGTATGGCGTCGCCCAGGGCGTGAAACGCGACCGCGACCGCTATGATTACTTGCCTCGACGCCAGCGCTGCTCGCGGCGCAGATAGGAATCTCGTGTTTGTTAAGCCAACAAGGACGGTGTGGCCGTTCCATCAAGAGCGAGGCGACTTGGGGAAAAGGAAGGGGAGTGGGAGCAGACTCTTCACCACGTGCCTGGGGTGGGGGGCTTGGGCGCGGAGATAGAAGGGTGCGGGCACGAGGGAGCCTGGGGGCGGGGTTCGGCGGGCGTGAGGTAGGCTGCGAGGGTGGGTGCGGTGCACGTGGAGCGAGAAGGCGGGGGCGGGTGAGGGTCCCGAGTGGGCGGGGGCCCGAGTTTTTCAGCTAGGTCGAATTCAGCTGCTGTCTGGAGGAGAATTCTAGCGGCCGACTGCTCTGATCGGTAGTTTTCCGTGGTTTCTCCCATCAACACCAGGCGAATGCTGGAGCAGTACCCTACCAAACGGGCTATGGACCGCGCGCGATCTGTGCTTCCTCTTCCTTGTCCTATCCTCTCCCCTCACACACACACACACACACACACACACTAGCAAGCACTACACTATCACATATTCCGGGAGACCGGTCGGGAGCTTAGAGCTTGTCCCGGCTGGGGCGGTACCCCGCTGGAGGGAGAGTCTTGGTTAGGGGAAAACCCCGCTTTCCGACGGTAGGTCGGCGCAGGATGTCGCCATCCAGCGGGGGAAGATCATCGCTATCTCCCGAGAGAGAAAAACATGCACTACACTAACGGAACTAATGACCGAAGCAGTTGACGCGCCCGGAAACACGAAAAAATCAATCAATCGAAAATCCTTCATGAACGAGTCTTGAACCCTAGGACCTCTCAGCCAGAGTCGCTGCGGAGACAGCGGTAGTGTTGGCTCTGAGCTGTACTCAGCGGGCTGGCGGTTTGCGGGCGCGGGCTCGGGGGCTGGGATGTGGGGTCGTGGGGTCTGCCGGGCGAGAGGGGAACAAGGAAGGGTTCGCTCGGTGAAGCGAGCCGAGAAATAAGTTCGATGTTGGAAAGGAATTTTGTGGGCTTGCGGGGGAACTTGACGACGGAAGTCGTGCATCGTATTATTACTTCCTGTGGGGGACGAGGGGGATGCTGAAATATTTGACGTTACTCGGATGGCGAGACGTGTTGAAGCTTTAAACGTAACATTCCACTCCGTAAGTAAATGAGATGGACTGGGCGTTTGCCATTATTTCCGCTAGTTATAATCCTCATTAATACAAACGTTAATACGAGAGTGCTTTGTTTGTTACCGATTATTTGGACAATTAAATGCCATTCACTTGAGGTCTTTTTTTATTATTTGTATTCAAGTATGCTAAGTAATTTATTTGTAGAATGGAGAGTTTTTGTTCTTGTAACATACCGTCACATATATAAAAAAAATTCTTATTTCTTGTTTGTAAACACAAACATGTTTATTGAAATATTGATTTACAAACATGTTTATACACCATTTCATTAAATAAAAGGCAGATCTGGAAAACATTCTCTAGAATATATTAAGTTCACATGGACAATGTAGTCTTTACGTGCGTATAGTAGAAAAATAAGTACTGAACGAGTCACATAAAATTAATTCATGTCGTAAAGTAATGCCCAATGTATGAATAAAAATGTGAAAAAAATGAAAACAAAATTGTTTGGGAGCAATTAAAATATATTAAAGGTTTTAGAGTGCATAAAATGTATTTGTTACTGCTAAAGTCACAATCTACCTCGTTCCTGAATTAGCCAGTTAATATTCTAATGATCCAAAATGGTTGCATAAGCACGAAGTAGGAAAAATGTCTACAAAAAGCCGAATTTAAACAGGATAATGATTGCATCAGCGAACATGTGGTGGCTAGAGTAAGTGATGTACCTTTCGATAACGACAAATACCAGATAACTAATTACCTGCCACTGCAACAATGCTCTTAAACAAAGTCGTACAAAATAGGTTTCCAAAATGTAGCATAAACACTGTTCAAGAACATAAATAAAATACTTTTATATAACACTACACCAAATTAAATACAATGTGCCAGGAAAGTCACTCCGCAATGAACCAAATCAGGGCCTGCTATTAATATTACATTTATGTTGGTAACAACCAAATCACTGGGAAACAAGTGAAGGGGACAAAACGTCCCCTTCAATACGCAATAAGATATTATAGTACATAGGGATACAACAGTTCTTTCTATAACGAGAATATCGAAAGTTGCTATTTCATAACCGTTGTGAAATAACGTTTGATGGCCGTCGAACGAAACGCCCTCATTCGTTTGACGCCCATAACGGCATTATGGCATAACGCAACATGCGAATAGCAAATATTTAATTCCAGGCAGCCACTTCCTTGGAGCCGTGGTGTTCCATGTCAGCTGTGTTGCAAGTAGTGGCTCACTGAGAATTCAGTCGGTCATGATCGAACTCGATCAGTATGGAAATAGGCGGAAAAACAATAAAATATTTGTTTTTTTCAGTCAAAATCAGGTCTTTCGTTATTACTTTGTCGGTACTGCTTACGTAATAGAGAGAAAGTGAATGAATTCTGTTGCTAAATTTAGAAAAAAAATCCTTTAACAAGTGGTGTAGCCAGAATACGTACAAGTTTTCTGGGTCCCTAATACCTAAATAATCGAATTACGTCAAAGCGTAATTCAGCCGATTTTCTCCAAAATTGATATTCTGCAATCGATCTGGCTGATGTCACGACAACTTGAATTTCAAACTGAATATTTAATCTTGAGGGATAATTTATACAAAGCCTCTGGGACATTTTCAAAATGTTGAAAAAAAAAATTCGAAAATTTGAATTTTACAGAAAATGACTGGGATGTGTTAATTACAAGAGAAATTGCTGAACAAATACTATTACGTAAGAATTATTAAGGGCAAGAAAGCTTGAGCTCTTTTAGCACCACTAGTATTCGAGATCCAGGGATCTAAGAAAACCATTCAAACCTCTCAAAGGGCCCGAGGATGCATATTACGATTCTGCGTGCATTGGAAACTTGTAGAATTTAGTTAGGAAAGTTTCGAAGGCTAATAAGAGACGAGGTATTTTGTTTTGAGTTCTACTGTGCAAGTCGTAAATTTCTATTTATGCGATGCCACATTACATTACTTGGCATACCTTACTGAAGGAGAACGATTCTTGAGTAATCGCAGAATAAATGTTACAAAATAATAATAAATATTAATAAATGTCTTTGTAATGATCCAAAATGATAATTTTTCTCCTCTGTTGTCTCTTCGCTGTGCAATTCTGAGTTGGCGACGAAGTCCGGCATTCGGTTTTCGCTATTTGGATAATACATACTTGAAGGAGTACATCGCATCATTTTCATGGCATTTATTTCGAAAATACAACTCGCGAACACACAAGACGTCCGACACTCAGGCAGTCATCTTACTTTAGTCAAGTAATTGTTGTTGATTCGTGAATTAACAGAATGGTGTCCGAAATATCTATTTACCGCCATTGCGAACCTGCTGTACCTCCTGCTGTGTCTAGTTCGTCTGATTAAATATCTTGTCATTGAATTAGCCCTATTTTAGACTTACGCTCAAACATGAAAACTTTTAGCTTAAGAGTTTGCATTTTTTCTTTTATAAAATCTCTCTTGTTATTAGTACAGTATCAGCGCAACATTCACTATAACATTTTAGAGATTACACGAATACACCATAGCATCGCGAACGCCTTCGCAACGCATTCAGCGCCCCAAAGCACCGCATTTCTTCGCCAAGTCATTGTGAAGGCGCCCTCTTCATAGCCGGCGGAATGAGGCGACGCGGTGGCGGTGGGGGCGGCAGCGGCTCGCGTGCGGAACGGCACCCACCCCGTCTACCCCCCCCCCCCCCGGCCCCCCCCCCCGCCCCGCCCCGCCCCGCCGCCCCGCCCCCGCCCCCCGCCTTTGTACCGCCCCGCCCCCTGTACCGCCCCGCCCCTGCAACGCCCCGCCCCTGCACACCCCGTTCCTGTACCGCCGTGCTCCCTGCACCGCACCACTTCCTGTATCGCCCCCTCCCTGCCCGCCCCGCCCAACCCCAAACTAGCTTCCCTCCCTCCCTCACCACGACCCTATTGCGGTGTCGTCTCGCGCGATCCCTTCCCGCTCCCTACTGCCTCCTTCCTGCCCTGCCCCACACCATCACAATCCCGCTCCTCCTATTCCTGCGCCATTCCTTCAGATCCCCCCTCTGCCATCCACCCGCTACTCTTTTCATCCCGCCCCCCGCATTTTCCTCCCCGCTCTCTTCCCCGCCCATTCGTACCCTGGTCGCATCCCCCATTCGCCCCCCTCCCCCCTCACCTGGAGCGCAGTTTTGTCCTCCCTGCCCGGCCCCTCCCCGCCCTCCCCTGCTCCGCCCCTCCCTCCGCCCTCCCAGCTCCGCCCTGCCCTGCCCGCCCTGCCCTGCCCCTCCCTGCTCCGCCCCTCCCAGCTCTGCCCCTCCCGCTCCGCCTCCCGCTCCGCCCCTCCCGCTCCGCCCTCCCGCTCCGCCCCTCCCGCTCCGCCCCGCCACGCCCCGCCCTGCCCCGCCCCTCCCCGCTCCGCCCTCCCAGCTCCGCCCTCCCCGCTCCGCCCCTCCCCGCTCCGCCCCTCCCCGCTCCGCCCCTCCCCGCCCCGCCCCGCCCCGCCCCGCCCCACTAACTGCCAGGGGCCAGCCGGCACAGCGCGGCGGCGACCGCGCCCGAGCTTATCTGCGCTGCCCCAGGTCATCCCCAGACCAGCCCCACCCGCACATCGGCGGCGGTGGCGGAGCCTGAAGGTCGCGGCATCGCGGTCGTGGCGGGCGCGGACAATGGCTCCGCGCCCCCTCCCCCGCCCCCGCGCCTAGCTTCCTTATCGGCGCGCGCGCGCGGTGGCGCCGGCCGGGTAATGGCGCCCTCCGTCGCCGCCTCCGCCGCCGCCGCCGCCGATAAGGCTCCTGCTGGTGGCGCCCCCGGTGCAGAACGAGAAGCGGCGGGGAAGGAGGCAAGGCCCTCGCCGGCGCAGATGCCCGGCCAGATGGCGCGCCACGGGGCGTCGCGTTGGCCGAAGATGAGCGGTGGCCGCGCCACGAGGGAATTTCGGCGCTCTTGAAGTTGTTGGCGGAACCGACACACTGTTGTTAATATTCTCCACGAGATGGGGCAAAAATTGAAGAGGTGGGGTCAAAAACAACGAAGTCCATTTTTTATTTTGGAGTTATCGCTGCTTAAAATTATTTAATGAATATAACCCGTTATAATTGGAATTAAAATAATTTCGAAAAATGCTTAGTCAAGGAGTTATTGAGCGGGAAAAACTGATTTTTTTTCTCTAAATCGTGCTTAGTCATGTATGTAAAGACATAAAAATATTTTCTTCTGGATAAAAGAATTTTCTGACTTAGGAGTTTTGGAATCCACCTCTTCAATTGTTGGTATAGTAACAATGCGTTGCTTGTGTGAAAGGGATGCGTTACATTCTCCTTGGAATTTTTTAGGGAATTACTACTTGTACATTTCCGGCAGTAGATATTTACAAAAGAAGTCGACAGAAACAATGAGAGTTCTTCACATGTTGTTCAGCATTTTTTGTTTGCCACATAAGGAAATATAATACCCCAACGGCAACCAATACACATGTAGTGTGTTGACGACCATTTGGATATCCATTTAGAAACTTACCCTATTCATTGATTTTGCAGAGAAATTAACATTTTATGTGTAAGTTTTAAACTTTGCTCATTGATTTTTATTCATCTTAATTACTCAACCCCACCTGAAAACCATGTGCAATTTTCTCAAATTCCCGCCGAGAAAATCTTCACGATTAACCTGCAATAGTAGGTTACTCTTTCACTGAATGGGCTACTAGGCTAGAGGCAAGACTCGCTAAATGATACGTAACAAATATTTATATGCGTAACTTGTATTTCACTTTGGGTTTTATAAGGTTTGCGGTTTTGATATACGTGAAAAATTCTGTGCACGCAATTGAATTTTTTCTTCATTTGAAGTTTTGTATGCATCACTGTATCTCCATAGAAGGCACACGACAGTGCATCTGCGTCGAGGGCCTGGTGCCTTCTTGCGCAGTGTGTGCCAGCCGCTCCGCTCCGCGATGTAGCAGGACGGGCGCTGCTTAATGAGCGCCAGCCCGAGATGACGAGGGCAACTCGGGCACCGTTGCGAGTGGGGACTGGGACGAGGGGTAACAGTTGGACCGGCGACAGGGAACGGGGTAGGGGCAGGGCGAAGGCGGAGACAGCGAGAGGAAGGCGAAGGTGCGAAAGGAAAGGCGATGGGGAGAAGAATTGAAGACTGGTGTGATGGCGGAGGGGGCGGGGCAAGGGCAGAGGGCAATGTGGTGAAGGTGGAGGTGCCACAGCGAAGGCGAATATCGTTGGGCGTGTGCGAGGTGTAGGGAATAAGACGGAGGGGGAGAGAATAAGGGAGGGGATGTCGGAAGCGGAAGAGGATGGCGTGGTCAGAGAGGAATGAAGCGATGGCGAAGTTGGGGGAAAAGTGATGACAAGACGAGGAGTATGAGGTGATGGCAAGGCGAAAGGGAATGAGGTGAGAGGGATGGCGAAGGCGAAAGGGGGCGTGGTGTGGTCAGAGAGGAATGAGGCGTTGGCGAAGGCGAGGGAGCATGAGGCGGGGGCGGGGCCGGTCCGTGCGTGGGTGCACTTCCACCGCTGCGCGTCGTAGCGTAACGGGCCTCCGGGCGGCCTCACCGCGCCGCGCTGCCCCCATGCATACGAATGCCCCCGTGATGGAAGAGCCACATGTGACAATAGCCAATGTATATTCAAATTGCTATCAAGATTAAACGCCGCGGCCCGGGCCCCGTGACAGCTCCGTCGGAAGAGTTGGCATGTCTGGGCGCTGATAAGCCCGAACGGGACGACTACACGGCGGAGGCGAAGCGTAATGTCCCGGGCGCCGCCGTGGCTCGCCCGAACCAATGGTTATCTGGAGGCGGGTAAACGCTGCAGCAAGGCGCTGGGCTGGTTTCCGTCGGTAATAGCCTTCCCTCGTCCCGTGACATGACAGCCCGGTCGCTAAGCGACGTCCAGGTGATGTCCCGCCGGCCGCCGATGGAGTTTCGTCTCGTCTCTGTGGCGTACGCGTCTGCCGGGTGGAATGGGAAGGGTTCGGCTGATGGACAAATAAGGAGGGTTCCTTCCTCTTAGGAGAAAGGGATTCGGATGTGATGGAAGGCCGTAATGGTGCTGTTGACCCACAAACCGTGTGTCGCTTTTAGGCGCGGTGATAAAATTATTTGACCACTCTTGTGAACTAGTCTCCGGCGGGTTTAGTTATCTGCCACCTCGCCCGAATATCTTGCGTACCAGTTACTAATGAAGTACAGAATGATATATGTATAAATTGCGACTTCTAACCAAGTACAAATATTTTTAAATTGTTTTATTATTACTATAACTATAATCATCGTATTGGCCATTTCTGAGACTATGCTACGAATACACCTTATCTTTCGAGGCGTAGTCATGTTTATCCCTGAGTGGTTAACGTGTCATAATGGTGATCAGCTTTTCGGCTTATCCTTTGGAAATGTTGTTAAACCTTGAATTATGAAGTGATTGGATGATGATAATGTTCGGTGAATCACAAATACAGCCATACCTAAGCAGGCCTCGAACCTGCAGACGACGGCTGCCGCAACCGCCTGTCATGGGGCCGGTTATTATTATCATTATTGTTATTGTTATTGTTGTTGTTATTGTTATTGTTATTATTATCGTTATTATTATTATCATTATTACTACTACTTTTTGCTCACGAATTGCTCGCCTTGGATCACGTATACATGCACTTACACGGGCTGAATATCATTTATCACGTTGCAAGTCTTGCATGAAATCAATCAGGGGGGGTCAGCATTAGGCTGAATCCGATTTTTATACCTCAGAGTCCTGGAGGAAAGGAAGATGAAATGATGATAATGAAAGATGAAAGGACGGCTCACACAAAGACATACACAAACACACCCATGTCCGAGGCGGGACTCGAGCCCGCGATCCTTCGTTCGAGGTCACCACAGCCTTAGCGGTCTCGGCTATCCGGACTGGCTATTATTATTATTATTATTATTATTATTATTATTATTATTATTATTGCTGATGTTTTTAGTACGAGAAATTTGTTCTTAAAATTCGTAAGCCCGAGGTTTTCTACAATCATCCAAATGTAAATTTGTATCTACTCTCTTTTTTTTATTTCACGAGCACCTTTTTACTTTTAAATTAAAACCACCAATTACGTGCTGTCCCATTCCGAGCATTCCTCCGTTCTTATGAATATGGGATGAGCGTTAACTTCACCTATCTCGGAGCTCCTTGTTTCTTGCACTTATCTTAAGTACGCGCGTGTATGCGCTAGCCACCACAAGCAACGCGACGCGCAAACGGAACGCGCATGACTCGGCTAATTACACCCGCGGGAAGTTCCTCTGGCGTTGCAGACATTCAACTACGCCGCGCACTCGCACTCGAAGTAATGCCGCAGGACAAGGCGGCGAGGGAAGTACGGTATGCGGCAAGTCCTTCCGTGGAGATATGGAAATTAGTCCGTGATGTGTGTTTTCGGAAGCATCTTGAAAACGCGGGGTGGGGAATGAGAATGGGCTGAGATTGTGGTGGAAGAGTTTATGAAGAGAGTGGTTGGGTGTATGTGGTGGTAGGTGAGTTGCTGTGTGTAGTTGTGTGTACGTAACAGAACTTTTGTGGACAGGGTGGTCGTAGGATCGAGTCCCGACAGAACTGGTTTCTTTGCGTCAATTTGTTAGATGTGCTGGTGTGGAGGGGAATGCTAGAGACGCGTTCGTCAACTTACAAAATGGAGTATTTACGGCGACCTCTTGTTTTGGTCCCTTTCTTCTTTAAAAACTGATCGACGACGATCTATACTCGGAAAATGTTTGCAGAGAAAAAATTTAAACACAATAATGAATATATTTTTACATATTTTATATTTTTTCTTTTGTTTTTGAAAAAATAAGTACATATGTATGTACATATTTTGCATTTTTTATTACAATAAATTCCTTTCCCTACTGATGACCGTGATGATGGTTTGCTGTGACATTTTACGCCCCAAGGGCTGAGCGCAGGTTCGCGATAGTGTTCCCTCGGGCAGGACGGTGAACAGGGTAGAAAGAGCCGCAGAAGAACCAATGGGACGCACAAGGGTAGCGGAGTGCCTCCGGCGGGCGGGGGAGCGGCGGGGAAAGAGAGGGGTTGGAGGATGGAAGACAATTTGAGGGGAGGACCCGAAGATGGAGTCTTCCGAGCTGCTTCCAAAATTCACCCAGGTATCGTCCAGATCTTCGATCTTTCATCATACCCATTGCATCGTCTCATCTACCTCACTGACTCTACCAATTTGTGTACTTTTGGAATTTCACATTTGACATAAAAATTTCGACGATGTGTAAATTAGTTGGTTCTTTGTATAGAGTTTTTACTATTTCAGTTCATTACAGTCCATCTATTTCTGTTCTTTACTTTCTTCCTGGGTCATTAATGAGTCGTTTTTGTGCTATGTCTCTCTTTCCTTCAAATGTTAAAACAGTTGTTCTTTGCTTACATAATTTTTATTTCACATGAGCCAGCCACAAGTAAATATGCTAATAAACGGAAATGCCCATGATAGAGAGAGAGAGAGAGAGAGAGAGAGAGAGTGATTTTCTTTAGACGAAAAGATCTGAATTGATTCTGAAGTACTTTCTCCACGTACATCAAGAGCAGTACATTTCAGATACGACAAAAGCGATGTTATTTCTTTACCAAAGCTAAACAAATGGGTTGCTTGGTTGGTTGTTAGAGATTCCAGGCACGTCAACTACTGCGGGCATTAGTTCCGTAAGTGTAGTGCATGCTTTTCATGGGGAGGTGGCTGTGATCTTTCCCCGTTGTATGGCAAGATCCGGCTCCGACCTAACGTCGGCTAGCGGGATTTCCCTTAACCAGGTATCTCTCACCAGTGGGGCACCGCCCCAGCCAGAACAAGCTCTAAGTTCCCGAACGGTCTCCCGGAATGCCACTGTAGCATATAGAGTGTGTGAGGGGGAGAGAATAGGACAAGGAAGAAGAAGGGATGATCACAGGCGATCTGTGGCTAGTTTGTTATGGTACTGCTCCGGCATTCACCTGGTGTAGATCGGAGAAACCAAGGGAAACCACCGATGAGAGCAGCTGGCCTCTAAAATTCTCCTACAGAATTCCAACTAGCTGACAAGCTAATGTCGAAAATTTTGGCATTGTCGGGACTAGAATCTAGGACCTCCCGGTGAGATGCACTGCAGTGACATCAGTTGATGCCACCTCTCCCGGTCTATACAAATAGGGATTAATTCTCTTTCCTGTACCTTGCGTTGTAAAAGTCACTCTTTCGGTCCCGTCTCTGCTGGCACCGCCTTTTGCCGCTTCCAGTCACGTAGCGCGGTGCCTCATACCCCGCCCCCCTTTAACCGGGCCTTGGGCCCCTTTCATGCTAAGCGCCCGCGCCCCGCCCGCGGCGCGCGACCGGCGCCCGGCCCTCGCCCTGGCCCTCGCCCTGGCCCTGGCCTCGCCCTGGCCTCCGCCCTGGCCCTCGCCCTCGCCCTGGCCCTGGCCTCGCCCTGGCCCTGGCCCTCGCCCTGGCCCTGGCCTCGCCCTGGCCCTCGCCCTGGCCCTCGCCCTGGCCCTCGCACTGGCCCTCGCCCTGGCCCTCGCAGTGGCCCTCGCCCTGGCCCTCGCCCTGGCCCTCGCCCTGGCCCTGGCCCTCGCCCTGGCCCTCGCCCTGGCCCTCGCCCTGGCCCTCGCCCTGGCCCTCGCCCTGGCCCTCGCCCTGGCCCTCGCCCTGGCCCTCGCCCTGGCCCTCGCCCTGGCCCTCGCCCTGGCCCTCGCCCATGATACTGGATATCACGAAGTTTCATAGGCCAATCTGTACAAACTACTTTTTTCCCCATGTAGGAGGAGAAATGATTACACTAGCGAACAATACGTCTTCAATGACTCCAGGATTGCCACATTTATCTTATTTGTGGTTTTAACTTCATAGAGGGTTTCATAATGAATACTTGTAGTGGTCAATACTCGTACAATCAAGAGCTATGAATACTTGAATTTTATTGAATGCCGAATGAAAGAATTGAATGTCAAATGCTACAGAACGCATACACTTATTTGAAACATGATAAGAACTTAAATAACTTTTTGGATGTTTTAGTTTTTCACTCAAGGAAACCCGAACACTAGTTCGTTATTACAGGCTTATCTCTTGAGCAATTCACCAATGCCAAATCAATAGAACCAAACATTCTGCTTGTACCTTTTCAAACGGCTGATGCGCCATAGAATAAAAGAGACGATTTCCGCTGCCGTTCTCTCAAAAGAACTGAAGGTCCGTCTGAAATGACGTGTCACCGTCTTACACGGACGCTCCCTAGCTACGCACGTTGCCTTCAAGCAAGCCGAGCACCAAGCCCCTCTTGCACAGTTAGCCCCTGCTAACCAACGCTACATATTCTGAATGGGAGCGGTCCGAACGCGCAAGCCCATTGATACAATGTGCTAATCTAACATCCGACACGACTTGTCGGATGATCACAAGTGGGGATCATTTATCTTGCTCTTAACGGCAGCGCGCCAGATTGTTTTTTGCGCGTTCGGTGTGTGTGTGTCCTCCACGATTGAATAAAAGCACAATTCATCATGCGCGTGACGTGTCGTGTTGCAAGAGCTCCTCCACGGAGCCTCGTTGTCGAGACGGTCTTCGCACGACACGCATCTCGTGGCCGACGATGCATCTCTTGGGATGCTTGAACGAGCAAGCGCAACGTGATACAAAAAAAAGAGAAAGTATTTTAATACTGAGGGCGTATTCCCGCTTGCGTTGAACGGTCAATCACATGACAAAAATGGCAGCTTGGTATTGAATGACGTCATCTGCCTCGAGACTAAAAATGATGGCTTGGTACAACGTTGCGTAAGAATAAAGTGGATGAACTTCTCTGATGGGTATTTTTGCTGATATAGAATACTTAATTCATCCTGGGATTCGGCTGTCCGTGATGCTGTGGTGCTGACATTTTTGTGTCCATGTGAAGCTGTGATGCTGACGAAGCTTAGAAGGCAGTCATGCTACCGTTTTTTGTCTTCTTGTGGGTTGAACTGTAGAATAATTTGTGACCTGAGGAAGATCACGGCCAAATGGTCGAACTGAGGGCTTCACAGCCTTCGAAGCGGTGTCACCCGGGCAGTCTAGAACATTGCATGATTCTGGCCACGGAAGTCTTCGTCATTGTGTTATGTTGCCCGTTTGTCCGCTAGCATGCCGGTAATGAGGAGGGGAGGAAATCTTTCACACTTCGTCACAATCCGTAATGAGGGAGATGACAGGGAAACAGTAGATCTGCCCTTCGTGCCTGGCACATGCGCGTGGATCCGAAATTAACCTGGAAGTGATCAGAATTATGGTTTTAGAATAATTAAAGAAACCATTCCGACATTCAAGAATGTGACAGGATTAGTATTTCAATGCAGTATTTTGATGAATGCATTTGATTTGATGAATGAATTTTCTAAGAGTTCATTTCGCCACAAAACAACTGAATTTACAAATGATACATTAATACGACTGCTGAAACTTTCTGCAAATAGTCTGTATGAACGAGGTCAATAGCTATCAAGCACTCGACATCTGGAAGACATTGCACATTTTTAAATTTTGCGGATTACTGACTTTGAATTGAATTGAGTTAGTCTGTGTTCAGAGCCTTTTTTGAAGGATTTCACATTCGTACTATAAGTTTGTGTTACCTAACTTATAACAAGGAGTTAAGTGTGTTCTGTAAAGCGCTTATCAAGATCTTCTTATAACTAGGGGTCTGATTTTAATGAAATGCCTTTTGTCCTTTTCACTTCAGAACAATGCCGTTTAGTATAAAAATTCATTTTATGTTGTTACCAAAAGAAATGACTCATTTTTATAAGTCATTAGTTTGTATTTTTTTGTCGCTTTCGACTAATAAGTCATTTTTCACCACTTCTCGTCATTTTGAATACACTTTTTGCTGATATAATCGATTTTAATGTCTTTTTAACGGTACTTTCTTCAAATAATATTTGCGATATGCAAATGTTCTTCAGTAGCCTATTGTATTTGTTCGCTCAGAAATTGTTTTGACAGCCGTTGTATGTAATTCTTGTGACGTATATCAGCGCCATTGTCGGTTCGGCCAATTTCGGGATAAATAAAGACACAGATTTCTTGGCAAAGAAGGTTCGATTACATCAGTAACATATCCAAGAGCTTGAGTTGTTCTTCGGAACTGGTTTTGATCAGATT
This sequence comes from Teleogryllus oceanicus, assembly GCA_964035755.1. NCBI lineage: Eukaryota > Metazoa > Arthropoda > Insecta > Orthoptera > Gryllidae > Teleogryllus > Teleogryllus oceanicus. Next base: position 65,547,206 of record CAXIVR010000011.1, read on the forward strand.
TTAAACGTCATTTTCTTTGGTTCTAGGACATTTTTAAAGCATTTTAATAGCATTTTATTGATCTATTTTGCGATGTTTTAGGTCATCAAAATCCGCTCCCTATTTATAACCATTGGAAACTATGTGCGTTTGCCCTCTGAATTCCTTCGGAGTCGGTGACTGTCTCTGGCAGTTGTGCGGCACAGAGACCTCCGACACGAACGTAATAGTACGCGCAACACAAGAAACAAGTGAATATGATTTATGCTCCGCACTGTGTCTGGAGGAGACGGCGATCGTTTGCAGGGAGGCCATACTTCTCCTGGAAGACGCTTACTATCTGCATTCGCTACAAAAGCATTCCTCACGGTGAATAGTTGCACAAAAGAAATACCCGCCTGATTGCAACTCGTGAAACGTCATCAGGCTCGTGCGTTAATAGCTGTGAACGAGTAGTTCGAAACTGCTTAGCGCACGCGGCATAACTTTACGACTGATCTTGCGTCCGCCTTTTAAGACGCGGTAATGAAGCGCAGGTGTTAGTGTATTATGGTATTAAATACTGGGTGACGTGGTCGCGGAACATTAAGCGCGGTTCCCACGTCTACGGAGGACGGTGCTGCCAACAGGTTTGCAGGCGTTCGTTCGCCTACGCCGTCGCAGTCATTTGCGTCGAAGCTGGCGCCACCCAATAGCCTTCGCCGAAGTAACGCCTGCCCACTGAGTTACACACGCCAGTTTTCCTACAGCTGAAGTAAGCATTTTCCTGGCCTGTTGGTTAACTATTAGGTGAATGAGTTTGGTCATTTATTAAACAAATACTTGATTTGGGTGAGTTTGACGTTGTGGCTCTTTATGGAATCTCTTTAAGATCTGAAAAACACTAGTTCATTGGTGTTATAAAAGGAAATACAGCTCTAATTGTACAGGTTAAAAAACAGCAGTACGTGCAAGTGCTAAAATGTTGACCCCTCCTTCTCGTTGCTGGAAATTTCCTTTTCCTTGATGATCTTGATGTCGCCACGCGTTCGGTACCAGTGACAGTTGATCTTCTGTCACCGTTGACATTAAACTCTATACAAGGTTGAGGAGTAGACGGGTGGAGACAAATCGACCAATTGGAATGGCGTGCCCTATAACTCGTGGGATAAGCCTCTTAAGATTCGTTCACCACGCGGTATATTTACAGCGTTTACAACCATTTTATCATAATTTCCAATTTGTTGACAAAGCACACCATAAAGGGCAGAAACTTTTGACTTATGCACAAGTAGTGTTTATATCTAAAATTGAAATTCACTAAAAAAAGTATAGTTTCTTCACTTCTATTTTTTTGAATTTTAAAACAAATTTTATAATAATGTGCATAGAATATTAATAGATTTCTTCTGTGTGGCTCAGTAGGTTTAAAAGGCACTGTTATTAATAAACAATAAATAATTAGCATTGACTATTCATCTTTATTGTATTAACGCCAGTCAATCATGAATTGAATTATATATTCACATTTTCTCTTTTTTAATTATTGAAATAATTGATATCTTCTTGTTCGATATTCAATTTTCTTCGCAAAGATAAGGATACAAGTTCGTGAATATATAAAATACGTTGCAATAATACGTTGCATAAATATTGAATTCATATATTTCACATTTATAAAGACAATAACCATAATTTTAAACGTAAAATTCCAACAATTACAGTAAATACTATAAACGCGAGGTTACTAAGAAAGAGGACAGATTACATTTTTTTAAAATTTTGGTTATGAGTCTGATGACTGTATGGTTTAAGAGTTTTAATTATAGTTTGACTTCAAGAAACAAATAATGAAGTTGGAAGTAAGTATTGTAAATCAAGGTATTTTATTATAGGAGAACATTTGACGAGACCATAAATTGTAGTAGTTGAATGGAATAAATGGAGAATAATAATATCTATTACATCATTTATTGTTCCATAATTTTAATTGGAATACGGATAATTGTTTTTGCCTTTGTTCTTTTAGTATGGCCGATGATTTTTTAAAATATTTAAAAATATTCTTAAATTCGTCGAGATTTGAAACATCTGTCAGACCCCACATTGACTGTACGTAAATTAAAAGAAGGTTTACATCATACATGAAAATTGATTAAATTCATTTCTGCAATTCCGCGAAATAAAATTGAATGTTTAGAATGTGTGCACCGTACGCTGTACGCACTCGAACCAACGCTCCCTTGCTTTTTTTATTTTTTTATAACACACATTTATTCATTTTGGAAGATTTACATCGTTCAGTACAATTACTTTACAGATGTATTTTTTTTTCAGACTTATTCTAGTTAAAATAGTTAAGCTAACTTAGTCTATAGATTGGAGAGGATATTTGAGGAATGCTTCAAAAGGGAATCTATTTTTTATTCGAGTGTGGGTTGAATTTTTTGGTAGTTTGTAATGGGATGCTGCTGGTATGTCTGTTAGGTTTTGGTAGAAGTGGTGAGATATGTGTGCTATTTGGTATGTTATTGTATTGATGTTTAATTCTGAATGAAGTTGTTTATTACTTATGAACCAGGGGGCATTTGTGATTAATCTTAAAAATTTATTTTGCATTACTTGAATTTTATTGACATTTGTGGGGGCTGCATTTGTCCATAAAAAGCAGTAGTGGTCTGATTATTGTTTTGTATAGTGTTGTACTGTTTGCGTATGACAGAGATTAATGTTTGTTGATTAGTGGCCGGAGTTGCAATAATTTATTTCTTGCTTGTTTAATTTTGATATCTATGTGGGTTTTCCAGGTTAGTTTTGTGTCCATGATGAAGTCCTAGGTATTTTATGGGTTGTGATGGTGGTTCTCCCTTGCCTGGCGATACGCGTGTTCCCCTCTCTGCCAAATCAGGCGCGACCAAACCGGCTTCTTCGGCCTCGCGGGCTCTCCACCGCTCGCTGGAGACGTGCACCGGAGCGGGGAGGAGTTCGACCCCCGATGGCCCGATGTAGGTCGCCGGCCCGACCTCTAGCATTCCTCTGGATGCCGGAGCGAGTTTATCTCGGGGCGTTATCAGCCGCGCGAATCTCTGTGCCGGGCTCGCCCTTCGTGCCGATGACCGCGCCAGATAGGCGCCCGCCGCGCTGGAAATTAAAGTGGAAGGGAAATTAAAAAGTTTGGCGCTGGGCGTAACACTTGGGTGATGGATCTGCGGAGGAATGCGGGTGATTTTGTTTTCCGACTACTAGAACCGGTTCGGATGATTTTGGCGTGGAGCTCTCCGGAGGATTGAATTAAACAATCGGGTTGGAATCGCCTGGTGGAGCGTGTCTAATTTCTTACACGAATTTGTTAGTGTCAGTATCGTGATGTGAAAATTATTAGCCATCGGAAAAGTAAAGAAATAAGGTCGCTCATTGAATTTGCTGTGCATTTACACGTTGATAACATACATCCCACAAATATCTCTCTTCCTCCGTCCCTTTTCTTTCTCCCTCATTTCTCTCTTTTGTCTCTTTTTTGTCCCTTTTCCTTTTTTGTCCTTTTTTCTCTCTCTCTCTCTCTCTCTCTGTTTTATCCCATTCGACCTCGGCGCTATACTCCACTCTACCTAGACCTCTATAATTTCGCAGCAGTGTTGTAGACTTTTCTGTGGGAGGAGGGGGCGGATCAACCCTTAGGATGAGAATTAGGACGGAACAAGTCTGGAGACGCAACGATGGATCGCGCGCGTTCCATCCGTCCCGTTGTTGTTTATTCTATGGCTGAGGCATCCGATCGGAACTGAGCAACGAAAGTCTTGAAAACGACAGATCTGATCAGGAAGGCTCAAGGTCTCAGCCAGGCAGTGATGTCGGACGAACCAGCTACTTGGCAAGTGCACAAATTCGCTAGCGCCGGGTCTTGAACCTGTAGGACCTCTCTGTCCACGAATATTGGGTATGTTATCTTGCCCAATCTGCGTTGGAAAGTAGATTTTATTTTGGAGCGTCCAAACCGGTTCTAATGTTTCTAGGTTGTCGCAACAGAACCCAGAATTAAACAATCGATTTAGAATTCTCTGGTCAAGTGTATTCAATTTCTACAAGGAATTTTGTATCAGTTTCATGATGTAAAAATTAGTTACCATTGGAATAACAGAGAAAATCGGTCATCCAGTAAGTATGCTGCTAATTTGTATATTGAACTGCCTTCTACTTAAGTACAGCATAACAAATATTAATGATTTGGGAACGACTCTGGGAAGTACAATGTACCTAATATTTATAGTGTGCCTAATAAATATGAATTAACGACAAATATTGGAAAATATAATTTGTGATTTCAAGTACAAAATTTACAAGAAGTAACTACTTTATTTTCAATTTGAATTCACAACTGCGACAAAAATGTTCAAGCAGTTGGTAACATAATTCACATGCATTTTAATTTGCAAATAATACATCTTTTATAT